>CM062254.1:32082679-34482679 GCA_031216405.1 Syzygium malaccense
TCAGCGCTGTGGCCGGCGATCGGCCAGTGGCGAGGCCCGAGCTCGCCGGCCTCAGGTGACCTCGGCCTCGCCGCCGTCTAGCGACGTCGAGCGAGTCTCGAGCCTCGCTCAGGTCGGCAGATCCGGTGACGCCGAGCTCGCCCGAGGTCGACGAGCTCCAACCTCGCCAGATCCGGCAACCTGGGCGAGGCTCGAACCTCGCCCGAGGTCGCCAGACCTCGGCGAGGCTCCGGCGATCTCGGGCGAGGCTCGAGGTCGCCTGATCTGCTGATGCTTTGATTCGTTTGTTTTCTGGTGTTGCTGTTCGTGGGGGAGAGAGAGAGAGAGAGGGGAATCGTGGGTTCTTCTTCTTCTCCGGGGACCTCGGGCGACTTGGGCCTCACTAGATCTGGCGACCTCGAGCCTTGCCCGAGGTCGCCAGACATCGGCGAGGCTCCAGCGACCTCGGGCGAGGCTCGAGCCTCGCCCAGGTCGTCGGATCTGGCGAGGTCGGGCTCGCCGACCTCGCTGGATCAAGCGAGGCGGAGCGTCACCACAGGTCGGCGAGGCTCGACCTCGCCGAATCTGGCGAGCTCGAGCCTCACCGGCCTAGGGCGATGCTCGAGCTCGCCTCCGGCCGCAGCCGTTGCCGGTGACCTGCAGGAGAAGAAGCAAAAGAAAAAGAAAAAAAAGAAAATATTAAAAATATTAAAAGTATTGCAAGAAGGAAAATCATTTCTATACCGAACAACGGAAAATATTTTCCGAAACTTTTTCAGATTTTAGCTGAATGTCAGAAAATTATGTTCCAGAAAAATATTTTTCAGAAAAATGATTTTCGGAAAAATATTTTCTAAAAGGGGAATATTTTCCGTCAAACGAACGGAGCCTAATATAAAATTGTAAAATTTGTATTGAGTTTTACTTAAACACTTGGAGATGTCACTGAATGAATGATGGATATCACCAGAATTCTTTCCTAGGAATATCCACTAAAATGGAAGGAAGTTGATACCACTAGGGATTAGGAATGTCACTGCGTGATAGATGGATGTAATAAGATCTCCTGTCCGGGAACATCCATTGAATGAAGTGTGACATCGCTAACACAGAGGGATGTCGCTGCGTGATCGATGATGAATCACGCCGAAACTCCTATCTAGGAACATCCACTCCTTCGAAAATGACCAGACCATTACTCTGCTAGTTTTATTGTTTGAATTTCGAATTAAGCAAACCCCGCATAGGGGGGGATCGAACAAAGTAAGCTTATTAATCTGGTTAGGGCTATTAACTAAAAGGGTTGCATAGCTGCAGCTTATTGTAGTCGGTTATTGGGCGTTAAAAGAAATGGGTTAGATAGGTGGGTTTACGCCTGGTTCATGGGCTTGAAAGTATTCGTAAAGGTTATTGGGGAGAAGCGGTAATAATTTACTGAAATCTTAAATATGTACAGGATCAACATCTTCCTCAAAACCCGACCAACTAATATTGAATCAACCTGAGCAGCAACCAACCACAATGTTCCAGCCATATATATCAACGACAAGACGAGTAAATATAGTGCTGGATATAAAAAGCAAAAGCAGGAAAAACCCCACGCACAAATTTTATCCGCTTGCTTTATTCCTACCATAATCAACTTTTCCCATGATCAAGGTTTTGACCATCATATCGGACCTATTTTTATCGATATGGACTTTCTCAAATAAAAAGAGCTTGATTTCTAATTTCTCTCAAATCCAGTGATATTTCACATCAATATGCTTCAATCTTGAATGCAACACTAAATTCTTTTTAAGGTTGATAGCACTCATGTTATCACGATACAAAACAAATTGTTCTTACCTCACGCCTAACTCTTGTAAGAATTTCTTCTTTCACAAGAGTTTCTTATCTCCTTCAGTAATAACAATGTAGTATGTTTCTGTAGTAGACACAACAATACATTTTCATAATCTTGATTGCCAAGAAACTGCTCCTCAAACAAAAGTCATCATACTTTTGAGTCATTATCACTGGCATATTTTGCATTTGAGTAGCCACTCAACTCCGGCTTCCCATTTTCATAACACAAGTAAACTCTAGAAGTGCATCAAAGATACCTCAAGATACCGCTCAAAACTCCCACTAATTGCCAAGTACACAATAGTTCACCTCTAGTCACACAACTTGAGGCTCAACACATGAACAATTCAATAATACATCATCACCACAGAGGCGAATTAACAGGGAAAATTGTTCAAAAAGTCCTAAACATATTATATTTTTATCAATTCAATCCTAAACCTTTCAAGTTTATCAATTGAGTCCTAAACCTATTCACTTCTTATCAATTGAGTCCATCCGGCCAATTTTGGTCGTCAAGTGAATGCTGATACGGCAATTTTTAATATTTTTTTTCAAATTTTTTAATGTTTTTTTATTTTTTTCCTTTTCTTTCTTTTCTTTTTTTTCTGGCCTTCTTCCCTCTAGCCGATCCGGCCAAAGGCGAGGGCCAGCTAGGTCGACCTCACCGACTCGACCTCGTCGGCCCCTGGCTTGGCGAGGTTTGACCTCACCCCACCAGGGGCCGTCGAGGCTCACCCTCTCCAGTGACCGGCGGGGGTGAGCTTCGCCAAAGGCCGGTGAGGTCAACCTTGCGGACCCTCACCTCTAGCTGGTTCAACCTCGCCGGCTGGACCGGCAAGAGGGAAGAAGGCAAAAAAAAATATTAAAAATTGCCACACCAATTGCGTGCGGCCAAAATTTGCACAATGGACTCAATTGGTAAGAAGTGAAAATGTTTAGAACTCAATTGGCAAATTTGAAAAATTTAGAACTGAATTAGCAAAAGTGCAATAGGTTTATGACTTTTTAGACAATTTTTCATGTATTAACATAAAAGAGCACAAACAAAAAATCTAACACAATCAGAGAGATCGTGAGATAAGTTGGAGAATGATTTCAGCAATTAGTACCGTTCACCTTGTAGCTCTTGATCTTACGAACCACGAACTAAAATTTCAGCCGATTCCAACAAGATTTCATCATCGAATCTTTGCCGAAAGGATGCGTCGAATCTTTGCCGAAAGGATGCTGCTGCTTCTCCCTCGCAGAACCGTCGATCCTTATTTCTTTTGAATTTTTTTCTTTCTTTTTTAAATGATGAGCTGGGCCCCATGAAGCGGACCACCCCAACAAAGATAACGAAACATCTCCTACTTTCATCCACAAGAGACGTTACTTTACCATGAAACCTCACTTGACCTTGATTAAGAAGATTATTTATATCATAACATTCGATGTTTATTCACTCGCATAGAAATCATGCCATGGGTGGCAGCTTACATAATCAACACATCTCATGGCATTTTTCTCTCTAGCATCCAAGTTAAGTCCAGAAGCAACATAAAAGGTGATAATCATGATAATTCATTATATGCTTAAGCTGCAGATGGAGCAGTCCTCTGTTGAACGCCGGCGTCGGCCTCCGATAAAGCAGCAATGAAGGGCCCAAACTTTGTGGAGCTGTCTGAAGTGGCGTTCTTGTAGTCCAGAGCTTCATCTTCATAGATGTCCCACCATTTCTTCACCAGCATCTTGATGTCCTCCCTCTGCATGTTCTCTTCCTGCCCAGTGTACCTCCATGGCTTTGACCCCTATCAGTGATCAGCAAGCAAATATTGGCTTGATTAAACACCGCCCATTAAAAAACCTAATTTGGATTTTTAGTTTACCCATTTTCTGAGGATATATCACGAATAAAATATCAAGACGATAGTTTCTAATCTTGAGATATCTAATGCAAATCTTGTGAAGATACTAATTGATATAGATATGAAGCAAAAACAACGTTCTGTGTCCGTAGCTAGAAATCAATGTTTCGTATGTTTCATATTCTCGTTGTGGATGGCCTACATAATTTTAAAAACAGTTCTTGTGAGAAGAATCATATCAGCAAAATCCCGGTTTGCTAATTAATTCCTTACATTCAAGTTGCATTGTATTGCTTTTTGGTGGTTAATATAAGAGTGGAGTCACTCACCGCCGCGCAATAGTGAACAACCTTCACTTGTTTGACGTCAACGTTTTCAGGGTGACGCCATAGCATCGCCAGGACAAGGTTATACATTGGAGGAATTGGCTTGTATATATCCCTGAAGTACATGTTCAGAAAATCCTGCAGGAAGAAACATACACTTATCTCCCATTAGTACAAGATATACGTTGTTGTGCGGTCATTAGGGTCAATTATAGTTAAGACAGTCTGTCAAGCAAGTCTGGTGTAGTTGTTGGACGCGCTACATATATGAATATGCGACGAGAAAATTGCATGCGTAAATGAGTCATGTTGAACCTAAGTGAATTATTGCTAAGAATTACATGATGCTCCCGATTTTAAACCGTGACTAACCAAGTCATCCACGGTACATATAGAACAAAGCATCACATAAATTTTTCGTTCATGTACATGCTGAGTCGGACTTTGAGAAGCTTCTTTCAAATACAGAATGGCCATGGTTGAGTGTGACTTGAGAGAGACCGAACCATTCTTATATTAGAGTGTAATGAAAAGGCAATCATGCAGGCAACGATGTCTTGTAGCTAGAGACTAGGGTACATCCAAATGACACACACGAGCTATATCGACAGCCGCAAATTTGTGGCTATGCTAATGTGGTGTAATATTTCGATTTGTCACCTTTATGTGTAAACATGTCTATATTCTGACTATCTCGCAATACAAATTAGCGCGTTTAAAATGAAAGCAATTGATTAGGGCTTTTGTATACCTGCTCAGCAAATGAGGTGGGAGGAGTGATTTTGACAGTCTCCAACAGGTCAAGGTAAGTCGAGAGATTCGGCTCGTACACAAACATGCCCGCGTTGAAGTACAACGGCGGGGGCGGGCCGAGCTCCGGGGTCCATGGCACTCGCTCGGGGCACTGTTGGCAGTACCCGATCTTGTATTGAGGGGAGGAGCTCCAGGTCTTCTCACAGAAGCAGTCCATAACGGCGTAGAAGAAGCCATCCGGTGCATCGAAGAGGTGGTCGATGTTTTCGAACACTTGTATGTCTCCATCCAAGTATATCATCTTTGTGTACTCCACAAACTGCAAGTCGAACCGACAATATTTGATCAAGTCACTGTCGCGAGTTTATGCAGATCATATGTCGAATATTCGCATGTAAGTTGCATATGGAAAAGGAAATAAAGTGGGAATATGCGAGAAAACTTGTTAAGGTTATGATAAATCAATCAAAAATTTGAATTGAACCGCTTGTGAAGATATTGTGAACAAACTTTCCAAAAGGGCTTTTAAACAGCATTCTTTAATTCCAAAATGGGCATTTTAACAAAACCAATAGCAAAAGTCTAATTAAAGAAATTTTCTTTTCATGACAAGGAGAGGACATCCATTAACATTGAAAAATAGCATCTTCATGAACAAAAAGAACAGATTGGAGGCACACGTGAATATAGAGAGACGAAATTTCGATGCATGGAATTGCGCTTTTAATAATGATTGACGCATATTAGATGAAGGCATCTTTTTCCATCACCTCCCAAATGCGAAGCTTCGAGTAGTTGATGACGTAATAGGCCATGGCGTACTCGGTCTGGTTCTCAGGCGGATACACCGGCTCTATCTCACGGACGATGCAGCCCTGCGACTCGAGGATCTGGCGGTGCTCCTCTGGCACGTCGGGCAGGCACGCCACGACCAGAGGATACACCGCTTTCGACTTCCTCAACCCCTTGGCCAGGCCGACCACGCCCTTCACGTAGTCTCCGTTCCCGGCCAAGAACGTGACGTACGCTCTCTTTGGCACGTCGCTGCCGATGATATCACCATCTCCGCTGTTCACTGCTTCGGTCATCGCCACCGGTGGTGCCATCTTTATCAGTTCAAGAAAAGAGGGCGAACGAAGGAGACGATGACAAGAAGATGCGAACTCTGAGGAAGAAGATATGATAAGAAAGGAAAGCAAGATATGGAGTTCTTGTCGTGGGGAGAGAGGTGGGGCGGTGTTTATATAAGCATGGAGAAAAGGGGGCTGGGTGGGTGGGGCAATGGGATTGAATAATTTGAGCATCTTTGTGATTTCAACGATCATGATTCTATTATATTTATTTTACACGTGTCTATAAGGTGAGAGGAATGTGAGATTTTCCTTTTACAAAAGAAAATTTACACTCGCCAAATCTGAGCACACGACACATTAAAAGTAGGGTTGCTTTGAATATGATAAGCCATGGAATCTTGGGGAAAAGTTTTGAAAACAGTCCCAAATCTTTTGCATTGATGTCAATTTAATCATAAACTTTTTTTGTGTCAATTGAGTCCTAAATTTTTTATTTTTGCGCCAATTCAATTATTCCTGCTAATTTTGACCAGATTTTGCTGACGTGGACTCCAGCTGGCCAGCGACCAACCACTGATACTGACTTGGACAACTTTTAATAATATTTTAATTTTTTTGAATTTTTATTTATATTTTTTCTTTTTCTTTTTTTATCCTCCCCTCCCTCTTCCTCCCGCCGATCACTGGACCGGCGACTAGCCAAAGGCCAGAGGCTGGGGAGGTCGACCTCACCAGCCTTTGGCGAGCCACGCCGGCCACAAGCGAGGCTCGCCCTCACCGGCAACCATGAAGGCGAGCCTCACCAGATCCGGCAAGGTCATGCCTCGCCCGGGCTTCACCAGAGGCTGCAAGGTCGCGGCCTCTACCGAGGGCTGGGCAAGCCTCACCCATGGTCAGCGAGGGCGAACCTCGCCAGCCCAGCATGAGGCCGCCCTCACGGCCATCTGGTAAGGGCAAGCCTCGCCCGTGGCCAGCATGGCTCTCCAAAGCCCTCGCTAGCCTCTGGCCAGTTGCCGGTCCGGCAACCTACTGGAGGAAGAGGGAGGGCAGGAAAAAAAAAGAAAAATAAAAATAAATAAATAAAAATTCAAAAAATATTATTAAAAGTTGTCCACGTCAGCACCGGTGGCCGGCCGACCGGCGTCCACATCAACAAAATCCGACCAAAATTTGCCAGAATGACTGAATTGACACAAAAATAAAAGGTTTAGGACTCAATTGGCACCAAAAAAATGTTTAGGACTAAATTGATACCAATGCAAAAAGTTTATAACTTTTCCAACACTTTTCCCTGGAATCTGGTGTTGCTTCAAAGAAAAAATGTCGTTTTTTTTTTTTTTTTGCAAAAGATATGAAAAATACCGACCATTGATGGAAAGATCACGTAATCTTGGACAACCCTTTTGGATGATTCAAGGGCCGTGGTTAACTCACTGGGAATATATTCACGGTTTATCGTTTATTTGGATAGAATTACAGTTAAATTAAGGAAATGCAATCCTCGTCCTATTGATTTTTTATCTTGTTAATTAATAGGGGATAATTAACTATTTCATTCCTTTTCTACACTTGTCGAAACTCGAAATTAAGGGGCAATCTTGATTTTTTTTTTATATCTAGATAATATATAGGTGACTAAAAAGTTGAAAACAATGAGAATTGACTGTCTTAGAGATCAGCTTCGTCCAAAGCCATGGAATCTCGTGGTTCATTCATTCTTTGCATGATACAAAATAATATTAACATATATGACGATTTTTTTTGGTGGGATCACATATCTGATGATTAAACAAGTGATAAATAAAGTAGTTCGACTATGTTTCATGAATTCACGAGTTCGATTCAGGTCGTGAATGAGCATCTAAACGACTTGTGCTGCATTGACTAAATGTGCCATATCTCGTGTGGAGAGATTTCCTGACTACTAGCGTCTTATTTGAGGCAGCGGCAACGGGTTTGCCAGCCTCATTTTGGGTCAACAGTAATGTGAAGTAGTTATGACTCAAACCAAACATTCCATAACCGGCAGAAGATTTCTATGGCGATGTCTATACTTGTCACGGGCGCTGACCGCCATTTCCATCCTTTCATTAATAAAAGAAAATAATATCGGTATAGACAATGTAGCAGCCCAATACATAAGCAGGTCTTGGTGATGTTTGAAAACCAGTGCCCAGTACTCCTTTTCCATCAGAATGTTTTAGACATTCGCATCAGTTCTTAAGTCCTTTTAGGCATATGCCAACACCGAAGGATTATGTCGGGTGAAACACTGTGGACTTCTAAAAAGGGATCACAGCAGGAGTCGAAGAAGATAGAGAGAGAGAATCCCCTTTCTGGATTGGAGAGAACAAAATCTTTTTCCGCACGATTCTAACACTCTGCAATCGAATGCAATGGATATACGAAAAGGTTTCTCAGCATCTGAAGCCACTGCTAGGTTTTTCAAAAGGTGGCATTATTGCACACCAGATGCAGACATCTCCTGTCGTTTACCACAGCTCACCACCTTTGCGGTTTTGCCAGCTTCTGGTGATGGTGTCTTTCACCGCAATACGTTGATACCACTTCTACAAGGACCCGAAAATGAAATTCCAAAAGGACTCGGTATTGATGAGAAGCTTAAATACTGCGGAAAGCTACGAGTTTAGCACAAAATTGATGTGCTGAATGATTCAATGCATGACTCGGCAGGAACGTGTCGTGCATACCTATCATTGCATGAAAGAAATGGTTTTGCACTGCTCTAGCATGAGGCAATCATGACTAAAGCAATTGACTTTGGTGCGCAAAAATTTCTGCGGTAATATGACTTTCGGTTTATTGGTTAAGTAAAGGACTTGTATAAATGTGGGTTGAAGACGTTGACACACGCTCCCTCTCCACAATATCGTTAGTTATAAGTCATGTCTTTTTTTTCGGCGACTGATCGAATTTTAACTCTTATCTGATATAATTTATGCTATAAATGAGATATTTTGTGAATTCGGAGTTTCTATTTTAAGGTGATCTCTTTCATCATGGAAAGAATCTACACGTTTAAGAAATTTATTGCATGTGTATCCATGAATTTTGTACCACGTGGCGATAAGCTTTTCTTGCCAATTTTTTGGGTGGGGGGTATTTTGGGGGCGGTCATTATTTCCATTTTATTCTCCGCAAGAGCAAAAAGGAAATTGTAGGCCCACTTTCACTCTCCTCATATGGTGTGTAAACAAGTGTCCATGGCGGCCAAAAAGTTTTTGTTGGTATGTGCTTCTTTAGTTTGCAATGGAGAAGGCAAGGACAATAGACGACCATCCACTCTTGCTTTCTATGTGAAGACAACTTTTTTCATATGATTGAGTATATCAAGATTGGGAACTCTTGGACTCCGTTTGTGGCGTGGATGCGCAGATAAGATACCAATCATAAAGATAGACAACTCCCTAGTTCTTTCCTTTATCTCTTATACCTGATGTTAGGGGTATCAACGGTTCGGATTTTTAGGAAAACCAAACCGAACCGTTTGGAGGTGTACTTTGATCCGAACCGAAAGGCACACGAACCGGACATGATCCGAACCAAAAATACGGTTCGGATCGGTTCGGTTTTCAGTTTTCCTCTTTTTTTCCTTTTTTGCGCTTCTTCCCTTCGCACCCTTCCCTCCTTGACCCAGATCGGCGACATGGCCATGCCGAGCTCGCCGCCGTCCCTCGCTGAAGCCGCGAGCTTCCCCGAGTACAAGGACAAAGACGATTCTTCACCAGACGATTCTGGAGGCCTTCGAGATCTCGGCCATGCTGGACGACCTCAAGCTCCGCCGCGGCGTGGAGCTCGAGGCCCGAGATCAGGAGGGCTCGAGCTCCGTCGCGGTATCCTTCTCGTTCAGTGACGATCCACCAAAATGAGATCGAAGAAGGAAAGGGGAAGGATGAGACATTGGCCTTTGAGCCAGACGATTGAATCTGGAGAGATGGAAATGGAGTTTTGCGAAGATAGAGGAGGATAGAGAATAAAGCAAAAAAAGGAAAGAGAGTGAAAGAAGAGCAATAACGAACGGTCAGAGTCAGCAGAGAGAGAAAGTACTCAAAGAGAAGAAAAAACAAAATGGAACCGAAATTCGATCCGATCCAAACCGAACCAAACCGAATTGAACCGAATCATAAACTAACCAAATTTTTTTACTTATTATCCAAACCAAAATCGAAACCGAACCGAAAATGCATGAATTTTCGGTTTGGTTTGATTCGGTTTCGGTTTCGGTTTCGATTCGATTTTCGGTTCAGTTTCTGACACCCCTACCTGCTATGAAACAAATTGTCTAAAAAGTCCAAAACCTATTATACAATAGCAAATTCTGTTCTAAAATTTTCAATTTAACTATTTTAGTCTTAAATCTTTTGAAATTTGCCAATTTAGTTCTTCCAACCAAATTTGGCAGGAAATCACTTGCATGAAAGTCGGTCGTCTTATGTGGCACGACCAATGGGCAACCGGCACTGACGCGGATAATTTTTACAATTATTTTAAAATTTTATGAATTTTTTATTTTTTTTTGTTTTCTTTATTAATCGTGGGCTAGCAAGGATCATGGCCCTCACCCAGATCTAGCAAGGGCCTGCAGGTCCTTACTAGCCCACAATTGAAAAGAAAAAAGAAAAGAAAAAATGCATGAAAGTTAAAAGAAATTGCAAAAAATGTCTGCGTAAACGCTAGTCGTGTCCTGTAAAATGATTAACATCTCTATCAGCAATTTGTTGCCAAAATTGGCTGGAAGGACCAAATTGGCCAATCTTCAATAGGTTTAGGACTATATTACTCAAATTGTAAAGTTTAAGATTGAATTGGCCATTGTATAATAGATTTTGGACTTTTTGTACAATTGTCTCCATACCATTAAGTAAGGGGTTAATTACAACAAAAAAAAAAAAGGAAGTAGAAAAGAAAGGTTAAACGTACTTCACATGAAGTGAGACAAAAGCACATGGTCAAATAGATTCTGAATCGTATGAAGAGGAGAAGAATCAAATAGCAAGAAACTACTAAGTGTCGTAAGTAAATTGCTCCCAGTTGTTCAATCATTGGATAACCATAGTCATTTTTTAATAAATGATCACTATGAGTCTAACTCTATAGAATTTGATCAATCCTTTTTCCTTGCCGTTAAGGTGGAAAGCTGAACCAAGAATTATATTTCTTTACCATGAATCGAGTCACTGCTTGCGACCCAAGATTCTATTTTATTGTCAATCCTCGCACGTTTTCCTTCCAAATGTAGTAGCAAGGAATATGAGGGCCAAGTCTTAGCAAAACTCTTGGAATCTATCTAGAGAAAGAAACGCATTACATCGACATTTATGGTAAAATCGATAAACCCTTTTATAGCAAGTAAATATTCACGCCTAAAGTCCTGCCAAAATCACGATAAAAAAACCCAAACAGAATCTCTCCCTCAAAGGAGATAATATTGATCGGAACGTATCTGGCCTACTTTCGTGGACGTGGCATTTGAAGGTCCTTCTACGGACAGGGAATTCCTATTTGGAATAAGCTAATTGAAGACGATCGTAAATTGCGAACGATTCGAACTTAGAGAAGAGACCTAAGCCCGTCGATAACAATTGCTCATCAAGAGCATTGCCGAGAAATGGACGAGAGAGACCTATGACAACTATCACGGTCGGACATGGCAGGTCGAAGCCCAATTAATGAAAAGTTCAGAAGAGATAGACATTGGCAGCACAACTTGATAGGATCTTTCTTTCAAATTCAAATAGCAACTCCATTCATACCTGAACAAGAATTCAATGGAGATCCAAGTGAACCTCCAAGGAATCAGAATTACCTAAGACTGACAAATCATACGTGTAACAGTAGATATGTATGCATCGTGTATATGGATACAAAAAGGACTTCAGCCAAATCTGATTTTATCCTTAATCCATCAATACCAGCATAAATATTAACATAATAACATCACGAATGAATTCGGACCCATCCGAGACTAGAAGTAGATTATATTCATCCCAACGCAATTCTTTCGATGAGGAACGCTCCGTTGATTTCTACAAAATACCATTTCGAAAGTTTCTTCTTGAAATCCAACCGCAAGATCGGGCCATCAATTGGTGGCTTCCAGAGAGATGCAATCATCGACACAGATACAAGAGCTGAACCTTCACTGTACACAACTCGATATGCTTTCCTAGATACAAACTAAAGATCGATCTGTAAATTAAATGAAAAAGACAACTTCCGAAAGCTTTTCATACATCCAATTAATATACATAGGATCTCTCTACTGCATCTTACGAAACCCATATGTACAGTACCAGGCCCCCCATGAATCGACACCCACTCGACCTGGGCTTCAGCAATCACCACAGTTCTGTGGAGGCTTAGATGTCCTTGGGAGACTTTGCACGAGTGACATCTAAAACCCAGGCCTCGCACCCACTGAATGTCAAGAACCCTGACATAGGAGCGCTCCAGAGCGTGCTCGGAAGATAATGTGACATGTAGATCAACTCAGGTCGAAACCAGCCTCCGCATTTATTGCGTACAGCAATTTTGCTTCCATCTGCTCTTTGCTGCAGAGATTTGGGCGTTTAAAAGCACGTTACACATAATTAATAGAAACCCAGTGGAGGATTATTTCGTTTATACATAAGAAAGATCAACCATACGGCACCAAAGGGGTGCAAGCCCACATGAAAAAAGAGCTCAAAAAACTAAAGCCATACACAAAACAGATATCATAACCAAAAGAGCGCTCAACTACATGATAAATCATAAATTACATCAACCAAATATCAACCTAAGCATTTACATACATATGCGAGTTTCCACTATCCAAAAGTATAAAACTTTTGAGCAAATGACGAAAAGGGTTGAATAAAGCATGGATGAAATCCCTGAAGACTGAAGAACATGTGAAAAACAAACATGACCTTTTCTCCTTGTATAGTGAGTATTGTTTGAGGCTCTAATCTAATGGCAACATGCATATTTGGCCTGTCGGCATCATGCACTGCTGTACATAGAGCTTTTCGTATATAATAGTGTTATTTCTTTTTCCTTTCTCCTTTTCTTTTTGCGTTGTTAGAAGGGAAAATAAGCGGATAAATTATTTTTCCTTTCAACATAAAAAAGTTAAAATTACTAGGCAGATAATGACATAAAGCAGTGAGCACATGGATTCACACGGTTGGCAAAGTGATACAACAACAAAACTGCCAAGAGTTGTGCTAACACACCAACTAATGTAGTGCCATAACAATGAAGAAGGTTGCGCCACATAATGACTTCAACCGACTGTACATAAAAGATGGGCTCTACATGTAATACATCAGCAAGACGTGTAGATTGATTATACAGCCCAAAACCAATAGAATAATTCATAGACAGAGAGTTCACACTGTCTCAAATCATGTAAGCGAAGAGATAATAGATGAAATAGTTGCATGATAAAATCTTATATGTGCACAGGTGCAATATGTTGGTTCTTCAATAACTACATCCCTGTACGAAGTATAATGCAGATGACTGGATGACAACTTATTCTATCTAAAAAATTAGTAAAACCATGATCATTGATTAAAAAAAATCTATATTTTAGTCATGTCAATGGGATTTTTGTGGAAGAAAAGGTTAAGATTACTTTCTTTTTTTTTATAATAAGATTAAACAGGGAAAACCAATTCAATCCCGTACTATCGCACGGATCTTTCAAAAGAGAGCTTATCCCACCTAAATAGAAAGAGACCAACGAGATTATGAGATGTGCATAGCACGGATAGTATAAGTCCTGCTCAAGTAAAATAATGTTTTAACATGTTGAGCATGCTAGGATTACTTGCATCGCTGGCAACTCAAGCAAAAGTCAGCAACGTTGTTTCAAGACACTGACAGCAGCAAGGAACCATATATGTCGGAAATGCATGTCTTTAGGTTATCAAGCAGTGAGGATGATCCTAATGGATATTGCAGGAGAAGATCCAAAATTAGGCCCCAGAGAAACATATAGGAGAACTGGACAAACCTTCTATATGGTGGCAGTTTTAGCAGATTCATACAAGTGGCTGACGTAGGCAATCGGTCCAGAGCTTCTTCAGAAGCACTACCAGCAGCCCTGGCAAAACTTTTACTCAAATAAGAAAGAAAAGGTATAATCACAGACAAACATGATAAGAACATCCATACAGCACATTTATACCCATCAATTATAAAACTAGGATAGAAAGACCTTTTGTGGAAGCAGATTTAGCTCGATGTATCTTACCTTTGTATGCAGAATGACGGCTCCAAGTATCTGAATCCAAGCAATGGTCCTCGAGAGCACCCTGTCACAAATCTGAAGCAAAAGAGACCAACTATTAATTGGTATATTTCATGAGTCGATTTGAAATTCTTCAAGGTAAAATATAGAGCAGGATACTGACATGAAGTTCCTGGGACAACAAATATCAAATAAAACAGAGCAATGGTATATGCAGAAAATTTTTTTCCAAAACTTTTACAAAGAGTTGAAGAGGCAAACATCCATTGGATTTTGTGTGTCCCATCATTTAATGAACGTACCCACTTGCTAATTCACATGATAGGTGTTCGCTACGTCAACTCTTAGCAAAAAATAAAAGCATTACCCTATGAATAAATTACTTATACAAATCGAAAGGAAAGATAGGATCCAATAGTTTAGAAGGTAAACACATGAAAGAAAAAACCAAAAGATCTAAAACTATGAAAAGGTAAGGAGTTCCATAGATGAGGAGAAAATTCCAAGGCATAGCTTAGAATCTAGCTGGACCAATCATCAAACAGCTTAAAATCTTGCCTAAATGAAATTCATAGAAGCAATAAAGGTGTCAAACTCACTTCAAAAATTTCTTTTGATTGTCAGATGAGAAACCCTTGATAACTCCCCAGAACATCTCGATGACATAGTGCTCCTGTCATATTAAGGACACGCATAAAAAAAAGTAACCTGATCAGATAGTCTCCCTGCAACAATTACGTATATAATAACGCAAATACATCCTGTAATATTTCGATGATATATGAAGTAAGCCAACCACTGGCCATTAAATCTTGTATAAGCAACATAAGCAGTAGCACTTTGCAAAGTCTTTCGTCTCACCGGACCAAATAAAATCATGAAAACCAAATTCCACAAACTTACAAGGTTCATTTTATATCAATGGTCCCTGCAGCGATATAATAAGAACGCCAAATGAAACTCCCATTATAAAACTTTGCTAATGAACAGCCAATTCACAAACCCACCAGTTTGTTCATTTGTACAGCCTTTCTCAATCTTCAAATAAATAAGAGAAAAAGAGGCTTTACCATCCCTCAAAGCAATCCAGCAATACTCACACTCTTCATTTTAAAGAACAAAATGCAACAGCTTGCTCAGAGACAGCCAACAATACCCAAGATAAGATCCACAAGCGGAACAAAAGTACAAAATCATTCTACCAATTAGCAACATAATCCCGACCCTGGTAAAGACAGAAACTCACACTGTGATAACCGCCTGCATAGTTGGTGTTACTCCGCAAGTCATCAACATCCAAGCTGTCCAAGGAACCTGATATAAGAAGCTGTAGAAAGAAAGGATGAATCACATACACATAGAAATAGAATTCAAGAAACTGGTGTAGGAAGAACCTATGACAACAAACAACTACAACGGACAGACAGAGAGAACCCTCTTAGCCCAAATGTATCCAACTTATGGCCCTGTCTCAACCTAGATATCAAAATAGACAATACAACCAAATCTCTTCGAACGCTTGGAATTAACAGGCCAGAATTATTCTGACAAGAGAGATGTGAAGCAGACTATATCCCAACGATGCATTATGAATATCCTACGCCCAAATTAAAGTATTTTAAAAGTTGACTTAATTTGCTAATAAATATTAGTCAACTCGTTTGTCTTTCTAAAGATATTTGCATTTACTTTTAGAAAATGAAATAAAAACAAAAACTCTATGAACTCTTTCATATGGTTTAAGTCAGCCTATAGTCCTCGTAATTACTTGTTACAATCTCTAAAATAGAAAACCAGCTAGACAATCTCTCACCTTCCACATATCCATAATGCCCCCATATTAGTATAAATAAGTATACTAGAAAAAAAAAAGTATACTAGAGGTCCCGCAGTATTAGCTGTGTTTTAGGGTAGCATACTCAGAAAATCAATCAAAACAATAGATACTGAAATAGGTAATTAGAATTCCAAATCAAAATAAGGAAAGACAATGTCTAAATTAATAAATAAGATGAAGGTGTCCTTGATGAGAGTTGAAGAAATTATACTAACAAATCTAAGCAGCACTGGAGGGGCACTTGCTGAAGAACAATATTACAAGAATTAATATGTTCAGTAAAGATTGAGACGTTTTACAACTAAGTTGACAAAATCAGGCTGAATAAAGTCATATGGGATGAGAAGGTTGTCATCTAGGAAAGCTCGGGGAGTGATGTGATGATCAAAAGACTACTTTGCGACTTTTAAAATATTAGTGGAATGGAGGTTAGTGGTCATGTGGCAGGTGGCTTAACTCCAAAGTTATAATCTACACACTATTATAGTTTCATGTATTATCGGTATCACCAGCTTCAGCCAAGAATTATTTCACTTTATCATTTTAACATTGTCTTATTTGTATTCATGTGTGCCTTTCGACCTACTTATTGCTGTTAATTCACACTAATAAAAACTTGAAAATTTGAGTATATAGGTAGGAGAAATTTGGAAATGTTTGAGTAAATGTCAGGCAACACCCATGCCCCAGTGTCCAACTGGATCAGTCTTGAGCTGATTGCGTTCAATCAGTTAGTCTTTCAGCTTCCACCCAACCCACGGCCTTTCCAAAGTAACATCTAATTCATTTAGCTTAGACACATGAAATCAATTATGCCTCTTGGTCCAACAAGATCACTAATGTTGTTCCTTTTCAATTCTACTATGATATATAGCCAATGACAAGTGCCTAGCAAAGAAGAATAATGAACAAAAAACCCATGGAAGAACATCTGATGGTTCAGGCAATGAATTAAGACAACTATAAAAGTCAAAGCATAAAAAACTAACAGACTCCATAAAAGGGTATAACCCTACCATAAGAAAACGAGTGGCCCAGTTAGAAAAAATATGTATTTAGAAAATCATGGAAGTATGGCCCATAAACCAATCATGCCAAAAACTTAGAAACTTCAAAACTAGCGATAACCCAAAACCTGTAACCAGTGTTAACTTAGTCTGAACTTTTTCCCAAAAAAATTTAGGCCAAAAAGCTATCTCCTTCTCTTCAATCTGGATGGACCGAAAGTTAAATATCTACCAAAATTTCAATTGCCAGTAAGACTAAAAGTAGGACAGCCAGCAATTACATGCATATTGCAGTATGGCATTTTTCTTTTGTAAAGGCAGTACCTGCAGTTCATGCTCGTTAAACATATCTATCCATTCTTTCTGTATGAGCTGCTGAAATCCTCTCAGAAAATGCAAACTTTGTTGCCTTATCTGAAATAACATTAAATGAAATGTCATATTTGCACTCAGGAAAACTAACTCCAAAGAGGAATAAATGGAATTCATCAAACCTGAATATTCAGACGATGATTTGCCACAAGATGTATGAACGTGATGACACTTTCATTAGTAACACGCTTGTTTTTCCCTCCAGGAAGAAGCTCTTCTTCTGTTTGCTCCCCATACTCATTATTCACAATGACGAAGTACAACTCCAACTCTGATACGTCACCGTCATAATGCTGCCAACAATAGTCGGTGAAATTATCATCAAAACCTCATTGTTTCCTATCTAGTCAACCATACAGGAAATATAGAATTTATGGTCAGCCAAGTAGGCAATTGATCTGGAAAAGCTAAATCACAACTGGAGTATGAACTCTAGAAGGAAGTACAAGATAAATGCTCTTCTAGGGCTTGTAAAACTTACATAGTTTCGGATAATGATTGATCCTAATTTGGAGTACTAAACCTCTTGCATATTTCCATGGAATTTGATAAATTCCCATGAACTTGTCCAGCAGAAGCTTAGTGAATTTTGAGATGTTACATCCACTGCACAAAATCTACCCAAAAGGTTCTTAGGGATATTTCTAGCCATCGATCATCTAACAAAAGGTCATGGGCTATGTTTTTGGTTTACCAAGGAATCTTTCAACTTAGTTTTCTCGACAACAATATCACAATACATTCTTTTCCGTTCAAATATTATTTAAGTCCTTTCCAAATAGACCCTTACTCTCCTCTATCTCATCGAAGTTGAAATTTTTCGTAATAAGTAAAATTTCATTCTTTACATTTTCTAGCAGACCAAATTCAGAACATGGTCACATCACAAGTCGCCAAGGAACTCTTCAACTCTTTGTAACTCACTAACCCAAAAAAATGGTAATAGAATTATCTTTGGCAACTGAAGTGAAAGGAAATTTGCTTAGTTCTACTAAACTGACCAATAAATGCTCAACTTTTATATGTAATCATAATTGATGCAGAACTTTTCATCCCAAAATCAGGGTTAAGATAACTTGTGCAGAGGTGGTTCTGCCAACTCAGCTTTTGAGCTAGTAAAAGTGCATCTGGCATAATCTCGATTAGCTCCACCAATTACCTTGCTTGAGATATATATATATATGATCTTTTTTGTATGGAAGCATTCAGTATGATTGACCAGGCCACTGACTGAGGTTTATGACTAGTTTTAGGATAGGAAATCATATGATTTCACCTTTTGTTTGCTGTTCAAACAATAACCTGTTTTATATGGTGGAACCTGACGAAGCATGAATAAAAAATGCATTGTAATGTATATATAGGCTGTTCACAATCAGAGAAAAAAAAATGTCAAAGAGTCCATCGGTTGTAGTTGGTGAGGGAGTCGATGGTTCTTAGCTGGCCAGCATTCCAGGGTGGAAAAGGAGGTTCTTCTCTAACAGATTATCTGGGAATCCCACTATGAAGGATCTAACCAGAAAGGTAGTCTGAGATCCACTTAAAAAGAAAAAGAAAATCAGAAAAGTTTGCCTGTTCAAAAGAATCACTATCTTCAGAAAGAGTGCATTGTCCAATGTAGAGATTTATCTTCATTCCCAACTCATATCTCAATTGCTTGGAGGCTTGGGTAGACACTGAAGTGATCTCGTCAGGTCTGTCGGAAGATGCTCTCAAGTATCACATTGCTAGATTGGGAGCAGTTGATCGGCCCATGGACAAAGGGTGTCTGGGTATCAATCCTCCCAATGTTTTCAAAAGGCCCTATTAGGCTAGTAATTCGAAGATTCATAGTGCAAAAGGATGCTGGCAGGAAAGAATGTCTTCTCAAAGGATAGAAATTAAAAACATAGCTCACAAATGGATTGTCTAGCACTTTGGAAATAGCTACAATATAACAGGGAGGCTTTCTTTCAGCATGTCCATCTTAAGGACAGGAAAGGGAAAACAATTGGACTCTAACATGATTCTAGCATCATATTTTATGCCTTGAACAAGGATTCTCTTAGAAGGTGAAGTATCCTAAGTATTATTGATTGACTTGAACACAGACTCTCTTGGAAGTAAGAACTGGGATTTCTCTACACAGACACTTGGCAAACGAGCTTTTAAATGCCAATAAATAATAAATGGGAAATTGAGTTGTGCCTATCGGACTAGCTGTACCTGACAGTTACCAATTTTTCAGTTAAAAGTAATATTTCACAGAATGTTCGGTTCAAACGATAGCTACTCAGTCTCCCAATAGGCGTGCCATCCCGTCACTGCAGCCCCACCAGCGTGCCAGAAGCCGGATAGTCTCTCCTTTGCCTATTGTTTCATCTGCTAGCTATGTTTTGTTTTGTCTTTCTTATTTTCTTTTGTTTTAATGTAGTGGAACACTTTCTCTACTATAGCTACTTGTTATTCTAATGATACCATAACTTGTCTCTCTCCTCTCACCAGCCATAGCAAAAGTGTAACACTGGCAAGCATAGCACATGAACCAAGAACCTTTGCCTGTCGTGAGTAAGCAGAAGAATAAGAAAAATACCTTCAAAAAAATAAGGTGACGGTACAACTCTGGGTCCAACGAAGGCAGGTCATGCAGATAGTTGTACCTGATGCAAATAGTACAAATATAAGAAACAAAGAAAGGAACAGAATTCCCAGTCTTATTCTTTTTCCCAAATAGAATTGCTCAATTAGTTACATTTTTAATGCCAAATGAACTATCAAAAAACCAGCCTCTGTTCACCAGTGACTTTCACACAAATTTGTAGAGTTCAGATCCTTTAAATGGTTAACATTTTCAGGTGTGAAATGACACACTTAGATTCATGTATACACATTACCATGGTGGACAGATGGCTATTGACATTGATAGAGCACAGAAATGGTAACAAAATCTTACTTTTGTTTTAATTTGCTCAAGAAGAAGGTTGCAAATGGTATGTCCACGAGAATCCCCTCATACATTGCCTACAAGTAGAAGATTTATTAAAACCTGCCCAACGCTATCAAACAGTTTGAACTGATTCAATGGATAAGAGTGGTACAAATAAAGGTTTTGGTGTACCGTTACAAAAATTTCAGTTCCTAGGTAATGCAAAACAATTCAACATTACATGACAATAAGTCAAAATAAGTGTTGTAACGAACACAACATGAGTGAGAACCTATGGCTCCATACAAGCTAAGCCCTATGAGAGGTGATGGTAGATTGGGCTCAAACCTACTTGAACTTTATGGTAGGAAAGCTAGAAAGGCACAAAATAAAGTGACTATCCACTCTCACAATTGGCGCATCTCCTTTTTGTTTAAGAAAAAAAACCTGTATAAAACATCGTTTCTCTGTGGTGAAACTATAATATAGGTTAACAAAAAGGCCATTGGTACATAAAAACTAGTAATTTTAATCCATATAATGCCTGTTTAGCACATGAAGCAAGGAGATGCTATCAAAACAAGGAGATCTGACATTTCATGCTGTCAAAACTAGTAATTTTTAATGATTGGCTTTCTCAGTCCCCAATGCTTGTTTAATTATGCCTTCTGGAATGTTTTGCCGTCAAAACAAGGAGAGATGACATTTCATGAAGAGAAGCATCAGTAGTAGGAAGAATACCTTTGCCAAAAGAGTACCTAAAAAATGGAAGAACTGGAGATGCTGTTCATGTATCAAGCCCGACCCAGGATTGGGATAGAGCAGGTGATCAGCAGTTTCCTGTATCATGCAGAATAGTCAATATACAGATGTTTCATGACAACATCAAACCTAGAGGCAATTACAAAAAGGTCTAAGTTGTCCATATGATGAGCTTCAGATATACCAACTTGTTCATGAGGATATTAACTTTTGCTAGATTACAGGAAAACAACTAGTGGCCACCTCATACTTTGTAGCAGAAAACGAAAAAGCAAAAAGAATCACCAGCATAATATCAGCAGATCTTAGAGGCCACCAAGATCCATATAGAGCAATCTCATTATGACTTTACTAGAGGAGAGAAGTCCCGTATCCTAAAAGAGTGCAATTTCAGGAAAATATGATAAAGCATTAAGAAACAGAACCTGCATTCTTCCTCAAAGCACGTTTGAATCAACTAGAAAAAGTTTAAGCATCTACAATTTCAATCATGCATAGGATCGTGATGGGAAATTGTGCATAAGCAGAAAAAACGAATGAAGGACTGAAGTTCATAGCTATAAAGAACCAAACCTTAAACAATCCATATTGCACATCAAAGGCTGCTCGTGTTATATTTTCCATGAAATCCTTAAAAATTCCACCACCATCAATACCAGCCTCCTCAACACCTAATTCATTGACAAAGGATACGCGAATCTGCGAGTAAAATGGCCATGTCAGCATTAAACAAACACAAAGCTACTCCTTCCAGCCCTTTATGTTAAGCTTATGTCAACTGAAAAAGTAATCAGAGAAATCTTACCAGTCCTCGAAGATCCTCTTCAGATAATGCACTCATCTGATTATAAGCATCTTCCAAGATATGGTCTCTCCGTATTCTGAACCGGTTTCTAGTAAAAACAGACTGAGAGCCATGTTTCTGCCTATATCCTGCTAACTGTGACTGCAAGATCAGTTTAAACAAATTAATCGTGGAATATTAAGTAAACACAAGCAAATTTGCATGACCCTCAATCACAATGACGATGTCAAAGTTCCGTGAAATAACCAATCTGCATGACAGCCAAGATTACTCATCAAAGGAAAAATTCTGATGTTCTAATCACTTACAGCAAATATCTTAACACGACTTGTAAACGGCACCAAGAAAGGAGCTTGCTTCAATATGTCAGTAGCTCTGGTATTCTCCATTGCAGCCTGACAAAATGGCGTTGGCCAAGTAGCTGCATCAGTCATGGCACAACAATCCCAAAAATTAAATTCAAAATTGGTACCTGAGAGATAAAAAATTCGTTCACGCCATCCGCGTGAAAGTCACTGGAAGGGGCAAACTGTCTTCTGTTGTTCCAATCTTGCAACTTCATAGGACTTCAAAAGTTAGAAGGGAAAACCACATCACAGCTTTCTCAAAATACTACTTTTGTTCTCTCAAAAATAACAGAGATCGCAGTTTATCCAGAATTACTTGCTAACTCATGGGGAATATAAATTTCATGCCCAATGTTTGCAGATAAGACAGCTTTTGTTCTATGTTTGCAACAAACTAAAGTTCAAGATACTGAGACTAGTTTGGGCTGAAGAACCTACTGATGATTAATTGTCTAATTGTTGGTTTTAGTTTTTTTTTTTTTTTTAGGGTGGGGGCAAGGATTGGGTAGCACTCGATTCTCTTTGGCAAGCAAACTGCAATAACATCTAGCTGTTTTGTACTGGCAGATTGTAATAGTTGTAAAAGTCAAGTTTCATTAGTTTTATAAGATGCATCAGATTTTAAATACATAAACGTATAGAATCTATAAGTATCACCATGCTTTTCTCCATGCTTGTAATTGTGAATTGGAAGTTTAATTACATCAGAACGTTGTCCTTGTGATTCCTAAAATTAACTTCAGAACAATCATTATAAGAAACTTTAATATGAATTTTAAAGTTCCATCACCATAGGAGATAAAACAATTTATATAGAATTATTATCTCAAAATCCCTATGGTGACTGAATACCAGAAAGTTCACAGGAATCTGATTTTTATGCTTAAACTTGCATATTCATAGTGGTTCTTTTGAACTTTTTTATTAATCTTTCTTCAATGAAGACTTTTGGGAGGGTGAGGAGTACTGCTTCCTCATTCTGAATAAATGTATCGAATAAATCAAAGGTAACCTTCTCTTCTAATGAATGGAACTAAACATAACTATTCAAAAAATACAGAACGTAAATAAAAAACCAATTGATCCGGTTTAGACAAAACTGTGGTGCTACAAGCATGAAAAATTAGCATATTCAAGCTGCCCCACCACTTCATCTCTATACTACAACGACTGTACAAGCTAGAGAGAACTCTCAATTTCACTGCATCATCAACTTTCTAGAAAGGAATGAGCGAGAAAGAAGAGAAAAATCAAGATAGCAAAAGAGTGAGAAAGAAGAGAAAATCAAGCAAAAGTAACAGTTTTATGTAAGTTGATTTTCACAGTTTTCAATCAAGATTCACTTTTATCTCATGTCAGCACACCTGTCAATGAGTTATGTCTTTCAACCTGAAGAGACTGCAATTGATGTGCATGCCACAGTAGAATTATAGAAGCTAATCTCGCAAGAACTATGATTTGAGATCACTTGTTCTTTGTTTGAGTTACATGCTAATGAAAAGTTGTTCAGTTTTCCAACTTTTATTCATATTATACATGTTAACCCTATCGAAATGATTTACCATGGACCATTAATGACCATGCAACTATAGAAGTTAGTAGAAATTCTAACAGCACTGAAAATTAGGGACCAAGAAATAACAAAAATTGAACAATTCCAGTATCTAGTATTTTTCTTTGCAAAAGGATGGAGAAATCATTGGAGAGTTCACCCACAAAGTACAAAAGGGATGGATGAAGTGGAGAAGCATATATGGTAATTTGCAAAACAGTCGTATAACACTTAAGCTTAAGAAAATATTCCATAAGATGGAAATATGACCAGCCATGCTGTATGGCATGGAATTGGAATGATTAACACCAACATATACACAAAATTAGTTTAGTAGACATAAGAGTTCTTTGTTAGATCGAGTGCAGGCAAGTGAGAAAAGACGAGATCAAAATGAATCTGAAAAAACAATAAACAGTTAACATTTGTCTCCTATCAAGACTTGCTACCACTAAGACAATAAGATGTGTTTTGAAAATAAAAACAAAAAACCTTGGGATCGATTTAAGAGTGATGAAGTTCCTTTGGTGGCTTTCTTAACCATGAGCTGTGCATGAAAGAATTATCAGTACTGATTTTTAAAAAGTATGGGAATAACTTTAACACATTATTTTTCCTGGCTTGCCAATATTTTTCCTATTCGCCTATGATTTCAGTATCTTTAAGAAGATGAGCATGTAACTACTTAGGTGAATACGAGAGGGAAAGTCTTCCTTCATAGGATAGTACTGTACTTTAAAATAACTGTAACTCAGCCTTTTTCCCAAGGTGACAAAGGAAAACCAGAACAAATCAGGAACAAACAACTACCTGAGAAAGAAGCTCAGAAGCTACAAGACTGACTCTGCCTTTAATGAGATCTAGGCGATTCATGCCATCAGCAGGGGCTTTAGAAGATTTCGGTGGATTTGGAGCGGTCATAGGCATCACCCACAAGAGTTGCCACAACGCCTGCAGGACGGAGGACCAAATCCATGTATGTAATTTCACAGACATTAATTGTAGCATCTGATCAAAGGCATTGATTTATGAATTTCCATTTATTACACATCTTGATCAGACTTGACAAAAAATTTTCATTAACCACTGGAAGCAAAATAGTAATCTATCACATTTTCCACAAGGTGACAGTATGCTGATTCTCTGACAAATCTTACCTGCCTCAAAATTACAATCAAGCATCTGATATCCTTCAAGGAGAGGGGCTTCTGCTGCTCATAAAACTCTTCATTGTCAACAATCATAAGCATGTGCCTGGCCAAAACCAAAGAGCACTTCCAATCAATCATGAGAAAAGCTGATAAATAAACGTTAATGGAGTAAAACTCCAAAGTCAAAGATTTTATCTTACTTGTATACCGGGCAGAAAACAGCCAGCGGTAGAAGCCACCCTGATGATTCACCTCTCAAATAATCACATTCAGACAAAGTTGACCACTTCTCATTTTCATGGCATCGCTTCATAAAATTCCAAAGAACAGGTACCAGCTCTGTTCTGTAGGCTAACACCGTCATGATTCGTTCAAGGGGCAAAGTGTTGAATGCAACATGCAGAAAAGCACAAGCAGCGCTGATGGATGCCACCTCTTTCTCATCCACTCCATTATGTGAACCAACAACGCATGACAGTCCCCCAAACAGAACATTTGTCTTCTCCATATAATGACAAAGGTAAAAGAACCATAGAAATAAAATAAGAAGAAGAACATAAGAGATACAATAGCAGGATTTACGAAAAACAACAAAGCTTTCAGAGAATCCAAGGAAATCTGATAATTTTACTTGAAAAGTTGAAAAGTTACTACAAGCTATCTCACCAATTGGAGAAGAAAGCGCGGATCAATTGCATTGACTATCTGCCATTCCAGGTCCTTATCTAAGGATGGTTTTATCACTTCATCACCAGCCATGATGTCGTCCTCACCAAATGTAGACCCTGAACACCGTACATGCATACAGTTAGCGATCACAAAAAAGAGTTCACAACCAGTGCCAATCGTGGTCATCATCTAACAACCAGGCACAGAAATGAGCAACCTCCAAAAATCTCCAAAAGGACACGACAGAGAAAAGGCTTGATCAAGATGATAGTTCACAAGGAAACTTACCCTCATTGATCTCCATACTAGGTTGTTTTATAGGAGGAAGGGCGTCCAATAAAAAGGATGCGACGGCAGCAATATCTACAGCCTGATCATAAGATTGTAGAAGATATGAGAGTCATGAGATTCAGATTTACCAAACAAATAGTTCTTTTAGATCATATAAAACCAGCAGCCTCAGCAATGAAAAAAAAATGATTGGAAAAACCACCAAAATGCAAAAGACAAATGAACATAAATATCCCATACTATGCTTTACTAATGAATTCAAGCAATTGTTGCTGGCATCCTTTCTAAAGTGAACAGACAATATACAACAATAACACTAAAAAACTAGCATTCAGAAATAGCCAAAGGCAAGCAGCTAGATGCCATGCGTGCTACTAACGAGTTTCCAAATGTTCAGTTCAGTGACAGTGAATCATTCTTTCACATGTGTTAGAACCATACTTCTGAAAATCACAATAACGGAAACTTTAAAACACATAATTTCATGACCCTAGTCACAGGATATCCACTTCTTAAATCTATGAACATCTGTGACTAAAAAACAATCTATGAACATCTTTTGCTTTCAATCTAAAATATTATCATTTTGGAATTACATACTGTGGCAGTAATTTTGATTCAGCTGTAAAGTTGCTACGAGGAAAAAATGGAAGTGGAGAACTACAAGGCAATCTAGCTGAAGCAAGCACCAACGACCCTGACTGATATGCTTGTAGAAATATTATGTGGTGACTAACCTAAAAATCCTAATTAAGAATATGTGTTTTGCATATGTATTTAACAAACTAGACTCTTCCTTTCAGCCAACTTCCTGTGTAATCATGAACCAGTCTATTTTCTGCCAAATAAATCGAGCAAATCGCATGGACCCCAGACTTTAGTTCAAATCATGAGAAGAGTTTTAACAGAAAGCTTCTAGTAAAACAATTTGAATAATAAGAAGACTTCAAAAATGAAACCGTAGGTGTTGAAGCACCCTCTACAAGTTTCTTTCATCCATGTTCATCCATCCTTTGTCAGGCAAAAGATTACATAACATAAAACTGGTGAGATTTAATACGACTCATGCAACTGCAGTTCCTAGGCTTGGCATCCCAATGCCTGCTATCATTTATCCAAGAGCATGACGACATCAAGATTTAAGACAGTTGGCAATTAGCAAAGGACAAAACTAGGATATGGATAAAACCTCTGAAGCATATTCTTCTTTAAAAAACATAGTTTAAAGCATGGAAAGAAGGATGAAAGCTTTTTGAGAATCTTCTTTAAGGAGTAAGGACAACCACTAAAAATTAATTAATCCTTGTTAAAACTTTTCAGCTCATACACAAGAAAGAAAAATACTGGGCCTTTTTGTTCATGAGTGAACGAAAATTGCCCAAGACAAATTTGAATTACCATAGATTGGGGATATAATCACTGCACTTTCATCAGCGAATTATTTCTCAGCATTAGTGTACTACGTTCCTTGTTAAAAACCTTAAAAGGAGGTAATCCTGTGTGCTATGATTATTGAAAGGTTAATCAAACAGATGGGAACTGCAACTGCTGTACCATGTCAAAACTGCAGCCGGGATGAGATAAAGCAATTCCAGCAGTTTCCAACACATTCCCAAGGAGGCAGGCATAGCCAGGAAGATCAAGAGATAAATCCTTTGGCAATATATTAGCATGATTGTTCACACAGAGTGCCATCTGATGTATGTAGTGTTGACTCAAGCCTTGTGCTGCAAAAACCTGGAAAATGAGCATATCCATCATCAGAGCTTTTGTTTTAAAATATTTTTTCTAGGTATTTTTCTATGTAGTTCAGTTTGAAGAATCCAAAGAATTGACAACCTACACATTTAAAAGAAGGATACTATCAATAGTTGGGTGCAAAGTGGCTTTATCTTATTCTTCCTTTTTCACTATGTGTCTTCTATCTTTGTATTTTCCTTTCCTCTTTGATGTGTGTGTGTTTTGCATGAGTGTGTGATGGGGAAGGGAATGCTTATTAGAGTTTTCACTTAAGGAGGAACAGAAGTTGAGAGTACATACAGGGAGCACATATCCATATATGAGCTCATTGGAGAGAGAATTTATATCATCCATTAAAGCAATTACTGCACATGCATTTTAATCTTCAATAACTAATTATAAAACGCTCTAAACAATCTAGATAAAATGGTTTTGCAGGAGACTTTTGCTTTCTCACGTACAGTTGTTGATATAATTAGTAACTAATCAACTGACATACACACAATGTTCGAATACAAAGATACTGGCATTACAAAGATTAGTACAGATGATTCCCTAATGAAGAGATGCAAATGTACATTGATCTAAACAAAGAAAGATTAGAAAGGATCACCTCCTTCAGATGGGGGAAAAGTTGCCATAAGAAAGGAATCGTAAGAAGCTGACACGAAAAACTCCGTTGAGGATCAATACTTAAGCAATTACATGGCTCCTGACCGGTATGAGGGATCATTTGGCAAAGAACACACTCCAATGCAGAAATAGATCTACTGAAAATAAAACTTTTCCTAGTTTCCTGCATGTTATTATGGATTAAGATGTCACATAAAGAAGAGAGAATACAAAACATATCTAGTTTCAGTTATAAACAAATTACCAATGGACCGATACAAAAATAGTAATGGGTAAAAAGTCAGATACACATTGAATGAAGTTCCATGGCACTACATCTACAAATCTTATATGAAACCAATCCATTACAGATTTTCTCTAGTCAAGTCATTCAACAGAGAATAGATGGTACCCTCAATATATTTCAGTCTCATAACACATGATCAGATAATCAGGCCTATACCATGAACTCAGGATCAATATACCCAGATGAATATGACTAAACAAGAGCAATTCCTCCAATTTCCACCCAATGAAACGAATAAACACTTCCATGGAACAACGAGCGCACACCTCCGAGCAGGAGGTTCGAAATATTTACAGTTCATTTTAAGGGGAACAGGACAGACTGCATGATGAATTCTTTGAACAGCTACACAACATAATTGCATACATTGTAGTTCAGGCCAAGCCACTTGGAGAAGCCCCCGTGATATAGGCCAGCGGAAATTGACAGAAATGTCAGAGCAATTGTTCTCACTCAAAAAGAAAGTAATTTTAAGATTATTTACATAACACAAGAATCTTCTGAAAACAGATAAAAGGGCAAAGTTTAGAAGCTTTAGTAGACAATTTCTTTTGGCATATCATGAAGCAACTTATTGCTACAAGAGATTAATTTATAAATGAATTTATCCAAAATAATTAGTATTGCATTGTTTAATCAAAGTTTCTCAGGAAAAAATTATATACTAAAAGCATCATTTTGATAATTAAAAAATAAGACTTTTTTATGAACGAAAAAAAGGCAATTTACCAATATTATTTTTCTGATGACATGGAACTCCAAATCCTGGATAACTTGACAAAACAAGTAAGACACAAACCTAAGCTTAGGTGACATCCTACTAACTCTAAATTCATGAATTATTACAGAAAAAGACCAAAATCAAACTTTCAAGCAAGACCCCTCGTATTCTAATAAAGACATTCTGATCATTTCTCTAACCATTTATTTCCTCGATAGACTGTGTTAAAAAAAAAAACAAAGGAACCTAGCAAAAGGTCTTGCATGAATTGACTTGGATTCACTACAACTTTGATCTCAACAAATTGCAAAATTCTAAAGGAATTCTACCGTCATTAGCTGCTATAAATTAGAGGTTTTTTTTGGTAGAAAAATTAGAGGTTAAAAGGGCATAAACAAATGTGAAAGTATATTTTCAAGACATTCACATATATGAACTCAAAATTTCAGATGTTGACGGTGTCATCCTCAAGCATAGGAGGATCCACTATATTTGTTTTTATAGACATATTCATCTGCTTCTACAGTTGCCACATCTGCCTTTCGCATGAAAATATCTTCCTTCTTGCAGATTTCTTTTTTCAGACTTCCTATAATGTTTGTTTATCCAGGACACACATGCCAAAGAGAAAACCTAGACGAACAAAAACTTGTTCAGTTCTTCCAAATTTCAGAAATGTATTTATACACCGGTCCACTCGTAGTCCTCTAAGCATCATCCAACATTAAAGGCTCAGAAGTTACAGCCAAATTAACTGGTGCTGTTTCAGTCATCTGAGACAGACCATGATCCCATGTTTGACTATAGTGAGGCCGAATAAAGAAGCTTGGCGGAAAAAAGGGGGTTCACACTTAACACAACTACCAGAAAAAAAGATGACACAAATACAATGTAGAGAAGATGGATACCTGCCCTGCTAGAACAATCTCTCTAGACTTAGCAAACACACTTCCCTGCAAGAGATAACCAACCGTCTTACAAACCCATGGAAGTCTAGGATCTATCAGCAGAGCTACTGCCTCCAGCAAGAGAGTCATAGGTTGGCTAGATTCACTCGATGTCGTGATAAGTTGATCCCTGAATTTATATCTGTAATGACAAAAGGCTAAATAAGAACGTCAGATTATAATTAAAATCACTGAAAAGTTCCCTATTTATGTTTATCATGAGGAAGAAGACTCTTTAGTTGGAAGCAAGCTCCCAGAAAATCCATCACCCAATGTCAACTTACCATATTAATGAAATGACTAACAACATCACAGATATTAATAACATAAAGCAGTAAAAAATAAATCTAATGGCAACAACGGGAAATGCAAGGGAGTTGCCAGAGACAACAGCTAACAAGTCTTACCAAACAGGAGTGCAACACTAAATACAACTCTTAATGCTTGCATCTTTAGTATTTCAATGTAGCTCTTATAAAACTTTCATCTAGCCTAGGCCAAAAACCTAATTCCTAGTCCTTGCATCTTTGGACTGGAGACTTTTTCAAATTGCCTCTCACATGTCCAAATCACCAGAGATGAGTTGATCTCATCGTGTCGTCATTATGCACCACCAAACTTCTTCCACATTTGCATTTCTAGTTCAGATGTTAATTTGCACAGTTAACCAACATGTACAAGGGATGGATGATGAGATCACAAAACATAAGGTGTGGTGTGGCCAACTACACTGCTCATGATCTCTATAAGGCTCCTAGAGTCCTTTTCAGCTAGCAAACTCTTCGTACGGTGTAAAGAGTAACAAGGGACATAATTTAGTAGACATCCAGAGTACTCACAATAAGGACTAAACCTCATACATTGCCTTTTCGATGGCCAAATAAATACAAGGGTCTTTTGCAGGGACATAGCAATGGTTATTGCTAGTGCCCAATGATTTGTTCAAACCCCACAAACAGTGAAGTATTCACCTGATGGAAGCTCAATCAACAAAAAAGTCCTATAATAATTATTTAATCCCTCATCACCACAGATTCTAAGCTTTTGTTCACATATCGCAGAAAATATGAGTAATGCAGCAGTTCCACATACAATATAAATAGATTTCTAAGGGTTCCATATTTGAACAAACAATCAAGCCATTAATAAACAAAATTACAATTTTGCATCAAACTTATTTTCAAAATATGCATGATTGCCACTAGCACTTGTTTCTTCTCATTCTCTAGCCTTTTTCAATAGTTCAAGGCTTTGAAGAAATGTTATAGTAGTGATAAAGGATCAGTATGAAGAGGATGATAAAGGGAGAATTAGGAGGTGAAATATAACAATGTTAGGTGGAGGATGTGACATTTATATCCAACAATCTAAAAGTACTATTGTTGCCGCTGTGTTGAGGATGTAAGGTGAAACTAAACCAAAGATATAGGATGAAAAATATAATTCTCCCTTTGCAAGTAATAAAATAACTCATCAATTCTATTCACCAAAACATCTTTCAATACAACCAACCTATTTTTATATACAGCATCAATGCAAGAGTATGCAAGTCGTTTCACTCTAAAGTCCACCAAAGCCTGCCTGGACAGATAATCTTCTCCAGCAAAGAGCCTCACAAGGTCACCTGTTGCAGAACAAAGATTATTTCCCTCGCAGAGAGAAATTAACTTAAACATAATTGAACCATCCCTAACTCCAAGCAATGAACAAGAAAGATAAATATGAAACCACAAGATGATGGGCAACAAAGAATAAGAAGGTTCCAAATGTCAAGAACTATGAGTCTAATTTAGCAATTCATGGTCAAACTAGAACTATGTCCCTATTATTTGAAAGCCCAAGCATATGAAGAAAAAAACTCGCAGGAAGAAGAGCAAACACTAGAATACTTTCACAAGATATATGACTGGCTGGGACATTCGAAGATTCGGGCAGCTCGGAGAAAAACCATCGTAGCCACTGAAATTATTGCTATTTGACTTAGACCTGTTCTAAAAAAGTCAAGGCATTTCGAATTGTATGTTGACATGGACGAAGTCGGGAAAACCTCTGAAATTATTTCAATATTGGACCTTGGACATATAATAATTCCGAATCGAATATCTTTAGGAAGAAGATCTTTTGTCTCATGGTAGCCTGCTCCAGTCCCCTTAAAAAACTTTCGTTATTGGGTTAGCCACACACTTCACATGTTATCATCAAATGACACAAGTATTGGATAAGCACCTACAATGCACTAGAACGTTGTCTCGCTATGACCTTCTCTTGTATTCTCAAAATTTCTGTCGCTCCATCCTTGCAAGGGCAAAGAACCCATCACTGTCTCAAGTGCGCGACCGAAGGCTCCAAGGAAGATAGAATAGGAAAGCACTCATCTTGGTGTGGGCTTACTACTTAGATGCTTGCAACAGTTATCCGCTCAACACTTGGCTACCCAGCGTTAACAGTGGGCACGATAACCGATGCCCAAGAGGTGCGTCCTTCCCGGTCCTCTCGTACTAGGGAAAGGTCCTCTCAATGCTCTAATGCCCACACCAGATATGGACAGAATTGTCTCATGACGTTCTGAACTCAGCTCACGTACCGCTTTAATGGGCAGTCGTTAGCTGGAGGGTGTAAGAGTAGATAGCAAAATGAAATTCCCTTTTCCCCTTATTTGACTCTTGAATAAAACGCAATGGAGAAACCCACTGTGTTTCTAAATAAGCCCCCCAACGTCAAAGCATTTAGCATGTGAATCCAACCCTAGCAAATGATAATTGGGAAGCAAGCCCACAAGAACATCAAACTGCAAGTGAGAATAGTTTCATGCTTGGAAACTAAACAGTGTCCTCAAGCAAGAAGTCATCAAAGGCCCCAAAAACAAGTAACAAACTATATACAAGTATATAATGTCAGCTCACACAATCGAGAAACTTTCAGAGAAAAATGGTGGGGAAACATACCACTATCATGAACATATCTCTGAATAAATAAGCAGACCTCCACAAGGATTGATAGGTCACCATCAATGTGTGCATTGAAGAAAAAAAGCAACTGACGAAGGAACACTGAATCTGGACCAAAACAATTCCTGGAATACGCAACAAATTTGAGCACAAATCAATTGCTTATAAGAAGGAGAATAATCTATCAACCCCCCCCCCCAAAAAAAATAGGGGGAAATAAGGGCACAATAAGAGACGTTAAACATTTTCCACAATGTTCACTAGTACATCCTCCTCCTATTTTCTGACCTGAAATATGTAATTCCTTGTAAATAAATGATCTTGCACTTGAGTGACAGCCATGACACACACTTTTCTGAAAACATTTTATTCTACCACTGTATAGCTAAGGGCAATGGTCTAAAAGTAAAGGTTTAACATATCTACCTGTTGACATTTTCACATCTCTTCCCATATGTCCTATAGAATTCCATTCTTACATCCAAACGGGCAGCTTCCACATCCTTTCTTCCTCTATAACCTTTCTGCATGAACAAGTAGGTCAACACATTCACATATATACAAAACCACAATTCATTTTGCCACTCGAAGAGATAGTCTCGATCAAGGACTTGAAATTACTTGGGATTGAGAAAAGTGAGAAAATATCAATAAGGACAATCAACAATCTTAGACTAGATAAGATGCCTTGTAGTTCTTCATATGAGCAAATAGCTTCAACAACGCTAGAATCAACCTCTGCTCCAGCAAACACTTCTCTTTTACTTGTTGGCTAGAATTGTAAAATTTGGACTACGAAAGGCTCCTCCAAGCTTAACTCTACCCCCAACTCAATCAAGAAAAAGAAGAGGACAACTTTATTTTTCCCTGAAGTTGAATCAGAAACGCGATTTAATAAAGACTGATACCAGGGCAGGGGTCCATAAACCAAAAACCAATACATACTACCATCAGGAATAAATCAAATTCCATCATCTTTCCCATGATCCTTGAACCGTTATTCCAACTTGAATCAAACCATCTGAATTGATGCCCATACTTTTACATTGCCTATCTCTACTTGTCTATGTGTATTTTTGGCAAACGTTATCAATAGTCATAGCACCTGAAAGCATTTGATTCTTTGACACTTAAAGCCTTTCAACTTTATCAGGGGGCATGGCAACTATCATAGCGAATCTATCGAACTAATACTACGTGGAGATGAGAAGCTTCCATTTCATCAAAAAGAATGATGCCACCAAAACATAAGCATGTGCCACTGAAAGGGATAGGAATGCCGACAAACCCAAATTAACATGCCCACTAAAACTGGCCCCTTTGCCAAGCAGAATTTACTCATCCAGATATATACAAGATCATCACCCATCCATTTCACAACAATAATATTCCCGGTCAATGCAAATCGAGTTTCAACAAAACTCGAAATTGGAAATCGCCCTCAACTCCAATGTAGCGCCACGAAACATCACTACAACTAGAAGCTCGTCCAAGAAAAAAGCCACATCACCATTCAGTCATCCACCAAAGCGCGCACAAAGCAGCAATTCTACATGCTAAGTTATATCCTCGGCCGAGCAAACCTGAATTTTGATGGCCGCCAGCGTCTGCTTCCGCAACCACGACCGCCGCTCCCGCTCCAGCCGAGTCTGCTCGACCAGCTTCTGCCTATCCCTCTCCTTCGTGCTGCGGCCCCCGAGAGCGACGCGCTTGCGCGACGAGGGATCGCCGCTGAAGAACATCCTTCAACAGGCAAAGAGTACCCCCCAACTTCGCCCCCGCGCCCCAGAAAAAAAAAAGACCTAGCGCGAGACGATCGCGGGGGGCCGGGCGAGGCGACGCGAATTACCGGCGAACGAGAGAATCGCGGCAGTCGTCGCCTAGTCGTCCGAAGGCGGCGATGCGAAGAGAAACGAGGGGGATTAGATCGGCGGCTCCGATTGCATGCCGACGGCGTCGGAGCTGGAAGAGCGAGGGGGAGGAGGAGGATCGGACGATCGATTGAAGACGAAGCAGAAGAAGGCGTGCTGCGGCGGAGGTCGAATCTTGCTCGCGCTCCTTGCCTTCGCGGCGTCGGCGAGGGGCGACAGGGCGGAGGAGGAGGAGGAAGAGGAGCTCGTTTTGCGTAACTTGGAGGAGGAGGAAGACGACGACGACGACTTCTCTGTAATCCTGTAGGTAACTTCGCTCGCCACTATGGAGTCCGGGAGCCGGGCGGAAGGTCGGGTCGAGTCGGGTCGGATCGGGTCAAGTGGATCCGGGTGGGCGTGGGCCGCTGGGCGGGTCGACCCGATCCCCAATGCCCTTTTATTCCTCGGTATGTCCTCGCGTTTCGATGGAATCTTTCGCCACGTGCCTTGTCTTTGATCGACTTTTCAAACTTTTATTTTTTCCGCTGGATAACGACGCAAACGATCCATGAACTTTTACCCGATATACAATACGGTATCTAAATTTTGACTCAATATATAATATGATTCCTGAATTTATAATTTGTTCATTGTTATCCATAGATATTTTTGTACGTGTTCAAGTTAGTCCATAGATTATATAAAAGTGTTCAACATTATATTCTATTTCTTTAAGTTCAAGGACAACATTAAACATTTTCATATAATCCAAGAACTAGAATGAATATGTATTAAAAGTTTAGAAGTTACATTAAACAAATTGAAAGTTTAGAACATTGTGCTAAAGTTTAGGAAATACATTGAACATATTAAAAGTTCACAGATCACATTGTACATGTAATCAAAGCTCATAGACTATTTATGTCATTTTCCATTTTTTCCCATAATCTCAACCTCATGACCACGTACTTTCAGTTCCAATGTTAATCAGATATGATATGAAATCTTCACATCATATGAGTATTGACGCTTAAATTCGCATTTAACTTTTTCGTTTTTATTTTTCAAATCAGTATAATATTTTTGAATGTGGGGCAACCTTTTTGCTTTTCATAAAGTAAGAAACGAACACACTCTAAACCTTTCTTCAGTGTTTTGTATTTGCCTATTTAGTTATATTAATTGATATTCCATTATGGGTCCATTATAGATTTGCCAGCTACTACAATACTTACTCATAGCATTAATTATTACTTCAAGTTCATGCACCCGAAAAACAACTGTCTATTTTCTCTCTCCCTCTACCTATCATGTTAATTAATTCTTATCTTAATGATGCTATATGATGTTAATTAATTGTTATCTTAATGATCTGTTCATTAAAAATTAATAATATTTATGATAACCCAATGATTAGTATAACAATAGTTGTTAAATAACATATAAGTTGTCGAAAATGTAATAATTATTTCAATATAATCAAATATTGCATATTGTGATTAATATTTATATAACCATAGTCATTTCTAGCGCCACGGGTGTCATTTTGTTGGAGATATTTTTTATTTTTCATGTGGATGGAGCACGCATGTGGGGTTGCATTGGTACTCTTTAAATTTTGCGATCAACACCGACGTCCAAAAAAATGTATATGCACATAAGCAATCAAATAGACCGATGACTAAATCACGAAACATTTTCGCACCGTAAATTTAAATTTTATAAAAAGAAAATGACGCTTAAATTCGCATGTGTTTTTTTGCAATTTTATGGACGCTCAAATTCAAAATCTCAATTTGAATGGAGATGGACGAAGTAGAACAACCAGCACAGCCCGTTGTGTCGTGGGCCGTGGCTGGATCGAGTTAGGCCCAAGATATCTAATGGGCCGACCGGCCTCCAAAGGTAAACCAATGGTAGGACTCATCCGGCCGAGCAATTTTTAAGGTCTAACGTCAAGGCAAGTGCTCATTTTTTACCATTCCTCAATTCTCACTCGCATATCACTTACTTCGTTTATTTCCCTTCTCCTTACAAGGATTTTATCGTTTTTGGATATCACAATGAAAAACAACAACAGCAACCGCAATCATCTCAACTTAATCCAAACTTCATCGTGCAGCCGGAGTGGGACTTGTTTAGTGAGTTTCAATCCAACAACGCATGTGTCGGCTTCACCCCTGCAACAAGCCGAATTCGATGACAGCGAGACACGATGACCCAACAATTGAGTGGAATCGCAGGGATGAAAGCCGGAAAATAGTCCTTGCCAAGACGCTTCCTCATAAGATGCCCCTATCCTCAAAGAAAATCCCCCAAGTGACTAGGTCGCCGGCTTCACAGACAAGAACATCTAGTGTCTTGGGACATTCTAGCTCAAGTCACTACCAATTGCTCGAAAAAGCTATTCGCACTATATGTGGCAAAGAATCATCTGGCAGATCGTCAAGTCAAATAGGCCACTGGTTTTTCGATTCTTTCCACCATAGCTCGTCACTTATGACCCCATTGGTGTCTACGGTGCCATTGGATTCCACGTTCAATACTAGCCCTTAGATCTTGGAAGGCAATAGGTGCAGCTTGTTTGCAAAAAATTTAGAAATGACTGTCATAGGATATGATCGGTATTTTGCAAAAATTGACTCCAGCTAAACATGCTTAACGACATCAACGGGAAGAGGAGAACAATAACGGGATTGTATCATCCGAATCACGGCAAGGGACCGAAGATGCATAATTAATCAAACATTCTCTTAGATGTAATTTGCGTGTACTCATTATTAGGGCACTCGTATGTGTGAGTTTTTTCGAAAATTATTTGAAAATGTCCTCGTACTTCGTTGCTGCTTAAACAGAGGCATGTTCTTTCACAAAATTTCCTCAATTAATTTTCGCATTATTCTTAATATTCAAAAAGAAAATCGGAGCAAGTTTGTTCGAATTTTTCCATTACAAAAAGAAATAAAGTTAACATTTACAAAAAAAACCGGACCGAAACAGTGCTGGGCCCGGCATACTGGCCGGCACGGAGAAATTGCATGCCTAGCACAATAATGTGCTATTGCTTATGAAGGGCCATTGTTACATGTAGGAAAAGAAGTCTTTTGGTGGATGCATTTCTGGCCTTCCACCTCTATCATGCACATGCGATATGTTCATCTGCAAAATCTAATGCATTTCGACTGGTTTAGGTCAGAAATTACGATCGCCAAAACCCGCTTTGAACACTTCATCATATTAATAGAAAATGGTGAGACTTAGTATAAGTATGATACGATGAACGAAATGTAACGACATCTCACTAGTAAATGATAATATGGAAAAAGCATGACATAGCATATGATGAAGTGTCAACTACGCGAGACGATATGAATGAATGATCACGCGGCATGTGATGCCGTGGCAAATGTCGACACGACATGGTAACTTGACCTGTGCATGATATTGGATATGCTGGGTAATACAAGAATGGCACCACAATTGCATGGCGTGATAAATGACGTGAAAACGATGATGCAACTAAAGCTCGTAAAGCGGCGCAAGCCAGCTTAGTAACGCGAGCTCATAATCGAGTGGGGCATTAAAGTGATGGAACGTTCGTGATCGGCCGGACTAGTAGACGGGCTAAGGCCCCTTAACCAATACTTACTTTGCGCGGCCCCCCTTCCGTAGGTCAAAAGGGAGCCCCAATCACCATATCATCGAGCCAGCAAAATAGACTTGATGGGGGTTTTCTTTTCTTCTACGATTAGGCGGCTGAGCCGAAGTCAAACCGTGACAAAAAAAATTAGGGTTCTTGCCGAGGACCATCCTCTTAAGGTCAAAGGCGATTTAGGCGTTGCAGCAGAACGAACAAGTTGCAATTCGTTACTCCCTTTGAAAGCGAAGTGCGATCCTAATACGATCGTATTGAACATTAGTTAGAATCCAAAATGCTTCTTGAGCTGACCCACTTTTACTCGCCGACTTAAAAACGCTCCGGGGGGCTTGGCCGTACAGCTTTGAACCCTCCAATTTGCCCCGGCACGTTTGACCCCCTTACCATTTTCTTTTAATAAAACAACTCGTCGACCGTTGACATCTTCCGGGGGTCAAAGCGTCGATGCTTTCTGCAAGAGCAAAGTGCTGGTCAACTTGTAATGAGCTCTACCAGAAACTTTGCAATATGCACCGAGGAAGATAGCAGATTGACCGTGAAAATGCTTTAAAGTAACAAGACACGAGATATTCAGATTATCAAGCGTTAATACGCGTGTCGCTTCCGTTGCTCTAAATGCACATGGCTGAAAATAATTCCCTGGCAATAGTGCTGCTACGTACCGTGCAAGTTGGATCGGGTTAGGGGGCGCTTGCACAGGTCAGTAGCATAGGCTTAAGCAGTTCGTGGGACTTAACAGGATGTCTTTTGGGTCGCCGAATAATCGAGGCACTCTGCGCTCGCGCCTTGCGATTATAACGAAAGTGCTGCTGGATAACGGTGACGGGGACTAATAGTTAGGGAAAAGCCCACGATTTGCATTGCCTCGTGCATCAGTCCGTCCGTTGAGTAATCAAACCTTCACCAAAGGGACAAGATCCAAAGCTTAAGGCCCATTCGGCAAGCCCACAGCCTTCCTCTTAATGGATTAGGATACCCTAAAGGTGTCGCCCCCCTCTCTGTCTCTTCGCGGGCACGGGCAAAGAGATCCGGCTATGTCCATGGATACCATGCAAATCCATAAACCGGTTAAATTTCAGGTTTGCGGTCCGTGCAGGTGACCTTGACCGAGAGCAACTTGCATGTAGGCGACCTCCAATTCCTAAGCTGAAGTTACCCTAATACTCCAATCAAATGCGGCAATTCCGGAGTCAATAATATACAATTTAGAGGTGTGACTTTTGCCCGTTTATTTGCTATCGTCCTTAAAGAAACAATATCGCAGTGAGAAAGCGTCCATTGTTGACAAGTGAAAAATTATAAATTAAGCGCACGGGCAGGGATTCACTCATAGATTCACATAGGTTTTGAAAAACCTTATGCAGGAATAATGGTAGGAGGCTCAGTACACGATGCCAAGTTTTTAAATAAATCTTGTACTGTCTTAGTGTGAATAGTGATTATTATTATTATTATTATTATTATTATTATTTTAGTGATAATATACAATTTAAAGGTGAATAGTGATTATTATTATTATTATTATTTTGTCAAAGAATAGTGATTATTAGACTTTGAATCAGTCGGATGTAATTTCACGAAAAAAAAATGACTAGTTTCAAGTCACTTTGGTTTTTACTTTTTCTAAATCTTATGGCGCATGCACTTTTATATGTTTTTTATTATATATTTTAAGCACCTGAAAAGTCCGTAGTATATTGATGCCCACGTATAGATTCCATATATACCTTTCACAATTTCTAAAATTGAACGATATATGATCTCGAAGGGCGTTGTGAGTGAAAAGTAATGCATTGTGATCTAGTAGAAACATAAACATCATATCTATATATTAAAAAGGAGGGTCTATATCTCAAACCTTATGCCCCAAAGTTCAATCAAAGCCCATGCATGATATGAATTGCTAAACTAACAAGTTTTTTGCGTGTTTATCTAATGGACATCTTTAATTCGAGATTCTCAAGATAATTATCACTCAATTTCCATCAGTCTCTCACATTTCAAACATGAATTTGAATCCTTTTCATCGTATAACCATTTTAATAACTTTCATAAAATTATTAAATTACATAAATATTTTGCTTGCTCCCTTTAAATATTTAATTCTACTTTTGTAATTGGCCTGTGCGCGTTTCTTTTGTTGCCAGTAAAAAGAAGATTATTCAAGTGATAAACAGTGCAAAAACAAGTTCTCCAATTCTAATGCTCCATTTATTTCACGGAAAATGAATAATTTGAAAAATATTTTCATAAAAATGATGGCTTATATTGCTTGAAATAATTAATTAATGGAAAATGGTATCGTTGTCGACAATATTTATGTATAAACATTTTCATTAATGAAGAAAACATTTTTCATTCATTTCTTAAAGCAATACAAGTGATCATTTTTTGGAAAACGTTTAGGAAAATATTTTTCAAATTATTCATTTTTCACAAAACAAACCAAGCCTAAGTAAGATGCTAAGTTATATGCTTCGTATGTATGACTAGCTCATTTCTAGACCAAGGCATTTTTCTAACCATAAGCTCTTTGGCTAAGAATGTGATGTGATTCATTTTTATAAGCAATATCAGCGATCATTTTTTAAAAAATATTTTTCAAATCATACATCTTTCGCGAAACAGACGGAACCCCTGTGAGATGCTAAGTTATATGCTTCGTATGTATGATTGGCTCATTTCTAGACCGGGGCATTTCTCTAATCATCTGCTCTTTGGCTAAGAGTGTGATGCATGTCACTTTATTGTTAAAATGCCGGGCAATGTCGGCAAAATAGTGGTTAAGTCCAAGTTGTTGGCCCTTTGGTCGAGCTTTATTCGACCCTCTTTATGATGGTGCACGAGCTTTAACCAACCAAAGTGTTTGCAACGCGAGGAATAGAGTGAGAAAAGCACGTTCCCTTGTACTTGTTTCTTTATTTAGGAAATGTGAACGTGCTTGTCATTCGCAAGTTCCAAGCACTTGCTTGTTCTGAGGCCAGCCCGCATTGTCCACGTAAAGTACACTAGTGCTTGTTGTTTTATTGTCTTTTGGGCGATCAGTCGTTCCTTCTTGTCCCGAGATTCACTAAACGAGGGCGGGCAGTCGCACTTGGATCCATCGCTCCCACGATATTGTATATTCAGGTCGCGTTTCGCTCACGCCCGCATGGCTTTGAAGCAGGAAAAAGTACCAAAACATTCCTACAACTATTGCCTTGATACCAATTAAGTTTTAAACTTTTCAATTGGACCAATTTAATCATAAACATTTTCACATTTGTATGAATTAAGTTCATCTGGCCAATTTAACCGAAAATTGCTAATATAGACATTGGTTTTCCTGCGTGACACTGTTGGAGTTGACGTAAACAAATTTTTTTATTTATAATTTTATAATAATTTTTCGAATATTTTATTAATTTTTTCCCTTTTTTCTTTTTTTTTTCTTTCATTTTTTTCCTTTTCTTTTCCTTTGGCTAGTGGCCTGTTACTCAACATGGCCAATCGTTGGCCATAGGCAAGGGTCACCATAGCTAGATCTAGCGAGGGATTGACCCTGGCCAAATTAGGTGAGGGAGCCCGTACCTAGGTGGTGAGGGTCAAGCCCTCGCTTGAGGTAGTGAGGGTGGCTCTCGCCTATGGCCGGTCGGTGGCCATGGCCGAGTACCGACCACGGGCCAAAGGAAAAAAAATTAATAAAAATATTTAAAAAATTGTCCATGTCAAATCCGATCGTCCTCCAGTTGTGCCACATAGGAATGCTCTTCCCTTATTGTGCAATTCAATTTATTCTTGCTCCATTCACCATCCTAAAATTCTGCCAAATTTTGCTCCTTATTCCTACCCTCTTGCCTCAGTGATCACTCCCCACTCTTGTTAGATCTAGTCATTACAGGTCCACTAGCTTCCGCGTGATTCGTCCTAGATTCACACACCTACTAGAGGGGATCCATTTCTGACAACATATTGTGACACTCCTAGATTAGCTTACTCGAGATATTGTCTGATTTTGCTCATCTCATATTAAGCCTGACGATTTTGTCTTTTAATGTACAGGTAGGCACTTTACCAACATGTCAACCATCTTGGTAGTTCACTCACTTGAGCATCCTTAACATTGAAGTTCTAATGTTAAAGATTGCTGATATATCAAAAGGCACCTCTAATGAGTTGATTTGAATTTCACATATATATTCTAGGAAATACTTGCCCCCTATTTGATACGCAATTCGGTTCATTCCTGCACCTTTCGTCATCTTAGAAGTCTACCAAGAGACACTCCTTATCCCAGCTTTCTTGCTTCAGTGATCATTCCCCACCCTCATTGGACTGGGTTGTTACAGTTAACACCCCCATCGTTGCTCTAATATAATTGAACGCGAATAGCTAGCCTCAGCCAAGGCCGCCGCCCACATGATATTGTTTGTGACTCACTGACTCCCACATAGCCTTCAAAATGTCGTGCTTATTGATGGTTACACAAAACTTATGTATCAATGGACAACCCATTCGTAATGGATGTAGGGTGATAGTTCATATAACATTCTCATCTTGTGTCTAATAATACTGAAAGTAGCTCCCACCTCAAGGCCGCACAACATTGCACCCTTTGGTCATGGTCCATGCATGCTCAACTTTAAAATTCGTCGTTTTCGTTTGAGGTAGCGGAAGAACTGTCTGTGTGTGAGTTGGTGCGGAGGGTGGGGGGGTGAGTACATGTGAGATGGCGGAGGGAGCAGCATGCTCACATGAACCCATTTAAACACATAGGACCTAGGACTTGTTAGATGTGAGTGTGTGGGCTAATATATAAGTGTGAAAGTCTTCTATTTTTGCAAATGAAGATGGTGGGCTTAATGAGCTGGACCCTGCTATATAATGTGACTATTTGCAATAAAGTTACTGTTATTTTTTATTATTTAATTTTGAATTTTAATATTTTTTGCCTAACAATTATTAAGCGTTGTTATAACCTTTGGAAGGTTGTGTCTATTCGAACATAACTTATTAACCTTTGGAATATTGTGTATATTCGGACATATCTTCCTAATTTTTGAAAGGTTGTATCCATTCAAACATTGTTTTCTTCGCTACTATGCATTCACCATTTCCTATCAATACTTTTAACTTCCATTTTCGTTTTCTTTCAAGAGATATACAACCTTTTTTCTGGTTGTTTCCCTTTTGAGATTTTTTGAAAAAATATCGGAATTGCTATTTGGTATTATTATTTTGAAACTTTGTTATATCTTAAAGGATTTTTGCCAATAACTATTAATAACGTTGTGGGGTAATAATTTCTTAAAAAAAGTATTATTACGATTCAAAATCTGTTTCCATTCTTCTTTCTTTTTGATTGATTGGCTTTTTCCCAACGGGAACCCCTTCTAAGCGTAGCAGGGCCGCCCAGCCTCTCCCTCCCCCTCCAATCCCCATCTATTTCCATCTCTCTCCTTAGAGTTTCTGATCTCGATTTGGATTTTCTACCCTTTTTCTCAATTCCACATCAGTGATTTATTTTTCTAGTCAGCATCAATTTGGCACTATCGATAATCTGTCATGTCATCATTCTCGTCCCTATATGGCATTTGACACATGGACTAACATGATAACAAAAAAAACCCGTATAATCCAAGGACCTAACTGGCAAAAAGAAATATTTAGGGATCAAATCAAACCAAATAAAAAAATTCAAGAATTATTGATATCTTTATCTCCGAAAAAAGTACTTGATCAAAGAAAACAAGTTAAGTAAAATCAGCATACATATCTGTAATTAGAAAATGACATTGAAAAAGACTAGGCCTTCGCTCCACAAAAGGAGAAGAGGGGCCATTGAATCCGGACCTGGTTGTGCAAAAAGGTCATGCGTACATCCAACTCCAACCCTAAAATTCCCCTTGTAGGCTCGCATACATCACGGTCTTATCAGCAACTGCAGTTCCATGTCCATCAGAGCATGCTAAGGCCATGCGTGATCTTTAGTCATTTCCATCGTCATTGTCACATCGACGAAGAACTCACCATAAATCGGTCGAGTCGATATTGAGATAGGACCGAGCTTATTCATCGCAACCCCTGATCATGGCAGAAAAGATTTCTCCTTCTGAACTTCCCCGCTCCTACTTCATCCGCCTCCCAAATTAGTTATTACACCATTAAAGCTTACGTATTGTGGTGAATATACGTTCAGACGAAAGTTGACTTGGGGTCTCCTTAAGCTAATGATTAAATCGTGAGCTTTGTTGCCAAGAATACTCTTGCGGGTCAACGTTGCTACGCGAAAACGTGACGATTGGAAGGTAATCAGAGCACATCGTATCTGATACGTGGCGATTGATTCTCTCCTTAAACGAAACATTCGCTTGAAAGAAAATGACGAAGATCCACGAAAATTGCTTGGCATAGCCTCGTCCACGCCACGTGACCTGGCCTTATGGTCCAAAGTTGACATTACACTCCGCTTTTTAGGGTTTTATGAAAACAGACAGGAACCTATCCAGTTAAAAGAGACTAGTTTCAATGATTCTCCCTAAATGACTCAAAAGGGTAGAAAAAGAAAGAAAGAAAGAGACTCATCTTCCTTCCGAAAGGTCGCAAAACCCTAAAGTGGGTTCCTATGTTTGGACTGCAAAAGGACACGTGCCGAGAACCTAGAAGGGCCACCCCATCGGGTGGCGCTGCCACCGCAGCGCTCGGATCAGATCTTGCCTATCAATTGTCATCACTTTTGGCGGGGAATTGACAGGAGCATATGGTGAAAAGAAACGTTGACAACCCTTCTTTTCTTGGACATTGATATGTAGCAGTGATCGTGCGTGCTTAACATGACATTGAAAAACTATTAGGTTTTCACCGATCCTTTTAGTGCTAATTGTGCACGATCGGATGTTGCGTTGTATCAAACGACTTTCGCATAGACACGTGACGATTGTTCTTGGATTCTTGGCAGTTTTTGTGTTTGCAGAGTTTGAAATCAACATGGTTACGTAGGCTTGGCATTAGTGGTTGTCTGGTTGAGGCTGTAGGGAACACAATTTCATAGTTTAATCGCTAAATGCACAACTTTTTCGTGTAATGAGATGAGCTCTCTTTCTTGGTCTCTCGTGTCTCCCTTTGTCCGTGGCTTTTTTTGGCTTCAAAAACCTTGTCTCGACTTGCACGGTCTCATGGTCTTCCGGACAAAAGTTGTTAATTAGAAAACAAAGAATTCAACGCCCATTGTGTTCGCAATGTCCAAATTTGAGTCTCTCATCCACCGTTAACATGATGCAAAAAGATGGTTCCGAAAGCACAAAACAAAACCATTCTTGAGGTCTAAATCGCCGAATACGCATTATCGTATATACAATTCGGCAACAACGATGCGCCCATCTTTTGACTAGATGAACTTGATTAAAGCCTAATTTCTGCTGCCTAATCTAGATTATGTTTTAACTTGGGAATTTTCTGGAAGCCCACAAGAGATTAATTAATATTATAATGAATCAATGATGCATCTGGGGATTTGACAAATCTCCTGTAAAATCCAAACAATGCTAGAGAAAAATTCAGCTATTCATTGGGCAATTTGTCAAATTACAATTCTTGTTCTTTGTTCAGACAAGTAAACCATGTTATAAGTGCATGGAATCTAATTTCATGTTACCATACTTTTCAAAAAAAACATATCTATTTTCATAGAATTTCTTCGTATAGTCACGCGGGCGTGTCTATATACATAGATGTCCCATACAGTTTGCTTCCTGGTATGTATCCGTAAGCTTTTACTCATTAAAAACATGCCATGCTTAATGCTATAACCCAAAAGTTAATGACATAGGAGACCGCTTAACTTATCTATTTGTGAATGAAGAAGTGACATGAAAGTCTTCGGATACGCTCGTCAAACACCCTTTGAATGTATACCTAACTCGTACTTATCCGACGAAAAAGGGAGATATTACGCATATGCTGTATTTGGCGGGCTGGGAGGTCAAAAATTTTGGTGAGATATAATGAGTTAAGAAGCACAAGTTTGGTCAAAGACGCTTCATAGATGGAGAAGAAGAAGAGGAAGAGGAAGAAGAAGAGAATGCTGGCTAGTACATAGTTTGATTTTATAAGTGAATATGATGTAACATGGGTACACATTCGATTGTGCAGAGAAGTCAAGCCCTAGTTCACGATCAAAGTCAGACCGTCCAAGTGGAAAATCCACTCCATCTCCCCCTAAAAACCGGGCTTTCCTTTTTGACATTCCATTGGAAAACAATAGGATGATGGTTTGAAACGCGATTAGGTGGTGCGTGTTGTGAAATTAAAAATATGTTTGTAGGAAAAGGAATTGGAATATAGTCGGACTTTGAGGCGTGTAATCACTCTCTTTTAAAATCACTTTGCCCTACGAAGTTACTATAGGTTAGTAGCAAACTCCCTTCAGGATACAACAAAATCACGGTGAGAATACTTGATAGTAATTCCAGTAAATTTCCTAAAACTCTCTACGAAATAATTGAGAAAATGGTTGTCTCGTTTTTTTTCCTTAAAGAAAACGAAAATCAAAGGAGTTATGTTCTTCTGTCAATTGAACATAATTGTCCAATATATATAAGCAAATAGAACACAGCTCTTGGTGTCTAACTGCCAATACGGACATACCTATTCATGTCCGAAAAGTTGCAATTCGGACATAACCCTTCGTGTGCGAAACCGCCATTCGAACACAACCGTTCATGTTCGAAAAGTTGCAATTCGGACATAACTCTTCAAGCATGAAAACTGTCAATTTTGGATATACTTTTTCGTGTTCTAAAATGGACAGTTTTGTCCAAACAGATACAACCTTCCAAAGGTTATAAGAGAGCCTAATTACCGTTAGGCAGAAAATAAAAATTTGAAATTAAATTATTAAAAAATAACCGTCACTTTATTGCGAACAGTCACACTACTTCAATAGGACAAAACAATTATTTTATAATAATAAATTCGAAATTTAAATAAAATAAAAATAGATTGTTGACTAAGGCTTATTTTGGTCTGCGGCGCGCATGTGTGCTAAGCGCCAAGTGCGTGTTAAAATCGCGCACCCGCACGCGGTTACTATGGAGTCTAGCACATTCACCCATTTTCTCCATTTATAATAAAGGATAATACCTTAATTTATAAATAGACCAAAGCTTTCCTTTCTTTCCTACGTAGAACAAGGAAATAGCTTTTTTTGTTTGTTTTACAAACAAACACCAACAGTACATAGCATGAGCGGTATTGACTCGATTTGATAGCTTTGATTCGATCAAAAGCAAGGCATTCACGTTACATGCGTACATGATAAGATTTGCATGGCGGTACCATGCATGACGCTTATCGTCGGATTTAAGTCCGCTTCTTAGTCCCATCAATGCGGGCAAAGAAGAATGACGAAGTGTACAAAATTTTGTGAGGAGTAATTTTGTTAAAGCTCAATCCCTATTGGTTAATTGAGTGTTGGAAATTGTGTGCACATATTGTAAAACCATAGAATCATGAAACTGGATAGCACGGTAAGGTATTTGCTGAACGCTTCATGAAAACCGAAGCACCCATTTTCTTAGTTGAAACTCTTATAGTAAAATTTATACGAAAGAACCTCTAAAAGGTGTTGGAGTCTCAATCGAAGATCCTTCATGTCGATGACAAGGAGCCCATCAGGTAGTTCATGTATCTACAAGATACCTAACCAACCTAATACGCCGGATAATAAAGTACCAAACAAAGTAGGCTTTCTTTGGATCTTTAGTGTTCGGTTAAGAGGTAACATCACTAAATGAAAGGAACTTTCACTCTTACAAGAGCCTCTGCGACCTATCCCCATCTTGTGGGTGGGTTTCATGGATGCGTTCCTTATTTAAAAAGCCGGTGCTCGCACGATTCGCACTTCAATCCCTCTATGTCTTTGTCTTTCCTAAGGTGAGAAAATACCCTTTGAAAATTTTACATTTCGAGATCCGAACAAGGATCGAGATGAAGTCTTTTAAGAACTTGTTCAGGTTAGTGATGTATCTGTATCTTCCTCAGGGAGAGAGGATACTCTCTAGAAGTATTACATCTGGTGATCCCAAGATCCGGATGAGGAAGAAGATGGAGCCTTTTAAGAATTTGCTTAGGTTTGTGAAATCGTATGTATTTGATGTCGCGTGAAATTGGGCATGTGTTGTATGTCTAATCTGTAGCACTCGGTTATTCCACAAGGACAAAACTAACCCTATGGAGTTATTGCGAAGAAATGTCAATTGTAATACAGAAAAGGGCCAATTAGAGTCGAGCCCATATTACAATATATTCGGTCAGATTATAAAAGTTTAATCAAACCGAATTAGGGAAATTAATAACAACTCCTTTTGACCTCATTTAGTCTAGATGGGATTTACTTTTCACTCACATCAGCATCTAATCAGTGAATCCTAAAATTGCACATTATTGTCCACATAGCTCCTCGGACTTCGAGTCACGAGGCTCTTTTACAAAAGCAGTGACATTCAGTCTCCAAATTTCCAGAAACCCAATGTTTGATATGAGATGTCCATGCCTCAGTAGTCAATACTATTTTAAGAACATGCAAAGGTGAATTTCAATACAAGGTGGGATAAAGTATACTGAAAGGAGAAATGGTTATAATTATTTTGTTATTTTTATGTTATTTTATGCTATATTTTAATTTTACCTATTCCAAACCAGTTCCCTTTAGGGGAGTAACAAGGAAAAAAATCCACGCACCACACGGAATCTCTTCACTGTATGAGAGAACCTAAACCCGTTTCACACCACCACCAGCATATTCTCTCGCTTTAGTGGATTCTCATACTTATCCCATAACTTTTTGAAATACAGATAAACAAGTAGATTAGATGTTCACATACCCATTAAGTAAATACTTGGTTCTGATCTGGTCCCTTTTATTAAACTATGTTATGAGAGCATCAAACTTTCAAGCAATAGTTTGCATTCACCACCTTTATCCAGTTCTTGGGAATTTGTCATGTATAGAGCTTTACGAAAGTCCTTGCATACAAATATGCCGATAAGCTGACGCAAGATCATTATTGATGACGCAAAAGTCCATGGAATCATTGAAGTGATGTGTAATGATTATTTCTTGAAAAGTGAAGTGAAATAGAAATACATGAGACCAAGATACTTCATTTATCTGGTTTTCATTATCAAAAGATTGAATCAAGACTGCTATACCATCGTAAATAAAATTAGCCAAAAGGCAAGCATTATTAAGACGCGTGCAAGACTCATTAAAACCATATATCGAAGCGATGCAAAACATTTCAACGGATGTAAATGGACGAGTTGAATAGCGACGGTAACGTGACATTAGATTCTCCCTTGATAAGAAAGATTTATAAATCCAATTACATCAAAAGATTACCGATCTCTTTTCGCTTTTCTAATTTCGCCGCACAATGGGTATCTCTATCTCGCTTTCACTCTCTATTATGCAGCTCTAGAATAATGCTTAACCAAAGATATGATTAACTAGTGTCTAAAACAGACGTGGTAAGCTGATCACCTTGCAAGGAAAAGCATAAAGAAATGGAAAGAAAGTGTTTCATTCTCCTATCGCCCGCCAATTCCCCTCTATATTCTCTACAGAATTTCCACATGATATGCCGACAAAAGCATTTTTATGGGAACTGGGGCAGCATAGGACACCCCAATTGGCCTCTTCTGTTGATTAACTCCATCAAATCAGACACTAAAAAGCAAAAGAATTGGACCTACCAAGCAAAAAAGCTCGGACATGGATTAGGGACAATGCATCTGTGGGGAGATGTGGCCCCCCTTTTCTGCTTTTTTTCTTTTTGTAGATGCATTCATTTATGGGGGGATTTGATACTCCATATTAGATGAAATAAAAAGGCTATTGGGTAAAGTACACCCTACCTAATCAAATAGATCACAATTCAAAAAATAATGAGACTCGCCTATATTGTAGTGTGGTTGTAATGTAAACTAAAGTGTTGTAACTTATGTATTTGGTGATGCCTATTATAAAACTGAAGCACTTTAAAGTTCAAAGTTAGATGGAGGTAGTTTCGTAAAAGTTATTGTAAGCTGCTGCTGGGAGTGCTGTGATTTTAAGGTGTTCACTAAGCACATTATAAAAGTTGCAACAACACCGTCGTTGATGATGATAAAAAGGAAATTTTATTAAGAGACCTTTCATGAAATCAGTTACCTAAATTGATAAAAAGTTTTGCAAGGATATTAAAGGTGCTTGTGAGTAGTTTTTCTTCCATGAACGAGATTGGTACGAAAGCACCATTCTTTTAACTTGAGGTGGGTGCAATTGATTAGGCCAGTAAGGGATTTCTAATTAAGGAATTGAAAAATTACTTGTTCAAATCTCACCGCTTATATGCAAACTACTCTAGACCATAGCCATTTACACAGGTCAAAGGCCTATACCTAACTGATTCATGGAGCATATAGGGTGCTCAATGGATCTCCAGTAATCGGGTCTCTATTCTCAATGTCCTGAACAACGAAAAAGAAAAACCTTTGGATGCAAATCAGTCCTCATCTCAGTATGCACCTATTGAATGCAAATGTTCCTACTTCCAAAGCACACTATATACAAGGTTGAGAAGAGGATTAGACAATTCTTATAGGCTGGTAATTCAGAAAACCATGGCTCGCACAAGGTTGCATGGCAAGTAGTATGCTCACCTAAAAGGGAAGGAGGATTAGGATTGCCTAATTTGAACTTATGGAACAAAGTATTGCTAGGTCACATGCTGTGGAATCTTATCTATCTTCCATCCTCTTCCCTTTGGAGTACTTGAGTTCACAATACCAAATGCAGAGGCACCCCAATTATGCAGCTCGACATCAAGGGCAGTATGGCTTGGAGCTGGAGATGTCTCCTCAAATTGCGACCCGTTCTAACATCGATTATACCGAGCCCAAAATACTATTGCCAAGATATATATAATGAACTCAGACATGTAAGACCAGCTGTGGAGTGGTATAACCTAATTTGGACCAGCGGCATTAGCAAACACAATTTTATTGATTAGCTAGTTTGCAAAGATAGACTACTTACAGCAAGAATTGTCGCACAATGGATACCTTTAGTTGATATTCAGTGTAATTTCTGTAAGGCTGGTATTGAAGACAGAACACATTTATTCTTCGAGTGTGAATGGACAAACAACATATGGCGTTGTATCCTAGCACAACATGGGATCATGTGCCTTTTAGGAGGATGGAACGAAGAACTTCAATGGATGATTAGGGCAACAAAAGGCAAAGACTTGGCAGCAAGATTCCTCAAGTTGTCCTTTCTTGCAACCATATATTGCATTTGGATGGAGCGTAATAGCAGACGGTTTCAAAACAAGTCAACTGACTTTCATATTCTTTTGGCTAAGGTTCGTAAAAATGTCAGAGGTAGAGCGTAGAACTTCCCAGACAAATGTTGTATTAGCTACTATATGGAGACTTCCTACCTCCATCTTTTTGAATTATGAGCACTTTTTGTAATGTCAGGGGATGCCCCTAAATTGCTGTACTTCATCTGGTTTATAATACTTACATTCACACCAAAAAAAAAAAAAAAAGAAAATCCCTTTGTCTCCTATGCATGACATGAGAAAACATCCTAGGGGGGAATGGTACGCAATGTAGTGGCGTATAAAAGGTGTGCCCTACACTCAAAGACAAACAAGGTGTTGGATTCTACGCTCAATGAGAAGCCCTAGAAAGTGCAAGGACAAGCAAGTGAAAGGCAATTCCTTTTTGTTAAGGGACTAGAGACATGTGATTCATTCCCTATAACGTGTTCACTTTACCAAACATATATATAATGAATGTGAACGAATATGCATATATTCATTCGCACTTCCCACGAACAAAGCATAATTTGTTTTTGGTCGAATTCTCAATTTATTTGTATTATCTAGCACACTCCCTCCCTCTCTCTCTCTCTCTCTCTCTCTCTCTCTCTCTCTCTCTCTCTCTCTCTCTCTCTAAAGAAAACCCTAAAAGCCAATTAAGGAAAAAGGGATAAGGAAATAAATATTTCTTGAATTTTGGCCTAATGTACAATGTGGTCCCCGAACTTTTAATTTGGTTGATATAGTCCATGAACTTTAGTCCAATGTGCAATGTCATCCCTAAACTTTTAATTTATTCAATGTGGTCCTTACACTTTTAATACATGTTCAAGTTAGTCCATGAACTATATGAAAATATTCCATATTATCCTTCATTAATTCAGGTTGAAGGACAACATTAAACATTTTCATATAGTCAAGGGACAAGATTAGATATGTATCAAAAGTTCACGGATCACATTGAATAAATTGAAAGTCCAGGGATGGCATTATATACTGGACTAAAATTCATGAACTATATTTAACAAATTAAAAATTCATGAAATATATTGGACATTAAACTAAAGTTCATGGATCATTTGTATCATTTTCCCAAGGAAAAACTAGAACCAATTGCATTTGATAATCCACGAGCACTTGTCCCCCCAAAAGGTTATAAGGATGATTTCTACCTCATATGTACCGCAAAGGTTTAACTTTTGAAGTTGTAATATAACCTAATTATTTTTCTTTTTGCCGTTTCTATTGCGTTTGATTTTTTTCAATATCTTTAACATTAAAGTTATCAAATGGGAAATATTAAATTCTTCTTATATATGCTCAGAAAGTCTAAAAGGGACTCTCTTTTCGTTTCCCTTTATTGGTTTTATTCTTTGCATAAACAAATGAGTTAATTTTAATTAATTCCAAGCAATCTCTTCACTAATTGCAAGAAACTCATTATGGGTGGATCAAATAGTGGATTTCTTTTACTTAATCCGGACGGTACATTTTAATATTCGACCATAAAGCATAGTGGATAAATTCAACTTTATTCTACATTTGCTATGAGATGATGTGCCCCTTGACCCCAAGCTGCTGCAAAAGGTTCCTGTAATTATAGAGCGGGGAAGTATCCTCGAATAATCGTCAAATAAATAATTAATATTCTTAACATGTACTTTGATTAGGACACCAACTTTAGTATAAAAAATGGGCTTTGGAAATGTAGAAAGGTGATTCTTTGCACGCTTGGTTTTCTTGTAATATGTGTCACATGTGAATTATTACGCTTTCGATCAATTTCAATTTTATCTTGGTGCTTTGCAGGTGCATATATTGGGAAAACTGTTTAAAAAGTCCTAAATCTGTTATACGGTAGCCAATTCAGTCATAAACCTTTTAAGGGTGTTAATTTAGTTATAAACATTTTGACGATTTGTCAATTTAGTTCTAAATATTTTGATGATTTGTCAATATAGCCCTTCTGGCGAATTATATTGAATTGACAAATATTAAAAAGTTTAGGATGAAATTGACACAATTAAAAAATTTAGGACTGAATTGACCGCCATATAATAAATTTAGGACTCTTTGGACGATTATCGTACATAATTTTGACGTAGCAAATACGTATATCCTAGCATGTTTGAATTTCAAGATCATAACCAACTTATTTAGAATCCGATTGTCAGACAAATGCGTGATTTGATATCACAATGGACGAAGGCTCCCGAGGTGCGGCCTTAGGTCTTGGTTAAGACTAAAGTGCAAAAATTATTATAGATATAAAATCTGAAAAATTCAAATAGTGTTAATTAGGTTGTGATTTAGGTTATTCGACGAAGGTGTCATTCATGTCTGAATAATCTACTGGCATAAGTTCGTCTTTCAAAGTTGATTTTTCTACGGTAAGGAAGCCCGCTTTTGAAGGGTAACCTCTAGGTCCCCCAAATTACCCTACCAACTACATGGACCAAGTGAGGTGCGGGTCGAAGGATGGGTGATTGATCAAAATGTGGAATTACTTGCACTTAGTGAATTGAGTAATCGAATACGTGTTGAGCGTCTAATCCACAACCAAAGTCTATTCATTAACCATTAAGCCCGCCTCATTGATTTTTTTCTAATGAGGCTATGATATTTTCTAATGATGACCGAAGAAAACTCTTTCCAACCAATTTGTAATTGATAAATAAATTAAAATCACAATCACTAAAATAGGTAACTTTATTTCCAAAATTGAGAAATTATGATTCCGTCTCTCTCTACTGCTTTGCTCAACTCAATTATGCTGCCTTGAGTTCGTCCAGGCCAGTGTTAACTCCTCCGACACCACCAGTGTCTCTCTCTCTTTCTCAAAAAAATTAAAAAAGGCAAGTCGTTCAAGTGCAATTGATAGCCTATATGTGAGAAAATTTGTCCAAAAAATTTTAAACTTATTGTACTTTTACCAATTCAGCCCTATTGCAATTGTGCTAATTAAGTCCTAAACCTTTCGCATTTTTGCCAATTAAGTCCTGTTACAATTATACCAATTGAGTCCTAAACCTATTGAACTTTTTCTTTTCTTCTCTTTTCCTTCTTTACTTTTTTCCCTTTTTCGTTTTTTTTTCTTTTCTCTTCTTTTCTTTTTTCTTGAGGTCGCCAGCCTCAAGTGACAGCCGCTCTCCCTTGGGCTGGCGAGGGCAAACCGTTGCCCAAGGCCGGTGCTACGTCAACGATTTCCGATCAAAATTGACCGGATGAACTAGATTGACACAAATGCAAAATGTTATGACTTAATTGGCAAAAAAAAAAGGTTTAGGACTGAATTGACACAATTACAATTGACTTAAGACTTTTTTGGTAATTTTCCCTGCAATTAATTAGCACATATCTCAATTGGAGGAAAGGCACGACCCATTAGAACAACCGTCCATGCATGAACTAACCTTTTATCAACATCGATTGATGAAACTTCGAATATATATACAAAACTATGCATCTCCCTTGACAAATACCATGAGCCCCAATACATATTACGAATTTCCATTTGTTGGAATCTTGAAAAACCAAGAAAAGCAAAAGAATTAGAACAAGCATTATCCAGAAAAAGAAGAAGAGATGAAGCAAATCTTAGCGACCTTGAAAGAGACGGACCACAACGCCAGATGGTGGCCACTTCCCACTTGTACACGACATTTTGATAATTTATGAAATTTGTATTCTGGAGACACGTCGGACGCACTAATCTTTCTTTTGTCTTTAATCTATGAAAAGGCCACGAGACACGCTTTTCGCAGGTGTGCCGTACCGGTTTTTCATTAGAATAATCTTTATGATATTTAGCCCTCGAGAATCATATGAACCATTAAGATATGTGAATTGGCTTTGAACATTTAATTATATGTTAGGTTCCTCTTTTGGATATTGCAGAAACATTAGTCCTATTAAACAAATTGCTGATCATAGAAGGGGAAAAGATAATCTTATGAAGTTACAACATAGAATATTAAGGTTTTATTAACAAAGAATGATCTTACGAACCTTCGATTCAACATCATGTGTGATGTCCATCCTTTCGTGTGTGTGTGCGCGCGTGTCTTAAGTCGACAAAACGTACAATATGCATAAAACTGTCTAAGTTCAAATCAAGAAGTATTTTTCCGGCTCGGAATGAATGTTTCACTGTTCGATTACCGATCTTCACTATATATTCTTTACAAACCAATTATGAATCGCTCATAAGTAATAGATAATTATCAAAAAAGTGTTAAACCTATTATATGGATACCAATTCAGTCCTAAAGTTTTCAATTTGATCAATTTAGTCATAAACATTTTAATGATTTGCTAGTATAATCCTTTCAGCCAAATTAGCCGGGAATCGCTGACGTGGTGATTCAATCAACAACGGCCGTCCTACATGGCACGGTTAGCATTGACATGGATGATTTTTATAATTTTTTATACTTTTGAATTTTTTCCCCTTTTGTCTTCTTTCGCTATTTCCCTCCGCCGATCGTTGGCGATCGGCAATGGCCGACGAAGGTCACCAATCACAGGCAAGGGCGTGGAGGCCTTGGCCTGTGACCGACGAGGGTCGCCAGCGGTCACCAGGGCCATGGCAACATGCCGGTCCGAAATCCAATGAAAAAGAAAAAGAAAAAGAAAAAGAAAAAGGAAAGAAGTTTCGAAGAACAGAAATTTAGAGAATTTCCTAAAACTGCATCTGAGCAATGTGCGCACTTTTGATATTTGACCAAAAAAGAAAAGTGATTTTGTGCATTTTTAAGGTGAAAATCTAGATAGATTGGTTAGCGAAGAAAGGGAAGTACTAAATAGCCGTTCTACGGATGAATTATGGGGCTCTCTTGCTGGCCCTAAAGCAATGATGGGAAAGAAAGCGTCACCTCTAAATGGCTAGACATTGCTTCTTCCTTCCAATAGAGATGAGACTTTTATTTACCCTAATCTACCTTGTGGTTTTAGATCTATACTTAGGCACCGTTTGTTTAGTGGAAAAAATAAATAATTTAAAAAAATTTCTAAAAATAATTACTTATATCGCTCGAAATAATTAGTCAAGAAAACATGTTTTCATTACCGACAATAATTTATGTCTAAATATTTTTGTGGGCTATGAAAAAAAAATTTCGTTCATTCGTTTTTGCGAACGATACAAGCGATTGTTTTTTCATTCATTTTTTGTAAAATAAACATAGCATTAGTGATGAATTCATTACCTGAAATGTACGTGTGAACATAAATCACCATCCCTTTTTGAATGTCTACAAGCATTAGTTGTTCAGTTGAGCAGATGAACTATCCTTCAATTGACTCATCAATCACCGTGCATGGTACAATTGACATTTTTTTATCGAGGTGATCATGTTAATACCCAACATGAGAAAGAAGTTGTCCGGTACGTCTTTCCACAGCAGTTTCAGCTAGCAGTAACTTTTTATGAGGTGATTTGCAAAGACCTTATAGTTGCAGCAACTTCAAACAACTTTTAGAAAGTTGCCCGAACATGCTTCAAGGGAGTGCATCTTCATAATACAGATCACAGTTAAGGGACTAACTAACGTTTTCCTGTTTAAATTACCAATTAATTTTGGATTACTAACGCTCATTTAAGTTCTTTGAAAATGTTTATTTTTTATTTACCCGTTTTTCTATTAAATTACGTTTTTTACTTGTCCTACTTATTTTTATTACCAGCCATAATTTACAATTAAATTATCTACTAGTTTTACAATACTATCTCTTACACTAACTAAGTTACCAACATTTTAGTTTTTTTTCCAAATTACCATCTTCTCTTATTTATGACAAAATAAACTTATCTTGGTATTTACCAACTTTTAGTTGTCTTTCTCATCAACATCTTAAATTTACCAACTATCATATGAAATTGCCAACCTTTATTTGTTGGCGTGCCAACTTATTCCCTATTCGGTTACTTAATAAGAAAGTTGGTAAATAAAAAAATAACCGTCGGTAACTAACTCAAATGAGGGTTTGGTAATCCATAAACGTAACTTATTAATTGGAGAAAATTGATAAATCAATTAAATTTAAGTTAGCAGTTTTGTATAAGAGTTGGTGAATTAACGGTGTAATTAAGAAAGGTAAATAAAAGTTGTTAAAATATAAGAAAAGCCGGTAATAGAAAGAAAAATAAACTTGACAAGTAACTCAAATGAGACTTGATGACTCAATACTAGTGGGTAATTTAATCAAAGAAAAGCTAGTAAGTAGTTCCAATCAAGGTTGATAATAATGCGGTGCAAAGAAGTACCATAAAAATTTGTAAACATTAAGAACAATTGGCATTTTAAAGAAACACCAAATAAATGTCAATAAGTAGCTCAAATGAGAATTGGTAACTCAATAATATGTGGTAGTCTGATGGGAAAATGGTTGGCGAGTAACACTAATGCAGGTTGGTAATCTATAAAAAGAGTATTTAATGTAAGGGGTTGCTAAACAAGACAAATAAAAATTAATAACTCCATTCCATTTATATCGGTAATCTCAAATAAGAGTTAGTTTTTTCGGAGCTTTGGTAATTTTCACAAAAGTGTAGGTAATTATTGACAAGTTACTTAAAAAAAATCACCGATCAATTAATTTACGAGCAGTTTATTTTTTCCTTTTACATTTACCAAGGCGCAAAACAAAATCCGTGCTTTTGGACAGTGCACAATAGAATTCTACATGGAAAGGAAGCATTAAAGGTGTTATGTTGCTCGAAATGAGTACCTAAGTAAGGCATTTAGGCATTTAGATCCTCCCAACTTCCTTTGGCGGCCCTTTAAATGGATGATGCGTCATTAATGAAATAATTGAGGTCCACATTTAGACACATCTTCAAATAATTATATTTTCACTCAAAGTAACCTCACACTTATAAAATTTTCTAATCCACCCAAACCCTAGAAATTCTTAACCGCTCTCTTTATTGCGTGCGGCGGCGGCGGCGGCGATGGCGGTGTGGAGTGGTTGCGCCTTGAAAGAGTAGTGTGTAGTGATGGAATAAGTGACTCGTTCCCTCCTCCCTCTTATAAACGAGACTTCTCAATAATCTCAATCATAAGCAACGCTCGATAGTCGTTCATCCTCATCTTGCAATTGATCATAGTCGGTCGACTTTGATTTGAGGTTGAGGACCTCTATTTAGAGACCTACGGTAATAGTCGACCTTTGGAAATAGGTGAATCATGCCTGTTGATATTCACAGTGATTAAAATTGAGAAGTTATAGATTGATTTAAGCTCGAGACTATACAGATAAACAAACTGCATGTGCAAGTGCTCGCAACACATACTTAGAGAGAGAGAGAGAGAGAGAGAGAGAGAGAGAGAGAGAGAGAGAGAGAGAGAGAGAGAGAGAGAGAGAGAGAGAGAGAGAGAGAGAGAGAGAGAGAGAGAGAGAGAGCTGTGCTGATAACTCTAGCTTTAGTGGTGTCTTTGACCGAAAGCTAAAGTAGCGAGAGTCTCGCGATCACGGGTGGACATGTTATCTATATGATAATATGCACATCTTAAACTAGATCCTTGTCCGGCAAATATAGTAGCGGTACTCACAATTGAGACAAGATAATAAGGTTGTTCAGCTTAATTGTGGTCGTTACTAAATTACGAAAAACACGTGTCACGTAAATACAAAATAAGTAAGAATATATCATTTGAATCCCTAAATCAAGATGATGTCGATCCCTAAATAAGTATACATACATATGATCTACTTTATCCAACAGAAACTACGTAATGTACTTCGATTTCCCAGATGTCCTCCACTCATTTTGCAGACCCAGTGGGAATGCGGATGAGGTGCTCATTGGGCAGCTTGTTTGGAAAACAAGAAACGAGTTCCAAGGAAGCAGATAAAAAAACTCCCTCGTGCGCACACAAACTAAACTAAATTCCTAAAATAAACGGATAAATAAAGAGAGAAGTATAAGAAAAGTCAAAATGTCAAAGTTCGTACCCCCAATTCATAATTACTCACAAGCCCAAGTGCTCTTTTAATTAAATCACTTGAACCAAAGCTCCTCATTGCGGCTTGTTTTTCTCTCTCCCCCTTTTTCTCCATTTTCAAACCTACCTAAGCTTCTATAAAAGCCCTCCTTCTCTATCCTTCCTCTACAAAATTCTCTCTCCCTCTCTCTCTCTATCTGGTACTTTCTGAGAAATTACCAAAGCTACACCCTCTTCTCTCTCTCTCTCTCTGGTTGAATCAACTTGTTCCTCCATTGAAGGGACAGAAGAGTAAGGATGGATGTTCGAGGGCGATCGCGCTGCGATTCCAACGTTCAAAGCGAAGAAGACGCGGTGGATCTGAAAAGAGGTCCGTGGACCGTCGAAGAAGACCTTGCGCTCATGAATTACGTCGCTAACCACGGCGAAGGCCGCTGGAACTCCCTCGCCCGCTCTGCAGGTCGGTTATATCTCCTCCTTTCTCTCGACCATCTAATTAGAACTCCCACGATTTCACAGGACCTCGAAACTCGTGGCGTGAAAGTGTAAATCCTTGATGTACTTCGATCTCGCCCTAAGTTGAATTTGTTCTTAGGACGTTGATAAATATTCTTTCGCTTGATGACTTTCACACATTAATTAGTTTTCCTCTCCTTTCTCTCCAGTTATGTCGGAATATATTTATGTATAGCATCATGATCTATCATCATGAGTTGCACCTGAGAAGCTTAGAATAGAACGTGAAGCAAATGAAAGAGAAAGCTACACGTTTTCTCTGGAAATAAAAGGAAAGTTCAACAAAGAGACTTTGATGGTCATGTGCATATGAGAGAGAGAGAGAGAGAGAGAGAGAGAGAGAGAGAGAGAGAGAGAGGGAGACCCTGTTGAGTTTCATATTTTCCCTGGAAAGTTAGATGATATTGATATATAGCAACTTGATGATATTCTATCTCTTCCCATTTATAGAAAAGGACATACCCACTCGAGAACTGATCCTTTAAAGTTTTATTGTGATAGCAATACTCACTAACCCCCAAAGTTGCATGAGAAAATGATATCTCTCTCTCTCTCTCTCTCTCTCTCTCTCTCTCTCTCTCTTCTGGCGATTCTCATCGCGAGCAACTTTACCAAAACAATTTAAGCTCCGTAGTTTCTGATACAAACCTTGTTTTAAATCGAAACAGGTCTGAGACGGACGGGAAAGAGCTGCAGATTAAGGTGGCTGAACTATCTCCGGCCGGACGTTCGACGCGGAAACATAACCCTGGAAGAACAATTGTTGATTCTCGATCTCCATTCCCGCTGGGGAAATCGGTATGTTTTTTTTCCGTCTGTCTCGAGATCCCTGGGTTATGGATTCTTCCATGACATGTGATTCTCTCCGAAAAGCATGCTTGGCTGTTTCTTCTGGGATCTAATTTTCTTCGAAATCATTCGACCAAGAGATTATATGCTTCCACTGGGTCTCATAAACTTCACTTTAACATCGTGTTAAACATGAAAATCATGATTTACCCAAAAATGAAGATGAATTGCATATCGTGTCAAACGGTAGCTATTGAAGTTTTTCGCGATTAGGGGTTACCTTAGTAGATTGGTTTTGTTACTGCATCATGTGTAATTTTTTTTTTCCGATGAGTTCCATTCAGTAAAATTTTAACATTGAATTATTACAGATGGTCAAAAATCGCACAATACTTGCCAGGTCGAACTGACAATGAGATCAAGAATTATTGGAGAACCCGGGTCCAAAAGCACGCAAAGCAACTTAAATGTGACGTGAATAGCAAGCAATTCAAGGACACCATGCGATATTTGTGGATGCCTAGATTGGTGGAAAGAATACAAGCAGCTGCCGCCGCCTCCACATCTGCCTCAGCTTCCGCCACCGCTGCTGCTGCCGCTTACAAAGCGAACAATAGTAGCAGCAGCAACAACACCAGCAGCAGCTGCAACAACAACAACGACAATGGCACCAACTATAGACCAATCAATGGTAACCTTGAACATCTAGTCTTGCCAGACATTTCAACCATGAACAACGAATTCACAAGTGCGCGACTCATGCAAAGTTATTATACCCCGGAGAATTCTAGCACGGCAGCATCATCTGACTCACTCGGAACTCAAGTCTCACCGTTTTCCGACGGGGCCAATCCTTATAGTATCTCAGTTTATGAGATCCCTAATCAGGGTTATGTCCAAGCTAACCAAGCTGCCTACCAGGAGTCTTCACTCTTTAGTCCTTCGAGCACTTCCCTCAACTACGGATCGGAATTTTTCCAAGCCATGGATCAGAATAATCAGCTTTGGTTGGACGGTGGGGACTTTTCCAACAATTTGTGGAACGCCGAGAATGTTCTGTACTTGCAGCAACAGCTTAACTCCATTTAACAGAGAGAGTTTGTCAGTGATGGTGTCTGTGTAAAAACGACAGTTAACATAAGGAGAGATGGAGGAGAGGATGACAGAATAATCTACGCCAGGCTTTTAGGATTTGCCACGAACAGGGTCCTGATTGAGGATCTTGTTTGCTTGTTTGTTTATGTGGGGAAGCATGTCTGGATTAGGGTTTCTCTATATCAATCGAATCATTTGTATGCAAATTCTCTTTATACTTTATGTGTCCCACTAATTGCATCTTTGGGAGCATGTTTTGGAATGATTTCTATAATGTTGAGAGGTGAATAATTGGTTCCACCATCTTTCACTCAAGCACTTCATTAAGAGCTAATGCTTGATATTTTAATTAAAGCATATGCAAACTTTATAAAGAAACACATATGTCCATGGGGCCTGAGCCAGGCTAAAGTCCCCATCTTCTAGATTGCTAAAAAGCTTAGTGGCAATGATTTTGCAGACGTGGCATTGCATTATTCATCAACTTATGTTTTATCGTGGTGAGCTAGCCATTGGGAACTCCTTTAAATAACAATAATGATGATGGAAAGGCAAATTGGCTATCACGCTTGTGGACAGTGGACGTACTTCGCAACCAAAACCCTAGTTTGTCGTTTGCTGATTGCGGTACGGAAAGGGTGACTGGAGCCCATTAATGGGACAAAGAACACTGTGGGTGATAGCGTTTTCAATCGACTTTTGGGACGAAGAGAAGGATACTTTTGTCATGTAGAGAAAAGGAAAGAAACAAGAAGAAATAAACTTGGGCAAATCGGCTCACTACTCGTGTTCTTCCCGGCGAGGGTCCTCGCCTGTCCTCGCTTATCGCAGGATGGCGATTGGCCGAGGAAGAAGGGAAAATCAAAGGAAAAAAAGAGAAGGAAAGGAAAAGAAAAAGAAAAAAAAAGTGTAAAAAGAATTGTAAAAAAATTTTCATGATAGCGCCGGTTGTTAGGACGGTCAGCGTCCACGTTAGTAACTACCAACCAAAATAGGAAGGATTACATTGATAGATCGTCAAAATATTTAAGATTAAATTGATCAAATTGAAAGGTTTGAACTGAACTGGCATCCGTACAATGAGTTTATGACTTTTTTTTTTGTAATTATCCCTTTATATATTAACCCCATTCCAAGAACCTAGAGATTCACTAAATTGACATGTATATCTACATACCAATGGCATCGATCTTGATACGTTTGTAAGGAATGATCCTTAACCACCTAAGTTCAAAGAAGATGGGACATGAGAGGGGCATATGTATTTCAGCCAACAATGTCTCTTAAGAAGACGAACGTCCTAGAGGAATGGAGGACCCACGTAGAGTGGTCAGACACATGACTATAGTAGACTATTTGCCAACAATGTTGACCACATTTATTTAAGGTTCCGTCCTTTCCGCAGAAAATGAATAATTTAAAAAATATTTTTCTAAAAATAATCGTTCATATTGCTTGAAAAGATGAATTAAAAAAAAATTTCATCGTCCATGAAAATATTCAAACATCAATTATTATCGATAATTATAATATTTTCATTTCACGTGATTTATATGGATGGAAAAGCTTTGAATACCAAACGAGGCCTTTCATTTGATAATCACAACATGTAGATTAGATACCATAGCGATCTCATGAAATGTCAAAATATCGAATTACTCCTTTACAACGTGCTCCGACTTGCGGCGGCGCTTCTTCTTCTAGAGAGAGGAAGACGGCGGTCGGAGGACGCGTGCTTCGTTCCGAGAGACGCCTCCGGAGGTGGTCCCGAAGGTGTCAGGTCGCTGAGGGTCCGCCACGTCGGACGTCGTACCGAGAAGCGGTCAAATCTCGAGTCGCAATCTGCGGAAGCTAGAAGCTTTTGAGTCATTGAAATGGCGCTCCTCGTGTCGTGGAACGCCACGCACGACTTTGCTTCGGACGGTACGCACCCAGTTTTGCGTAGAGACCACCTCAAGAGCTGCAAACACGGTGAGAAATTCTTCTGTGTTTTGCACAGCTGGACTCCACCATGCGTTCGTTGATCCTCAAGTCTCTTCTCTTCGGGAAAAGAAAGGAAAAATTAGGTACATCCGACGCACGCACGCGGACTTCACGGCCGACCCTCCTCTTCTCTCTCCCTCTCTCTCTCTGATCTCGGCGAGGGCTGTCGTGGCTGTCACGACCTCATATTAAGGTCATAATGCAATGCTAGCTTCGACTTTATTAGAAAGTTCAATTCAAGAGCTTAAACTTTTAGAATAATCGGTATATATTTCACAAAATTTTATGTGGAATTAGAATAGGGTCTGAGTTCAAATCTTTCAAATCTCTATTTGCCTTCCCAGTTGCATATTTTCACACTTTAGACTAAGGCCAAAGTCCAACCTGAGGAGCGTTGGAATATTTAAATAATCAATCATGCATTCATATGATAAATTAAAGTTTTATAACAGTTGGCGATGGTCTCACAAAATCCCACATATTATCAGAGTCACTGAAAGAGAAGGAATCAAAACAAACCCTAGCCTTCTCTTCCTTTATGCCATCGTTAGTCATCTCATCTTCAGTAACTCTAGGTAGTTGTGAGTGCCAGAGTCAAGCATACCTGCATCGAGTAGCTAAAGATGAGCAACGCGGGGGGATGTAGTTTAGTTTGCCACAATTCAAGTCAGCTTTCCACATAATTCTATCGAGACTATATGAGAATAATGTGTCAACTTTATAATCATATGTTTCTTTAGTGCTTGTCAAATCGGGTTATTTACCCTGAGGGGGAGTGATGAAGTATATTTATGGAGATTAGAGATTTCCTTATTAGAAAATATTCTTAGAGATATTATTAAATATTAAGGATGTTATTTAGGGGTGTGCAACCGGATCGAATTTACCCGAAAACCGGATCAGCCCATCCGAAACATTGGTTTGAGAACCAGTTCTCGTTTGAATCGATTCGGGAACCGGTTCCATTTTTTGGGAACCCGTTAGAACCGGTTCGATTTTTGGTTCCAAGTGAAAACCCAACCGGACCGGTTTTAGAATCGATTTTATATAGAGATCCATTTGCAATTTTATATGGCCAGAATTCAAAGCATTATATCAGAAAGGATGAGGAAGATGATCATTATTTGCAAATAGTCTAACTCAAGGACTTGAAAACATTATATGGAGTAATTTCCTTTTTCTTAAAATTTTTGTTTTGTAACGAAGAAACTACGTATCCAATTAAAACCTATGCTATTTTATTATGTCCATTAAATTACTGGGATTAAGATAAAATGCATTTGTATGAATACTTAAGATTGTTTGCACAATCAAACTTATAACCTTTGATTTTTGTTATAAGTTTTCCTATTTGCTACCTGGAAAAAATGAAACCAAAAAGGAAAAAAAAAAAGGTTCTTGGGTAGACCCTGAAAACGGACCGAAAAAACAAGGTAGGTTCCAAAACAGGGTCCAGGACAAACAGGGTAGGTTTTAGGTTCCAAAAACTAGGAATCGATTTTAGATTTCAAGTTTAGAACCAACCCACGTGAAACCGATCACCCCTAATATTATTCAATATTTTGTTACTTGCTTAGATAGCCGATTTCCTTATTATATTAGACTATTTCCTTTCTTATGCATATTGGTTGGTTTTAAATACCCTTCTATAATAAAGTGTAAAATGAAGTTAATTGAGTAAAAATGTAGTCTTTGTTCTATTCTCCCCCTATCTCCTGAAGATCCTAGAATATTTACAGACTTGATGTCTCTTAGAAAGTCCAACCTAAATACTTAAGCTAATAGGTAGAAGAAGATCATATGTGTATAAAAAGCATATAAACTCCATAGTCAAGCGACATGGAATATTTCAATAATACCAATGTGACATTTTCCAATTCCAAAGGTCACCTCGATGGCCCTCTGGCAAGGAAGAGCTACTGAGCTCAACAACGACCAAAAGGGGCACCTAAGGTGTGTGTGTGTATGCATATATAAATAAAGGGAGAGAGAGAAGACTGACTATGGAGTTACGAGGGACGGAATGCCGCAGGGTGGTGGCATTGCCGGGGCGGCGATGACAAGGTGATCACGACAACGCTAGAGTTTAGGACGAGAGACAAGTGGTGGCTAAGAATCGGTCGTTTAGATTAGGGTTTCCATTATGACTTAGAAAAGTGAAGGGTATTTTTGGGGAGAAATGGCAATGGGTAGATAAGAAGAAAATACTAAGTGATGTTAGATGCAATTTGAAGTGTATGCAGAATACCAAAAATTGCAAATGGAAAGTTTAGAATTGAGGATGCAAATCTAATGGACCTAGTGGTATAGCTTCGTGACTGGAACGTTTGTTCTTGATTGGAAACACATTCACTATCGTGTGATGTCATGCAGGTGAGGACGGGAGGTTATCGACATGGCCTGCTCCACGACCATTCCCTCTGCTGGTACCTGTTGAATGGGCGTGAGTTCTGGGTTAGTTCATCAAGATGCAAATTCCAATATAGTTTAGATGATGACAAGATGGGTAATGCACACAATAAAGCTCTTTTCGTCTATCAAGATACAACAACTGGACTTTGATCAATGAGAGCGAAGCCCTAAACATTGATCATACGAGGGCAGGTCAAGAGGAGAATTCAAGATGGTATCAGAGCAATGCACCGATCAGAAGTGTGAAAACTGAATACCATTAAATAAAGTGCTATACATCGTGGAAGCTGCCTCTAGAACTTAGAACACCTCCAGAATCCTACTTGCCTACTATGGTACTACTTTAGGTCGGAAACGGCAAAAGACCCCAGTGCTTTAGCTGGGGAGGGAGGGCTGTGGAGGTGACGTGAGACCCTCCTCAAAACGAGTACTTCTTCTAAGAGGATTGGCCCACATAAATCGGGTCGGGTCATCACACGGGCACTCTAGTCCCAGCACCAACTCGAATAATTAGACGGATTAATCCTATGCAACACATGGTGTACTTACATTTCTCTCTTTATTACCAAGTGGACATATCAAAAGTTCCTTCTAGCTCTAACTCATGGTCGGTCGCTTGCGTGAAGCTTTGGGTTGCAAGCCAGCCCCCACAGCCACATATCATCTGTCGGGGCTAACAAAAGTAGGTAAGTGTCATTCATATGTCCATCAGCTCCGATGTCGCCTTATTTCCTGAAATGCATAGAAGACATTTCCAAGCCGCAACATATTCGGTATGGACTCATGATGGAGTTCGAGGTATAGTATGAACGTTGGCTTTGATTATTAGAAAATTTCTCCATCTCCTTCGCATTGGAAATCTTGGTTAGTGCCTTTTATCATTTGAGAAGAGATGATGATTGAGAAATCCATCTTAATCAATGACTTGATCGCGCCGATGATGGACTAGATTGATCGAACTGTCACAAGTTTTTTCTTTTTCGGGTGGTTAAGAATTCCACTCATGAAAACACGTTGAAGGCTGCGTTGGATTCTCGGATCACATGTAAGTTAATCATTTTTCCTTTTTGGGCTAGTGTCCGGACCTATATAAGAATTAGATGTGTGTACTCCTAGATACAGATACCTGAACACAACTCTTATTTGGATATCGAAGCCCTAGTCTTAATAATTATAGTCATTTCTATGGGTCAAAACTTGAATTTGCATGGGCCCGACCGACCGAGACCTTTAATCCACAATTTTAATCATTTCACTACAAAAAAACATGTAATTTGCGACGGAAATTTTCCGTCGGAAATTTGCGACGAAATTTGCGACAGATTATATTTTCCGTCGCAAATTAGCGACGGTTTATTTTCGTCGCAAATTTACGACGGAATTTGCGACGGATTCAAAATCTGTCGGAAATTTGCGACAGAATTTTTATCCATCGCAAATTCCATCGCAAATTTGCGGCGGAAATAAAAAACCGTCGCTAATTCCGACGGAAAAAAGTTCGTCGCAAATTTCCGACGGAAAAAAAAACCGTTGCAAAATCTGTGGCAAATTTGCGACGGAAAAAAGTTCGTCGCAAATTTGCAATGGAAAATAAATCCGTCGCAAAAAAGTTCGTCGCAAATTTCCAACGGAAAAAAAAAACCGTCGCCAAATCCTTCGCAAATTTGCGACGGCACAAAGATCGTCGCAAATTTGCAACGGAAAATAAATCCGTCGCAAATTTGGGACGAAAACGAACGTCCGTCGCAAATTTGTAGTTTATCAGCCCGTGATATTCCAACCCTATCTCTCTCTCTTGCTCTCTCTCGCTCTCTCTCGCTTTTCTCCCTCTTTCATATGTCTGAAATCAGCAAAATCCGCACACGCACATATTAATCTCGGTGAAGTTTTTGTACCGGTAAGTATCATAGCTAGCTTCGTGACTATTCATCATTGGATTGTAATTTCTTTTATTTTATATATGTTTATGTTTGTTTTTTTTTCGTATCTGCATCACCAGTTAAACGACCGGCGACCGGCGACACCTCGCCGGCCTTTGGATGAGGTCGAACGGCCACGCCGTTTTGCTACGGAAATAGTTTCCGTCGTAAATTTGCGACGAATAAATGAAAATTCCGTCGCAAATTTGCGATGGAATTAACTTTCCGTCGCAAATTTGCGACAGAATCAAGGATCCGTCGCAAATTTGTGACGGAAGCCCAATTATTTGCGACGGAAAACGAATTCCATCGCAAATTTGCGAGGGATGAATTTCGTTTCTATCGCACATTAAAAATTATTAAAAAAATGATTCTTAAGTGATTATTCTTTTTGGGTATGTGTCTAATTGAAGGTCTCGCAATCCAAGTGGACGTTGTAATTCTCATCAAATTGACCACTTTCTCCTACCAATATTTCAGTCAAATATTTGGGTAAGTCTTCTTTACATGGTAATTTTTTCTATTTTTGCAATTTCATATTAATTATTGCGTGAATAACAAAAATTATAATTTCCAAAATTTTATGGTTTTAATTAAGAACAATAGATATGATATTTTAAATATTTTACCAGAATTTTTTATTTTAATACAGACACAATGTAAAGAAAAAGGGCTTGGATGTATAATAAGAACTTACCTGGACGTCAAGGATTGACAGATGAGTTTCGTACTGGGTTTGAACTATTTTTAGACTTTGCTAGTAGTAAATATGAGTTCATGGATGGAAATAAGTTAAGGTATCCGTGTAAAAAGTGCGGTAATGGTAAATTTTTTGTATGTGATCAAGTTAGAGAACACCTTACTAGATTTAGGTTTACTCCGAACTATTATAATTGGACTTCCCATGGTGAACCATTTTATATCTGATGAAGGATATGGAAGAAGTGACCAATTTTCAGTTAGGGAAGAATGTGGCTATTATGAGCAATTGAACTCATACGAGATGATGGTAATTGATGCAGCTAGTTATAATTTTGTCACAGAATCAAATCATGCAAGTACTAGTTTTACTCCTACACGTGAACAAGTGGGTACTAGTCATGCTTCACAATTGGAAGATATAGGAGTAACGGGTTTTGATGAGAATGTCTATAATGAAACTTTTCAATCTAATCAGTTCTGGTATGTGTTGAAAGTAGCAGATGAACCTTTATGGGCAGGTTGTGAGGACCACACTAAGTTATCGGCGACAGCCTGACTATTAAATATCAAGACAGAGCATAATGTGTTTACGGATTGTTTCAACTCTTTTGTTGAAGTAATGCGGGAATCATTGCCTCGTGATAACATCATGCCAAGTGATTTTTATGATATGAAAAAGCTAGTGGATAATTTAGGTCTTCCGGTTGTAAGGATTGATGTATATAGTAGGGGTTATATGATATATTAGAGAGATGATGAAAATGCAAAATCTTACAAATTCTGTAGCCAACCTAGGTACAAGATTAACAGGAGGCCGGATCGTAATCAGAAGCGTAGACCATGTAAGCAAATGTTTTATCTGCCCTTAATCCCCATATTGTAAAGGCTTTATGCGTCTAAAGCCACTGTTGAACACATGACTTGGCATGCAAATCATGAAACAGAAGAGGGTCTAATGTGTCATCCTTCAGATGCGGAGGCATGGCAACATTTTGATAGAACATATCCTGAGTTTGCGATGGAGCCTCGGAACATCAGGTTAGGTCTCTATGCCGATGGATTTGCTCCATTTGGGAAAACAGGAAAAAGTTATTCATGTTAGCCAGTTATCTTAACGTCGTACAATCTTCCACCTGGTATATGCATGAAGACAGCTTATATGTTTTTGACATTGATCGTGACAGGGCCGCAAAATCCGAAAAAGTTTATAGATGTTTATATGCAACCATTGATTGAGGAGTTACAACGGCTATGGGTTGAAGGTGTCCCTATGTATGACGTTTCTACCGATCAAACATTTGTAATGAAAGCTGCCCTTCTTTGGACGATAGATGACTTTCCAGCTTACGGAATGTTATCTGAATGGAGTACAGCTGGGATCTTAGGATGTCCAATATGTTTGGAGAGGTCAAAGTCATTTAGATTAAAACATGGAAAGAAGCCCAACTATTTTGACTGTCACAGACAATTTTTACCGCCAAGTCATCCTTTCAGAAGGAATAAGAAAGAGTTCATCAAGAATAGAACTGAAAGAACGCGTCCACCATTGAGGTTGACCGGCGATCAAATTTGAGAGCGTATGCAGGACTTTTCAACTGTTGTTGAGAACCCGCACGGCACGACTTTTGTATATGGAAGTACACATAAGTGGACAAAACGTAGTATATTTTGGGATCTACCATATTGGAAGGCCCATCTTATTTATCATAATCTTGACGTCATGCACATAGAAAAGAATATTTTCGACAATGTCATAAATACTGTGATGAATGTCGCCGGAAAAATAAAAGACAACTTGAACGCAAGAAAAGATATGAGAGATATTTGCGATCGGCCAATACTAGCTGTGGATGGAAGCAGCAGGGAACCAAAATCGAAAGCAGTTTATACATTAGATAAGGAGCAGAGGCGAGTTGTTTATCAATGGTTGAAATCTGTGCGGTTTCCTGATGGATATGCTTCGAACCTCGGGAAATGTGTTGATTTGAATGAATGCAAGTTCACAAGTTTGAAGAGTCATGATTGTCACATCCTGATGGAAAGACTAATTCTAATAGCTTTAAAGGAAGTTCTACCGAACTTTGTGTGGGACGCCATTACAGAGTTAAGTAATTTTCTCCATGATATTTGCTCGACAGTGTTAAAAGCATCGCACATGGAAAAACTAGAGAGAGATATTCCAATTATTCTTTACAACTTAGAAAGGATATTTCCTCTAGTGTTTTTTGATTCGATGAAGCATCTCTTAGTTCACTTGCCTTATGAGGCCAAAGTTGCAGGTCCCGTCCAATTTCAATGGATGTATCCATTTGAGAGGTAATGTTTTTTTTTAAAATACAATTCAAATTAGTTTATCATATAATATGTTCCGATAAGCTTCTTTCTATTTCTACTAGATTCTTATATCATTTGAAGAAAAAAGTAAAGAATAAGGCACATGTTAAAGTTTCAATTTGTAATGCATATATTGTGGAAGAAGTGACAACATTTGCATCATACTATTTTGAGCTGCACGTTCAGTACAAGAAGCGGAGAGCAGGCAGAAATGATGAGGGCCCCATTGATCCCAATTGCACAGCATTCTCTATTTTCAATTATCTGGATCGATCAAGCGGCGCATGTCAGTTTCGTTACTTATCAGGCGAAGAATTTCATGCAGCCCATACTTATATTTTACTGAACTGCCCAGAAGTCGAGCCATACTTCAAGTAAGTATAAATTTGCAAATATATATTTTGTGTGTCAAATATCTGCTAATATTTAAATGGTTTTTAATATTAGGATTTTTCAAACTTCAATGTTTGGACTACAACCAAATGAGTTTGACCGTTTGTGCGATGAACAATTTGCAGCATGGTTCAAGACATATGTAAGTTGCCTATGGACCAAAACCAAGTTATTAAAATTATATACATCATTTAGTAAAATATATATTATTGACTTTGCATGTGTAACCTTAGGTTCACAGTAATTATGATGAAATTGGAGGGCAAGGATTGCTATATCATCTGTCATGGGGTCCACAGTTAAGAGTTCGAAGTTGGCCAGCATATTTCATAAATGGATATAATTTTCATACTCAAGAATATGGAATGGGAAAATCCACAATGAATAGTGGTGTGTCTATTTGGTCATCCAATGGTGGCAGTTCAGAAGATGATTTTTATGGCTTATTGGATGAAATCATAGAGATAGAGTACCCTGAACCATTAATGATGCGGGTTGTGTTATTTAAGTGCACGTGGTTCGACCCCGTCAAGGAATGAAAGTGCATATGAAGTTCAATTTGGTTGAAATAAATCACAAGAAACTGTATATGAAGTATTAACTATTTGTCTTGGCACAACAAGCAATTCAAGTATGTTATGCATCATATCCTAGTTTGAAACGTGACAAAGCTGATTGGTGGGCTGTATGTAAAATCAAAGCACCAAGGAAAATTGAGGAACACTAGAAGGATAGAGCCTACCAATAAGAGGAAGTGTGTAACACGGTTGAAATTGAGGAATATAACATACCAACTTTACGAGATCCGTGTGGAGTAATGATAGATGTGGATCCAACTGAAATTTGCGAATTAAATGTACAAGAATGTTTAGAATCTGATTTTCAGACAAATGACGAAGACGAGAACGAAGATGAAGATGAAGACGAAGATTAAAATTTTTGTCACAAAACACTACAAATGTGTAATTATTAATGCGACAAGTGCTATTTTGGTTGTTATCATTATTGTTCTTGTTATTATTGTTATTGTGCTTTTTTATTATTGTTATTGTCGATTATTCTTTTTATTTTAATTGATCATCCGAAATTTTGTCCCTAAATGCCGATAAGTCAAATATTATTAACGTGCCCTAACATTTCCGATATTCTAATTTCCATTGCAAAATTTGAGATGCCAAAATTTTGGACTGAAAAAAAGACGTAGCAAATTTAGAACCCAAATAAATGAGATGCTAAATTTTTGACCCAAAAAAAGACGTCATAAATTTACAACGATCATTTAGTATGTGCATATTTGCGACGGACTCAACCTGTCCGTCGCAAATTTTGCGAGGAAAAAATTCTCTCGCAAAATTTGCGACGAACTAAAATGGTCCGTCGCAAATTTGCGACGAACTATACTGGTCCGTCGCAAATTTTGCGAGGGAATTTTTGTCGTTCGAAATTTGCGACGGATAATTTAATCCGTCGCAAATTTGCGACGGATTTTTATTTCCGTCGCAAATTTGCAACGGATTTTTTTTTACGTCGCAAATTTGCGACGGATTTTTATTTTCGTCGAAAATTTTTTATTGGTCGAAAATTTGCGACAGACTATACTGGTCCGTCGCAAATTTTACAAGGAAATTTTTACCGTTCAAGATTTGCGACGGATAATTTAATCTATCGCAAATTTGCGATGGATTTTTATTTCCGTCGCAAATTTGCAATAGATTTTTTTTTACATCGCAAATTTGCGTTGGATTTTTATTTCCGTTGGAAATTTTTTGTCGGTCGAAAATTTGCGACGAACACTTTAAGTTCTGTCGCAAATTTGCGATGGACATTAGGTCCGTCGCAAATTTGCTTTATTTGTACACCCTCCTCCTCCTCCCCCTTCCTCGATGCCGCCCAAGCTCAATCTGCGCAGCTCCCCCGCCGTCATCACCATCGCAGCCGTCGCCATCACCGCCCAGCCTCGCAGCCGCCCCGCAACTCCCCAGCCCGTCGCCGGTCGCCCCGCAGGCCCCCCCGCCTGTCGCTCGCCCCCCCCAGCCGTCGTGCCCTCGCCGTCGCAGTCGCCGCCCAACCTTGCAGCCGTCCCACAGCTCCCCTGCCCGTCGCCGGTCGCAGTCGCCGCCCAACCTTGCAGCCGTCCCACAGCTCCCCTGCCCGTCGCCGGTCGCAGTCGCCGCCCAACCGTTGCAGCCGTCCCACAGCTCCCCTCGCCGCCGACCAGCAGACCGACACCGTCGCCGCCCAGCCTCGCCGCCCTCGCCCGCCCGCCAGGAGCTGCCCCACGCCGTCGACCCGCAGCCGGCCGCCGTCGCCGTCACCGCCCACCATCAGCCGGCCGAGGCTCTTGCCGGAGCAGCCCCCCGCCCGTTGCCGCCCTTGCTGGAGCACAGCCACCGTCGCCGCCAGCCAGCCGCCGCCGACGCTGTCATCACCGTCGCCGCTGGCGCCACCGTGCCACCGCCGGCCAGCCGGCTACCCGCATCCCAGTTGCCGGCCGACGCCGTCGCCGCCGAGCCACAGCCCGACGTTGTCGCCACCGAGCTCCGCCGTCGTTCACCTGGTCGTGGCCGAGCACCTAGCCGACTAGTCACCATTTGAGCCCACGCCCGTGCCGAGACCGCCACTGTCCGATTGGCCTGTTTTTATTGTCCTTGAACCAAATAAGCAACTCCCTAAACCCTTGTTAGTATAATTAGGTAATTAGTCTGACTTATTTAGGAATTATTTAGGATCACTTTTCGTTGGCTAAGTTACGGGTCGATTTCAGGATTGCATGTGGTTTTGATCGATGGTCGACTAGTTAATTTGTCTATTATGTGGATGATTAAGCGTTAAATGACGATAGGGTGATTGATTAAGCGTTTTCACAGCAAATGCTTGAAAATTGAATAATTCTATAAAAAATCATGAAAAATTACGGAAAATTAAAAAAATGGTATATGTCGGCAATAAATATGAAATTTGACCGTAAAAGTTTTTTAAAATTTTTAAAAAACTAAAATTTCATAATATCACAAAATGGCAAAAATTAATAGTGACCACCCATTTTGAGTGAAATTTAGATTTTTTAACGTTCCGGGAAAAAAATATTAAAAAATTAAAAATTTTCATAACCTTATAAAATGGCTTAAAATAAATGTGGTCACCCATTGTGAGGGAAATTTTTATTTTTTTGGGTGAAAAAAAAATTAAAAAAATATAAAATTTCAAAACTGCACAGAATTACCTAGAAAACATGTGGCCATCAACTTGCAGTGAAATTTAAATTTTTTTAGGTGGCCAAAAAAAATAGAATTTAAAAATTTTCAAAACTTCACGGAATGGCTTATAATACCTATGGCCACCCACTTTTAGTTATATTTAATTTTTTTAACGTGCCCTAAAAATTATTAAAATAAAGAAAGACAAAAAATTTTGGAAACTTTACCTAATAGCTTAGACTACCTGTGGCCACACAATTTTAGTATGGAAAAAAAATTTTATTTCACGGAAAAAATTTTATATTAAAAAATAATAATTTAAAAATTCTAAAAATTTTTAAATTTCAAAACTTTGCATAATGTCTTAGAATATCGATGGCCACCAACTTTTAGTGAAATTTTTTTTAGGTCTAAAAAAAAATTTAACAATAATAACAATTTTTCTCTTATAAAACTTTACAGAATGACTTAAAATACCTGTGGCCACCCACTTTCAGTGAAATTTAAATTTTTGTACGTGGTCAAAAAAAATTTAATCAAAATGAATGCGATTCATATAGTGATGTTTGATACCTATGGCCACCCATATTGTGCTCATATATTGATGTTTCATATCAAAATAAATGGGATTCATAGTATATTTGTTCGTAAGAAATTGCACGTCATAAATACTCGACATTGGCTCATTTCAAGGAAACATTTTCTCAGTCTTTCCATCAAAATGGTAAGTTTCGTCATGTACATCATTATGTGTCCGTAATACGTGTCAATAGTTCTTTACATATTCGCATAACCTTCCTACTTGTCAGTATAAACGTGAAAGTCATATGCATAGAAGACAAGCCTCTTCCTCTTCCTCGTCCTCGTCCCCGTCCCTTTCCTCTTCCCCTGTCCCGTCATCTAACCCTCAACCACAATATGGTCCGTCACAATATGGACACGTTGGCCCTTCCTCCAACACTCAACAACATGTTACGGGACTTGGCCACATGCGAACTGAATCTCCTCCAGTTCAATCTCCTTTAGCTCCCTCTCCTTCCGTTCCACCGCATTATTCGGCGGAACAATCGAATATTGATGGAAACACAGGTCAAGAAGATAACCGATTCTTCATATGCCCATTTGGAGATTCGTAAATACTTCATTTTTATTTTAGTATATGTAATATTTAGGGCTTTAGATATTGATGTCAACTGAATTGTCGATATTGCACAATATCCGTATGATTACAGATTCACGGATGCTCCGTCTGTTATGAGGGAATTGAACAAAATAGTAAGGAACTTTTGGATGGGAGAGTATATTACTTACAGAAGTGTTCCATAAGAAGTGAAAGAAATGTGATGGAATAAGTTCAAGGTAAGTTTTACATATTTTATTTTCTCACCAATTAAGTTTGGTGTAGTATATTGATGGTCAAGAATGATGTAAAGGGACCAGAACAACTTTATAGTTTTCGATACCTAAAGGACCAGATATTTTTCCCGACATGAACTTTACAAAATCTGTCTATATTTGTCTGGTGCATGGTTATGGATATGTGATCATCATAATAACTTTCAATTTGTGTTTTTATTCATTGCAGCGGAAGTTCAAGTGGGAGGAAGCGAAAGACAATGAAGTGAGAAGAATTTTCGATAAGAAAATCGGTGATTTTATGCGAAATGTCATGAATAGAGCGAAGATCAAGCAAGTAAAGCCGTCTTTCATTACAGCTGACAATTAGGCGGCAATTAACAGATTTTGGGCATCTGAACAGAGTCAGCAACTCTGTGAGCAAAATAAGAAGAATCGATCTTCTAGTTCTAGTGATGGGTCAGCCACATATGCTGGGGGCTCTATCAACATTGCGGAGCATCGCAAACGACTGGTAAGTCTGTTAAATGAGTTATAAGTTAATTTAATTCAATTACTCATGTTTACATTTTGTAGGCACAAGAATTGGGGACGGAACCGACATTTGCAGCTACATTTGAACGCACATTTCAAAAGAAAGATAAGACATGGACTGGCGATCGAGCAAAAGCTGTTAAGGTATGTAAGGTTATACTTTGACTTATATGTAAACTATAATGAAAACCGTGAATGCTTTCAATATTTATGGTAGATATATATATATATATATATATATATATATATATATATATAGTGATTTTATTTTCATCTACATTGTTAATGTAGAAAAAATATGATGAACTTTTAATGAGCAGTGCTAGTGGTAGTGATGATTGTCTTGAGTCCGGGCCATCAATTGATAGTATGGCATTATGGATAGAGGCAACGGGTGGGGTGAAAAAAGGGAAAATATTTGGGATGGGATCGTTGTCAAGGATGTACATGCCGAATAATCCTGGAAGTTCATCATCCACTGCGACTAGTCGAAGGAGGTCACGACAAGACGAGCAATTGACCCAAGAAGTGCATCGTATGAAAAATGTACTTGTTCAGAAGGACGAACAAATAAATAAATTGGAACAACAAATGGCACTCGTTATGCGACACCTTAACCTCAATCGCTATAACGATCCTCCTGTACCTCCAGCCAATCCAATAGGTGATGGGCACAATGATGACCAACACATTGATGCCGAGAATGCTGATGATGATGATGATGCTGATTTTCTCCAGACTTTCTAGTTAAAATTCTCAAAATCAGGGGTAAGCTTGCTTCATAATCTTGGTTTTTCATAATTTCACTCATATTCATATGTAAGAACATTTATGTTCGTCCTGAAACGTTTTTTTGTTAACCCTCTTGTTATTTTATACCTAGTTCCACATCCATGCGTAAACGCTTCTTTTATATTCTGAACTGATTTATGTATCGACATTTCCTCAGGTCTCGACAAAAGTGACTACTTTTGGTGTCCTGCCATCGTACCAAAGCTGCGTCTTCTTGTGTATGGTTTTTCTGCGTCTCTATGGTTGTCCCGCCTCTTAGTTCATGTTTTGAATGTATTGTAAGATTGGATATCAAATAGCATCATGTCAGACTCTGCAACTTTCCTTCAGTTATTTGTTTCAATTATATGTCATTGTGGCTTATTTGTCAGAATCTATGGTTTGTTCGTTTTTCTGTTTCAATTATATATCATTGTCTCCTTTGTTTGATATGGACAAGAATTTATGGCCGAAATGATGTAAAAATAGCGACGAATATTTTAAGTCGAATTTTGCGAACATTACAGTTCGTCGCTAATTTGCGACGAATACATTTTGCAACGAATTTTGCGACGAAATTTCTGACTAATTTTGCGAAGAAATTTGCGACGAATTTTCCGACAAAATTTGCGACGAATTTTCCAACTAATTTTGCGACGAAATTTGCAACGATTTTGCGACGAATTTTGCGACGGATAGCGTTCGTCGCAAATTTGCGAAGAATTTTGTGACGGATTGTATTCGTGGCTAATTTGCGATGAATTTTGCGACGAATTTATTTTCGTCGCAATTTTGCGACGAACTTTTAAATTTTCCCTCGCAAAATTTTGCGACGACCTAGTAGCAATGGAATTTTTTCCGTCACAAATTCGATTTGCGACGGATTCTTCCAAATTTTCCGTCGCAAATTTCGTCGCTAATCCTGTGTTTTTTTGTAGTGTTTTCTTGGTCATAGAGATGCTTCAAATTCAGGAAAAGTACGAAAAAAGTTATAAGCCTATTGTATTGATACCGATTTAGTTATAAACCTTACAATTAGACCAATTTAGTCCGAGACATTTTCACATTGATATCAATTCAATCATTCCGTTCAATTTAAGCCGAAAATTGCTAGTGTGGATGCCGGTTGTCCGACGTGACACGGCCGGCGCTGACTTGAACATTTTTCAAAAATATTTTTTGGTTAATTTTTTCTTTTCTTTATCCTTTTCTCTCTTTTTTTTTATTTCCTATCTCTTTTTCCTTTTTTCCTTATTAACCTTCACCAATCGACAAAGGTTATCGGCCATTGGCGAGGGCGAGGGTCGAGAAGGCCCCTTGCTACCATTGCCAGGGGCCTTGCCGACCTTTGGCAAGGGCTGGGTGAGGCCGCCCCTCGCTAAAGGCCGGTGAGCAAGGGTCGGCCTCGCCTGTGGCCGGCAAGGGTGTCCCGACCCTCACCCTCGCTAGCAGCCGGCGACCTCCGACGATTGGCGATTGGGGGAGGGTAACAAGGAAAAAAGAAAAAAAGGGAATCTAGAAGGAAAAACAAAGAAGGTGTTATGCATACGTGCCGACATCAAGCTCACTTAAAAAAGGTCTAGTGGGCAGGTTAGGTCTTCCCTGAGGAGTTTAACACCAAACTCATCGAGTTAACACTCTCCATGACATCCCAATAAGACAAGAGTAACCAAACATGTGACCTTTGATTCTGAGTCCCTCCCGCACGGAGCAACGTTCCGCGAGGCGCACACCGGCGATCTCTAAGCATGGACGTCTGTTACTAATCTCGAGAAATATTATGTTAGACATAATATAGAAAGACTATGTTTACGAATCTACAATATCTAATAGGGACAATGACACAATTAGTCACTGAACTTTGGCTCAATGTGCAATTTAGTCCTTAAACTTTTAATTTGTTCAATATAGTCCTTGAATTTTAGCCTAATATTCAATGTAATTCTTGAACTTTTAATTTGTTCAATGTGACTCCTGAACTTTTGGTACATGTTCTATTTAATCTCTGAATTATATGAAAATGTACAATATAGTCCCTAAAATTGAATTAATGGAAGGACTACATTGAATATTGTTATAAAGTCTAAGGACTATATTAAACATGTACCAAAAGTTCAGAGACCACATTGAACAAATTGAAAGTTTAAAGACCGCATTGAATATTGGGTTAAAGTTCAAGGACTACATTGAATAAATCAAAAGTTCAAGGATCAAATTGCATATTGAGTCAAAATTCAAGAACTGTTTGTGTCATTTTCCTTATGCAATATACACCCTAGATGACATGGCAGATCTTAATGGACAGTTTGAGGCCCAATAGAGGCCTGTGACTCAAGGGTACGCTTTGGCTTTTGGGCCGGGCCCTAAGAGAGAAAGAAGGCCTGCTGGGGCCGTGAAACACACTCTCGCAAACAAGCGCGTGCGGGGAGGACAAAAGATCTTTTTCTCCTTTTTTATTCATTTTATGGGGGAAGAAGTGGACAGAGATTTTCAGCGTTGAACTTTGAATTATAATTACATAAAGGCAAAATGGGTTAATACCACACAAAAAAAAAACCTCTTGCCCTAAGCTAATTTTTTGACCTTCAAAATCTCCAAATTAGTATACATATGAAAAATTTATCCAAAACTAATTTTTTGACCACCAAAAACCCCAAACTGGTACATTTGTAATAAATTTACCCTCCCTTAATTTTCATTAAATTGGATTAATACTATGAAAAATCACAAACCGGTACACCTGTGATAAATGGAAGGTAAAATCCTAAATTAATATAACTGTAAACTGTCACATGTAATATAACTTAGCAATTTTAAGGTAAAATATAACAAAAATTAACGGAGAGTAAATTTATTACGTACCAGTTTTGGGTTTTTCTTGGTATTAACACATAACAAAATTTATGGTTTCTTTTTTGGATTTTTGGTACACAAGTTTCTCATGTAGCGTGTGGCATTAGAGTCTTGACAAATTAAATATTTCTATGTAATCAATGCGTTTTGAGACGCTTGTTATTACGTCATTTAGGGTTGTTGCTTGTTGGAATATTAGAAAAGGAAAAAAAATGGAAATTATTTATCTCAAATATATATTCATTTTTAAAAGTAAATTCATGTTGTGTTTTGTGCCCGTGTGTGCCAAGTGCGATTATGGGCTTATGCCGGAGAAAATTGAGGATCGGGACGAAGTATATATCTTGAGAGAACAGGCGCATGCACCAACTGTATATAAGGCTATGTTGAAGAAATTTAAAGTCATCGACATGTGATTGATAGAGATAATGGAGAAAGTGAATAAGGTTTATCGTTTTTTTTATTTAGTTTTTATAATTGTTGGTAAAATTCAATATCCTTTCTTAAGTTAGTGTCCAATTTGTCGTTAAGGGTAACAAAAATAAAAACCTACAACAAATTTCTATAAAAACACAAAAACAACACCCAAATTTGTGATTTTAGTTTCGAAGCGCACACGTACCACCTGCACGTTTGCAAGAGAGAAGTGAATGTAATGCATGGAGAAAAGCCTAAAAAAACGTGGAGATTGTCGGAAAGTGATGGATATGTAACTCGCGTTTATTTACAATAATAACCTTACTCAAAAGTTAAAATGATCTATTAGGAAAATGAATGGCTTAGAAAAAAAATTTCTTAAAAATGATTCCTTGTTTCGCTTATAAAAATAATTAAACGAAAAATATTTTCATCGTCCTTGAAAATATTTAGATGTAAATTGTTATCGAAAATGAAAACACCAATGACCAATTATTTTAAACGATCTAAGCAATTATTTTTAAATTATATTTTCTATCGCGAAACAAATGATGCCTTAAACGGATTGAAGCACTCCTTGCAAAGACGGGCATGAGACGGACATTTAGTCAAAAAATTTCCCCGACCTCTTTTTTTTTGGGTCGAAAATTCCCTTGACTTGATGCGCTAAAGAATATCGTGATATTTTCCGAGGCAAGATACGCCTCCTTCCCCATAAACTTTCCCACCTTATGCCCGGACCAATTGGAGACGGCCACGTGTGTCAATACGCTGGGCCATACGTAGCTTATACGGTGGGTTTCCAAGGAAGATGGTAGGGGTGAGCATGATGAACCGCCCGCATCGGGACCGGACCGAACCAGACCAGCAGGTTTGGTTCGGTTCTCGAGAGTATTGATCCGGTTCCCGATTCCTAAAAGTAGAACCGGTTTTCGGGTGATCCGGTTCCCGATTCTAGGATGGAAACCGGACCGGACTAGACCGATAAATATATATTTACTTTTTAAATTTTTTGAAGAAAAAAAGAAAGCCTAATTTATGCCCTCTTGCCTTTACCAATTTTTTTAAAGATTGGTTCCATTGGAAAATGGAATTGGTTCTATTGAAACGTGATTGGTTCCATTGAAAATTGAAAAATAAATACATTTATTTATTTAAAATAGAAAGCCTAATTTAAAAGTACATAATGGTCCGGTCCGATCCATTTTCCTAGGACTAACCGGTCCAGTTCCCAGTTCTTGGATGGGATCGGACCGGACCGGAAACCGCTTACCCCTGGGAGATGACCCGTTTAGCGTATACTATTCCAAAGGATCGAGAAAATAGGACACAAAATAAAAAATATATATACAAAATAAAAAAAAAACTGAGCTTTCTCAATTTGCGCACATTTTTTTTAGGGACAGAAACCGAGAAACGACCGGCCCACATCACCCGTTCAAAAGACAAGGAGCCCTCGGAATTGACGATTCGGACCTTTGCTCTTGTCCCTCGCACGTGTGGTCCCCCCCTCCGAAGTTGAACTCCCCAAATTGCCCCTTCTACGACCGATAAGATTGGTGACGTGTACCCCCAAAAGTCGGACCACAAAAAAAAGGTACGAAACGTAGGAAAAACACGGAGAGATTGCGTACGCTAACTGATGATCCGACCGGCGACCAAAAATGTCCGGCGAAGAACGGTTTCGTACCGGTACCTAATGCGATGACGGTAGTCATATTAGCGGGTTTCTATCAAATAGTTGCGCGAATATTCAAATTTCAACTATTAACTGTCGAGTAGCTTTTTTAGCTTTCGTTTCCATCGGTTAATTAATTGTTGACGTCGATACTTGAACATTCTTGAATTTTGTCGGATGTCGTAACGTGCATTAAGCAACCATGCCCTTTTTCAACTCCCGAAATACCATGTGATTTTAATGTGTGATTTTATGCAACGTGATTTCAAGAGAATAATTCGCAAGAAAGTAGATTTTGTAAATTCCTAGACTCATGGTCAAATGGCTTATCTTTGATCTTACCAGCGGAAGTGCACACGTCGCATGTGTTTGCGAGGAAGCGACATTTCAAGAAACCCAATTGAGATTTATTCGTATCAAAGGAAATAATTTTAAAATATACGACGAAAAGTAAAAGTTGTACGCGGCGTGAACAAGAAGAGAAAATCGTTTTTGAGATTTGAACTTTTCTTGGAAGGTTGTTGTGGCAATACGGAAGGTACAAGCTCCTAGAATAGAAAATTATGGGAGATAAAATGGAATTATCAATTGACGCATTTGCCCGTGATGTCCCGTGCATCGAGCGCCCCTCCAGCACTTCCCCGAGCGGGGCCGGAACAGTAATTTCACCACCAGCCTCTTCGGAAAAACGCCTTACACGTGCGGGGCCGAAAAGAAGGGCCAAGGAAGTAATTTCGAGGTGCTTCCGAATAAAAAAATTCCAAGAAAAATCCCAGCCTCCACCGTCAACGAACTTTCCTCTCTCCCCCTTCTTCTATAAATGCGCCAACTCGCACCCCTCCCTCAAAATCTACCAATCTTCAAATCCAACACGTTCGTTCAACGCCCTCTGTTTGCTAGAAACCGTAAGTCACAAATCAGTTCTTCTTCTTCTTTTCTTCTGTAATTCTTAAGTTATACTGTTCTTCTTTTGTGGTGCCCAATTGGTCCATACTTGTTGTCACTGTAGATCTTCAGGGTCTCCAATTGTTATAGCTGCTGTACATCTCTCTGTTCATCTAGCTTTTCTAGAGATTTAGCAGAGCTGTGTATTGGGTGTTGTTCAGAATCACCCCCTGGTTATAGTTAGCCTTTTAAGTATCCATCAAGTGGTATATAGAACAGGATGAGCACCAGCAGTTCCATTGGGATCTCTGCTGTGAAGCCCTGCTGTAGAATCCTGATCAGGTACAGATCCTCCTCGATCTTCGGGGTCTCGCCCGCAAAGTCGAACAGCCCGTGTCTCAACAATTCGTCGAAATCACGCTTCAAGCACGCATTTCGCCGCGGCAATGGTAAGCCCGGGTTTTCGGGTCATCTGTGTGCGGTGGATCCGGGTCGGAGAGCCTTTTGTATCTCCGATTCGAGCTGGGGCCATTCTAGGGTGGGTAGCTGTCGGGTAAATGGTAGGAGGGGTCTTTTAGTAATACCCCGCGTAGCGTCTGATTTTAGGAACCATTCGACATCAATCGAAGCTCATGTAAATCAGAAGAGCTTCGAGAGTATATACATTCAAGGTGGGTTGAATGTGAAGCCTCTCGTGATCGAGAGAATTGAGACGGATCATGGCGTTGCGAAGGAAGAAGAGCGCGATAGGATAGAGGCTGATGGTTCTACTGTAAATATAGATAGTTTGAAAGGGTTGCAAGAGAAGACGGTTGAGAGAGAAGTGTCTGAGATAGAAAAGGAGTCGTGGAACTTGCTTCGGAGTGCCGTGGTGAACTATTGTGGGAACCCTGTAGGTACGGTCGCGGCTAACGATCTCTCGGACAAGCAAGCTCTCAACTATGATCAGGTCTTCATCCGTGATTTTGTCCCCTCTGCGCTGGCATTTTTGCTTAATGGAGAAGGAGAGATTGTCAAGAACTTTCTGCTTCACACCTTGCAATTGCAGGTACCGTTATGTCTGCAGTAGCTTGTACTTCTTTGGCATTTCTTATTACATTTTTTGTGTGTGAAATCCTAAATGTTTTTTTTTTGTTCCACATTATAGAAGTGAGAAAACTAGTTTTTTTTATCTCCTGCTGAATCTATGATATGCAGGACCGAAACATGTCCATCTGAGGCATGAAAGTATATGCAGGCTGGTTTTGGTTGCTCTTAAGAGCATGCCCATTCACTCTGTTCAAGAACCCAAAATTATAAAGTGTAAAGAAACCGACACAATATATTTGATAACCATGTTTAATACATGTTAAATAGCCACTTGAGCCGCTTAATTAACTCAAATTCTGATTTACGCATAATTTTACCCCTGGTTAGGTAATATGTGGAAGAGTATACTAGATTGTCCAGCAAGAAAGTGATTTGTAATACTAGATTGCCATAGAGGACTTGTGCTCTCTCGCAGAGTATTTGTCCCCTCTTCTTTCCTTCCTGGGTTTAATTCTCTCTCTCTCTCTCTCTCTCTCTGATGTTAGAGTTGGGAGAAGACAGTTGACTGCTATAGTCCTGGCCAAGGGTTGATGCCAGCTAGTTTCAAAGTCCGCAGTGTACCTCTTGAAGGAAGTGATGGAGCATCTGAGGAAGTTCTTGATCCAGATTTTGGGGAATCAGCCATTGGCCGTGTTGCTCCAGTTGATTCTGGTATCAGACTTTCTGTTTATCCATCTGTATGGATAGATTCATTCGAAACGTTAGTTGTGAGTTGAGTTTGTGGGTTCGCTGAGTTGACTTACAAGAGAATTCCATTTTATTGACATGGTTGGCATGATTAATCTGAACCATATGTGACTATATTCGGCTGGCAGGGTTATGGTGGATTATACTGCTGAGAGCTTACGGAAAGATAACCGGTGACTATGCTTTGCAAGAGAGAGTAGAAGTTCAGACAGGCATAAGACTGATCCTTAACTTGTGTCTAACTGATGGTTTCGACATGTTTCCTACATTGCTGGTCACCGATGGTTCCTGCATGATCGATAGGAGGATGGGAATCCATGGACACCCTCTTGAAATTCAAGTAAGATGAAATGTCCCGAGTGTTTTTATTACATTAGTGATTATGTGCTCATTTTCTTGCTTTAGAGCAGACAGTTTTACAAGTGTCTGATATCTCCTTATATGTAATGACCAAATATGACCTGATTCTCTAAAGTCTTGTGTCACAATTTTTTTGGCATGTACGCTCAGTACCCATGGTTGTAGCATGAGGTAGCTACAATGATACAACTGTTTTAGGGCCAGCATTTGATCTTTATTTTCTTAACCTTCTGTTCATCAGCCTTTCCCATCTCTATACAACATTAGCTGATTGAATCTGATATGCAGGCATTGTTTTACTCGGCTTTACGTTGTTCCAGAGAAATGCTCATTGTCAATGATGGAACCAAGAAGTTGGTGGCTGCCATAAACAACCGACTCAGCGCACTCTCATTCCACATAAGAGAGTATTATTGGGTGGACATGAAGAAGATCAATGAGATATACCGATATAATACAGAGGAGTATTCCACAGAAGCCATAAATAAGTTCAATATCTACCCGGATCAGATCCCGTCTTGGCTGGTCGACTGGATTCCGGAGACGGGTGGTTATCTCATTGGCAATTTACAGCCTGCTCATATGGATTTTAGGTTCTTCACACTTGGAAATCTGTGGGCCATCATTTCCTCGTTGGGTACCCAGAAGCAGAACGAGGGTATTTTGAACTTAATTGAAGCCAAATGGGATGATCTTGTGGCTCATATGCCTCTAAAGATTTGTTACCCCGCCTTGGAGTCTGAAGAGTGGCGTATAATTACTGGAAGCGATCCCAAGAACACGTAAGGCTCTTTTAGTATTCCATTTCGTGTCTAATACTCTCTTCAATAGCTTTATTTGACTTTTTTCGCCAATCAGTCCGTGTCCAATGTATAACTGATGCTGATTCCCACCATTTGCTTGCAGCCCATGGTCGTACCACAACGGCGGATCTTGGCCAACACTTCTATGGCAGGTAAATTTTCTTTTGCAGTTCGAGGGGAAAAAAGGGCATATTTTTTTTAATCTAAGGGAAGAACATAAGATCGCTCTGTAATTAATTAAGATGGCTGTGTATATATCATTACTGCTTGTTATTTCAGTTCACATTGGCCTGCATCAAGATGGGAAAGCTGGGATTAGCAAAGAAGGCGGTCGATTTGGCTGAGAAAAGGCTTTCTGCAGATGATTGGCCTGAATATTACGACACGAGGAGTGGGAGATTCATCGGCAAGCAATCGAGGCTATTCCAAACATGGACGATTGCCGGTTTTCTAACCTCGAAAATGCTACTTGAGAAGCCGGAGTTGGCGTCCATGTTGTTTTGGGAAGAAGATTACGAGCTTCTGGAGATTTGCGTTTGTTCACTCGGTAAATCTGGGCGAAAGAAGTGTTCACGGCTCACCTCTAGACCTCAGCCTTTAGCTTGATGCAGTGTTCTTTTATCGAAGAATAAGGACAACAGAAGGCGCCTCCAGCTTGATAACATAATTACAATCAAGCGACCTGCATTTTCCGAACGAACATGGATATGTCATGTCGCTCGAAATGGGTAGGGAAGTATCAGAATGAAGATGACATTTCCTCTGATTGTTCTAACCAACATTGCTGTAGAGCATTTACTTGTATGGCTGATTGAACCGTTGTGAAGCAATTGTCTCTGTAGTTCAGCAGGAGTTATTAGTCATAGGTGGCTGTATTTTCACAAGCGCCACCACATTTCTAAACTAGTGTAAAGTGCAGACACGTAATGTACTTTTAGAAAGTTCAATCCATATGCTTAAGCTAATGGGTATCATTCAAGTTGCAAAGTCCATCTTCATTAGAACTTGGTAGAAACATCGGTACTCGAACAAACACCATCTTGCATGATCTCGGCTGCATCGCGGGTCACGTGTAATACTAGATAAACGTTAGCCACAGCACACCATTTTGCATGGTTTCGGCTGCATCGCAGGTCACGTTTAATACTAAATAAACGTCAGTCACAGCTCTTTTATATCGACTTTGAAAAATCGGTGCGAAGGGCACTCTAGTGTTCTTGACCTTTCTCAATATGCCTCATGCAATGGATACAAACACGCAGGGAGATAAATCAGTTGATGGGTCAATAGGTAGATAAAAGCCCAAACATAACATTTATCGCCTAAGATACCTTTCATTCGCCCTTACTTACACCAATCCAGACACTTAACACCGGGAAGCTTCTCTTGCTGCTAACAGAGAGGAAGGGGACAAGAACCCGCACGCCCAAAATTCCCTTCACGACAGACCCAACAACAAAAGAGAGAAAAAAAGCAAAAACGAGAAGAACATCTTCTCCTCCTGCTCCTCCTTTTCACCTGCTCGCTAATCGATGCCATCTTCTGTGCTAGCTCTGAAGAGGTCGAGCCGCGTGTCCCCGAGCCTGAGGGAGTAGACGGCCTTCTTGTACTCGGCCCAGGTGAAGGGCCTGTAGAGGCAGGGCCCTCGAGGTGCGACCAGCTCCTGCTGGGGAGCGATCCGTGCATGGAGCGGAGGCGCCCCAAAGAACGCCATGGACGTTCTTGGCTTGAACGGGTTGGTCAGTGCTCTGTGCCTCACGCTCAAGAACCTCCCGTTCGTCATAGCCTGCAACAAGTCAAGTAAGAGTAAACACAAAAAGAAGCTAAGTCAAGATATAGAGACATTTCATGTATAAACCAAGCCAAATTCTAATATATACATGTATATGTACACACACACGTGCAAAATTTTAAAAATTATCAAAAAGCTTGAATGAAAGGTTCAAGTACTTAATTTTGAAGGAAAAAATATCAGAGGTCGAAATGTGTGCGCCGCAAATCAAAAGTGAAAACCACTCCCGGAAATCTTTCAAAAGTTCGATCTAATTTGTTCTCATAGTGGATCATGGTGTGTTAGCAAGCAATATGGCTATAGCTTATAGATCTCGGACGCATCGAGCATGAAAATTACTCGTGATTAGGATTCGTCATGAGCATGAGCGATCGATAATGATGACCGCTAGAGGATATATTGACGTTGCCAATAGTTAAACCTAACTAGGGAAATCAAAGAATGCAAATTGGGCATCTACCAAAGGACAACTGCTGCTAAAAATGATTTTTGTTCCAGCAGTATTTCTTGAAACGTTAAGATGAGCAAAGTCCAATGTCGGTTTCACCATGTTCCTATACAAGCTAAGCTATCCTTTACCTAATCATAAACCTCCCAATCCCAAAGAGTAATACTATGAAAAAGTGAATTACTAAATCAAATTACGATATTAAGTTATATGCCGATTATACGATCCAATTAATATCTTCATACGTCTTTTCAATTAAATATCTACAAATCAAAACAAAATATTCGACAAGACGAGCCATGCGTCTACGATGGGTGTTGGTCGGAAATTGAAAAAAATTAAAAATATGTTGCTGACCCAACTTGAAAATTCCGCAGATGGGTGTTGGTCGAATAATTGGTCACGAAATGCTTTCTCTGACAGTTTTATCAAAAAGGGTAAGTTACCATGAGCAAGAACCAATGGGGGGACTCAAAACAGAACATCTTCCTAGGAAGTTGCTCCTCACACAGTGTCAACCATAAATGGCCAGCCCCTTCCACACACCTTTTTTCAAGTTTCTCCCCCCAATATTTCTAGTAATTTTTCACAAAAGTCCTCGTAATTAATAAAAAAGACCCATGTACTTTTTCTTTTGTGACAGGATGGACCCCCACATGGCAACGCTCTGAGATTCATTCTGCAGTGATTCTGATTCTCTCCTTCCCTACCTCCCATCAATCAATCAAATTGAGTTCTTTCGACCAAAAAAAAAATCAATCAAATTGAGTTCGAGCCCCCGTTTCTTTTTTCCTTCCTTCGTTTTTCTTTATTGAGAATTATACTAAAGCATCCTTACAAAATTTTCTGAGGTTCATTGATCATACTTTGAAGATGTAATCGTTGATTCTTCCATTTAGATTTGTGTTAAATGTACAAAGATGTGACCCATCATTATAAGCAGGTAAATCCCGATGACGTGAAAAACTGACCTCTTTATCGTTCTTTAAGCAAAATGGAAACTTTAAATCCCGATATAACAAATCAAATATGAAATTTATTTAGTTTAGATGGTGTTGAAAATTGGGTTTTTTGCTATTTTTAGGGATCATGAGATTTGAGTTACTGTCCACAAATTCTTTAATTCCTTGAATTAGACTTTCGTAGGATAATATTCAGAAAGAGAGAGATAGGGAGAGACCTGCAAAACATCGCCCACATTGATCCAGAAAGCCGCGGGGTCAGGGGGCACCGGGGTCCACACCCCATCCTCAAGGGAGATCTGGAGGCCGCCTACGTCGGTGGATCTGAGGACGGTCAGGATCTGAGGGTCGGAGTGCTCCCCAAACCCGACCTCACCGTGGAGGACGGCGCCGGACCGGGGGTAGTGGTTGATCCTAAAGACTGAGTCACTATCGGCAGCCCGGACGAGCCTGCTAAAGACCGACGTGTCCGGGGCCCGCAGGCCCTCCGCCATCAGATCCAATATGTCACAGGCCAGGCCCCTAACCGCTTCTATGTAACCATTCACAGCAGCGCTATCACCAAAAGGGAAGAAAGGGAAAAAAAATGAGAGGAAAGTACAACAAATTCATCAGAAAGTTGATAAGTTGAACTCTCTCAACGGGTCGCTAACATTGATCACAGCTCTTCATAAAAAAAATTTAATAATAAAATTATCAGCTTATGTGCTATTTATAAAAAAATAAAAAGGAGCAAAAAATTCGGGTGGAAATTTGCCAATTTTGTTAAGAAAAAAAGTGGGAAATTTGAGCATTAGGCATTTTCCATCCCAAATATTAGAGAACCTTCTATTTTCAAATCTAATAAAAAATATATAGAACCTTCTAAAATACACATATGCCGACATTGGAACGAGCCGTGTGATTTTCTTTTATAACTAAGTAAAATATTATTTTAAATGCCTGATTTTTTATTCCCTTTTTTTTAAAAAAAAATCTCCCCTTTTTGGGGTTGCTTCATTTGGTTGGGGAAAAGTGACCAATGCTTTACTCTATTTTCTCGAGGGAAGGAGGGGGGTTTTCAGTTTCCTGTCACTTCTACACTATTTATTATTTATTTATTGCTCTCCTATTTTTTTATCTAATTTTTGGGTATAAAATTTCATCTGGGGGTGGTGATGTGATTGGTCTTTGGTCGAAAGGTCATTCGCTTCCATTCTCTTTTTTTTGCAACAGGAGGGGGGGGCCACTTCATGTTCATCGCACCACATCACTACTCTTCCTTGAACCACTAGTTCTTTTTCTATTTTTCCCCTCACATTATTCTTGCAAAATCTCCCTAATTTTGAAGCCTTTCTTTTCAATTTTTTTTTATAATTTGGGCACCTTACTAATTGCTGTATCCAGACTGGAGGGAGAGTGGCCTATGTCCTCTCTCTCTCTTCCTTCTGAAATTGGACATGAAGATGTCTAGTTGAACACTTTAGAAATACATACATGGGAGCAGTAGTAGCATAGCGATGCATTTAGTTCGGCGCAGTGTGAGAGAATTATTCTAATTTTCGAGTTTAATACGATTTCAGATGTTTAAATTAGTACTTAAAAGGTTCGAGGTATTGGGAGACGGGGGTGCTCCTTGAAAGTCAACTGTGAGTGTTAAACAAAGACACCAGTGGTAAATGTTTTAAACGAAAAGAAGCAAGTAGAGTCTTCAAACAAACGGATGTTGAGAATTCCAATGATGAATTAGTCTAATTAGATTCTTCGATTAAGGTGGAACCTACCTAAAGAACTTCTCTTCGAAACGTCAACTCTGACAACTTGTCCCATCTTCTAGGAGAATTGCTAAACCTACCCGGGCTTATCCATGTCATCTGATTAGATCCTTGAGATAAACAAACTTTCTGCTCCCGTTAAATTGTGAAAATGCATGCAAGTGGTCTTCTCTAAGTAAAAAAGAAGCAGTTGTTCAAACAAAGGGTACAATGCATCTGAACCAAACAATAAGCTTCAAAATTAAGTGGGAGATAATTTCGTCAAGCCAAGATTTATCTCACCCAAGATAAGTTTTTTCATCGTAGAAAAGATGGCTGGTATGTTATATTCCACAAAAAATCGATGTTTTGAAAAGATATTTTCTCAATATGATTATGTTTATCGTTTAAAAAAACTAGTCGGCGAAAGTTATCTTTTATTATCAAGAGCAATTTAAGCCGAAATATTTTCTTGGACAATGAAATCGAAAAGGGTTTTAGTTACTTCATTTTGGAAACGACGAAACCAATCATTTTTTTAAAAGATGTATAGTTTTCAACTTGTTGACTTTCTGCGGAACAAACTCGCCGAACTTAGGGTTAGATGCTTTTTTTTTTCTTTTACTGTAACAAAATTATGGACCAATATGCAACTAATTCTTTCCTTATAGATTTGGCTTTGAACTTCGAGGACATGAGATCTTAAACAAGTGGACTCCAGGTACGGACTGTGTCCCTTTGACTGTTCTGCAGAGATGATGGCCCGTCTCCTAATATCTATCCATCCATGTATTACTATTACTGTTTTCCCCAGCTGTGCCGTCAGTCTAAACTAAACTAAAGCTACCAACCCTCCAGCAAAAACCAGTCTCCAACCATTTTTACTGTGCATCAGGTCGATATTCATAGCCCTCCATTTGACCAGGCAATTGCATGCAGTTGCTTCAGAAGTTCAGATAGATCGTACAAGTTCTCCTACTTTTCAAATCTCTCTCTCTCTCTACTCTCTCACTCTAGCACAAGGATCAGCGTGCATGGGAATGAAAGATTGCACCATCCTCGAGCAGGAATCTTGGACAAAACCTCAGACCCACCCACGTAAAATCCCTTCTCTTTGCGTCGGTGACCAATCATCGACAGCATCGAGGCTAACCTAAGAAACAGATGATTTGAGCTAACTCGCGATTGTCGTTGAGTATTTAAACCATTTCGCTTACTTCAATAGCTACTCGCGCGTTTACCTTATATAGATACCTGGTTTCAAGAACCAATGATCTTTGCAAACTGTTCAACGCGGCTCGAAAGAAAGAAAAGTAGCGCACGCATGCACGAGATGACTAAAGAACAGATCATCGGTGGTACTAATCATTCGCTTTTGGAGCACAAAATATCCGGGAAACGTACCTGAATTGGGTGGGGTCGTCAGAGATGCTGGCGGACCTGCGCGACACGTAGGCGGGGTCGGACTCGAGAAGCAGGTACTCCACCTCCCCGACGTCGCCGTTGAACCCGATGCTCTTGCTGCCGTACCCGAACGGGTCGGCCGGCCCGGCGCGCCGCTTCTCGGAGGCGGGCCTCGCGAAGAAGCCGGAGCTTTCCTCCTCCATCCTCGACACCACCTCGGCGGGGACGCCGTGGTTGATCGCCTTGAAGAAGCCGTACCTCTCGCAGGCCTCCACGATGATCCGCGGCGCCGCGGATCTCCCCGACGGCGAGAGGTCGACCGCCGGGAGCTCCGCGGCCTGGACGTCCTTCTCGGCCCGTCTCGGGCTCGGACTCGCCACCACCATCGCCGCTGGCTTTTCTGTTTTCTGTCTCTGTTCTTCTTTCCCTTTACACGCACATGAAAGAGAGAAGGAGAGAGAGGTGACGATGCATATATATAAAGGTGGTAGTGTATGGAGAGAGTTCTTTTCTTGTCTCGGCAAGTCGTCGATAACCAAGTGTTTGTCAAAAGAGAAACTTTTATAAAAGCGCAATGCATATATTAAATTAAAGCTAGACCAATAAAGATATAAATGTCGCGAGAGTTTCGCGCGAATCCCATCAAATCCGACGTGCCGAATTCACTTTAGCATGTATGATATGTTCGTCGATAATTTCTCCAATTAGCAAGACTCTATGGAGGAAGAGAGATAGGATTAATACTATAAAAAACCTTCAAATTGGTACATTTGTAATAAATTTATCCAAAACTAATTTTCTGACTATCAAAAATTCCAAACTGATATACCTATGATAAATTTACCTCAAATTAATTTTTTGACTACCAAAAATTTCAAATAGATACGCTTGTGATAAATTTACCTTCCGTTAAATTAAATTAATATCACGAAAAATAACAAACTGATAAACCTGAAAAACCTCAAATTAATAAATCTATCCACTGTCATGTGTCATTCAACTTAGCAATTTAACGGTAAAATTTAATGAAAATTAACGGAGAATAAATTTATCATAAATATACTAATTTATGATTTTTAATTAATTTAAAATAAATTTATCATTAATAGATCGATTTGGGCTTTCAATGGTATTATCCTTGGAGTTATAACGAGGAGGAAGCCACCTGTCCAGTCCAACGACAAGAACACGGACTTTTGAAGATGCTGTGACTGGACCTGGATTTAATCACTTTTTACCCTTATTTTCCTTTTTAAGTATTGATTTGCCCCTTAAATTCAGACTTACCCTTATTAGCATTTTCCCTTTTGACTTTAGTAGATTCCAGTGGTTTATTCATGCATTTGAGATTTTCTGTTTTCTTCTTTTTTTTGAACAGGAAAGAGAAAAATCACTGCAGCTTTGCTCAAAACAGTATTGGAGTCGGGTCATGACGATGGACATTTCTTCTACCCTGAAAGATGAAGATTTGATGTTCATAAGATCAAATGGTCCAAGAAAAGGTTGAAAGGTTGCCTCACGTGGAAAGATTAGAATCACAAAAAAGGGAAACAAAAACTGTGATTATGGTATCGTTATATAGTAACACAAGATTATAATTGTAATAAGTAAGGCCTTTCGAGGAAAAAATGACTCGAGATTAAAAGAGTTTTAAGAGTTATCTACAATAGAGACGATATACGACAAAATGATATGTATTCGTATACAACGTAGCGTGCGATACGTTCTTTTGTACACTTTCATTCATCGTCAAGATAGCTCTACTCAAAGACCCTTATTTCAATTTTTTCAGTCATCTCGTCATCTTTTTTCTTCACAGATTTAAATTATCGTACTTAAGCGATCTCTTTAATCTACTAGTCCTTGGTTACAATGTCTTAAAATTTCTCTACAGGACCTAGCCAAATGATGAGATCCCCCTCAAAGGTCTCCTATTCCTTTGATTTCATTACCAAAGTTCTATATTTCCCAAGCAATAATGATTTGATTCAAGTTGAAACATAGACGTCCGTGAAGGTAGGTTGCATCTTTTGGCTTTTGAATAATCGAGATGGCAAGAGGCTATCGGTCGACCGATGCCTCAATATGAGTGTTGCAGCGAAAGTTGGGTGCCAATTATTTCACATTGAGATTTGAGCATATATACTTTAAATTAGTAGATATATAAATAAGAGATTACACGTGGATGCAAATCCTTTTCTAGAGCTTTGAGCGACCAGTGAGATTACTGGACCTTTATAGAAAGTCAATACAGTAGGAGGCTAGGGAGTGCACCAAAGTTAAGTATAGCATGTACTTTGATTACTGGCAAGATCCTGAGCAGTCGAACATCTACCTGTTATTGTAGCAAGTTTTAAAAAAATGGATCCGCACCGCAAAAAACCTTAAATTAATGCATTCATAATAAATTTATTTTAAATTTATTTTTAAATTATAAAAAATTTCAAACTGATATACTTATGATAAATTTACCCACCGTTAATTTCCATTATATTTTACACTCAAATAACTAAGTTGGATGATACATGGCAAATGACGAGTGTGTCAGTTTAAGATTTTAGCACATTTGCCGGTTTGTGATTTTTTGTAGTATTAATTCAATTTAACAAAGGATAAATTTGTCATAAGTGTACCAGTTTAGAGTTTTTTATGATCAAAATATTAGTTTGGAATAAATTTATCACAAGTGTACCAGTTTTGGATTTTTGATTATCAAAAAATTAGTTTTTGATAAATTTGTCACTGATTTATCAGTTTGGGGTTTTTCGTGGTATTAACCCTAAAAAACATACTTTGTTTTCTTGAAAACGAATGATTTGAACAAAATTTTTCAAGAAAACAATCGCTAGCATCACTTAGAAAAATGAATTAATAAAAGATATTTTCTTCGTTTACGAAAATGCCTAAACATGAATTATTGTCAACGATGAGAATATTTTTATTTAAAAAAATATTTTTCAAATCATTTATTTTTCTTGAAACAAACAGAACCATGATATTCATTAATGATGCAATAGATATAACTAATCACGGTATTGTAAGAAATACGAGAATGCGCTTCTCATTTCGTGAAATCAAGTTATTCAATAAACAAGAAAATTAGGGTTTGTTTGAATGAAGTAAGCGCGTAAAAAAAAACTTATAATGGAAAGATAAACCACAAAAGCGTAGTTTCTTTAGAGAAAGAGTGATGACGCTTGATTCGCATGCATTTAGATCTACTAGTGCACTAACGGCAATTTGCATTGTTCATCGTGCACATAGTGATAAATTGAGGTGAAAACCTAACATGATCAGGCAATAAATCCCAGGAAAAATGATACAAACAATTTCTGAACTTTGACTTAATGTGTAATTTGATCTATGAACTTTTAATTTATTTAATGTAGTCCCTAAACTTTAACCCAATATTCAATGTGGTCCCTAAATTTGTAATTTATTCAATGTGATCTCTAAACTTTTGATACATGTTCAATTTAGTTCATGAACTTTATAAAAATGTTCAATATAGTCCTTTCATTAATTCAAATTCAGGAACTATATTATATATTTTCATATAGTTCATTGACTAAATTGAACATGTACCAAAAGTTCAGGGACCACATTAAATAAATTAAAAGTTCATGGACTACATTGAATATTAAGCTAAAGTTCATGGACTATATTAAACAAATTAAAAGTTCAGGAACCAAATTGCACATTGAGCAAAAATTTAGAGACTGTTTGTACCATTATCCCTAAATCTTATATGTAGGATAGAAGAAAAAAATTACCTCATCATATTTAAAATAAATGACCGTGATCAACACGAAGTATTTTCTTAAAAATAATCACTCACATTGCTTACAATAAATGAATGAGCAGAAAATATTTTCATCGATCACAATAATTTTTAGACATAAATTATTATTGATAATAAAAACATTTTTCATCTACTAACTATTTCAAATAATACAAATGACAATTTAAAAAAAATTTCAAATTATTATTTTTATGCGAAACGAACGTAGCCTTAATATAATAAGAAAAAATGTTATAAAGGACCACTTGGCATTTTCGCAAGATTATTGACTAATCGTGCTTTGATAGCATAGATACTTTATTAGAAATATATTACTTTTTTCAAAATGTATTATTAATTTACAAAGCGTTAATCTTCTTTTATAAGTGAATGAATGCTGATCAATCAAAGCATAATCTATTATTAAAATTTTCCGAAATTAGTGGTTTTTAATAATAATAATAATAATAAACAAGCTATTGGGCGGTTGAACCCTAGAAATGGAAGTAGCTAGGGTTTGCATACCCATGCATTTCACTTTTTACTTTTGCACTTTGCTCGAGCTGAACGTTGTCCTTGTGCTCCTTTTTTACCTTATCCACAATCATTTCTATCCAATGCTAAACTGCTCGTGTCCCCTGGCCTTTATCTGAACATGTACTATTTATTGCCAGAAAATTTGTTTTTTTTACGTAACGAATATATTACCTGTTTTCTCATGGGTTAATTCTAAAAAAAAAGCATAAATTTTAAATTGAGTGATAATCTTGGCCCGAATTTTTTTTATCTCATAAAAAAGTAACAACTTTAGGTCGAGTGATAATTTTGATCCTAACTTTTTTTTGTCTCATAAAAAATCATCAACTTTCATTCTTATCATAAATCTGACCCCTTATTGACTCTCCGTCTGAAGTCACCCTTATTTGAGAAAAAAAGATTATGGTGGTGAGCTTAGCAGATCCCATTCATAGCATCTGTCGACGAGCGATGGTCTATAGCTTCAAATTACAATAAAACGACGAAGTTTGACCTGAGAGATTCAATTTAGAGATATTTTTTATTTGTCGGTAAAGTGAATGAGATGATCAGTTTTACCGTTATTCTTCAAGTTGAGGCTTAGAAAATAATACAATGAATAGTGCTTTTAATCCAATAAGTTAGCCACGTGGATTTATTACTGAGGTGAAATAGTCAAGTTGGATAATTAATGTATCTAAGTCAATGGGGGTCAAATTTTGGATTTAAGAGAAAGTTTGTGCTTTTTTACGAGACAAAAAAAAGTTGAGGCCAAAATTTTCACTCTATCTAAAGTTAGTGTTTTTCTACGAGACAAAATAAAGTTCGGATAATAATTATCACTCGATTTAAAATTTGTGTTTTTTTTGGAATTAGATCGTTTTCTTATTATTACATCATAAATATGGACGTTATTGGTATAATGAAGCCTCCAATAAAATAAAAACGAAAGGGAGGACGTGCCCTTTCAAATGGAGCCACCTCATGTTGATATCTATATATTGTTGTAAATACATGTCGGTTTAAACCATGGTATAATAGCATTCGATTTCCTTCGATTCCGCGGCAATCCCCATCAACCCTTTAATGGGTGAATTGTTATTTCAGTCCGAAAGTAATCGTGCGGATTCTAATTCAATCGTATACCTTTCAATTGGTTCGATATAGTCTCAAACCCATGCGGAAAGTTCAATCGTGTCGTTCTGACGAAATTTCGCCTGAAATTATCGACATAGCGGTCCAAGCATCGTCGACCGATTCCAACCAAGTTTTGCTTGAAATTTCTAACCTAGCAGTTCGATTATCACCGGCGATCTGACGTGAACAAATTTACTCGGATTGGCGCCGTTTTGTTTACAGGAATCGGTGGTTATGAAAATTCGAATGAAAAGCATGGGGATTTTATTTTATGGATTGGCACGAACCTATCAATCACGATCGTTGGTGGTACCATTATTTGGCCTTGGTGGACGAAAATCTGGTCATCGATTGACCGCAGAACTTACGAAAGGCCCTAAAATCTGCCTAAATTTCAGACGGGCAGTTAGCAATCGTTTTCCCAATTTCAAAAGAAAGGGAAAGGTATAAATTGAAATTCTTCATTTTGTTAGTGGAATAAGAAAAGTATTTCACAAAAAGGAACGAAAACCAACATGCAATTTCGCGAGTTTTCGCAAAGCAAAAAGTCGTCTAAAATATCCCATTAATATCGTGGAACAAATTAGGAGCGAGCCTAAATTCGGGTGAGTGATTTGAACTAGGTGTCGCTTGGACTCAGTACGGCAGGAAATCGAACTTGGATTGTTTGCCTAATCCACATATTTATTTGTCTCTTTGCCACTAAGTCACTCCCATGCGGTCAGCTCTAAAGAATATCTAGAGTTGAAAGATGAGGGATTCTGAGCATCGAACAAGAAAAAAGTTTACTGGATCCCATTTTGTATGTTAATCTTGAGTGGACCTATCCACACCTAAATAGCTGAAGACATGTCCTTTAATTTGAACAAATGTCATGTTTGGTACAGTGAAATGGGACGGAACGAGGATCTTAATTCCTTTATCCGGTTTAAGTGAGAATGGAATATCATAAGGATTCTTTTTTTTGGGTTGTAAGGCAAAAAAAGAAAATTATGGAATGGAATTAAATGAAAATTTCAACAGAGAGATGTATCTAAAATTCCGGCTTTGGCCGGGATCGGCTCGAGATGGCCCGGTCCTATTTAGTCTCGGTCAAATCACGTAGCTTTGGTCCGAATTAGGATCGTGGGCAAAAAATAAGCGAGCCTAAAATTTATGGGGGGGGGGCAAATCTTGGCAAAAGCCTGTCCAGCCTGGGCCACCAGCTTTAATCACAACACGCCTGTTGGGAGCGCACGGTAAAAACCCGATACTTTCACTCGGGAAGATAACTAAGGGGGAGTCAAAGTCCGAATCGGTTAACATATCCAGCTGGATCCACCTTCACTTAAAAGTTTAAGCCAATGAGTTTATGAGTCAATTATGATACATTAACTTATTCACACCACACTAATTCTCCATGTGGAATATCTCTAATACAATTCACACATGCATCCTGACATAGATGTTAGGATTATGTGCACAAACAGTAAAAACGAAAGAGAGAAATTGAGATGCAATGTTTATCTCGGTTCACTCTTAAACTATGGCTATATTTAGCAGACGATTGCACTATAATTAACATCTTACAACTATTAATTATAAAAGAAAGATATTATGTATAGTCAGCAGCTATTCATGGACCCAAGCCAAAACTATCAATAAAATCTGAACTTCCGTGCCTTCCTGTCAATGGGGATTATGAACCACACTTCAACAACGCCTACAATTTAGTGACGATTATACCAAACGGGCTCAAATTAGTCTATTCACGTAGAAAGGTGCATATCCAAAGCGTGGAAATAGCGCAACCCTTGACCGCTGTGGGCATGTTATTTTTCAATATAGAATGTAATACTGCAGTAGAGGAACCCGATACCCGATCATTATACACTTATTGGAATAAGACACTTACAAGGGCAAGAGTGACTTGACGGCATTATTAAAACCCATTTTAAGTCGAGAAATTTCAAGCCACGAGCCAATGAAAAGGATTTTCTTTATACCATGTTGATTTAATTCATATATAAAAGTGCATAATTTAGGGAAGACCGCGTGGATGTTAGCTAGGGTGAGCTATCAAAGTCTTTGTCAGCACGAGACAGATTGGATTAGGACAGAAATTGACTGAAAAACCTTAATGAGCTTAGTCACTTAGTCGTTGATATTTGGAAAAATAATTCTAAATTATATCGAATGAAAAAGAGTGTTGGCCCCCAAAATTTAGCTTTGCTTAATTCGACACGCTCGCGGGGGTGTCTTCGAATGTCTTGGTTGTTGCTGTCGTGCCAAAATATGGAGCTTTCGATGTGAACAAGTTTTCTAGAGAGAAGTATCGCAATTAACTTAACCATCAAACGAGTTAAATCAAGCATGAATGAATTTCTTCACACGTTGTTGTATGAGATGTTGATAATGCTTTCGGAGTTGAAATGACCGCGAGTCGCGGTCTCGGGTTCGTAGGATCTCAATCGGGCAAATTCAAAATGATGTTCCCAATCTCATACGGTATTTTCAAAACTGGACTGGACCGATTGGTTCAATCGTTTATCGAGTCGATCTTGTAGGGAAACAAAATTTGACCAATATTGGCCTTTCAATTCGATCTCGGTTGATCCGAGTCTGTAACTACGAGTCAAATACACGACTTTAAATCAATACGATTTGAAGAAGTGTAGGTTTAATTAGTGATCAATGGTAACTCTTCCTCCTTCTAGAAACTTGATTTCACATTTCATATCCATGGTTAGGGGTCTGTTTGGTAACTGACAAAATAGTACCTGATTCTATTATTTTGTTTTCAGGAACAAAAAAAGAATAGAAATACGTTTGATAAATATTTTATTCCCAGGTACAAATTTATTCTCAGAATGAGTTTTAGAACAAAATCAAGAATAAAAAAAGTCGATTATGGGAACAAGAATAAGAAATGGAAAATAATTTTTTTTATTTTTTATCTTCTTATTCTTCTTTCCTGGCATGTGGCTGGTGGCCAGTGACCAGCCATAGGCCAAGGCCGACGAGGGTGACCCTCGCCCAAGCCGCGAGCCGCTCTCGCCAGATTTGGCGAGGGCTAGACCCTCGTCGAATCCTGCAACGGTGGCTTGTGACATGGGTGAAGGCGACGACAAGGGTCCAGCCCTCACCGGCCCTGGCCAATGGCGAGTTGCCAGTGTTGGCGACCTGGCCATGGGCCAAGGAAGGAGAAGAAAAAAAGACAAAAGAAAAAAAAAGCAAAAAAGAGAAAGAAATATTAAAAAATTCAAAATATTATTAATAAAAATAAATTTTGTACAGCTATCAAACGCATTTTTATTCTTTTTTTATTCAAAGAATAGAAATTTTAGGCAAATACCAAACGCCTTCAAATGCTTAGAAATTATTTCCAAGAATGGAATAAAAAAATCATTTCTAAATAGAAATTATTTTCGGAAACAGAATGGTTACTAAATGCACCATAAGTGTATTGGATCCTTAATCAACAAACTACATAATAGAGTAGAAGAATTCAATTCGATTGAAATTTACAAGAGTCAATAATTCAACGTTAAAACGAGATATACGAATGTGCCGCGATGATACTTGTAAATCGAGTAATAAAGCTAATGCAACTCTCTTGTTTCCAATTATGAAATATTTTAAGATAGCACTTTTAATTTATATCTTGCTTTACTCAAAAAAATCATTTAACTTAGCGTGACTACAAGTTCTCGTATTTATTTACTAAAAATAGATTAAATAAATTTAAATCATAATAACAAGATGGGTGGGTCTGGCTTGACAGAGTTGGATTGGGCCTATTAATTGAATCTACCCTAACGTTGCCGCTATTCAAACAGAACAGGGAAAAGTACAAAAGAAGTCATAAATCTATCGTATTGATGTCAATTCAATTGTAAATATTTTAATTTGATCAATTTAATCCCAAATATTTTTACGTTTTGTCAATTGAGTTTATCTGGCCAATTTAAGTTGAAAAGTTGTTCACGTGGATACCGGTTATCCTACGTGGTATGACTGACGTTAACATAAACATTTTTTTTCTTTTTTTTGTTCCTTGGCCTTTGCCGATGGCCGGTTAGGGTTGCCTTCGCCCAACCAAGGCCTGTCGAGGCCAACCATCGCTCAACCGAGGCCAGCTCTCACCGGCCATGGCTTGTGTGGTGGCCAAGTCAGCCAGCCATGCCGTGTAGGGTGCGGCTGGCGTCCACGTTAGTGATTGTCAGCCTAAATTGGCCGAATGGACTCAATTGGCAAAACGTGAAAATGTTTATGGCTAAATTGATCCAATTGAAAGGTTTAAACTTGAATTGATACAAATGTAATATATTTAAGACTTTTTTCTTTTATACTTCCCCCAATAGAATGTTTTATTGTTATAAAAAAACTCGCGGTGATAAGACATCGCATGTCACCTCGTCGACTGACATCTTATCAAGCTGAAAATCGCCTTATGGGATGGATAGACAACGAGTGCATCATCGCTCGTCGATAAAGAATTAGACAGGCAAGATCTTCATTTCGTTGAGCCATTAGAAGTGCCAGAAAGACATTCAATCTTTTTGAACTTATATGTAGAAATATAAGTGGCGTTACAAGTCATTGACAAACTTTTTAACAAAGTTAATGGGTCAAGTGAAGCAACGATTACTAAAGTTACTAGAAATGGGTCCAATTGGGCTTTTGCTTTTCAAAGCCCAACTAGATACGGGCCTCAATGTGTCTCGAATAAACTTAGGCTTCGTCTGTTCATTAGGTAATTATTTTTCGAATAATCTATTTTTCGCAAAACAAATAGAGTCTTATTTCTAATTTGCTACTCGTCGGATCTCTCATTCTTATGCATTTTTTAAGTTACTTAGTGGATTCATCCGTTTTTTTCCCTCTATTAAACTGGATCTTAAAAAATTTTAAAAATCTCTTTACACAACATAAGCTGCCACATCCATTATAATTAACTCTATCATTAAGTTCGGCAAAGATGAAGTTATGTTGGTTTCATTTTTCATTTGCAATAAAAATCGAATAAGGACAATTCCGCCAAAATCCTAAACTTTTCCTCGTGGGATGTCAATACCCAAAACTTTTTTTTCCTCCCTATCTCACCGCTGCCCTTAAAGCTTGTACCAATAACCCAAAAGTACCTCCTCTCCATACGGCCGTTGGAAATCCGACTCGGCAGCATGTGTGGCCGTTTAAAACCGGCGCGGCGGCAATGCTCTCAGATTTTTTTTATCCATTGCCACATCGGATCTGTTTGCGCAACGTTATCTATGATGGCCACCATTTCAGGTCATTAACCTTAATTATGGACAGAAAATCCGACGGAAGGCATTTTCGGGTCATCGACGGGAAAAATGTAGGTATCAATAATCCCGCGGGAGGGGAAAATATTAACATTTTTGGTGGGAATAATCTGAAAAAATTAAATCAGTTACCATATTTCAGGCCCAAGAAATGAAATCAGATGATAACCAAAATCCACAGGTCGGGCTTTTATATATTACGTCACAAATCGCAATGGATCCGACGAGACGATTCCTCCTGCGTCTCTTCTTCTTCTTCTTCTTCTCCTCCTCCTTCGTCGCTTCGCTTCCTTGATCCGCCGATCGAAATGCCCGCTTCGAATTCGCTCCCACCCTCATCATCATCTTCATCTCCATCGTCGGAGGCTCCATGAGCTTCCGTTTCTTCCCCTCCCCGCGCCGTCCCGTCGGCCGCCGAGGACGCGCGCCTCCGTTCTCCGGCGTGATCGCCCGAATCCGGGTCGCTGGCGGACCGCAATCGAGGTAAGCGGATGTGGGTGTCTCTTCTTTCGGCTTTTCTTGGGCAATCTGTGTTGGGAATTGAAGGTTTTTGAGGGATGACGCGCCGAGGAGCTGAATTCTTTCCGGACGAGGTCGTCATTCAGATTCTTTCCCGATTGCCCATCAAGTCTCTGTTCAGGGCAAGGGCCGTGTGCAAGCTGTGGCACAGGTTGTTGTCGGAGGATTACTTTGTCCGCCTGTACAATGAAGTGTCCGTTAGGGACTCCATGGTGGTGGTGGAGGTCTCCGAGTCGCTGGACTCGGTGCCGACCTTCATTTGCGTCGATAGCTCGAGGGGTGTCTCTGACTTTTCTCTCGGTTTCTTGAACGATAGAGTTAAGGTCAGGGCCTCGTGCAATGGCCTGCTTTGTTGCTCGAGCATTCCTGATAAGGGTGTTCACTATGTCTGCAATCCGGTGACTAGGGAGTTTAGGTTGCTTCCGAGGAGGGAGAGGGCGATGAATAGGTTTCATCCCGACGGCGAGGCTACCCTGGTGGGTTTGGCTTGCGATTTGTCTGCGCAGACTTTCAGTGTTGTGCTGGCGGGTTACCACCGGACTTTCGGCCACCGGCCTGATGGAACGTTCATTTGTTTCGTCTATGATTCGGAGTCGCACAGGTGGAGGAGGATCGTCTCGTTTCAAGAAGATCATTTCACGCATATGAGCAGGAACCAGGTCGTGTTCGTTAACGGCGCCCTTCACTGGTTGACGGGTAGCTCCTCGTATATTCTTGTACTCGATTTGCATTACGACATCTGGAGGAAAATATCCTTGCCGGAGCAGCTCAGTTGTGGGGCAGGGAGTAGGATTTATCTGTTAGAGCTGGATGGGAGCTTATCGATAATTCAGATCTTACAGGGCTGGATGATCATTTGGGCGTTGAAGGATTACGTGATAGAGAATTGGCAAGTGGTGGATAGGGTTAGTCTGAGATGCATCCGAGGCTTGGTGCCGGGCATTTTTCCGATAAGTCAGACGAGTGAATATTTATTTTTGGCCACTCATAAGCAGGTATTGGTGTATCAACGAAAGAGAAGAGTGTGGAAAGAGATGTACTCTGTGAAGAACGGGTCGACACTCCCCTTGTGGTTTTCAGCCCATGCTTTTCGCAGTGCGATCTTCTCTTGTAAATGAGTTTGGTAGTTCCTTCCGTGAAAGTCTGTACATACTGGTTGCTGGTATTGATATTGAATCAGCTGTTCGTTGCGTGTGGAAATTTTTTAAATGATGATTCATATGTGGTTAGGCTGTGTGCCATATAAATCAACTAGTCTTTGACATTCTCTTTCGAATCATGTTTCGCATTAGAGTTCAAGAAGGTTAATTACCTTTCAAGATGTGAGCTTGCTGTCAGTATGCTCTTAATTGGTGTCCTGGGACTCTTAGAGCTAAAATACAATTTGTAGGTGGTGTTCAAATGTTTGGTTCACACAAATTTCCATGCTCAGCAACAGAAACCCTGCTATTATATGTATCCAGTATCATCATGTAAATGCTGGAAAGCATTACCATGTCGTGTGTTTAACTTTGACTGCATTTACAGTTCTTTCTCTGTGGTTGTTAAGGTGGCCGTGTCTGTCTTCCTTGTCTGTTTAAATTTGTCCCTGCAGTTTGTTCTTTCTTACTTCATATAAATTTCAATGAGTGGTGTAACAATGTGTAATTTAGCTAATCTGTGCATAAACAGTTTATCTGGTAGCTAGTAGCTGCATGATAATGGTATGCCCACAGGCCCACGACTCAGATTGGTTTCTACTTGCCATCATTTCATTTTGGAAGGTCGCTCTCTTTCTGTCATGCTTCGATCGTAGTTCTTACATGGCCATTTGTTTTATTACTAGTTGAAGAATGCCCTTTTGCTGCTTTCAGAAGACTTTCGATTAGCCCTTGAGTTTCTCCCTGGATTTGGATTCTGGAGGTGATCTGATCTCCATTTTTCTCTAGTTAATCCGAACGTGCATGCATAAGATTAGCGCATTTACTCTACTAGTTCATGGGAGAGTGAAAAAATGCAGAATGGTAATTTTGGAGATCAGGGGTTGTCGCAGACGACAATGGCGCCTTCCCCATGTGCTAGATCACTCGGCGTCCCAGTGAGCCTTCCTCTATAGATGCAGAACGGTTATTTGAACTATGCTTGGTAAGCTAGGAGGATCGAACTTTCCTGTGTCATGTTCCGATGAACCAGAAGGAAATCACCTGCAGCTATTTCCGGCGAGTGCCGCCGGTTCGTTATCTCGTGGAAAAGGCTGTTGCTGGTTGGATCGGGATGTCTGGTAGAAGTCGAATTGTTTTTCAATCTTTGAATTCCGCTCGACTTCAAATTGTTAAGGGTTACACCGTAATTGCGAGAAGTCTGCACATGTAGCGGTGAATGGATTGTTGAGAATGGTGATTAAACAAGAGCATAGTAAAATCATAGTCTACTCACCTTAGGTCGACCTTAAGGAGACAATACCGTAGTTTTGCGGTCTTGACGAAATTCATAAGTTGCTGCCATTGATCTGGTCGAAGATATGATGGCCCGGATTGCTGTGAAACTATGATTTTGCAGCTTTTGTTATGAACTACTGTCGACAAAAACACCCGTCCGATGCATGGTTATGGTTCGGGCAAGATGGAAAATATGAAATTTCTTGCCTTTGGTCCTTTGAATTATAAATTAATGACTAAAAAGATAAGCAAATGTGCACCAACAAGAAAGCTAAAGATGTGAGAATGTTTGAATAGAAAAAGGTTATCTTTCAGGGAAGAATAAGCCTAGAAAGGGGCTGAATGTCCTCATTGAAAGTACATTCTTCAAGCTAATTCTTCTCCCACCATTTTTCTTTATTAAAAAAATTAGGGATAAGTGCATTTAAAGTCCTAAAACTTGTCACGAAAGTACAATTGAGTCTTAAAACTTTCAAAAAGTGCAAACAAGTCCTAAAACTTATCATGAAAGTGCACTTGAGTCATAAAATTTTCAAAAAGTACAAATAAGTCCTAAAACTGATCACGAAAGTGCAAACAAGTCTTAAAACTTGTTAAATTAGTTCAATCAAGTCATTTCAATAATTATACTTTTTGAAAATTTTAGGACTTGTTTGTATTTTCGTGACGAGTTTTAGGACTTATTTGCACTTTTTGAAAGTTTTAGGACTCAAGTACACTTTCGTAACAAGTTTTAAGATTTGTTTGCACTTTTTGAAAGTTTTAGGACTCAATTATATTTTCGTAATAAGTTTTAGAATTTCTAGTATACTTATCCCAAAAAATTATATGCAAGTTTTTATTCCTCTCTGAAAATAACAATAAAAAATACGAATAAATAGAGCATCTCTTACAAAGCAGATTTATAGGAAAATACTAGAAATGAAAGTCAAACGCGACTGCGGGTACCAGACGAAAGTGCCCTTTTGCCATTGAAAGTTGAAGCTAAAAAGTTTGACTTTTTGAAACTTTTCTTTGTCCACCGCTTTTTTATTTTTTTTTATCATCGAATGCACTAAGCTTGCACTCCTTTTCTTTTCTTTTATCTTCTTTTTTTGCGGTCAATGCATTTTTGTCGGAATCTAGTCAGCTATTCGGCGAATTGCTATCGTGGCATTTTGTTTATTTTGGAGGTAGATAATTTCTTAATGAAAAACTTACATAAGGGGAACATAGTAATTTATATGGATAGTAATAGCGCGTCGAAAATCCCGGAAATGAGATGATATTCATAATATCCTATACGTTTTGGATACATTTGAAACAAAGTCCAACTTACGAGGATGGATTCGGAAGTGTCCCGTTAGCAATCACAACTTTTCGAGGGGAATTGTTCTGAGCAGCAATAATCCGATACAGGGCGATCGAATGATTACGTTGTTCCCGCGACCTACATTTCAATCCTTACGTATCATTCGGGCTTTATTTGTCTTATTGAAATCGAACGATGTGGAAAACATTTTTCTAGGGAGGATCTGCCTAGTATCAATTTCAAATAACTGGCGGATGAAAACTGTCTCCGTTCATTTATTCGCGTAAATTTCCAGGAAAACATTTTTTCAAGTCATGCAATAATTCTGACGCCAGGAAAAAAAAAAGGGAAGTCGTACTTGGAGACCCACGCGACTGCCGGCGAGTGTCGTTGGCCCAGTCGCGGGGAGCCATTGTTTGTCTGTTTCCCTCTCCTCGCTCTCTCTCTCTCTCTCTCTCTCTCTAAGCAAGAACACAGCACAGCACAGAGACAGAATCATCAAACGCAGACCGGTTTTCGACAAAAGAACAGCAGCACAGAGATTAGAAACCTCCACCCCCGCACCGCAGCTTCGATGACGGTGGAGAGGACGCGCCGCCGCGGAGGAGGAGGAGGAGCAGCAGCAGCAGGGCCCCGCGTCCCTTCGGGTTCCCCTCTCCGGCGCCGCCATTCCTTCTAGGGTTTCTCGTTCCCGCGCCACCCCCCGTGTTTCCTTCCTCCCCTCCTCCCTCCCTCCTCCGAATTGGGGGGCGGCGCCGCTGAGCTGGCCTCGAGGTACTTCCCCTTTGGGTGTTCCGGTTGGTGTCCGCTGGATGGGGTCGTCGCGTTCCGTGATTCTTGCACGCGATTGCCGGCTCGTTCGCTTGATTGCGTGCTCCTCCCCGTTCTCTCGGGTGCCTGATTGCTCGATTCTAGCTGCGTTCTTGCTCGTTCTCGACCGTTTCGGGTGTAGTTTGGGGGTAAAGGGGGTTCGGGTGTTGTAATTCGTGATTTTAGTGTGGGTGGTGCGTGCTGAATGTCGGAAAATGTTTCTGGGTGCGACGGTGGTGTTGCTTCGCTTTTTGATTTTCGTATCCAGCGGGGTTCTGCTAGCTGAATCACTGGGCTGAGTCTTCAAATTCGGATCTTTTGCAATGCTCTCGGGGAAGTGAACTTTTTGGTCGTTGGGTCTTGAATTTGCACTTTTCGGTCGTTGGGTCTTGAATTTGCACTTTTCTTTGCTTGGGAATGTGTTCAGCTCGATTCCGTTGAAAGTTCTTACCTATGTCTGTGGTTCCCCAGAGTAGTATTGGTTAAATAGCGGAAGCTTGCAACTTTTGTTATGCTAAGTGACTGTTGAGTCGCCTCTGGGTAACAGAGCTTACTTGGTGAAGTCGTTCTGACCTGTAATTCAGTTTGGAATTGGCTCCTCCCTGCTTCGAGTGATTTTGGAGGGTTTAGACCATGGATTTCTCAAAACTTCTAGCACCTTTGATTTTTTTTTCCTTGCTTTTTTGTACTTAAATCTAGAAGCTACTGCGTTGAAATTAAAAAAAAAAAGCAATGTTACTGTGTTTTTAGGTCTTTATAGTTTGTAAAATTCATCTCTTTGGAAGTTATAAATTACGATTTTAGGTGCGTAAACTTCTTGACCAAGCTTTTCTTCAAGTTGTGGAGTGTGCTCTGTCATCGAGGTTGGCATCTTATTTTTCCTAAATGATGATAGATAAGCTCTAACCTCTGTTTTAATATGGGTGATGGTATTGCAGTAAAACACTTATCAGCATGGCAAGCCAACTTTGATTGATGGGGATGTATTAACTTGGTACCGTAACCCAGGAAGAATCTCCTAGGATATTGACTCATGGCTAGGAAGGGCAATCAGCAGAAGAATGGGGTTAGTCGTTCCTCACAGAATGGCAAAAAGAAGGGTTCAGAAACACATCAAGAAAGAAGACAAGCTACTGACGTGAAGATTCCTCCTAAAGAGACAACTGTGAACAGTCATCACTCGAGCAACGCATCGGCTGAGAGCATGAGTCAAGGAACTGGGAAACTAATGAGTATGGATAAACAAGGGACAGATGCAGCTCAGGCATTAGAGCACCCAGTTCTGTCTGGGGAATCTTCAGGGGATTATATTCAAAATGCATCTCCTATGGGCATGTGCCACGAGAGAGAACAAGGTGGACTGGATTGTGATAATAATTGTCAAAATAGCCGAAAAGGTGGCCTGGGCCGCAAGCTGAATGGGCATGTAACAAATCTAATAGAAAATGTCCACATATTTGACAATTTACTTGTTAGAAATGTGAGAAGATCAGCTTTGTGTGTCCTAAAGGCAGCTGGAGAGTGGCTAGAGTCACAAAGACCTTTTGTCATTAATTTAAAAGGTGACGTACTAAAGGCCCGTGACTATGTCAAAGTGAAGATTGAGCTGGCCTACCCGGTTGTTTTGAAATGGCTTGTATACTTTGGGAACATAATGTTTCTCTTATCAATGATTTGGTTGGATTGCACTCTTAGGGGAATCGATTCTTTCCTACGTATGGGGACTACATCTTTCTTTTCTATCATATGGTGTGGAATTTTCTCGGCTATCGCTATGGTCGGCATGCTAAAGTTTCTTGTGGTCTCGGTAAGTCACTCATCACTTTTTTCCTTTTAGGTCGAAAAGTCACTCATCACTTCACAAGCTACTTTTATTGACTTCCTATTGTATTGCTGGTTCGAATTATCCTTTCCCAGCCTGACATGACCTGTTACCCTGGATCCATTCTTGTTTGTATGTCAATATTTCATCCTGAACTGAGCTTATAAATATGTGCAACTCCTCCTTCTTCCTGTCAAAGTAGAAGAAATCAAAATTAGCATAGAGTATTACCTGTTGTCACTTCCAAACTCCTTGGAGCCACACGGTATTGTTGCTGGATTTTATCTAGTAAGATACAGATCCACTTTTGTCTATGTTCCTAGAATTCATTCCTCAGTTACTCTTTCTGAAATGTTCAGAATAACTCTATTAAGCACACTTTGCTTCTGCTGCATTCCTTTTTACTGACTGAAGTTTGCATTCATTCAGGTGCTAGCTGTTCTTGTGGGTATTTTTGTGGGGTTTGCCGCTGCACTTTTGCTGCTTGCACTTTGTGGCACTGTCTTCTTGTGGTTTTATGGAAGTTTTTGGACAACAGCTCTTGTAATCGTCCTTGCAGGTAATGGCTTCGAGGCTTTCTCTTAAAGACTTAGCACGATGTCTGCTATTAATGTGCTTTTGAGTTTGTAAGCTTGCTTAGATCCAATATTCATGTACATGCAGGTATATCATTCACATTGAGCCATGAACGCCTTGCACTTTTCATATCAACGATCTATGCCGTGTACAGTGCTTGGGCATATGTTGGATGGATGAACCTGCTTTTTGGTTTGAATTTGTCTTTCATCTCAAGCGACGCTCTCATATACTTCCTGAGGAATAATGTACATCAGCCTCAGCGACCCAATGATCTACCCAAACAAGCAACTGGAATGCAAGGTCAACCGTTCAGCGAGGCATCGCATCATTCATTCTCAGATGCTGCCCCCGGATTGTCGGCTGATCGTAATTCGGGAATACCTTCAACTAGTGGGGCTAACCCTGAAATAACTTCAGAAGATGAAGTTATTCGGTTGTTGAGTTGTTCTGATCACTATGCAGCACTGGGCATCAATCGTTACGAGAATGTAGATGCTTCTTTGCTCAAGAGGGAATATAGGAAAAAGGTACTCTCTCTCTCTCTTTCTCTCTGACCCCCAACTCGCTCACCCACACACAGATAACTACCCAGACATGCCCCACACCCAGACTCGTACACGAAATAAGTGCATGTTCAAATAAATGGCATGAGAAGTAACTCTTCTACAAAGCATTAAAACTGCCCTCATTCCTTGCCCCTGGAACAGTAGGCTACCTCTCAATTGCTTTTAATAATTGCATAATGCTCTGTAAAAGTTGACTCAGCGAAAGATCTCTGTCTCATAAGTCAGAGGGCCCACGTGTAAGATGTATAAAACAAATGTTACACCGCGACCATGTATCTTTTTTCAAATACCGGCGCAACTCGTATTTTGAGAGTTCCATGGTTCAAACTTTCCCTTCTGGCCCTTTTTGTGTATAGGCTTTATAATTGTCAATCAGTAAATCGTATGATTTTTATTCTTTAGAAGAGACTTGAAGTTCAATGTCATAGGAAATCTAATAATTGCTGGATCTGATGAGACTGGCAGAGAAAACTGGAATTTTATTGAAATGTAAAGTTATGCGTGTGCTTTCAGAATAATGCGAAGGTAAAATAATTTATTATAACATTAAGTATCTAGAATAATGCCATCAGTTTGATCTGAGCTACAATACCTCCTCCTGAGCAGAAAAGACACGGAGAAGTAATCCGCTTAATAATGAAAAGATGTGGACAAATACTTCAAAGAAGATCTTGAGTACTTGGATAATATGGAGGATTTAATTCTAAAGATCTTGAGTACTTGGAAATATGATGTGGCCAACAAGATCAAACAATTCGATACCTGTTAATATCGCTGTTTTTATCAAGTATTGTCGGAGATGGATTGTTGGGTCACTGTGCAACTCGAAGAAGAGCTTTATTGGATTAGGATTCTCCTGATTGAATACAATCCTGTGTATTAGGATTTGAGTTGAACTCTATTATGATTTCAAAAAGTTATGTTTTTTGTTTGGAGATAACATTTTTCTTATATCTATGTGAAGTAGGATTTATGTGTTCTATTCAAGTGTCCTAGTTCAATTTGGAGTAGAATTTCGTAAGTTTGTCTTTACGCATGTAATTTGCTTTTTATTTGAGAATGAGTGAAGGATATCAAACTTTAGCAAGTCTTTGCTTTGAATTATATGATATGATGAGATTGTTATCATAAATTTGATGCTTGAGAAACCCTTAGTGAGATGTGTAGGAAGTTTAGGTGTATGCCTAAAGGAACTTACTCATTTTGAGTTATCTTTTGTTCTGAGTTCTCTTCACGTAATCAATTTCTCTCACCACTTTGCGACTCATCGTCCAACATCAGTATGATAGAGGATTCAATACTAAAGAGAGCGCTATGGAGTAAAATAATATGGGTACCCATCTCCACTTGCAGAAAAGGCTTGCTTGCTTCTTGTTCGGGTCTAGGCCAATGCTTATTCCTTTGTGAATTATGAGAGGCTTACTGGCCTAATTCAGTAAATCTCAGGCTGAAAGTTGTGTTATATTGGAAAATTTTTACTTGTCATGTGAAATGATTCTTGTTTATCTAAATGTCTGGCATTTTGATGAAGGAAGAGAAAGGTATATTTGACTAAATTAAGTTCCTTCTGATTGGTTTAGGCAATGCTGGTCCATCCCGATAAAAATCAGGGAAATGAGAAGGCAGCAGAGGCTTTTAAAAAGCTTCAAAATGCATATGAGGTATAGTTGGGTTTTCTTCCAAAACTACAAATCATGCGAATAACAGATATTGGATTTAATTGATTGAGATATGTGATCTATACTAACTTATGTAGCTATACCTCTTACCCTTCTTCAAGGTTTTACTCGACTCTGTAAAGCGAAAAGCTTATGATGACGAGCTAAGGAGGGAGGAGCTGCTAAACTGCCTCCGTAGGTTTCAAAGTTCTTCTCAAAAGGTATTCTTTTGCATCTCTCTCTATCTCTCACACATCTTATTACAAGAAAATAAGAAAGTTGACTTGATTCCTCTTTTCTGGGTTGCCCGAAGTATGTGCCTCTCTCATGTAGTAATCTGGAAGTTATTTTAATTCTCGAGCATTTGGAATGCAATACGGAATTTGGTGAACAGACTAGCAATAGATGCAACAACGACAGAGTTTCTGTCTCAGACAGCCCAGGACACTACAATTTGCCTTGGTTCTGGCTTGCATTCTTTCGAAGGTCTGGATCAGGGGTTAGGTTTCAGTTTACAATGAAAATTTGGAGTAATTGAGGCATTGTGTTCTTTGAATGAATGAGGTCTGTTTAGCGACTGATTTACAACCAAGATCCTGTTATGAAAGTTAGTGCGCACCCTTTGGCATGTAACTGTTGAGAGAGCGGAGAATGGAGGGTGGATATGTTGAAGTTTGTGGGTCTTGAGACTGTAAAAAGTGGTCTCCTGTTTCATCATACTAAAAGCAACTAATTCTCAGAATGGAGGTCATGGTCTCTTCTCCTCTGGATTTGCTCACTCAGAGACCGACGGTGAAGATCCTTTGAGAGATTCGAGGCGAATAGCCTGCAAAAAGTGCAACAGCTTTCATCTCTGGTTGCAAACTAGAAAGTTAAAAGCACAAGCAAGATGGTGCCAGGTATTCCCTTGCCGTCTGAATTTGGTCGTGCTTTTGATGTATTATATGTTTCTCATGTCATTGAGCATATTGGCATGGTGCAAGAGCAAGACTTTGTTAGGCTCTCTTTAAAAGTCAGTGCCGTACTGTATTGTTGGCATGAAGAATGTTCTCCTTCGATATTTACTTTTCCTTTGTCTTGTCTAAGGACTGTAAGGAGTTCCATCAGGCAAAAGATGGAGATGGATGGGTGGAGCAATCTTCTCAACCCTTACTTTTTGGGCTATTGCAGAAGGTATTTGTGAACTCTTAAATTGAACCAATGAAGGTTTCCTACACCGATTATATGTTGCTTTATTGAATGTTCTGCCAATTGTCCTCTCATTATACAGTTAAATGGTTTATTTCATAAATTATTTAGAACTGAGAACCTGATCATAATGTCTGCATTGATGAAGTGGATTGATCCTACTGATGGTGATGATTGTCCATGCAGATGAATGCTCCTGTTGCGTTTGTTTGTGCTGATAGCAGAATTTATGATGCCTCAGAATGGTATATCTGCCAGGTAAAGTAATGTGTCCCCGTAGTCTTTTCTTTCCTCCCGTTTGTGCTTTAACCCAAATCTTCTCTAGACGGTCAATGAGTTTTATGTTTACTCGAAGTCTTTCCGGTGCATCTACTTATATTTGTGTGAATAATTTGGGTAAAAAATTCATTATAATGCTTCTTCTACCAATGTTGGCATGCGTTGCCTCTGAAAGAAATCAACCTATAATATAATATCTTTTTGAGTAAGTTATGGTGACCCTTTGGATGCTTCATGAAGATATGAAATCATCTTTTCTAAGGTGGGCGTGAAATGAGTTTGTATCCCTTTCTTTTCCTTGGCTTACTATACTTGGCTCTTAAAATTTATTAAATTTTGTCCAATGCCATAATATCTTGCCAAAACTGCTTCGTGAACATTTCTGTAGAAAGGATTCCCATGTAGCACAGGAGAAACTACATTAAGTCTCACCTGCACAGTGTTTATGATTATATACCCCTGCAAATTTTGACTTATGTAATGTCAACCCCAGTTTCTGTGCTTGTTGATCTAAATCCAACAGAATAAGAGGAATAAAAAGAGCTTGATCATTTACTTGAAGGAAAAAGAATTCTTCATTTCCTCTCTCTTTTTTTATATATCTGTTATTATTATTTTTATCTCTTTGGATTTGGGGGGGAGGGTGGGGGCCTCTCAAGTGATGCATTCAACCCATTATGAGATCATTATTTTATTTGAGAGATGAGTTAAAGTTGGTCAATATTTTACATGAATTGTTTGTTGTTCTTAAACTATTTGGAAGCACGTCCTCTTATATGCGACCATATACCATCAATGTTAGCCTAGTGCTGCAGAACATGAGCTTATTCTCAGTGGCGATATGGACTACGATTTCTATTTTCAGACACTATTTCTGCAGGGGACTCTAGTAGTGCCTATTGTAACAATAATGATTATGATTCTAAAATGTTGCTGCAGGGAATGAGGTGCGCACCCAATACGCACAAGCCGAGCTTCCACGTGAACACGAGTGTGACTGCAAAGCATAATGCTGGGAAGGGAACTGCTTCTGGACAAAGGGGCGGTCGAGTTCCAGGATCAAATGTTGAGGAGACCATGACAGAAGAAGAATTCTTGGAGTGGTTGCAGAATGCAGTGCAGGCTGGCGTTTTCGACAATTTCAGCAGCGCCTATGCTGAGAACCAATCTCCAGGGGGTGGAAGTAGCTCCAAGAGCGGCTTCAGCAGCAGTGGCAACAGTAGTGGTGGTAAGAAGAAGAAAAAGGGGAAGAAACAGTGGTAAGCAAAACCAATTTGGTAGATTGTGAGCAATCTTTAGCCTAAAGTTGGAGATGAAGCTTCTTATTTTTGGGGATGGTCAAGGGTTAAGGAGAGTTTAATCTGAGTTGAGCAGTATCCGAAGCATGGGCATAACTACGAGATTAAGCTGGACCTTTCGATTAGCAGGAGAGGTTGTATAGCATTTTCTTTTTAATATTGTTCTTTTTCCTAATCTTGCTTCATCAGTGAAATTAGCTACGAGTTAGATGAGGGGGAGGTATATTGTATCGTTAGGAAGTGAAGGCGCCTGGCTGTGATTTTCACCTGGACATGGCTATTTCTTGAATGAGTAATTATGAAATATGGAAGTAGTTGCTGGAGAATATTTAGTGAAAAACCAAAGTCCAGGAGGAATTCATGTTCATTGGCAGGATTATCCTGATTGAGTCAAAGGAAAGATTAAGGTCATCTCGCTTAGGAGTTGGTGTTAGCCACTCCTAATGTGGATAAACTGAAGAGAGGTTTAACTAGGAAGTGGCATTGTTATAAGAATTCTCTACTATTTCATCTCATTAGAAAGGTAATGCTAATTATACTATGATTTGAACAGAATAACATCCATTACTTATGTAAAGGTCGATTGTCTTCCCAACGTCTTACGTTCACGCACAATGCAATACTACCTTTTCAAGGAAAACCGAAATCACCTCATTCAACCCTCTTCTAGCCACCTGCCCCCGGGAGCTCCACCGCCGACACCAACCTTGACCAATGCCACCTCTGCCCAGCCACCGCAACCAATTTCGGCCCAACCGATACCACCATGACCACCGGATCCTGAGCAGCAATGCCACACTCGAATTGAGCATCACCAGGTCTCGAGTAATGGTACTATGAAATTGACTCGAATTGAGCGTCACCAGGTCTCGAGTAATAGTAGTATGAAATTGACTGAGAACTAACATCACCCGACAAATCGTATTGTATCGTCAGCACCATACTCGACCACGACCGGCACCTTCACGTCTGAGAGAGAGAGATTTGCTGAGTTGGGGAGAAAGAGATGGGATGGTTTACATCATAATAGATCATTGTTGAATTGGTTAACCCTCTCAATTGAAAAAAACGATCGAGAAAATCCTTGCAAGTGAAAATGCTTGCAATCGAGATTTTGTATGAAAAATTCAAATCGCAACAATAAATTAAAAAAAAAAGCTGTTAAGGAATTGTAGGCTAAGTAATGTATTCTATTTGAGAATAAAGATCTTGGTTATCTTCCAACAACATAGCAAGATAATTTAAATTATAGTTGCATGAGGTTCTATGAAAATATGAGGTAAAAGAATGAGTTTGAACTTGCACTTTTCTTTAATGCTTAAACAGAAGCAAAAAGCATGCTGTTTACTCAAAAGTAAAAATTTTAACCAAAATTCCAATATGGAAAACTTATGAGTTTTTTAAAGAATATTTTATACATTCTTGTGCAAGCGAATACATTTTACATCGGCGGCTCGCGTAATAATAATCCGAAAATTACACGCGATTTGAGAGGTCAAAATTCATATTTTATGAAAGTATAGGGGCCTTTGTGCAACTCACTGGGAAACGAACGGAAAGTTTGCAAGGATTGTCCTTTCTGTCCCGCTTTTCTGATAAGCCTCTCTTCTTCCTTCCCCTTGCCTGGCTTTTGCTCCTCCGAAAGCTAAAACCTCGATGGAGTTCGCTCTCCAGTCGTCTTCTTCTTCCTCTTCTTCTTCGCATCTTTCCTCAACCGTCCCTAAATTCGTAATCCCAGATCGTTTCTCTTGGAAAAGGAGCCACTGCCCAGCTTTTCTGAACGTATCATCATCATCTTCATCTCCTTCTTCATGGTCTCTGTGTAGTATAAGCAGTTTTCCTGTTGGCACCCGAAAATCCGTGTCTGTCGGTGCAAAGAAGAGAGACAAAGATGGGAAGAAAGGCTCGGACGGCTATCTGTTTGGACCCGACGAGAGCACCGGGCTGTTCCCTGAGGCAGTGCTGCTCAAGGAGGTCGCGCTCTTCCATTTCTTTTCGTTTTCCTTTTATTTTATTTTTTTTTGAAGTGCGCAAGCTGATTTTGATGTTTTGGAATCTGGGTCTTTTACGTCTTGGTCGGAACTTTATCCTATCCATTTTTCGGGACTTTATGTTGCGAGAGGAATGGTATAGAACAGAATGAGTCCGAAGAATGTTGGGTGTATGTGGTCATTGTGTATGGTGTTGTTGTTGCTGTGACTTTCGGTGTTCTTGAAATGTTTGCGAGCACATTTCTGTGAGAAACTGTAGCGTCTATTCACTCTAAATTGGAGAGCATATTCATTCAACTGGATTTATGGGTGAAAAGTATATGTTGTTAGCAAAGAATCTAATTTATTTTGCCCCCTAATTGAATCAACTTATAGGAGAAGGAGAAACCAAACATCATCTGAGTTTTACCAGCTTCCCGATGGCTGTAAGGAGCAAAATCTGTACATTCTTGATTGAATTGAGTAGGAAAAGGAAAGAAAAAAAAAGGTTTGGTACTGCTTTTCAGTCTCTCCAGTTTTCAATGTCGGTGCAACAATAATTGGTCACAAGTCCTTTCGATTTTGCGTGGCCGTGCTTTGAAATTACCTGTCTTATCTCTAAAATTTATGCAATGTGATATTGTTGCATATGATTGAGGATCTTCTCACGTTAATTTTCTTCTTGGATTTCAGAAAAAGGTACAGGAAGATGGTAAACTTCTACCTGAGTTTGCCGACGCAGAAGAGAGTATGTAACTTACAGGTTTTTTTCCCTAGTTATGGATAATGAAACTACTCCGCGTTCTTGTTGCTTGACAAGAGTACTTGTTGTTTTGCAGAGGAGCTTTTTGAATATCTGAACCTTCAGATGGAAAGCAACTTAAAAGTTACAGAAAGTAAGCAATTCACTTCAATTAAAGCCACTTCTACCAAAATATAGAAGCTCATACTTCTGCAGCTTTTGTTGAGTAAATCATGTAGTTTGTAACCCTGGCACTTCTAGAGTTGTTGACAGTTTCGTATGCTCTATTCGAAGTCTGGTGTTTGTGCCCTTTTTTTATTTATTCCATTACTAGTTAACTGAAGCTCATTGTATTATTAGGGACATTCGCGATGATTAATGTTTCACTCTAGAGCTTGTAGGAGGATTTGCCCCCCTGCGGAGATTTATCTGTTGAGATGCAATATCCGAAGTATGCAGTATATATAGATAGGGAGACTGCTGCTCTTGTTAAAATAGAGAGATGCTTCTCCTCCTGTTTAGTTTAAAGAATCTGGAGACAAAATGGATAGAATAACTGCTGTTAACAAAGTTGAAGTTATTTGCATGGATGATCATCATCAAACAAAGGAAAAGATATAAGCCTCATGTTTGCCGAGCTCTTTTTTTTTGAAGTTTTTCTTTCATCAGATCTTTCTCAGTGCTATCTTTAACTTTGGGTACAGTGCGCCACTACGAAGTGGTTTATCTAATCCATGAGAAGCATGTGGAGGAGGTTGGGAGTGTAAATCAAAAAGTTGAAGGTGATTTCTACCTCTCCATCTTTATCATTTTTAACTTAGTGGCAATCCTACATTTGTTATGTTCACAAATTAGAGCAGGGTGTCTCTCAGCCACCTAATTGATAGAATTGGTTCACCTACGACTGGTAATCCATTTTGATCCTTCGACGTGTTATAGGCAGTTGCACCATCAATCTTGTTGAACTTGTTTTGGTTCTCTTGAGGTTTCATCTAAGTCAAGTACATTGGCCTGCACTCCGCTTTCATTAACTAATATCTACGACCTTTTACTTTAGCTACCTGTGAGGTAACAGTGTAGGCAACTTTCTGGAATTTTTCTTTTTCAGGGAAAAATCTTCAGCTGAGTGCATCGCAAAAATTTCCAGGGTTATTACTTCTGGTACTAGAACAGCAATTGGCTTATGACTAAATCTGAAATGAAACTTAGCCCTTCTTTGTGGTGGACATGGTGGAAAATCAAGTGCCATGATGCATGCGGATCTATTTAAAGTTGTATGAGTGCCTTACAAAAAGTTTGTGAAGCTGTGAGACCTTTGTTGCAGATTTCCTACAGGAGAAGAAGGGCAAAGTATGGAGATTTGAGGACTGGGGTCTTCGTAGACTCGCATACAAGATAAAAAAGGCTAAGTATGCCCATTACATTCTAATGAACTTCGAATTGGAAGGGAAATGGATCAATGATTTTAAGACCATGTTGGATAAGGATGAGAGGGTCATCCGACATCTTGTGATGAAGAGAGACAATGCGATTACAGAAGTTCTCCCTCCTCCGCCTGAATTCCACAAACTCCGCAGTGGCATTGATGATGGTGAAGATGAAATGGATGATTTTGAAGATGAAGAAGAAGATGAGGACGAGGAGAGCCGGGATGTAGAGGATGAAATGGATGACTATGGAGATGAGGAAGAAGATGGCATTATTATGGTCAATAGTGATGAAGATGAAGAAGAAACTAAGAGCAGTGAATCACCTTCTCCAGTTAAAAAAGGGAAAAGTAGATCAAGAGCAGAGAAAGTTCTGAGGTAGTTTCAAGTTCTCGTTACAGCCTCATTTTGGACTTGAGAGAGAAAATTAGGCCTGTCTTTCTTTTTTCCTTTTCCCGGGTACATTACCTGGAGGTCTATCCTATACAGAAGGCACAGTATTTGGACTGCAAAAAAACATGAATTCTTGTCACAGCTTCTTTTCGTGTCTTTTGTTGTCTTAAGTTATAGATTCTGAGGTGAAATTTTGGGATTTATGCATACTTCAGTCCTATTTGTACGGTTCTAGGAGTAGAAGCAGTGAGGTGCTTGGTCTGTAAGTTTGATGGATCCCTGTAATTGGGCACTGTGAATTGACAGCAATATTTTAAAGCAGCTGAACTTGCTTGGTTTCATTTTTCATTACGTGTGATGTCTGAAGACATCCAAAGCCTCTCTTTTCTACATGGCGTCGCATCAGCTCTACAAGTGCATCATGCCTCTTCAGACCATGGATGTGAACATTCGTTGCATCTTTCTTCGTAGTTTCATCATTTAACGTGCATGAGGATCAACATCAACATTAAAGAAAAATCAAGAGATTGTCCAAAATATAGCCATGTGTGCCTTGTAGATGATCTTAGCTTGATCTGCTTAATTGCTCTTGGATTCTTGGATTTATCCTTCATTATCTCGTTCTTACTCTGAGATTTGCCACAAAAACCGTTCCAGATATGTATCTTTCTCCCCCGATGCTATACACTTCTTGTCTTCCATAGATTTAACTTGTCTGGGGAACTACATAATTGGTCATTTCACTAGGAATCAATGGTCGTTTTATTGCAACATCTGTTCAGTGCATGTAAAAACCTGCACCTCTTTGACGCTTCTGTTACGTCATGTATCATTCAATGGACAACCATTCAATGGTGGGCAGAGCTGACTGCCCACCATGCCCCTTCAATAGAAAGGGCCTCTAAATCCTTGCTAGATTGTTGTGGCCCCTAAAGACCACCAAACTTGACGTAGCTCTTGCACAAGACATTGATTTCGGGCTTCGGCATGGTGATCTACCGTCAGAACTAAGAATTTAAGACTTCCGCTGTATGAACTTGGGATTTATATGATTTATTTGCTCGAAGTACAAGAGCAATGCAGCTTTACCAAAACTTCGTTCCTTATTCCTGGTTATTGTCGTCTACATCTTCATCGGAGTCAGGCCTCCTTGGAGAAAAGTCGGGTTTGTTTGTATTTTTAGAATCACAATCCTTGTTAAGCAAGGAACTAGTGCGTGCGTCTCCGTCTTTAACCAAAGCCCAATTTCTAGTAGACACCTAAGAGCAGCAGTAATGACTTCCTTTCTCATCTCTTTAAAAGAAACAAGCCTACATCAAGAGAACATTACTAATTTGCATTAAAATGATACCACGAGCATCAATGGAGCCAAGTATATGAAGCCTCAAATATAGCAGACCGCAAATATCAGATGCCGATTGTCCGAGAATGCTCCAACAACTGATGAAAAAATTTCCCTTTGATTATTTGCAGTGGCCTGAGGACATTCCCCATCCCGAGAACTATGCAATCTTCTTATTCGGTCTCCTGCCCCACACAGGAAGAAACAGGACATTCAGAAAAATAAACCGCGAATTCTTCCAGTGGCAATCACATTGAATACAGATTGAATCTACGAGTTCCATTTTTTCTTTTTAATAGAAATCGGTCTGTGGTAGCTAATCCATCAAACAAAGCTAATAAGAAATAAAAAAAAATGTTGTTGGAACGCGGGAAATACGCACCAGAATGCTCCATTTAACATCTGCGATCTCCGCCAAATTGCATTCTCCATGCTCTTCCTACAGAGAAATTTCCATCCGATGACGAAGACCTGACAATTCTATCAGGCATAGAAGCATTCAGCATAAGAACACCGTAAAAGAGCTATATTCTATGCAAACTGGTAAACCCAAGTTTTATTCACAAGCTACAATTATCTCCTAGAATACATCAAGGAGGGTAAAGTTCACGACGGTAAGACACGGTATTGGAAAGAAAAAAGGACAAGGTACATGCACGCGCAGACAAGAAAACTTTTGTCATCCGGAAACAACTATCATTTCTTTCTTATCAAGCTACTATCACCATCATTGGCTGCTTCAAATCCAGTCAATCATGAACTGGCACAACATGCAAAGGAATCATTACTGTTCACGTATATTTATATCAAGATCTACAGTTACGTTCATGCATGAGAAGAAGATGTCAGAACAATTACATATTTTATGCATAAGTGCATAAAATATCGGACATCTCAGGCAATATTGCCAAACAAAGGAGGGATTTATAACACCATCAGGTGAGAAAGCTTGCTGCTAGAACACACAGATTTCCTCAGTCCTTGAGACTGAAGTAAGACACCTAAAATAAGATCATAGCACGATTAAGCAGGCACCTCATCTGCCTAAATACATATTCTCACAAAATACTAAGCTAAGCAGAAATGAAGGTAAATAAATAGTATTCAGACAGAAAAACATGAAAGATCAAAACAAAATGGAAAAGGGGACAAAGAGACCGCACCGACAAGATAGATATACACAACATTCAAGAAATTCATTTAAAGCTACTAGATTAAAGCACAGTTACTCGATCAGCATAGGAGTTCGTTCATTTTCTGATAGATAGGTAAGTTTCAGATAATAAGCAGGCGAACTAATCATTTTCTAATAACAAAAAGGTGGACTAATCCTGCTCAAGCTCGAGAAATTCACATTATATATCAATCCCCACAATTTCTATATATATGATAGAGAGGCAAGTGATTCTACAAGGAAAGATCATCCTAACCACTAATCTGAAGTTTTAGACCAGCTTTAATACTTTGAACTAGGACATTTACATCAAGAACAAAATTAGTATTATGTAGTTTAGCTTCCTAATACATGTTAAATGATATTACTAAAGCATTCCAACAAAGCTAAAGACGGCACTGCAGAGAATTCCCTTTGAAACTGGACACATTCCAATTGTACTCAAAATCCCAACTGACGATTGTCCAAAATAGTATACCAAGGATTCTCTGCCAAGTTACCTATGATATGGTACATGATAGATGCGATCTCATGAGCACTGAAGCCACTATCAAGTAGGAATTGTTCTGGCCAATGAAAAGATAATCTACAAAGCCAACCCGATCTAGCTGACCAACATATGAAAGAATTATTGGGGATATTGAAAACAAAATATACAAGCTAGTGCCCATGGAATGTCTATATACAAGTAGTATGGATTATTAACCAGGAAAGACCCATTTGAAGCCCCAAGCATAATCACCTGATTTGCAGCTAAGTTGTTCGGATGTAATGCCACACCTATGGGACTCTAAATATCAATTATAGCATTACTTCCAGCTCCAGGCAGATGATAATCATCACCCTTAATAAGTTGATTACATGACAAACCATAGAATCAAGGAGTGTCAGAACCCTATATTATTTACTCAGGATTTTTAAGGGACTAAATACGCATTAGAGTTCATCTCCAGGTGTTTATATGACCCATTTTATCTTCATTAGACAGTCTATGGGTTTTGCTTTGTTACAGAGCTTGATTTCAAAATCTAAAGCTTCACAGTTTGCAACAATCCTAGGTACAAGCATACTTCTGTCACAGGCAGGTGGCACTAAAAGGGGCAAAAATCACCATAGGTTAGCATTAGTTGTGAGAAACAAAGGTAATACAGATCAATTAAAAAAAGGAGCTACCCCATTATGCCCATAACAACATCTAGTCTCTTTCAATTTCTATGGCTTGATTGATGAAATCAAAGTTTAGAATCCACTTATCAGAACTTAGCTTTGTCGTCATCATCATCAAAGCCGAAATATTGAGAAACACCCTAGTACTTGCATACGTATTGAAGATAAGAAAACACTTGGTTTTTAAAGTGTTTGGTTAAGCATTATGGGTGCATATTACGACACCAACGATGTTCCTGATGGAAAACGATTCTATTAAATTATTCAGAGCATACTGGATCACAAGGGACTTCTTAACATTCTAAATCAGACAACCTTGTTGCTTACGATTTCAACTGGAAAACAAAAATGCTCGACCAGAGACACGTAAAATACAGGTCCTTTACCTTCTATCTGTGACTCAGAGGATTTATATTGCAGTTGTACATGTCGAAGGGAACAAAATGCTCCGAGCATGTCATTGATACATAAGATAGCCATGCAAGAATCTGCAACTCAGTTCATATCTGCATTCCATATGCTATTTTCAAATTCTGTCCCCGGTTCAACCTGACATTCTTTTGGCTGCTCATGTTCTGTGAGAAATTCGAAGCATTCATCATTGTCACGTCTCATCCATTACCTATGAGATCATCTAGAATGTGAATGGGCCCCAAACTACCCATGCCGTTAAAAAAATTTCGAACGAAGAGATTCCACATGACAATATTTGGGGATATCCCTTTATTTATCATATTCTTGAGACAAGCGACAGCGTCTTCCATGCCAAAACAATTGCAAATCCCCCAAATATGATGCGTGTATGCTGTTAGGTCAGGTTGCCACTCTCCAGCTTCAGTGCTAGCTTCCCATAATCGAATGGCCTCTTTAAACTTGCCCTGGTTACAATAGGCATAAGTCAACATGCTATATGTATAGGCATCAGGGTTTGTCCCTCTGACCACCATTTCCCCGAGAAGCTGCAAGGCACTCTGAAGCATACCCTGGCGACAGTAGCCAGAGAAAAGCATATTGTAAGTCATAATAGTCATCCGAATCCCCCTTTCTTTCATCTCTTTGGCAATCTCAATTGCTGCCGCAAACCTGCCTACCTTGAGAAAACCATTTATCAACTGATTATATGTAATTGTGTCAGGGGAACACCCATATTTCCTCATTAAATCAAGCACTTTTATGGCCCAATCAATTCTTCCACCATCACATAAACCTCCGACAAAGGCATTGAATGTTATTAAGTTAGGAGGGCAATCATCCTCAGCCATTTTCAATATTAAGGAATATGCTTGGTCAAACAACAAGTTTTTGCAGAGGACATCAACCATACAGGTATACACGACAACATTGGGACGGCAACCACTGAACATCATCTTGTTCCATATCTCTGATGCACCTACCAAACTCCCAGATTTCGCGAAACCATCAATAAGAATGCTATAACTAGTACTATTTGGAGGAACCCCATTTCTCTCCATCTTACTAACAACAAGTACAGCTTCCTTCATATTCCCGTTGGAGGATAGACCGTGCAACAACGTATTATACGAAACAATATTAGGCAGAAAACCTTCCCTGATCATCTTGTCCCACCAATCAAGAGCTTCATGAATCTTCCTTTTCAACAGAAGACCCTTCATTAATGAGGTAAAGCTGTGAACATTCGGGCGACATCCTCTTACAGACATCTGAGAGAAAATTGCCATAGCCAGCTCAACATGCCCCACATCCGAAAGAGAACTGATGATTGACGTATAAGTGATGACGTTAGGGTCAATATTCTCATCTGCCATCTCGGCGAACAACCGGAAAGCTTCCTTAAATCTGCGTCCCCTACAGAAACCGTCAATCAAAGCATTATAAACAGGGAGACACGGTCCAAACTTCCTGGCAAGCTCCCTCCCTTCCTCTACCTTGCCGACTTTACACAAGGACGAAACTATAGTCGTGTAACTTACAGAATCCGGCGAACACCCCCGGTTCGACATTTCCTCGAGCAACTTCAGCGCACCATCCACTCTACCGTTCTTGCACAATGCCTTAATTAGGATATTATAAGTAAACACATTCGGCTCCATGCCGTCCTTCTTCATGTTACTATACACCGGGCTCATCATCGAGAACCTATCATCACTGAGCAAGGCATCCAGCAGGTGATTATATATCTTCACCGTCGGCTCGCAGCCGAACTCTCTAATCCTATAGAACATCTTGAGCGCTTGCTCCACCAACCCGGCTCGCCGATACGAGGCGATCACCTCCACGAACAGCTCCTCCCCGCAGCCGATCCCTTCCAACTTCATCTGCTGCAGTAGGTACTGAACGGCGTCGATCTCGCCCGCGCGGCCCAGCTTCTTCACCACGATCTCGTACGTGAACCGGGTGTGCCGGAAGATACCCCCGTTCGCGACGGACCTGAAAAACCGGAAGGCCGACAAGGCGTCGGGGTCGCGGCGCAGCCGCCTCGCGACGTCGGCTTCGCGGAGGACGGCGGCCGGGGCCCCGCCGCCCGGAGGCTCGCCCGGCCGGCCGACGACCGGGGTCGTGTCGCCGTTGAGGAAAACCGGGATGCGGGGCTTCTTCTGCGCTTTCAGGAGCAGAGAACAACCTCGTTTCAGATACATTGTCGTCGCCCCGAAGGAAGCGGCGCCGCCGGCGACCTGCCGCGAATCGGGAGACCCGTCACCGAGCGAACCCATCGCGGGGATCGCGAGAGCTGGAAGCGGAGACCATGGAAATGCAGGACTGCAATACTTCGGAGCTCAGATGACGAGTGCTCTACAACAGAAGCGGAAGCCAGGAGGTGGAGGAGGGGCGAACTCACCGGTTCGCATGATAAAAATGCAGACTTTAGAGAAAGTGAGAGGGAGGAGAGAGGGGCCGGACCACGAGACTAATCAGTGGCATTGTGTCTTTACGGATTTTCTGAGTTTCCTAGGTTTGAAACTCATGTCCAACGTATATATATTTTTGAGAGAAGGACATTGTACCTTAACTTTGGTTAAATATGTAATGTGGTTCCTAAAATTTTAATTTATCCAATGTGATTCATGATCTATAGCCAAATATGCAATGCGGTACATGGATTTTCAATTTGTCAACGTGATCCCTAAATTTTTGGTACATAGTCTCCAAATAAAATGAAAATGTTTAATATTGTCTGTGAACTTGAATTAACGGAAGGACAATATTGAATATTTTCATATAACTCATTGATTAAGTTAAACATACATCAAAAGTACATCGATCACATTGAACAAATTAAAAGTTCATGGACCACATTGCATATTAAGCTAAAGTTCATAGACCACATTGAATAAATTAACAGTTTTAGGGACCGCATTGGATATTGAGTCAAAGTTTATGAAATATTTGTGTCATTATCCCTATATTTTTTGGGCAAGATTAAAAAAAAAAAGCTACCCCATGTGATTAGGCCCGTAACTATTTGAGTAAAGCTAGTTGAGTTCGGTCCTCCAGTTAAACGGGTCCGAGTACTCATCCCTAGTTGGTACCCGATGTATGTGTTGTATCAAGAGACTCAAAACCCACAAGAAGCGGCTCAGGAAGCTTAATCGTGAGGAGCCGAGTGACTTGTCCGGTAGGGTATGGCTCGTGCTAAGGCGGAGGAGATCTTGACGGTGATGTATGCGAGGAGGGGGGCGAGATAGCCGTATGATGATGTCCCTGGAGTTTCATATGCTTGCTAGGATGGGGGGAGTCTATTATGACGGCAAGCTTGGGGTTAGATAGCTGGAGTTTGGGGATTGCATTGTGGCTTTTTTCTTCAGCATGGTTAAGCACCGATAGCACGCAGGCCAACGATCTTTGTAAGGACGGGACAATGTGTGACATCCCCGATTTTGAGCCTAGAAAGCCGAGGGCTGGTAATAAGTGGATGAGCGGGTAAGTCGAGTTGAGGGTCGGTAAATGGAATGGACAGCATGATCGGAACGAGTGTACTGAGAGTTGGTCGTGGTTCGATCGAAAGATTGTTCATGAATTGAGCTAGGGATCGACAGTAGAATAACCCCATGACTATGCAAATGATTGAGTAATATGACCGTAGAGCGACCCTTCGACTATAAGGGCCATTAGTGGAATGATCCGGAATAACTGTGGATCAGTCTGGTGTCAACATGTGTCGGTCGCGGGTGATACTGCACGGCCATGCATTAGTCCCGGGTGACCATGAGTTAATTCCGAGATACTGGATTCCATGAAGTTATATGACAACCGAGGGTCGATTACGGGTCGTTGATACTCGAACGTGGCTCGATCATGAATCAGCCACGGATCGTTGCGTTGAGTTGGGTAGGCCATGGACGAGACATGGGCCAGGCTATGTGCCTAGTGGCTTAGTCGCGGCCCGAGCAAAATTGCTTGTCGCGATGGCCAAGGCCATGTGCCCGGTCATGACCGGCAATCATGCTCGTCAGCCAGGCCACGGACCGGCTACGTGCCCGGTCGTGCACCGGCCATTGTGCCCGACCCTTGTGCCACGAGTTGTGCCTATAAGATCCGGTTCCGGTCCCGTCCTGTGCCCAAGAAATATGGCCATAAGTCGTGCAACATGCCATTCATGGGCCGTTGCGTGTGTTTGGCCGTGATGACCCGGCATGGTGCCCATACGGCTGGCAAGGCACTAGGCATGTCGCCCGGGCGGCCAGGCAAGCTGCTCGGCACGTTGCCCGTGCAGCCCGGCGCGGCGCTCGTGCGGCCTGGCCTCGCTCCCGGCCATGTGCCCGCGTGGCCCGGCGACGCGCCCGGCCATTTGCCCGGTCAGGCCCGGCCATTTGCCCGGTGACCCGGTCACGTGCCCAGGCCACCCGAGAAACCCACTTTGGCCTAGTTTGGCTTAGATTTTTGTAGGGCTATGTTGGGTCACTTGTGGGGGCTTTTCCATATTAAACCTCATTTTAAATGGGATTATTAGAATTATTTATCGCGAGAAAACCTTTGAAAAATTATGAGGATTAGCATGATGTGGGGTTGCGATTATAGCGCCGTTTAGCTAATTTCGGGTAAAACAATTGGCCCGAGAGGTTTTTGAGTGGAACCAACTAGTTTGTAGGCCTTCCACGGTTTGGGTTTTGGCTGAAAAAAAGAGACAAAAAGGGTTGACTTGGTCAAAGGTGCAATTATTGCCATTTAAGCTTCCATTATTGGACTCTCATGATGTGTCCCCTTCCATTATTGCCTCCAAGCTGAGTTGTACCCCTCCAATAATGGCTCATTAAGATCGCTAGTGACTCATTGGTCACCAATAATAGAGCCCAAGGCAAGGCCAATAATTGGCTAAGCCAAGGGAACCAAACAAGAAGGCCATTCGGCTGAGAGAGAGAGAGAGAGAGAGAGAGAGAGAGAGAGAGAGAGAGAGAGAGAGAGAGAGAGAGAGAGAGAGAGAGTCACATACCCTGGAGATCATCAAATGCAGGATTAGCCATTTGCAAAGTAAAGAGACTGAGGAAGAGATAGGCTTTGGCTATTCATCATTTCTTTTGGCCATAGTCCATAAATGAGCATAAATGACTTTATCCCTTGATGACCTAAGTAATGACCTAATCCCTTGATGACCTATGCCATGACCCAAGCAAAGGCCATCATGAAATTTGACTAAGAGGCCCTCCATTATGGGCTCAAGACTAGGGTTTTCTAGTGTCTTCCAAGAGTTCTTTAAAAAGCAAGACACCCCCCTTCCCTCTCTTCTCATGCCACCATCACCTCACGCCACCATCACCTCACGCCAACTTCATCATCCTTTTTCTTTTCTTTTGTTTCTCGTTTTCTCATTTTCGGCCCGAGAAGCTCACGCCCAAAACAACCCCGAACCGGCCTATGTTTCATCTCGTTTCCTACCCAAGAGCCCACGACTTGGCCCTTGTAACCTTAGGCTTGCTCGGCCACGCAAGGAGGAGCCTCAAAATTTTCCCAAGCTCACCCATTTCTAGCCCGTTCTCTAGTGTTGTTAGTTGTTGAGTAAGTAAATTTCCTAATATCGGGAAAGGAAGCTGCAATACGTTGTAACATGGGCTGCTTGGCCCGTTTTCTTGGTTTCATGGTTGTTCATCTTTCTCATCTAATGATGTTCACGATTGATGTTTGTTTTTTTGTTGGTTTCGTAGCATGACTTTGCTATTTGAATTGCCATCGATATCGGTACAGTAAGAGTCGACTTGTGTGAACGACGATTGTCTCATCCTCGCTTGATATTAGAGTTCTACTTACTGAGTTCCCCGATTCACTTCCATTATTTTTTCTCTTTTCAGGTCCGTGACATGGTATCTCCTCCGACCCATTTCAGAAACCCCGTCGAGATGCGAGTTGAACTCCTCACCATGATCGACGCTCGGGAGAATCGCGCTTACCGTCGAATCACAACCTACGTGATGGTCGACGAAGGCCACGACAAGTTGGTCGCTCACCCGTACGAGGTATGGTACCGCCTAGCGAATGGAGAATGGGTTGGACCCCTTCGCGGGTTCAACGGGCCATTTGGAGGACCGGGCGGGTCGTTTTCGGGGCAAACCGGGGGTGGAGCGTGAGATGGCCAGTTGGACGAGAAGCGGGAGGAGCGATAGGACGATAAACTATAGCGAAGTTAGGAACCCAAGCCAAATTTTGTTGTTTGATAGTAGCTTGTGTCGGATCCGCCCTTGGAATTGACATGTAAAATATGTACGTGACTTGTAAGGGCTCGTAAAGAAGGGCTCGACAAAATAAGTACTTATCTTATAAAAACAAAGTGCGTCGTTGTTTATATCACTCATGTTTGTCTCGTTTATTACTTGCTTCCGCGTGTGCATATGATTGTTTTAAAATAAACGGGACCAACTAATATATTTCCGCGAGTCACGGGTCCGTTCGGGTCATATTCGGTCAATAAATATAGATCGTGATTCCGGGTCGGGACGTGACACAATGATTACCGATCCTGATCGGGTTAGGTGGTGTGCTTCTTTTGAGCGCAGTATAAGAATTTGGCTTTTTTTTTTCGCATCGGTTGATATGGATGAGGTAAAATCAACAATGTTCGATTTGGGTCAACACAAGACTCTGGGACTCGATGGCGATGATGCAGAGCTCTTCAAAATGTGCCGACAGACTGGGTGATCAGGTTATGGGGGCGGCTGTGGATTTTTTCTCTCAGGGGGAAACTTCTTCAGGAGGTCAACAATTACCATCATTTCTCTTACACCAATCAAGGATAATCAAATGAAGCTTGTTGATTTCCATCCTATGTGTGACATTCCAAATTTTATAATAGCATTATAAGAATTACTATTGGAAATGACCAAAGGTCTATTAGACAATTAACGAAATACTTCCGAGACGTCGATAATTAAGGTACTTGATACATTATAACCCAAGAAAATTATTGTGATGCATTGGACAATTTAAAAGACTAATATGTGGCCCTATGCATAAGTTTAGGGATCAATTAAGGTACAAAATTAATGGACACTAAGCAAGGCCCTAAGTGGACATTAAGTGCACTTAAATTGGACAATTGGAACACAAAAATTGTGCCCAAAATACCCTTGCATGGCCAGCCACATATACCCTTAATTTTTAGATTATTTCATTGATTTAAACTCTTAATGATTGCATGCCACCCATCTCACCCAATAGAATTTCATGCAAAAGGGGGAAAGAGTGTTTAACACTCAAATTGAGCTCATGATGAGAAATTAACCCTATTTGCCCCCTCTCTTCCTCACCTTCGGCCAAAACCCTCCTCACACTTTTATTTCTTCCTTTCATTTCTCTCAAGCACACTTACTTGCTCACTCATCTCTCTCTCGCCGTTTCTGTGACATCCTCAATTTGGACCAAGTCGACCAAAGGAATGGCCATGGAATTGGAGAGCGGATCGATCTGAGGGTCGGTCATGGATTGGCTGGTGTGGTCGGAATGAGTATTTAAAGGATTGGTCATGGTTCGATCGAAAGATCGTCCATGGATCGGTCAAGGGATCAATAATGAAATGACTTTCTAGTCACGCAAATCGATTAGAGTGATTCAATCATTCAATCATGAGGATCGGCGGTGGAACGATCCCGGATTGCCATGGATCGATGCCATGTCATGTCCCAACTCGGATTCACGGTCGATGCTTAGTGACCAAACATGATCTGAACGGACCTGTGACTCGCAAAAATATAGTAGTTCGTCCAGTTTATTTTAAACAACCAAATATGCACGCGGAAGCAAATAAACAATAAACGAGACAAACGGGAGTAAGATAAGCAAACAACGCACGTTATATTTATATGATACATGCTTATTTATGTCGAGCCCTTCCTAACGGGCCCTTACAAGCCACACACATATTTTACATGCCCATTTCAAGGGTGGTTTCGACGCAAGCCACTATTAAACAAACAAAACTTGGCTTGATTGCCTATTCCTACTACGGTTACTCCTTAGCTTCTCACTCCTCGCTCCCACTCCCCCGTCTGGAGGCTGAATTACGCCCCGCCTATAGCTTGCCCCGGAGCCGGCCCACGCGCGCCACCGAATGGCCCCTTGAATCCACGAAGGGGCCCAACCCAGTCGCCATTTGCTAGCCGATACCAGGTCACGTACGGGTCGGAGACCAGTTCCGTTCGGCCCTCATCCACCATAACATATGTTGTAATGTGACGGTACGCGCGGTTCTCTTGGGCATCGATGACGGTGAGTAATTTTGCTCTCATCTTGACGGGGTTTCCAAAACGGGTCAGGGGAGTCGCCATCTACAGACCTGAAAAGAGGAAAAATAACGGGAGTGAGTCAAAGAACTCAGTAAGTAAAAACTCTAATATTAAGCGAGGACGAGACAATCGTCGTTCATACAAGTTGACTCTTACCGTATCAGCATCGATGACAATTCAAATAGCAAAGTTCATGCTACGAAACCAACAAAAACAAGCATCAAACATTAGCATCACACGTGAGCATCATTAGTCGAGAAAGAACGAACTATCAACAACTATGAAACCAAGAAACGGGCCAAGTAAATCAAACACGAAACCAAGAAACGGGCCAAGCAACACATGTTACAACGTATCGCAACTTCCTTTTTCGATATTAGGGAATTTACTTACTTAATAAACTACTAGAACACGAAAGACTAAAAGAAGAAAGTGGCTGGTGGCTTGGCTTGAGCACGGAACAAGCTTGATTTCGAAAGAAACAAGGCCTCGGGCAAGTCTCAGGTGCGATTTTCAGGCTTTCTTCTTGCTTTCTCCCTGCTTGACTGAGCAATATTAGGCCTATAAAGGCCAAACCGTGGGCTCTTAGGTGGAAACGAGGAGAAATACGGGCCGGTTTGGGACTTTTTGGGCGTGAGCTTCTCGGGCCAAAACGTGAAACAAGAAACAAAGAGAGAGGAAGATGGTGGATGGTGTTGGCGTGAGAAAGGAGAAAGAAGGGGGGGTGTTGTATGCTATTTATAGAGCCCTCGGAACTTCCTAGAAAACCCTAGACTAAGTCAATAATAGAGATGCTCTAAGTCAAAAGTTATGATGACATGCATTAAATGCTCTTAATGATTAAGACCAAAAGATAATGATGAACGGCCAAGCTTATCCATGCCATTAGTGGCCCTCTCTCTCTCTCTCTCTCTCTCTCTCTCTCTCTCTCTCTCTCTCTCCCTTGGACGAAGGGCTTCTCGGCCCTTCCTTAGCTTGGCCAATTATTAGCCTTGCCTTGTGCTCCATTATTAGGGCCTCTTGAGTCATTAAAGAGCCTTAAATGAGCCATAATGGAGGGGCACAACTCAGCTTGCAGCAATAATGGAAGGGGGACACCTCATGTGGGTCAAATTATGAAGGCTTAAATGGCAATAATTGAGGCCTTTGACCATGTGACGCCCCGACCTCGGGGTCATAAACGTGACGTCCCGTTCGTTATTATCTCTTTTTTTTTAAGCACAAGCGGAAGCATAACTCGGGACAATCACAATCAATACACAGCGGAAATAAGACAAACAACATCATGAGCAAACATTATATTTATAATTCATGCAAACATGTTTTACAAGCCCTTCGGGCCATGACAAACAACACATAATTCGTTGCCGACTATAAATAGCAAATTTTGATTTGGGTTAACCTATACCCACTACGGCTTCTCGCTCCTCGCTTCTTTACCTTCACCCCGGTTCCGTCCGCCTGGCCATCTCACATCCCACCCGTGGCTTTATCCCGGAGCCGGCCCGCCTGCACCGCCAAAGCACTGTTGAACCTACGCTTGGATGAGGCACCAAGTCCGTTAGGCTCTCATCGAATCGTCACAAGTATCGTGATTTGACGGTAAGCGCGGTCTTTCTGACATTAATCACGGTGAGCATTTCAGCTCTCGGCTTCACGGGATTGCCAACGCGGGCTGGGAGAGATGCCATCCCTACGGACCTGAAAAAGGGGAAATAACGGGGGATGAGTCGGGGAGACTCAGCAAGTGAAAACACTAATATCAAGCGAGGACGAGACAATCGTCGTTTACACAAGTCAATTCTTACCGTACCGGCATCAATGGCATTTCAAATAGCAAAGTCATGCTACGAAACCAACAAAATAACTATCAAACGTGAGTATCACACGTGAACATCATTAGATGCGAAAGAACGAACAACCATGAAACCAAGAAACGGACCAACCAACCCATGTTACAACGTATTGTAACTTTCTTTCCCGATATTAGGGAATTCACTTACTCAATGGCAAACAAAACCAGAGAACGGGGTTCGAGACGGGTGAGCTTGGGGAATTTCGGGCCTTCTCCTTGCTTCTTCTTGCTTGGCCGACCAAGACGAGGCCTACCAAGGCCAAACCGTGGTTCTTGGATGGGAACGAGTAGGAACACAGGCCGGTTCGGGGTTAGATCGAGCGTGAGCTTCTCGGTCAAAGTGAGAAAACAAGAACAAGGGAAGAAGAAGAAGATGTTGGCATGAGATTGGAGGGTGGCGTGAGAGAGGAGGAGAAGGGGGGGGGAAACTTCACGTGAGGCTTCTTGCTTCCTTATAGACAAATAGGCTTGGAGAAGAAGCCAAGTATTAATGTGCACAATAGTCAAAAGTCATGATGGCTTGCTTGAGTCATGGCATATGTCATCCAAGCATGAGGTCATGGCTTAGGTCACAAAAGATAAGACCATTTATGAGCATTTATGGGTTAAATGATGAAGGCTAATACTCATCTTTTCTCTATTGGTTCTCTCTCTCTCTCTTCCTTCCCTCTCTCTTCCTTCCTCACGGCCGAATGGCCTTCACGTTGGTTCCCTTGGCAAGGCCATTTGGCCTTGCCTTGTGTCCCATTATGATAGGACCTCCAAAGTCTAATGTTATTAATGCTTGTCATGATGAAGAGGCCTCTAAAGTCAAGATCATTTAATTAGGCTTTTTGAACAAGCCTCATTCATTTCCAACTTGGGCTTCAAGTTTTGATTTCTCTAGAATCCTCCAATTCTAAGCTTGCTTCTCTCTCTCGGTTTCCCCCTGGGTTGACCTCCAATAATAGCATAAAATATCTCATTTGAAAGATCATAACGTGTAATTTAAATCATCAGAAGACATCAAGTCCAAATTCTAACGTTCTCATATAGAAAATGCTGATTCTTTGAAATCCGACAAAACCGGACAGCTTTGCACTGTTCACGAAATCGGACTTGAAAATATAGTAAATGGATTTCAAAAATTCTCAAATTTGAATATGTCAGAAACAAGGCCTTAACAAACATTTTTTATGAGAACATGAAATCTAAATCTCTCTATAAACACCATTTTTAGTAGCTCAAAAATAGACTAAAAATAGTTTACTGGAATAGCATTCTTGTTTCTCAAATTAAGCTCTGTCCAAAATCCGAATCATCTCGGAAAATTTCTAAATTTATATATGTTATAGAAAAAGACGTTCTCAACAACTTTTGTGAAGGAAAATTTTTCAAAATCGGCCCAGAAAAGCTTGTAGAAAATAAATACCGTGTGAACATCACTGAAATATCCATTCTGGGTAGTTTTATATGGTCCGAAAATCAGGCCATCGTACCACTCTTATCAACTCCAAAAATTCTCAAATTAAAGTATGTAAAACTTCAAGATGTTTGGAACAACTTTCAAGAAGAAAGTGTTTGAAAATTCGGATCACAAAAGTTTCCCCAAAAATAACAAAATGAAGGGGTACCAAGGATCCGAAATACGATTTTCCAAAACAAGAGTAAAAATTTTAGTTCCGATTGGAAAACCATCAAACTTAAACCATAGACATTTCCCAGGGACTGAAATTGAGGATGTAACAATTCTTCCCCTCTAAAAGAATTTCGTTCTCGAAATTTAAAACATACCTGAGATTTAACTTATCTTTCCTTCCGAAGTGTGACACACCCCTCATTAGTGATACCTTCAGAATGACATAGTCGCCTTCCTGAAACTTAAGCGGTTTCTGGCGCTTGTCAGCCTAATTCTTTTACCGACTTGTGCTATCCTAAGTTTTTCTCTACTCATCTGGACAGCATCTAAGGTGTGTTGGACTAGCTCTGGACCCTTGACCTTTTTTTCTCGACCTCGTTCCAATAGACCGGAGTTCTGCAAGCTTGACCGTATAATGCCTAGAATGGTGCCGTCTCGACGCTTTGCTGATAACCATTATTAGAGTTGGATTTCACCTTCCTTTCTGAAGGTAGCCCTGCTTAGCTTTTTGAAAAATGCTGCAAAATTTCTTTATGGAAAAGTCTTCTAGCCTTGGCTTTCCGCGCTTCTATTGCACCACTCTGATTTATCTTTTACCATCCTTAAATATTTCTTATGCTTGCTTGCTTGGATTTTTCGATACATTGAAACGTCGTACATAAATACTATGATAAAACAGTACAAGTACAGTTCTAGTCACCCGATTTATCAAGTCTTCGTGATAACATTCTTGGAGTTTTCTGCTTCTTCCTGAGTAATGGCATAAATCCTTCCTTGAGCTGGAGGACGATTGTCATGCGGTGGAACTCCGTTTTGTTGCATTACTGGTGGTTGCTGTGACTACTTCACTTGCTGTCGTTGCGGGCAATCCTTTATGTGGTGGCCTTGTTGACCACAGCCGAAACATGCTCCCGTTTGTTTTGGACACGGAGCATTTCCATGAAACCTTCCGCAAGTATGGCAAGCATCGTCTGCAGTGGAAATTGGCTTCTGATTTTTGATCTTCTTGTTGGGAGTGGAGAAATGGTTTTCTCCTGACATCGGTCTCTTGTCATGATGCTGGTTGGATTGGGATATCGGATGATAGGGCTTTCCTTGTTTAGTCGCTGTGGCAGCTCGTTCCAGGGACTCTTTCTCCATCAGCTGGACTCGTTCATACAGCTCGTTGTAATCCTTGAGGTTAAGCGGCACCAACTGTCTCCGGATATCTGGGTTCAAACCGTCTCGGAATCTTTTTGCCCTTTCCACTGGATCTTCAATAAATTTAAGGGCGTACCTCGACAGTTGAGCGAACCTTGCTTCATACTGGTCCACCGTCATGTTGTTTTGCTGAAGTTGCAAGAATTCCTTCATCTTCCGGTCACGAGCACATTCGGAAAAATACTTTCCGTTGAATGCTTCAACGAAAGCATTCCAGTTGACAGCAGCATTTTCTGGGAACACGATTTCCTTGGTCGCTTTCCACCAATAGCTGGCATTACCTTGCAGTTGATAGGCTGCTAAGGTAACCTTCTCTTCCTCAGAACATCTTAAAAGCTCAAATGCCTTCTGGAGTTCGACGATCCAGGATTCTGCTTTTTCGGGATCTCCAGTTCCGATAAACTTCGGGGGTTGGAGCTTCAGGAATTGCTCGACCAATCCGTGCATCGTACGGCCACCATTTCCATTTGCTGCCACATTCTCAGCATTAGGCATTCGTTGTTGGGCTTGCTGTCCCAACAGTTCTCCCACGGTCGCTAGAGCCTGCAAAATTCCGTCTATTCGGGGGTCTTGATTTGACTTCCCCTTCGAGGTCGAGGTCGCAGTCGGGTTCCAAGCACTCATATTGGTATTCTAAAGGGTCTTTCTACAACATAAGAATAGGTCAGTAGTTACAAATAAATAGTAATACACAGCCTATTCAATCACAATCAATCATTCACATGCGCAGGGGTGTTTCTTAGCTAACTACCCCAACTTCAGCGCACCTTATCACTCCAGGTCTTTATTTCCGCTTGGATTTCAGAATCGTTCTCCCCCATTCAGTGCATAGTTCGGTTTCTTCCTCTTTTACCCATCATCCTTGAAGCCTGCCAGGAGCCGCACCTTGTTCAGGTCTTTAACCCCAGCGACCACTCTTGCTAGAAGCCGCACCTTGATTAGGCCTCATGCACCGGCGTCCACTTCATAGCCAAGAGCCGCTCTTTGATCAGGTTCTACCTTGGCGACCACTCCCCGCCCTCATCGGATCGGGTCCTTTCAGGATTCCACAGCCTCTTCTTGGCTCATCACCGAACTTGCACTTATTGGAGGGGAACCTGCTCTGATACCAAATTAATCTGTGACACCCCGACCTCGGGGTCATAAACGTGACGTCCCGTTCGTTATTATCTTTTTTTTTTAAGCACAAGCGGAAGTATAACTCGGGACAATCACAATCAATACACAGCGGAAATAAGACAAGCAGCATCATGAGCAAACCTTATGTTTATAATTCATGCAAATATGTTTTACAAGCCCTTCGGGCCATGGCAAACAACACATAATTCGTTGCCGACTATAAATAGCAAATTTTGATTTGGGTTAACCTATACCCACTACGGCTTCTCGCTCCTCGCTTCTTTACCTTCACCCCGGTTCCGTCCGCCTGGCCATCTCACATCCCACCCGTGGCTTTATCCCGGAGCCGGCCCGCCTGCACCGCCAAAGCACTGTTGAACCTACGCTTGGATGAGGCACCAAGTCCGTTAGGCTCTCATCGAATCGTCACAAGTATCGTGATTTGACGGTAAGCGCGGTCTTTCTGACATTAATCACGGTGAGCATTTCAGCTCTCGGCTTCACGGGATTGCCAACGCGGGCTGGGAGAGATGCCATCCCTACGGACCTGAAAAAGGGGAAATAACGGGGGATGAGTCGGGGAGACTCAGCAAGTGAAAACACTAATATCAAGCGAGGACGAGACAATCGTCGTTTACACAAGTCAATTCTTACCGTACCGGCATCAATGGCATTTCAAATAGCAAAGTCATGCTACGAAACCAACAAAATAACTATCAAACGTGAGTATCACACGTGAACATCATTAGATGCGAAAGAACGAACAAGGGAATTCACTTACTCAACGGTAAACAAAACCAGAGAACGGGGTTCGAGACGGGTGAGCTTGGGGAATTTCGGGCCTTCTCCTTGCTTCTTCTTGCTTGGCCGACTAAGACGAGGCCTACCAAGGCCAAACTGTGGTTCTTGGATGGGAACGAGTAGGAACACGGGCCGGTTCGGGGTTAGATCGAGCGTGAGCTTTTCGGTCAAAGTGAGAAAACAAGAACAAGGGAAGAAGAAGAAGATGTTGGCATGAGATTGGAGGGTGGCGTGAGAGAGGAGGAGAAGGGGGGGGAAACTTCACGTGAGGCTTCTTGCTTCCTTATAGACAAATAGGCTTGGAGAAGAAGCCAAGTATTAATGTGCACAATAGTCAAAAGTCATGATGGCTTGCTTGAGTCATGGCATATGTCATTCAAGCATGAGGTCATGGCTTAGGTCACAAAAGATAAGATCATTTATGAGCATTTATGGGTTAAATGATGAAGGCTAATACTCATCTTTTCTCTATTGGTTCTCTCTCTCTCTCTTCCTTCCCTCTCTCTTCCTTCCTCACGGCCGAATGGCCTTCACGTTGGTTCCCTTGGCAAGGCCATTTGGCCTTGCCTTGTGTCCCATTATGATAGGACCTCCAAAGTCTAATGTTATTAATGCTTGTCATGATGAAGAGGCCTCTAAAGTCAAGATCATTTAATTAGGCTTTTTGAACAAGCCTCATTCATTTCCAACTTGGGCTTCAAGTTTTGATTTCTCTAGAATCCTCCAATTCTAAGCTTGCTTCTCTCTCTCGGTTTCCCCCTAGGTCGACCTCCAATAATAGCATAAAATATCTCATTTGAAAGATCATAACGTGTAATTTAAATTATCAGAAGACATCAAGTCCAAATTCTAACGTTCTCATATAGAAAATGCTGATTCTTTGAAATCCGACAAAACCGGACAGCTTTGCACTGTTCACGAAATCGGACTTGAAAACATAGTAATTGGACTTCAAAAATTCTCAAATTTGAATATGTCATAAACAAGACCTTAACAAACATTTTTCATGAAGAACACAAAATCTAAATCTCTCTATAAACACCATTTTTAGTAGCTCAAAGATAGACTAAAAACAGTTTACTCGAACAACATTCTTATTTCTCAAATTAAGCTCTGTCCAAAATCCGAATTATCTCAGAAAATTCCTAAATTTATACACATTATAGAAAACGACGTTCTCAATAACTTTTGTGAAGGAAACTTTTTCAAAATCGGCCCAGAAAAGCTTGTAGAAAATAAATACCGTGTGAACATCACTAAAATATCCATTCTGGGCAGTTTTACACGGTCCGAAAATCAGGCCATCGTACCACTCATATCAACTTCAAAAATTCTCAAATTAAAGTATGTAAAACTTCAAGATGTTTGGAACAACTTTTAAGAAGAAAGTATTTAGAAATTCAGATCACAAAAGTTTCCCCAAAAATAACAAAACGAAGGGATACCAAGGATCCGAAATACGATTTTCCAAAACAAGAGTAAAAATTTTAGTTCCGATTGAAAAACCATCAAACTTAAACCATAGACATTTCCCAGGGACTGAAATTGAGGATGTGACAGACCAAGTTAACCCGTTTTGTCTCTTTTTTTTAGCCAAAATCTGAATCGTGGGAGGCCTACAAGCTGGCTGGTTCCACTCAAACACCTCTCGAGCCAATCAATTTACCCCAAAATCGGCTAAACGACGCTATAATCGCAACCAGCATCATATTAATTCTCAAAGTTTCCGAGGATTTTCTAGCGATAAAAACACTCTTAATAATCCCATTCAAATAAGATTTAGTGTGGAAAAGCCCTCACAAGTGACCAAATAAAATTATACAAAAATCTAAGCCCAACTAGGCCAATTTGGGCTTCTCAGGTGGCCTGGGCGCATGGCCGGGTCATCGAGCGCATGGCCGGGCCTGACCGGGCAAATGGCCTGGTACGTCACAGGGCCACACGGGCACATGGCCGGGCGCGAGACTGGGTCGCACAAGCGCTGCGCCGGGCCGCATAGGAAAAATGCCGAGCAGCTTGCCTGGCCGCATAGACGACGTACCGAGCGCCTTGCCTGGCCGCATAAACGACGTACCGAGTGCCTTGCCGGCCGCATGGACAACGTGCCGAGCACCATGCCTGGTCACCCGAGCGAAGAGTCGGTTCATGGCCAAACACACGCAACGGCTCACGAATGGCACGATGCACGGCTCATGGCCATATTTCTTGGGTACGGTACAAGATCAGAACCGAATATTATGGGCACAACGCTTGGCACAAGAGTCAGGCACAATGGCCGGCACATGATTGGGCATGTAGCTGGTCCGTGGCCTGGCTGACGAGCACGATGGCCGGTCATGACCAGGTACATGGCCTTGGCCGGCGCAACTGGTAATTTTGCCCGGGTAGCAACCAAGCCACTAGACATATGGCTTGGCATATGTCTTGACACATCCTGACTCGGAATCACAAACGATACTTAATGACCGAACATGACTCGAACGGACTCGTGACTCGCGGAAATATCCCGTTTAGTTTAAACAATCAAATGCGCATGCGAAAGCAAATAATAAACGAGACAAACATGAGTAAGAAAAGCAAACAACGCACTTTGTATTTATACGATACGTGCTTATTTTTGTCGAGCCCTTCTTTACGAGCCCTTACAAGCCACGTACATATTTTACATGCCCATTCCAAGGGCGGTTCTGACGCAAGCCACTATCAAACAAAAAAAACTTGGCTTGGGTTCTTAGCTTCGCTATAGCTTCTTGTTCCTTTCGCTCCTCCTGCTCCTTGTCCGGCTAGCCATCTCACGCTCCACCTCGATTTGACCCGGAGCCGACCTGCCCGGTCCTCTAAATGGCCTGTTGAACTCACGAAGGGGTCCAACCTATTCTCTGTGTGCTAAGCGGTACCACGCCTCATACGGGTGAGGGACTAACTCATCACGGCCTTCGTCGACCATCATATAGGTTGTGATTCGACGGTAAGCGCGGTTCTCCCGGGCATTGATCACAGTGAGGAGTTTGGCTCGCATTTTTACTGGGTTTCCGAACCGGGTTGAAGGAGATGCCATATCACGGACCTGAAAAGAAAAAAAACAACGGGAGTGAGTCGGGGAGACTCAATAAGTAAAAACTCTACTATCAAGCGAGGACGAGACAATCGTCGTTTACACAAGTCGACTCTTCTCGTACCGGCAACGATGACAATTCAAATAGTAAAGTCATCCTACGAAACCAACAAAAACAAACATCAAACGTGAGCATCACACGTGAACATCGTTAGTCGAGAAAGAACGAACAACCATGAAACCAAGAAAACGGGCCAAGCAACCCATGTTACAACGTATCGCAACTTCCTTTCCCGATATTAGGAAATTCACTTACTCAACAACTAACAAAACTAGAGAACGGGCTAAAGACGAGTAAGCTCGGAAAATTTTCGGGCTTCCTCCTTGCTTGGCCGAGCAAACCTAGGCCTACAAAGGCCAAACCGTGGGCTCTTGGGTGGAAATAAGAAGAAACATGTGCCGGTTCGGACTTTTTTGGGAGTGAGCTTCTCGGGCCAAAAAAGGTGAGAAAACAAGAAACAAAAGGGAGAGGAAGATGATGGTGAAGTTGGCGTGAGAAGAGAGAAGGGGGGTGTCTTGCTATTTATAAAAAGCTTGAAAAACCCTAGAAAACCCTAAACTAAGCCAATAAGAGAGGGCTCTAAGTCAATACTTATGATGGCATACATTAAATGTCATTAATGACTAAGGCTAAAGGAAAATGATGAAGGGCCAAGCATATCTTCACCTCATTGGCTCTCTCTCTCTCTCCTTGGCCGAATGGCCTTCTTTCTCGGCACTCTTGGCTTGGCCAATTATTGGTCTTGCCTTAGGCTCCATTATTGGTGACGAATGAGTCACCAAGGTGCCTTAAATGAGCCATGATGGAGGGGCACAACTCAGCTTGCAACAATAATGGAGGAAGACACCTCATGGGGATCCAATAATGAAGGTTTAATGGCAATAATTGCACCTTTTGATCAAGTCAACCATTTTTGTCTCTTTTTTCCTAGCAAAGCTAAACCTTGAGGGGCCTACAAGCTGGCTGGTTCCACTTAAAAATCTCTCAAGCCAATTGATTTACCCGAAATTGACTAAATGGCGCTATAATCGCAATCCCGCATCATATTAATTCTCATAATTTTCTAAGGATTTTCTCGCGATAAATAATTCTAATAATCCCATTTGAAATGAGGTTTAGTGTGGAAAAGCCCCCACAAGTGGCCAAATAGTACTACATAAAAATCTAAGCACAACTAGGCCAATTTGGGCTTTTCGGGTGGCCTGGGCATGTGGCTGGATCACCGGGCACATGGCCGGGCCTAACCGGGCAAATGGTTAGGTACATCGCCGGGTCACACGAGCACATGACTGGGTGCAAGACTAGGCCGCACCGGCTCTGTGTCAGGCCGCACGGGCAACGTGTTGAGCGGCTTGCTTGGCCGCACGGGCGACGTGCCTAGTGCTTTGTCGGTCGTATGGGCAACGTGCCGAGCGCCATACTTGGTCATACAAGCGAGGGGTCGGTTCATGGCCAAACACATGTAACGGCCCGTGAATGGGCCGACACCGAACTGATCTACAACTATCCCGGACCGTTCCACTAACGGGCCTTATGGTCGATGGATCATTCCACAGTCATATTACTTTAATCGTTTGCGTAGTCAATGGGTCATTCCACTATCGATCCCTAGGTCAGTTCATGAACAATCTTTTGATCGAACCATGACCAACCATTAGTACACTCGTTCCGATCATGCTGTCCATTCCATTGTCGACCCTCAGCTCGAGTTACCCGCTCATCCATTTCTTATTAGCCCTCAACTTCCTAAGCCTGAAATCAGGGATGTCACACGCCATGCGGGCATGAGTCGGTTGCGGTTGATTCCATTTGGCCATGCACTGGTTACAGGCGAACATGAACAGATTCCGTTATGATCGATTCCACGTGATTACATAACAACCAATGATTGACCATGGATCATTGATGCTCGAATATGAACCGGTCACAAATTGATCATGGATCAATGCGTTAAGTTGGGTAGGCCATGGACGAGTCGTGTGCCAGGCCAAGAGCCTAGTGGTTTGATCGCGGACCAGGCTTTGTGCCAACCGTGCAAGCCAAGACTTGCGCCCGGTCATGGACAGTCGTGAGCCCATTAATCAAGCCACGGGCAGCCCCGTACCTAGCCATGTGCCAGTCATTATGCCTGACCTATGTGCCAGGCCTTGTGCCTATCGATTCCGGCCCAGGCTTGGTTCCGTGCTGATCAGACTTGGCCACGGGCCACGCATTGTGCCCGCCTATGAACCAATGCATGTGTACAGCCCATGAACTGATCCCTTATTTGTATATTTCGTTTGTGTGCTTGGCTCCTTGCTTGTACAACCTGGCAATGCGCTCGGTACACCATTCGTGTGGCCCGGCACCGTGCCCACCCATTCGGCCCTGTGCTCGTGTAGCCAGATCAGTGCTCGTTTGTCCCGATAGTGTGCCCGGTCCTGCGCCCGTGCGGCCAGGCCCAGCGCTCGGTCAGGCCTGACCGAATAGGCCATGAACTAGGACAATCTGACTTGGTCGACTTTGTGCCGTTCAACCCGGTCTTTGGCTTAGTAGTGTCCAAACATACTCGGACATATTTTATACCGAACCTTGGTTCCAAATGGGTTGGTTGATTATTTGTGGCATTTGAAAACCCCTAATTACTTTAGTTCCTTATTAAGTCAAGTTTTAGTGAAAATTGGGTATTCAAAGGAAAATGTGCCATTAGAATTAAGTAATGACCCCAATAATTGAGTGTCCTTGAAATAGGACATATGGTTCACGCCTAAGAGCTTCTTGGAACAAGAAGACAAGTTGACTTGACTTAGTAGTTGCATTATTGACAAATTCTTGGATAAGTTGGCCAATAATGAAACCTAGCTCTCAAGCCACCAATAATAGAGTCATGAATCAATAATGGAGTTGTCTTACAAGAATCAATAATCGTAGGGGTCTAGAGAGTGATTCATGCCCAAAAAGGGAATTATGGGCTAGAAGACAATTTGACAACTTCCTTTGTAAGTTGTCAATAATTGAACTTGTCAAGGAAGGTATTAATAATAGAGGGCAAAAAGACACTATAAGTGTCATAACTTGTGTACGGCGATCACTTTGATGCCATAACTTTTTTTCGGATCACTTTGATGCCAAGTCGAAGGAAAATAGATCACTTTAGTGACTCCGGCTAAAATTCCGGCCAAAAAGCTAAACTGGCATTTTTATTTAAAAAAAGAGTGTGACGTGGATATTAGGTTCAACATTTGACGTTTACGTGGACGAGCAAAACGACGTCGCTCAGTCCACTTGGACAATAAGGACAATATCGTTCCATTTAGGATAGCAAACGATGTCGCTCAGTTCAAAGGTGTTAGCATCGCGTCGCTTGTCACACCTGCTCTGTCTCCCTCGTCCAATTGCCGTCGCCCGTCGCTCGTGGTGTCCTCATTTCGTCGATGTCGCCATCGCCGTCTCTTGCCTTCCCCTCGCGATCGATCGGTGTCGCTCCCTCATCCCGTGGACTGAGCATCACTCGTCCCGTCGGCGTCGGTCCCGTCTCCGTGGCAAATTACGAAGGTTGGTCTTCAAATAAGGGCTGTTAATTTTTATTTTGCTGAATTGATCGATACATTGTGCTTCATTGTCCTATGTTTCACTCAATTAATTGGTAGATTAAGGCTGCCTTTGAGAAATTAGGGTTTGAAGTAGGAAATTACGGCTCAAACTTGAAATTAGGTTTTGAACTTATGAAATTAAAGCTTGAACTTCATAAATTATGGCTAGTTATTCGGATATTAAGGCTTGAAGTGGATTCGATTGTGTTGGTGCCGGGCTGAGTATATTCGATAGACTGTGGTCCATGTGGGGACCTCTGTCATTGTCACCCATGTGGTCTGATGGTGGCTTTTTCAATCTTGTCGACCATGTAGGGGAGCTTCATGTGAAGCTGTGCTCTTTTTCCTATGTGGTGTGGTCCTGAAAGCTAAAATATTAAATTTTTTGGCTTTTTTCCTTCAATGCAGGGTCGATATAGGGGATAAAGACACAATTATCGGTATCATTATTCGCTATGGAGGAGAATTTATCATTGGCACTGACGAGTGGGAATACTTTAGGGGACTTGAAAGTACTGTTTATTTCGATAGAAGCAAGCCAGCATATATTAATCTCATGAGGGATATAGTTCAACAATTAAGATGTAAAATAGGAAGTTTACATTATTGTATTCCTGAAAGCAGCTTGAAGGACGGTATTAGAAACTTTGATGATGATAATGGTGTTAAGGATATCATCTACCATTATCTTCATGGAAAAGAAGCTGTTGTGTACGTTGAGTCCTATAGTGATGGTGAATCTAATGAAGAGGCTGAGGGAGGAGACGAAGGGGATGGTGCTGCTTTACCTAGTACTTAGGTTGGTGCTAGTTCTATTATAGATGAAGCTGGACTTGAGAGGGAGGCAAGCCATGCAGCGAGTGAAGAGTTCACTGGATTGTCATGGGAAGTTGCTGCATCTAGTGAATCAGATGATGAGGGTGTGACAAATGTAAATTTACCAAGTGAAGATGACGATGAGGAACTTGCACAGTTAAGGTAAAAGCAAAGGGAATTTGGAAAAAAATCAATAGCTGCACTTGGAGAATTACATGAAGCTGAACCAGGACATAGCATTGATGGAGCTCCAGCTGAAGGTAATGACACTGATTATGAAGAAAGTGGCTTTGATGAATAGAATGATAATTCTGAAAATTAGCATGAAGATGATGATTCCGTTGTACGCAGAAGGAAACGTAAGTATCCGTTATACGATCCTAGCTCTTCTTTTTCTATGTTAACTGTAGATCTGAAATTTTCTGATGCCAAACAATTTTAAGAAGGGATTATCAAGTATTCAATAGCTGAACAGAGGACTCTTCAGTTCACTCGAAATACGCATGACTATATTAGAGCAAAGTATTCTCAACCTAGTTGTTCATGGAAGATATGTGATGCACGTTCAAAGAGGGACAAGTCATTCCAAATTAGGTCATTACAAGAGGAACATACTTGTTCCATCATGTTTGACAACAAAAGGGTAACGAGTGCTTGGTTGTCGAAGCACTTCTTCGATACCATCAAAGCGATGCCTGATGTGAAGAGTACTCAGCTGAAGCAGTTGGTGAGTGAGTAGGTAGGGATTAACGTGTCACTCAATCAGTGTAAAAGAGCTAAGCATAAAGTGATGAAAAAACATTCTAGAGAGGTACAAGGAAGAATATGGTCAAATTTGGGAATATGCTAGAGAATGCAGGCTGCAAAACCCGGGTAGTCGAGTTTATGTTGAGGTTGTGGAGCGGCCACTGCCTAATCATGGGTCTAACTTTGACCAAATTTATATTTGTTTTGATGCATGCAAGCGGGGATTTGTTGCTAGTTGTAGATGAGTCATAGGGTTAGATGGATGTTTCTTGAAGGGTGTGTGCAAGGGAGAATTGTTGGCTGCTATTAGGAGGGATGGCAATAATTAGATGTTTCCAATTGCTTGGGCTGTTGTGAAGGTAGAGAGCATGGATACTTAATCGTAGTTCCTGAAAAATTTGATGGCGGACCTTGAGATCACTAATGGAGGAGGTTGGGCATTCGTGAGCGACCAACAAAAAGTAATGCTGGTGCAACTGCACAAACAATATTTATGACATTTTATCTTGTACATGTCTTTATTAATGCCTTGATGTATGAATTCTTGTAGGGACTTCTTCCTACTCTAGCTGAGTTGATACCATTTGCTGAACATAAGATGTGTGCGAGGCACATATATGCAAACTGGGCAAAGATCTACAAAGGGGAGAAACTACAAAAGCAATTTTGGATGATAGCTAAGAGCACCAACATGGTTGATTTTAGAATTCACAAACAGCAACTACTTGACTTGACGAAGGACAGTTATGAAGCACTTTTTCAAACTGAACCAAGGCATTGGTGCAAGGCCTTCTTCAATGAAGAATTCAAGAGCGATATCATTGATAACAATCTCAGTGAAGCCTTCAATGGTAGAATTTTAGAGGCAAGGTGCAAACCAATCATCAACATGCTTGAGGATATTTGAGTGATAATCATGACAAAGTTACAAAAACAGAGAGATGAGGCTGCGAAGTAGACTAAACAGTGTGGTTCTAGGATTGCTAAAAGATTGGATGACAACTTGGCGAGTAGTAGGTTTTGTCATCCTATCTGGAATGGAGATGATGGCTATGAGGTCATGGAAAAGACGGCAAGTATGTTGTCTAATTGGACAAACTAAAGTGCTCATATTGAGCTTGGCAATTTTCTGGAATTTCCTGCGCACATGCCATTTGTGCCATCCAAGCGAAGTACCAAAATCCCAAGGATTACTTGCATGGTTGCTACCACAAAAGCACATATCTTGCTGCATACTAGCACATGATGCAGCCTTATTAAAAATATAAAATTTTGGGAGCCGACAAATCATGAAGCCCCTCATCCTTTGCCACTTAAGAAACAAATAGGAAGGCCTAAAAGGAGATGAAGAAAGCAAGAGGGAGAACCCAGAAGTAAGAAGATAAGCAGGTCAGGTGTAGAGATAAGATGCTCATATTGTCGTGAGGTAGGTCACAACAAAAGTGATTCTCATTTGAAGAAGCAACATCAGTTGTTTCAACAGCCAAATGGAGGGACTCAAATTGGATCAAGTGCAGTGCCGATCACAAGAACCAGCTGAAAGGCCTGCTGAAGGGCCAGCTGATAGGCATGCGGATTGTCTAGCTGAAGGGCTTGCTGAAGGCTAAGTTCAAGAACCAGCTGAAGAGCCAACCGGAGGCCCAGGTTCAAGGGCAACCTCCTCCTCGACTGTTGCACAGGCTAGGAGAAAATATTCGGTAAGTTATATGTATTTGTATTAATCTTTAGTGAGCAGACTTTGGCTTTAGTTGACATTATTTTATCCTTATCAGTTGAGAAGAAAACCAACCGAACAAGCAGCTCAGGTTCCTCAAAGTGAGGCACCATATTAAACAAGAGGGGTTCTCGGCAGAAGATTAAGGCAATATGGTTATAGAATTTATACGGACTTTAATACTGGAATAACTATTTTGCATGTAAGTTTTGTACATCTCATGTATTTCATTTTTGAGTTTTTCACTTTTATGACAATATTGCTTCTTCTCATCCATGATTATGTTGTTATAGTATGGGAGGAGTTTAGAGGTTCACATACCTCAAGTTGGCCTAAGCCAAGAGTCAAGAGCTGCACCAAAAAGAATCCAACCAACGTCGCAAGCAACTAGTTCGAAGAGAAGAAGGGTGACTGCAGAGAAGAGTGTTCGTAAACTGCCACCAACAAAAACTCAACACTAGTTCCTGATCAATCAGCACATGCTGACAGCTCCAAAACGGCCATCAACACCAGTAAGAAGAAGATAGTTACTATGCCTAAGAAGAAATCTCGAGCAAGAAGGCCAGTAAAATAACCTGTTGGTCCAGCAGTTGAAAAAGATGCAGCTGGAGCAGTTCAAGAAGTAGCTTTAGCTGTTGAAGAAGATGCAGTTCAAGCAGTTCAAGAAGAAGCAGCTCCAGTTGTTGAAGAAGATGCAGCTCCAGCAGTTCAAGAAGAAGCAGCTCCAACTATTGAAGAACCTGCATCTTCAGAAGAACAACCTGCAGTTCCTCCAATTCGAAAGAGTCAAAAAATTATGAATCAATTCAAGAAGCCATCGAAAGGAAAATGAAATGGTGGACTTATCACTATTGACTAATGGAAGGGTGTTGAGGTGATTGTTAGTTTTCGTGAAATTAGGGAGGTTTACCGTATTGGCTAATAGGAGGTTGATTTTTTGTGGTCCTGAAATGTTATTGACTAATGGGATGTTATGTGTAATGACTAAATTCGATGTTTACCGTGGTTAAGGTGGTTGTGATTTTCATATTTTTACACATGTGTTTGTTCTATTTTAGTATAGTGCTAGTGTAATGGGGTGCTTGCAAATTACATCAGTAAGTTAATATTCAAAGAAACTTACTGATGCAGTTGGTGGGGAAGGTGGGAATTGGTGCTGCTAGTGCTGGTTTTTTGTGCTATTTTCAGGTGCAATATGGTGCTTGCACTAGCTGCTGATTTTGTGCTGTTTGGGAGTGTAGTATGGTGTTTGCACTAACTGCTGATTTTGTACTATTTGGGATTATAGTATGGTAGCCGCTGATTTTGTCATATTTGGGAGTGTAGTGTAGTGCTTGCACCAGCACGCCAGCACATGCTGGTGCAAGCATTTTGAACTTGTTTTTGAATATGGTTTGGGGGTTGTTTGGTGCTGGTGATTGAATATGGTTTGGGGGCTGTTTGAATCAGTTTATGAGTATGATTTGGGGTGGTTTGGTGCTGGTGAGCAATGCTGGTACAGTTACTGCTTTGATTATGAAATGATCTGATTTAAAAATTGGTTTGTTGGTGACCAATGATTACTTTTTAAAAATTTAAGTGATTATTTTTGAACCACGACTGGCACTTAAGTGATCATTTTTGAACCACGATTAGAACTTAAGTGATCACTTTTGAACCACGACTAGAACTTAAGTGATCACGATTAGAAACATTTGGCACTAAAATGTCAACTGTTGAACTTGTGACGACTTCATAATTTGCTGCTACGCAGAGTTGTAGCACTTGCAGCACCTCATTTTTTAGTAGTGAGCCTTACTCTATAATATGCAACCATCTAATCAGATGAAAAAAATACAACAAATGAGCAAGTGCAGCAAATGAATAAAAATATGAAGCAAATGAGGAAGTGCAACAAATGACAGCAAATGAACAAAAATATGCTGCCAATGAGGAAGTGCAGCAATGATAGCAAATGAGCAAAAATATACAGTAAAATATGCTGCAAAAGAGAAAGTGCAGCAAATGACAGCAAATGAGCAAAACTATGCAGCAAAATATGTTGCAAATGAGGAAGTGCAGCAAATGACAGCAAATGAGCAAAAATATGCAACAAAATATGCTGCAAATGAGGAAGAGCAACAAAAGACAACAAATGAGCAAAAACATGCAGCAAAATATGCTGCCAATGAGGCAAAACTGCATCAAAATATGCAGCAACAAAATACTAAGCAACTCAATATTGAGAACCAATAAATTCCAACCTTCCATTTGTCATAGATTGCAGCAAACCTCTTGTTACATACATAAATTGCAGCAAACTAATAACACAACCGTAGCTACAAATTATCAAATACAAGTACATAGTACAAGCCTATCTTAAATTATGGTAGATTAAGAAACTTTTGCTCATCACTGACATTACATTAGACCATAAAATAAGCTATAAAAAATATTAATAACACAATCAACAATCGATAACACTTTGTTTCGATTTTCATCCTTCGAACTTCCTTCTTCAAATGGTTGGCCAGAGATGCTAAAGCCTCCATTTCAACTTGCAATGAGTTGACATCGTCCAACTCGTCTAACTCGTCCATTAATGTAGGTAGAGGTTGATGTCGAGCTTCAAGTAGCTTCACTATCACCTCTTTTGCTCGATCTGAAAATTTCGCATCAACCCACTTGAAGAATTTGCACTTCGAGCCTTCTCTATACCTGGCACATCCATGGAATCTTCTCCCGGGGTTCAATCGAGTCCAAGATGTTCTTCTTGGACTTGGTAATCCACAATAGTAGAAGAACCGACCTTCTTCTTCACTTCGTTCAAACGAATTTGAGCCGCTAGTGAAGCTCCTGCCATCCATTTGCAACCTTCAGCTGTCAATTTCGAGGAAAATAAGGAAATAATATGGTCGGTTAGGGTTTGCAATTGGGGAATATGTCCAATTAGCCGATTTAGGGTTCTTATATCGGGGGAGAAAGGTTGAACGACGTTGTTTTCGCTATAAGGGTTGACTGGACTCTCCGGCCAACCATCTCAGCATCGAATATTAATAAAAAAGAGCTACATCAGACTTCCGGCATGCCATGTCAGTATTGACACTCAAGTGATCAGTTTTCAAAAAAGTTAGCACCAAAGTGATTTGAAAAAAAGTTATGGCACCAAAGTGATCGCCGTACACAAGTTATGGCACTTATAATGCACTTTTACCAATAATAGAGGCTAGGGCCAATAATTGAGGTGTCTTGAGAAAGACACTAATAATTTTGTGTCTTGAAGACCAAGACCAAGGATACATGCCCAAGCCAAGAGGAGAGAGTGATTCACGCATAAGAGGAAGAAGCCGAGGGAAATGAAGGGCTATCATCGTTATTTTAGTCTTGAATGACCTAATAGGGTATCATGACCCTCGATTAGCAACTTGGAAATCAAGTTAGCAACATATGATCCTCATTTAAAGCTTGAAGAAGAAGACTAATGATGGCCAAAGACTTTTAAGACCATCCTCATTATTAACTTAGAATTTTGGCTCTTTCTTTATAAAGGGCATTAGTGGACCACCTTATAAATAGCCCTTGTCCCCACTCAGTCTCCCTTTTTTCCTCACACCATCACCAACTCTCACGCCTCCCTCTCTCTTGCCTACTCCACCATCCGGCTTCTTGCTCACGTTTCTCTCTCTTTCTCACGTCTACCCCACTTGGCCGACCACCACCTCTCTCTCACGCCACCTTTTTGGTTCCCACTAGATCTTGTTTTTGTCGAGTAGAGTAAGTAGATTCCCTAATCTCGGGATATGACGATATGATGCGTTGTTGGCTTGTGTCTTTACCCGAGCCTTGATAGAGATTTGCTTGTGTGGATTGTGTGCTTTGTTGTTTTGCAAGACATATTCAAGAGTCAAGCACAAATTGATCGCGAAAGAGGGAACGTATATCTTGTACGCACGTTATGGTGTTTGGATCAAGACTTGCTTGGCAAAGGTTCGATATTTAGGCGTATCGGATCCGAGCTAAGTACGATTTTATTCAATGTTTGGTGTGTCGGATCAAGTCACGGGCCCTGGATCATGGTCGACATACTAGATGATATAAGCTTTTTGTCCATGAATCACACTTGGGCAATGTTTGTATGATGCCTACGGTCAACAAACCATGGATGCCCCGGCAGAGGTTGTTGGTGTTGGGAGGAGAATGCCTTGGTTTCCTCTTTAGGGATCAAGATGCCCCGGAGTGTGGGATGATTAATTGTGAATGCCTCGACGAAGGGTTGTTGTTGTCGTGAGGAGAATTTCTCGGTTTGTTAAGAAATCAAGATGCCTCGGAGAGTGGGATGCCTATGGTCAACGTGTCACGGAAGTCCGATTTGCATACCTGAAGTGACCCGCACGGGCCGGCTTGCCACCGGTTGTACCGTGAGACGAGGGTGGATCAAATGATATGTACATGAATGCAATATAATGTGTGTGATATATGTGATACATGATTACTTGATACATATGAGAAATGCTAATCTTACTTGTTGGTTTGAAATGCAATTCATGCAGGTGTCCTAGGAATCAAGAGTATGTTAGATAGATAAATTTATGAACTTGTTTTCATCTCTTGTTGAGTTATTGCTCACTCCCGTTGATTTACTTCTTTTCAAATAGTTAGAATGGATGCCCCATTATGGATCGCCCGTATATTTCGATAGCTCTTGAGAAGATGTAACTTTTCCAACTTTGACTTTGCTGTTTACTCATTATGTGTCTATTGTGTGGGTGGATGTCGGTTGGGCACCATTGGTGCCATATTGTTTTGTTGCGTGGTATGTGAAGTTTGGAGGCAAGCTATTGGGACCCCTTCGTTTCTTGGATGATCAAGGGAATGGAGGAAGCAGTGAGGAGAGCGACCCCGAGGAGATGACTGAGACTTAACAGGATGGTGGTGGTGGAATGTGAGTAGGGATACCATTTCAAGATGTCGTAATGGTCTTTATTTGGTATGGAATACAACGATGGGCATAATGTTTAGTGACGGTGTATGTATAGAGCCACATTGTGACGGTGGGGAGTGTAACTTTTTGGATTCCTCAGTGTTGTCTTTTGGATGTTAATGCCCATGTATGTGTTGGGATGTCACGTCCCAAGCGTGCCCCATTACTCTCTGCTAAGTCTTAGTCATCTCCTTGGGGTTACTCTCTTCACTTGAGTCGCTTTCCTCGCTGCTTCCTCCATTCCCTCTGTTGTCCATGAAACGAAAGGGTCCCAACAGCTCGCCTCCAAACTTCACATACCATGCAACAAAATGACATGACACCAACGGCGCCTGACCGACGTCCACCCATACAACGGACACATGATGAGTAAACAGCAAAGTCGAAGTTGAAAAAGTTACATCTTCTCAAGAGCTATCAAAATATACGGGCAATCCACAACTAGACAATGGTGGGACATCCATTCTAACTATCCGAAAAGAAGTAAATCAATGGGAGTGAGCAATAGCCCAACAAGAGATGAAAACAAGTTCATAAATCTATCTATCTAACATACTCTTGATTCCTAGGACACCTACATGAATTGCATTTCAAACCAACAAGTAAGATTAGCATTTCTTTTGAAAATCATGTGTATCAAGCAATCATGTATCACATATGTCACACATATCATAGTGCATTCATGTGCATATCATTTGATTCACCCCCATCTTACGGTACAACTGGTGGCAAGCTGGCCCGTGTGGGTCACTTTCGGTATGCAAACCGGACTTCCATGGCACGCTAACCATAGGCATCCCACTCTCCGAGGTATCTTGATTTCTTAACAAACCAATGCATTCTCCTCCCGACAACAACAACCCTCCGCCGGGGCATTCACAATTAATCATCCCACACTCCGAGGCATCTTGATCCCTAAAGAGGAAACCAATGCATTCTCCTCCCGACACCAACAACCCTTCGTTGGGGCATCCATGGTTCGTCGACCGTAGGCATCATACAAACATTACCTAAGTATAACCAGTACATGACAACATGCAAATATAATAACTCATGAGTGCATAACAACAAGTCACAACCGTAACATCACATTCTCTTATACACAATAGCTTTCACACCACATTTAGATTCTGCCACCACATATATCACCTCATTTCCCCCATCATTTGACCTCAAATCAGAGTCTAACATATCTCATTTGAAAACTCAGAATGTGCACATTAAATCTCCAGAAAACATCAAGTCAAGATTCCAATGTTTTCATGTGAGAAATGGTGCATCATTGAAATTGGGTAATTTTGGACAGTTTTGCACAGTATCGGGAATCCTTTCAAAATAAGTAGTAAATGGACTCTGAAAATTCTAGATTTTGGATATGTTATAAAAGACACTTCGATAAAAATTTTTCATGGGAACTAAAAGCCCAAATCTTTTTGTAAGTATCTTGTTTATTAGCTTAAAGACAAACTAAAAGTTGCTTACTGGAATAGAACATTTGTTCCAAAAAATCAGCTTCTTACCGTATCCAAAAATTCTCCAAAAATTCTAAAATTTTTATATGTTGTATAGGAAGAAGTCCCCAAGAAATTTTGTGAGGAAGTTTGTTCAAAATCATCCCAGAAAAGTTTGTGGAAAATTGAGAAAGTATAGGCGTCATAGAAACATCAAATTCTGGGCAGTTTTGTACTGGTTGAAGGTAGGATTTCATACTACACAAATCAAGTCCAAAAATTTTGAAATTAAAATATGTTAAACATCAAGATGTGGGGAACAACTTTGAAGGGGAAATTTCTGGAAATTCAGTTTACAAAAGCGTCCACAAAAATAATAAACCGGAGAGGTACAAGAAACCCGAATCTGGGTTTTCCATAACAAGAGCAAGAAATGAGCCCGAATTGAAAAAACCACCAAATTTGATCCAACAAAACTCATACCCAGCAACTTGAATAAACATGCAATACCCATTTCCACCTCTATTCAGCAATCTTTACCCGTCTAGGTCACATGCACCACAAGTTCTTACCATAGAACACACATGCAAGGTGAACATGCACACTCATTTAACATCACAAAATCAACATGCAAGACCAAACAATTCATCCACAACAACAACCAAGCAAAACCAAGACCAATGAGAGATGAATAGGCTTAGGAACAAGCATCATCTCATTGCCTTGGGTTATCTAGGACCGGCGACACTTCCCCTAGAGTGCTGGTCACGCCAAAAACGGATGAAACAAGCTGGAATTGGAGGTGTTTTGGGCGGTGAGAGAGAGATGAGTGAGCAAGTGAGTGTGCTTGAGAGAAATGAGAGGAAGAAATGAAAGTGTGAGGGGGGTTTTGGGTCTGGCCGAAGGTGAGGAAGAGAGGGGGAGGGAAATAGGGTTAATTTCCCATCATGAGCTCAATTTGAGTGTCAAACACTCTTTCCCCCTTTTGCATGAAATTCTATTGGGTGAGATGGGTGGCATGCAATCATTAAGGGTTTAAATCAATGAAATAATCTAAAACTTAGGGGTATATGTGGCTGGCCATGCGGGGGTATTTTGGGCACAATTTTTGTGTCCCAATTGTCTAATTTAAGTGCACTTAATGTCCACTTAGGGCCTTGCTCAGTGTCCAGTAATCATGTACCTTAATTGATCCCTAAACTTATGCATATGGCCACGTATTAGTCTTTTAAATTGTCCAATGCATCACAATGATTTTCTTGGGTCATAATGTCTCGAGTACCTTAATTATTGACGTCCCGGAAGTATTTCATTAATTGTCTAATAGACCTTTGGTCATTTTCAATAGCAATTCTTATAATGCTATTACGAAATTTGGGATGGCACACTACGCCCCGTTGCATCGTCTCTAAGATTGTCGTTTCGCGAGTTAGTGCTCTGTTGCCGGGGTCAGTTGGGCACGAGCAGTCTCCTTTTTGTCGAGGGAAGGAGAACTGGGGATAATACCTTGTTTGCTCATGAGCTGCTTCATTGTTATTATTCTGATCGAGGGCCTGCGAGGTGCACCTTGAAGGTGGATGTTACGAAAGCTTATAAATTTTGATTGAGTGGGATGCAATGCGTGCATCGCTGCGGTTCTCCTAAGAGGATTAGTGACCTCTTCATGCGGTGTCTTACTATCGCCAAGTTTTCTGTATCCTGAAATGGCGAACTAGAGGGTTTCGTCAGACAGATCCTTCATTCCTGTATCAATTCCTCCTGGCTGCGGAGGTGTTCTCGGGTATGTTGCAGAGAGCAACGGAGGACCAGCACCTTAGATCAAACTGGCAATGCCTGAAACTGCGTTTATCGCCTTTGCATTCGTTTTGTGGCTTGTCATTTCGCAGATACTTCCCCCTCGGGATCGCTTATATCGCCTAGGTATTGCCAATTCATTGAGCACTGCCTGTGCTCATGTCAACAGGGTTCGCTGAGTCATCTCGTCTTCCGGTGTTCGTTCCTTCCAACTTCAGTACAGCATGGCGTGGCATTCTTCAAAACTATCTGTTGAGTCTACACAAGGAGTTTAAGCGCATATTGAGTGCTCGTGTTTATTATGTATGGATGGATCAGAATGCACCAAAAACAGAACCGACACACTCCTTCAGCAGTTACTATTAACTTTGCTAGGTCATGTGCTCATTTATCTTATCGTTTGATGATTGACCTTAAGTTTGCTTTGGCTACTTGTTTAGTTCATGTATCGTTTCGGCTATAGAGCTGTGTCATTTTCTAGGCTATGCCCATGCGACTCTGTATTATCCGTACTGATAAAGAAAAAACAAGAACCTACAACAGATAAGTGAGAGTACACAAATTAGACAAGTAAGTTGAACTAAACAGGATGTCTCTGACAGGAAGTTCATGCTTGAATTTCCAGTACTACTTAGAACTAAAATTCTCCATCTCTGTTCATCGGTTCTGCGAGCTAAGTAATACTGATTCCCTGTGCTTTTCATGTCCAGTGAATCATCCTCCAAAGAAAGATTGCTTGCAAGATGCGAGTCCGATAGAAGCACCGTACCCACTTATCATTGCCCGCTATATCACATACATAGTACATACACCACAGCCTTCTCTTCAGCATGCGATCATTTTAGTGCTCAAACCAACATGCTCAATCCAAGCGAAAGCTTCCACGTTAATACCGACATGATAAAAGACTAGAAAATTACATATGGGCTGAGCTTTCTCCCTCTGAATAGGAAAGAGCATTCTAATTTATCCAGAAGTGTTTCCAATTTGGTCCACTAAACGTTCAGTTGACATTTCAAGATTGCCTTCCCTACAAAATTTCAGGGAACTATATGCAAGTGTCATGGGCCGAAATCTTCTCGCCTGAGGACAAGCCCGTGAGGTGCCTAATGAGCTGGAACACAAGGCCAGCCTTCGGCTCGTGACACAAGCATGGTGGTAGGGGTGCTGCTTACCCGTAAGAACTTTCTTTTCCTGCAATAAAATTGACGATCGTTCTCAGTCCCAAAAAAAAATTTCAAACATACTGCGATCATATAATTCCTTAGCTATCCAGCTATGCAGCTATAGATAAAATGGATGATTTGCTTGTAGTAAGACAAATGATTCTCACACTTGAATAGTTAAACCTGTTGAATAAATTCATTTTCCCGCCTTATCTAAGGGTAGAGACAGAATGAGATACCTAGGACTTCTCTTATCATAATTTTACTAAATGCTGCATTCAAGTAAGAGGGGCTTTACTAGCCAGTAGGAGAACTGCTAAGGCAGACGCAGACTTCTGTCAGCAATATAGAGACCAGCGACAACTCACAGAGTTAAGATTGCAATTCGCTCCGAAAAAATGAATTGAAGAGAATAATTAAAATCTCGACTAATAAATTTTGGCCAAAGTTTCTGACTAAAATATAATAAAGGCGCTTCCGCTTATAAAACCACCATGGTAATAAAATCCACCACCATGTGAAGATCCATATGTAGTTTCTCTCACTTGTGCCAAACACAGACAATTAAAATAGCACAAAAGTTGATATTTCTAATGAATACCGAAGGACACTCTTCGGAAAAGAACTAGTACAACAGGATCAGTTCATAAGTCTAGCTCTTTACCTTTCATTTCCAGCATAATTTGTCAATAATTGCAAGCTGCAATGTGACTCTAATATTCAAGTAGAAAGCTTTCACTCCGGGTCAATGCGTTCTAATGTTACCCGTTGCCATCATCTCAATATCCTTCTCAAACTCTTCCTTTTGAGTCCTCATGCGTTCTCTTCTCTCGCGCCATCCCATCTCCACTAATTCAACAAACTTGTCCTTAATCTCAAGCAAGGGATCCCTATCAATCAACACACCGTCCTTATACGCTTCCCTCAACATGGCCGTCTCTATGTTTCCCTTCAGGGACATATAAAAGATCCCTGAATGTCTAGTGAAAACAGCCGAGAATGCATTTGAAAATCTATAGTCCTCAGTGAACTTCCCCAGTATTGGCACTGGAATCCTCTTAAGCAGCGAGAGCGAGAGCAACTCATGGAAGACTCCCACTGTCCTCTTCTCCATCTCCGGCGAAGCCTGGTCCAAATGCGACACGTCCTCGTACGGCGATATGTAATCAAGCTCCAGCCAATCCCTCGTCCACTCCCTCATTTCCTTCTTCAAGAAAAAACCGGGCGGGAGCTTGACATTGAAATTAGGCCTGACCCGAATCCCCGTCAACCTCGCCTCCTCCTCCGCCCTCTTTTCAATCACAGATTTCGCCCATTCCGCCTCGTAAGAAACCAACTCCAGAAAGGATTTTCCCTCTCCCGGGGACCCGACAAGCCTGAAATACCGCGAATGCCTAGGCACTAAATTCACCATGAAGTCGTTCGGGAACCCGAATTCCCTCTTCACGTGAACCAGCTTATCCGCGCTGATCACCTTGTCCTTCGACATCATCAGCAACTTACACAGCTTCGACACGATTAACAGCTCGTTCGCGCCGTGTGTCCTCTCCTCCTCCTCGAGAAACCGCCTGAGCCTATCGCTGGCCCGCAAGAAGGGGACAAGATCCGATTTTGGCCTAACCCTATCATAGTAAGTGTCGAATAGGCCCGGGTTTCGATCGAGGAAGGTCCTTACCGTGAACTTGAGGCGCATGCGGTCGCGCCTCTTCTCGAGGTAGCGGAGCGGGATGACTTGGCCGGGCTCGTTGAGGACCTCCTTGACGACGCGAGCGCAGAGGTTGTAGCGCTTGGCGTTCTCGATGGCCTCGTCGAGCTTCGGGTCCTTGCGCCACTCCACCTTGAGGCTGGAGATGGGTCGGATCTGGAGGCGGAGCGGAGGGCTTGCGGCGGAGGATGCGGTGGTGGAGGTGGTGGTGGGTCTCAGCTTCCGCAGGGCGTGGGCGAAGGGGGAGGAGGAGCGATTTCTGAAGGGCATGCCTGAGACGGACGCGCTCTCGCTTGGAAGGCGGCGAGGTGGCCGGAGGAGGAGGCGGCGGCGTCGTCGGGGCGGGAGGGGGCGCCGCCACGGTCGTCGCCGGAGGAGGTGGAGGCGTCGTTGGTGGACTTGCGGCTTCCAACAGAAGGCATTTACATGTATTATTGACTCAACTGGTAGTACGGATATTCAGTCAAACCACTTTTGGACCCCAAGAAAAAACAATCCCTTTTTTGTCAACTATAATTATTTAAATATTTGCATCACGTCAATATTAATTGATATATTATGACAAAAAAATGTATATAAATTGATATAAGCATTTCAATGGAATGAAGATTCCAGTTTCCCTTTTATGAAAATCAACATCTTATCCACATAAATTGATATAATCTATTTAATCCGTCGTGATAATTCATTATGCTTAGCAATTTTAACTTCACGTGTTATTCTAAAGTTACTAGAATTTGATTTTTACGACAAATGCTGATCTGTTTATGTTATGTGCTTCGAAATCCTCGTCAGGGGAATGATTACCTTCAATAGAGTTCCTAAAAGGCTATATATCTAGTTAAAGGCACAAAATCCACAAAATTACTTTATTAACGTATGTGTGCACAACTTGAGTGACTGGTGAACTTCTCATTGCGTAAATAAAGCAAATCGTTTGAAAACAATTTGTAAAAAGATCTTATCAAACAACTTAATAAGAAAATGTTATAATTTTTGATATATCAGTTGCCCTCACAACATGTACAATCAGTATTTTAAAAATTAAACATTCTCTCGTTCAATACATTCATAAAAAAACATTTACCTACTCTAAGTTCCAACTTTTTTCGCTTAATATCTTATTTTAGTTGAAACACATACTAATCATATGTTGCCATTTTAAAGCATTCACCTTCTCTTTCTTTTATTCGTTTTACTTCTTGCAGCTTGTCTGAGATTTGCATAGGCCAAACTTTACTTTTGGATAACAAAATGAGTTGCTAATGGCACAATCGGGTTTATCTCATGCAAAACCCTTCCTCTAATTTATTTATAATCAATAATAATATTTTTATTTGCAAATATATAAAATTGAACTAAAAATATACTTCTTATTTTTTTATCCAAATTAATTTCTGATGGAGAGAATGAGAGCGAGCTTAAGGAGCTCATCCAATCCACAACCATGTCTCTTTGGAAATGCCGTATTTCGAACTAGCCAGTATGCAAAGCCTCTTCGAAGGAGAACATAACCCACTCCGACAAGGTCGAGGAAGAACAGCTCTTGCGCAACCGGGATTTTGATGCTTTTGTCGCGGTTCCAATTGGTGGCATTTGTGAGCTATCTCTCTACTTCGTAAAAGCTCAAAGTAGAACTCGAGCATAACAGTAACGAGGTCATGAACTTCACTTAAAACCTGATGTCTCGTAATCCACGGCTAGCGGGGAAAGGTCCTGCCGGGGACGGCTAATCAAGAAACGCCCGAGATCCTGCCCAGATGTTTGCATGGAACCCATAAAACAGTTCACTGTAATTAATGGCAATAAAACGGGAAACTGAAGGCAGTTCCAGCCGGAAACGAGGACGAGAGGGGACAAATGGGAGGGCGACATGCTTGTCGGTGTTCAGTAGGACCATGCGAGGGAGGCGCTAAGCAAACCTTGCTATTACGGTCTTGTTATTGCTCTTTTACGATCCGTGGAAATGTTAAACATTACAAACGACAAGCACGGACGCTGAATCCAGGGTGCCATTTTTACACGTTGTAAATGATATAGTATGCTTCCATTCGCAAGTATCACACCTGTTTCCTCTGCTTACCAGCGTCGACCAACGGAAAACTCGAACTTCCCACATCCACCATGACCGGCATGTGCTCCGGACCGGAACTTCTCTTCCTCCCGGAGAAGACTGACAAATAATCATTCTATACAAAGAATTTACGATTCGCATCTTATACCTGCACAAAGGAGTTAAGCATAACTTTAGACTTCAAATTAACACGGTGAAAGATACTAGCTGATGGTTAGCTATTTTTCAGTAACCAGTGTCGCTCAAACCGAGCAATTATCGATGTACAACACTAAATGAAGTATATTTCACTTTCATCACCTTTCTTAGCTGAAGCCTAACATTGAATTTTTCAGTCCAGATGATTAATGAATGCCTTAAATGAACCCATCGTTCATTATGACTTACTGATCGCCTCCACAGTATGATATATTATTGTTTTGAATTCCGTGCAAACTAAATCACCATTAACTCTCATTTGAAAATAGTTATGAAAATAAGATCAATTAAATTTACTGATGCTTACCCATATCCGAGGGAACTTTAGGAAAACAAATGACATAGAGTATAAAACACTTGAGATGACTGCTGCAGAGATCATATTATTGAAAAGACGCTTGTTATCTTTACTAGGCACAAACGCATTTTTCAGTGCATTTGTGAGGTTGAAGAGTCGGTGTGACACCTGCAAGTAAGAAACAGAATGTGATGTGTGAATTTGAGAGGATCTGTGTAGTGCAAACATAAATTCTCCACTTACCACAATGTATATGGAGGTAGTGAGCATGAAGTTCAACATTGGATAGTCAGGAATGAGTGACAGCAACAATTTTGGTTGACCATCCGGAATGCCTGACCTGCAAGGTCAATAATTGAAAGAATTAAAGATTGGGTTTATATCAACAGGCTTCCCTTCAGGCATACCAATAAAGCTGAAAGCTCAAACCAAGCTCATGATTGAATTAAAAGAGATAACGCTACTTCTAAGTGATGCTGTATAATTCCTGATCACTACCAATTTCATGAATCAAGAACTTAAAGGCAGCTCCTTGGAAAGAAATGGTCATTGCAAGAGAGGAGACAAGATCAAATGTATCATGTACAACGGTTTACTGTAGGGAGTCATGGTCCACATGCTCCTTGCAAATGGTCACTTAACCAACCCAATTTTGGGTATTCTAAGTCATAGCAATAGGCATGTGAAAACATCTGATAAGCTTTATGTACCTTAACCAAATATGGATTTGCGAGATGTAGGTCTCCAGGGTTATCTTCCCAAGCCATCTAATAAAAGAAAACGACCTTGTTAACATCCATTGATCATCCACCGAATTTTGAGATAACTCAAGACTTCCTTAGTCAACATGGAACATAGAACTTTCGATATGAATACAAATAAAATTAACTTACGCGAAAAGGGTCAATGTGCAACTCCGAAGATGCTGAGTAACATTTCGCAGGGATATATAGACACTGACACAAAGCAATGATCCATTAATAACAAGCAACCTCATCAAGCTCATGTCACAAAGTAAGGGGAGAATCATACGTAATTGGGATCCATGAGGTATAAGGATGGTACTTATTGTAGGTTTTCTTGTCCAGCTTGTATACATACTCAAACCACAGATATCCCACCTGCAAAATTTAAAAGACCGAAATGTTTTCAGGGATAATGCCTCTTAATCCATTGTCTAATGTAGGATGGTCCAATATTACTGTCATCGTTTGTCCTCCCTATGAATTACCGATAATGACGTCGATATGACAGCTCCTTTTATTAGGAGTCTCCGTTTCCATTCTGCTTCTTCCAGCTTCTCCATCCACCTTTCAACCTACAATATAAGAAGCACACAATTTTAGCATCTATTAGGAGAGGATCATACAAATGCTTCTGTTGACTTTTACCAGCTAAATTTAAGTTAAGCAGATAAAGGAATATGAAAATCTAACACGGGACGTACAGTTGGATGATAATAAGCGTAGATCATCCCAACTATCCATATGTAGCGGTCAAGGCCGGAACGGAAGTGCCACTCATGCAATAAAGGAAATTTTGGTTTTGAAGGATCTGGATCAGAATAACCTGAAAGACAACAATGTTTGCTTAGCGTGATTTAGGGATTTCATCAATGTCTATATGGATGTCATTAGAAAATGACTAACCTAGAAGAAATGTGAAAGGGCTCCAAACCAGTTCAAATACCCCAGGAACTTCCCACACTAGAATAACCACCAAAAAGCAAGCAATGATTTTCAAAGCAATTGCCATCCCAACTTCATTGTATTTGTTTAGGATACCGAGCGCTCCATAGACCATAAGGGTGAAAAGAGTGTGCATTGGGCAGATGTAATAAAGCGTGTAATTATTGTTGAGGACAACGCAGCAAAATAACACCAAGAAATTAAGTCGCCACATCATCTGTTCAGCAAGAGGTTATTCAGTAAGGGAGCAAGGCAAGTTCTAGGGAAACAATCTTCATCTAAGCAGTTCACATACCTGGGCAAACCTTGCAAGGCTAAAATCTTTGCGCACATAATAATATGAAAAGTTCCCAAATCCAGTCATCCAGACATATGCGGCAATGAATATGCGGATTGCATTATAGATTTCTGATGCAGCAAAGTAATGGTACATCAAAAATAATACCTGCACAATGGAAGAAAAAACTAAGCAACCGACCAAACAGACAGTTGGGACTTCGGAACTCCATATACAAAGATAACTCTATGCAGCCAGAGTCAATTGAACCAGAATACCACATGGTATCATCTAAAAATTTAAAGCTGATTTCGACAGTTAGAATTTTCCCGCATACGTCTGTGTGCCCTAAAGTCAACATTCTCAGAGTAGCCATTAATTGTCAAATCAGCAGGGAAAACTAAAGCTGCAGAGCTTTATCCAGTAGAAGAGCTCTACCGAGAAAAAAACTTCCAGAATTTTGACAATTTGGTCACAAGAAACACTAACCTGCATCCAACCTTTCCACTCCTCAGTCTGATGTCTATTCAGATAAAGAATAGATTTTCCAGAAATAGGTGACTTATCATTATGCACCTTGAAAGAAGTCATTGCTGAAACGATGATGAGAAGGAAGTATAGAAATAAGAAAAGGTCCCGATTGTAACTCTGCATAGACAGGTAAAGGTATAAAGAGCATTATCAGAAAAAAAGTCTATTACAAAGATTGAAAGACATTCTTTTAGCAATCTATACATATATAGCGTGCACTTATAACATCATTAATAAGAGGAATCTACTAAAGGAAGTTATAAAAGGCTACTTTGAAGAAAAATCTTGCATAATTTCCATCACAAGTTCTTGGATTCGATGTAAGTTGAAAAAGGAATGCAAAGCACATCTACAAAACTGGTGAACCAATACAAAATTGGATGAATGCTCCTTCTGTAATGGTAATTTATCCCTTGGGGATGAAGATGTCCATGCTAATTTGCTGAGAAAATCCAAATTGATCATTAAAGAACTCAATGCACTTCTCAGATACAATTATAAGCTCCGTCTGACTGGGAATTGCTTTGCTGCACTAAAACACTACAAGAACAAAGCCATGGAGCCAGCAATTTTTAAAAAGAAAAGGTGCATTCCAGTCTCTTTACACTCAACCAAGTTATTATCCCATTATATGAAGGTCGTTGCATTCATTCTCTGCATCATTTCGCCTTAGCAATACAATGTCTTTGAGTTTCGATCCAAAATACCGAATTTACTCGACCTAAGCCTATACACATTCTCATGAAATCTGTCTATCCAAGCAAGTATTTACAATGAAGTTCATTATGCAGTATGAATATTAAGCAATCATAAAAAAAGGAATCTTTGCAAATTTGACCTTCTTTGATGAGCCAAAAAAATCAGTACGATCGCACAAGAAAAAGTACGCCAGAAGGATGCCAAATTCCGCTCTGCACATAAAAACAGCAGTTTTGAAGAGACGGAGAGCAATTAACTGAAAAATAATTAAAAAGAGAAAAGCAGGTATTGCAAATCTTTAGAAAGAACAAATGCATTAAATTTCTTACATAGCCCTAAGAGTCGATCGATTTTCAACCAAGAAAGACTCGTCCATCACCAAAAATCTGTTGCAAACATGGAAAGTAATGTGTTGAGTCACGTGTGATGAATGGCTGGAATTGGACATAAAAGAGAAATCATCACTCCCAGTTTTCACTCACCTGAAAATAGGGGATGTGGCAGATGGATTTCTAGATCTGGGTGAAGCTGACTGGAGACCTCCACCCTCCAACAACACTGCTCTGTCGTCTTCCTTGACCACATCATTCCCCATTTCAACCAAATTGACATCAGAGCGTCTACTGTCAGAAGAACAAATTAGCACGAGACAAAAGAAGCAAAAACATATAAATAGAACGAGTTAACATGGATTTAGCTTTTTGTTGACCAATAGCACCAACGTGGTGTATCCTAAAGTGGTTTGCCGCAGTAACCAGTTTGTGAGAGGAGAACTGCAGTTCCTATTCACTAACTCATATAGAAAGTCGTGCCACATGGCTGTGCGCTTCAGTCGAATTTCCACACTTTATGAGCAAAACATACCAAAGTTTGACCAACACAAATGCTAACTAAGTAGATGTTACTATTAACCGTGCACACCTCCTGTCATTATAAAAGAAAACATGCTAAATTAATGGGAGCCATGCAACATAAAAAACTCTAAGGATAAATTGTGTCAAGGACTACATGTCGTCCAGATAGCAAACAAATCAATTCAGTCAATTTTCCTAGATGAAACCAAACGAGTTATTTGAAAACTTTTGCCAAATCAAGTTGTAACATGAGTGTTCTACATCATCAGTAGGGGAATAATCCAACTTACACTTTGGAAGAGACCGAATTTCTCTTGTACTCTAAAAATTCCGAGTAAATCCACCCCGCAATTGTCGGAATGATTCCGATTAGAAAGGAAACCTGATAAATAATTGAATGAGCCAGTAAGATCCACATCACATCAGATACACTTTTAAAATGCCATACCAGAACCAAATTAAAACTGAAGCTAAATTCAACATTCATGCTTTGTATTTCAAACTTATGGTAATACTCTATTGAGCTATTAACAATATACACAACATTCTCCAGAAAGAATGATACAAATTCAGAGGTGATCTTGGAAAATCTGGTAACCGGCATCTTAGTTGGATCTAAACTGGAAGAAGAGAGATGATTTTGAGAGTTTATGCATATACGCGGCCTCCAAGTAAGAAAAAGTTTGAATGTTAACACAGTGTAATAGAGAACAGATCGCAGGATGGCCCAGTAATTTGATAAATGTGCAAGTTGGGGGCAATATGTTTCGTTTATTATTTGTTATATAGCATAACACATTACAAAGAAGGACCTCTCGGAAGGCGTCACCAGAGCTCTTCATTGGTGCACTATTCAAGTATGTAAAAGGCAATGTGCTTTCAGCTATGTTTTTATCTTAGAAGCAATTTACACATGTGAAGACCTTTGTGATGGTGTCACTAGAAAGCTCTACATTGTTCCGGTACTAGAGTATGTTAATGGCAATGTGCTTTTGGATGTGGCTTTATATCCTGGCCATGCCATGGCTTGCTCAGAGCACGAAATTGCAAATTTTTACTTTCATCATATTGCAGAAGGAAGAAAGAGCAATGTCAACAAAAACATACCATTATTCTCAATCTTGCATCGCTACAATTTTCATGTTTTCTATATTTATTCCACTCACAGCCTATTCCACAAGAAACCATAAACCTATCCACCAGCCCCTCCCCCATGTACTCTCATTTTGCTTTTACTAGACATCTGTTTATCACTAGAATCCACTTAAAATTTTGTGCAAACATTATCAACCACAAGAAAATTTATGACCACATATTGGGGCATATCCTTGTAGGGTTGAAACCTTTCCACACAAATGAAAGAATAACCAATGGACGGGAACGATGATTACGCTGGATCAAGGTTTTCTAACCTGCGCCAGATGTTGAATTTTCCTGAGAAAACATCATATTGTGATGTTAATTCACTCTAGATCTTATCATCTCTTGACGAGAAGATTCGTGAGTTTCCAATGGGCTCAAATCTGGACAAATATATGGAGGTGGAAGTGGGACTGAGCAAAGCTGTTGAGCCATATTGATATATCTTATCTTCTAAGATTATCTCTGAAGATTGTAATCTCACAGAAGCTTCTGTTCTAATTCTGATGTGCACTTGCTGGCTTCGGCTAAACCCTCATAGGAGCAGGTTTTGCTATGCTGTTATGCCTACTTCTCTCATTGAAAAGGGTATTAGAAAACGGAACTTATCTCTAATTAGCCAAAAGCAAAAAGAAAGGAAAGCTGTTGTCTCTCTGCAAGCAGAATTAAAGGAGTTTGCTGGTAAAGCTAGTGCCTTTGCTCTTGATATTTCACGAATTGCATTTACTGGAATGTTAAAACTTTTTGTTCTCATCAGGCTTGTCTTGAATGCCTTGCTCTACTTTTGTTTGGAGAGCAAATGAATGACGCAGTCCATGGAAGGAGCTTTGATTCAGCTGAGGACATTATAGAGACAATTGCGAAGATGGTGAGCTCTGGAGTAAGAACCAGAGCCAATTTTCTTGAATTTTGATTGTAAAGTTCTTACCTTTTGCTGATTTTTTGGTGACCCAGTTTGAGTTAGTAATGCAAACCGTAGTAGGGATCGACTCCCCTATATCTTGATGAGTAACAAGGTGCGATGATCTACTTATAAAAAAAGACACACTTTCAACAAAACGATCCACCGCCACCCCACGCCGACACAAATTTGCATCGGGACAATGCCCGCATCTCCGGAATCGAACTCAAATCCCTACTTCACAACAGCATATGCTCATCATCCAGCAAAATTTTACCGACGCAATGCGAGATCTACCGCTGTATCGTCTCAAAACCGTCAAACGAACGAAAAACGCTAGTCCTCACAGCGACGCACCTGGCCAGGAGTCACGGGACCGGAGATCACCATAGCTACAGGATCCGAACACCGAGCCGGCCGATTCGGACGCGATGGGGCCGGTCAAGCAACGAGCATTTCACGGGCGAGGGCGGGGGCGAGCTCGCTGGAGGGCGAAGGCGAAGAAGCCGGATCCGCCGGCCGGCGAGCTCAGCTTCCGGCGGCGCGGCGGGGGCGGCGGGGAGGGAGGGGGGAGGAGGAACCCGACCGGCACCGGGCGGCGGGCGAGGGGAGATCGCGGCGGGAGGAGCGCGCGGTGGTTGGGAGCTACGAAGTGGTTGGCAGGAGGCGCATTGATGGAAGTTTCAAGTCGGAGTGAGTGACAGTGAAGCGCGGAGAAGGCAGATGAGCGAGCCGCGAAGAGAGCGCCGCGCCGAGCCGTGTCTTATCCGCAACCGACGAATTTAGGGGAAAATTGCAACTTGCCCCCTGACGTGGGCCCGTTTTCGCAGAATTGGCCCCGAACTTGAGTTTTTTTCTCAAATGCCCGCCCCCCGGTTGAGAAAACGCGTCTTCTCGTGAAGTCACGGTAATCATCCTTAAAAGTGGAATAAATTGTCTAGGAGAAACGTCGGAGTTAAACGTGATGTCCACTTCCTGCTTCGGTGTGAATCTTTTGGCTTTGCCGGGTTCATTCCCGCCTCTATGCTCTTTGCTTGCTTCTCTTTTGATCCCTGTTGTGTTTATGAGGAAAAATATTCGACCTTTTGCTTCTTCTCGAGAAAAGTTATCAAAAGAAATCTTAACATTATTGTATTTGTGCTAATTCGATCTTCAACCTTTCAATTTGATCGATTTAGTCATAAATCTTTTGACGATTTGCCAATTGAGTCATTCCGGCTGATTGTGATTGGAAATCGCCGATGTGGACACTGATCGTCTTACGTGATATGGCCGGCGGCGCTGTTGTTAACATTTTTAATAATATTTTAATGATTTTTTTTTAAGTTTTTGATTTTTTATATTATTTGCTTCTTTTTTTTCCCTTTGTGGCCGACTAGGGTCTTCGGCAACTCTCGCCGGTTGAAGGCCTCGCTCACGGCCAGTGAGGCCGCGAAGGCCCTCGCCAGATCTGAGGGAGAGGCCCTCATCGGCCGTGAAGGCCCTAGGTGAGGCCATCATGGCCTCGCCGGCCGCAGGCGAGGGCACAAAGGCTTTTGGCCAGGCCATCGAGGCCTCGCCAATTGCGAGGTCGGGCACGACGGCCCTTGCCAAATCTTCACCTAGGGCCATTGTAGCCTCGCTAGTGCCTTCACGACCAGCAAGGGTAGCCCCAATGGGAAAAAAAAAGCAAAGAGAAAAAAGAAAAGAAAAAAGAAAAATAAAAAAATACAATAAAAAATTAATATTTTTAAAAAAATTACAAAAAATGTCAACGTCAGTACTGGCCGTGTCATGTACGATGATCAGCATCTACGTTAGTGATTTCAGGCTAAAATTGACCGAAAGGATTCAATTAGCCAAATTGAAAAGTTTATAACTGAATTAGTACAAGTGCATTATGTTTTAAGACTTTTTTGGTAATCTCCCCATTCTTCTTGGGATGTGATTTTCGGCAAGGGCAAATGTGGCTAGTTCGCTTGCTTCCTCATCAATGCTTGTACGATGGCATTGCGGCGTTCCCTACTCCTTAGCTGCTTCTTTCTTCCTTTCTCCATCTAGACAGTTTGTTGGCTTCTCGAATATCGTGCCGAAATTTAATTGACAACGCGAATTTAAGAGTTATAACTAGGAAAGTAAAGTGCGGTATGAGTTAGTAAATACACGGAAATATAGTAAACTTGTTTGATTTGTGCATGGGTTCTTATATATGACTGGTGATATTTACAATGGCTTTGTCGTAACTGCTTTTCAATGATTTGCATTATTAATGGATAGTTTTCTGCGGTTGTCTCCATGTTCTCTTGTTCTTTGGCATTCTCTACCCGCGATCCTTAGATTCTTTCTCCAACAGTCATCTTCCTAAAAATGAGCATCATTGCCTCCATGATTTTGTTCTGGTAATGACTGGTGATTGTCCATCAGCAACTGTTTCATGATTGTACTGCTCCGTGGTTCCATCTTTCATGTCACGTGGTCTAAGCTATTTCCCCAAAAAATGTGCGTCCATTTCTTCCCAATCTCATCTACCTCGCAATCGCGCCTCCGTGTTCCTCTATCAATGGGTCCATTACTTTTCAATCGCTTATCTTTAAGCTAGTAGCCATATGACTATGCCTTTTGCGCCTCTAAAGATCTTCATACAGCATCTTGCCATTTGCTCGTTGTTAATATCCACATCGCCATGTATCGATTACTAGGTAGATATCATCGAAGAGCATCATCGTCGGTTGGTGAGACGTCGTCCTCTACGATTATTGACAAAACGCTATGCACACGGTAATGTCCACGCATGTCCTATATAACCATTCATGCTCACGTGCCTAAAATGCGTTTATCGATGACCTGATCATATTTAGGTGTAAACACACCCGGTTAGTAGCACGAAGGGAGTCGCTAGCAATAGGCTGATAGCGACCCCCTCCCCACCACTTGGGACACTCTCTCTCTTCGTGCAAAGAGGAGTAATTAGGGAGAGAGAGAAAGAGAGGTCAAAAGGAGACTTCATTATTGGGTCTTTCTCGTCATCTCTAGTTAATGTAACTAATGACCTGAATAATTATGATTGCAACAATCTCTCCTCATGATATGTTCCTCCGCTCCATTCGCTCTTTGATTAGGAGATCTATGTTCGATTCATATGTATTTCAGGGAGAATGACACGTGGAATTTTTGTCCATTTTTTTCAATCAACTACTTAAATTTTTTTTTATTTAATTAAGTATATCGATTTTTAAGATTTAACTCAATGTAGCGTCCTTGTTGAATGCACGGACGAAAATTGCTGATATGAAACTAACACACCATTAAATCGGTAGCTAAACATCCATGCGGACATCCTATGTATTCTTCTAGGATGATGCCACGTCAGCAATATACGAGCAAATATTAATTGGATGATCCGTATCAATTCCCTTGACTAAAATTATGAAATTTGTTCTTCCAATGAAAGAAAATCCCAACCACTGCCGCAACAAGCCACCACAACCACCCTCGAACACCACCACTGCGCTAGAGCTCGCCCCTTGAGCACCCACCATGACCGCTCCAACCTCTTCGAGCTCACTGATTTCTCCATGGCCACCGCGACGTCGACGTCGACGGCCATGGAAGGGCCGTCGCCACCGTTTGGAACCGCCGGATTCGATCGAGCCGGACGCCGTGTGCCACTGTCATGATCTTGGCTCGTCTCGAAATGAATTGTAGTTAAGCCGCCGTGGGCTCGACCGCTGCTGCCCTCGCCCCCTGTTCAGGCTCCGTTTTCATTGCTCTTTCTCACTCTCGTAACGGTAGGGAGGCAGGAAGGATCGACGACCCTCGAATTCTTGATCCCGCGGCAGAAAAAGTCAAACTGACAAGACATCGCACTATCATGGTTGGCGACTGTTCCACTCCCTCTCCCAACATTTTCTCCACTATGCACGAAGCCCGAGGCTGTCTTGGTCCTCGTCTTGCTGTTATTTTATCCAACAAAAGTAGCTTTCCCACGCCCGTTTGCCATAGTCTCTCTCTGCATCGACCCTTTTCTCCACTGATCACTTTCTTGGAGCTTGCCGACGACAGACCCACGATCGAGGAGGACCTTGGACAGACGGTGCGGGTGGAGGAGTGAAGCAATGTCTCTGAGACAGTCCAGCGCGGCGCGCAAGAACGGGTACAAGAAAGCAGTGAGCGGAGACGAGGCGAGGAGGAAGAGGGAGGAGAAGCTGGTGCAGATCAGGAAGAGCAAGAGGCTTGACAGTCTCAAGAAGCGACGTAATGGGTCGCTCCTCAATGACAATGCGCACCTCCATCATCTTCAACCCAAGGTCTTCCTTTTTCCTTTTCTTCTCATCTTCCATTTTCCTTTTTTTCATTTTTTCTTTTGTATGTTAATTCGTTCTGCCGTTGTTTAGTGTGCTCTATCAGTCTTTGCATCTTGCCCAGCGTTTGATTGTGTTCAATTGTTGTTGACTTCGTTCAGTTGCTCTTTATTTTCTGGAGTGCGTTTGGGTCACTGTGTAACTTAGTTTTCTGGGTGAGTCATAGTTCTTGTTGATGGTAAAGACTTGTTATTTATAGAAACTAAAATGCTGGGGGCGAAACAAGAAAAAGAAAGGAGAGAAATGGGGTTGATTGAGCGAGGCAATAAAGTAATCTGGAGCACTTGCTTTAGGCAGAAACAGAAAAGGTGGGCCTGCGAAATGCCACTTTCATCCCCTGAAATAGTTTTGGGTTGGTCCTCAGAGGGTTTGGCTCCATCAAGAGAGTCTTGGCTTTTCACAATCCATTAATAAACTTTGAGACTGGCCGACCAATTATGTGCGTGCTGGTGGCGTTTTCTGCGATATATGGTCAAGATAAAAGGAACTGAATTGGGAATGGAGTTTTCATGTTAATTAAAAGAGTCGGGCAAAGAAGAAAAAGTTTGAGAAGAAAGTTGGGTTTTTTACCTGATTTCATTATCACATATGACACAGTAGATTCAGTGGGATTCTTGATCACCGACATCCTCAAACACGAGCAATGACAACAGCCTCACCAATTCCAACCCCATCGATCAAAACCTGTTGAAAGTGGCGGGGCAACTGCTAAATTACCTCAGTTAACATCAAAAAATCAAATAGTTCTATTTCAATGACTAACATGGAATGAGGCTTTCGCATTCATCAGCCATTACTGCAGAATGTAGTACTATACATTGAAAACAAGTCATCTGTGGATATGCTAATGTCGGGTCAATAGTTTCTGACCAGTGTTCATGACAGTTGGAACATCTTCCACTGATGGTTCAAGCAGTGTTATCGAGTGATTCTACCCAGCAGTTAGAAGCAACCGCACAGTTCAGGAAGTTATTGTCGACTGGTAATTTCGAAGCCCTCTGTCCCTCCTCCTTTAATTGTTTTACCTTAGCTTGATTGTCGTCGGAATGTTTGCATGATCAATGTCGAAATCATATATTTGTGAAGATCAGTGCCTTCCAATCGACGAGGTTGTTGGAGCAGGAGTCGTCCCTCGATTCGTGCAGTTCCTCGATGAGTATCGTTTTCCTCGATTACAAGTATGGTCGTTTTAGTTTCTATCAATGTTCTTTCACTGAGATCTTAGTTCTTGCAGGCAAAAGGAAATTCTTTTACCTCATTTGCCATGATGTCATAATCTTTCTTCATCTTCAGATTGAGGCTGCGTGGGCGTTGGCCAATATAGCTTCTGGGAGACTAGATCACATAGAACTCATCATCCAACTCGGTTCTATCCCTAAATTTGTGCGACTTCTTAGCTCTTCTGTTGCTGAAGTTCGAGAACAGGTTGGGTTTTTTGATTTTCCTCGTGACAATTCTTTGAGTTGATTTCTTAAAAAAAATTGGTGAATATGATGGATGAGATGATTTAACCTAGATTCCCATGAATCAAGCAGGCTGTCTGGGCACTGGGAAACATTGCCGGTGACTCGCCAAATTGCAGGGACCATGTGTTAAGTGGAGGCGCTCTAGTCCCAGTATTGGCTCAATTAGATGGACATCCAAAGTTGGCCCTGATAAAATGCACTACTTGGACTTTATCCAACTTATGCCGTGGGAAACCTCCGCCTCCATTTGAACAGGAAAGGAATCGTTGTTAATTTCTGTAGTCGTCAAAATGTGGTCCAAAACATCAATGGCAAGTCACATTTTTCGTAGAAATGAATCGTGGACCATAAGATTTGCTGATGAGATCTAGAATAGCTGAAAAAGGCAGTGTAGCTCCTCAAAACTCCACATTTTGGGATTTACAAAAATAAATTAAATATAGCATGTTTAATGAAACTTTATGAGAATCAATTGTAGTTTAAAGGTAAAACAAGAAGTTGTCAAATGCAATTCTTTCATTACCCATTACATGCACTCACACAAACACAAGGCAGATTCAAGTAATGTCTCCCTTGACTGAGAAGAGTAATGATGTTGACCCTGTGATGACTTTCAATTGTTCAAGAAATGATTGGAGAAGTTATATTGCCCTCTTCATTATTTGTTCTAATAGACTATAAGAGAATTGAGGGAAGGAAAAGAAATGTTGCTTCTTAGTTCATGGCAAGGAAGGGGTTATCAAAATGTGACTTTTATACCTAATGTATTAGCAAGTCTATTATGAGGTTTTAGTCCTGATCGAGCGGTTTAGCCGATTTAGAAGTCGAATTTCAAGTTAGAATCACATGTGATTTAAATCTTAGTACATCTTTAAGTTGTTAGAATGAGACAAACCACAAAGGTTTGGTATAAATCAACAAACTGAGGCTCTTCAGTGAATTTCACCATATCATTGAGTCCCTGTGCTTCAATTGTTAACTGAACGTGAGTTGTGAAAGAATCATGACTGAAACAAAGGATTCTGCTCCAACACACCTTCGAGTTTGATCATCTTATACTATTGAGTTGAATGTGAACTCGAGTCATATAATTTAATGGTTAAAATTTCCGATCCTGTCTTTCAGAATTCTAAAATAGTTTATTAGTTTATTTGGAGGATTATGATTTGTCTTTGCTGCATTTAGGTTAAGCCGGCCTTGCCAGCCCTCAGGCACCTCATTAATTCAGAAGATGTAGAAGTATTGATTGACGCATGCTGGGCTCTATCTTTTATTTCTGATGGCTCAAATCAGAATATCCAGTTTGTGATTGAAGCAGGAGTTTGTCCACGGCTTCTAGAACTTCTCGTGTAAGATGATATATATGGGCCGTCTAGCATGGCAAAAGAATGTCGGGTTTGCTGCATATATATTTCTAGTCTGGGCATGCAAATACAGAAGGCCAATTTGTAAACAGAGCATAGTAAACTGGTCAAACACTTAAGCTTCATGAATACTGATAGGGTCTAGGTATATACAAAGCGACACTAGGGTGGATATCTCACTTAAGGATACCATTTTTTTTTTTGTGTCAACTCACTTTCTTTTCTCATATGTGGTTCATTTGCAGGCACCCATCACCTAAGGTCCTGGTACCGACTCTTCAGGCTTTGGGGAACATTGTGTCGGGCAACGATGCTCAGACCCAGGTCTTTCCATCTCCCTTATATGGCTGAAAATACTAAACATAGTTCAGTCTTTTGAAAGCATTAGGTCTTTAGAATCTGAGCAGCACAACGTATATCTCCGATTATCTCTGAACTTGAAGTAACTGCATTCATGCGACTGATGTTTTTGACTTGTTTCATTGGTCTTGGGATTCGTAGATACTATCCAAGATTAAACCAAGCTTCCTTTATCCTTACCTAAAGACTTGATTTTCGGTTGCAGTTTGTTATTGACAATCAAGGACTGCCTCCTTTATATCAAATTCTGACAAAGAATTGTGAGAGGAGTGTCAAGAAAGAAGCTTGTTGGGTAATTTCAAATATTACAGCGGGTAACAGAAGTCAAATTCAGGCAAAACCTCTATCCGACGATAGCATAGTATATTGTATTGACCATTGAATATGAAATAAGTGTCTATTAAAACCTTTTTGTAGTTGCTTTTGATTGTTTGTGCTGTTGTAAATTACTGCCCCGTCATTATCCTGAATTCCTGGGTGAATCTTCCTATAATTGATGGTACCTTGTCACTTATCCCTGGACAGAGCAGTCTCTCCTTCAACGAAGTAATTGTTTTCACTTTTGATTTTCTTGTCAAGGAACCTCCAACGTATTTCAAAAGTACATTTCAAGATTGAATACCAGAATTATGTTCACTCTTTCCCCTTTTGTTTTTAAAAGGAGCTTTTGCTTATCTGACAGATCTATAACATTGCCAGACAAGTCAGGATCTTAATCCCTAATGATAACTTGATCAACCTGTATGGATTTTGCTATCAGACATAGCATTTTAATTATGATGTTGACACTCTTAGGAAATGTTTCCATAGGTCATTGTGCTTGCACAAACTTGTAAAAACGGTTTTATTGTCCTTTTCAGGCTGTGATGGAAGCAAACATCATCCCTCCTGTTGTGAGCCTTCTTCAACATGCCGAATTTGAAATTAAGAAAGAGGCTGCATGGGCTATTTCAAATGCCATTTCTGGCGGGTCCCATGAACAAATTCAGTATGTCTCTATCTACATTTACTCTGCTCCAACACATGTGGAACCTCGTGCTGGTTATCACCCAAAGATGGAAATCATTCCCATACTGTTCCCGTTGCGATTCATTTTTTATAGTTCAAGAGAATTAAATGTCTGTAGCTCATGTCTATGTCTAAACTAACTGGTTAGTTACTTTGAGATTGTTATTCTTGTCGCCTTCTGCTAGTCATATGGTTTGTCTAGGGTTGTTTCGTCCCTTTACCTACGAGGATTGATGAAGCAGGGAATGCAATTCCATTTCATGTTGGCTGCACTTGCAGAGTAAGGAAAAAAAGGAAAGTCTCACTAGAAAAACTATAATCGGCAGTTCATTTTTCAGTTGTTAAATGTATTATGTAGTAATGTGTTGTTGGAGATCATAATGGATCCATCCATTAAGCAAGCGGATTGTGGTGGCGTTCAATGTCCAAACACTTCAAAGCCCTCTCTCACGCAAATGCTGTTACTAAACCAAATCCAGAAGTGTGGAAATGATTTGAAATGAAGTGACAGTGACAGTGATGGCGGGGGAGGGTTGGATGATATCAAATGGAATTATCCGACTGCATCTGATTAGCTTAGAGATTTATATTAGTTGATGGAAGCGTGAGTTCTTAATTGAACACTTCAACATGATTTACAGAATTTTGACCTTTGTTGTTTTTGCAGATACTTGGTGAGCCAGGGTTGTATCAAGCCGCTCTGCGATCTCCTTATTTGCTCCGACCCTCAGATCATAATGGTGTGCCTAGATGGTGTGGAAAGCATTCTAGAGAGCGGTGAAACAAACAAAGAACGGGGTATTTTCCAGGTCAATTTATATTTGCGCATGATTGATGAATGTGAGGGGTTGGACAAAATCGAGGACCTCCAGAGTCACAAGAACAACGAGGTCTATGAACAAGCCGTGAAGATTTTGGAAAAGTATTGCAACAAGGAGGAAAATGAAGAAGAAGAAGAATCGCATAGCGTTTATTTTGGAGTTGACACGGGATTTAATATTGGAAGGCTCAGTCTCTCCTGATCGGCACTTTGCTTTGTGAGAAGCTTTTTGTTGTTTGGCTATGAAAAGATGCACGCAGTTGCAAGGTGATGCTGTGCCGATCGGTTGTTCACTGCTTGTTGCTATTGCAGAGGATAACTGTGGCAGCACATTAGTATCATATGCTACTGCTAGGCTGGTATATGTCTCACTTGTGTTTTACTCGTTTTTTACCTTAGTAGTTTTGGTGCAATATCACGTCAAGGAGGAATCCCAGAGGAAACATATTAGTCTATATGACACTATCCATGGTAACAAGCAAACGTTGCAATGCTTTACTGGCTAGCCATATGGTCAATCGAGAGAAATTAATCCTCCTCGAGCAGTGTCAGATGACTAGAGCATTGAGATCTGTGAGAATCAGATGACATGATGCATGGCTTCTTGCTTGGTAAGTAACCGGCATTGATTAGAATTTTTCTTTAGCTAAAACACTTACCAGATGTTTTCTGAGGAGGGCTAGTTTCTCTTGGCCAATCTTATGGATGGCATCGATTAGCTAGCAAAACATGTGATGTTACTTACGGACAGTGTTATACATGAATTTACATTTGTTTGTAACGGGAAAAATACTATGTTAAGTTCTTTTTGTCAAGAGTAAACTGTTTCAGTTCGTCTGTGTACTAATGTTGCTATGGAAGCCCTCTGGTATGTTTGTAAATGAAGGTAAAGTTATAAATATGGGTAATTTAGTTGGAGGCACCGAAGGAATCGCGGCCAATGCAATTTGTGGTCGCTAGATTCGATAATAAGGACTTATACTTGAAAGATTAATGTGGGCGGGGACTCCTTTATTCAAACTATAGATTGATGAAAACGCAAGAAACATAAACCATCGTGAAGGTCGGAACTCAGAAACTCAACTTTGGTAAATAAGTGAGTTAGGGTTGGAGGGTCATCACCTACATTGCATCTGTAAGGAGATTAGCGACTTGTTTAGGGACGTACCGGTGACGTAGCAATCGAGTCCACCGCTAGACAGCCATCCTCGAAGCTAACTCAAAGTTGATCCTTGCTTGGTCAATCATCGTTTGTGGGTCGAATTCATCTGTTGATCATTAGTTAGAAAAATAAAATCTCGACCGATTTAACGTTCAGAAAAGCTCTTTGCAGCTTCACCTTAGTTTGAAAAAAGGAAGCCCTTCGTATGGATTTGTCATCATCTTGAACATATCACCGCAAAGGGATGGCGCATCCGCTCGGAACACACACTCAATTGAAAAAGAAAAGGAGAAACTGGCCAGGACGACATCCAAGTCTAGCTTCGCCAAAAATCACATTCATCTTAATGAAATGAGAAAATGGCCAAAAAGACGGGGAAAGTGGGAAGATAAGGTGTCGAGATAGAGACATGCCGAACGCTCAAAAGACCCACATAAAAGGACGATTTAGGACCCTAACCAGAGAAACTCTTAAATTATAGAAGAGAAAAACCCTACAAAACATGACTGTGTCCAATGAAATGTTCCCGAATCTCCTAGACTTACACAAGGAGTCACATGTCTAAATCAGCTTGTCGCAACACAGTTTTGTCGAAACCCCATGTGACTATGCATTCGACCATACAAAGAGTTATGCTCTTCATCCTAAATGCACCTTGAGGATACAAGCGACCCGAAAGAAAAAAAGCTTACTCCAACTGAAAACCTGCTATCTTTTTTTTTTCCCTGCTGCAAAGAGGGGGCTTTGAGAGAGAAAATAGAGAGTCAAATAAGTCAAAGTCATTGCTCAGACCAGGAAGGGCCGCGCCCTCGGCCTATCGCTTGGAGGGTCTCTCGTCATCCTCTCCCCCATCGTCGCCATCGTCGTCGTCAGAGTTGTCCCTATCCGATCGCTTCCTCTTCGGCGGAGCCTCGACCTTCCCGCCAGCATTGTCCCCGTTCCCGTCTTCCTCGTCCTCTTCATCGACATCTTCTTCCTCGCCATTCTCCTCAGGCTCGAAGTCGCTTGCGTCCTCCTCATCCTCGGGACGACCCACAGGCCTGACTAGGTACTCAGTTCCCAATTCCTCCTACAGAATCATTTGCATCGGTAAGTAAGGCTTAAATGAAATGAGTCAGTATAAACTCGAGATGTATCGGTCTTATTTATTTATTCATTTTCTTTTTCCCACTTTGAATCCTAGATTTAGAGATCTATCAAGCTTGAAAGCACGAAAATTTGAACGTTCTCGCGATTGTCACTTCTCTGAGAAGCAAACAACAAACACCCATTTCAATCTTTGACTGCCCTTCCACTTAAATGCCATTTTTGAGTTGAAGCATTCAAGAATCTGTTTTCAAAAGGTCAGATACCTGGAAAAGATCCAAGTAATCGGTAGACGAAAAAAACCGAATTCATCCGGTAAAAAAAGATCGCAAATTTCCAGTACAGATCCCTGGATATCTTGAAGGACCCAAGAAATTTGCGAAATCGAAGCAGTCAAAGGTTCCAAAAATTGGGAAGATGTAAAGATCAGATACCAGGGTGGCAGGAACTTAGGGGTTTCACCAATGAACAGAGCTCAGAATAGACGGTGAAAGATTGAACTACAATCCACACAAGAGGAATTCATAGAACAGTGGAAATTGAAAATCCAGGATCTCAATAGCTCGACACAACAATCCCGAAAATACCATTCCCACAATTTCATTTACTAGCAGGTTCAAATTCCTCGCCTCGAAGATAAACCCTAGATACGTGAATCAGTGGACGAGATGATGCTTCGCTCACGCAGATCTCTCTCTATCTCACTCTCTCTCTCTCGTCCTGTTTCCGTGATCAATATGACTACAGTGACGATGTACATGATGCAACCTACTCGATCTAGAACAGCAGAGCAGTAAGAAAGACAGAGAGAGAATTCTGACACGAGAAAGATGAGATTTTTCTGAACTCGAACTGATACGACTTCTGGTAAAGCAACGATTTTTTCCAAAGCCATATGGGGAAGACGCACAAGCAATTCTCAAGCATAGCTACGAATCGAACCGACAAGTTAGCTGAGCTGAAAGCGGAACCGCCAAAGATTCAGGTCATTGGATTACCTCATCTTCAGCCTCCTCATCGTCGTCGTCGTCGTCGTCGTCATCGCCGCCGTCGTCGCCCTCGGCGTCGTCATCCTCGTCGTCGTCGTCGTCGTCATCGTCGTCGCTGTCGCCGCCCACCGCCACGGGCCCACCGGAAGCGGGGAAGACCTCCTGCACGTCGTCGTCGTCGTCCTCCTCCTCGTCGCCGTCGCCATCCTCGTCGTCGTCGTCGTCGTCCTCGCCGCCGTCGCCGGCGCCTTCGCCCTCCTCCCCGCCGTCCTCCTCCTCCCCCGCGTCGCCGCCCTCCACGCCGTCGTTCTCCTCCTCGTCTCCGCTGGAGACCTCAATCTCCTCCTCCTCCTCCTCCTTCTCGACGAACGCTATCTCTGCTTCCTCCACAAGCTTCATCTCCGGGAAAGAGAGAAAGGACAAAAAGTTGCCCGGGGGAACTTTCTCGGGAAAATTTTGCGAACGGAATTTCCAGGGAAAAAAATCAAAATTCGCGAAAATTAAGAAAAAACAAGAGAGAGAGAGAGAGAGAGAGGAAGAGAGACAGAGAGAGAGAGAGAGAGCGAAGGAGCCTCTGTGCGTTTGTTCTAGCAGCGGCCCTGGGGCCGGATCTCGCCCGTCGAAAGGAACCCGGACGCGGATCGATGACGTGGCGATCGATCGGAGGGTCGACGTTCGAGGGCCTGTATCTAGGGTTGATGCTGGCTTTGCGGCGCCCTCATGGCCGTGGGCAGGCACGTGCCTGTCACGTGGAGAGATATTCTCCGGTTTGGGCTTCTGTTGAACGGCCCGTGGGCCATGGGCTAGTTTCTATCCTGGGCCTGTGGTGCCATTTATCGTTGGTAATCAGCTTAATCAATATGAAATTAATATATGAAGATTTCATAATTTCATTAAAAAGAAGGTCGTGAATAAAAACATCTCGAGCTTAATTCCAATAGACCACGATAATCGAAACGACAATAACTTTTTCAAATTAGAAATCGACGTGTAATGTTTAAGGAACGAAATCTGGCGTTTGGATCAAAATCAAACTCATGGCGCGTGTTAAATTATCCACGCTATCACATGTAAATGACTGTTGACTTGGGTGTCACTTAATTCACAAGGTTAGTGGGGGGTTTCCAGATGGATAGTAAAATCGTCAATGCATTTGATTTCGTGTTAGCCTCCTCATGTTAGCCTCTCTCTCTCAATGATAAACTCGAGTCACTTGTCGAAGGTCAAAACGTTCTCTCTATTGACATGAGAGCCCAACCCACCAAACTAGATGCATTGAGCTTGGTCACGGAGCAAAGTAATGTGATTCGAGGATTCAAGTTGATTGGAATTGAGACCTTTTTATCAACGTGCCTAACCAACATTCTTTTCAAATCACTCGCGGTAGCAATCATATTGAAGCAAAGCTCTTACAGGAACATCTTCATCTCCAAGGGGCAGTCAGTTTTCCAAACCACACATTGTCGCCGATGAAGTGCGAGCAAGAATGATTGGATCAGGGCGCAGGTGACGGAGCCGACTAATCACATTGCCCTGCCCCGAGCATACTTTTCCGTCTTACAAGGTGCTTAAAACTTAATAACCGCTCACTTTTGATTAGCTTACTACACCATGAGTCATGTAACTATTACGCAGAACCATTCCTTCGGGATGGGCCTAATACTTTGTTTTTTTTTCCGTTTTATCCGTCGCTAAACCTCGAATTGATGAGTAAGAAATACATGCATCATCAAAATGCGGAAAATTATTTTAAAGACTTTTTCTTGGTCAAGATTATATGTGACTTGACATGCGGAAAATACACGTAGAAGTGGCTACATACATCTGAAGCCAAAGTCATATGATCCTATGATGACAGCTCTGGTGGGTAACGTATAAGCATCATTTGGACAGCCACAGCTGGATCACGTCATTTTGACCGTGATCACTCCGCTAATAGCGTCCTAATACTAAAGAATAAGACTAAAACGGACCTATTCTTGTATGTGCGTATTCCATTTCTTTTTTAATGTTAGGACTTTATGTTGCCATAAAAAAATTATCACGTTATTAATATAAAAATTGAAAAAAAGTACATATAACAAGAGAAGCGAGTCGCGTAATTTAGTACACGGGATTTAGAACTTGTAATTTTTCAAGATCCAAATCCAAAAATGAAATAAAATTGAGTAATGTTAGATATTTCAAGATAAGTATACAAAGTTAACATGGTGAGTAAGATGTTCGAATATCAATTTCAGAAATTAATTTAATATGCTGACAAGTATTCTTAAAAATCTTTTTTTTTTATTTTTCAGGATTTCCGTTATAAAATCCGGGTCTGCGAACCCGACGAACTCGGGCTCAAAACAGAGTGGGGAGACAGAGATGCAACCGAGACTGTCCTCGTCGACGACGGCTTTCCGGTGGCCGGAGCTGCAGATCTCGCTCCCGCCGTCGATCCTGCGGTGGCCGGGGCGGGGGCTGTCGCGACTGGCGGCGGGGTGGAGCTTCAGGTGGCTCGATCTGGTGGTGGAGGACGTGATGTGGGCGCTCATCACGGTGCTGGAGTCGCTGGCCCTGGCCGCCATGCTCTGTTTCTTCGTCTCCTTCTGTGGCTGCACCATCTGAGGACGAACATGACGAGCTTGCGTGCGTTGCGAACTGCTCAACATAACCCAAAATTCATTCATGATTCTTGTTAATGATTACATGCGAGTCAAACGATTGCTGTTATAGTTATACTCCGTGGATTGCTGCTTGAATGTACTCTGTTCTTTTTGGCTTTCCGGTTGGGGGTTGATTGCTGAATCTCAACATCATTGACCCGTTTTCTGAGGGCATGTTCCTGCGCATTACTGGATCGTCTGCAACTAGAAATCGGGTTTCGTACGGCGGATTCGGAAGTCACGCCATCCCGTAAATCGTATGCAAACAAGAACACAAACTGCAAAATCCAGAAATGGAGGGTCGTCGTCGGTGGGAATTGGGTTTGGGATGGAAGTGGTCTGTTTCTGCTGAACAAATTTATGTTATTGGGGTGTCCATCTATACTCACTATTGAGGATGAGGGAGGACTTTGCCGGGACTAGGACCGTAAGGTAGACTTGATCGCTGACTCAAGATGCAAAGAGCTTCTGGTCGTCGAGATCGAACACATGTAAAGTAGTGTTTGCATACGTACCTATTATGTCCTAAATTTTTCAATTGGATCAATTTAATCCTAAATTTTTTGATAATTTACCGATATACTTCATTTGGTCAATTTTGGCTGAAAATTAATGATGTGGATGTCTGCCGTCTTACGTGATACGATCAATGCTGACATGAACTTTTTTTAAAATTTTTAATAATTTTTTCGATTTTTTTTCTTTTCTTTCTTCTTCTTCTTTTTTTTTTTTTGCTATTGGCGAGCCCTGCCGGTCATTGGGTGAGAACGAGGGCTCGTGATCCTTGCCAGCCGCATGTGAGGGCAATGAGTGGCGATAGCTGGTAAGCTCTCGTCCAACTTTGAGTGAGAGTCACAACCCTTGCCAGCATTCGGTGGAGGTTGACTTCGGGGTTCATAACATGAATGGAAGACCCTTTGGAAAGGAACAAATGGCTCAAACAACATGGTGTTTACATAGGCCCTCGCTTTTGCCGCCCCACCATCATCGGAAAGGGCCAATGATGGTGGGGTGATGGTCGGCCGGGGTTGCCAGGCCTTGGCCAGTGGCCGGCGACCCTGGCCGACCACGGGCAAGGGCTGCCATTAGTGGAGTTGTCGTCCTACATCGCTACATCAATAGCTGATATGACGAGCTGATGTGGTGGGTAATTATTTAGTCATATTCAATTATAACTTGACTCATGGACATTGACTTAGAATCAAATTAAAACTAAAAAATTTCATATTCCTCTCCCTTCCTCCTCCATCCATAGCCATTGCTCTGGCCGGGCCATCCATGGACTTGAAAATCCAATTCGACAACTTCACCCTCTGAGCCGCTGCAACCTCCATCCTCAAGCCCATCACCCTGTCGTGGCCGCCGCGCCAACTAGCAAGTTCCCTCCTTCTACCCTCGTTGCTGCACCTCCATGTACCATCACTTTCTTTTTCGAAGCCATTTCTCTAGTGAGAGTACTTTACTGCTAACTCTCTTGATTTTCCTTTCAAGATATTTCGTTCGAAAATAGAAGTGAAGAGTTCTCTTATCATGGCGCAAAATAAAGAGCTAAACCTGTTGAACAGATTCTCTAGAAATGTGACTCTTAAAGATTTATGCGATTGGACTATGTCTTGCCACATAGTGCTTTTTGATTGTTGATTTTGATGGATTGTAATTTCAATTATTCATTTTGGAGATTGTTACTTTTGGCGGATAGTGGTTTTTGTTACTCAATATTTACTTTGAATCATTTCATTGCTACCTATATTATTTTGCTTGAAAAAAAATGAAATCGGAAAAGGAAAAAAAATAGGTTCTTGGGTAGACCTTGAAACCAGACCGAAAAAACAGGGTCCAGGGAAAACAGGATTGATTTCAAGTTTTAAAAATTGGGAACAGATTATAACAATGTTAATTTTAGATTTCAGGTCTGGACCTAATCTATTTTGGAATCGATCACCCTAGTCGCTAGTCCAGATCTAGCCTGACGAAATGCCACCGTGCCTCCAGATCTGAAGCCATGCCTTCAAATCTACGTGTCAATTTGTAAGTGGATCTCACAAAACAAATGGTACCGTCGGCGGCTGACGTGGCGATATGGAGTGATTGAATATTTCTCGATGATCGAGATTGACCCGGCGCATCGCTCGCCCAGCTGGTTAAGCTCGTTGATGATGTGTCGACAATCCACGCTTCAATCGCAACACATCCCAGCCCTTCAGCTCATTTGGGCCAACTTCCCAGGGACTCAAAGCTCATTTACAAATCCTGGGGAAACACTATCGAAAACAAGCATGTTAATACCCTCTTTCTCCATAAGCCCACCAAACTATCCAAAATTAGCAGTTATCCTAAAGAAAATAGTCGATCCTGAGTGGCAATGGTATCAAAAGGCTCATTGGTGACCAAACCGAAAAGATTCACAAGATATAGGGGCCACTAGGAGTGAGCAAAATAGGCTGATTGGATTTGAAATCTTTTGGACCGGACTGAATTGGCCGGTTCTGAGCGGTTTACAAGGGCATCGATCTAGTTCCCGGTTTCAAAAAATTGGAACCGCTCCGATTCTCCGTTTCATGTATGGAACCGTTCATTCGGACCGCCTAAACCGAATTGACTATTTTTTCTTTAAATATTCTTGAAAATCTATAAAAAAAAATGAAAATCCCTCAAATCTTAAGTACTCTCTCGCACACAGCCTGAGTCGCTTCCTTTCTCAAATTTAAACAAAACCCCAATCTGTGTCGCTCTTTCTCCGTGTTGCTCGCTTCGCCTCTCTCTAGGTCGACTGTCACGACTTGCCTTCCTCTCACGGTCTCATTCTCTCGCTCATTTCTTACATGAGTCGCTCTCGCCACCTCCCTCTCCTGGTCTCACCCTCTCACTCGGCTCTCACCTCTCTCTCTTGCTCTGCTTTTGGCCACTCGACTCTCACTCTCTGTCTTGCATCTCATCAAGGTAAATGCTTTATTTTTTTTTTGCTGTTCTTTGTACACCATTTCAAATTTTTTTTTAATCTCATCTTCGAATTTTTTTATTATTCTCTATCTCGCATCTCATTGACTCTCACTCTCCGTTTCTTTTTTGCAGCTTTGTCAAGTGCCTCCCTCAACAGTTTTCGTACGTCTCATCTGTGCCTCGTTACCCAATTCATCTTTTTGATAACAGATTAAGATGTCCACCATGAATCACTTGGCCATTTCTCACCCCGTCTGTTTTCATTTTCTTCAATTCCTTTGCCTATTTTCAACATTGAACAATAAAAAAAGAATTTCACTGGCCCACCCAGGAATCGGAGGGCAATGATCTGATTTCCAATTCCAAAAATTAGGAACTGATTGTACCTATTCGGATCCTCATTCGGATTCTCATTCTTGGGTGGGAACCCATCATTCCTAGGGGTCACTGCATAATACGACAGAAGACAAAATATTGGTGGTCATACTGATGTGATGGGCAGTTTCACGGGAGGATTAAGCCATGCGAGAGGTGCTAGCATGATAAGTCTCTCTCAAGTTTAATAATGATTTCTCAGATTTATCATGCGAAATTTAGGAAGCTCAACAAAACTTGCATCTCGAAGTTCCCGTAGCCTCGTGTCTTAACCACAATGGTAATTTTTAAGAAGTAGCCACAGTCGAAAAAATTCCTACAGTTAATCAAATTCTTTAATTTTACATCCTAAATTCAGTAATACTTCCCCATTTTTGCACATAGATTTCATGCGTCTTTCTTGGTTAGTATTCGAGTACTTGATTCTACAATTGACTGTTCATGCATTAGGAATACACGAGCGTAGCGACCCGGCAATCGAATCCATCTCCGAGCAATGTATAGATGCTCGCGAAGCAGACGGCGGACCCAACACAAGTGAAGACGCCGGAGTATTGCGCTGAGCTGTACTTTCCGGTGGTGAGCCTGACTCTCCTGCTTGCGGCTGACGCCCTGATCCGGGGTCGATACAGGTTCGTTGACTACAGGCTAGCCACGGCCACGATGTAGCCGCCGATGTGTGAGGGGAGATTCAGGGGCGCGATCAGGTCGCCGTTGACTGGTAGGAACGATCTCGTGCGCGGCCTCTGTGCCGGTGTCCATGGCCGTCGTTAACCAGCTGATGGGGAGTTAAAGGCAAGAGGATGTTCTAGTTATTAAGTCATTAGAAGTGAGTTTTGTGTTCGTTTGATTTTTTGTTTTCGGTTTTTTTTTTACAAATATCTGAAACTGAAAGGTATAGTTCTCCTGTTCATGGCGTGACTTGGCCCGTGAAAGTTCGCCTTTTTGTCGCTTCCACTGATCGGGGATGGCCGTTGATGTAACGGCAGCTTCTTGAAGCTTCTGTGGGGGCACCAAAAATGCACATTTCGCCGATTTGACCTTCACTTTTTATGGAATTAATAACTCCAACTCATCATTTTTCAATACATTTCAATTCACGTGAATAGAATAAAACTCCACTCGTAAAAAAGTGAGCTTGGCTTTTCATGTTAACATGAAAAGGAGACGCCGCGCGACACTGAACGCAAGTAGGTATTGCATGAAAGAATGACCCGGGAGAGGAAACTAGCAGAGAAAGAAAAGCTCAAATCATGGTATTCCTGATCATTGAAAATAACACAATGAATCAAGTGATCCGGTCAAATGTAAGATCCGTCTAAGTTAGGCTGTCCAAGAACGAATCAACCTCCTACCGAGCCTCCTCCTCCTATAATGGCTTCGATGAGCCCTTCGAAGGCTCGTTAATGAGAAAATACTTGAGATATTTTGATCTCCGAACGTAAGCGATGGACAGAGCTGATATCTGCCCAATGCATTCTCCTTGTTTATCACAGGTTTGAAAGGAGCAGCAAAAAAGCAAGACACGTGGACCGCAGGAGCTGGGAAACAGACAAGGCAAGGAAAGAAGTGACTGACCCGTGAATCCCAACACCCCATGAGTGGTGGCAACCCTTCCATTTCCTCACGCTAAGCTCCAAAGCTCGACCACCGTATTTCAACACGCCCCCTCCCTCTCCGGGAACGCCAACCACCACTTCGTACCTCCGAATCCTCGCATGTCTGCTGCCCCACAACATGAAAGCTCTCGTCCGCTCTCTCCTCCTCGCCCTCCGCTCTCTCCTCCTCGCCCTCCTCCTCCTCGCTCTCCTCCTCGCCGCCTCGCCGCCGCCGGCGCAGTCCTTCGAGTTCCCGGCCCAGAACATCGCCGACCTCATCGAGCAGACATGCAGGCTCACGCCCTTCTACGACCTGTGCCTCTCCTCCCTCAGGTCCGACCCACAGAGCGGCGCCGCCGACGTCCGGGGGCTCGCCCGCATAATGGCGGGCTCCGTCCTGGCGAGCGCGAGCCGCACGCTGGACAGCATCCAGGAGCTGCTGAGCCGGGCGCCCGACCCGGAGTCGGAGCAGCCGCTGGCCTACTGCGCGGAGCTGTACATCCCGGTGGTGAAGTACAGCTTGCCGCAGGCGATCGACGCGCTCGACAAGGGCCAGCTCGGGTTCGCGGAGTACGGGCTGTCGGACGCGGGCAAGGAGGCGGAGGAGTGCGAGAAGAACTTTTCCAGCCACGGCGGGTCGCCGGTGACGGAGGGGAATGAGCTGGTGCGGGACCTGGTGGGCGTGGCGCTGGCGATCATCAAGATTTTGCAGAAGACTTTCTAGCTCTCTTCTATAATTGATAGGGTGAATATAAATAAATTGCACATTTTCCGGACATATGTTGAATACCCTTTTTCACATTTAGCTTATATTCATCTATCTCCCCCTTGAGCTAGATGATTCTATGAATGATATTTAATGACTTTTTTTTAAAAATTGTCTAAGACGTTACCTTTGTAATTTAATTCCTACGACTTTAATATCGACTAAATCGAGCTGACGTATTAGCCATAATTGAAAAAATATCGTGACGTGGGCGAACTTTTTTTTGCCACCGCGGACTATGAGCTAATGTGAAAGACCACAAAACATCGAAGATAAAAATCACGACCAAAGCCTAGAGCAAGGAAAATTTCCACTACGAACTTTGCACCCTATGAGTCGGATTCTTACCGGCCCAATAGAGATGTCAGATCCAATTAAATTGATTTGTAGTCGAAAATGTTCAATCGAGAAAGTTACTCAACTTTGAGGATTTGATAAGACAAATTACATATTTGATAAAAAAAAACCTAGACCTTTTCACCTTTCTAATATCTTGGGCGAACTTGGGCAAGGTCTTCTATATCGATATATGGCCCGATTCGCGCATTTATAAGGTCGACTATATCAAACAAATAAATGACATTTCCTCCTAAAAGCGAAGCCTTCAGGCCGTCCGTGGCACCGGCGAATCTTTTCCCACGAAGTGACAATAACTCTAGACCATTTAGTAAGGAAACACAGAGGCTCGACCACCTCGTGGCTTTCTTTGTTCTATGTTTTTCTTCCAACCACTGCAACGAAACGACACGTACCGAAGTACCATAATGCTAAAGCCTTTCTTTATGCAATAAGATAAGATTAGAGATCACAAGCACAGCTTTTTGACTACTGGTCAGTTAAATTCTTGAACATTTAATTTGGTCAATCGTGTTCTCGACTTTTTCATTTCTAAAGCAAATAAGTTCTTAAGTTTTTAGAAAGTTTTGACGATTATAGTGGCGCTCGCGTTTGTAAGATCTTTTAAACCTAATCTCATTTCTTTTTGTGTATATTACAAAGGGCGGTATAATTTTTAGGGAGAATTACATGCAAAATTGTGGATATCTTGTGCAAAGCGCAATCAAGTCCTGAATGTAAGTGCATTATAATTCTAAACCTTTGGGATAAGTGCATTGAAAGTCTTAAAATTTATCACGAAAATGTAATCGAATATTAAAATTTGCAAAAAGTGCAAATGAATTCTAAAACTTAACAAGTTGGTGCGATTGAGTCCATCCAATTTGGCTAACTGGAAATGCGAATGTGGCTTATTTTAATAATTACTCTTTCCTACGTGGCAAATAGCTTAAGTGAAAAGGTCCATGTGTGTAAAATGACGCCATTTTGCGCCATTTACTTAATCGAAAACGGCATCGTATCAAGCCTCTTCCACAAACTAAATGTCACGTCCTTCTTTGAAACAAAATAACACTCGTATCCCCTTTGAACCCTAACCCTCAAATCAAGCCGATGCAGATCGCGATTTGCACCCCTCTCTAGTTGGAGTTTGACGCACATCTTGATTTGGAGTTCACAAAGTTGTAGTTCCCATTGCGAGTTGGAGTTCTCTTCTTCGTTGACCGCGAGTTCGTGCGAAGACTTGTCCTGCAGGAGCCTCAGCGGCGTATCAAGCGGCATCGACATATACTAGGCTAAGCCCAAACTTCCTAAACCAAATCAGGCCCAAACTCATTTAGCCTAAATCAAGCCCATACTCATTAAACCCATCTGAACCCAAAGTTTATTAAAACTAAATGAAGCCTACCTCACTATTTGTCATTGTTCTCCCAACAAAGTGGTATAAGAGCATTTGTTATTATTCGATTTTCTTGCCTTGTGTTAAACAATGGAAATGAATATCGGGTATATGCTTAACATTATGACCTCGTGCCATTGCTGGTCTTTAGGCACACATTACCAACGCCTACAATTTCAGCCAACTCATTGTTTCCCGTATTCACAAATTCAAAGTCACATGACTAGAAACATGTAAAGAAATCCCTACGAGACATAGCATAATAGATGCATCACTATCGATTACCCAACTAGTCTCATGATATACAAGATTCACTGCATCACCATTAAAGACAAGGGAAAAAGCCACAAAAAACTTCAAACTTTGCCACCTGTGACACATTTACCCTGAACTTTTTTTTGTGATACCAAAAACCCCAAACTTTGCCATTTGTGACACATTTATCCCAATGTATTTAGTTCATGGGCATTTTTGTCTTTTTTACTTTTTCTTTTTTTTTTTCCTTTTTTTTTCTTTCCGGCGAGGGGGCTCTCGCTGGATCCGGCGAGGGAGGCCCTCGCCGGCGTCGAGCGGCCCTTGCTAGACCTAGCGAGGGGGGCCCTCGCCGGCGTCGAGCGAGGGCGGCCCTCACCCTCGCCTAGGCGAGCAAGGGCGGCCATCGCTGACGCTGGGCGAGGGCGGCCCTCGCCAGATCCGGCGAGGGCGACCCTCGCTCGACGCCGGTGAGGGCGGCCCTCGCCGGCGTCGGGCGAGGGTCGCCCTCGCCTGGGCGAGCGAGGGCGGCCCTCGCTCGACGCCGGGCGAGGGCGGCCCTCGCCATCGCCCTCTCGCAGGCGTAGGGCGAGGGTTGCCCTCGCCCGACTCAGGCGAGGGCGGCCCTCGCCAGACATCGGCGAGGGTCGACCTCGCTTGAGTCGGGCGAGGGCCGCCCTCGCTCGACGCCGACGAGGGCCCCCCTCGCCCGACGGGGTCCTCGCCGGAAAGGAAAAAAAAGAAAATGCAAAAAAGACGAAAATGCCTATGGACTAAATGCATTTGGGTAAATATATCACAAATAGTAAAGTTTGGGATTTTTGGTGTCACAAAAAAAAGTTCGAGATAAATGTGTCATAGGTGGTAAAGTTTAGGATTTTTTGTGGCTTTTTCCCTAAAGACAATGAGAAAGTCTTCTAAAAGTGTAGTAACACGATTGTCATTGTCACTTTTCTTTTCTTTTTTCTTTTTGTTTCTTTCTTTTCAAGCGACGGCAATATCTCATATATATATATATATATATATATATATATATATATATATATATATCCCTTCTAATGGTAATAATGGCACTTGACATTTGCAAATTTATTGGATCTGTCTTTGCTTTTGACTTGGCTCTTATCTCTGTTCCTCGAAACCTTGAGTCTCACTTCTTCCCTTTTTCTCAACAACCAAGGCATCATACTGTAAAAAGAAAGATCCATATGTCTTCCTTTTCATCTCTTCATTCAAAACATTATCCATGGTAATCCTACCATTTGGGGCTGAATTAGACAAAGACATTCGAAACGTCTCTTATGAGTTTGGCAATATACCAAGTAACTATAATGCTTATATCTCATCATCAAACTCGATTCCCATCGCAATCAGCTGATTTATAATTTCTTGATCAGTCAAAGGAGTGTTATCTTAATATCTCAAAGCCATAATCTGTTTTGTCAGAAATAACTTGTTATTCCCGGTTTTTTGAGCATACAATTATTTGAGCCTATTCCACAAATTGTGTGCATGTGTTTTCTCAATGATAGGGTTCAAAATATTATCATCCATCCACTGCCTAATATAACCACACACTTGACAATGAAATATAGACCATTCAAAATTAGTTTTATTCTCACGTTCCTTAGCAGCAAGCACAGGTAAATAACAATCCTTCGCATAGAAAATATCTTCCATTTTCCCTTTTCAAATATGATAATTCAAACAATTCAATGTAACCATTCTACTCACATTCGTTTCCATCATTTATCAAGAGGCGGAAAAATCAAGCAAGAATAAATGCTTTGACACCACATTGTTGAGAGAACAATGACAATTTGAACAATATTGGATTAGCATAGTGAAACAAAATAATCTCGCCTCTTGTGCAAACCTAATAGGAAACAATATAATAGAGTAATATAAACACCAAGCCACTCACAAACACAAGGCGATTTTTTACGTGGAAAATCTCCTCAGTGTGAAGAGATAAAAAATCAGAGGACCGGAGTCTACCCAAAATCTTCACTATCAACAAAAGTGGGTGAACAAAGTTCTTTTTTAGTTAATAATAAAGGCACATAACAGCAGCAATAACATCAAGAACACCATTCTTGACAATACAAATGAATTATCAAGGATAAATCTCACCAAAAACATAGATTCGGTTTAACCCGTGGAAAGCCTGATGTAGGGAGCTTCAAGTGAAAACCAAACCGATTAGATTCGAGAAGAATGTGTCACGAGCATGTTGACAAAATTTCAACTCAATCGGAGCACGAATCGACCTCCAACGTCAGCTTGATGAAGACCAAATACTACACTCTTTCCCATATTTTCTACTTTGTCTTTCTCTTTGTCTACTACATCTCAACCAATGTTCTTTGCAGCTATTACATAAAAATAGCGAGAAACCTTATTTCTTCGTATGAATTATTATATAAGCTCAAGCCTTTAGGTTTGTAATATATTGGGCTTTCTCCACATGGGAGTGAACCTAGCCTAATAGACTCTCGATCGAAAGCTCAAGCCTTTCATGATTGAGAGCTACTTGTGCTTTGTCTTTTGAGAACAGACTCTCGACTAACACCGGCTTTTCAGAACTAGAAAAATATGAGCCATGAATCAATTAACAAGAGCTTAAATCAGAAAAAGAAATCTATGCTCCACCATCAAACACTCCCTTTGACGGACCTTGCCGCCATCACTTTTTGCCACCGGACCACCGTTTGTTAACCTCCATCTCCTTCACCCTCTATTGAAATCGCATACTCGCAGCCACACCACAATCAAAGGAAACATATACATAAATGGGAATTTTAACAAACTCTCAGGTTTAATAGTATGTCTCGGTTTAAAGAGGAAATCAGGGGTCAGAACAAACTCTCGCCAAAGTAAGTTTCTATAAATTCTTAATTGAGTGGAATCCTGCTTAGCAAGACTTCATTAACACTAACCCGGTTTTGCATCAACATATCCCGGATCTTCTTGGCTAGCATTCATTCGAGTGGTTTGATTGTTCACGCGATTTATCACTTTAAAAAGCGAGAAGCCGCAGCAAATGCAGCACACAGATCCCAAGTAATAAAATCATTCTCTGAGCAATGTCTCCATCCTCCGCATAGTGCCTTGTCATCGTATTTGTTCCCCTCCTGATCTTGCCGCCGTTGGGCGCCGGCAATCTCTTAGACAACACATGCAAGCGGACGACCTTCAACCAACTCTGCTTGACGACCTTACCCGCGCAATGTGATTGCCGATATCTAGGGACCAGCGGCTATAATTCTTGACATGATGTCAGCCAAAGCGGCCGTGATGCTAAGCCGCATAGTGGAGCTGTCGCAGTAGTTGGGCCCTAGAGAAGAGCCACCGCTGCAGTTTTGCGCCATGAGGTACACTACCATGGTGAGGCAGACACTTTCGCTCATGGTCAACGCTCTTCACCATGCTATAATGATGTCGCCATGAGATACACTACTATGGTGAGGCAGACACTTTCGCTCATGGTCAACGCTCTTCACCATGGTATAATGATGTCGACGGAAGCCTTCGTGCGGCCGGGGTCACAAACTTGTGCGAGGCAATTCAGGGACAAGTCCCCCTTGACCGATATGAACACCCTCGTGTTAGATGAAGGGTGGTTTTAATATTTAAATATGTTAATACTCATCCTAATTTACGTGAGATTTGAGATTACTGCCAACTGTTCTAAAAGTTTAAACTGATAAGTGGAGGGAGATTATATAAATATAAACAGCATTAAGGATCCATTATCAAGCAATGCAGGGTAATATTTCAACATCATCTCTCACGTGCAATTTATGTGCATGTCACGTGTAGTTTATGTGCAATTCACCTGCAAGCCATATTATGATGTTGAATAATACTTCAACACTCTCTTTCACGTGCAAGCCAAATTATAATGTCCCAACAGCCTCTCTCATGTGCAATTTACAGGCAAGCTAGATTACGAATGGCATGTGGAATGAAATTTCGATTGCAACACGTGGAATTTGACTAATGGGATAGCACTAGCTCTGATACCATTTTAGAGATATTTTATAATTCTGTTGATTTTTGTATCTCTCAAAATTGTCTGTATTGCATATACATGAACTAATTGACAATGTGAACAACGTTAGCTATGTCAAGATGAGTAACAGCGAGGTGTACAAGACTGCCAACCAGCTATCGCTAAAGAGTATGATTCGAAAGAAGAGTCCTATCTTCCTTCCCCTTGTCGTGATCCTGCCGGTTGGGGCTGCAAACCTGATAGAGCACCTGACGATACACTCCGTACTACCAACTCTGCGTGGAGTCCTTCCAGATGGACCCGCGGAGCGCAATGGCGGATCCCAAGGGACTCGCCGTCATAATCGTCAATGCGACGACTGCAAAAGCGATGGAGGTGCTGACCAATAAAATGGTGCTCTTGAGGCAGGCAGGCCCTGGAGAAGCGTCACCACTTTAGTATTGCTCCACGCTGTACATTCCAATGGTGAGTCAGACTCTCGCTTTCACGATCATGGCTCTGCACTAGGGCCAATTCAGAATTCAGTGAAGTCAACCAAAGCCTCCGAAGGGCTGGGGCCGTGCCGCAGCTGTGTGCGAGAGGAAATTTGCCGGCATGTCGCCGTTGGCACATGGGAACACTACAGTGTTTGAGCTCATTGGGGTGTCCGTAGGTGTGGTCAACCAACTGGGGATTTAAAGCGAGATTATTTTACAGTAATTAGTTCGAATAAGACATGAATCGTATCTATAAGATTCAGAGTCCTGGTCTTTGGTTTTCTTATGTGTCCCTTTGGATTGTCTGTCTTCGGTTTCCGTGTGTTTACTAAGACTTACAGTTGTAATTCGGAAATCACCTTCGCGTGCCATGAGCTGCTCAATCAGTTATAATCTATTCATTCATGCCATAAGAAATATGCAATTCGGAAATCGCCTTCGCGTCTGCCATGAATTTAAGTTGAACGTAACTGTTGATTCCAAAGAAAGGAAACAAGGAGAGAATTACAAAAGCCAACTGCCAATTCGCTGCAAAAGCAATAGCGAAACCAGCAATGACCGTCGCGATATTTTGAACGATCAGACTGAGCGCATCCCCAAGAAGAATTTTTAAAGTGGCTGCATCAGCAGAGAGCCTAGGACCGATGGCGCCGCTTGAATGCTCTACTTCATCGAACCGATTTATTTCCATGTGAACCACTTTCTCGAAGCACAGAGTCCGGACTCGTGCGATCAATTTACACCCGGCCGTGGTGAAAACGTAGGATCTCATCGAATGGACCAAAAGGGACGTCGAACCAAGCGCTAGGAATATCAAAGCCCAAAACTTTGTTCCTTTGTGGAGCTCCTGTGGTGGCTCGTAGAAAGTTTTAATTACACCAGAAACGTGAATGCTAAACATGGGAAAAATTGCTCCGCTTGCCGCAGCTGCTAAAGTTCCAAGCACTAAAACTGGGATTTCTGGCTTATTTGGATAAACCACTCGTCGGAGAGAAACAATCCGAAGGCTTTTCGTTGTTTCTGAGCAAGAAATATTAGTCGGTTTGTCTAATTCCATTTCCAGGATGTCAACCTGGTAGGCAAACCAACCGCAACTGAAAACAAGCCGTGACTGGTACTTCCAGTTGAGGATCCCTGACTGATCAAATGCCGGAAGGACATCCTTCTACTTGAATTTCTCATGGAATCACCAGCTATTTCCTGCTCACCCAAATTGACCGACGCAGAGGCAATTTCTTGCAGTCGTACAAGCTGGCTGTATGCTCCATTGCAATCTTTGACCAGCTCAGAATGAGAACCTGATAAATTAAAATGTAACAGAGAAATAGTCATGTTTTTTCCATGATTAGGATTTGCACAACTGACATGGCAAACCTTGGAAGACTTGCCATCAATAATAAAACTTCCACTGGATTAAGATTAACCTCTCTCAACAATCTTGCCATGGTGTACCACTGCAATTGTATTTGCGTTTCTTATTTGCTAAGTCGGTGGGCTACTATGACAGTTGTCCGGTTGGCCATGATCCTATCAAGTGCCTCCTGCACAATCCTCTCGGATTCTACATCCAGGGCACTCGTGGCTTCATCTAGAAGCAAAATTCTCGGGTCCTTTAGAATTGCTCTTGCTATTGCAACTCTTTGCTTTTGTCCTCTAGACAACTGAGTTCCGTGCTCGCCAACCATTGTGTCAATTCCCTTAAGAACAAAAAGCATATGAATACAGAAATATAGAAGGAGAATCTGTGTAGCGACATGAATGACAATTAGATGAGCAATAGTAACCTGAGGTAGTTTGTCAATGAATTCAGTGGCATTTGCAAGCTCAGCAGCTGCTCTAATTTCTTCGGCAGCCACGCCTTCCTTACCATACGCAATATTTTCCCCAATGCTAGATGTAAATAACACCGGCTCTTGACTGACAAGCCCGATCTTTTGTCTAATCCATTTGAGCTGAAGCTCTTTGAGATCAATGCCATCCATAAGAACTTCTCCGGCATCCGGGTCATAGAACCTCTCGATCAAGCTGATAACGGTTGATTTCCCGCTTCCACTCTCTCCAACCAAAGCAGTAGTTGTACCACTAGGTATGAAAAGAGAGAATCCGCTAAATATTTGTTCATTTGGCCTAGAAGGGTAACTGAAATACACATCCCTTAGTTTGATATCACTGCGAATGTCATCTAGTGTTTGTCCTGAAGGATCATAGGAATCTATCTGCGGCTTCCTGTTGATTGCCTCAAACAGCTTGAGCGCCGCTGCTTGTCCCGCAGCAAATGCACTCATGCATGGAGATGCCTTTCCTAGGGCCCTGAAAAAACTCCAAGGGTCAGTGTAAATGCAACTGTACAAATCCCTTCCAGTATATTCTGCGTAGCAGACCATTCCCTAATAGAGGAAATGAACGACCTGATGATGGGCTTGAGGACCGGAAGAATTATGTACACTTGACATCTCATAAAAAAGTAACGCAATTACGAACTTGAGGACTGAAGCGAGACAATACAAAGTCGCTCGTCATGCATTATGAAAAAGTATTACCCTTTCTTTCTTATATAAGTTAGTTAGATAAGATGAGATGTTAGGAGAACCGAGCTTACGTGGATCCAGACAATACACCGAGAACAACATTAACAATGTCCCCCCTGTATACCCTTTCTCAAGGATCATCTTCCCACCGAACCAAACCGCCAATGTGTAAGTGCAAAACACGACGAACATAAGTGTACCAGCTACCATCCCTGAGACCAAGCCCTCGTGCACGCCCGATTGATAGGCTTTAGTCATAGATTCTTTGTACCTAGCAATAGCTTGCTTCTCTCGTGTAAACGACGCGACCTGGAAAGCAACTTCTCATTCACTCAAAATCATTGGAATTTTGATTCGAAATATTTGAATTTAAGAACTAAGGACATAGGTCTCTGTTATAGATAAATATATAGTTCTTATCGATCCAACTGTTTGCTCTACAACAGCTGCTGCTTGTGAGTATGAGGTTTGCCCACGAGAAGCCAGCTTTGCAAGAGTTCTGTTAAAAACGGCACTGGACAAGATGAGGAGAGGGATTGAAGCTAGCATAACTAGCGTGAGAAGCCACCCTTTGATGAAGGCAATAGCAAAGCCTCCGAAGAATATGGCAACTTGCTGAATGAACTTTCCAACCTGAATACCACACAATCAGAAGGAAAAATTTCCGAGAAATACGATGAAAGATCATGATTGAAGATTTTGTATAACACATTGGGCATTATACCTTCTCGCCCATGGCATCTTGGATAAGAACAGTGTCACCCGACATCCGTCCAACGATTTCACCCTTATTGGTTTCCTTGTCAAAGAAGCCAATTTCTTGCCTCAACAATGTCGTCAAGTATAAGCTTCTTATCCTTGCAGCTTGTCTCTCTCCAGTGACCATCCAACAAGCGTCCTCTGGTGTCATAGTTAAGGAAAATGTTGAACCATTTCGAGAGCAAACACCTAACTTTATCTGTCAGTGAGCAGACTAGCAAAACTTACGCGTGAAAGCCACAACACTGGATCCAACAGCCAGAAGTATACAAGCTTCAGCAAAACCTGAAAAAGTTTTCGTGAAAGGGCTTCGTCAAAGCTACCTTTTTGTTTCTGACCAAAAAAAAAGCTACCTTTTAGTACAAAATTTGTCTCAGTTCATACATAGTAAAGATAATGAAGAACACGATGCATTGATTGCTAAAAAATGACAATGAACATACTAAGCAAAGAATATAGACCATATTATGACCAAGTCAATCCAAAATTCTAACAAAGACCTTTTATGTCTATCGTTGTCCAATGAGAATTGCCAGGATTACCTTGGAAACTGCATTTGCCACTTCTTTGGTATTTCTGGTGTAGCCAAAAGAGTTGACCAGTTGTCCAAATAATAGAGTCATGAGGGGCATGCTGATGCCACTCCCAACCGCAGCAATAGAACCGGCAAGCATCAAAACATAGTCCACAGAATCTGCGAATGAGAAAAGCTTGTAAAACGGTACTCCAGGGAAGAGTTCCTCTTTGTCCTTGGAATCGCTTGAATCTTGTTTTGCTGTCTCCAGCACTGGGGATCGACTTGTGAGCTCATCTATTAGGTCCGTTCGCGAGTTTTCATCCGCGTCTTTCTCATTAGCCATCATTGTCCAGGTAGAAAATGAAATCTTCTGCTATAATTCACCAATTAAAAAGCCTGAACAATAGAACTTTAGTAGAGTAAGTAACTGGTTATTCGTATATGGAGGGAAATGAAGGAGAACCAAATTCCAAAGCAGGTTCAGATATGGATATGCAAAACAATGCATCAACAGATCAGCATGATGAATGGAATAGTGCCGGCACGAAATTTTTGGCCACATCGACATGACAACTGTTTCTTTTGTGTTTTTCTTCTTGGGGTCCATAATATTAGAGAATATTTGCATCAGAAGTAACAAAATTCATAAACAAAAAATCTGACAGATACGTTAAGAAGTAAAATTTGACTGTAATTTATATGATATAGCAGAACAAACAGCAAACCAGAAAACCATTTGAGATTTAACAGAGGGATGCTAGAAAAGGGGACCCATCAAGCAGAAACAAGGACGAAGCTGATTTCATGACTCTCACCTCATTTTTGTCAAACAATTTTCAAGCAAGAGAAAGACGACATGAACTTCAAAGGAGTAGTGTACAGTCACGACTATTCCAGAGAGGAGAGTGAATACCATTAGCCAAAACTACAGGTTTTTATGGGGATGAAAGCAAGTTGTGAAAATGAAAGAAATTGAGGGGAACATTACTACCTGACAAAACTTAGAAAAAGAGATTGGCATTTAGGACCAATGAACCTTGCTACTTTGCCTTTTCCTCTGCCGTTTTCTTTGTGGACTTAACATACAAGACAGGATCTTGAAAGTTTCTTGCAAAAGGCTTTTGCATGCAGCCAAGTAGCCGACTAGGGTCTCATGATGGTAACATTTATGTAATCAAAGCAGAACATTCGAAGACCATTTAAAATGTTCTCAGACCTGAAATTTTTTAAAATTTTTTTATTCCTTTAACGTTTTTCTCAAGTTGCGCAGAAGCAGAAGTGCTTAAACTTTGTCAAACTGTCTTAATCACCTTGGATTTACCTATGTTCATTTCTTTCGAAATCAAGTAATTGATAGTCTTTTCTTGAGCGAAGGTGGAAAAGATTAAAGTGGTTTTAACATGCTGTTTTGATGAGTCTATCGCGATCCTATGATTGATACTCATGAAAAAACATCCTTAATTATACCATGCTGTTAATCACTCACTTCGTAGGATCGCCATAACATCGCGCATACACAATTATTGCAGTTTTATGATTTGGCAATAGCAATTACCCAGGCAGGAGCCCCTGTAGGTCGTGTGAAGAAAGCAGTCTTCCCTTATTCAAGAGTTCATTACCTAAGGCACAATTCAAACCAAGTCAACCTTCCATTTTCCATGACTTTAGATATACAGATCTTGCAAAAGATGTATTAGAATGTGTTTTCTTTTTACCCAATAGAATGAATTTGTGCATCCAGCTTGTTCAAATAGCCAGATGATGCAAGGGAACTTCCGGAAGTACTCCTGAAGGTCCGCCAATTCCTGTTGGCACACCGACTCCAAAAAGCATGGGACAGCTACAGGATTCAAAGCCTGATGATCCTCTACTTTTGGATTGGAGGAACAATGTTCGCTAACTTGAATGCCTTCCTCAGTCCATAATAGGTTCTGGCCTGTCTTGATCCTTTGCTGCACTTCGTGGATATTTGTTTGGACCCTGTAACGGCATGAGTGGAGACACTTCATTAGGACCTGAGCAATGACCAAGACTTAGAGTGCGATCACGAACCATAATAATTCCTATGGTTGCCAATATCAGAGACATAGTGACGAGACACTAACAATCTCTGTAACTTTTTTATGTTTGGGAGGGATAGAAACAATGCTCCTGATATTAATATCGACCTTAGAATATATGAAAGCATCGAAAATCTAAAAGCTTTTACTTTTACCAATTCATAAAGTGATTTTGAGCAAGTCAGAAGCTGCACGAGTGGTTCGCTGCTCGCTATTCCGCTAGGAATGCTCCATGTTAGCAAAGTTCAAACCCCCCAACTTCAGCAAAATCAGCTTGGAATTCCGACGCACGTGCCGGGAAAAAGTTTCTTGTTAGCATGTTTTCTGATGATGATGAGCTGACCACTCTTAATTTGCTAGAGAGTCCTAGATGAAAGATACCGCTCAATGAACCCTTTCGAATAGTGACAGTAAGGATCATACATAGGCAGGTTGAGAGGTTTCACATCGTTGACGATCTCATCAGGGATAATGCCGGTTAACTTGTTCTAGGGAAGGTGAAAGAACCGCAGGCATGATTTCTCTACCTAATGGAAGGTTCCCAACTTCTCTTGGTATTGTGACTTTTAGGATTGGCCCATTTTAGCGATTCCTGACGGTAGGTTTGATCTGGAGTTTGTTCTTTCATGCCGCATAGCACCGATAGCATGCATTTGCAGAGAGTTACCACGAGTTTTCGGTGAAGAGAAGTGCATCAAAGAGCAAGAACTTTCTCATGTACTCTAAACATTCAATCTGTAGTTTATAAGCTGGGAAAGAATCCGGGAAAAGTAGGAGAACAACACAATCTGCTCACTTGGACAAAGTACTCGAATGCAGCGCCACCATCGAAGCGTAAACACCATCCTTTATCGTAATCAGACTTTCGTGCTTCCCTTGCTCCGCGATGACTCCGTTTTTCACCACGGCGATCATGTCAGCACCCTTGATAGTGGACAAGCGGTGGGCTACAACGATGGTGGTTCTGTTCACCATGACTTGGTCCAATGCATCCTGGACTACCTGTTCCGATTCGGCGTCGAGAGCACTTGTCGCCTCATCAAGGAGCAACACTTTTGGCGCCTTAACTATGGCTCTCGCAATGGCCACCCTTTGCTTCTGTCCACCAGAAAGCTGGATCCCTCGCTCGCCTACTATCGTGTCATAACCCTGTACGAATTTCAAAACTTCGACCGCAATGAGAATGAAAGATGGCAAGTTATTAAAAAAGCGGAACAAAAGATTGTGGTTCGAACCTGCTGTAAGCTGCTAATAAACCCATTTGCATTGGCTAATTCTGCAGCGGCTACGATTTCAGCCTCCGTTGCGATCCCTTCCTTCCCGTACGCGATGTTGGCACGAATGGTGTCGTTAAACAACACTGGCTCCTGGCTTACCAGGCCCATCTGATGCCTCAACCATTTCAGCTGCAGTTTCCGGATTTCAATTCCGTCGAGCATAATGTTACCCGCATCAGGGTCATAAAATCTCTGCAACAACGAGATAACCGTAGATTTTCCGCTCCCACTTTCTCCAACAAGTGCAACCGTCTGATGATAAAAATTGGTCAGTCTGTGCTGTTAGTTGTTTCAGGTTCCAGAATTTACTAGATGCAAACTCTCTTTCTATTTACAAGGAATCGTTTCATAGGATGGTACCTTGCTGGAAGGAATTGCCAAGCAAAGATCTTGGAATATTTGGACATTGGGCCTGGTGGGATAACTAAAACCGACATGTTCGAACACGATCTCTCCTTTGAGATTTTCTATTGTTATTCCCGAGTCGTTGCCAGGATCGATAATGGATTTCCTATCAAGGATCTCGAATATGGAAGCAGCCGAGCCCTTTGCGTTGGCAGTATCCGTAAAAAAAGTACTCAACTGGGTGATTCCGACTGATGCCATTTCAAGAGCAAACAAAACCTGCAGGTAAAGCATCAAGCAACTGCATATCAAGTGGGTGTCATAGTGGATCAAGTGACGTTTTTTGTTTATAGGCAGAACCTTACGCGAAAAACATCAGAGAACTTCATCTTGCCTTGCTTGACTAGCCGTGCTCCGGCATAGAAGCTGCATGAAAAGACTGCGTAGAGGAAAAACATGGCTGACCCAAATCCTATCCCACTTATTAGTCCCTGCCTTATTCCTTTCTTCATCGGGCTTTCACATTTTCGCCGGTACAAATCCACCACCCTTTCTTCAGCACAGAAAGAAGCAACTGTTCTGATACTTCCCACCGCATCATTCGCAACTTGACTTGCTTCCTCGTACATTTTCTAAGAGTAATCACAAGAAAGTTATTAGTCAATCAATCGGTTAAAACCATTGGTCTGAGATAATGACCTCGCGTGGCATGAGCTGCTCAATCAATTATAATCTATTCATTCATGCCATAAGAAGTATGCCATACGGAAATTACCTTCGCATCTGTGCTAAACCCTGCCATGAATTTCATTTGAACGTAACCGTTGATTCCAAAGAAAGGAAACAAGGAGAGAATTATAAAAGCCAACTGCCAATTCGTCACAAAAGCAATAGCGAAACCTGCAATGGCCGTTGCAATATTTTGAACAATCAGACCGAGCGCATCCCCAACCAGAATTTTTAAAGCGGCTGCATCAGCAGAGAGCCTAGCACCGATGGCACCGCTTGAATGCTCCACTTCATCGAACCAACTTATTTCCATGTGAACCACCTTCTTGAAGCACATAGTCCGGACTCGTGTGATCAATTTACACCCGGCCACAGTGAAAAAGTAGGATTTCATCGGATGGACCAAAAGGGACGCCGAACCAAGAGCAATGAATATCAAAGCCCAAAACTTTGTTCCTTCGCGGAGCTCATGTGATGGCTCGTTGAAAGTTTTAATTACACCAGAGATGAGAATGCTAAACATGGGAAATATTGCTCCGCTTGCGGCAGCTGCTAAAGTTCCCAGCACTAAAACTGGGATTTCTGGCTTATTCAGATAAGCCACTCGTCGGAGAGAAACATTCCGAAGGCTTTTCGTTGTTCCCGAGCAAGAATTATTAGTCAGTTTCTTTGAAAACGAGTGGTGACTGGTACTTCTATTCAAGGATCCCTGACTGATTGAACGCCGGAAGGACATCCTTCGACTTGAATTTCTCAAGGAATCACCAGCTATTTCCTGCTCACCCAAATTGACCGTCTCCTTTTGTTCAGACACAGAGGCAATTTCTTGCAGTCGTATAAGCTGGCTGTATGCTCCATTGCAATCTTTGACCAGCTCAGAATGTGAACCTGATAAATTAAAATGCAACAGAGAAATAGTCATGTTTTTTCCATGATTAGGATTTGCACAGCTGCCATGGCAAACCTCTGAAGACTTGCCATCAATAATAGAACTTCCATTAAATTAAGATTAACCTCTCTCAACAATTTTGCCACGGTGTATCACGGCGATTGTATTTGCGTTCCTTATTGTGCTAAGTCGGTGGGCTACTATGACAGTTGTCCGGTTGGCCATGATCCTATCAAGTGCCTCCTGCACAATCCTCTCGGATTCTACATCCAGGGCACTCGTGGCTTCGTCTAGAAGCAAAATTCTCGGGTCCTTTAGAATTGCTCTTGCTATTGCAACTCTTTGCTTTTGTCCTCCAGACAACTGAGTTCCGTGCTCGCCAACCATTGTGTCAATTCCCTTAAGAACAAAAAGCATATGAATACAGAAATATAGAAGGAGAATCTGTGTAGCGACATGAATGACAATTAGATGAGCAAAAGTAACCTGCGGTAGTTTGTCAATGAATTCAGTGGCATTTGCAAGCTCAGCAGCTGCTCTAATTTCTTCGGCAGCCGCGCCTTCCTTACCATACGCAATATTTTCACCAATGCTAGATGTAAACAACACCGGCTCTTGACTGACAAGCCCGATCTTTTGTCTAATCCATTTGAGCTGAAACTCTTTGAGATCAATGCCATCCATAAGAACTTCTCCGGCATCCGGGTCATAGAACCTCTCGATCAAGCTGATAATGGTTGATTTCCCGCTTCCACTCTCTCCAACCAAAGCAGTAGTTGTACCACTAGGTATGGAAAGAGAGAATCCGCTAAATATTTGTTCATTTGGCCTAGAAGGGTAACTGAAATACACATCCCTTAGTTCGATATAACCGCGAATGTTGTCTAGTGTTCGTCCTGAAGGATCATAAGCATCTATCTGCGGCTTCCTGTTGATTGCCTCAAACAGCTTGAGCGCCGCTGCTTGTCCCGCAGCAAATGCACTCATGCATGGAGATGCCTGCCCTAGGGCCCTGAAAAAACTCCAAGGGTCAGTGTAAATGCAACTGTACAAATCCCTTCCAGTATATTCTGCATAGCAGACCATTCTCTAATAGAGGAAAAGAACGACGGGATGATGGGCTCGAGGACCGGAAGAATTATGTACATTTGACAGCTCATAAAAAAGTAATGCAATTATGAACTTGAGGACTGAAGCGAGACAATACAAAGTCGCTCGGCATGCATTATGAAAAAGTATTACCCTTTCTTTCTTATTTAAGTTAGTTAGGTAAGATGAGATGTTAGGAGAACTGAGCTTACGTGGATCCAGACAATACACCGAGAACAACATTGACAATGTCCCCCCCTGTATACCCTTTCTCAAGGATCATCTTCCCACCGAACCAAACTGCCAACGCATAAGTGCAAAACACGACGAACATAAGTGTACCAAATGCCATCCCTGAGACCAAGCCCTCGTGCACGCCAGATTGATAGGCTTTAGTCATAGATTCTTTGTACCTAGCAATAGCTTGCTTCTCTCCTGTAAACGACGCGACCTGGAAAGCAACTTCTCATTCACTCAAAATCATTGGAGTTTTGATTTGAAATATTTGAATTTAAGAACTAAGGACATAGGTTTCTATTATAGATAAATATACAGTTCTTATTGATCCGACTGTTTGCTCTACAACAGCTGCTGCTTGTGAGTATGAGGTTTGCCCACGAGAAGCCAGCTTTGCAAGAGTTCTGTTAAAAACGGCACTGGACAAGATGAGGAGAGGGATTGAAGCTAGCATAACTAGCGTGAGAAGCCACCCTTTGATGAAGGCAATAGCAAAGCCTCCGAAGAATATGGCAACTTGCTGTATGAACTTTCCCACCTGAAAACCACACAATTAGAAGGAAAAAGTTCCAAGAAATACGATAAAATATCGTGATCGAAGCATTTTGTGTAACACATTGGGCATTATACCTTCTCGCCCATGGCATCTTGGATAAGAACAGTGTCGCCCGACATCCTTCCAATGATTTCACCCGTATTCGTTTCCTTGTCAAAGAAGCCAATTTCTTGCCTCAACAATGCCTTCAAGTATAAGCTTCTTATTCTTGCAGCTTGTCTCTCTCCAGTGACCATCCAACAAGCTACCTCTGGTGTCATAGTTAAAGAAAATGTTGAACCACTTCGAGAACAACTTTATATGTCAGGGAGCAGACTAGCAGAACTTACGCGTGAAAGCTGCAACACCGGATCCAATAGCCAAGTAAACAAGCTTCAGACAAACCTGAAAAAGTTTTCGTGGAAGGGCTTTGTCAAAGCTACCTTTTCGTACAAAATTTGTCACAGACCATACATATTAATGAGAATATAGAACAAGATGCATTGATTGCAAAGAAGATAGACCATTTTATGACCAAGTCAATCCAAAATTCTAACAAAGACCTTTTATGTAAATACAATCATTGTGTCATGAGAATTGCTGGGATAACCTTGGAAACTGCATTTGCCACTTCTTTGGTATTTCCGGCATCACTGAAAGAGTTGACCAGTTGCCCGAAAAATAGAGTCATCAGGGGCATGCTGATGCCACTCCCAACAGCAGCAATAGAACCGGCGAGCATCAAAACATAGTCCACTGGATCTGCGAACGAGAAAAGCTTGTAAAACGGTACTCTAGGGAAGAGATCCTCTTTATCCTCGGAATCACTTGAATCTTGTTTTGCTGTCTCCAGCACCGGGGATTGACTTGTGAGCTCATCTATTAGGTACGTTCGTGAGTGTTCATCTGCGTCTTTCTCATTAGCCATTGTTGTCAAGGTAGAGAATGAAATCTTCTGCTATAATTTACCAATTAAAAAGCCTGAACAATAGAACTTTAGTAGAGTGAGCAACTGGTTATTTGTATATGGCGGGAAATGAAGGAGAACCTAATTCCAAAACAGGTTCAGATATGGATATGCAAATCTATGCATGAACTGATCAGCGCGATGAATGGAATAGCACCAACACGAACTTTTTGGCCACAATGACATGACAATTCTTTTGTGTTTTTCTTCTTGGGGTCCATAATATTAGAGAACATTTGCATTAGAAGTAACGAAATTTGTAAGCGAAAGTCTGATGGTTATGTTGAGAAGTAGAATTTGACTGTAATCAATGATATAGCAGAACAAACAGCAAACCATAAAACCATACAGACTTAACAGAGGGATGCTAGAAAAGGGGACCCATCAAGCAGAAACAAGGAGGAAGCTGATTTCATGACTCTCACCTCATTTTTGTCAAACAATTTACAAGCGGAGTGAACTTCAAAGGAGTGTGTATAGTCACAACTATTCCAGAGAAGAGAGTGAATACCATTTGCCAACACTAGAGGTTTTTATGGGGCGATGAAAGCAAGTTGTGAAAAGGAAAGAAATTGAGGGGGAAAATTACTACTTGATAAAACATAGAAAAAGAGATTGGCATTTTGGACCAATGAACCTTGCTACTTTGCCCTTTCCTCTGCCTTTTTCTTAGTGGACTTAGCATACAAGAGAGGATCTTGAAAGTTCCTAGGAAAAAGCTTTTGCATTCAGCCAAGTAGCCGACTAGGGTATCATGACGGTATTATTTATAGAGTCAAAGGGGAAATTTTAGAAGACCATTGGAATGTTCTCAGACCTTAAGTTTTTTTAAAATTTTTGTTTCTTTAACGTTTTTCTCGAGTTGCGCAGAAGCAGAAGTGCTTAAATTTTGTCAAACTGTTTTAATCACCTTGGATTTACCTATGTTCATTTATTCCGAAAATCAAGTAATCGAGAGTCTTTTCTTGAGCCAAGGGGGCAAAGATTAAAGAGGTTTTAACATGCTCTTGTGATTAGTCAATTGTGATCCTATGATTGATACTCATGAAAACACATCCTTAATTATACCATGCTGTTAATCACTCACTTCGTGGGATCACCATAACGTCGTGCATTCACAATTATTGCAGTTTTGTGATTTGGCAATAGCAATTATCCAGGCAAGAGCCCCTGTAGGTCGTGTGAAGAAAGCAGTTTTCCCTTATTCAAGAGTTCATTACCCAAGACACAATTTGAACCGAGTCAACATTCCATTTTCCATGACTTCAGATATACAGATCTTGCGATAGATGTATTAGAATGTGTTTTCTTTTTACCCAACAGAATGAATTTGCGCATAACATAACCCGATAATGTCTCCGGCTTGTTCCAATAGCCAGATGATGCTAGGGAACTTCTGGATGTACTCCCGAAGGTCCGCCAATTCCTGTTGGCGCACCAACTCCAGAAAGCAAGGGACAGCTACAGGATTCAAAGCCTGATGATCCTCAACTTTTGGATTGGAGGAAGGATACGTGCTAACTTGAATGCCTTCCTCAGTCCATAATATTGTTCTGGCCTATCTTGATCCTGTGCTGCACTTTGTAGAGATATTGTTTCGTCCTTGTAACGGCATGAGTAGAGACACTCCATTAGGACCTGTGCAATAACCAAGACTTAGAATGCAATCATGAACCATAATAATTCGTATAATTGCCAATATTAGAAATATAGTGACGAGACGCTAACAATCTGTAACTTTTTATTTTTGGGAGGGGTAGAAACAACTTCCTGATAATAATTTCAACATTAGAATATATGACAGCATCGAAAATCTAAAAGCTTTTACTCCTTCCTGTTCATAAAGCACTTTCTCATTAATGTAGAGCATTCAGCTTTTCAGTTGACATCGATTGGTAAGACAAATGATCATAACATCTACCTTTATCAACTAGGAATCACTGCAGTATCATCTCATCCCTCACTGCTCCCTCGCTGCACTTAGGAGATCAACTACAATGTGTTGTTAGGTTTTACATAACTTAGTCCAGAGCTTAGAACACAGTCATCTCAGCTCAATCTAGAGCATCCATGCCTTCATCCAGAAGTAACTGTCTCGGGTCCTTGAGAACTGACCTAGATGTTAAGACTCAATACTCGCTGGTTTTGTCCCCACAAGAGCCGATTGCCATGCTGACCCACCATTTTGACAAAACCCTGAAGAACAATGATGATAAAATGAAGGTTCAGTCAGAGGCATTCTGCATCTAGTGCTAGGGAAATTACAGTTTTCATGTACTATATTTACAGAAACCGCACTACCAATGACAAAAAACATGAAGAATCACTTGGAACCTGCAGTAATTTCTCAATCAGACTAGAAGCATTACCAAGCTCAGCAGCAGGGCCCGCATTTGTTCACTTGCCACAGCATCTGTTCCATAAGGAATACATCTTGATGCTTTGAGTGAACTACACATGCCAAGTAGGCTGATTTCATTCCCATGATTGGGGTATGATTAAATCATCTTTACTATAAGGTGACATTCCACTCCAGGGGATCCAATCAGTAAAGTTTACCAGGGGCAAATTCTCCTAATCTGCACTGCAGGAAAAGTATTGCACTTTCCTACAGTTCTTTCCCTAATAGTCCACAACACCTTATGCCCACAAAATTCCAGGGCTCATGACCGGTTCTCCATTTAGGTGTTGTCTGGTGACATAAAGCTTCACAGTTTGAATAGTTGCTAGGTGTCACCAGCTAGAAAAAGCTTGAGATGCATCTTGGAAAAGAAAGTAACACTTGATATACAAGCTTTCTTAGGCATAGTGACGCCAAATAGAATCTAAGCTGAATTAGGGATGTGGGGGGACATCTTCAGGCTTCTTATGTTCCGAGAAATTTCTATATATTCTTTAATACCACCTATAAAGTCTACCTAGCACTCTCAAAGATGTGCTGAGAATCACTTGCAACTTTTAAACTGTAGTCCTTCTTTTTCATTTCCCAGCTCAAGGTTTTTAACAACCACACAAGCTCCTCAAACTGAGGATGTGAAACGTGATCTTTAAAAAATGTTGTGACCTTCCCGAACAGCTCAATGTAGCTCCATCCCGGGAGCTTTTTCAAGCCAACAGACCTCATTTGGGCCCATGACTCACCCACATTATCCCATCTATTCAATGATGCATAGCTATGTGCCAATTGCACGTAACATGCAGCATCGATAGGTTCCAATATGGACATCTCTCCAGCAATAATTTCACTAAGTTCTACATCGACACTAACTCGACAAGCATCAATGAGTATGCCCAGTGCATGAAATGAAGGTCGAGGAAATGTACTCTTGTAGAAGGCATATGCCTCATACACCCTGCCAGCTCGAGATAGAAGATCAACTATGCAAGTGCGATGCTCAAGTCTAGGTACAATACCATAATCTTCGGTCATTGATTTAAATAAGCTGAGCCCTTGGTTGACCAGCCCAGTATGACTACAAGCAGAGAGTATGGAGAGGAAAATCACATCATTTGGCTGAAAACCTCTATGAAGAAACTCTGAATACATTTTCAGTGCAGTTTCACCCTTCCCATGAGATCCATATCCTCCAATGATCGTTCCCCAGGAAACAAGATCATGTTGTGACATTCTATCAAAACATTTCTGAGCATTATCCAGGTCCCCACATTTAGCGTACATGTCCACTAAAGCAGTTTCAACCTCGATACATTGTCCAAAGCAACTCCTTAGGACGAAACTGTGGACCCATTTTCCCTGGTGGAGTGCCCCAACTAAAGCACAAGCTTGGAGAAGAGATACAATAGTAATTGGATCAGGTAACTGAAGGGCCTCCCTCATAGCATGGAACATAGTGAATACCTCAGATAGCTGGCCTTTCTGAGCATAACCAACTATAATAGCATTCCAAGAAACCAAATTCTTCTTCTCCATATTATCGAAAACAGCACGACTTTGCACTACATGATTACATTTTGCGTACATCGTAACTAGTGAGTTCTGTGCAGCAAGCTCTACAGGAATTCTTTGCCTTAACACGTAACCATGAATGGAGGTTCCAAAACTATAGGAACCCATATGTGCACAAGCTGCAAGGGTGCAAGCTATCGTGTCAGTAGAGGGAGTTTCACCGGATTCTAACATGGATTTGAAGACCAATAGTGCCTTATCAGCGTTATTATTCTGTACAAGCCCTGAAATCAATGCAGTCCATAGAACAACATCCTTATCAGGGGCCAGCTCAAATGTTCGAAATGCGCCATCCGAGTTACCACATTTTAAGTACATAATTACAAGAATTGATGCAATGTGAGCATCCACTTCGAGTCCAGCTCTTAAAATCTGCCCATGCACCAACTTTCCCAAGTAAAGATCACCACGTGCAGCAATTGCAGACAGTAAAGAACCCAAAGTCTGCTGGCCTGGTTCCACACCTTCATCTTTCATTCTAGTCAAGAGCTGCATTACTTCCTCAAAATTACCAATTCGAGCATATGCCGCGACCAAAGTATTCCACGAGACAATGTCCCTTTGATCCATAAGTTCTAACAAAGCCTTTGCATCATCAATGCTTCCGCATTTACCGTAAGTATTCAAGAAAGAATTCAATAAGACTACATCCGACCCAAAACCAAATACCAGTGCACAACAATGCAAAGATTGCACTCTTGTAAGCTCCAAATCTCCAGCAAGCACCTCCAACAGTGTCACCGAGCTGGGCTCCACTCCCTCGTGACGCATATCATTCAACAGATTAAACGACGCATCCAAATCACCAGCCTTACTGTAACATCCAATTATGGCAGTCCAAGGAACGACGCTCCTCGCAGGCATTAAGTCGAACACCTTGCCAGCACTACGCACTTGGCCAAACTTCGCGTAGAACGTGATCAAAGAAGAGGCAATATAAGCATCCGAAGCGAACCCATGAACGATTAGGCACTGGTGAAACGAGAGGCCGAGTGGGTAGAGGCCCAGATGAGCGCAGGCTTTGAGGACGCTCGGGAACGTGTGAGGATCGGGAGGGACTCTGTCGATGCGCATGGAGGAGAAAGCGACAAGGACGTCGCGATGAGCCCCTTGTGATGATAGACGATTGATGGTGGCGTTGCGCGAACGCGTCGGAGATGCGGCGGAGGGCGGTGGCGGCGGCTTTGAGGGCGTCAAGCCTTTGCCCGACAAATGTTTGAGCTTGTTCATTCCACATCGGCCGCCCTTCTTTCATTCAAACGCTAGTAGCAATCACTCCAATCTCATAGTCCGTAGGACAAGTCCTTTAACTTTGGATAATGCGCCATCATCTTCTTAGCAACTCAACATTGTAACCACTACAAAACTGATGCTCGAGAGAAGGATAAAAAAGAAGTGGGAAATATACAATTTGCGAAATTAGGAATATCGTGGCGACAATATTAATTATTACACGGTAACTTCGAAAAATTAAAATTTGTAACGCACTCGTAATAATTCGGTGTCTTGTGACCGGAATTAAGACCTCGCCACCTTGCTTGGATAAGTTTTTTCTTCCTCCTCCTCCTTTCCCGCCGTCGTCCGTGATTGGCGGCGGTACCCGGGTTCGGTGGTGGTGGCAATGGTGTTTGACCTTGGATGGTGGCAAACCGCGGTAGTGGCAACGTTGACAATGCCGCCGGAAAGATTCTTCTAACGGGAAAATGAAAGTCGTTGCAAGGATAAGGGTCAGGGAAAAGGGGCAACGTGAGAGCATTTTGGACTGTCCATTGAACAAGTGAAACGCACCGCGTTTAGCTTTATTTACGAAAGCGCTAGATTTGAGCCGATCTTTGAGAGTTTGAAAACTACATTGAACGAAAAAATGTTACCAGGCGATGAGGTGAAGTTCAACGACCACCAGTGTCGTCCCATTCTTGCATCAAAAGAATCAATACTAAGATGATAAAAGAATTCACTCTACCTTTTTTTTTTTTCAATTTACAGTCTAATACGTCGGTTCTCTTTTGTTAAAACATATTTGAGGTGAATTCATGGTAACATCTTGTTTATATCCCGTCACATTTACTTCACTGGCCTTCCTTTTATACTCCTTGGGAAAACTAAACCTGAATCACATATTAGAGACCGTAGAATGAAGAGTGGAATCAACATGGGTACGAGAACCAGACCGGTGCAGAAGAGATTGGGCAACGCATTTCTCTTGAAACTTCTTTGCCCACTTGAACTCCGTGTGCCGTGAAACGTGATTTCTGTGTATTCCACTCCGTGGAAGTGACCTGGACCATGTTTTAGCATAAGAGGGGCAACCAAAGAGGAGATCATGACATGGCTCTTGCGCTTCTCATCGATTCTCGGCCGGTACCCATTATGATAAACTATCGATCTTTCGTAGGTAATCTACTTTTAGTGACCAACCAGAAGATGAAATGCGAGGGACATGTACAACCTCCCAACTTCCTCCATGAGCCTTATCAGAATTAGCCTCCACAATCGAAACTCCTAAGCTTTTGCTCCAAAGCTTTTATGGCTTTCATTCGGAAACAGTCCTCAATTTATGAGGACATGTTTTTGATGCTGTAGAACTTGACCAATTCTAATACAGAACACGTCCTGCACCAGTTGGCGACACCAATGTTCCCCAACCATGAATCAGAAACAAACTTATCAATATACCTAAAATAATAACTAATATGTTACATGCCAAGACAGTAACCCCAAGGTAGATCCTGATAACGACTTAACTCGTACTTTTAAAAGCCATTCAAATTTTCTGCACATACTATGCTTCAAATCTTAATCCAAAACCCCTCATCCAATTCCAGCATAGGATAGTCACATCCTAAAGATCAAAATGATATCGAACTCACAAAAGTCTAGCCCAACAACCGCATTAGATATTATAAAGTCCCGTCTCCACAAAAACACACATGCAAAAGGACTAAAGAAGGCTCCCGGTTGTCCTCAGTTAAATTGCCAACACATTCTACACCTTGCTAATTGATTGACAGTCCTCCAGAATCACGCTTATTCTCCAATTTAATTGTCTCTTTAAATCAATATATTCACCAAATGTACACAATAGGCAAAGAAAATAAAATCAAATAAAAAAAAGAAGAGGAGAAAGGAGAAATGCTATGGTTCACTAGGAAGCTAAAAGTTTCTATCACCATTACACATCCAAGTCTACAACGATTCAAACCTTTTCCACGCTTTCAGCCAAAAAACTCTTATTTTCCTCAAAAAACTTGTAATGCAGCTTCTGGATCAAGCAATGCTGACAGGCAAAATCTATCAAACATAAGAATCTCAAGGTCCAAGCAACCTTTGACAATTTTTATGCCTTACTAACTGAGAATCAAGTCATCAGACTCAACTACCTCCTGAATTTCTTCCTTACTTGCATTGATCAAGAGAGCAGACTATTACTCTTGTTAGTAGCCACATCTTCATGAGCTTTAATAGGAGGCAACTTGGCTAGCACCCAAGAGGGCAAGCCATCCAGCCAAAGTCCTTGCCCGGTCTCTTTATGCCTGAAGTCAGGGGACTTTTCCTTGAGCTGTGAAAATGAAGAACCACAACGGAGACTTGTAAGAAAACAAACAGGGATCATGGCTTATAATAGTTACTTTTCCTTTTGATGCCTCAGAAGTCAATGTATTACCTTGTTTGACCTATTGTCCCACCACTTTTCTGGGTTTTCCAACAAGCTCTTCCAGGAATCATCACCTAAAACCAACGGAGGGTGTACATTATCAAAACTATGACACTTGATGTCAAGTGTTCCATTTAGTAAGAATCTGTGCAAATACGCAGATCCTCTTAGTTCTGTCTCATCATGATATTAATGTTTTTTGGCCTGCTACAAACTAGATTCTAGAGCCTAGAGCTTTGAAAATCGTTCACTCAGTTTCAATAGGTCAATGGATCACAACTTTAATTATGATAGGTCTGGCAGGATTTTGATTCTCTTGACTTCAAATTTTAAGTTAGCTCTTATGTTTATTGACAGTCAACAGAATGGTTACTCAATTAATGAGAAATGATCTTTCCTTTGGTTGTCCTATACGGCTCAGGTAATTGTGGAGAGAGGAAGATTTATGGATGCAACTTAAAGCTGAACCCATCTTCAGGGTTGTTATATAGGGAAGAAGCAATTAGAGCCTTTAATCTGAGAAGGGACAAAGATTTGATGGGCATGTCAATGTAGCTCAGGAAGCAATCAAGCTTTATCAAAGCTCCTAGATCCTGATGTGAATTGCTCAGGTTAAGCTTTTAGGAGGAATGAATTGGGTGCGATTTCAAGTTAACAGATTTCAGAAGCAGCTATTTATTGAACAGTTGGAGCTCTGGAAGATAAGGTCCTTCAGGAAATGAGGGGGCAAATCATCAGGTCCTGATGGTTTTACTTCTCAATTTTCTGCTGAAGTTACATCGCAATGCAACTCTTTACTTCTGATGAGGTCTCCAAATGATCCTGTTCATGGAGGAGCTTCTCTTCAAGGGAAAAAGATGTAAAATATATTATTTTTTCTATCAAAGTTGGGCTGGAACCTGCTAGTAGTCCAAGGCAGATAATGACAAGTGATTGCAGTAGAGTATGTTTGAAATTGAGTCTGTTAATATATGTATTGCACTGAGCATATGAGAAGTTCAAAAGCAACCCAATCCAATATCGACACATTCCAAACCCCACACCCCCAAAGAAAACAAAAGGAACTATTGACTATTTTTGCTTTTCAAAATTGGATATGAATTGACCATTTCGCATGGTGCTCCTCTTGGTGTCTTGATGGATTTAAAAAAATTGATTTATGGAAACGAGATTTTTATCAATGATTGAGATTTATTGAGGTACCAAGAGGAGTCTCTTGAGGGGTAGAGGATCTTCACCCCTCATAATCTGGGAATCATCATACTGTGTAAATGAAAAGCATGCATACCACTGAAATAAACCATGACTAACCATTTTGCTCCTTTGCAATTTTAGCTCCAATAACTTGAGTGTCAATTTGAAAGTTTTCAATCTTAGGCAAAACCCACTTGGGTGCTTTACCAAGCCAGAGAGCAACAGCACCATCCTTCCGTTTAAAATCTGGGTACTTAGGACTCACCTGTAAAACATTAGAAATCTGAATTAGACAAGTTAGAATAATCAAATGAAAGAAACAAGTCTCAGCGAACGGTCATCACCAATCCACGGTGCTTATTGTCACGGTTATCCCACCAGTCTGTCGGATTATCAATAAGGTCTTTCCACGGGCCTTCCTCATACTTTTGAGTAACTGAATGATAGTGACAATGACCATAGAAATTCAAAAGAATGTAACCCATAGTAGCCATGTAATAACTTAAATAGGAGGGAACGATGAGGTTCACCAAAAGATCAAAGTCCTTTCTTAGCTGATTGTGGGCATTTTTCATTCAGATTAGTATCCATTTAATGACTGACTTAATATTCAGAGTAACTCCTTCAGATTTTTCTTGTTGACATTATGGACCATTCTAATAGTCAAGTTAGCTGAAATATTAACAACAGTTAAGCCTTTTCCCACTATGTAGGGTAGCACACATTAGGTAAAAGATTTTTTGTATGAAGTATTCAATTATATCTCAAATTAAAACATTTGGTAAAAGATTTTTTTACTTTTCACACAAAAGGTTACTGACTGCCACAATGATATCGACCTTTTGGAATCATTAGTTCCACCATTCACAATTGCCACCTAGAAGATCCTCCAACACATGAAGGTTTTCATAATCTAAAAGATTGTTCCTAAAGTTTAGGGACGTCAACATAATCATATACCTTACATTTTATAACAATCATAAGAGAGGGTGTCTCATCATCATTCCCCCCCCCCTTCCTCCCCCCAAACAATAGGAGAATTGTATGTCCTTCTTAAGAGACGTAGTTGATGTACAACATGGGTGTCAAAAGCTTTTTGGAAGATCGTTTACGTGGGTATAAGAGCTACATACCAGTCTTTCCTACCCCAACCAGACCAGGAGTGAACTTGGACTAATAGGCATAGACACTACTGAAAAAACGTAGTTAAAAAAAACGGCAAATAAGAAGAAGAAATGCAGCTCCACCAGATTTTCACTACAAACATGCAAGTTATTTGCCTAAATTTGTTGTCCGTCTGCGTATATGCATGCTGTCCATATGAGCTTGTGCATGTGAACTATCATGTAATCGCCAATCAGGCATAATTCACCCAAAATTTGTCAGGGCATGTGTCTGAAGTTTAGCTTCACTAGAATAACTAAGATGATGGGATGTTAATTGATGCAAAGAGGTCTCCATAAATTAAACAAAGATAGAACCACTGAGATTCAAGCAGAAATGACTGCTTAAGAGTCTCAAAATGGACTTGTGTGTTTCCATGGGGTAAGGAAGCATAGTTGAAGACCACAGATCTAAGGCCATACCAGCACCACTGCTAGAAGACTTTTCATGTCTATGAGAGACAGAGCTCTTTTTCAATTGAGAAGATCCTTCAACAAAATTAATGCTGTGTACCATCACCTGGTAAAGCCAAAGTATCAAAATCAGCTTCAATTAGTTAATTGTTAAGATAAATATAATTTTGGACAAACTGAAGGCACAACGAAAGAAACAGAAGTGAACCCGTTTTCTCTTCATAACTTTTGGAGAAGTAAGAATAAAATTATCATCATCATTAGATATAAAAAAAAGCAAGAGAAACCCGTACTGCCCAAAGCTACAATCAAGTTATATACAAGATATCTGCAAGTGTAACAGTGTATATCAGGTTTAGGCTGTGCTGTGAACTAAATACCCAAAGTATGAAACCTTGATTGCTCCACAGAAACGAGGGTGACTAAATCCTTAATAAGAATTATAATTTCCTTTACTTCACAAAAACAAAACAAAAAAAATCATGAAAGAGATGCGCCGTATTCTTCTCCTTCAAACGTTTCAAACCCTATAAAGCAATGATTTCATCGATGACTAGAAAAATTAAAACTGTATCCAAAATTCCAGACTGCTAAGGCTAATGAGATAACTATGGGACTCATTAACAGCACCGTAACAGATGCATCAGAATTGCCGGCCCCTATTTACAAAGATACATCCCTGTTGATCCTCCCTAAGAAGCTTGCAAACTTCAGACCATATTTTCGCTTCTGGCACCAATGTGGTAATTTTTTTTTGGGGTCTGCGCCCCAATGTATTATTTCACGAAGCTCAATTGAACAATTCAAAAACCATAACACATACTCCAAAGGTCAAAAGATTCTGTTAGAAAAATACCTAAACAATGGCAAGTTGTTTTAAAGCTGGACTGTATTTCCAGACTTCATGTAAGATGTCAATAACAAAGTAAAATAGAAATGATCATCCAGCTTCAATATTCTAACCTCAGATCATAAGACCGACGGCAATGAAACTCAGACTTTACAGGTTGAAGAGTCGTGCAGTAAACATTACATAGCGTAATAACCTCATGGACAAGAACCGATTTACGTATGTTTGGGTGTCACTTTAGGATACACAGTACAACTGCATAAAGTGCATAACACTGTAGCATTCCCAACATTTTGCAGAGATGCTTACATTTGCTATGGCGAGGCCCTTGAGTAATATTTGTAATTTCTTAGATTTGGCATTCGGATGTGCAATAGGATCCAGCAGGGTACCTCAACAACATCTTTCTCCATTTTGATAAATAGGTCATCTGAAGGATCCCTAACGTTCAAGATCTAGAGGACTAAGTGATCCATCATCTTCAGGTTATTAGGCTCGTGATGCAGGTATTCAGCAGATTGCTTTGAAAGGCTACTGATATTCACTGATTTCGATATAATTTCAGTAAGAAAGATGTCTATCCTAAAAGTATGTGATGATACTTGCAAGGATTACCAAGACTAAAAACCAACTTATGCTGTATCTGTCCTTTTGGATAACAGGATCAACAGGAAAGTCCTTGCTGACTTCTGGGGTGCACTCTCAGATTACCCAAGATTCAATGAATTTCATTAATTATAGAAGAATCAATTGTGTCCTCTATAGTCATATTGAACTAAGAAACCTCTAAATAAGAAGCAAAATACCCAACTTCAAATAGAATAAGGAACATAATAGAAAAAGGAAAAGGCAACCCATAAAACTCCCAATGGACCTTTAACCTAGGATTCTAGAAGAAGTACTACTTTAACTGAATACTTGTGATAACAAGAAAATGTTCGATTAAGATCTAAACTGGAGATCCAAGTTGTTTTGAAAGCTAACTAATATACTGAAGATTCAAGTTTAACATGCCTTTCACAGGTCTACCCTATTTCAAACATTCTGCAAAAGAATCAAGGATAACAAGTGAGTGCACTGTCTTATCGGTAGGGCTTTTGAATATTACAGGAGAAATATGAGTTATCTATCATAGTCAAACATATTACCTCACAAATAAAGAACAAGTTCTCCAAGTATTAGTTCTTTATTATTTAGAATGCTCAACCCCCCCTCTTTCTCTGCATTGTCAAAACTAGCATTCTCCTACATGTTTTCCTTCAATAGAACAAGGAAATTGATGTCAATAACGTTATTAACTTGATATCTTACACAATGTAGTTGTTAAGGATCACTGATCTCTAGTTCATACTGCCTCGTTTTTAGATTTAGACTTTTACAAACAGAAGGAAATGAAAGGAAAAAGGATGACGAAGTCTTGTGTAAATTAGCATGGTTATAGGATTATCTTATTGCATTTGAATGAGTTGACGCATCTAATGTTCTAACAGGACCATTTTAGCACTGATCTAATTGTTCGATCAATTAATTTTAGCATTGATATAGTTGTCCTGATAATTAGTATTTGTAAAAGTAACTCAAAATCATATCGCTAAACTAGGTTTAAGTCCCTTTTAAAAATTAAATTTGAGATGAACCATGAAAGTCACACATATTGAGTTTCTAGCAAGTTATACTGCTGCGGACGATAGAGGCTGATTGTGAGGAATAAATCAAATGCAATCAAGAATCATGGTCGATCGTATGGTTCTGGCTCACCTTCCCCACATGTTCATGTCAAATCATTTTGAAGATGGATCCAACAGAACCATATGGCTTGATACCTGAATTGTATGATTTCACCAGGTGGCTCAATACCAAAATCTATTTATCAATATCATATCTTTATTAAATTTTGTCGGATTCACCATTGATTCTATCAAGCACTATATCTCAAAACATTTATGCCTATATAGAAGCAAAGCAATTCAAACACATCAATGCAGATTGAAAAGAAAATATGCTGACTGAAAAACTTTTTTAAGTGTACTAAAAGATACATGATTTGTTTAAACTCGAACCCCAAAAAGGGTAACACAACCAGAGCAGCTCACACAAAGAAATAAAGAGGAACCCACAATCCAAAGATGTCAGTGCCTTCAGAATTACAGTTCAGAGAATTACCTGGACCTTGGTCTGACCCTGGTTAACGTCCAATGGGGGTGGATTTGCACTCAGTTGTCCAGCAATACAGACATGATCATTTTCTCTCAGATGCGAAGCCGCAACATGAGCCAAATCACCTTCAAATGTGACGGGAATCCTGTTAAGAAGACAGCCGAAAGGATTTACGAAAATGCTCCCGGTGGAATACTAGCGGCTAGCATTCCAAGAACAGCATGTCTACTCAGCATGAAGCAAACCCAATACATCTTTCCACATAATTTTCGAGAGGCCGTTCGTGCTTCGATACATAAATGGACAAACTTCTATATTGGAATGCCAGAATAATTGCTAAGTGATCCCACAACCATCGAAATTCATGCCCCTAAATGACGAGAATAATTAGACATTTGCTCTTTCTCTACACAAATTGAACTGCTTTCACTTCTCCACGCACATATTCTTAGCTAGTATCCGAGAAAGGAGAAACTCAAAAATGAAGAATGGCCGAACGAACCAGAGCGGCGGAGAGTCCGGAGACTTGTCGCGGGTGACGACGGTGCCCGCCCAAAGCTTGCCGTCGGGACCGTCCTGGGACTGAACCGGCATGCGGATGCGACCGATCAGGGTGACGGAGTTGGCGACCTTGGCCTGGAACGGTATCTCGCTCGGCCTCGGCCAATCGACGGCGGTGGCGGCGGAAGGACCGGAACCGCCGTCTCCGGATGCCCTATCGGCGGACTCGGCCGCGGGGGTGGCGGTGGACTTCCATGCCACGGCGGGCGAAGCGGTCCAGCGGCGGTCGAAGGAAGACGAGGAGCAGAGGCGCCGGAGTGCCGGCACGGCGGCGCCGGACGACGGCGACGAAGCGGCTCGCCCGAGTGATCGAGCGAGTGAACTCATTTCAGCTTCCTATCGAATTTGCAGCGAGGGAAAGATGACACCTTTCTAATTAGTAAAACTTACTTGGCAAAATGATACGCAGTCCTTGAACTTTGATATTACATGTAACGTGATTTCGAAACTTTAATTTAATATATAATGTAATTTTTGAATTTATAATTTATTTAATATTATTTTTAAATTTTTGATCAATATTTAATTTAATTTTTGAAATTATATAAAATTATTCAATGTAATTTCTGAACTTGAATTAATAGAAAGATTATATTGAACATTTTCATTAGATCAAGGACTACATTAAATATGTACAAAAAATTCAAAAATTATATTGGATAAATTAAAAATTAAGGGATCGTATCGAACATTAGGATAAAGTACTACTTTAATGGACAAGTGCGATAGGACAAAAAATTTGAATTTGATAAGACAAAAAAGATTTCGACCAAAACAAAAAAGGACAAAAAATTTGAATTTGATAGCGCTAATTAAATGAATTTACGTTCACATCTTTTTAGGTACATAATATTTACGAGTATCTGGTGAACTTTTTGTTCATAACGAACTGTCAATATATCCTCAATCGATAACTTCCCGTATAGTCAATTGGATTTTTCAAAGAAAAAACAACTGCCAACTCTCGAGAACCGATAACCTTTCAACCCTAAAGGAATAGATATCGATCGTTCATCGAAAATTTTTGAAGTGTCCATTATTGTCCAGTCCAGGCTTCTCAATCAAGAAAGAGGTAGACCTTCTTAAGTACATATACAATCGTACCAAAACCTTATTTAGGAACTAACCCCCAGAAAGCAGACAAACACTTCGACCAAAATTTACGTAAGTTTCACTAGGATGATGTGCCGGAATGCATGGCCACCAGGGAAGCATAGATACCATCCTCAATGTTGATCAAGACCTCATGCTTCCCTTTCTCCGCAATCACCCCGTTCTTCACCACCGCTATCAGGTCCGCCCCTTTGATCGTGGACAGCCGGTGCGCCACCACCACCGTGGTCCTGTTCGCCACGGCCCTGTCCAGCGCGTCCTGCACGACCCGCTCGGACTCGGCATCGAGGGCGCTCGTGGCCTCGTCGAGGAGCAGGATCTTCGGGGCCTTCACTATGGCCCTCGCGATCGCCACCCGTTGCTTCTGTCCGCCCGAGAGCTGCACGCCACGCTCGCTGACCATTGTATCATAACCCTGCAGGGCATAAACTCTATTTCACTGATTTACCATTACTCATTTGGACTGATAGTTCCGTTCCCACACTGTTGGAAGCAATTCTATTAATGTTTCATTGGGGAAAATCGTTCTACAAGTCAATCACAGAACGACTTCACGACGCGGCCGACCTAAGATCGCCTAGTTATTCATCACCCAATAGAAATATGCGATCTTGACAATTTTCGGACATTTTTGGTGGATTCGAAAAGAAAATATGATTCCTTTTTCACAAGTAACTTTTAGTCCTAGATAGGTACACACTCAAGACATGAATGGCAATAGGAGTCTTACATTTTGTAGGCTGCTGATGAAATTGTGAGCATTTGCGGTTTCAGCTGCAGCGACAATCTCCGCTTCAGTCGCGTTTCCTTCTTTTCCATAGGCAATGTTTGCTCGGATCGTGTCGTTGAACAGCGCAGGCTCCTGGCTCACCAGGCCCATCTGCTGTCTCAGCCACTTCAGCTGCAGTTTCCTTATGTCTGTCCCGTCCAATGTGATCTGTCCTGAATCTGGACTGTAGAATCTCTGCAACAGTGAGATCACAGTGGACTTCCCGCTGCCGCTTTCCCCGACCAGTGCAACTGTCTGACGTTAGCATTTTCGGTGTATTCCTTGTTAGATGCTACACTATAGAGCTGTTGACAAAATCAGGTGGGAGCACTTCGAAGCCTAAAATGTGCCATACCTTTCCCGATTTGATCGCCAAGCAAAGATCTCGGAATATTTCCATGTCGGGTCTAGCGGGATATCTGAAGCTGACGTGTTCGAAGTGAATCTCTCCCTTGACATTTTCGAGTGTTGTTCCGGAATTGCTGCTCGCATCGATTTTCGGTTCCTGGTCGAGGATGGCAAATATGGAAGCTGCAGAACTCTTGGCTTTACCAGAATCGGGGACGAGGGAAGTGGATTGAGACACCGACCATGCCGACGTAAGAAGAGCGAGGAAAACCTGGTACAAGAATATCCACATTAGCATAGATCTAATCATGGCCTCAACTGTCAGATCATGTAGGTAATCGGAGTGATCTTAGGGGGAGGACGGAGTACACGAAAAACGGCGGCTGGTGTTGTCTTTCCATCTTCAACGAGCCGTGCTCCGGCGTAGAAACTGACGGCATACACAGAATACAACAAGAAGAATGATGTCCCAAACCCGATCCCGCTTATCAGGCCCTGCTTTATTCCTGTTCTAATTGGGCCACGACATTTCTGTTTGTACAGCTCCATCACCCTATCTTCTGCACAGAATGAAGCCACTGTCCTAATGCTTCCCACCGCATCAGCCACAACTTCACTCGCTTCCTCGTACAGTTTCTGTAACCAATTTCGATTTTGTTATTTACTACAAGGGACCAACTAAAACGTTTTGTAGGTAGTCATAAAACGGGTCTCAGATCATGTACAAGTTGTATAAAGTAGGGACGATTGGTCAAACCTTTGCATCAGCGCTAAATCCTTGCAGGAACTTCGCTTGGACAAAACCATTTGCTACCATCACGGGCAGCGATGCGAGGACTATAAGGGCCAGTTGCCAGTTCGCCTCGAAAGCAATAGCTAAGCCAGCAATAGTCGTGGCAATGTTCTGGACGAGCAAACTCAGAGCATCTCCCACTAAACCGCGGAAAGAAGCAGCGTCTGAAGAAAGTCTCGCGCCTATTGCGCCGCTAGAGTTTTCACCTCTGTCAAACCAACTTATTTCCATGTAAACCACTTTCTCGAAGCACATGGATCGGACCCGCTGAATCAATTTACTGCCGGCGACTGCGAAGAAGTAGGACTTCAATGGTTGCACCAGCAGAGATACAAGTGCAAGAACGACAAACATCAATGCCCAAAACTGCGAATCTTCACGGAGTTTATGAGGCGGCTCATAGAAGGTTTTGATTATGTATGACAGCAAAACCCCGAAAATTGGCATTATCAACCCAGCGGCTATAGCGGCTATAGTGCCTAGAAGTAAGACAGGAATCTCCGGCTTGTTCAGCTGAGCCAGGCGATACAATGGAACATCTGGAAGTGCTTCTGAAGGAGGAGAGCTGGAATCAGCTGGCACTGTGTCCTCAGGGCCTATCCCGGTTGGCACGCCAAACACAGAAAATGAGTGGCAGGAACTGTTTTCAATGCCAGATGACCCCTGACTCATGGATCGGATGAAGGATATGCGCTGGCTCGAATGTCTTCCCGAGTTCACTATTAGTTCTGACCTGTCTTGATCGGGCGGTGGACATTGGTCGTTGTTGACTTCTTGTAACCGTATAAGCTGTGAATACGCTCCATCAGGTTCCTTGATAAGCTCAGAATGTGGACCTGACCATTAAAAAAATAGTTACAATGCAGTCCTGAATAGGTGGTTAATACTTGGATAGCAGCATATCAAGGCTTTGATGATTGAAATGGTTATGCTAGAAGTAATGTTTTCAGACGTTTAAGGTAAGATATAATTCATAAGACTTTAAAATGATCAGAAACTCTAACCCTTCTCAACGATCCTTCCTCGATGAATCATGGCGATCACATTGGCATTCCTCACTGTACTTAAGCGATGAGCCACAATGATGGTTGTTCTGTTGACCATGATCCTGTCCAGGGCCTCTTGCACGATCCTCTCAGATTCTGCATCGAGGGCGCTCGTGGCTTCATCGAGGAGTAAAATTCTCGGGTCTTTGAGAATCGCTCTGGCAATTGCAATTCTCTGCTTTTGACCCCCGGATAGTTGAGTTCCGTGCTCACCAGCCATTGTATCTAGCCCCTGAACAGCAAGAGCTTGAAATGTCAAGGTTTAACAGACTAGTGCCGTCTTGTGAGAAGAAGGAGAAGCAAATCATCCTAATCAAAGAAAATGGGCCATGAACCTGGGGTAGTTTCTCGATGAATTTAGCAGCATTGGCAAGTTTGGCAGAAGCCCAAATTTCTTCATCGGTTGCGCCGTCCTTCCCATAAGAAATGTTGTCTCGAATGCTTGAAGTGAACAATACAGGCTCTTGGCTCACAAGGCCAATCTTCTGCCTAATCCATTTCAGCTGGAACTCTTTCAGATTGATCCCGTCAATGAGCACTTCACCGGCTTGAGGGTCGTAAAACCTCTCGATCAAACTTATGACCGTCGATTTTCCGCTCCCGCTTTCCCCAACAAATGCTGCATTAGTACCGTACGCTATTGAGATAGAAAACCCGTTCAATACTTGTTCCTCAAGCCTCGCGGGGTAACTAAAGTACACGTCCCTCAACTCGATGTCCCCCCGGATATCTTCCAACATACTTCCGTTGGTGTCATATGAATCTATCGGCGGCTTTCTCTTGATAGCTTCAAACATCCGAAATGCAGCAGCTTGTCCGGCGGCAAATGCACTGAGGTATGGAGATGCCTGACCCAAAGACCTGAGAAGTAAAGCCTAAACAAATCAATCCATCTGGGATGAACAATTTGCCGAATCACATTCAATATTCCAGGGAAAAGAAGCAATTGCATACAGGGACCCGGTCAGCACTGCAAAAACGATGTTCAAGACAGCTCCTCCCGAGTATCCTTTCTCGAGTACCATTTTCGCCCCAAACCAGAGAGCCAAGGCGTATGTGCAAAGCATTATGAACGTAGCCACCCCAAAACCAAACCCCGTGGCTAAACCCTCTTGCACACCCGACTTATAAGCCTTAGTCAGTGATTTGTTATATCTGGCTATAGCGAGCTTCTCTCCAGTAAATGATGCAACCTGTAGGGGTATTGCCATATTGGGACATAAATCAATTATAGTCATAGCAAGCAAATCGAAAAGAAGGATAGTCCTACCCTACAGGATTTGACTTACAGTTCTTATCGACCCGATTGTCTGTTCTACCACGGTTGCTGCAACTGAATAAGCCGCTTGTCCACTTGCAGCCAGTTTAGATATGATGATGACCATAATCGCACCAGAGATGACGAGGGGTGGGATTGAAGACAACATGACTACGGTAAGTAGCCATCCCTTGGCAAAAGCTATGACAAAACCTGCTATGAATGTCGCGATCAGCTGTATAAACTTTCCAACCTGAAGCAAAGTGCATCAAGAATTAAGGGGACACTGTCAATTCCAAAGCCAGACTGTTCAAGGCATTTATAGGTGAATTTGCCAAGGAAAGGGAGAACAAAAACAAGCCGACGATGTTTGACTTGTTCTGCTACATAATTACCTTCTCACCCATGGCATCTTGAATTAGAATGGTGTCGCCAGACATCCGTCCGATTATTTCGCCAGTGTTAATTTCTTCATCGAAGAAGCCAATGTCTTGCCTCAAAATGGTTTTGAGGTATAAGCTTCGTATCCGTGCAGCCTGTCTCTCTCCAGTTACCATCCAGCAGGCAAATTCTAACGATGACAAGAAAAAGCGAAGGCTCGTGCAGTTAAGCATCATATAATTCTTAAAAAAGCATGTGTTAAGGTTCACTGATGCAAGTAGCCCAATGCACTTACGCAAAAAAGATGCCACACCCGACCCCAGAGCCAAGTAAATGAACTTCAGACACACCTGAGAATTTAGACCTTAAGTTAATCTCATCAAGGTCACTGAGCTATAGCAAAACGTTAACACGAGAAAACAATGAGAGCTTTTCTTGGTAAAACGAAATGCATTATAACAGTTTCTTCAAAATGAACCTCCAACTAAACTTTACGTAGATAAACTAGATGCCAAGGAAAAATTGCAATTCATCACAACATTGAGCTTTACAATCCAGACACTGAGGGAAAGAATTCGCTCCATAAGTACAAACCCTACAATAGAGTACCTCGGAAACACCATGCAATACGAGTTTGTGGTTCGCACTTTTTCCAAAAGAATCGACGAGCCATCCAAAGAGTAGTGTCATGAGAGGCATAGTGACCCCATTTCCAGCGGAGCTGATTGTCCCAACTGACATTAATAGGTAATCGGTGGAATCCGCGAACGAGAAAAGCTTGTGATATGGCACTGTAAAGGCACGTTCCTGTTTCCTGGCACTCCTTTTGGCATCTTCCAGACTGCCGTTTTGCTGCGGTGGCACTCCCTCTGAAATCACCTCTAGTGCATAGCTTGTTGGCACAGCAGCCTGCGGGATCCTCGCTTCAGAATCCATGCTGCTTTCCTCAGCCATGTTGGCCACAACTGATGGACAAGAAGGTGTTGATCTCTTTCAGTAACAAGAACATCAGCTGTTTGCATGAGAACTTGTATGAAAACCTACCAGGTGGTTCATGCCTTAATACAAAACTGGGTTTACCTTGAAATCTGCGGAAGTGAACTCTTCTCAGAAGCAAGATGGTGCCAAATTAGTAACCAAGGAAGAGGGTCCAAACTTTAGAAGGATTGAGGTATATTTGGTCACTACTAATAAACTGCTTGTAGGCACAAAATGTGGTTTGATACAAGAAAACAGAGGAAATCATGCACTTAGATCACGGCTGACACTAAGACAATCAGTCATGCCCGATCGAAAGTTTAGAGTGTATGTATCAGAGAACAAAGAGATTCAGAAATTCAAGATCGACCGAACTCGAGGAAAAGGATCTCTAGAAGTTTAATGAGGATGTCCATAGTGTGCATTTCTGCTACAGAGAGTATTGTCGTACTCGGCTGTTGCTTCACAGAAACTTATAGTGACAGAGAGAGAAACTACTTCAGCAATGCAACAAAACTAGACTCACCAGAGCATCATGTGATGCTATCAACAGCGTGATGTGAACTTTATAGTGGACGGTTGAACTTCAGCGGAGAGACATTGTGAAGCTATCACAGTGATAATGCAGTCTATTTTTTGAGTTGTTCTTTCATTTTCTTGGTTATCCGAGATGGTGGTCCAGACTTATAATTGAGATGATTACGCTCAGAAATCAAAGTATCTCGACGACATAGATCCTCCAAATCACATCGATAAATCTCGAGTCAGTACTAGATGAATTTTTTGGCAAACTTCTTGAGCCAAAGAGATGGCATTACTTTTTTCTCTGCTAAAATTCAACCTTGTGAAGTGGTGTGACAACCACTTGCCAACGAACACACCATTATCATTTACGTCTCGCTGGGTCATATGATAATAGCCAACTCTACAACCATGAACATTTTATACTCGAAACAATCTGAGACCGGGAGATATTTATTGGTTGATGCAGATCATATGCTACCTACTCCGTTCTGAGAGACTCTTGTACTGTTAAAAAATTCAAACATTTGGACTCATGTTGGAACAAACATCGTAGATTGGAATAAACAAAGTGATTTGTGATCATCATCAGCACCACAAAGTGATAGCCATGCCCTCTTTTAAAATCAAGATTCTCCTTCCTTCGGTCAAGGGAAGAAGAATAGGTACTAACCTTGTCTCCTTCCATAGGATCAAACTAAGATGATTTTATGCAGATTCGATGGTGAGACTAAACTTCAAAAGTTTATCACTATCTGCATGTTGTCCTATGTCAAAATATATAAAATCGATTAGGTGAAGAAGGAATCTGATACTAAGTAAAAGGCCAAAAGACGGCCTCTCTTCTACATTTGTCTGTTGCATCATGTGTCCTTGCAGCTCCTATGCCCACTGCCTCGTCCCGGCCAGCCTTCTTGTTCTGCTTCCAGCATTGAAGTGACATTTTTTGCATTAGCAAAGTGCACTAGCAGTCATTAATCTTGTACGGAATTCAGTCCTTGATCTTTTTAATTGGTGCAATCTGTTGGGATTTTGGCACCAAAATCCCATAAAATTGAATGAGAAGTGTGTGGTTGAAAGTGTCCCACATAGGAGAAGAGGTGATGGGAAATTGGTTCAAATAGTTGAGCCTCACAAATGGGTACGGAAACCGAAGCCCGGTTCATGTAGACCTTCGCGGCTCTTCACGAACCCTCGCAACTCTTCATTCTTCGCCACTTCAATATAACCGAACAGTATAGTTCGGAAAAGAACGTCTTCGTGACATCGGCATTTATCCTACGCGCGCTCTACAGACATTCATTTTCGTCATTGTCATTATACGTACCGCTTCGGAGGAACGAGATCCGTTCTATCCTGGGAGACGATTGTCCGATATCCTCGGGTACTGATTGAGGGGCCAAATTCGTCTTAAGCACACGACGTTCCTTCGTTGGGCTCGGATCAACATTCTGCTTATTGCTTCTACTGCTTTCAGGTTAGTTTTCTTACCGTTTGTTTTAATTTCTGGTATACGAACTTGACCGAACTTCAATACCGAACTACACAATCAAATCACGGACTTTCGAAAGCTTGTGTCGCTACCTAAGCCAGTGCCGCCGAGGTAAAATGGAGGGAGTTTGATCGGAATGACTTGATTGCTTCTTTGACAAAAAGGAATAGGGACTTAATTGAAGATTTTATGGCCTAACATACACAGGGTTTAGGATTTCTATGCAACTTCCCTTTTTGCAAAGGTCGTGCTCCATAGTTCAAATTTAAAAAAAAAATGGAACAAGAGTCCTAAACGGTTTGGACCGTTAGTTGATTGAGTCCTATACATATTATTTTTATCAATTGAGTTATAGATCATTTGAAATGGACATTATAAAATCCTAATCTCACTGTCAATGACGCTTTGCTGCTAGATTGGGGTGGTAATCACGAAATTAAGCATGATTCGGCCATAATCAAAGGAGGTTCTTCTCCATAGTCGAAAGTCGCCGATATGAATTGAACGGATGACCTGAAATTTGAAGATTACTCAAATCCTAATTGGCCGAGAAGTCATACAAGTAAAATCTCGATTCTCATTACCAGTTCACCACCACTTACACTCGAGCCATCTGCCATATCGAAAATTTCTTCCATCAATTTCAAATGGTTTACCCACCTTTTGCACGAATGGAAAGTCAAGCAAGTAGCTCGACATGCACTTTCACATACTGCCCACACGGCGAGCTCGTCACCGAGATCAAACGTTAACTCTGGGTGTCGACCCGAGTGTCTCGGAGCCCGACACGGGTGCGACTGCATATGGGACCTTCGCAGTTAGACCGGAGCATCATAGGCACGAATTCACATGAATCTAAAATGCGAAGAAAACTTAGGAGATCGCAAAAAATTGAAATCACAAAAAAGAGCTCGAAAAGTGCTCATATTTGCTTATGTCCTTTGCTTCTAAGTGTTGGCAGTACGACTCCCCTCGTACTAAGCACCGATTCACAAGTGTACATCTATATCGAAACACTTGGGAAAACAAGTGGGTAAAAGGTTACAGACAGCTGTAGGGGTTACAGTAAAAGTGTTCGAAAGGTCGTTAGGCGCCTCAAAAGCTCGACGGAATCTAAGGCTCCATTTATTTCATGAAAAAATGAATAATTTAAAAAATATTTTGCAGAAAACAACAGCTTGCATCGCTTACAAAAATAAATGAACGATAAATATTTCCAAGGTAAGCTTGAGCGGATATCACGAGTACTCCGTCACAATGATCGATCGCCTCTAAGCTCTACAATCATATTTAAAATACGTCATGTGGGGTGGGGGGTGGGCATTCGTGCCTTTTGTTGCAACTATATTTTATCGGGTTAAATTCATCGTAAGTACCACATATCTATTAGTTATATCGAAACTTTAATATCCAGATACGACGTTTTTTTTTTTTTCAAAAGATTATACGAGACAATACGTCTAACACATTTACATTATGAAGTCCGTGTATGATCATATAAAATTGTGCTCAGATGCGTGTGAATTAGTCTAAAGATGAACCAAATAAATGGGTTCGTTTATTTGGTTCATGCCTCGTGTCACAACCGTGTTGTATCGAATTAGGTCCGTCATAAGCATCAACTGTGTTATCAGTCGTATTAGAACTTTCATATCTAAATAGGATGTTCTTATGTAAAAAATCGTACGAAACGATATTTCGACACATTTATGATATGTACTCTGGCATAAATTTGCCTTTATATGCGTATAAATAAATCTGAAGATTAGCTAAACGGGTTCGTTTGTGACAGAAACATGTTAATCTGCACACGATGCGTTTGGTGCTATTCACGTACCGTGCAGAGGGTGTCTGAAAAATTTTGCCAAAACCTTAAAAACAACAAAGTTGCGCTGTAAGAAACTTGCTCTTGTTGTTCATCTTGGGTTCGGTTTCAAGAATCCATTTAGCGCAAACCAAATTCAAATGGCGGCGAGGCGAGGAAGGACCAAGATGCCCCTTTTCCCTGTGAGAGTGTGAGTGCGCGTACGAGCGCTCCCCTCATCCACACTTCGTCCTCCTCGCCTTCTTCTTCTTCTTCTTCACCAACCTCCCCACGAGCCGGAAGAAGATAAGGATCCACCCCCCATCGCGGCGATGACGACGGCCATGAAGAAGCTCCGGTGGGCCATGGACGGCGGCTTCTGGGACCTCGACGTCTCCACGCCCGCCACCCTCGACGGGCTGGCCCGACCCGTGCCCGGGAACCCGCTCCCCCTGGGCCTATCCAGGGGGACCCGGCTCTCCCGGCCCAAGCAGATCGACTTCATGCAGCGTTTCATGACCGCCCCCTTCGTCCCCTCGTTCGCCGGCGACCCGGGTCGCGGCGGGTCCGGGCTCTCTCTCCAGAGGGTTCTCACCATTCCGTTTGGGGAGAACTGGTAATATTTTCTTTCTTTCTTTCTTGCTGATGATATGCGTCTTATCCTGTTTCAATTGGTAATGAAATGGAGCAAAGATTGTGGTCGTTTGTTGTCGCCTCGTTTTCCGTGGGCATATTTGGGTAGCGTTTGTGGTGAAAGTGAGCTTCTTTTCAGGAATTGCTACTGGGAATCCGTGGTTACTTTTGTAGCTTCATGTTTGATTGGATTATGTAGTGAGTTGAGCTGCATTTGTGATGGGATCATAGGTTCCATGATTCGAAGTTTTAACTAGTTTTTGCAAACGGATGTTAGTTTCCAAGTGGTTCTTTTTTTATGCCAGGTACCAATTTCAAGTAGTCCCTTTTTCTATAACAATCAGGTCCCTTTAGGTGATTAAATTTTGGGTCCTTAAAATATTCTGCTACACACCTGAACCACGCATAAATCATTTCCTCCGTCCGCCTAACCTGATCCACTGATGTTTTGGAGGCGATAGTAAGGATATGGTCATATTAGGTTTTTCACAAATCAGAAGAGGAGAAAGATTCGAGCGTCTGAACAGGTCAATATGTAATCTAATTGCATGCCACCAATTTCACGTAATTTACTTGCGAGGTATCACCTGTGCTTCTTGTGTCAATCTTGATGGCGTCTTGTTGCTTGGTGATGATTTCGGCGGTCAGATGTTTGTGTTGACTGATGTTTCGGAACTTAAAGCTATGCAGGTTTGCTACTTTATTAGGTCAGTTCAATCTTCAGAAGTTTGTATCGTCTGTTAAAGAAAAGGGGCTATTGCAAGAGCAGGACTCCATTTGGTGGCGAGGCATTGGGAGGCATCTACGGGATAAATCTTTGTATGCATTGAATATTTGCTCAGAGATGCTGTTAACACCTGAAGATACACTGCTTGTTAGCTTAGAAGAGTATGGTGACGAGAGGACGCCTCGCAGGAAGGCAGTTTTTCATCACAAGGCAAGTTTAATGAGCGACTTAGTCATTTATTTAGAGATTTTAGTTGTCAAATAGAACTCCCTATTATAAATGGAAATTATATTTTCTTGACTTGTGAGTAGTAGATCAATTCATATTTTAAGGTTATGGGAAGTGCCAAAATTATTGTGGAATGCGTAATATACTTTAAATACAAGGCAATCTGAGGTGGTAATACATTTTGTTTGCAGTTTCCACATCACAATTTGCTGGTAGAGGCATTCTCCCCAGGACTTTTTGTTAGTAAGGATGGTACTTACTGGGATGTCCCGCTTTCAATTGCTTGTGATCTCGCATCTATTGCTTCTGACTCTGGTTCCAGTTATCATCTATCGATGCACCATAACTCGGGCTCATTGAGGCACTGTGAAAATAATGAAATAATACCTACTCGCGAAGTACCTGCTACACTTCTTCCTGGAACGGCCCTTAAAGGTGCCTATTCTTTCAAGAAGAACATTGATTTATGGAGAAGTAGAGCTCCAAAGTTGAAGCTAGTGCAACCATATGATGTGTTCCTCTCAAATCCCCACGTTACTGCATCAGGAATTGTTGGTGAGATACTGTCTTTAGCCTGTTAAATCAGACTTATCTGATCATCTGTCCTTTCTTTATGTTCTGTCAGTTTGATCTTTCCCCTCTGCAAAAGAGGAGTGAGTGAGATTGATTACCTGCAATATCAAGTTGGTGTGGAGTGCACTTTTTTTCTTTAAAGAATTGCATGAATTAGTGATGTTATGTTCTTCAGAAAAAAATGTTGGCATTCGCCATATTTTTCAAATCATTTGCAAGGAGACGTTGCACCAGCATTTTTCTTTGGGTCATTCGCAAGGTGAACCCTCCATAGTCTTTTTTTAACCCAACCAAAGTCCTTGTACTTCACATGCAGTTCAAAAACCATTTTCATCCAACTTCTGTCAGGCCTTGGGTCGGATATTTGTGGCATGTTAAGTTGAGGTAGTTCTGTTTATCTTACGTCCGTTCTCCATATTATTCATCCAATAAGGGCAAGTTATATGTGGAGTATAGTCATGCCATATGTTAGATTTGGGACCAAATTAGCGTTTTGGAGTTATATCTTCTATCTTTTTATGATCAGGTTATCTTCTTTGTTTGTTGATTGAAGTTGTATTCTATTTCTTAAGACTTGGTTTTGTATTCTAACAGGTGCTGCCGCGACAGCCTCCTTCGGGGATAATGCGGTAAAGTCACATGTAGCAGATATATCACAGAATAATATGGGAATCTGCTTTAATGCTCCTGCAATAAAATCCGCCCTCAGAGGCGATGTTTTTGCAGCTGTTGCATTTACCGCTCAGCTCGGCAACTTCCAAAGGCTTTTCTTAGATCTTACCCGTTTCCACGCCTGCCTAGATTTTCCTTCTGGTTCCAAGTTTCTAACTGGTGCTGTGCTTTTAGCTCAAGATCTTCTAAATTCTCAAAGGCCAAACCTAGAGACACTCCAGGCAATTTGTCCTAATGCAACCCTTTCTCTTCAGCAGCAGGTACATGCGTTCCTTTTATGAACTATTTAGCCATTAGTATGCAAGATAGCTGAAATTGGCCATGAAGATTTTTTGTACTTCCAATACTTTTGTCATCTTCTTTCCCATACCTTGTTCTCGTCGTCTGTCATCTTCTGCTTGGGAAAACAGACACTTTGTGTTTGGACACTTTGTCAGCGGCGTAGAGGAGGGGCTTATTTTTACAAAATTCTTGACTTGTTCATTTAGTTAGGAGTGAATTTATTTTTAGATGTGCTGTGTGAAGTCTTAAATGTATTGAAGGGGGGCAAAAGTCTGTGCAAGAGATAACTCCTCTTATGTGAGAGTGAATACTTGGGCGGAGGGGTCCATTAGATCTAGTCCTGGTTCTGGATAAAAAAAGGTATTTAAATGTTCTTGGTCGCAATTAGTTCTTTCCAATGAGTTAGCTTAAGATAGTTCAAGGAAAATGTTTGGAGGAACCTTGGTATCACAATCTTGAAGTATACAACCTAAGCACAGTCTCGACCGCTTAATGAGAAAGCTGTCACCTATTACAACCACCCTTTGCAACTTTACATTGCTTTTGACACCTTCTATTTGTAAATGTTTGTGGGAAGTTTGTTATTACAATCCTGAAGAAATCAACTAATAACAATCTCGACTGTTTTTGAAACCACACTTAGTAACTTTATATTGTTTTTGACACCTTCTACTTGCTTTTCCTAGATTGGTGGACCTTTCAGTGTCAGAGTTGATTCGAGGGTCTCAGTTGACTTGAAGGACCGGGACCGACCTGTACGTGTTGATGATTCAGTGTTTGCCATTGAATATGCTCTACAGGTTCTTGGTTCTGCCAAGGCTGTTGCTTGGTACGCGCCGAAGCAACAAGAGTTCATGGTGGAACTTAGGTTTTTTGAGACCTAACTATAGTGACTGCTTTCCTCTTGCATTAGATGGTTGTAGCACTTATGGGATAGCTCCTGTTTCATTCATGGTGATTTTCTGCAGCATGAAATGAACATGATGATGCTGAGTCCAACCTAGAAGCATTTGCTCAGAGATATCCATTGTCAGCTCGTGGTTGATCTTATAGCTGAATATAAGAATGATTCATATCAGGCTCATGGCCAGGGGAAGAGAATGCCTCACAAGTGCCTCAATCTTGGTCAAAAGCTAATTTGCTCTTTCCTAATGTGAAAAAAAGAATTTATTGTCAAACTTCAGAAACTGTAATTGCTTCAACTCTCGCTCCACCACCTTTTACCTTCTCTGTCAGGACTCGAAACAAGGGCTTTTGTGGAGGAAATGAGTGGCCTAACATTGGCAGATCGCCAACAACACCTATTTATAACCACCGCCACGACACTGACGTCCCTGGCCACTTTCTTCACACCTGTGCAGAAGCGATTTCAATCTTTGACAAAGTAGAAAATCCTAATATCATGTAATCACAGTCGAGTGGCAAGTCCAAGATAATTCTCAACGGATGCAATGAAGCCTATAGAAATTCCATCTCTTGGTAAATGAAAAAAAGAACCACGTTCCTCCTCCACCATGCACAATGATATTTATGAACTGAATATCTCTGTTCTGATACATAATAAGATGGCATTCTTGTACAGATACAAATCAAACTCTCTTTCTCTCTCTTTCTCTCAATTACATGAACAGAATTCTAGAATAAATCAGAAGTCATCGCTCGACATTGTTTGCTTTCAGAATCCCCAGTAGCAATGATTGAGGAACTTGAATGTGAAGCAAAGTTAATCCTAGCAAACGGTCACAACTTCGGAACTTGGCGGTCGGAAAGATAACTGTCAAACCTGTATGTAATCAAGCATCCCCAAGGCCATATCCAAAGACCTACAGGAGATCATCTTTCAATCGTCAACATCTGGCATCAAACTGACAAGACCTCAAATTTTCATTTTGACGCACAAATCACCGTCTGCTTGTCACCGATTAAACCAGCAATCGAACAAAAAATCTGGCTCCTCTAGTAGCACGGAAGCTTGCACCTGCTCATGGTACGACTCCTTCCCAAACTCTTAGGAGGGCAACCTGATGGAAGCTGCATGTGCTGTTCGATGTAGTTGACAGCTACAAGACAGAGCCCATGAGGTGGGGCAGACAACGAATATTTGGCTAACTCCTTCCGGTCCTGAGATGCTAAAATCACGGGAACAATACCAGGAGGTATTGCTTCCCTTCCAATTTGTATAAGCAGAGCGACCTTCACATGCAATCAATAATAAGGACTCAGAAATGCACATCCCAACCTCCATGAACAAAGCTAATTTTAGCTACTCTTTATTTGTATAAATTGTTGAACTTATGGTCATTGTCCTTCAATTCTATTGAACCGTTTCACAGATTCAGCTATATGGCTAATGTACTAGAACAAAATATTTAAATCTGGAATAGGGAGCACTTTCTTTTACCATGTTTCGCACTTGTCTATACATAAATCCAGTACCTTCAACCTCTATCTGTAAAAGAGCTCCCTAACAAAATATTCACAGATTAATAACTATCCTGAAAAATGAAAAGGTAAAAGAAATGATAACAGGGCACAAAACTGCTGTAAAGAGATACAAATGCTTTCTCGGATAATTGATACACAACCAGCTCAGCAGAAATCTAAATGAGATAACTATATATTACCTTTTCAATGACATCAAAACTGAATATATTTTTTACAGGATTTGGTGCTCGGTCATTGCGTGATGCATTTGCAAAAGCAGAAAAATCATGTCTTCCAATAAAATATTTAGCAGCTTCTTTCATCGCTTCTGGGTTTAGCTTGTAAGCACTGTGATAAGCATAATACCGCTGAAACGGGTCCATGACAGTATCATTGTATATTTTGTAGTGATAAATCTTGCTTCTCACGGAAAATCTGGCATGAAATTCAGGGACTGCAGGGCTAATCTCTCTTACACGGATATCAGATGGAAGAAGACCATTAAGAGCAGCATGGAGGGTATCCAAGCTGTCATAATTAAAAGGTGTAACAAAGTGTGCTACCTGAAAAATCAATTGCTAGAAAGTTTGTCCTTGAACTTTGATGGGTGGATAGTGTTTAAACTTCATTAACACAAGAATTCCTGACCTGACCCCAGGCATGAACTCCTGCATCTGTTCTGCTTGCACCAACCAGATGGAGATCCTCCCTTTCCACCTTTGTGATTTGAGTCAAAGCTTTTTCCATGATACATTGTATGGTGGGTGGAGATTGCTGATATTGCCAGCCTGATAGTAAAGTAACAGTACCATAAGTGAAAGAATCACCGAGGGAAAGATCAAGTTCACTCACTGATATAGTCAAGTAAGAATGCATATAACTGATTAAAAGGTTCTCATGGGCTATCATGTTAGCCAAAATTACAGATCTCATTGTAAGGCTGTCCAATCCTACATTCAACTAGCCATAAAAAAGCCTAGTAGCTTCAGAATTATATGTTAGTTGGAATTGACAAGAATCAAGAGTAAGGTTATGGGATCTGGAAGGATTGAGCACGATCAAAATTGCCTGGCTTCAAATTAGGCTTTCTCAGTAACATTTGACTAAAGTTAGGCCCAATTTCTTATGAATCAACACCCTTACATGCTTGAGACCATTTCTTAGGGCAACACTGACAGCTTAGGGCATGTTAATCAAAATAACATATTCTCCTAGCGGTGACTGGTAAGATCATGAGAGGCTGACTGAGACTGCTGCAACAAGCAAAGACATAGGCTGTCAACCAATTGCCTTCCCCTTTGTCTGCTGAACACAATCAGCAGTGTCGTCTTGCAGTGGTGCATTCTCTTTCCAAACCTATTCACTAGCTTTTAAGAAATGACGACATATCTATGGTCTTTGGCATTTTTAAGCTTTGTTTTCCATTACCGCAATTGCGAATATGTTGTTTGCCATAGTTTTCTCAGAGTTATTGTAGTAGAATATTTATCAGGCTTTTAGATACTTTTAAAGTTTTTCTCTTAAGTTGGAGAGACAGAATGCAAGAATTCAAATGTTGAGTTATCTCTTGAAGGAGATCTACTTAATGAGCTAAATAGCCATCTCAGAAAATGCTAAAATTTTACAGTTTAGGTGTTAATATGCGGAGCTCGTACAGTCTCACGATTTCCTGCATAAATTCTCAATAACCCCAAAAGGATACTACTTGGCGTAGAATTTAACAACATTGTGATGGACGCGTTCTAACATCAACATCTAAAAACATGAAACCAACTCCACACAGAAATATTCCCACACCAAGATTTTTTATCACCTAAAATAAAAGTATAACGGTGATTAACTGCTAAAGCATCGAAATGTAAAATATAGGTTGATGGCTCCTCCAATTTAATGAAAGAATATGGAAAAATTGTCAACAACGCTTTTAAAAGCTTAGGTTTCACAGAAATGGAGAAATTAATAGCATCCTCATTTTAGTTCGTCAAAGCTTCCTACTTTTCCTGCCGATTCTGTTCCTTGAAATTTTTCAATGAGCTCAACTGGGTGTGCTAGCACAAAATCGAACCTTCAGGATGGCGAAACTAGATATCTCAGCATAAAAGTGCCATAACTTTATTCCACGTGATTGCTTATACCCTCCAAACTACACCCGGAACAACATCGAAGGACAGCCAATTATCCCCAGATTGTTCACCATGATCAAAGCAAGAAGAAAGCCGAAACCTTGTACAATTGCTCCAGTCGCACGGTCACACAAAATAAAGAAGTGCACAGGGAGCCAACGGCTAGTCAGCGAGAACAACACAGACACACGCCATAAGCAATATATATCGACACTGACTATCACTGAGACAAAACATCAAACGCTCCGGAGGCAAGAAAATCGGGACCTGCGTAGCGGGTGCCGTCGTACGCTATCACCAGACGCCACTTCTTGTGCCCCGCCACGCTCGGCTTCGCCTGGCAACCAAAAAAACCACCCAAATATCACCACCACATGCACGTGCACATGCACATGCACATGCACATGCAGTACAATACTACACAACACACACCCACAGAGATACAGAGAGAGAGAGCCAGAGGGGAGCAAACCATGTCGACGCTGTCGCTCGCGCTCGACGAGGAGCTGCCGTTGAGGTGCAGAGGAGGAGGAGGAAGGCCCACTGCACGGCACATCCTCAAGCTCGACATTCACGACCCTCCCCACGACACCCCGCGACACCGATGACCGTGGGGAAGGAGGAGGACGTATCCACGCCGGCGAGAGGCCGGGCTGATCTTTGGACCGGAGAGAGGCGTTCGAGTTGAGAGATGGGCTTCGGAGTCCTGCAGGTCCTCGCCGCCGTGTGGGCTCTCGACGTCGTCCTGATCCGTCATCCCCAACGACTCGAATCGACATGGCAAAAGCCCGGATCTTCACGGCCCGGTGGGCTCAGTTTACTCTCTCTCTCTCTGTCTCTCTCGTCCCCTGCAATTTCTTTTTGAGATAAGTGCACTGCAAGCGCGAAAACTTATCACTATCACGATAATACAATCGAATCCTTAAATTTTTTAGAAATTGCAATCAAGCCCTAAAACTCGTCATGAAAGTGTAATCGAGTACTAAAACTTTCAAAAAGTGCAATCGAGTGTTAAAACTTATCGTGAAAGTATAATCAAATCCGAAAACTTTCAAAAACATGATACACGTGACTACGTGAAACCACTAATGGAAAGCAACATGAGATTGGACTGACAGCCAAGCAGAAATTGTTCTGGCCCTCGCGCTTCTTCTTGTCGCTCTAAAAATCAACGAATGATGCTGCAATCGCCATAAAAAAATCTCAACCAGGCAGGACCCAAACACGTGAAAAAAGGTGTGGCTGGAACTCAGAAGATGAGGGAGTAGTGAAAACGAAGCAATCGATCTGGGCTACGATCAGGACCACGATCAGGACCACACCACCCCCCATGTTTTCCCATGAACAAACGATGTCGATCGTCACTTACAAATCAGAAAAGGGACAGGAAGACATAGCTCCAAAGGAGAAGGAAGCATGGTGGAACTTGCCTGCTTCTCATGATGAGGGTGATTTGTGAAAATGATTCGATACCATGCGGATTTTGGTAGGGTTGTATATCGTGGAAGATGTGTTGTATAATAGAAAACGATGGGGTCCCGCAACGGCAAGATGTGTTGTATATCGTGCCTCGAATGCCACATTTCCCCAAGTTAGAAATGGAAGGGCAATTTTCTATTATTTGTTTTGTTTTACAAGTGAGTGATATGGATTTGATCAATGATATCGAAAGAGTGTCGTCGGGATACTTGTTAGGTCTTATTAAATATATGATTCAAAACTTGTAAATTTTCAATTGGAAGTGAGTAGTTGTCCCTTTATCGCTTCTCTCTCTCCCACACACTTGTGCGGAGAGAGAGAGAGAGAGATTACGGATGGAGGTGGTGGCAATGGGAGGCGTGGCGAGGAGGCACGACAGAGCGCGGGAGGTGCAAACCGGCAAGGGAAAAGAAAGGGATTTTTCGAATTAGGATGCTAAGCGCGCAAATGTTATTGTTTCACAAGTGTGAGAACATTTTTGGCAAAATGAGGCTGAACGGAGTGATTGTGATTGAATCCAGATCCCATAAGTGATTGCTCCCGTGGCACATACTTATATTAGGTAAACAAATGTCTAATTCGTCAAACCAATTAGGAAGCGACTCGCGAAAAGCAAAAGGCCGCGGACGAGGACTAGGGCATGAGAAGAGACTCGAAGTCAAGAGGAGTTAAACTCCCTTCTTAGTCGCGTGAACGTAAGTAAACATATGAAAATCGATAAACTTCATCATTGATCATGAGCTATCCTATCGCCACAACGGACGAATCCCTAACCCTAAACACGTCGAGCTCTTCATAGCCGGATCCGAAAGCCGCAGCATCACTAATCACTTCAAAAAAAAAAAAAAGAGTCTCGCGACGGCCGGTTTGGTTCGTCGCCAATGGACCGACGGGAACAACGCGACACTTTTTTCTCGATACATGTCCCGGAATCACAAAACCTAATCTTTGCCGTCGACGAAAGAAATCAAGATGGGACCGATCTTCTTTGATCGAGCAACTCGATCGCCCCCAACACGACTCGATTTTTCTTCCGATTCGCTCAGCACGCGTGCCAAGTTGCCAACCTACGTGGCGTACGCGAACGGACGGTAATTGCCCTAGCTGCCTTCCCGTCCATTGCGAGAACGTGCGTCGGGTTTTGTCGTTTAGGGAGTTGCTTGGGGAGCAATAGCGTAAAGCATTACGAATGATACAAAAAAGGGTTTTGTCGTCCCGCGACACGCAAGCTAAGGCTTCCGTTCCATATCATCCGGATGCGAATCGAAGCTTTCGATATTATTATAATGACACCATGCTTAGAAGTATTTCAATATTCATGGAAGTGCAAAAGAACGTGGACCCTCTGGTATCCACATGTTGGGTATGTTCTAGAAGGAGGTCATTGTCGTACGTTCGCTCTTTTATCCCGATTGAATCCCCGCCCCGTGGAACATTCGGTCGTTCGCCGCATGCGCTGCGTTCCGATCACTCGGAACCCGCCGGACAGGCGAGCTCGAGGGCTGGTCGCGCGGCTCTTTGGGAACCCTTTCTTGAGTTCTTGATTAATCCCGAATAGGGCCTCCGGTTCTTAATCGACCGACGGCCTAAAATCAAGTCATGTTTTCGAGCTCGCTCCTTATTTAGTCTACGCGGTCGTTGTAGCCAGCGTTCGTCGGAATCCACGACATGCTTCGTTAATTTCAGGTGAGGGTTCGTCTAGCCTTTTGAAAGTTTGGTCAAAACAAGAAATCAACTGCATCGGTCGCGTGCGAAATCGACCATGAAACGTGGGAGCAAAAGTCGTGCTCGGTCCGACGTCAACGAAGAGATTAACGGTGAATTGACCCGCGCGTCTGGATCCGACCTTCGACTGCTCATTACTTGAAATAGCTCGAATCAATCGTCATTGCTTGCACGTTTTAGCGAACAATCGTCGATCCCTTTTCCATATCGGTATGCTAATAATCGTAATTACGAAAGAGACAAGACGGATACCCAAAGCTTTCGCAAAAGTCGCATAGGTTTTGCCGGGAGATTTGGAGAATTCGAATGCGAAGTGATGGATCTCTTGCGTCTTTGCATGGGATAGTCCCTTTGCGTGTTCTGAGGATTGGTGATTATAAGATGTTTGTTGACATTGAAAGCTTCGTTCCAAATATAGAGTTGTCATTGGAATTCCCAGGAAAAATTACCAAAAAGTCCTAAACCTTTTGCAATTATGCCAATTCAGTCCTAAACCTTTTTTTTGCCAATTTAGTCCTAAACCTTTTGTAATTATGTCAATTCAGTCCATCCGGCCACTTCTGGCCGACCGGCGCTGACGCGGCCGCCGGCCGACTGACGTGGCGCCGGCCGGCGTCCACGTGGCAATATTTTAATATTTTTTTATTATTTTCGAATTTTTTTTCCTTCTCCCCTCTGGCCTGTCCGGCCAGGGGGGAGGCTCGCCGGCGAGGGCCCAACTCCGACGAGGCGAGCTGGGCCCTCGCTGCCTCTGGGCGAGGGCGGAGCTCGCCCAGCCAAGGCGAGCTCCGCCTCGCCGGAGCTGGGCGAGCTCGCCCAGCCATGGCAGGGCGTGCTTCGCCTCGCCAGATCTGGGCGAGGGCGGGCTCACCCAGCCATGGCGAGCCCCGCCTCGCCGGAGCTGGGCGAGGCTCACCCAGCGGCGACGAGGGCCCAACTCGCCATGTAGTGGTGGCCACGGTTCGGAACCAACCGGTTCCGGTTCGTCGCCAAGTGTGAACCGGAACCAGAACCTCCTCTGGCGGTTCCGATTCCGGGTCGGAACCGGCCGGTTCAGGGCCGGTTCCTATTTTTTTTTCTGTTTTTTTTCTTTTCCTTTTCCTTTTCCTTTTCTTTTTTTTTCTTCCTCCGCGGCCGGCCATGGCCGGGGCCGGCGCGAAGGTCGCCGGCCTCGGGCGAGGCGGCCCTCGTCGGCCTCGGAAGAAGAAAAAAAATTATAATATAAATTATAATTTTAAAAAATAGAAACAAGGAAAAAAGACAAAAGAGAAAAAGGAAAAACAGAAAAGGAAAAGGAAAAGAAAAAGAAGAAAAATAGAAAAGGAAAAACAGAAATGAAAATAAAAAAAATTAAAAAAAATACTATTCTTGTGATAGAACATTATTCAATATAAATTGTGATTAAAATGTAAATTGTACTCAAATTTTTTGGGACAAAAAGACAAGAGAGAAAGAGAGTGCTTCAACTTAATAAATTATCATTAAGCACATTACAATTCGTTACAACGATCTTAAAAAAAAAGGAGTACAATATATATACCCTAAAATTATCCCAAAACCTAAGCATTCCGTGCGCAGGGGACCAGAGGTCACATATCGTCGGATTATATTTCGATTTCCCTAAGCTCACGTGGGCGTACCCGGTATGAGAAACAAGAGTTCCCGAAATATTTGCCAACTCCAATAGTTCTTTTACCCTCAATCGTCACTACCCGTTCCAGTACCGATACTGGTAGCGGTAATATCTCCGTCGTTAAAGAATTCGGATTCATTATTCCGATCTATCTCTTGTTGCCGGTATTGAGCCTTCATCCAATCAGCAACACAAGCTTGCATCTCCACTGATTCTGGATCTAATCTTGAACGATGTTCGTTCAAAATATTACCTCCGGCACTGAATGCTTATTCGACCGCAACTGTGGAACAAGGGGTTGAAAAAATCTGTTTTGCAATAAGAGAAAGGATTGGGTATTGGCTTGCGTGCCTCTTCCACCAATCCAAAATTAAAAAATCTGTACCACCTTCGGCTTCAGTAAACTCAAATAATATGATTAGATAACTCTCTAATTCAAAAATATTTCCCATTACTCCCTTTTGTTTTTTTTGTCTATGTAATAAAAGTTTGCACCCTCTACTAATTTTACCTGTATTGTCATTTTGTATCTCCGTAGATTGAGAAGATCCAATATCACCTAAATTATATTTAGTATAAAATTCATTATATAATTCTATTATTATGTTTTTAACCTCACGTACTATGGTTGTAACATTTGTCACGTCATAATGTAAACATTGATAATATACACGCAAAAAATCATTTAAGCCATCCAATTTGCAACGTGGATCAAAAACACAAGCAACTAAATAAATCATGGGAATTTCACTATAATAATGAAGCCATTTCATTTTCATTGCAACTATAGTATGTTGTAATTCAACATCATTTTCATATTCATCAAAAGTTCCGACAATATTAGTACACTCTACTAAAAATAAATGTGTAGTAGGATAATAAACACCGGACAAAGTATAAGTTGCATCATTAAAAACCTTTAAAACATCTAAAATTTTTTGGTAAATATGCAACTCTTGTGGGTATAAATTAATCTGAGGTATATTATTAGAAATGAATGCACATAATAAATGTTTATATGGTAAAGATTCATTAAGCAAGTGGAAAGTAGAATTCCAACGAGTTGGAACATCTCTTGGAAATTTTTTTGGCTTTACGCGATTTTCTCTACAAAATTTATCCCATTCTTTCATTTTTTTGGGATGTTTCCATAAAAATTGAATCGCCGTTTTTATTGGTTGAAGAAAAATATCAAGAGTTTTCAAACCATCTTGTACACATAAATTTAAAACATGACAAGCACATCTAATGTGAAAAAATTTTCCGCCAAAAGTAGGTTTACAAATATTTTCTAACTCGGCAATTGAAGCGATATTTGCTACGGCATTATCAAAACCAATTGAAAAAATTTTGTTAAGCAAATAATATTCTTCTAAAACTTGCCTAATTATTCTATAAATATTATTTGCCGTATGATGATCATTGAAAACTCTAAATGCAATAACTCTTTTTTGAATAGTCCACTCGTCTCTATCCAATGACATGTTATGCCCATGTAAGAATGATTTTGCCAATGATCACTCTAAATATCACTACCTATATGCACGTATCCATTAAATTGCATAAAAAAGTTTTCTAAATCTTTTTTTCCATTTTTGTAAAAATCTTTAATTACTCGTTTAATTGAATTTCTAGGAACACGTTTTGCTTGTGGAGCACATGTTTTTTGTACAAATTCATTAAAACCAAATCTTTCTCCAAAATTAAATGCTAAATGCTCAACGGAAATAAATTTGCCTAATTCTTCCTTATAAGTTTTTTCATTAAAACAAAATAAAGGGGAAGTGCTAGGATTGACGTACTCGGAAATTTGTTGTTACCCGATATCGATTCCCGTTTCGGTTGGATGTTTGCTCATAAGATGTCATTTAAATGTTCCATATCCTTGTCCACCTGTATATTTATATATTTTTCCACAATATTTACAAATTATATCATACCTTTTTTGACCGATATCAAGCCTTTCCATTTTCGTGAAGTGATTCCAAATGTCGGATGTAAATTTCCGTTCCGCTTCCTTTGTTGTAGATATTTCAGCAGGAGGATGAAAACTTTTTTGCGTCGGGACGCGCTCCACATCGGGAAAAATGTTGATTTCATCATCTTGAAAATCTGCATATTCACGAGGATCAAAAGAATGATGGGATTCCGTCGCGATATTCTTACCTTTGCCAGTTGGCACTCGACTTCCACTTGCCATTTTTCGAATGGATTGAGAGAATTGAGCGGATTAATTGGGAGAATTAAGAAAGAATTGCGTGGATTGAGAAAATTGAGAGAATTTCAGAGAATTTGAGAGAATTTCGAGTAATGAAAAAATTTGAGACTTGAGAGAAGAGAATTTGAGAGAATTTGAGAGAATTGTGTGTGTATTGTGAGAATTTGAGAGAATTTATAGGAAAAAAAAGAAGAAAATTTAGAATTAAAAAAAATAAAACATAACCGTTGCAAAATTGCAACGGTTATGTGTTTTTTTTTTTATAAAAACGCCCGTTGGGGCGTAGCCGTTGCCAGTTGCCCCAACGGGCCGCAGCAGGGCCTGCACGTCTGCAGGCCCTGCTGCAGATAATTTTTTTTTTTTGTTTGGCCATTGCCAGGGAGGGGCCTAGGCCGGCCTGGCAACAGCCTGCTGCTGCAGGCTGCTGCTGCTGCAACGTGGCCTGCAATGCAGCCTGCCTGCAGCTTCTTTTTTTTTTAATAATTTAATTTAATTTAATTTTTTTCGCAGAACCGGCCCGGAACCGGCGGTTCCGGGCCAGTTCAAATTTTCCTGGAACCGGAACCGGGCCCGTATGCCACAGGTCGGTTCCGGTTCCGAACCGCGGAACTGGTCAACGGGTTGGGCCCGGGTTTGACCGGGACGGTTCCGGGCCAAAACCGGCCCGTGGCCACCTCTATCGCCATGGTTGGGCGAGCTCCGCCCCCGCCGCCCCTGGGCGAGCTGTGGCACCGGTTCCGAACCGCGGAACTGGTCAACGGGTTGGGCCCGGGTTTGACCGGGACGGTTCCGGGCCAAAACCGGCCCGTGGCCACCTCTATCGCCATGGTTGGGCGAGCTCCGCCCCCGCCGCCCCTGGGCGAGCCTCGCCCAGCTCCGGCGAGGTGGAGCTCGCCCAACCCTCGCCAGCGAGCCTCCCCCCTGGCCGGAAAGGCTAGGAGGGAGAAGAAAAAAAATTTGAAAATAATAAAAAATTATTAAAATATTGCCACGTGGACGCCGGCCTGCGGCCACGTCAGCGCCGCCCGGCCAAAAGTGGCCGGATGAACTGAATTGACACAATTGCAAAAGGTTTAGGACTGAATTGGTAAAAAAAAAGTTTAGGACTGAATTGACACGATTGCAAAAGGTTTAGAACTTTTTTGGTAATTTTCCCGAATTCCCAAGCAGCTACTCTTTCGTGTTTTGAAGTTGATATTTAGTATTGTGATCTAGCATGCGTGATCGAACCGGTAGGTTTATACCGGTTCATCTCGCTATGAATGGGTCATTTGTCTTTCACAAGGTCAGGAGTTTGGTATGCATTGCGACCAAACTTCCGGATAGTTTGAATGGCTTGTGATGCATTACATAATTACGGCACGTCTCGAGTGAAGAGACTCTTTGGTTGTTTGCGAAATCTTGCAAGCAGGGTCATCAGGCACACGGGACTACTAAGCTAATGGGGTTGAGCGACCCTCAACCCGTCAATAAGCATTGAACAACCAATCATCACAGATTCCGACACCCTAACCCTGTTATTTGTGCTCATAGGCGATCAATTCGTGGTGGTTGGAGCCATATTCTCTAACCAGAGGTTTCTGCTAGTTCCATCCATTTCAAGCATCGACGATATTGATTTTACACCTAGCAAATGGGTCTTCCCGGTCGATTTAGAAAGTACAAAAGGGCTATCTCGCGAAAATTAAGATTAAGAGAATCGCTTCACCGCTAACCAAAAAACACACTGACACATCGAGGCGCCTATTTTTCCTTTTCTCTTATCATCATAATGGCCGGTACCATGCGGCGGTCGATGTCATCTAAAGTGTAAGATCAAACCTTAGGCTTGTGGCAAAGATTAACTAACAACTTCCTTATGATGCACTTTCTATTATTGTCTGATTACGTGCCAGTTTGCATGGCGGGGAATTGCGACTGCGGATGAAATTGGCTGTGAAGTTATTCTTCTTTTGACCCGCTATGGTGACGCACATGGAGCTCAACAATTGCATTCCACTCTAACTATAATTCATTATATATTCCAATGTCTTTATCCTGAGGCAGGCTGTATCTCTTCTGTTCATTTGAACTGTCAATAATAGTATTTTGAATATCGTATTTATGCTAGAGTAAGAGCAATTAGGTGAGTTTATCGACCCCACTTATCGTATTAACATTTTCCATGTATTTCATTTTGGTGGAGGTATAAGGCATTTTTATTCGGAAATACAATAATATCTATTAATAGACAATTAAGATACACCCCGGTTCTCGTACGTTCTTTTTCTTAAAAGGACGAGAAAGCCTTGTGAATAAATCTCGGGCTCATAAAATGTACCATCGACCTAGCTCAGACGTGAGAGCTTTTGCACTTGGGTGGTAGGGTCAAACAAATGGCGTGCATCAATCCGCACTCACGTCTTAGTTTATTCTTTGTATTTGTGCATGCCCTTACGCATACCTATAAAATGCCTTTAAAGCTTCCAAGCTTCTCTAAAATCCCATACGAGTATCCATCCCTTCGCTCGTATCAGGCTTCATGACATTTTTAGAGCCGGATAGGTGGACATGCAATCAAACCGGCGCCGTATGTCTTGCTTCTGGATAAACCAAAGCGTAACACAACGATCACACGGGCGAACGCTCTCACGATTTCAATTATAACCACGTGTAATAGAACGGATGTGTGGACAATCGGACATGCATAAACGCAATCCCGCTACATGATCGCGGCATGGGCGACATCGAGGCATCGTCCGCGACAAGTACGGCCCACACACGACCCGACTCAAGGCTAGAGCCAAGAGGCACGTCCCTTGTGGCCGTTTATTAGAGCCTGAGCGCCAATGGACTGACTGACTGCTTTAGCAGGAATCGTTCTGGCCCGCAACGCTTTCGTTCTGAAAATCAACAGATGACACTGCAATCGCCATAAAAAATCTCAACCAGGCAGGACCCAACACGTGAAAAAAAAAGCTGTGGCTATAGAACTAGAAGACGAGAGAGTAGTGAAAAAGAAGATCAAGGACCACACCAGCCCCCCATGTTTTCCCATGAAACAAACGATGTCGATCCTCACCTACAAATCAGAAAAGGGGGAGGAAGACATAACTCCAAAGGAGGAGGAAGGCCCGGTGGAACTTGTCCGCTTCTCCTGACGAGGGTGATTTGCGAAAATGACTCTGCAGAGCACGTGAATTTTGGTAGGGTTTTGTCGAAGACGTGGTCCCGCAACGGCAAGTTGTGCTGTGTATCGTGCATCAGACACCACATTTCCCCAAGCCAGAAGGTGAAGGGCAATTTTCTAATTTTTTGTTTTGTTTTACAAGCGAGTGATACGAGATTGATTGATGATGCTGACATAGTGTCCTTACGATTCGAAATAATTTGGAGCGAGTAGTTTTTATTAATTTTTGAGACAGGTAAGTTTTGTTTTTAGTTGACTTGATTGGTGTGTTGGAGGCATTTGGTTTTACAGGGAAGGGTGTACCGAAAGTGCTGAACGTTTGGCTGAAGTGCATTTGGGAAGGGGGGAAAAGTGTCACAAAGTCTTAAACTTATTGTATTTGTGCCAATTTATTTATAAACATTTTGACATGATACCAATTCAGTCATTCCAGCTAATTTTAGCCAGATATTGCTGACGTTGACGCCGGGCGGCTAACTTTTAATAATATTTTTTGAATTTTTTATTTCTTTCTTTTTCTTTTTCTTTTTTCCTACTCTCCCTTCTTCCTCCAGTCTATCACCGGACCTCAACGACCGACCACGAGCGAGGCTCGCCCTCGCCGGATGGCCACGAGGGCCAAGTCGAGCCTCACCTGGCCATGGCGAGGCTCGCTAGCGACGAGGGCGACCTTGCCAGCCCTGGCCTCTAGTCGGTGGGCAGGCTGGAGGAAGAAGCGAGGGGAGGAAAAAAAAGAAAAGAAAAATAAATAAGTAAATAAAAATTCCAAAAAACATTAAAAGCTGTCCACGATATCGTCGGTCGTGCCACGTAAGTGGGTCGGCGTTTACGTCAGTAATATCCGGTTAAAATTAGCCTACAAGATTGAATTGGCTTTACACAAAAAAATTCATGATTAAATTAATATCAAAAAAAGTTTATAATTAATTTGATATTAATATAATAGGTTTAGAACATTTTTAAAAACGTTTTTCCCTTCCGGAGGGGACCCGAGTTCTCGACCAAGCAGATATTATAGTTGCGCCGTGCTTAGGAGTACTTAAATATTCATGGAAGCGCAAAAAACGCGAACCCTTTTGATATACAATTGTTGGGCATATTCTAGAAGGACCTCGTCGTCATTTGTTCGCTCTTTTTATTTTGATCGAATCCCCGCCCATGGAATATTCGGTCGCTTGCCGTGTTTCGGCGCTTGAACGCCACCAAACAGGGGTCGGGCTCAAGACTCTGGGATGGTTTTCGGAGCTCTCTCGTTCCAAAGTTAGCTCAAATGATAAGACTTTTCCTCATACTTATAAACTGATCGACTCCCCATACAGAGACTTGATCATGCGATTCTTTCCAAACCCTCTTTTGAGTTCCCCGATTAATCCCAATTAGGGCCTCGGGTTGTTTTTCGCGCTCGCTCCATTTCAATTCTATTAAAAGTACAAAGGACCTAACCCTGTTATTTGTGCGCATAGGCGATCAATTCATGATGGTCCGAGCCATATTCTCTGATCGGAGGTTTCCGGTAGTTCTATCCACTTCAAGTATCGGCAATATTGATTTCACGACCTAGTAAATCGGTCCTTTCAATAGATTCAGGAAGTTACAAAGGACCATCTCGCGAAAATTAAAATTCGGAGAATGGCTATGCCACTAACCTAAAAACACATTGACACGTCGAGGCACCTATTTTTCTATCTTTCTTATCGTCAAAATGGCTGGTATCATGCGGCGGTCCATATCATCTACGGTGTGAGATCAAACCTTAGGCTTGTGGCAAGATTAACTAAGCACTTCCTCACGATTCACGCTCTATTATTTTCTGATTACGTGCACGATTACTTGGCGGGATTGCGGATGGATGAAATTGGCTGCGAAGTCACTCTTCCTTTGACCCGCCAGAGCGATGCACATGGGGCTCATTGATAGCATTGCACTATATCATATTTCATGAATTCAATTTGGTGGAGGTATAAGGCATTTTTATTAGAAAATACAACCAATTAAGATACGCCCGATTCTTTATACGTTCTCTTTTTTTAAAATACGAGAGAGCCTGCAGATTTAACTCGGCTCATAAAATGTATCACTAACCTAGCTCGAACATGAGATCTTTTGTGTGGCGTGTGTCAATCCGCGCTCACATGCCAGTTTAGTGACATTAACTCGACCCCCTTTTTTTTCATGCATTCCCTTTAACTTTAATTTTGCGTTTGGCGATAGAGAAAGAAACTTGGTTAACTCAAAATTTGATTTGACGATTTCGTCGGCTATTCGTATTAGAAGTCGAGTACATCTTCCATGTGTATAATCAAAATATATCACTCTCTTGCCCCATTTTTAGCATGTCTTGAATTATCATTACCCTCAACAAAAAATGAAAAGAAATGAATATATACTCACGCACCATTCCGTTATTTACTAATCGAATAATACTAGGACCAAGAATCAGTTGCAATTTTCAAGAGGAGCGACGGAACGTTTGGAGCGACTTCTAACCTTTAACAATCTTATGAATTTTTACAAATTTCGTGAAACTTTTTCGAGCGACACCCTGATTTTCATATCGATTCAGATCTTGGAAGGCGATTTGGCGACACTTTTTGGGCGATACAGGTAAGAATTTCGATTCTGACCAATCACTTTGATTAAGCAACTCGATCCCCATGGCTCATTCTTCTCTACCTCTCCAAAAGGAGTAGACGAAAATCCAATCAATTTCCATGCTTATCGTTTTTATTATTTTTCGAGAGTAATTTTCACTTTCCCTGGAAAATTCACCACCTCGAGACACCATTACACAACACTTGTCGTCTCCTCATTCATTGCGAGAATCGAGTGGGGCCCCCGCGAGAAGGCGTGGGGTTCTGTCGTTTAGCAAGTTGCTTGGGAACGTACCATTATTATAATTGCACTGTGCTTAGAAGTATTCAAATATTCATGGAAGTGCAAAAAACGTGGGATTTTGTCGTTTAGCAATTTTTACAGGTTCTTTTCTTTTAAATCTTATGCATCTTCCTCCGCCGGCCATAGCCGACGCCAAGCGACCGACAAAGGGAAATAGGGAAGAAATAAAAAAAAGAAAAAAATGAAAAAATTTGTAAAAATTGATCGTGTGCCACGTAAGACAACCGGCGCTAACAAGATTAGCCGAAATGACTATATTAATAAATCGTTAAAAAGTTTAGGAATACATCGGCATATCATCAAAAGCTTTAGGACTTATTCGACATTATTAAAAGGTTTGAGACCAAACTAGCCGCCATATAGATTTAAAGTTTTTTGGACAATTTTTCCTCACTAAGGTGTGAAACTAGGTTAAAAAAGAAAATCCATTAAGCACGAAGGAAAACCTACATTAAATCGGGATAAGTAGGAAAGCTGGACCTCAAGATTTTGATTGGGGGTCGACGGAGGATTTGAGGTTCTATTTTGACGAATCCAAAACCAGCGAAATGCTTCCTTAATCTCACGGATTAGGTGAGAGCCCGTCTAGGCTCTCAAAGTTAGGTCAAGACACGAAATTATTTGAATTAGTCACGTGAGCAATCAACTACATAACGTGCGAGTAAAAAGTCATGCATGGTCCCGGCTATGACCTTTAACTACTTTGAAACATAATTGCTCGAGATGAATTGTCATTTCTTACACGTTTTAGTGAACAAACCTGCGAGATGTGGAAGGGTGGCAACGGTGCCAATCAATCGATTCCCCTTCCATTGTCTCATTGGTAATCTTAACGATGGAGTAAAACAAAGCGAAAAGGTTCGAGTTTAATTTGTTCGACGCTGTTGACAACTAGCCAAGGAAAGAAAATCCAATAATTGTACGCACGTCATCCTTGAAACCCCACAAAACCAAAACCCAAAGTTTTCGCAAGAAGTCACATGGGTTTGCCAGTCTGTCTGTCCTACGAGGCTCTTCCATGCGTTCAAGGTTTCATCTATGTGTGGCGGTTTGGATGGATTGAAAAGTGACAAGGCAACTGCACGCTGTTGTTCCGTTTATTTTGCGAAAAATATAATATTTTTAAAACATATTTTTCAAAAAATGATAATACTTTCCTGTATTTGGCTGAAAGCCGGCGATATTTTCCAGGACGGTGGTTATGTGCCCTCCGATCCGCCATTCCAACCAGTTACCTAGAGAGAGGATATTTTCGAGGTCTCGACTAGTCGGGCAATTGAAACCTGACCGGCAATTTGAAACACCATCCAACTTGTCGGCCTAGTGCCCTGAAACGATTGATAAGCAAGGGGAGGGGCCGACTTCGAACCCATCGGGATTCAATTGCCCGACTAGTTGAGACCCGAAAAATCCTGGCTTGCTCTCTAGGTAACTGTTGGGAATGGCTGATCAGAGGGCACGCAACCACCGTCCTCCCGGAGAACTCCCTTTGGACCCCATGGGCGGCTTCGCCCTCTACTCTTAACAACTACCAGCTCAGGTGTAATGGTGCGGGAACCTATCCTTCGTTTCCTCATTAGTAGGTAAGTTAGCCTATAGGAGTCCGAGTACGATCTTAATCTCATTCACCCATTTAAGCTTTCTAGTAATCCCTACCGCTCATTCATTGACTTAAGTATCGAACGGCCGATTCTCAGATACCGAGACATCATAACCCTGTTAATTATGTGTGCGGCCGATCAACTCGTGGTGGTTCGAGCGATATTCTCTGATTGGAGCATCGGTATTCAATTTTTGTAACTTTAACAACTGGGTCTTTCTGGTCGATTTAGAAAGTACAAAGGATTATCTCGCGAAAGTTAAAATTCATAGACTCGCTCCACCACTAACCTAGAAACACATTTACGATCGAGGCGCCTGTTTTCCTGTTTCTCATCATCAAAATGGCCGGTCACATAATTCGGGGATGGTATCACGCCACGTTCCGTGTCATCTATATTGCAAGATCAAACCTTAGGCTTGTGGCAAGATTAACTAAGCACTCCCTTATAATTCAAGCTCTATGGTTGTCTAATAACGTGCAAGCTATCATGGTGGGGTTGCGGATGGATGAAGTTGGCTGTGAAGTTGTTCTTCTTTTGACCGGCTATAGTGACGCACATGGGGCTCAATAATTGCATTACACTTATAGCTAGGAAGTTTATCATACATCCCAAAGCCTTTATCCTGAGGCAAGCTACGTCTCCTGCTCATTGGAACTGCTAATAATGTTATTTTAATGTTTTATTTATGCTAGAGGTGAAATTAGGTGAGTTCATCGACCCCACTTATCTTCCAATGGCTTCCAACTTATTTTCCAACACGGCTTCCCCTTAATCAATCTTTCATTTTTCATGTGTTCAATTTGGTAGAGGTATAAGGCATTTTCATTCAAAAATACAACGATATCCACCACTAGGAAGTTAAGATACAACCCAATTCTTTACACATTCTTTTTTTATTTTATAAGGACGAGAGGACCCGTGGATAAATCTTGGACTCATAAAATCTAACCTACCTCGGACACGAGGTTTTTTTTTACTCGGTGGTAGGGTCGGAAATATGGCGTGTGTGAATCTGAACTCCCATGCTAGTCTAGTGACGTTAAATCGACTTTTTTCAATTTGCGCATTCCTTCGTACATTAATCTGGCTTTTGGCGATAGAGAAAGGGACCCGATAAAAAAAAAAGGGATATATGCACTAGAAGTCCTAAAACTTATCACAAAAGTGTAATTGAGTCCTAAAACTTTTAAAAAGTGCAAATAAGTCCTAAAATTTGTCACGAAAGTACACTTGAGTCCTAAAACTTTCAAAAAGTGTAAATAAGTCCTAAAACTTGACACGAAAGTGTAAACAAGTCCTAAAACTTTCAAAAAGTACAATCAATTGAAGGACTTGATTGAATCAATTTGACAAGTTTTAGGACTTGTTTGGACTTTCGTGACAAGTTTTAGGACTTGTTTGTACTTTTTTAAAGTTTTAGGATTCAAGTGCACTTTCGTGACAAGTTTTAGGACTTATTTATACTTTTTGAAAGTTTTAGGACTCAATTACATTTTCATGATAAGTTTTGGGACTTTGAATGCATTTATTCCAAAAAAAAAAAACATCATCTTGTCCTTGGTCCCCGACACGCAAACATAGGCTTTCATGTATAGTCGAGTCTCCAAATTTTTTTTATTATTATTCTTCCTTCTTCTTTTGACCAGATGCCAATCGGGTTTGGTATTATTATGATTGCCGAGTCATTTTTCCCATTTGTTTAAGGCTCAATCGGTCGCGCTTGTAATATTTTAATATTTCCTAGGATGCGAATACGTGTTGGAAGCAACTTTCACAAAGTGCTCTTCATCACCCGAATGTGAAAACGGGTCCAAAAAAAGAAAACTTATCAATCACAAAGGAAAACCCATTTTAAAATGGGCAAATCACAAAGATTTCGACCGTCGGATAATTGAGTACTTAAAGTTTTATTTCCATCGATCTCGCAGAATATTTGGTCATTTGCCATGTGTCACTTTTGATACTTGAATTCTATGGGCGGTGAGTTTGGGACTCCATTCTAGTTTTTTAAACGTTTTAACTTCTCGATTGATCTGAATAAAGTCATGTTTCCGCACTTATCCATTTTAAATCTATATGTCAGTGTAGCCCCGCAATCGGAACCCATGAAATGTATCATTAATTTTACATATTAGGTGAGAGTCGGTCTAAGATTTTTAAGTTGGTTACATCCCAAAATTATTTGAATTATGTTTACATAAAAAAAATAATCCGCTTTTGCTTATTATCGACGAGTGATAAAATTAGTCGATAACAACATATTTTGGTCATTTATGAATAGAATTATCGGTAACTTAAAAAGAATCGACAACTCACCAGTGAAATCATGAACGACTCAACGTGAAAGTTATCAACGAAAACCTTCAAGTTGATCGATAAAGTCATTGACATCGACAGTGAGCAATCGACATGAGGATAACCGCTGGTCAGTCCGCTATTTTAGGATTGTTGTAACTCTCATATATAAGTGCTGCTAGATGATAGGAGACTGCGGATAATGTAACTTCTTGTAAACACTAGGAAGTTATTTATTTATTTCAATTTAGAAACTGTTATATGCAACCACATTTTGTAACCGTCGATTGTAGTCTTTCATTAGCCACATCGAACCTTTTGTAAATCTCACGAACAAACAAAAAAACATGTTATCTTTCAATTCATGTACTTTAGCATTAGTTTCTAGATATTTCATTGTCGATTAAATTCCGACGTGTATTTTGGTTATACTTTTTCAGATTTTCGTCGTCGATTACATTCTGACGTTATATCTTCAGCACTTTGTCGTCGATTAAATTCCAACAAAGATTTTATGTTATCGCACTTCATCGTTGATTGAATCCTATTGAAGTATATTTGTTCCTTGTGCTCGATCGATAAGACTCGTGTTCGAAATTGGCACGGAATCCGTCTCCTCTAATAGAAGTTGAAGAGCGAATTTCAGTGTCCATCAAATTCCGGGTGAAACAAATTAGTCACGTGAGAAACCAACTATGTAACGTGTGAGCAAAAGTCATGCTGGGGGTCCGACATCATCAAGAGAAAATGGGCGAACTGACCGCACGTCTGGATATGACCTTTAGCCACTTTTATGACTTTAATTGCTCGAATTTTTTGCCATTTCTTGCACGTTTTGGTAAGCTAATCTTAATGATGAAGAGACAGACAAAGACAAAGAGTGTGATGAACAGTACTCGTAAAGCTGTGGAGAAGATGATGAATAGTAAAAAATTTCATGAAGAAGACGATGAACAGTGTGATGAACGGTAATTTCGGATGGAATTGTAACATAGGATAAATGCGTCACAAAATACATAGTTTGGATTTTTGGTGTCACAAAAAAGAGTTTGGAGTAAATGTGTTATAATAGACATAATTTGAGATTTTTGGCGTCACAAAAAAAAATTTAAGGTAAATATATCACAATGAGCATAATTTGATATTTTTTGTGGTATTAACACTATTAACAAAGCACTCCCTTATGATTCACTCTCTATTGTTGTCTGATGACGTGCAAGATTACATGGTGGGAATGCGGATGGATGAAATTGGCTGCGAAGTCACTCTTCTTTTGACCCGCTACAGTGACGCACATGGGGCTCCATGATTGCATTACTCTATAACTAGGAGATATCATCTGTCCCAAAGCCTCTATCATGAGGCAGGCTGTGCCTTTCAACTGTTAATAATGTTATTTTAATGTTCTTTTTAATCTTCCAACATAGCCTCCTCTTGATAAAGATACCATTTTTCATGTTTTCATTTTAATGGAGGTATAAGGCAATTTTTTTCGGAAGCACAACTATATCGGAATTTAAGATCCACCCAATTCTTTGTACGTTCTTATTTTTTTAATAAGGACGAGAGAGCCTGCAGATAAATCTCGGGCTCATAAAATGTATTGCTAATGTAGCTCCGATCGGAGATTTTTTCAGCGCTCAATGCTAGGGTCGAACATATGGCGCGCATCAATCCGCACTCACATGTTAGTTTAGTCACATTAGCTCGGCCTTTTTAATCCGTGCATTCCCTTGTGGAGTAATCTTACGTTTGGCGATAGAGAAAGAGGCTCGATGAACTCAAGATTTGATCCTGATGATGTCATCGGCTGTCCGTCGAATGTCATATTAGAAGTCGAGCACATCTTCCATATGTTTAGCCAAAATCACTCTCTCATCTCAGTTTTGTTTCCATGTCTTCAAATACCCCCGAATTAAATAATCAAAACTCCAAGGAATGAGGCGGATGAGATAGGGCATGTTCACAACTTCATAATAAGAATAATAATAATAACAGCAAAACTCCAAGAAATGAGCCACGCATGGCCGGTGGGTTCTTCAAATATAGTCTTTTCCCTCCATTTTGGCAAGACAGTGCGGCACCGACCCGGGCCGATAGGATAGGGCAAGGCGTGGCAAGGCTGAAATTGACCGAGTCTTGGTCGCCAACTTCAGACGATCGGCAAGGGGACACAAAGTTGCCGACGGGTATTTTGAAATGAATTCCTGAGTGCCGAGCCATGAGGTGTCGATAAGTGAAACTCAATTCGGTCGACGGAGGGATTAGAGCTAAAGCGAAGATCAATGAATCAAAAGAGCGAAGTGCGTGCTCTAGTTGTGAGGCCAACAACTTCGGCTAACGTGATCATCGGTTCATAGAAGCCAATGATAATAGTCGAGAAATATGGGTTCTCATAACCATCGGAAAGAGAAGGTGTGAGTTATGGATGGAACCGTCGATGTGAAGCAAGTGATGAGGCCGTGATTATTGAAGTAGTGGGTCTTATGATAACCATTTGTAAATACACGTTCTTGAATCTTAGGAGTCACGTAGGTTGTTTGTTTTCTTTCCAACTATTGTTAACTGTTTTCAGTGGTTATAAATATTAGGATTGTAATTCGGATAGGGCACCACCGATCAACCCATGAACATCGGTTGCTCTATTTTATCTTCTCGTGATCTTTATATCTCACTGCCCTTTAAATGGCTGGCTATGATTGTCTTCGGTTTTCGTACCTTTAAATTTCTCGTCAAAACAAATTTTTATATCCAAGAATCATAAAAAGAATCCTTCACATCCTTGATTGATTTCCAATCCATATATCTAGAGATGCTTGATTCAACTAATCTTTTTAATTAAGCAGCGCGATCCCCATGACTCATTTGTCACTTTCACTAAGAAAATTCACCACCACCACAACGTATAGACGAGATTAATCTTGTTCTCTTCTCATTCATTGCGGTATTAAGTGGGCCCCGTGAAGGACATGGATTGTGTCGTTTATCGAATTGCTCGGGAACTTACCATATAATATTAGGAAAATTGAGAGAAGTGGTCCATAAACGTTATCTCAGTATGAAATTTGATCAATAAATTTTTTAATTTGTTCAATATGATCCCTAAACTTTAACCCAATGGGCAATGTAATGTGGTCATTGATCTTTTGATACATGTTCAATTTAATCACTAAACTACATGAAAATGTTTAATGTTGACCATAAATTTGAATTAATGGAAGGACCACATTGTATAGTGGGCTAAAATTCATGGATCACATTAAATAAATTAAAAGTTTACAGATCACACTGCATATTAAGCTAAATTTTAGGGATCACATGTTTAATTAATTATCGCCATATAATATAAAGGCCGACCGTTTGGACGTCTTTGGAGCGTTTTGCAATTGATTAATGGTTAAATGATATCACCGAGTTTGGTATCATTACAATAATTGCTGAGTTATTTTCTTCCTTTTATCTAATGCTCAATCGATCGCGCTCATGACTTTATATATTTCCTAGGAAGGAAAGAATCACGTGGTGGAAGCAATTTTCTAGAAGAAGCTTCTATTCGTATTTTTTTTTTAATATTTCACTCTTTTTGCCTAAACGAATCGCGTGGTGGAAGCAATTTTCACGAGGGACCTTCATCACCCAAGAAGAAAAAATGTCGAGCACCATGGCAAAAGAGAAAACCTATTCGCCCCGTGTTCCACCGATGGCAAGCTCGAGATCTAATTGCGACTTGTCTCAAAACTTCTAAGTTATCGATGAGGATCAAAGTAAGCCTTAAGAGTTCTTAATTGACCAGCGACCAAAGCCGAGTCGGATTTCTGCACTTGTCGCCCCATTATAAACTATTTCCATCGCGACCCATGTTCGAAACCCATGAAATACTTCATTAACTTCACGGATTAGGCGACAGTCCGTCTAGGCTTCCAAAGTTAGGTCAAACACGAAATTATTTGTACTAGTCACGTGGGGAATCGACCATGTAACGTGTGAGCAAACGACATGCTTCGGTCCGACATCAATGAAGGGAAAACGGTGAATTGACCGCACGTCTGGGTATTGAACTCTTCCTACTTACAAGTCATGACTCAATTTTGCTCGAATCAATTGTCATTTCTTGCAAGTTTTAGTGAACAAACCAGGGAGAGGTAGAAGGGTGGCAACAGGGTTGATCACCATCGATCCCTCGTCCATCTCGGTGATCTAATCTTAATTATATATGAAGAGACAAGAAAAAGAAGAAAACCCAAAGTTTTCTCAAACGTCACATGGGTTTAATTTGCCAAGCTGGTGCTTTGGATAGGTTGCCATGTGATGACATGATCTCTTGCGTCTTTTTCATATATGGGATGGTCCCTTTGCGTAGTTTGAGGGTTTGTATTATAAACATGTTGTCAACATTACGATGCTAGGGTGATGATCTGTTGTGTACGATCGGACTGATTAGAATTATACCACTAATATATGCGGTCGTCTAGTCGAAAAATGGGTCAATGCAATCTTTCACGGGATCGAGATCTCGATTCGCAGTGCGAGCAAATCTATGAATGGCTCGCGCCGAGTTGCGTAGCTACGGCACATCTCATGTGGAGAGACTTTTTGGCTATTTTCAGCTCGCCAAAACATGGACAAGGAGGCAAGAAGAGAAAGCTTATCAACAAAAACAAAATGTTAACGATCGACAACGTCGGTATATAGGATGTCTAGCGACCGAGTTGCCAGCAAGATTTTTGAGGCTAAGAAGTTTGCCGATGGTTATGAACATCGATGGCTGAATGCTATTATCGATGTACGATGACGACTGGTTGACAATTAATACTCGGTAAATTTAACCAAGAGCTAGATATAGGACTGAAAGCTGGGAAGACGGCTATTGAGAAGACATAGATAGCTCGCCGAAGAAACTAAATACGATTGTGGAAAGCATATCATGGAGCCTGAAGTGAGACCATCGGTAACTACGGAGTTATAACCGCTTGTTGATAAGATGATACGGTTACTAAGCATTATTAAGGAGCTGAAAATCAAGGGCATTGCGGTTTTGATTTCAAGTTTGAATATTAACCAATTTAGAAACAGTTACGCTAAGTAGTAGGCTAAATAAGCCACGTTGAATCATTGTAAAAGGACCCCCAAAGAATCATGAACACAACTAAGTACTTTTTAATTTATCAATTTATTGATTTCTAGCATTCGTAACTATCTTTTCCATAGATCCAATTGGTGTAATGTAGCGTAGATTCCTTGTCACATTTACATATTCCTACCCGAATCGCCACTGAACCCAATTCTAACTAATTAAAACCAAAGATCAATCTTTGGTGAAATATCTTTCGTCATTGAGACAATTCCCGGTGAAACATCTTTCTGGCATGTTTAGCAGGACAACTTGTGGTACGATTTGAGGAAATTCAATGCCAAGACCAAGGAATCATCTACAGCCCGACAGTGCCGCGGGTAACAGTCCCAATTGTAGTGATAGGGCTGCACATTCCGAATCTTCAGCCATTAGCTAAGCGTAGAAGAAGGCCAACACGAGAGGACGGACTTTCCCCAACGTAAAAACTGAAGAATAGTCGAGAGAAGTTATAACAGATATTCATATGTTGGCCACCACGAAGAGATTGTTCGAGGAACGACGGAACGATATAGCTAATTACATTGTGAGTCACATGTCAGACGTGATCAAGTCAATCGTCATCAATGTCGTGAACAATGTTCTCTTGAGGCTAGAATCGTCCAATCAACCACCACTATCCATTCGCCCATTTTAGCCATCCAAATATCATCACCACTCATTCATTAACTTAAGTATCGAACAGCCGATTATCACATACATGGACGCCCTAACCCTGTTATCTATATGTGCAGCTGATCAATTCATGATGGTTCGAGCCATATTCTCTGACCAGAACATCGATATCTAATCTTCATAACCTTGCAAACGGGTCTTTCTGGTCGATCTAGAAAAGTACAGAGGGACCATCTCGCGAAATTTAAAATTTACAGAATAGCTTCACCGCTAACCTAAAGCACAAATCGACACATCAAGGCACCCATTTTCCTTTTTCTTATCGTCAAAATGGCTGGTATCGCGCCGTGGTTCATGTCGTCCACAGTGCAAGATCGAACCTTAGGCTAGTGGCAAAGATTAACTAAGCACTCCCCTGGCGATTCACGCTCCACTATTGCCTGAGTTACTACGCGCAAGGTACATGGTGGGGGATTGCGGATGAATGAAATTTGCTGCGAAGTTGTTCTTCGTTTGACCCGCTACAGTGATGCACATGGGTCTCAATGGTTGCTCTAAAAGTTATCATATATCCCAATGCCTTTATCCCGGGGCAGGCTGTGTCTCTCCTGTCCATATGAAATGTTGATAATGTCATTTTGATGCTTTACTTATGCTAGGGCAAGAGCTACTAGGTGAGTCTATCGACCCCACTTATATACTCCAACATTTTCCATGGATTCATTTTGGCGAAGGTGTAAGGCATTTTTATTCGGAAATACTATAATGTCCATTATTCGGGAATTAAGATGCACCCAATTCTTCGTGCATTTTTTTTTTCTAAAAGGACGAGAGATCCTGCAGATAAATCTCGGACCCATAACATGTACTACTAACCTAGGTCGGACACGAGGATTTTTGTATTCGACTTTTAGTTAATTCGGAAGAGTCACAAAGTCACGGATGAGTTAGGATATGTTCACCAGGAGTAATCGGTTCCCGGGCGGTTTGATTTTCGGGTGGATCGAAGAAACCGACGGGATGTTTTTTTTTTTTTAACATGTAGTCCGTAATCCATTGCATGATCTTTTTCATGAGAATGATGTTAAACCATTCATGGAAATTCGTATGGATTAACAGAAAATGCGTACGGGCCCATCACAAGGGTTATCAAAACGACACTGTTCCATGCAAAATTGATCTCGATACTTTGCAATAAGCTCGTAGATAAAGTAAAGTAACATGATAGGATACGAGCAGAGGGCAAGAGTCGTGCATACTTGAAATTTTCTACAGATTTGTCAAAAAAATTTACAAAAAGAATCAGTTCGGTTCGAGCGGGCGGTTCCATGCATGGAACCGGGAACCGGATCAAAAATCGCCGGCTCAAAAAAAATTGAAATCTCGAACTGGGACCGGTACCTCCTGGAACTGCCCAAAACCGGTCGGTCCGGGGGGGCGGTCCGTTTTGCACGCCCCATCCCCATCGTTCACAGCTCCAATAATCATGACAACAATAACAACAGCAAAACTCCAACGAAGGTGGTGTGCATCGCCGGCGGGCCTTCCGAATATAAATCTTTCCCCACCCCCCTTACTTTGGCAAGACGGAAGTGGTCGCGCAGTGGTCGCGCGGCACCGGCCCCCCGGGGACGTGGCCCGGACCGCGACCCGCCGGAATCACGCTCAACCCATTTTAGTACTCCCCCTCGCTCAAACCGAACCCCGCATTTAAAAAGCGGCCTCCTCCTTTCCATGCCCCGCGGAGCCACGCCGTCTCGTCCCGATGCATCGGTTTAAAATACACCGAGATACCTCTCGGCCTCCCTAACCACCGAGCCCCGTGACGTCACGTGCGGGCACCGCCCGCCACCCCTCGCCCAAAGCTCGTTTCCCTCCGTAAACTAATGAGATGGTCCGCGCACAAGAAACGACTAAACTAATCCCGATTTGGTTGATTAATTAATTAATTAGTTAAAGCCACGCTAATCATGGGATTAGTTTAATTGGGCTACTCCCCCGCACCCAACAGCATCGGGGGGGGGGGGGGGGGGCATCGAAAATTCCGCGCACGCCAAAACGATGTGTTTTTTTTTGAGGAAGATGCGGGAATCGACGTCGACGTGGCGCACGCCGGGTCGGGCGGTGGGCTCGGGGACGCGTAACGCTGCCTTCCGATGGCCGACCCGAAGGCTTCCTCCGGGTCCTTGCGGACGGCCGGGGAGATTATACGGGAATTCGAACACGTTTTTTTTTTTAATGACGTTCTAGTGATTTGATTTGGAGAAGTCTCGGGCGCTTTTTATGGACTTTTTTTATGGGTCAATTAATTTTAATTAATTAATTAATTAATTGACATTTTCCCGACGTCTAAAAACAAGAGGCTTAATGCTCTCCCGGGATTCTTGACCCGCGCTTTTTTGACTTGTTCAATGCGATTACGTGAGGAAAATAATTGAATCTGTCGACACCAAATTTGAAAGGATCAACGCTGCGAATGTGAAATTGTAATAATAATATAAACACTTTGGTATGTAATCGATTATTATTTTTAGTAGGTACCGCAAAAGGGTAATTTTTTTCAATTAAAAAAATAGCTACTTTCTTATATTTAGTGCGGATTTAATAGGTAAAGGCCAAGAATGATGAGCCGAAATTGGAGTCAAAAGTCGCCTTTGAAAGGTCGCGGCACGCGAATTCATGTCGCAAATTAGTCTCGAAAAAAAAGGGCAATCATGTCGCGAAATTTATCGGATCGGTACGGTCAAGGTCTTTCCGTCGATTTTGTCCGGCTTGGCTAACTAGAAAATGCCGACGTGATTTTTGACCGTTTCCTTAAGCTACGCGGCGCCGGTGTCGTCAGGACTCGACTGCACCGATTAAACTCTTTCGAGGCGGGTTTCGGGGCTTCCGGTGCGATTCTCCCGAGAAGGAAAAAAAGAGAAAAGACGGTTCTGAACGACGTCCGGCCGGACCGAAACGCGAGGGAACGTTCATTTGTTTCCCCTGTTGCTGACAGGACTAAACCCGTGCGCAATGCTAAGATCTTGTGGGCCTAGTTGTCGTGGTTGATTAGTAGTAGTACGGTCCAATTATCTAATACGAGATTAAGTCGTTAACTTATGTTGAAGTCGTGATGCAGTGGGGGTTGTTAGGATTAGAGGGGCCCCCCCAAATATTGACCCTTGATTTGGAAAACGCTTAATGACCAAATTAGTCATAGCAATAAGAGGGACAGCTTGTCGAGAATGATCGCCCCTTGATTTTTATTCGAAGGGGACGAAAGTGGGAAGAGAAATTATGACCCTTCCAAATTATTTGGGGCCACCCTTTGCTTTGCACTCCTTGATTGGTAGAAGACAGCAGCAAGCATGGTAGGAAAATTATATCTATAGGTACTTACCGTGTTTGGACCACCTGCCCAGAAATTAATTTTGACTGTTATCTTAGAATCCCAAATTGGGACCACCCCACCCAAAAATTAAATTTGATTGCGACAAGAAAGTAGGGAGTTAATTCGGTCCTGGACTTTCCAATTTCACCGGTTGAGGCTTGAACATTTGCTCAGCAATTCCAGTTTAGTCGGGACTGCTTACCCAAAAATTAATTTAATCGTGACGAGAAAGTGGAGAAAATTACTGAATCAGTTCGGGTTCCAAATTCAGTGCTGAACTTTTCAATTTTACCGACTGATTCTTGAACATTCGCTTAAAATTCTAATGTAATCATCCCGGTCAATTTTCACCGGTAATCATTGGCATAAAAGGTGTCGGCGCAGATGTTTAGAATCCAATTGAAAAGTTTAGGACTGTATTGACATTCATATAATAAGTTCGAGACTGATGGGGTAATTTCTCCTCCCAAGAAAGTAAATACCCCCGATCGAAACATAACTATGTAAAAACAAAGCAATATACCCTTTTGAATTCTTTGGGCATAATTACCATACACGAATCAATTCGTCAACATTCCGATGTAAAAAAAAAAAATCCATTTATCGTCGTATATTATTTTATTAGCGTATATGTATTTCCACAGGATCGAAATTGCTTCGTGCTTTCATGGATCGACATTGCTTGGAGCGTATCTTTTCCTCTAGATGAAAGGGTGGTGCTCACGGTCCGGTCTCTTTGATTGTTCTAGAAAGAGATGTTTTTTCCAACCAAATCACACCCATTAACGCGGGGAAAATCCTAATTTTTGTTTTCTATAAAATTATTAAAATGAAATTGTTCGAGGACTAAGAAAAATCAAGGTTCCATGTGCAAATATCCGGGGGGCACAAAATTAAAAAATTCTAATTTTTTTTGTTTGGGTCATGAAAAATTTATTAAAGCGAAAGAAAGCTATCGATTAATTACGATTTCGACCACCGATTCCTAGACCTGTCAAATGGGTGGGTCGGGTCGGGTTTGGATTAGGTCATAAATGATCCGATTCAAATTGACCCATTAACCCATTTATGCGTAATACAATTTTCTTAATCCATACTCGACCCGATCCATACCCGATCAGACCCCTATTGCTAAAACACTTCCATATTTAATTAAATCTAGGAAGATTTATACCCAAACTGAGATGAGAGTGCAAAGTGAGTGAGCGCGAAGTAAATAAGGACGAGAGAGATTATTTGAGTTTAAATCAATTGTAAACTCATTTATGATCCATTTATGATCAATTTAATATTAATATTAGATTTTTACCCATTTATGATCTATTTATTAAATATAACTAACTTATTTATAATCTATTTATTAATATATAAGTTAAAAAATAAATTTACGATCCATTTTGACAGATTTACCTATTCCCAACTTTTTTTCAGAAAAGCACCCCCGCGATCGAGGGCTTCACGTTAATCACTTGAAACGAGGCACCAAGGAAAATAATTTTTTCAAAACCCCCCCGTGACCTTGAAAAATAAATTAAAAAAAAATAAAAAAGAGGAGAAATTAGATGGCGACGACGATGACGTGGCCGGGGGGGGGGGGGGGGTGGCGTGCGCGCGGGCGAGTCCACGATGCCCGGGCGGGGGGGTGGTTCCGTGCTGGCAAGTGGCAATCCTAATCCAATAATGACCGGAAATTAAGAAAAATTAATCATGATTATCCGGTATTTAATCATATCTTTTTTTTAATTTAAATTGAATTGAATTTTCAAATTTTACTTGCTTTTTTATCTTATTCTCTCCGCTGTCATCGTCTTCCTCTCTCTCTCTCTGCATATATATATATATATATAAACATCGAGAGCTCTGACCAGCACGACGCTTATCAACGAGGAAGCAGCAGCAGAAGCAGAGGAAGAAGAAACAGAGCGATCAGCATCCGTACGACCCGACCGGAAAGTCTCCGGCGACGACCGGTTACCCTCCTCACCCTCGCCGCCGGTTACCAGCTTCGTCTTCTTCTTCTTCTTCTTGCGCCGCCGCCGGCACCGGGAAGCTTCGCGGAGGACCCACCGGCGCTGCCGAGGGAGAGAGGGAGGGGGGGAGAGGTTTTTACATGGTGAGGAAGGAGGAGGAGGCCAAGGGAATGCGACTGGGGAAGTACGAGCTCGGGAGGACGCTGGGGGAGGGCAATTTCGGGAAGGTGAAGTTCGCCGCGGACGTCGAGTCCGGCCAGGGGTTCGCCGTCAAGATCATCGACAAGGCCAAGATCATCAACCTCAAGGTCACCGATCAGGTAGGCCCGTCGGCCCCCGATTCCGCTGTGAGGCGAGGCGCTCCGGTCGTTGCCCGCCGCCGGTTCCGCCCCCCCGTCACGGGCGGTTTCCCCGGGGGGGGGGGGGGGATCGATCGGCTCTGCGCTTCGCGGGTTCCGTCGCGGATTTTCGGTTTTGAAACTTTTGAATCGTCTCGAGTTCTGCTCTGCTCTCGTCGCTTTCCGTTCGTCATCGTGTCGGCCGCATTCGATCGTCTCGAATCCTCTGCTCTCTTCGATCGATAACCGAAATCTGCATCGACCATTGTCCCCCGCAGCATTTCGGGAAGTACACACACGGCACGTTTCTTTTTGCTTCGGAAGCGGCTTTTTCCGTCGCGAGTCCGTCGTTGGTTTTTCACGCTAGATCGTCTCGAACTCCCCGAGTTCGTCCCCGCGATCTGTGCTTCCCTCGTGAAACCGCGCTCGAATCCTGCGTTCGTTCCAATTTCGAATCCACAACTCCTCAGTTTCGGCCGATTGAAAAGCACGTGTCGCGGTCATCTTCTTTGCAGTTTTATTCAAGCCTCAGAACTGAAATTGACGGATTTGAGTTTGCTTGTGGTGACGCAGATAAAGCGAGAGATCGGCACGTTGAAGCTCCTCAAGCATCCCAACGTGGTCAGATTGCACGAGGTAAGCAAAAAGCTACAGTCTTTCTAGCTTCCCGTTCAAGCTTTTGTGATCAATCTGCCACGCATCGAAATCCTTATCGTCTAGCTGGCCATGGAAAAAGTTTAAAAAAAAAAAATGAAACTTTATTGTCGTGTAGAAGCGGAAGCAAAGGATACATTCCTTGCCCCGCTCCGTGACCCTCTTTAACCCTTTTTCCTAGTCTTCGGAAACACCCTTTTGAGTGAAACAAGGAAAGGATTTTCTTTTACCTCGATATAGAAAAACATCCCGTCGTCGTTCAGGGGGGGCGATTCTGGATTCTGCTTATCGAGCGTCTCGGGGGCGCTCGATAAAAAAGCTTATCCGAAGTAATTAATTGTTGACGTCGAGAAAAAAGGGGTGAAGTCTTTTCATCATCAAGATAAAAATAGTCACGATCATGCGGGAATAGTCACTACCCGAAGCCTAATATCTTAGGGATAGGTCGACCGTGGGCGTGAAAAATCTTACGTATTCGTCGTCGGATGAATAATCCGTGTCGAATTAGTTCTTTTTTGTAATTAAGATTTTCCACTTATTAAAGTTCCAATGGGTGCATGAATTACCCTTTTAAGGCCAAAATGGAATTGGGTAGGTCGGTGTTGGTGGTTGGTTGACTTGGGGAAAACCCGAAATTATCTCTGCAAACCCCAAGGCAGGTTTTTTGGGGGTGTGGCAGCGGCAGGCGGGCGGGTGGGGTCCTCCCATACCTTGACTCTTTTACTAAATCCAGAAGCCGTCGAACACCATTATTATGCTAGTATTATCATCCGGTCCACTCATATCCACTAGGATCTCACAGCTGGTGGTGTGAACAGGTATCGATATTTAGTCACCGTGTTCAATTCATCTGCCATTTCAGATTAGGGGAGATGAATCCTAGGCTTGATTTATCAAAAGATTCTATTGATACCCGGCCAAACAAGGAAAAAGAATCAAGATTTGATATTTAGAGGGGGTGGTCGTCCTGTTGCCCAACTGGGTCCTGTCGTTGTGGCTGAGGATGGTTGGCTTTATCTGTTGGGGTGACGTGCCGGGGCACGGCAAGTTGGATTGCCCACAGTGCTCGTGCATTGCATCTCTTGGAAGCTGAGCGAGGCCGATTACTGTGGACCATATGGACATGTATGAGGATGACCTGTGCGGACTCTTGTGTTGCTTTAGACGTTCATGTTTTGTTTGGGAAGGGAGGGGAGGGGGAGAAAGATGAGTGATGGTGCGGTAAATCGGGTAGTTTTTTTCTAAGCTTCTGTAAGGAGAGAAGGATAAAAAATTTGGAATATTCTCTGCACCATTAGAAATCGGCCTTAAACTAACGACATCCTTGAAGCCCAACTTAGGGAAGGAACATCGAACATTACCTGATACACTGGACTCGGTTGGCATTTTGTGGTTGGTGATTCTACTGGTCGGTACCTTCCCTGGATGACACCACCAACCATTCCAACTATTGTCACCTCCATTCGAATGGAGAGTCGAGGCTCCGTGAATGATGACGGCATGTCCCTGTCCGTGTCTAGTGGGACCGTGGCTTGGAACGCTAAAAATAGAAGCCTCCTCCCAGAGTCCAGATCACGTTCCAACCACCTCTTCGAGCCTGAATAATAATTATTTCGCGCGCCTGGCTGATGTTGGGCCATGATATTTTTTGGACCATTAAATCTGGTGGATCCTAAATGAGATTGCTCCGGTTCATCGGTGTTAGGAGCCGGGGGTTGATCTGGCTTGTCGTAATTTTTGCCCCCATGATTGGTCATCCATCTGGATAAGATGTGACTTGTGTAGCCACAATGCGTTATCCACTTGATGATTAGGCATGGAATTGTTTGATGTATGAATTTTTGGATTATTCTGCGAGACAAACAGTAATTAATGGTGTTCAGATATTTGAAGCGAAAATGTGGACCTTAAGATATCTGTTAAAAGTCCTGTCAACCTTAACTATTCATCCACTTGCACATGCACTATGAGAGTTCTGAATTGGACGTCCACTTGCTGAATTGCAGTATGAGGAATCCCTGGGTTTTGGGTTTTTGGCGTTTACTCTGCACTTCCTTTTGCCTGGTTAGGAGATCATCTGGTCATCCTTACAATCGAAAAGATGCATGAATTCAAGCATGAATGATCCTCCAGATCAAAAAAATTCTTTAATAATATGTTTTTCTCATTCGCTAATCACAATTAATTGTGATGGGACAGAAAATGCGATGCAAAATTAGTAGCAACCTTTTAGCATTTCGAATGAAATGTGAAAAAAGGCTCTTTGGTGTTATATATCATCACGGAAGGACTCATAAGGCATAGCCTCCTTATTTTGCACTTTTCTGCCTTCATGTGCTTTGGATTTCGTCATTCCTGATAGAGAGAGCTAATGGTCATATATATTCGATGGATGATGATGCAGGTCTTGGCGAGCAAAACCAAGATTTACATGGTCCTGGAATATGCAACGGGGGGAGAACTGTTTGACAGAATTGTGAGGACTTTTGTGCCTGCCTGTTTTTTTGGAACTATGTACATCCTAGACCTAATTGTCTGATTACTAAGATGCTTTTAATTTTTGTTCCCCTTCAGGCAAGTAGGGGAAGGCTTCCTGAAGTTGAAGGGAGGAAGCTCTTTCAGCAACTAATAGATGGTGTTAGCTACTGTCACGACAAAGGTGTTTTCCACCGAGATCTCAAGGTTTATTTCTTTTGTCCTTCTTGAGGCGTTGGATCATTTTGCAATCCAAGCAAAATTGAGACAGAATGCATTGTGGCCTCGCTTGCTTATTTTCGACACACTTCACTGTCATTCTGACAAGGAGTTCCATTCTACAACTGCAGCTGGAGAATATTTTGGTTGATTCAAGGGGAAACATAAAGATCACGGATTTCGGCCTTAGTGCTTTGCCCCAGCATTTTAGGGTACAATTGCTCTTTTAGACCCTGATGGCGACTCTATTCTTTTCAATCCATGTGTTAGTTTGGGTAATCCTATCTAAATATCAGGATGATGGATTACTTCATACCACCTGTGGGAGTCCCAACTACGTCGCTCCGGAGGTTCTTAAGAACAGAGGATATGATGGGTCAACCTCAGACGTTTGGTCATGTGGTGTTATACTTTACGCCATTCTGACTGGGTATCTCCCTTTTGATGACAGAAATCTGGCTGTTCTCTATCAAAAGGTAAACACAATTTGTTCACTTTTTTTTCTCTAACATGTGCACTTGTTATTCTTTGTCGTAGCGTATCTAACATAGGGTGCTATTACTTTTGTGGCATTTTAGATATTCAAAGGAGAGGCTCATATCCCGAAATGGCTACCCCCAGGTGCCAAGAGTCTTATAAAGCGAATTCTCGATCCCAATCCTGTCACCAGGTTAACTATGGATGGTATTAAAGCAGACAATTGGTTTCGACAGGACTACACTCCTGCAAACCCTGATGACGAAGAGAGCATTTTTATTGACGACGAAGCCTTTTCCATGCAGGAAGTGGTATGCTGATTTTTGTTCGACCTTAACGTCTTCTATTTAGATACATGCCAGTCCACATAGTGTAGGCTATATGATGACATGGGAACTGCTGAAGCCGTATAACAACATCAACAATCTTATTTTTTTCTTTCTGTGCAGACATCCGAAGGGGAGAAGAGTCCACGATCACCCACCCTTATCAATGCCTTCCAGCTAATTGGAATGTCTTCATGTTTAGATCTCTCTGGCTTCTTTGAAAAAGAGGTAAGAGAATCGTTACTAGCATTGTAAACTCGATAAACATAAACTCTAAGTTGAACTGCGAAGAAATGGTCCAACATGATTATTCAGGACATCTCGGACAGGAAGATTAGATTTACATCCAATCATTCTGCGAAGGACTTGATCGAGAGGATCGAGGATACAGTGACGGAGATGGGATTTCGGGTTCAAAAGAGAAATGGGAAAGTAAGCGTCTCATTCTCATAATCTGTTCACCCTGTTTATTTTTCCTTAAAATTGCGAAGGCAGTTTCAACAATGCCTCTTTTCTTGCTCAGTCGGCATTCTATTCTCTTCGACTCTGAAGACTGAAACTGACACTTCTTTTTTCCCAACTTTTAGTTGAAAGTAATGCAAGAACAAAAGGGTCAGAAAAGTCCGGGATCTCTTTCAGTTGCTGCGGAGGTAAAAGAACAATCGTATATCGATGGGTTTTGTGCTCTGCTGAATACCATGTCCATCTTGAAAGGTTGCCAATTCCATTACCAACTATCGTTCTTGTGCTCACATCAGGTTTTCGAGATAAGCCCATCCCTGTTTGTAGTTGAGTTAAGAAAATCATATGGAGATTCTACAGTTTATAGACAGGTTTACTCTCTCTCTTTCTCTGCTCCATACACAAAATAGTAGCATGTGGATCAGTTAGTTCGATCACTTTCATCTAACTCATTCTTGGGCATGTGCAGTTGTGCAAAAGGCTATCAAATGAGCTGGGCGTACCGCAAAACCAGCAGCTCCTGACCTCCGGATTGTAAATAGCGTTTGGTCCCCGGAGGAAGAGTTTTTTTCTTTTGTTTCACCGCACAGACCACTCGGGACTGTGAAGCAAGAGCTAGAGAGTGACATGAGGTCCGCTTGCACTGGCCCCCCCTCGCCACCTGTTGGCGAGCATCGTGTGAAGAGAGAATTTCAGTACGAGGAACCCATTGGTTATCTTTACTGCGCTCAGGAGGCTCATGTTTTCGAATCCTGGCGATTCTACAGCAAATGCCATAAGTCTCCAGGATTAGAGACTTTTGTTCAAAGAGAACTCGGTGGTCGGGAGTGCGAATGAACAAAAGAACACCGTGGGCTCGTTTCTCATAGTCATCGGCTTGGTCATGTGTAGATCTTCTAGGGTGGGCTATTATAGTCTCCAAGAGAGATCGTCCCTGCAAATTCTAGTCACGTGTACGAGACTTCTCTATTGTGAATAAAGGAGCAAAGTGGAAATGGGTTCGACCCATTAATTATTACCCTTGATAATTTCGACAGCCGTCCCTCTACGTTGCTCGAAAATCAAAGTCATTTAAGGCTTGAAGCTTGCAAGATGACTATATCGAGATGGGTTAACATAGACTGCGGCTGTCTCCATTCTTATTGTGCCTGGCGCACATCCTTCTACAGAATTGCCCGAAAATCTCTCAAACCGATAAAAGTCAATTTTGGTAATGGATGTCTGTAATTATTTGGTTGTGATATGCTCATTTACATCTCGAGCCATTACTCCGTTTTTATTTTTTTTATGCATTGTCATTGTGCTCAAACTTTGAGAAGCAAAATAGACAAGGCAACATTACTCAATTTTTTTTTTAACAAACGACTATTAAAATGGGTAAATTTTATAGCAAGAGTAGTGCTATCTACGGTTCACACTTGGATCAAATGCATCGATTCAAACATATTGCTACTGCGACCAAGATGGTTGGCCTAATGAAGAAGGGAACATATATCTCATGCAAAGAGACTACCTAGCAGCCGGCATCTTGGGGGCTATGGTAATGGGCTCACCAACAAGGCACCCGCGGGTCGTGGAGTGGTGCGGCGTAGCTATTGGAAGTAGGCATCGGGCCCTATTTTGCGCCTGGAACGTGCCAGGCCCGGTATTATTTTATGGATCCAATGGTTGGGCCCATGTGTCGTCGCCATCCTTGTTCATGCTCCGGTGTTAAACCATCGAGTCAAATGGAAACCAAACCACATGCCCACAATACAGGATTGAGAGGTAACGAGCAGGGTTCCCATCTGCTCAAAAGAGACTCTACCCAAGAATAAAACAGAGCAAAGGAGTGTTTCTCCACTTATCTGATGGTTTCGCTCCAGCCAGACCTAAACAAATAATAGAGTGAAAAGATAAATAGAGTTCACCTGTTCAAGCTGGTAACCAAATAAGCAGAGCGGTATCTTAAGTCTCACCTCCCGGGCCGGGTTTCCTCCTCAACCGGTGCATCAACCGACATCTTCAACCGGCATTTCACAATTTCGGACAGGGTTCGATTACTGCGCCGACTTAACTATGTCACTGCAAGTTTGGCAGTGTGACTGCCTTTCTCAAACAGATCCTGAACAACTAGTAACATCCCCAATTCTCATTGTCAAGGAATCCCGATTTCCATTGTCAGGAAATTCATTCTGCTGCAGATTCATAAACAATAAATCCACAATCTATCTCTCAGTAGATAACCAGCATCGCATAAAACGACTTTGTTCTTTTTCGGCTTCGTCCCATCATGAAGCCCGTCCTAGGATGCTAGGACAGAAGATGAGAGAGGCGCTCGACTTGGAAAAGAAACAGCTGCTGATGGCCACAGATCACACGGTGAACATTCCAGAAATAGTAGAGACAAAGGAAACACCATAAAATGAAAGAAGAAAAATTGCCCAAGAGCAAAAATAAGGCGAGGACAAGCACCGTCACAATGTCTGGACAAAGTACTCAGCGCTTCATAAACAAATGGGGCTAGGATCAATTTCAACATCTCCTAAGTTCATACATGAAAAGAGCCGTTTAACAGAAAACTGAACCTAATTCCAGATACCTTTCTACATAAATCTCAAAAGGCATGCATATAGCACAAGGGAACCAGCACTTTCACTTCTAAAACTACTCACAGATTTCACTTCACCGGAGGCGCAAAACAGCTTCAATTGGACCCCACCGTGCAAAGCACTTCCCCATGAATCAAGAATCAGCCTCCCTAACCAAAATTATTCTGTTGAACGTTATTGAGCCCGGCAACCGGCGAAACCGAATGCAACTTCTCACCCTGTACACCCCCGGCAACCGAGACAACACCATTTGTCGGCGACGAACCCAAAATCCCATCAACCCCTTGATTCACCTTCTCGTTCTCCACAACCCTGGGCTTAACCTTCTGCTCCGGCGCAAAACCAACCCCATTGGCAACCCCCACCTTCAAATCCCTCTCCTTCTCCTTCAGCGTCAAGAAGGCCACCCTCTCCAAGGCCTCCCTCGCCCTCTTCCTCGCCAGCGCCGCCTCCTTGACCCTCCGCTCCGCCTCGACCCTCGCGATGGCCGCGGCCTTGCTCATCGTGGCGCAGGCGATCTTCGCCGCCGCGACCAGAGCCTTGGCCGACTCCCTGTCGATCACCCTCCTCACGTCGTCCCTATCGTCCCCGAGGGGGGTGGCCCCCCGGGAGGCGACGACGGCCTCGAGGCCCGCGTTCGCCTCGACCCTCAACCGCTTGTCCTCCCCGTTGCTGGGGACCGGCCCGAGGGAGAGGAACCGGAACTTAGGGTTGGAGCAGAAGGGGCACTCGAAGTGGTAGTTGGGGTTGGAGCTGGAGGTGACGCAGGAGAGGTGGGAAATGGAAGGGCAGTTGAGGCACATGACGCGCTGGTTGGGGTGTGGGGGGGAGTCGATGGGGTCGAACACCTGGAGGCAGATCGGGCAGAAGTTGCCGCGGAAGCAGCTGAGGACGCAGTGGGTGCAGAGGAGGCGGTAGCCCGCCTTGTGGCGGACGTTGTGGAGGAGCCACCGCTCCCCCGCGCCGGCGCCGCACTCGCCGCACTGCCGCCGCTGCTGCTGCTGCTGCTGCTGCTGCTGGTGCCGGCCGCCGCCGCGGAGGTCGTCGTGGTCGCGCTTCATCGGAACCGCCGCATCGTATCCCCCTTTTCCCCCCCTCGACCTCGACCTCGACCTCTACCTCTAGGGCAAAGAAGACACCGCAGGAGGACCCAACGGTAACCCTAGTAGAATCGGGAGAGAGAGAGAGAGAGAGAGAGAGAGAGAGAGAGAGAGAGAGGAGATTCTAAGGCAACGGGAAGCGGGATCGGAACCGGAGCCGAGGACCACCGGAAACGGCGGCGGATCGGAGGCGATCGACGGCGGAGGGACGAAGGGGTTCCGAGAATCGCTCGATTGGATTTGGGGAAGAAGAAGAAGAAGGAAGAATGATTTGCTTCGACTGTCTTGAGCGTGCGTGCGTGCGTGTTTTATTATTATTGTAAAAAAAAAACTCGAAAAAATTAATTAACGAATATTTTAAGTATCTCTGTGGACCCGTTTTTTCATATTTAATAGTCGCGGGGAAATGGAAATATAAAAAAATATAATATTTTTCGTTCGGTGATAAAGCGAATATTTGGGTATTACGTAACGTCGGTCTTATCGAGGGGGGTCAAGATCATTGAATGTTGTTATTAGTAGATTTTTATGATTTTTGGTAATGTAGTAGTTAGGTAGGATTTTTAATTCCTATTTCGATGCCTTTTTTTTTTTCCATTTTATGGATTGACAACCTTATCATCATTGCTGTAAGGAATTCGGTGACTTTTATGAGTTAAGTTCCGTTCGTTTCAAATATTTTTCTTAAAAATAATTATTTATAACCCTTGAAATAATTAGTTTATAAATAATAATTTATGTTCGAATATTTTCGTGGACGATGAAGATTTTTTTTTTCTGTTTATTGATTTTTGTGAGAGATACAAATAATTATTTTTGGGAAATATTTTCCAAATCACTCATTTTCCACGAAACAAACGAAGCCTTAATTGAAATCTCTAAGTAAAACCGCGAATTAAAATACAGACCCTGAGTAGGCATACCGCTGTTAGTGTCTGAGATGATCTCATATTATTTTTCATTCGAGTTCTAACTCAAAAGTAATATTTCGTGAAAAACATCGTTCATCATGTGTTTTTCTCGAAATTCAAAAATACGTTTACATATTTTTATTCAAACAAATCTTTATATTAACAAAAAATTCACTCGTTCATTCGACAATATTGATTCATCATTATGGGTGAGATTTGAGCTTCCAAAACTAAACCGAAGGGGTGATTGGAGTTGAGATTGCCTACATGTCGTCGCGAAAACAGCTACATTCAAACCTAATTGAGACATGAAATACAACTTATAAGTTCCAATCCCTTATGGAGGTCGGGCTTTCGAAATAGCGGTAGCGCAATTATCTATTTAAGGGTGGGAGGTGAATCGCACCTTATCAATCTATTTCAGGAAAGGGCGTATTGTTTATTCAAATTTGGAAAATGATACTAATAATCTCTATAGTTTGAATCAATGTGCAATATCATTCGAACTTTTAATTTATTCAATATGTTTTTTGAACTATTTCTAAATGTTTAATGTAGTCCTTAAACTTTCAATTGGTTCAATTTAGCCCCTCAACTTTCCAACAAAACCATATCAATCATTTAATACTATCCACAAGTTTTCACGCTTATGTTATTGACCAAATTTTAGATTTTTTTTCTCATTTCAATCATTTTCGTAAATCAACAAAAATATATATATGATATCTTTTTTTATCTTTTTGGTCTGCATAAATATTACGATAGTTCCATTTAAGTAAATTTTAGCTTATGATCTCTCTATTAGTGAAAGTAGAAACTCATTTAATTTGTACGAGGTTGGCATTCCTGCTATTTTGTGTAGTGTTTTCCCAAGGAAATCTACAAACGTTATTAATTCGTACTTAATATATTTATTCGTACTTTTATTAATTTAAATGTCGCTCCTTATATTTCATAAAAACATATATCTTTTCTGCAGGTGCACTAACACCAGAAGAAAAATAGAAATAAAATGTTGAAAGAGATAATTTTACAATAAACTAATAAAAGCACAAAAGACAAAGAAAATAATATGAACCTCTATATTTCCTTTTCGAAATGGAGTTTTCCGGGGACAATTTTGACCTTCATAGATCAACTTCCTTTTATGTAGAATTATAACCTAATTATTTTCCTCTGGCTTTTTTTTTTCCTGAAAAAACTGGAAAAACATCGGATGATAGCAACGTTGGGGAAAAAACCTCAAAAAAGTCACATGGCTTCAACTTTATTGAGACGACTTCTCGGAGGTATTATTATCCCTTTAACTTTTAATATAATCCGCGATTTCGGAACGTTAAATGACCTTGTTAGGCCGTCGAATTGTACACATCAAAAAGATGCGTGCGCATCATAACTGACCTCTTTTTTAGGAAAATTTCGAATAAAGGTTTAAAGCGCTATCAATTTTTCAAATAAGGATATGAAGTGAATATTATTGTAAATAAAGATATGAAGTAGCTAAATTATCTCAAATAAAGGCATGAAGTAGCCTAATCGTCTCAAATAAGTGTAAAGGATGAAAATTCCCTTAAGCTAGCAAGGTCGGGTCCTTTTTCGAGAATAATAAAGCCACTTCAGGCCCTTATTTGAGAAAATGAGGGTACTTCATATCCTTATTTGAGAAAACGATGAAACTTCAGGCCCTTATTTGGAATTTTCCCTACTTTTCTTTCTATCGGTGCTCGGAGTAATTAGCTTATTGATGCGCATTTGTCGAACATATGTATGGAGGAACTTTGCGAAAATGCCACTCGAGAGAACTAATTTGGAAATTTTCCTACATATATGGGCGATAGAAATTAAAAAGACCCAATTATATAATATATATTAGGGAAAAAACCACAAAAAACCCCGAACTTTGCTACCCGTGACACATTTATCTCGAATTTTTTTTGTGACGCAAAAAACCCCAAATTATGCCATTTATGACACATTTACTCAAATGTATTTAGCCCATGGGCATTTTCGTCTTTTTTGCTTTTTCTTTTTTTTCCTTTCTGGCGAGGGGGCCCTTGCCGGCGTCGGGCGAGGGCTGCCCTCGCGGGATCCGGCGAGGGGGGCCCTCGCCAGCATTGGGCGACGGTCGACCTTGCTTGAGTTGGGCGAGGGCCGCCCTCGCTCGCCCAGGCGAGGGTGACCGTCGCCTGACGCCGACGAGGGTCACCCTCGCCAAATCTAGCGAGGACGGCTCTCGCCGGCGTCAGGCGAGGACGGCCCTCGCCGGCGTCAGGCGAGGACGGCCCTCGCCGGCGTCAGGCGAGGTCAACCCTCGCCGGATCTGGCGAGGGCCGCCCTCGCCCGACGCCGGCGAGGGCAGCCCTCGCCCGACGCCGGCGAGGGCAGCCCTCGCCCGACGCCGGCGAGGGCAGCCCTCGCCCGACGCCGGCGAGGGCAGCCCTCGCCCGACGCCGGCGAGGGCAGCCCTCGCCCGACGCCGGCGAGGGCAGCCCTCGCCCGACGCCGGCGAGGGCAGCCCTCGCCCGACGCCGGCGAGGGCAGCCCTCGCCCGACGCCGGCGAGGGCCCCCCTCGCCGGAAAGGAAAAAAAAAGAGAAAAAAAAAGAAAAAAGAAAAAAAAAACGAAAATGCCCATGGACTAAATACATCGGGGTAAATGTGTCACAAATAGCATAGTTTAGGGTTTTTAGTGTTATAGAAAAAGGTTCGGAGTAAATATGTTACAGGTGGCAAAGTTTGGGGTTTTTGGTGGTTTTTTTCTAATTATATTATATTCTCCCATAGAACGCAAAAAACGAAGGTCTATTGCTAGTATATGGGCTTGGGCTCAACCCAAACCCCATGCAGGAACACGAGCCCTTCCCCTTCTCCTCCTTCTCCTCGGCCTTCTCGACCCTGGCCATGGCCGCCTCCCTTTTAGCACGCTCGTCCCTCCGTCGTCGGTCGGCCTCCCGGGACGGCGAACGCCATTCCTCTGCAACCGGTGAGTCTCTCTCTCTCTCTCTCTCTCTCTCTAGTATTGATGCGGTAGAGCGACGCGTTGCTTTCGTTGTCTACGAATTTTGGATATCTGGAACGAGCCCATGGTGATAGATGTGTTCTTGTTTCAGAGAAGAGACGAGAGAGAGAGAGAGAGAGAGAGAGAGAGAGAGAGAGAGAGAGAGAGAGAGAGGGAGAGGGTGGTAGATAGGATAAAGGGTCGGAAGGTGAGGGAGTGATTATGGGGAAGGCGGTGATTGGGCTCTCGTGGGAGCCAAAGCTGCCGGCTTTGACGTCTTCTCTCGCCCCCGCGAGCAGCAGCGGTTCCGGGTCAGGCCCTAAGCCCGAGAAGAGGCGACCGGGGAGCGAGAGCGGGGTTCTTTGGAAGCCGAGCTCGGAGCTGATTGATGGGCTGTTTGTGCCGCCCAGCAATCCCAAGAAGCTGAATAAGCTCCTGAGGACGCAAGTCAAGGACACTGCTGGTTCTAGTTGGTAATCCCATCGCCCTTCTTCTTCTTCTTCTTCTTATCAATTTCCTTTTGCCATACATATTTGCTTGCAAAAAAAGGATGGGAGAGTTGTTTGATGCAAAAATTGGAATGCAGACCTCATTGTAAGGGTGGATATCACTTTCTGGGTATTGGTTGAGATATTTTGATTGTTTCTGCTTAGTTCATTGATGGATTATGAAAGAGGCGCGTGAATTATGTACTGCACCGGGTTGTGACTGCTGGTCGCATCCAAAGTAGCTAATTTGGTAAGATGTATATTTGGGAGGCTTGTTGTATCCTGTGGATATTTTGATAGGAGTACTGTTTTGAATAGGTTCGATATGCCTGCCCCAACTATTACGCCGGAATTGAAGAAAGATCTGCAGTTACTAAAGGTATGGTGATCTTGCCTGTAATCGTTTGCTTTTGCTTTCCCTCTTTGATTTTTTTGACTTCTGGTTCAAAGGATTTGGCGGCTAGGTCTTGGGCCTTCCGTCTTCAACTTTTATTAGTTCCCCCAAATTGTTTGGTTTATGTCTGCTCTGTTGCAGCTACATGTCTTTTTACTTCGCTAGGCGCAGTGGATCATACCTTACTTATCCAAATGAGCAAGATGTTTCTGTCAATCTTATCACCAGTTTTGTTGAACATGGAAACCAATAAATGTTCCTTTGAGAGGTTGATGGAATTTTTTGTATAGAATAAAGATCCACAAGAATGTTGATTATAAGGAAGAACGTGCCTGAATTAACTTATACTTTTCGCTTAATCTGATTTTTGCAGCACACACGCTATGACTTAAAAGTAACCCAAAACAATCGAAACTTTCACAACATATAGATTTTGACACTTAGATAAATATAGAAATTCTTTTATAATTGTAATTTCCAGTATACCTTTGTTTTTCTCCTAATATGCAGGCTTGGCTTAGAAAACATTAATATGCAGGCTTGGCTTAGAAAACATTCTCTTGTTGTTGCTGGAAAGCATTCTTGCATGTGACCTCCAGTAAGCGCTGGGCAGCATAGTGTTGTTCGTGCGGATTCTGAATATATTATGCATTAATTATCCCGAGACTCACGGCATTGGACTTTTCTTCATCTCTATGCTGTATGAGAGGTTGTGGGATATACATGGCTTCCTACCATTAGTTCTAGGTGCAGTACAAAAAACTTCAATGTATCTAACCATCGAAATATGCTGGTTTTGATAACTTAAGGAAAGAGTATTTGACAGTGAGTGTGACATGGCTTATTAGGTCACTTTATTTGTTTGCATGTGAGAGCGAGATTACTGTTTGCGATTGATGATAGAAGTTGTATGTCCAATAGAGCTGATAGACTTTTCAATGAAAATCATTGTACATGTTGATTTGCTTAATTATCTCATTTTGATGAGTCCCTGACGATCATTTTGAGATTGAGGTCTAAAATAATCTAATAAAGAGATTCTATAATTTGGTTAACTCAGTTTAAGCCAAAATTCAAGTTATTGATGGATTCAGATTGTGATGCCAAAAGAGTTGCTTAAAGTCTGTTATGGATCTGCAACACACAAGTTGATGGAGGAAACAAGAATATTTAAATGAGTGAGAAATAAAGAATATTGCAACAAAATCATGTTATGTCATAGAAGAAATATAGAAATCTTTTTTACCTATGAATCGAGTTGAAAGCAGTTTGTTTTCCTTCAGACTGCGTATGTCTTGGAGGACACGACTTTTAAATAACTTCTATCCAAGCATCGCAAAAATTCTTTGCAGTCGAATTCATACCATAAGTATCGTGTACAGGATTACATATATATATTGAGCGAAGTTCATCAAAGTTGTTTCAGTGAGTAGCTATCCTTCTGTTGAATACTCAATTCACATTAACAGCTCTTGTAAAAATATCAAGAGAATTGGTTACAGTGATGGATGATCTCCAGATCTTGAATTACATGAGTTTTCATAGTGTTGGCTTATGCTTACAGTACTTTAATGATGTGAGTCATCTGTTAACTAACCTTTTAAAGTTATTACTTCGCATAATGCTTTTTACCGGAGGCATCTCTTTATTGAACTAGCTGATTTTTTTTTTCTTCGTGTCACAGCTAAGGAGTGTCGTTGACCCAAAGAGACATTACAAAAAGGGCGACTCAAAATCCAAAAATTTGCCCAAGTATTTCCAGGTAAGTGTATCTGCCATGTGGTTGCATATCTAATTGTTTAAGCTTTGTCTCATAATATATAGTCTTGTCAATGATCTATTCAGGTTGGCACAGTGATAGAGTCTGCAAACGAGTTTTACAGTGGTAGACTAACTAAGAAGGAGAGGAAGGCAACACTTGCTGATGAGCTGCTTTCAGATCACAAACTCAGGGACTACAGGTCTGATGAGATTATAATCACTTTGTCTATTGAGCTATTTTGTTTTAGGTAATTGCGACCATGACAAACATTGGATAAAAGAACCAGTGTTGCTATTCTTTAACTCATCCCACATAGTACAAGGGACTCCTATGACTGGTGTCATATAGTTTATAGTTTCTTTACTTTCCTTGTTGAGGGGGCAGCTATAGGATATCGAAACTTCACGAACTATTTGTTGGATCCTAATATTTGTCATCGACAAGGAATCTTCGTTCCAGCTTGGACGTATGCAGTATTAATGGGTACTTATAGTTACACTCTAACCAAATCTGGTTGTATCTTTCTAGAAAGCTGCACCTCTACCTTATTGCTGATTTTTGGCTTAGCGCGCGATTTACCTTCCAGGAAAATAGTTATCCATTGATTGCCGCTCTGTTAGGACCCTCTTCGAGGAAATACCATTTGACGCCACCTGTTATCCGTGTCCAGCTATTCTTCACAATCCGAATTTAAGACTGCTTATGCCTTCTTGTGCCATTACTTTTCAGGAAGCGCAAGGTTCAGGAGATAGAAGAGGAAAACAGGCCTGCTGGAAATGAGAAATGGAAGATAAAAGGTCGACAATCGATGAGGCGTGCTAAGCAACGGAGGCACTGAATTTAATGACTACAACATGCTGCCAAATTTTGCATCTGGTGAGCACATGTACTAGGATGTTTTTTTCCATCGGAAACCAGAAGGGAGAGGGCCGTCACGCGCGCGGTATTAGATCTGATTGATAGATTCTTTGAGAGAAATTTTCCTCTAGTTAATTTGTATGAAATCGACTCAGTTTCTAAGATTGCACACTGGTTTTGGCTGTTGTAAGAAAGCCGGAGGTCTATGTTGAGGACTATTTTACTCTTGGCTGTAACTTCATTCATTCAACTAACAATCATAAGCCATGTAGGTTACGATTGTTCTAAGGAAAATTGTTTTCGGAAAATTATTTTCCGACGTGTTTGGATGTTGGAAAACTAATCGGTTTATAGAAAATATTTTTCATGAATTGAAAACAAGCTTAAATTGAAGGAAAAAGATTTTCCCTTTTAGGCTCTGTTTGTTTCGTGGACAATGTTACGTTTCTGAAAAATATTTTCGATGAAGTCATTTTCCTGAAAAATGACAATTTTCGACTAAAATCTGAACAATTTTTGGAAAATATTTTCCGTTGTTAGGTATGGAAAAGATTTTCTTCCTTACACTACTTTTAATAATTTTTTATTTTTATTTTTTAAAAATATTTTTAATCTTCTTTTTTCTTTTTTTTTTCCTCCTTCCTCAACCGGTCGTCGGCCACAGCGGCGGCCGGTGACCGGCCAGCAAGACTTGAGCTCGCTAGATTTCGTCAAGGTCAAGCATCGTTGGCCTGTGGCAAGGCTCCGGCTTGCTTGATCCGGCATGGCCAAGCTTGCCCAAGGCCGGTCAAGCGAGCTCGGGCCTCGCCAGATCTGGCAAGCTGGGCAAGGCTCGTCGAGCCTCACCCGAGGTTGCCAGACGTCGGCAAGGCTTTGGCGACCTCGAGCAAGGCTCAAGCTCGTCGGCCTTGTCACAGGCCGACGAGGCTCGACCTCGCCGGAATCTGGCAAACTTGAGCCTCATCGGCCTTAGGCGAGCTCTGCCTCGCCGGCCTGTGGTGAGGCTTGAGCTCTCCTATGGCCGGTCGCCGCCGACCGAATAAGAAGATAGAAAAGAGAAGGAAAAATAAAGAAAATTAAAATATTTAAAATGATGAAAGGAGGGTGGGAAATGTTTTCCTCAAAAGTGGAGGTGTTTTATCCATTTTCTGAAAAATATTTTTCGTGGGAAGTTATTTCCCATGAAACGAATACCGGAAAATCCGAAAAACGTTTTTCTGGAAGTTATTTTCTATGAAACGAACAGAACCTTTGTGAAACAATCGCGCACATACTTACTATATCATCGTGTGATCATGGACAGACTCACAAATTCAAGACGTGTACCATGTAACCGTCCTATTTCATTACCTAACCATCGCACAGGCGCCTCTGTACTGTACTTTGGCGATTACGTGCAGTTCATATTTCTAGGTTTGGATCTTTACAAATCTCTGGATCCAAGTAAAAATCGCTATATTTGGGTATTTGAATTGCTTGGAGGATAACGGACCGTCATCAAGCGCCCGACATAATGGTTAATTAGTTACCATCTTGAAAGGTACTAGCCGGTCGATGGCTCGTGCATTGAATGAATCAAATTACAATGAATTTGCCCTCAAAACCATGGGTGATCAGCTATTCCGGCAGTCCGGCCCAAAAAATAAGAAAAAAATTGGATAGATTCTCATTGATTGCAAAATGTGTGACGCTAGGATTTGCCTTTCTCTGCGTTTTCTAGTTTCTCTACGCTTGATAAAAAAGTCTACTCCGAAATATGTGTATAAGCTATCGTGAATCATACGGCATGGCTGCCAAGCTGCGTGCGCCCGATGTGCGACAACCTCGATGTAGAAATGAGAGGCGCTTCCTCATCAACTTTGGAGTCGGAGCCTGACAAACTCCCGGCAATGCTTCCTCTGTCATTATCATCGTTGCTGTTCGGTACATATATATCAGATGACTTCTTCTCCAGTTTCCAGTCCTACACAAACAAAACCACACATGCAAAATTGTCAGCATACTAGGGTTAAGATGGCGATCAGGCACAGCTGAAAAGGCCCGCAACCATGACTTCTTTTAAATGAAAAAGGTGAATTAAATTGAAAGATCATATTATAATCCATATTAGTCCGTTGGTGGGGTCGAATCTGCATGGTGGAGTGGGGAAGGAATACGATTTCACTGAAGCTGAAAGTAGAATCAGTGTTACAGAGTAAATGATAAGCAACCTGAGCAACCTCCTACAGACTAAAAGCTTCGATGAATGAATTGACAGCAGGAAAAGGGCTAAAGGTGAACAATTTATCAAGGAAAATAACGGATTATGAATACATGACACAACCCAGTACCAAACTACGAGAGAGAATTGAGGATGACAACTGAGACACGATGGCTGTGCACAAATGTTTCTCAACGCAAACAGTCTCAGGGTAGAGAGTTGGAGTTTTGCACCATAGAAGGGGAAATGTTTGTGGCAAAACAGCATGTAGAGCAAGCATTAAACTATGTTTTCAGAAGAAAATCCACCAATCCTTGGTCACTAAGTTGTTCAATCAACAGCAAAGAATGCAACATTGAATACGGTTCAACCTCCTATCTTTTGGCTGAAACCAGTCAGATACACCAATGCAAATTATCTCTCAATTCCAAGCATCGACACGAACATTGGATGCATTGGCTAAGTACATGAAAGAGGTAAGTTATGTCCAGTTCAGAACGGAACCCCATGATAATAGATACATACGAGAAAACTAACCTTTGCCATTCTTTCCGCAATACCATCAGAAGGTGGTTGGGAAGCACGGACATCCTTCACCTTAATGTAATTGTACATAACAACACCGCAAAGAGCTACAGCAAACAAAAAGGTTTTACTGCAGTTAATTCACAAGTACATATTAAGTGCAAGAATAACGCATAATTTGTGTCTTGATTGGTTTAAGGTAAAACTCTACCAATTGCATAGCCGACTATGTTCAGCCCTGTAATAGTAGACTCCGGAAACACAACAGCTGAAAGCGCAATCAATATCCAATCTTTTAGGACACCCGCGACCCGAATAGTAACTGCACCAGTTCGACCGATAACCAAGAAAATGGAGAAGTTCAAGGCTAGAGCACAAAGAGCATTGGAGAAAAAGATCCAGAAGTTGAATTGAATCTGTGAAACTTCCATTTCTGGCTGCTCGAGTAGATACCAAGGAATAAAGAGGAAAACGAAACTGCATTGACAAAAGTATAAATTAGTGAGTAACTTTTGCAATCAGATTCAGATACCTCTCATTTCTTCTTGGTGACGAGAATCCATAAATGTAACAACAGGATTTTCCCTATGTGATGGGTAAATTTACAGAAAGGAACAAGAAGAGAGTAATCAACAGAGCATGAATTATAAAGATTTTATAACAAGTATGTTCAACAAACAAAATGGTGAATGCTGAACCTTGATAAATCAAGTTTCTTAGAAGTTGATTAGTTGTTCATACAAAATATCAGTGAAGGTTAGTTGGATGACAATCCTTAAAATAACGTAGATCTGTTTTCCTTTTGTTTCCCTATAAATGCATACTGCAGCAAGCCCAAGAAGTCCTTTATTTTCTGAAAGTAATAAAGGCATACCTGCATGGAGCTATATAATATAAGCTGGTAATTGGATTTAGAGTCAAGCCCTTCTTCTGTAGGAGGACTTGTGTTAAAACCAGCCTAAGCGCTTCAGCAAAGATGCCTGTAACCTGGTAGAGGGTCCCTATTACATTAAAATGAATTTCCCCATAGGAGGAAATGACGACTCCAATGCTGACGAGCACCATGTTTGAGAACACGTCGCACCTCAATTTATCCGTCCCACACAGAACAGCCATACAGAAAGTTGCCACTGGCACTGTATCAAGAAATTGCAAATAAGTAGCCAATTAAGAACGAGCGAAACATAACAATAGAGCACTTCCTCACATACTTAGGGCTTTTAGCATCTGGATGAAGGCTACTGAGATATGCAAGAAAGCAGTGTTACCAAACCTGCCAGTGGGAAATGAAGAAGAAACCAATCACTAAATGACTAATACAAAATGTGAAGTTCTCTGTGCAAGTAAGAATTACACTCCAAAGATTTTCGTGCATGAGAGAACTAACTATCAGGTTCCATCTCTCCATGCAACTACCAACTATCTATAATAAAGGCAAGGAAAGAGTCTCTAAGAAAAATGTTTTTCTAACATTTCTGTCCCTAGTCAATTTAAAAAGGGAAAAAAAGAAATCGAAATAGAAAGCACATTAAGATACACTATTGGTTTTCTTGCTCAAAGGTCAAACCGCAAGTAGTAAATGAAGAAGATAGCAATCACTAAATGCCTAAAACAGAATGTGAAGAAGTTCTTGGTGCATGTGAAATCACACTATAAAGATTTCTACGCATGTTAGAACTCACTACCAGGTTCCATCTCAATGCAACTACTAACTATCTACGACGAAAGCAAGGAAAGAGTTTCTAAGAAAACTAGCTATCTAACATTTCTGTCCATAGTCAATTTAAAAAGGTAAGAAAAGAAAACCCTGAGCATGCACTCAGGACTACTAATCGAAATCGAAAGCACACCAAGAAACACCATTGGCTTTCAAGCTCAACTGAGGTCTTAGTCATGACAAATGGCTGAAATACAAATTGGTGAATTTGTAGCCAGCAATATGTATCAACAAAAGCGAACACTAAGAAGAGGATTTTTCTAAAATAAGACTTTATGATACAAATACTTCCGCCAATCACGGTTGATAGGATTGTGATCCAGATTGAAGGAGCACATCATGATCTAGGATCCAATTGGCATAGGTCAATGATGGTAGCTTAAAAGAAAATTAAGATTGGAATACAGTGAGATGATGAATAGAATCAGAATAATACTCCCAAACCCAAACCCAAAAATCATAGTGTCGTTCATTCATGTTAGTCCTTCTCAACCACATAATATTTAAAAATTGAAAATAAATTTCTCATTGCATGCATTACATCTTAAAACAAGTTTTTAGGCCCAATTTGACAAATTAGGTTGGCTGAAGAATCTGTCCTTAGGAAGAGAGCTAAGGTCGGGACCTTCTTCCCCTACTATTCTTGTGTCTTCTTCTGCAAGCTGGTGGCCTCTAGGCTTGGTTCCTTCAACTTTGTAAGCTGTATGTAGGCAGCAGCAAACTGCAATCCCTCTATTGTCTACAACTTTCTCCTCCCCCTCTGTCCTCCTGGCTTCCTCTACTGCCATAATGTGCCAGTGCTTCCCTTAAGTTTGTCTCTGTTTTTTTTTCCCCTTTTCAGTGCTAAAAGGAAGGAAGATGTTGTGATCCATGAAACAAGTGAGCAAGATGATGGGCTATTACAAAGATTTGGATTTGGAGGGGTTTCCACACTAGCGAGCAGATGATTTGGTTGAAAAAGACTGTCATGACAATGCTGATGAACTCAAGGACAATGAAACCTTTTTGGATTAGTCTATGGTATATGTTCCCACAAAGGACCAATGTCCATAGCTGATGCGGAAAATGTTAGATTTTGAAGTTTCTATTTTGATTTTGGTCGGACATGTGGTTTGTTGTAGTACTTGCGTGTCATGACAAGAATGGAATGTCAACGGGAGCTAAGTTAAGCTATTTTATTTCTTGGAATAACGTTTTCTTTCAATTACTTTGTCATACTTAAATTAAAAAGGTGAATTCAACAATTTGTAATGTGGCCTTCTTGAAGGAGATCTCAACCACAAGCTTTCATATTATGCGGGTGACTGCATGGAATAAAGTAAGAACCTCAAGTTTGAGGCCTCAATTGGATGAACAAATAGGATCTTAGAATCCTTGATATGGACCTACCACACATTCTTAAGACACATAGGATCCCAATGTGATTTACATAGGACACACACATTGCCCTTTTTAATTTACATAGGATCCCGATGTAAACAACCTTAACTGTATTATTAACCAAAGAAGTGATTCTACTGAAGCATACTCACATGCAACAACATGCTGGTCTACACAAATCATTACTCTACAAGCTAATTCAAATGATAGTAACATTATACATATGGTATAGCAAAGGCAGAAACCCAAGTTCAACATTGCTAATCTAGAAAGTGGTTGGAGCATCAAGATGATGAGCTTAAGTTTGTCCACCAAATAATTACTATTCTATCTAGAATGCCGAAGGCAGATATGTTAATCTGCAAAAGTCCAGCATCGTTAGATATGAGTAACAGATATACCGAATTTTACTGCAGTTCAGTTTGAGAGCCTCAGAAAAAGACATCACACACAAGATGGTGCTTTATCAAGATTGAAACTGAAATGTGTACTTATCATTGACAATAATGAAGCCCTCTAAAGCTACATAATGCTTACCAAAGACTAGCAGCAAAGAAGGCACTAATTGGGATTACGCAAGTGGCATATCTGCATAAAAAAAACAAGTTTCATCAAAGAGGATTCAGAAATAAACATGTCAAAAGTAGATATTATACCCAAAAGTCAAAGAACCATATTGCTTACATTTCAAATGTCATTTTCACGGGAGATACAACCTGCAAAACAAAAAAAGGAAAAAAAAAAGCTAAATAGAGTACAGAAGGCCTAACATAATGAAAGAGAAATCATCTTGGAAGATGCATACCTTTAAAACACGAATAAGAAAGAAGGCCACGGCACCGGAAAATCCCATATGAATCATGGTAAGTGTAATGGGAAATGGAAAATTGAAGTACTTTGGAGAAAGTACCCACTGCAAAAAGACTCAGATTGTCATGCTTAAGAACTTTAAGAGGGAAAAAGTTAGAAATACCTTTCGAGTTCTATATAACCATATAGAAAAAATCAACACCGAAAAGAGAATGGCAGTGCAGGTTACCAAGTGAACGATGTAACAGTAAAAGAAGAGATTGTCATAACAGAGATAAGATACTATCACCACTGGCAGGCTTATTTCAAAGATTTATTAAATTTGGTTGAACAGATTGTACAACGTGAAGGAGTATACAGCATATCAACATATATCACAACTACAAATATTGGATCTAATTCATCCAGACTTTAGTCATCTGTGCATGAGAAAGTCCAACTCAAGCTTAGGCTGACTGCTTGTCAGCCAGTTATGTAATATCTAAATTAATGGCAACTCTTAAAGGTGAACCCTGGAACTAATCAACCGAACTATCCATTGAAGTTTCGCACTAAATTAACCCACCGAGAGTTTCGCACTGCACAGCAATGGCTCCGCCATGTACTCAAGTGGACCTTCTGACGAAAAAAAGAATTGCCCATGTGGAAGAAACACACTTTGTATTACAGAGAGAAGATAAATCAAACAATTCACATACTGCTTCATCAGTCTAACATCCTCCACAACATGTCATCAACTTGGGGGGAATGGGAAGAAAACACCCCGAGCTAGACACTTGACATCTGGTGAAATGGAGCAGAATGATAAATAGTTCTTATAATTTTTGAAAAATAACTATTCACACAATGTGAGAGCCCGAAACTCATATTGACCAGCATAGTCCCACATTTTAAATTCTATTAGTCATCAAAGCGGACTAGAACGCATTCTATTCACAAAGAAGAAAAAGGATAAAAGACAAGGATAAAATAAAATGCAGCTAGCCAGTGAACAACTACACCTCTACTCAACTACACAAAGAATGAGGATTACCTTGTTATACAATATCACCCCAGATGAAAGGATGATGTATATGAGTAGGTACAGATAAGTCATCACAAGCGGTTTGCTGATCATTTTGCCTTGCATCTCTAGGGGAGGAAAAAACACTAATATACTGGCATATCTCAGAAGCAACAACGGGCGCTCAAGCTACACAAGCCCAAAGGTCAGCAGACGCAGCGTTCCGAAACGCGATCGAAGCTCATCTCCTCGACATGTGATCGCGAGCTGCAAAATGAAAAGCGGGAGACGGAAATGAGCCAAAACTCAGTTGCATGGCGCACATCAAGAGCAAGGACCACTCGCTTTCGCCAAAAGGACGACGACACATCGCGAACGAAAGCCTCAACCACGCGCTCGCGGGACGAGCATCACCGCAATGCCCCGTCCAGTCGAATCAATCGAACAGCGCAGAACAGGGGAAAAAAAATCGAGAGAAAACACGCACGACGCCCGCGATCGACCACACGAATCGAGCTCGCAACGGGCACGATCAACTCCCGCGTCGACCTAGAGAGAATAAAAAAAACGGAGAAGGCGAAAAACCAAAAATCGCCGGGACCGAACGTCGCGAATCGCGGGGCTCGCGAACGCGGCCACAAGCCCGAACAGCACCGAATCAAGCGCAGCAGCCGAGAGTGAAAGCAACGGGCGGGGGCAGATTCACCTCAAAAGCAGAGGCGATTCTCCCGCTCCGGCGGCGCGGCCGAACGGACGGAATCCGAGCGGATCTCAAACAAACCCCCAGCCTCGAGGCGGACCGGAGCCCTCGGGGCGGCGGCGGCGAGATGGACGGAGCGAGGACTGCGCGAGAGTGGAGCTTGAATTCGAAGGCGAAGAAGGCGAAGGAGAAGATGAAGAAGAAGAAACGAATCGTTATGACGCCGGGGCCGGAGTACCGCGTTGGAGCGCGCGCGCGCGTGGGGGGCAATTAACGCCGCGAGCCGGCTGAAAATTTTGGGTCCCTTTTTTTGCAAACGAGTGCCCCAACTCTTTTGTTTTTTTCCAATCAAGTCCCCCTCTCGAACTTTTTTCTCTTCTGATTTAGCTCGGTCCGAGGCATCCGTCGAATAGATCGCCGTGTCGCGGATGATGCCGGCCGTTCGATGTGTCTCCGCCGGCGTGACATCGGACGGTGATGGGGGAAAAAGTTCGTGGCTTTGTTAATGGGGTCAGTGCGTCGCGTTGAGCCGAATTCGAGAAGTCGAGATGCTTAATTGAACAAAAAAAAAAAGTTTTGAGTGCTCGATTGTAAGGCGGATTGAAAGTTCGGGTACTTAAATGTCATTGCCCCCATGCACGAGTGAGAAGCGTATCTTAGTGTTAAGAAAATGAAATGTTCGGATTTGTTTTAATTCATATCACATAATAATCTGGAACTTAGTCCCACGTCGCTTTGGTGTGCACAAATGATGTTGTATATATGCCTAGATTTGCAAATGATGAGGCCGGCTAGGCCTTTCGTTTTGGCGTGCCTCGTTCCTCTATATGTACATCACCCCTTTAAGGCGATTTTTGTATAAACGCGCTCTTATCGATCGAATAGCCGAACCATTTTGCTGAATGGTATCCCCGATCGAAGGGGGCATGTCCCAGATGCATGTGTCACGGTCCGAAGAATTGGATCGTTCTTGAGGTTTTCTGGACGATGGACTGTGACCGACCCTTGGACGAGAAAGGCGGGCCCCGAGTGTTCCAGTACTAGGGTTTTCTTGATGTCTTCTAGAATATTCCTGGGGGCGGGCGATACGATAATTGTACCCTTCCGTAATAAATGCGGTAGGTGGGGTAGTTGGGGAGTACGATCTCGATCGTTGAGATCGGGGAGAGATCTACGAATACGGTCAGCCTGATACTTGTATATAATGGGGTCTCCTCCCCCTCATTTTATCATCTCTCTTTTCCAAAAAATAATACAAAGTTCAGAACTTCTCTCTCTAGAGTTTCTCTCTAAAAAAGTTCTTGTGAGTGTGAGTGTGGGAAGGCTTACTTAGGGAGAATTTCCTAAGACCGCACGGGTGTGGGAACGCTAGATTGATCAACCCGTGACAAGTGATATCAGAGCAACGATGGGCAAAGGCGCGACAAAACCCCGATCCAATGTGTTGTCCCAAACCAAGAAGGGCAGAGGCGATGATCATGGGAGGGCTCCCGAGAAGCAAGGCGCCAAGGCGCCAAGGCGAAGAAGGACCGTGCTAGCTCAAGTTCGAGGGATATGGTTGGTGACTTGGAGACCCGCATGGCGAAGGTGGAGATCGCCATGGCAGACGTCCAAGGAATGGTCGAGGATATGTCCGCAAACATCGAAGGAGGCGAGACTGGAACAGGAAAGCTTGAGGCCGAGGTGTTGGAGCTCAAATCCAGGTTCGGAGAACTCTGAGGGGAGATGCTAGGCAACCCGACCGACACCACCAATGAACTTCAGCAGTGGGACGATGCCTTGGAGGCCTTGGTGGAGGCTATGCGCGCGAAGATGGCCAAACTTAAGGCGAAAGTCGCCGAAATGGAAGGAGCACGCGTGAACGGGGTGATCACCGTACAAGCCAGTCCACGAGCGGACGCCCCGAAGCCAAAGGAGTTCAAAGGCTCACGGGTGGCTAAGGACATTGACAACTTCCTATGGTACAAGGAGCAGTACTTCCTAGCAATGAGGATCATCGACGGGGCTATTCGGGTAAGTACCGCAGCTATGTACTTGTCTGATAATGCACTCTTATGGTGGCGTCGTAGGAGTGACGATCGGAGTGATGAACCGATCACTACATGGGAATTGTTCGTCGAGGAATTCTGATGACAATATTATCCTGCTTATGCGGAGGAAGAAGCTCGAGATGAACTCCGTCGCCTTGAGCAAAAAGGAGGAGTCCGTGATTATGTCCAGAAGTTCTCGGAGTTGCTACTCCAAATTCCATCCATGACTAATACGGAGGCCTACCGCCAATTCATGGGTGGCTTGAAACCATGGATTAAGCAAGAGTTAAAGCGATTCAACGCGAAAGACCTTTCAACGGCCATGTCCGTGGCCGAGGCCTTGGTGGAGTACAAATCGACTCCTGTAAGCAGGCCGGACACCCGACGGAGGGACAAGGGCGTTGGTGGGGGAGATCGTAACAAATTTCACTGCCCGGGTGGAAGCAAACTACCAATGGCCCCTCCAAGGGCGAGGACGGAGTCGAGTGGAGGAGAACACAAGAAGGGACGTATCTTCAAGTGTTTCTTGTGCGACGGTGCGCACATGGCTCGCGATTGTCCAACTCGGGGCAAGCTAGCGGCGCTTGTCAAGGCACACGATGAGGAACGAGAAGGGACGCGACTCGGTTCGTTGCGAATCCTAAGTTCCATAAAGTCCAAAAAGGTAAATAAGCCTAAGGGTTTGATGTTCGCGGACGTGACGATTGGAAGAACCACGATAAGTGCACTCGTCGATACGGGGGCATCCGATTTATTTGTCTTGGAAGAAGCCGCGAAGAAACTCAATCTTCAGGTTGAGAAGGGGGCCGGTTGGCTCAAGACGGTAAACTCCAAGGAAGTCCCTACCAACAGGTTGGCTAAGGATGTGGAGTTCCAACTCGGACAATGGAAAAGCAAAGAGACGATCGAGATAATTCCACTTGATGATTATGACTTTGTCATTGGCTCGGGATTCCTTCATAGAATAGATGCTCTTATTGTCCCATTTACCGATTGTATTTGTATCTTGAACGCACGTTGTCAATGTGTGATCTCGGTCAACCGAGAGTCGGGTCTTGACCAAAAAATAATATTGGCAATGCAAGTTACTAAGGGAGCAAGAAAAGGGGAAGCTACTTTCTTGGCAACTTTTCGAGGATCCAAAGGGTGAAGGGAGTGATGTCCTGACGGAAGTAACCCGAGTTCTCGACTCTTTCAAGGACGTGATGCCCCCCGAACTCCCGAAGAAGCTTCCGCCTCAAAGGGAGGTGGATCATAAAATCAAGCTCGTGCTCGACGCTCGACCACCCGCCATGGCACCCTACCGCATGGCGCCTCCCGAGTTGGAGGAACTAAGAAGACAACTCAAGGAGTTGCTCGATGCGGGATATATCCAACCATCGAAGGCTCCGTTTGGTACCCCGGTTCTATTCCAAAAGAAGCACAATGGATCACTCCGGATGTCCATCGACCATCGGGTATTAAATAAGCTGACGATTAAAAACAAATACCCGATCCCTCTCATTGCCGACTTGTTCGATCAACTTGGAGGAGCATGATGATTCACCAAGCTTGATCTTCGATCGGGATACTATCAAGTGCGGATTGCAAAAGGGGACGAGCCAAAGACCGCTTGTGCAACGCGGTACGAGTCATATGAGTTCCTCGTCATGCTATTTGGCTTGACAAATGCTCCGGCCACATTTTGCACACTCATGAACAAGGTACTCCATCCGTTCCTAGATCAATTTGTAGTGGTTTATCTTGATGATATCGTGGTGTATAGCCGGACGCTCGAGGAACACATCGAGTATCTCAAACGATTCTTCCGAGTTTTACGGGATAATGACTTATATGTAAAGCGGGAGAAATGTGCCTTTGCACAACGGGAAGTTCCATTCCTGGGACACATCGTTGGAGGTGGACATGTGAGGATGGACGTGGCCAAGATTAAGGCCATTGTAGATTGGGAGCCGCCGACCAAAGTGACGGATCTAAGGTCATTCCTTGGCCTTACCAACTATTATCGACGGTTCGTCCGAGGATATTCGAGTATCACCGTGCCACTCACTGATATGTTGAAGAAGGAGAAACCGTGGGAGTGGATGGCCCGATGCCAAAGGGCGTTTGATCGATTGAAGCAAACCATGATCGAGGAGCCGGTGCTCGTGCTACCCGATCACGCCAAACCTTACGAGGTAGAGACCGATGCTTTCGATTTTGCTATTGGTGGTGTTCTTATGCAGGATGGACACCCAGTAGCATTGGAGTCGAGAAAGTTGAACGATACCGAACGACGATACACGGTCCAAGAAAAGGAGATGACCGCGGTGGTGCATTGCCTTCGTACATGGAGGCATTATCTCTTGGGATCCCGGTTCATCGTAAGGACGGACAACGTGGCCACGAGCTACTTCCAAACCCAAAAGAAGTTAAGCTCGAAGCAAGTTCGTTGCCAAGATTTCCTGGCGGAGTTCGATTATGTGCTCGAGTACAAGCCTGGGAAGGCGAACTTCGTGGCCGACGCTCTTAGTCGAAAGGTGGGGTTGGCGTCGACCCTCGTTCGTCCCGAGAGTCCATGGAACGAGCGGATCAAGGAAGGGCTCAAACATGATCCAACCGCCAAGGCACTCCTCGACCATGCTCGGGAAGGCAAGACCCGGCAATTTTGGTGTGAAGACGACTTGCTTTACACCAAGGGATGACGGTTGTACGTGCCCCTCCATAGGAAGCTAAGGAAGGAAATCCTACGAGAGTGCCATGATTCCAAGTGGGCGGGTCATCCGGGGATCCACCGCACTATGGCGCTTGTAGAGGATCGATACTTTTGGCCTCACTTGCGCGACGACGTTGAGGCATATGTACGGATATGTCTTGTATGCCAACAAGACAAGCTTAAACAAAGATCGTCGTCGGGGCTTTTGGAGCCACTTCCCATCCCGGAGCGTCCATGGGAGAGTGTCTCTATGGACTTTATTGTCAACTTGCCAAAGTTCGAAGGGTGTCGAACTCTTATGGTCGTGGTGGATCGATTTTCCAAGTACGCGACGTTCATGCCCGCATCAAAAGATTGTCCGGCCGAGGAGGCGGCCAAGCTATTCTTGAAGCACGTCGTCAAATATTGGGGAGTGCCACAAACGATCGTGAGCGATCATGACCCTCGATTCACGAGTAGGTTCTGGACTAAACTCTTTAAATTATTAGGGTCAAATCTCAACTTCTCCACGAGTTTGCATCCCCAAACCGACGGACAAACGGAGCGAGTCAATGCACTCTTGGAGTTGTACCTCCGACACTATGTAAGTACGACACAAGTGAATTGGGCAAAGTTGATCGATGTAGCCCAATTCTCCTACAATCTTCAAAAGAGCGAGTCCACGAACCAAAGTCCATTTGATATCGTGACAGGACAACAACCACTCACTCCAAGTACGGTTGCAATGGGCTATAAGGGGAGTCGCCCATCCGCTTTCAAGTTCGCCAAGGAGTGGCATGAGCAGGCGGAGTTAGCGCGAACGTGTCTTCATAAGGCCTCGAAGCGCATGAAGAAGTGAGCCAACAAGAAGCGACGGCACGTGGAATTCCAAGTCGGGGACTTGGTGTTGGCCAAGCTACACCTTGTGCTCCGATACAAGGACGTGCATAAAGGGCTTACACGTCGCTACGATGGGCCATTCCGAATGTTGCATCGAGTCGGGAAGGTCGCATACAAACTGGAACTTCCACCAAAGTTTAAGGTACATTCGGTATTACATGTGAGTATGCTTAAACCTTTCTGTGTAGACGAAGAGGACCCGGATCGAGGGGAGTCGCAACGGGCACCGCTTGGAGCAAAGACCTCCTATGATCAAGACGTCGACTTCATCATGGCGGATTGAGTCATACGGAAGAGATATCATGCGCCGAAGCGAGAATACTTGATCCGATGGAAGGGTTTTCCGGAGAGTGAAGCAAGTTTGGAGCCCGAGGAAGCTCTTTGGCAATTCAAGAAACATATCGATGCTTTCCATACCAAAGACGCGACGAGGGCGTCGCTCGAATAGGTGGGGGAGAATGTCACGGCCCGAAGAATTGGATCGTTCCTGAGGTTTTCTGGACGATGGACCGTGATCGACCCTTGGACGAGAAAGGCGGGCCACGAGCGTTCTAGTACTAGGGTTTTCTTGATGTCTTCTAGAATACTCCTGGGGGCGAGCGATACGATAATTGTACCCTTCCGTAATAAATGCGATAGGTGGGGTAGTTGGGGAGTACGATCTCAACCGTTGAGATTGGGGAGAGATCTACGGATACGATCAGCCCGATACTTGTATATAATAGGGTCTCCTCCCCCTCATTTTATCATCTCTCATTTCCAAGAAGCAATACAAAGTTCAGAGCTTCTCTCTCTAGAGTCTCTCTATAAAAGTTCTTGTGAGTGTGAGTGTGAAAAGGCTTACTTAGGGAGAAATTCCTAAGGCCGCACGGGTATGGAAACGCTAGATTGATCGACCCGTGACACATGCCTATCCTCCCCCACAATTCCATGTGATTCTCAAAATTTCAAGTGCAAACATCAAAAGGCAATGAACAGAAGATTATGTGACGATTCCAAACTCCACCACCGTCTTTTGACCAAATAAGCTCAGCAGCTAGCTGTGGGCGTGCGTTCATTGTTGCAGCTACCAACCTGCCATTTTAGACCCTGCTCAACCACCGAATTCCTCCCCGAAAAAGATTACTCTTCCACGTCCAAGATCACCTGATTTTGGCTTAACGATTGAAATGGACAACTGGAATTTCTATACCTTCTATGAGTAGCCCGTGTCAGTATGAAGTTAGGACATGAGAGCATGGACCAAACTTTGCCTCACTAATGATGCTCTGGATACTAAGGAAAGATCCCGGATACTCGTCCTTAAGATCGCTCTTCTTCTTCCGACGAACACCTTTCTTGTTCTCCCTGATGTTCCACCGGAAACCTGTTCATCGCGGCATGTAAAAGTATCACACAATGTTTTAGCATAAGGAGGCATCGAATGAAGAACTGATTTAATTAGAGCAAGTCGCCCTGCAAAGAGATAGGAGGCGAAGCTGCCGACCTTGTCCTTTATAAGATCGGAAGCCTGCTTTTTCCTACCAAACAGATAGAAAGATGTTGCACACGCTTTAGATTCATAATTTCTGCATACACTCGTACAAAAATCTCCTCAGAATGCTGGGGCTACACATCAGTTCAGATTTATGAAAGTCATTTCCTGACTTGACGTCGAGCGATACTTTTGAAGACAAAGAAGCCAGTGGTGCATGACTCTCCAAAGATGGCTTCAACAATAGCAAAGAATCACCCGCAAAGAAAAGTTGTGAAATTTCCATCGATGAACGACGGTTCGATAGACCTCCGATTTGCCGACTCAGTAGTAGATTATTTCAAGAAGCTGACAAAGTTTTGATGCATAAGGAACCGCCTGTCGCAACCCTCTTCGGGTGAAAAATGAGGGGGAAGGGCAACATTCCTCCTCTCCTTTTTTCCGGTGATTGTAGGGACGGGACTAAAGAGACTATTTATAAACAGTCAACCATGAATAGAGTTCAGAGTCATTCTATTATGGCAAATTCCTTGCTGGCCTTGAGCCTTTTGCCCATTTCATATGCAGGTCAGGTTCTCGGTGTCCAAAAAATAAGTCGGACCTAGGCCCTGGGGCTCGGTATTTGCTCACAAAGAAGTGCATTCGGAAGTCTAGCCTTTTGAATAACTTGATAGTTCTTATCACATCCTCACCTCATGATTATTAATGCGATGTTTCAGGCGTGTCGCCGTCCCGTTTGTTTTATTTTCTCGTTAAGAGCATGTCGAAGCATACAACAAACACCCAAACAAGCAGTCAAGAAAAACAACTTTGCAATACATTACTTCTTATATATTACATGAGTGTATTTTACAAGCCTCTTTTTTACGGGCCTTTTTCCCTTTTCAACACACTACACGAATTCGTGTAGGCCGGGAGAAATTCCTATCTCCTCTAGCCCCATTATAGCTCCCAAAAGTGGTGTGAGACTTTCATAGCTACAAATCTGAAAAACAACGGAATGAGTCGAGGACTCAGTAAGTAAAACTCACTAAATTTCGGATAGGAGAACGCCTTGCCATCAAACAAGGCACATGTCATAGCCACATCAATTGATAACAGATAAATAGAAAAGATGCTTCAGCTGTGCATGGCAACCATTCTGTGCTCGGGAAAAGATTTTGCTCAGAAATAATTGTTTTTTATTCTGTGCCCTGAAATAATTTCTAAGCATTTGAAGGCATTTGGTAACTGTCCAAAATTTCTATTTTTAGAATAGAAAAAGAACAAAAATGCGTTTGATAACTATACAAAATTTCATTTTATTAATAATATTTTAATAATATTTTGAAAATTTTAATATTTCTTTCTTTCCCTTCTCCTCCTTGGCCAAGGTCCAGTCGCCGGCGCGGCGACTGGCCACAGGCCAGGGTCGGCGAGGGTGTTATGGCCCTCGCCGGTCGCGATGGGGAGGTAGGCCTCGCCTTAGCTGGGCGAGGCCTCGCCGTCGCGGCCTCGTCGACCCTAGCCTGCAGCCGGCGACCGGCCGAACAACAACAACAAACCAAAAAAAAGAAGAAAATGAAGAAGAATCAGAAATTGAAAAATTGTTTCAGAATCAAGAAGTTACTTTTTTTTGCTTCTTGATTCTATTCCAAAACTGATTCTGAGAACAATTTTTTGCAAAATTATGCTCGGACACAAAAAATTTAACAAACAGATTTCTACTTCTAAACTGATTATGAGAACAAAAGAATAAAAAAATTTTATTATTTGGCAAGTTGCCAAACAGGCCCTTCAAGTATAAGATAATCTCAATATACTTTTCTATTTAAGCAACAACATCTCAACCAAAAGCATGCACACGAGGGATTCATTATCTCAACTGTACCACGGTTCTTCCGGAAATTCTCCAGGCAACGTCCCTTAATCCAAGGGTGATGGCTTTTCATCCGAACTTAATCGGACAATGTCCCCTAATCTAAGGGTGACGGTGATCCTCCGACAACGAACCCGTCGGGCATTCGAACTTAATCGGGCAACGTCTCCTATTCCAAGGGTGACAGCGATCCGCCGACAACGAACCCGTCAGGCATCCGAACTTAATCGAGAACGTCCCCTAGTCCAAGGGTGACGGCGATCCTCTGACAACGAACCCATCGGGCATCCGAACTTAATCGGCCAACGTCCCCAATCAAGGACAACAATTATTCTTTTCCCTCGTGCAATTATGCCAATAAGCATCATACCAACTTGAGTACATCACATGCAGTGTATGTCATGCCATGTTACCTCTAAAGCCTTAAGTCATGCCAGGCATGAAATCAAACTTGTGGCCCGAACCGATCGGTCATGGCGCCGACCTACACCAAACAAGACTTGGATTGGTACGACTCATACCAACCCTCCAAGCAAGGCTCGTTCCGACACGCCTTGACACTGATTTGAATCAAGCAAGACTCGTTCATGGCCCGGGGCGTGCTTTCACACATGAGCAAACCATACAAATCTATACACATGCGTGGCAAGCTATATCAAGTGTTCACAATTAATGGAATCCAGACAAGCACAATAAGAACATGACTCGCTCAACAACGTAACACAACACCCTAGCCAAGGTTTAGTAAGTCTACTTACTATATCACATAAACATAACAAGAACATGACTCGGTCAACCAACGTAACACATCGCCATAACTAAAGTTTAGTAGGTCTACTTATTATCCTCCAAGATCGTGGCTGTGTGTGGCCTAGGAGCAAGGACACAGTGCGGCATAGGCATAGGCACAGGCGTGGCCGAGAAAGAGAGGGCGGACAAGAGAGAGTGAGGGCGTGAGGGAGAGAGAGAGTGGTGATGATGGAATGGTGAGCCAAAGGGTGGAAATGCAAGAGGGGGCTCCTCTATTTATAGGTCTCAACCTCATCATTGTTTTACCAATTGGACTAATAGTCTTCTTGCATTTAAGGCTTAACTTGCTCTCTAAGTTTGGTTCTCTAACTTGCTATTCAAGTCTCCTTTAAAAGGAGGATGGTTTTAGAATTCATGAGGTGTCATTCTCATTTAATGACCTTCATTAATTAGGAGATATCTAAGTTTGATCTCTATTATTGGCCATCTTATAAGATAAGTCTCCATTATTGGTCAACTTTATAAGTTAACCAACTTGTAAGGTAAATTAGCCAACTTACAAGATAAGCTTTTAATAAAATTATTGACTTGACTAAATCAACTTGTCTTCTTGCCCACTAAATCCTAGGCATGTGACTTGCTTTTAGTCTTCCGAGAACACTAAACTCTTGGCACAAATTACCTAAGCCAACGGATTGCCTTTCTATTGGGCATTAGGCTTCTAACTTTGCAAATTACCATAGCCAATTCTTTGGTTTGCCCATTCTGACCAAATCACCCGGCCTATGGCTGATCCTCAGGTCTATCCATGTACCTATTTCTCTTGATCGATTAAGGGTACGAACCGTGAATGTCACAGTTCTTCCTTAGATACTTTTGGGCAAGAAGATCTATTTCTTTCTTTAGCAGCTGAGGTGTGAACAAGAAGACCAGGTTCTCGGCATCCCGAAATCAGTACCTTCATCCAAAAAAAGCCCCATTGATGCAGTCATGAGCCTCCATCAAATCAACTTTTTCCGAAGCTGCCACAAAAAATTACGACCGTGGTCTTAGGCCACTGAATTGCTTTCGTCAAGGTTACCTTTTTAATTTTCGAAACAATTTCAATAACATTCGGACACTTGCTTTTTAAGTTCATACAGCCTATAATCCTTCAAAGCCTCGGAGAACTGACAAAACTGATCTCTCATCTTTCTCAGTTTCCTTCCGCGCCTAGAACCTTTTTGGCTTTTTGAAAGCTACTGGTCCACAACGTATAAAAAGAAGCATTTCAAGGCTCTGGCTAAAGTGGAGTTATCTTGCCACCATCGATTTGTTGGGCCTTTTCTTCTTACTGTAAATATTCTCGGCTTTGCACACTTTCCTCTTTTTTTGGCAGGGAAGAGAAAAGATTGGTAAATCGCGATCGCATCTTCAAAGCTCGTCCCTTTTCCTCTGTCACGCAAGCAAAAATGCCTTGGGTTTGATGGAAGCAAGATGAAAGCTGGAAAATATGCTAAGATGGGAGGTTTCTTGTGTGACTAATTGAAGTCACTCCCCGCTTGCTATCTTGGTCAAAATCGACTTTTTATCTTTCCTGTCCGTGCATTGTTGACTTTGGCCGAGCTGGGCTTCATTCAGTTGCAAGGAACAACGTGGCTGTTGCTTGTCCGGCAGGACCTCCGCGGTTGTGTTTTGTGTCGGGCGAAAAAAACAAAGCGCAAGTATAATTGCCTGGAGCATATGAAGGTGACAACTTCTCGTGGTTCTTTGAGGACACACCCTTGTCCCAAAATGTCTCTGTTCCAATCCAGGATCAAGCAGGAACAGCTTAATGATGCCCAGACTCCATTGTCCGTTCTCTCATTTTCCTCCTCTCCTTTGCCGCTTAGCAGCGGTGGCTACCAAGAGCAATCAGCACCATCACCTTCCTCAAGTAATAAAGTTAGCCCGACAGTTTCGTTCTTTATAGTCATCCTTGCTGTTGTCTTCTTCATATCTGGTTTTCTCCACTTGCTGATCAGATTTCTCACAAAGAATAGATACCCTTCACAAATTCCAGAATCCTATAGAGACCCTGAGGTCGCTGGGTCTAATGCTTTTCAAAGGCAATTGCAGCAACTGTTCCATCTCCATGACTCCGGCCTCGATCAAGCCTTCATAAATGCTCTTCCTGTCTTCCGGTATAAGGAGATCATGGGTCTTAAGGAGCCATTCGACTGTGCCGTTTGTCTCAGTGAATTCTCCGAACAAGACGAGTTGAGATTGCTTCCACTATGTAGTCATGCTTTCCACATCGATTGTATAGACACATGGTTACTTTCCAATTCTAGTTGTCCTCTCTGCAGAGGGTCGCTCTACGGGCATGGAATTGCGATCGAAAACCCTGTTTTTCATATTGATGTGCCAAGGGAAGAGGATGCGTTGCCTGCTGTTGGAGAGAGTGGGATTTCTCCTGCTATGAAGCCAGAAGAAAGTAGAATCCTTTCTTCAAAGAGGGTATTTTCGGTCAGACTGGGCAAGCTGAGAAACTCTATTAACGGTAGAGCTGAACGAAAGGGGGAAGAGGCTAGTACTAGTGGCAGCAATTTGGACTCGAGGAGGTGTTATTCGATGGGTTCGTACCAATATGTAGTTTGTGATATGGAGTTGCTAGTAGCCTCGTCCCTCAACCGTGGCGACGGCGACGGCCTGGGAATCACAAAACGGATCGGTGGACGAGAAGGGAACTCCAATTCCGATGCCGACAATGGCGAGGGGAAGAGGATTAGCATCGGGAATAAAGGCGAAAGCTTCTCTGTTTCCAAGATCTGGCTTTGGTCTAACAAGACTAGAATCCCGAGTCCAGAAACTCACATAGGCAGTGTCCCTCTCGCTTCGGGTTCGCAATGGATCGGCAGATCTCAGGTCACATGAGCAAGGTATTTACTACTGTGCATCATTTTCATCCACATCACTACTAGTCATGTAAATTCACTCATGTGCGAAAAACCTTTTTTGAGTTAATCTTCTTTTTAAGCTCTGCGTGCAGTGCAAAAGTCTGTGAATGATGCTGCTTCTCTGTAGATATGCTTATACCAAAAAGATCTGACTTTACTCTGCTCTCGAGTGAATTCTCATGCGTTGCCGGATCAAGGGACAACCCTTTTTGCTCAAGAATTTGTGGTTTTCTTGCTTCTGAGCATGTAGTCCTTTGCCTGTGGTGCCTATGCTCATGATTATGAGATAATCAAGCACAGGACATTTTCAAAAAGTCTCGACTGTCAACCATGTCAAGTAACTCAAAAGCACGCTGCTTCGCGCCAAAATCACGCCCTTTTTTAGCGCGCACATGTTCACGTACCACCCAAAGAACAACAAAAGGTGGAATTCCAAGGCAGATCGAAAGAATAGGAGATGGAAGTCAAATCGAGCGATGCTTTTCGGATTCCTCTAGCACTTGCTTTAGATAAAAGGGCGACGAATTCTTTTGATCTTGATCCTAAAGAGTGCATGTCAAAGCCCGAATGATGAGGGTGGGATCCTAGAAGAGTGCTGTTGGGTGGCTCTCACTTTCCACAATGATGCTTCATCATTCCTCCAAACATCGCATGGCAGAAAATTGCTTGCGGAGTTGACCCGAAACCCATTGCTCTTCCCACTAAAGAAAGTTAAAAAAGGGGCAGCAACATCAGCAGCTTCTCCTTCTTTCATTCTTTCTTGAAAAGTATACCTGAAGTGCGCATAGACAAAACTGAAAAGCAAGTTTATACGGGTCGCGCAATCCTTGATTTCGAAATTTGATCACTCACACTTGTGTCTCGCGATCGATTTACAAACTGATACAATAAACTATGATCGGATTTGTACTTACAATCGATAAAAAAAAAATGTTGCATCGGCTTGTAAATCATTCTCGGCATACCTAGCAGCCGGCATTCTCCACAAGATGAATATACTTACAACTATAACAATTGTCCTCGAGGATTCTATTGATATGCACCATATGCAAAATCAATTCGACATAAAAGAGAGATATTTTCGTGTCGGCACCTAATTACAGCCCAAACTTCTAAGTGTCTCGTAGAAATGCACAAACTTTTTGTTGCTGCCCAAAATCAACCCTCGGTCAAGTTTTTATCCATCGAGGCCGTTAATGTGTCAGTCGAGATATTGTGTGAATCACTGCGCCTGCTGACATGGAACGACGTCCCATGAAACAACGCCGTTTCAAGCCAAAAACCAACCAAAAACTGAAGGAAACCGCGTCGTCCCATTTTTGAGCAAAAATGAGGGCTTCTCATACTCCCTTTGAAAACATAAGGGAAAAAAATTAGGAATTCGGGGCTTTTGCTTGAATAAAGAGATTTCGATATATTATATATGCTTAGATTGTTTTGCTTGTTGATTGAGGTTGCAGATCTATATGGATCGACCATCATCCACTAGGATTCGAAAATTGAAGCATTTCCAACCTCTGCAAATCGTAACTTTGCAGATCACAAGGAACGTCCAAATGAGAAACCCTAACTTCTGCCCCAATATGCAAAAGCTGTCTTCTTTCAGGGCTCGAAACGACTTCGTTTTGTTGGCCGCCCTTGTTACAACGCCAGCACACGGTATGAATTGCACAGTGCATGCTGACTGCCATGTGGATTATTTAATGGCCACAATGGAGGAAAAAATTAACGGACAGCAATGTTTCGCAGCATGGAACATTGTAGCTCTATGACTGCAAGTATGTGGGTACTGCATCCTTGGCCATGATCTTGTCCCATAGTCGGTCCTTGCAGATAAGAGGATACTCATCCGTATATGATTAATACTTGAAAGCGACAAATTGTGTTCATCTTATGTTTGCGTTCGCTTCTTCACCGAAGATGCAATTGTGCACAAATCTGATAAGCCGTCTCTAATGCAAACGTAAACAGCAGAGAGACCATATCTATTCACCCACAAAGCAATGCTAAAATTGGAATCTTAAAGAATCGCTTCATTTAAATATGATGGACAAAAGCTAGATCTGTTTTAAGATGACAAAAAAGAATACACTACATTGCCACTTCTATTGGAACAAAAAAGGGTATAAAATAGAGCTTGCAAAGGCAGAACAGCACCTCAAATCCCCCAAATGACACAAAAGGATCCTCTCTGCACCTCAAGGGCAACATTCAGTTCCCACATATTTGTACAGATAGTCTGTAACAATCTACAAAACCAGCTATTGGGGGAAGAAAATTGTAACTAATATAAAAAGAGGAGAAAGAGGAAAAGGCCAGAGACCATCGGCATGAGTAAAAGCTCGAAAAAATTGGATGCGAACCAATACAGGCAAGGATGGATGCACCTGAATTGAAGAACTGAGCCTTAGGTTGCATCGGTCCTACAATCACACAAGTTGGGGCTTCTTGTCTGAGTAAATAACAGCGCACACAAAACCAGCATCAACCTTTCCAGAAAAATCGGTCATCCTCACAATCCACGTGGGAAGTTGTTGATTTGGCCTTCCTCCAAAACCTCTTTGCCATTGATCTTGTAAACAATCCTTATGCGCATGACAAGGGATTTCTGAAAATCATAACAGCTTTATGACCTTAATAAAGCCAACAAATACACACACACACACACACACACACGTAGAACTGAGATGCATCTTATTCATGATAGGTCTCATACCGCAAATTGAATCAGTGAGTCCGAAACTAGAGATACAAACGAGACAAGACAGATGTCACCAAGACACAGCTTGACTCTAAGCAAGCCCATATGTTTTCAATGCAATCAAAGGGCAGCAGCATTGTTGCATCACGTATTCTCAATTATCATCTTTCACAACAATGAGTGAGTTGCCAACTCAAATAGGCCTACCAAACCAATTGCTTGCTAAGAAAGAGAGATATAGGGCTTACAATTAAACCTCATATAAGGTAGTGCAATGATTAATTCCTCAACTTCTCCGTGCTTCCTCCACATGCAATGAAAAAATTTTATGTTTTCCATAGCTAGAAAGTAACTCATATCCTCCTTTCTTATAAACTTCCTAAAGACTTCTTTAATATTGTTGCTTTCAGGATACACAACCCAACCCACAAGTCTTCGTATCCCAAAATCTGCCCATCAGTCCCCAAAATAAAAATAGGGTCAGTTGCACAAACACCACTTGCAGTTTAGGGCTTCAATCCTTTTATAAAATGACCCCCTTGTGTCTCCAATTTGGTGTTATTAGTCAATGGACTTTGTATATTTGTGAATGTAGTCCATTCCTCCAATTGCCGTTAGAGCTTCAATAAAGTTAAATAGGTAACATCCTCTGGCACTACCAGGTAAGATGGTTCTGTTGAAAACCCTAACCGAAGTTGAATGAAGGGATCATTTAACCAATATACAAAGTACATGGACTTATATCACTAATTTGAAAATATTGCACTCACTAGATAAAATCTCCTACAGACGGAATTGCTACCACTTTATCATACAAGTCATCATCTCCATAACCTTGAAGGCTAGCACTTGGTTAACCTTGCTTTTCATCTTGCCTCCAACAACTGCTACTCAATGCCCTTGAGATGTCCTCCATTTATCCAACTTCGTTAAACTATCATCTAAATGCTGTTCCTATATTGAATCCTTCAGCATAGAAAGCCTAACCAGCATATGTCTAGATTTCCATCAAAATAGCACATTGTACAGATCAATGTGGAGAATGTGAAACTGAGATGAATATTGGAAGATGCCACATCAAAACCTAATAAGTATGACAAATGCCAGTTCCAACAATCCTATTGAGGTTCAAGAAGGAACTTCGTGGATTGATGCTGCCAAATAGCAAACAACCACTTGAATATGTCCTAAAACCTAAACCTTCAGATCCAGACAGCACATCTTTATTTTCCAAATGAACCCCTATGTGTACACCACTTGTGAACCAATATTCAAAAGCTCTCATAAATAGATTACATGGAAAAGGCTGGAAGTGATAATCCAGCTTAAGCATACTTGTAGATGATTCATCTCAAATGATAACACGAATATGAGCAAACCAAGATAAAGGGTAGTAAATAAAAGATGATGAAGAAAGACAAGGTTCTTCTCAGACTAGACAAAATATGATGGACTCTTGCACTTTGAAGAAGCACTAAGTGGATGATACATACAATATCAACACAGTCATGTCTGCTTCAACAAATTAACAACTCAGCTGTAATTCCATCTAGATGTTATCCAACAAACTATTTGAACCCAAACAGGAAGAAGTTATTCATTAGCAGCAGCAATTGCTGCACGAATTAATATTGGCATAGTATTTACAATGACAGACTGCTCTATGAGCTACTTATTAAGAACAACCATACCCTTTCTTCTTGATCACTGATTTTTGCAACATATTGGCGGAAGTCATTTGGATAATCAATGGACCAAAATGAGAAATCACCAAAACTAAGTGATGACGACTAAGATACAAATTAAGGACAAGAGATTCGCAATTTTAGTTAAGAATGTTGAAGATACGGACAAAGGAAAAAAGACTGATCCAAATCAAAACAGGCTAAAGTCTTTCCATTAAATGCAACATAAACCAGAAAATAATGGTAATTACACTGAACATAGAGAAAACAGACAGAGGCAAGGCAACAATTTGTTTACCTTTCCATGTTGGCTGTTAGTAACTCTCAGAGTTTGTGTGACAGTGCCACTACCACTTGCAGGAAGAGTATTGCCACTAGCTGGATCTAAATGTAGCTGAAGAAACTGTTCATTAAAAACGAGAAATTAGAACAGCTTAATGAATAACTCCCAAAAGGAAACCCAGGCATAGAAGAAACTGATATCCCAACATAACTTGTCAAATTATTTCTAAGAGTGCATGTATTTTAACAACAAATTTTTTGTTGACTTATTGAACAACATATGTACTAAGAACTTGCACATGATTCTGCAATGACATATCATATTTGATGGACCAGCTTGCTCTGTCCATGCGAAAAATAAAGCTGGGGATGTTGACACTTGTAAATCAAAAACCGTTACACTTGAAAACAATAGTGGGGGATTACCTTCGGAACCGCTGCCTGAAAAACAAAATCTGCATAAACATTGGATGACAAATTCGTAAAAGTTGCCTTAATCACTGTAATTTGCGGGTTTTCAGGCGACTTTGAAAAGTCAAACATAATTCTCAAGGAACTGCTTTCAAACGCAACGATGGATGGATAGGCTGGACCATTGTTTTCTGTTCATCAGAAAAGTGATAGTGATAATCTGAACAAAGATGCCAAGAAATGCCCCAGTACTGATAAAATATTACCAGGTGCTGGTGGACTGGGTCCAAGGCCATCCAACAAGTCCATAATAGGAGAAGATGCTTGAGGGGAGGCTGCACGTGTAGACACTGGTGAAAGTGTTGACAAGCCATCCAGACTGGCAACTGGTGTCTTCTGGTTTTGGCTAGGAGAAAATATGTCAGGTGTAAATGAGCTGCTCTGTGCGGGAGGCGTTCCAATAGACAAAATATCCAACAGAACATCCGTGTCATTCTTTGCAGCCTGACTTGTACCTAATGCATAAAAACAAGTCAACAACATCCGTGCATTAATTCTAAAAACTCATCCATACCTAAATTCACATGAACAAGGGCGTATAGAACAACTGGTCGAACAAAAGTAATTCAGAATCTCAGACAAGGCTGCTATGTCATCCTAAAGAAGAATCCCCAACTGCTAGCAATAGCCAGGTAGCAGTGGATGCATACTAAAAAAAAAATACGGTAGCACCAGAATTCAAAGCCAGAACCTGTGCAAGATTCTTCATGAGGATAACTGGAATTTTCAATAAAGCTTAAACACAGAAATAAGTTTTCAGTGCTTTCACATTTTCAAGAAAGATCAAAGAAAGACGGAAAATCAAAGGCAATTGGTTAAAAGACATTATTTAACCACAACATCATTTCCAAAAAGTTGAGCAGTAGTTATGGCTTGTAACCAACAAATAAAATGTTCTATACACAGGCATTATCGCTACAGTAGAGCTAAAAAAGTTCAGCATCCCTTCAGTATGCTAATAGTAATCTAAATCCACTCAGGTTGAGCACCTACGGTGCACCCAAAATTATTCTCAGAAGATGAATGCGATCCTCACCTTTTGCTCATGGCAAGTGAGAGAGAGAGAAGATGGTTGTGGAGGGTGGGGCATAGTGGTCAGTGGCAGCAGCCGGCTGCCTCCGGTGGCAGGTGGCAGTGGTGTGGTAAGCAGAAAGAGATTAGGCCTTGAGAGTTTTGAGGGTTCTTCATTTGGGAATTAGGTTTTTTGTGTATTTGGAAAGGTTGTTTCGTCCGTTCGGTATGCAGTAAAGTCACAAAATGCAAATGGGAGACATTTGAATTAGGGGATGCAAAGTGGAATGAGGCAAAAGAAGAGGCAGATACTCGTATATTTCAATTTTATTAAATGTACGCCAAACAATATATCTCAAACGTACATAACAAATATTATCTCTCAAATAAAAGTCTAGCCTTCGTGATCATGCTGCAGAGTCCACAGCTCATAGCGTAGAAGGAATATATTGCTACAAGAAGCTGGATTAAAAGCACAACCTAGATGGATGGTTGTTTATAAAGTTCGTGAATGATGTTTTCTGAACTAACCTGAATGAGCTGAGGCTGGTGACAAATCAACACCAAAAATATCATGAAGGAAATCACCACCGGATGAACTTGGAACAGGGACATCATCTGAAGTAAGATCTACTAAATCCGCCAGCGGTGCTGCAGTTGGTTTGGCAACTCCATTTGGAACTTTAAGAGAAGCTCCAGTGGAGGGTGAAACAGTTGTTGGAACAGAGCCAGCCCTTCTTCCACTAAAAGTGGCCTCATCCAGAACTGGCATTCTTTCAACCAGAGCAGACCTGCACAAAGCCATCCATCAAACAATGATTATGAGAGAATGCACTAGCATATCGTTCTGCAATAAATGAACAGTTTTTTTTTTAAAGAGTGACAGACAATGGAAGGATAGTTTGAACCTTGAAGGAGGTGGCAAAATAATATTAAAAAAATACAAAACTCGATTTGGTACCTAATGTTTCGATGTTTATCGAGTATAGAGTTGAACTCGATTGATCTTTGCTGCAATTCAAGGACAAGGCTCCCTTTTTGTTGAACAATTATATCCCTGATCCTCCTGCACGGAAGGGGCAAAAACAGCAAAAAAAGAAACGGATGGAAAAGTTATATGATATAGCAAACCAAATAACAATTTACACTTAGAGATGACGGTATATTGGTGAGGTCAATTATAGTCCAGGAATAGTAAATAGGTAAGCTATGCAAGGGAAAAACCATAAAAGAACAAGAAAGAGAGAAGTTTGATTTTTGAAAAATGGCAAGAAAAGCCTTCAGCTGCATAATATTCAGAACCTTCACTGAGACATAAGAGTTCCTCAATGGATAATCAGGGGAATGGATGCAAGAAAAAGTAGATGGTGACAGCAATGTAAAAACTGGACTAGAAGATGACAAGGAATTGACATACTCTGAACAAGATGGAAAACGTGAAGACAACTTTAGCAAAGCAATTAAGGCCATTGCTTTAGTTGTGAGATCTGAGGTATGTCGTTTAATTGCAATTTCCGCAACATCCACAGCATCAGACTCTGTCACCTGCTCAGCAAAATGAAAATAAAGTTGTTTCATGAAAATTACAAATGCATGCCAGCAGTCAAGCTCAAGCATCCGGTGCTAAGAACAATTCAAATAACCCAATGTTGCAGACATCGGATTTGTTTTAAGTGAGTCAATAAAAAATTTGATAACCAAAATATAGACTTTCCTAACCCCATGTTTGTCAAATAAATGGCAAGGAGCAACATTGCAACCGTGAGGGTTTAGGAAATAATTTCACCCACTTGTCAACTCAAATTAAAACATGATCATGAATATGACAACTTGATGTGTCTCAGAGAATTTTGGCTAATTACAGTAGCTTAAGGAAAAAGCTTGCAGCACAACTATATAGTAAACTATTGAAGGAAAGACCAGAAAACAAATACGCAACTACTGAATGCGACAATGAGAAAACAAGAAATAAACTATTTGATAAGAACCAGAGATGTCCAACTGATTATGTCACCCACATCTATTATTAAATTTGCACTTCCAACAGCACTGGATATTTAGGAGAAAGGTCTCAGCATATAAAGGTCATCATCAAATCGAATAGTAAATAAGTTTCAAGGAATGACATCCTTTTTAATCTATCTTCTTTTGCCCTCCCCTCATTTCCAGGATGAAGCAAAAAGGACACAAAATTGTACATGCATGCGGGATAGTAAACTCACAGTTATTGGATCCTCTACATCAAGCATCCCGACATTTTTGACCAACATATCACCATATTCTCCGATGCACCAGACTGCAACCCGAACTAGAGATTCCTGATAATAGTACCAATCAGAAACATATTTTACATGACTACACCGAACATCACAAAACTATTATGGAACATCTATCAGATAAAATTAAGATTGAAATACCTGTTCTGATGATGCCTGGAATGCTCTATATAACGCCCTAACTGTATATCCATGGAGATCAGTTGCATTACTTATCACCACAATAAGGGCATGCCATACTTCATCTTTTACAAAGTTTCCAGCCTAGAAAATTTAGAGTATAAAAAAAGGTGTTAATTAGTAGATAAATGGATACATCAAAAGTAATTATAACCACAAAACTCTTCATGATTGTTAAAAGTGTGAAGTGCATCATACATCATTAAGAGGATTGCAAAGGGGAACTAAGGAAGGAAATATTTTGTGCTGAGATAATTAAATCAATCAGATATAAGAATCTGATGTGCTTTGCTGGATGTTTGGTGCTGGAAAATTTCAATGACTTAACACAGCATTAATATTCTTTCTGCTTTCTTTTTTCAGATCATAAATTTTGTTTTCTTTGCTTCAGAGCAAGTTCCAAGTAACCAACTATATACAAAGTTCATGGTTAATGAGAGAATATGAGAAGACAATTGGTGTAGACCAGAAGCTATTGAGAGAGAGAGAGAGAGAGAGATGAAAAAAGTGGCATCACCATGTTCAAGTAAAAACGACTTAAAATTACGAATGAACTGGTGATTCATTGACAAAAACAGTTCGACAAGTGGATTATTAAGACCAGATGATTGCCAATGTCATTACAGTACACAATGACGAGTGAGCATAATCATGCAGAGGAGATGCTCAGCAGACGCCATCAGAAATAAAAGAGGGAAAACAAATCGAAAGTGCTCCTACAGACAAGCTTTGTGAAATTCTTTTACACCTACCTCGGACAGAACCTTCAACATTTGATCGATGTACCAGATTTTTTCAGGAGAGAACCTAAAGCACCAAATACCAAAACAAAATAGAAATAGTCAATATACATTAGCACGAGAGAGAGAGAGAGAGAGAGAGAGAGATTAAAGTGAACAGATGTAGTATCTTCTCTATTTCAGGCAATGTAACACAAAGGGAGAGGGAAAATATTTCCTTTCATTTGTAGTTGGCTTGAGTGATACTTTTGCACAGGTCATAGCAGCCAAAAGAATCACCTTTAAGTAAATAAAAACTGAAAGAAATATGGATTGGATGCTCCTGTTAGGGGATCTTGACATATTAATAATTTCCCTCCCAAGATGAACTAAACTCAACAACTTAAGCGAATCCATAAGCTTAGTACCCCTCAACAACTCCTATGTTGCCTACATGATATTTCTGAAATCAAGGAGAACAACCAGAAAACTTACTTTTCTACAATAGAGCAGATTTTGGCCGTAAGATCTCCTTTGAATTCCTGATCACTTACTTCCAGGTAATCAATAAGCTCTTTTGTGAGAGGCTTCACATTACTCTCATTTATCAACAGATAAACAAGTTCAAGTGCCCTTTTCCGAATCGAAGCATCAGAATCCTGAAAGGCAAAGTCAAGTGACAATATTCATGTTTCTGTTAAATCAAGGATGGTTCTCACAAAAGAAACAGGGGAAAAAGAAAAGCAAAGTCAAACTAGAATTTCAAGATCAAAATTACACATAAACTGCATGTGAGTATCTACCAAGAGTCCTTAGTGTATAACACCAAAAAAAAAATTTCATAACAAAGTATTAACAACTAGCACATACAATCCCTTGACTGAAAAAGGACTTCAGGAAATAAAACCAAGAAATGAGACAGATCAAAACATTTATTTGGGAAAAATTATAAATTTTGCTACCTTGACACATTCCAAGATTGTTGCTCGATGCCTCTGAACAGCTTGAGCATCCACTGAAATAGCTTTCATCAGCATATTTAATGCAACATATCTACCAAAACCCATAATGTTCATAGTCAAATGTAAAGAACCAACCAGCTAATCTTAGAAACGCATGAAGAGGGAAAAAAAAAGAGGGAGGGAAAAAATTTTATCGACTGGGTGACCATAAAATGCAAAGAGAAGGTCAGTACCCCTACAGACCCAAGATTTGGACTTCAGAGGATTCAAACATTCCAGATATCATAGAAGCTTGTCTATGACTGCCTGAGCATCAACAAGATCTCTTTTTCCATGGCAGTGGGATGTGGGTGATCCCACAATGTTGCAGTTAACGAAAAAGTTTACTTAAGGCAAGTTTATCAGCAAGTTCAATTAAACATCTATGCAGTGTTATCGGTCCTGCCAAGTATAATGACATTTCATGGTACAAGCAATATCTAGACATATCATTCTGATAGTGCAATACCTATGAAATCAGCCACAGAATTGCAGATCTCTTGTCTACCCTTAGTTCACATGCATACGATGCCACATAAACCACAAAAATGATTGAGAAAATCCAAGATCCCTATGTATTTTTATCCTCTCTTTTAGACCAAGACTGCACATCTTCCATCTCGTATGTGTTTTAAACAATGCTGCTAAAGGCATCCTCTCAGCCAACACACACAAAACAAGATAATAAGCTATTTTTCATCATCAGGAAATTATATGTCAACCATTATAATTGCAACATCATAACAAACAATTCCAAAGTTCAAATTCCCACATTGCGTCAACAGCGAGCCCCGCTATTCCGAGTAAACACAAATGAAAACTCAGTAATACAATTGCTCACACAGGGAGACGAGCAAGAATCAACATGGCAAACAGGGCATTACTACATTTAAAAGAAAAAATTAGGAGATAACCAACCGTACGCATTTCTATTAAAATCTTACAAATGCAATGTATTAATTGATTATCAAGGGAAACCTGATATTGTTGTCGCGATTTGACAAGAATCTTCCTAAGATATTTATGGCCAGCACACGTAAGCCACCATTATCTTCAATGCTCATGATAGTCTCCACGCATTCATACAAAATAGCATTGCCAGCATTTTTGTTCGACTCTGTTTTGGTGGCCACCTAAACAAGCATTCAGATAACTAGTCAAAAAATGAAGGGCCATACCTGAAAAGCAAGTGAGCTGCCATGCACATTTCAGTATGCTTAAAATTCATGCTGACTGCATAATGCATATATTCAATGAGCTTCTTCAGCTTGGAATTATTGGTGTAAGTTAAAGTGTAACTGACATAGCAACAGATCAAATCAAAAGGTGCAAGTTCACAGTTAGAGCAAATGTTTGAAAAGTTAGAATAGAAGAGGCAAATTTCACATTGCTGACTCATAGAAGCTGTTTTTTCATTATGGACAGAAGGACAATTATGTCGTTTGGCCGGAAAACCAGGATTAAATACAAGATGATAAAAACAAAACCCTGCACATAGACTGTCCACATCAAATGATTATACAGCTACATTTAAAGGGATGCGTTAACAAAATGAGAATCAGATGACTGTTTGACCTGAGCTAGTATGTCATTCATACTGTCACTGGCATCAGCATCTCCTTGCCCCAATACTCGCAAACACTTGAGTAATCTGATATGGAGGAAAGGGTCTGTAATGCCACCAACATCATACTCTGGTGCATATGGACTATTTGCGACATCCTTCAGAGATTTTACTAAAACCTCAGTGCATTTCTACAATGAAGATGATCAGGTTTTCAGTCAGTACACGGCAGAATAAGAAGTGAAAATAGCTTAATCATACGATTGGTTCAGTTAAGAAGAGCATTCTCAAGAAACTCTACAGGCCATCCCCAAAGCAACTTCGATTTATGTTTCCTAACCCCGTTAGCACGGAGAAGTTTTTCAGATATTTCTCAAGTCAATTTAATATCATGATGAGGAGCGAAAAAAAAAAGACGAGAAAAAAAGAGAGGGAAATCATAAGCCTTAAATTGTGACCCAGGTGGGGACAAAGACATTGCAACTGTACGAAGGGTTGAGCCAATTTTCTGAACCAAAAATGACATTTTCCATTACTTTATTTGCGAAAGAGAAACCCTTCGTTGCATGGTGCAAATTTGTAGCTTCAGTCAAGATTAATTTACCTTTCTGAAGTATTCAAGTGCTTCAGAGCTGACTTTACATAGATCTGTACAGAGTTGAACTCCAGTAATCAAAACTCCATGATGCTTTTCTTTAAGTAGCGCAGCAGTAGGATTTATGAAATTCTCAGCAAGGTCAGGAACTTTCTTGATAATCCTTATGGAGCATAATGCTGCCTGTTAAAGTTGCATCAACTTGAAATTAAATCAAGCTACAGAGAGTAAACATGTCAAATGCTGACATACACTTAGGCAATAACAATGCAACTTCTTGATGGAAAATTGCATGATCACATAGAAAACTGAATTTAATATTAAATCTTCACAAGCATTAGCCCCAAAACCATAAAGCGTGATCCATGACTATGTGAAAGAGAACATTGTATCAGGAATTCCACTCGACTATCCAAGAGAAAAGTTGACATGTCTTTCAACATTGAACCTAGACAGATACAAGTGACAGCTCTATTCGGATGTTACCAAGAAAACAAAAAGCTTCTTTTTAATGAAAAGCAGAATAACAGTGCATTTTTCCACAAAGCCCCAGAAGTATGCTTCCAGGATGATTAAAATACGTTACAAACATTGCCATTAGCCAGACAACATAAAAGAGGCAGTCATGCTTAATTTGAATAAATGAGTTGTGTATATAAGCCTCTGGCTATTTAAGAATCAGTGATATAAAAGGAGCTGCCTCCATTTTGACTAAATCAGGCTCTATCCACATAAGTAACATGCAACATAAAGGGAATAAAATGCTGGAAGTCAGAGAATACTAAAACAATGTTATCGAGGTGGGACAACAAAATCAAATTCCCTTTTGATGGAGCTAAGCCAGCATTCTTGCTGCCACGTGAAGACTAATCTTATTGCTGCCAAAGGAAGCAGAACAAACATGTACTTTCCTAAAGCTCAGAAATCACAATGTTGACATAGCAGAGACATATAATGTAAAAACTCACCTTTTTCCTAATGTTTGGATCTCGAAACTGCAGTAACCTTTCAACTTCTGGTGCAAGATCTCGCGCCATTTCAGCTGAACATATATTTCCAAGAGCACAAAGCGCAAGTCCCACTATATACTGGTTAGAGTGATTTAGGTCTCTGCACATGGTTAAGGCAGTTGCAAACAATGGTCCGAATTGTTTTGTACAACTTAATTGCTTGAACATCAAACTGCCTTTTCATTGAAATTTTGAGCAGGGGTAAATAAACAGAAGATAGCACATTTAAAACATCATGGACGACAACAGAGATACACATTCAATCTGCATGAGAAAAATTATATTATATGCATACTTGCAAAAGGATACTGTTTCAATGAATTAGTCACCAGCATGAGAACTTCTTGTCTCTCATCAAGAAGCAACATCAAGCCGAGATAACCAATCCTCTTCTCAGGAAAGCCAGCAGATGCAATCAACTTAAGGCACTCCATTTGACCAAAGTGTGTTGGGTAACCAAGCATTTGAATGAACATGAGCTTTGCCAGGTTGCGGTGTCTATAATCCTGGTCATTTTCATTGATTGCAGCCCGTATCGCCGCACATTCTTTTCTTACAACAGCACGCTCTTCTGCAGCAGTTTTGCAGGCACGTATTGACCGGATCATGTCCCTGCATTGAACGAGCGAACCAAATTCTAACTAGTTCCTTTTCATAAAATTTGTTAAAAGAGAGAATATGACCCGGTCAACCAACCACAAGCCGTATTAAAGTAACATGTTCAAGTTCAGTTGTTCAAGAATTAAATAAACGCTAGGCCACTTTGCACAGAAAATATCCCAAAATTCAAGAGTTCAAATATGAATATGTTCTAGCAAAAGCACACCATATGTTGCCTTCTTTGGTGTCTAGCAGCTACAAAGACATACTTCAAACACTGAAGCACTTCTACATCGAAATACGAACTAATGCCCAGCATGTTAATAGTTTTCAGGACTTAGCCACATAGCAGTCCTAAATAGTAACCTATAAGATTTCAACTCCTTTGAGCTCTGCCCCACTACATAATCAATCTCGATGTTTAAATTTGCATTTGTGATGTTTTTTCCCACATCTCCACAGCGTGCAACATGATAAGACTTCCCTAATGCTTTCAGATTCGAATTCCCTATATGTTGGCATATCTTATCTGATGCGGGTTTGCATAAAAGCGCACTTGCAATGGGATCCACATGCTGTGGACCTCAAAGATTTTAATGAACATTCAGCCCATCAAGAGTATGGCATTGAAGTCAATACTTAAGTTTTGCCGGTTATCAAAATAAACTGAGCCACATCAATGAAACATCCCAGACAGATGCAGCCAGAATAGTAGATGCGGAAGAAACTAGTTTGTTAGATCAGAATGCTCAGCTTATGCTAGAACGAAGAAAAGGCTGTGAACTATTGAAAGGATTTATGCCCTTTAACCAACACTATGACAAGTAACCCTCGATTGGTCCCACCTTCCCATTAACACTCATAATTCGATGCGGAGGACTTCATCTAGATTTCAAAGCAAAAAGCTCCCCTCCCAATGAAACTGCATCGAACGATAAAGTCTTCAGAAATGAAGACACCGGTGGACGTTAGACGATACCACAACCCTCCGCAGAATCGGTAGGCAGAACTCACATCGGTCAGCGGGCATTACTCGATATGCACATTTATGGAACAGACATAATCCGACCACGTTTTCAATTTCCGCTTGTATCTGAATTCAGCGCATATACTGCACGGAATCTAACACTTTGCCGATGCCCATTAACAAGCACGAGAAAACCCACTACCACGACATTAGGGAGCATCCCGAGCAAAACAACGCGAGCTCCCCAATCCCAGTCACCGCGCAATCGCGGCACGCCTCGCAACTGATCTACTTCCTCAGCGCGTTGCGGGCGAGGACAGGGGGCCAATCCAATGCGCCGGACCGAACTCGCATCGATTCCGCCAAGCAACACCAATCTCACGCCCCACTCCCCCCCCCCCCCCGATCGAGCCACGAACGACGACCGACGAGCCGACGAATAGCCAAAAAAGAAAAAAAAGGGACGTCGCATTTGATCTCGCAACAACAACAACAAACAACAACAACCAGCAACAAAATCAGGGAGGAAAAGGAAGAATTCGGAGCTGACCTGAGACGCGTTCCGGAGGAGAAGGGATTCATGATGGAATCCAGATTGGGAAACCCCGCCCCCCGAACCAGATCCCGAATTGGCGCGGCCCGCACCGCCCGGGGAAGAGGGACCTCGGACCTAGGAAGATCGCGCCCCAGCCGAGGAGGGAGGGCCCTCCGCGGATCACGGCGGCGACGAGCGGGAAGCAGCAAACGCCGGCGGCGAGCGGGAGGAGGAGGGAGGCGGCGGAGGAATCGGGCGGCGGAGGGGCGGTGGAGCTGGAGATCTGAGACTTTCGGTTGGCGTGGATCTACGACGAGGCGACAGGAGGAGGAGGAGGGAGGAGGAGGAGGAGGTGACTTTCCGGGAGTGTTTTCTCGGAGCTGAATGATGGCACGATGAACGCTGGTGCCAATTTTTGCTGGAACGATTCGGGAGAAATATTTAATTAATTAATTTAATTAATTAATTAAAACGGAAAAATGGGGGAATTGAACAGTACGAGCACTTTGGTTAAAACAGACAAAAAAAAAATTTGATACCATGAAAAACCCCAGACTAATATATCTGCGACAATTTTACCCAAAACTAATATTTTGACCATCAAAAATCCCAAATTGGTACACCCGTAATAAATTCACCCTCGGTTTGTTTCCGTTAAATTTTACTGTCAAATTGCTTTGTTAAATGGCACAAGGCAGTTGACTGATGTGCAAGTTTTATGTTTTACTCTCCGTTTGCCACAGATATAACAGTTTATGATTTTTTTTTGTCTTAATTCAATTTAACGGAACTAACGGAGGGCAAATTTGTCACAAATGTATCAGTTTGGGGTTTTTAGTGGTCAAAATATTAATTTGAAGTAAATTTATCACAGATGTACCGGTTTTGGATTTTTTATGATAAAATAATTAGTTTTGAGTAAAATTATCATAGGTGTACCAGTTTGGGTTTTTTTATGGTATTAACCCAAAGAAAAAAACATGAAGAGGCAATACGAGCACTTGGAAATGATTGAGTGACGGAGGCGGGTATGGGAAAGGAATCACGGGCGGTTCTTGTTGGTCCACGTGGGAGAGGGCCGTCGTGCGGTCATCACCCTAGCGCAGGACATTATTCTGTCGTTCGCTCGGTGCTGCCCCGTCTTGGATTTTGAGTTGCGCCGGCGGCAATGATGATAAATAAATGTAGGGGTGGGGGTGCCGTGGCCGACGGGGTCGCTCCGTTTTTTTTCTTTCTTTTCTTTTTAAACGAGATCTCGAACTTCGATTCATGTTGTGAACGAGCCTCGGAACAACTCGTGATTGCGTGGGTTAGTTATGGCAAGTTTCGCGCGGAGAAACTTACCCGGCTATCGGCATTTTGATACGGCGATTTCGACGGGTTCACTAGCCTCCTACGGATCTTGGCGTGCAAAAAGAGAAACACGCTTATTCCAAAATTTTCAAACCGTAGAATTGGTAACTGCTTATTGGATTTGTCCTTATTGTATTCTTTATCAATGCTATGTTTGTTTCGCGAAAAAAAAAATATTAAAAAAAATATTTTCCTCATTTTCCAGCGATCATATCACTTAAATTTAGAAAAGTCATTTCCTCTTTAAAAAGTCAGAAAGCATTTCTAAAATATAACTAGATATCTACGTTTGGATTATAAATTCTACACTTGGACATAGGAACCCAACACTTATTCCCGGACCTGGGACACCAACCGTTCCCGAGATGCCAAGCTTGGGTTCTCAGTGCTCATGCCCAGGTCATTTAAACCGAGCCCCGAACTTCGATGCCTGTGCATGAGTCCATCGAGGTTGGACACAAGACTCTTATGCCCGTGTGCAAGTCCCTTGCACTTGTGCCTCGATCCATCGATGCTATGCCAAGGCCCAACCCAAGGGATCAGGGCCTGGCCTTGATAGACTTGGGTATGAGCACCAAGGTTCCAAGCCCAACCTCAATGGACCCAAGTCCGAGCGCAAGGGACTAGGTCTCGGAAACTAGGTTTAGAGCCTGACCTTGATGGACCTGAGCGTGAGCGCCAGTACTAAAGTCCTGAGGGTGGGCACTAGTACTAGAGTCCCGAGGGTGGCCTCAATTAACCAAGGCCTGGGTGCCGGGGTTTAGAGCTCAACCTCGATGGACCCACGCTTGGGTGTCGAGGACCTGGCCCCCAGCCCTTGTAGACCCGGGTCAAGGCACCGAGTTATTGGGCTCGGTTCAGGTGGACCCAAGACTAGTGCCCATGCTGGTGCCTGGGAGTCGGGAATTCAGGCTTGAGACCTCAGTGCCTATGTCAGGTCATTAGTTACCCATGTGCAAGTCACTAGAGCCAATATTGTCATTTTCTTATAAAAGAACTTTCTGGAAAACATGTTCCAGAAATATCACATTGTTTACAAAACAAGCGGATAAAACAAACGTTTTACATATAATTAAAAAGCCAAGAAATACAACTGATTTAACACACATTTCGAATTGGGTTATTTTTATCTTAATAGTCAATTAAAGAAAGTAATAGATAGACCTCATTTCATAACAAGATGCATTTTGCCATTAAAAAGAAAATAACAAGATACGGATTTATAATAATGGTCTTTTTTTTTTGGTCAGAATATAATAATGGTCTATCTGTAGTTATTTCACACTATCAAAACGAAAGCCCAAGCCTACACAGCAGTCCTAAAATTCAAATGCTACCTTAATGCACGGATGAAAAGCCTGCTTAAACCCAACTCGAAAGTTCGGTCACGAGAAGAATTAGCATTCCGCGATGCGTTTTTTCGGTATCACGGCCCTATTTTAAATATGCCGTAAATTATTCGTCAAATAATTTCCTAAGCATGTGCAATATTCTTTTGTTTCAGAATTAAATAAAGAAGTGCATTGGCCAAACTCGTCCGAGGCAGAAAAATGTGGATGTCGGGCCTTGGCATGTCCCGAAGGGTTACACCCGGTCCACGAGGTGTAAAAATGAAGTTGGGTATTGCCGGGGTTGGGGCAAGAAAAAAATTCCGACCCAGTAGAGGGGATTAGGACGTGCGAGTACCGGCACATTAAAAATAGGAACGCAATTAGGCTTATCTTAACCCGGTGGACCTCGGAAGATTGATGAAACGATGGAGGCAAACATTTGCCAGATTCGCAGGGGACAAACGAAGAATGAGCAAGACTAGACAGCCCTTTGGGTGGGTAGTATTTGTCTGGTCAGGAGGAACTGAATGAGAGGGGACTACACAATACTCAATCCCTATTGTGGTGATCATCTGAATGTCATCCGTTAATGGCAGGTTGGACTGTATTATCCTTAATTTGGCCTGGTTGGTTTTCCTGTCCGGTTTTTTTTTCCTTGAAAGACGTTTTCCCAGCTGGGGCCGAGATCAAATGATCGGTCGGACGACTTGTCGTGGTCCCGTTTCGCAAGAGTGCAAACTTCCCTATGCACCCTGGCAGTCGAGGCTCGTCACGATTCCATGACAAGCAAGTCTTAAGGTCTCCCACATGACGAAAACACAACAACATGAAGGCAGCCGGGATAAATTCGTAAGAAACCTTTGATTCGACTAGTCCTTGTGTTTCTTTCGAGTGGATTTGTTTACGTTATCACCTTGGAGAGAGGACATGATTGGACACGGATCGATACAAATTATAATGCGAAGATGTCATCTTTCTATGGAGTTTCGTTTTCGACGACATAATTGCCTAAGTTCTCAGGCAATGCAGCTGGTTAGGAACTACGACTACTGGCTTCTCTTCTGATGTGGATGGATTCCGACATCGAAGACGACCCAAGTCCTGAGTAGGTTTCCATGTTCGGACTATAGAGAATGCTTGATGACATGAGCTGAGACAGTGACGGGTCATGTAAAACAGACAAGGGAGAGTGCACATGAAAGAGAGCCCCAGATCCACACAACCTATGTCTTATTCTAGGCAAATGCACTGTCGTTACTGAAATGTTTTGTAGTTCATAGTTTACAGAATAGCGGCCATGTTTAACTGAGAAGAAAAGGGCATCCTCCAGGACAAATGCAGGACACAGATTTCATCATGGTGCTATTACCCTTACACTGGCTTACAAACATTTCGACTGAACCTAATCGACGCGCTTCGCCTCCGAAAATCCGTTGCCACACTTCTTTTTCTCACGTCTCTCTAAGATCAATCCCGATACTGCCTTCAGGCAAAACATAGGAGGCCAATATAGAGGTAAAAAGAACGAGAGCACGATTTGAGGATGCTCCCTTTCTTCCTCATTAATAACCACGGTAGGCCATCGCGTTCATTCGAGAGCGGATGTTGTGATGATCATAAATTGGGTTTCCGTAATCAACCGGCTTTATTACTGTTGCTTCACGCCTCGCCTCCTGTTCTTGAACTGCCCCGAAGATTACCTCGTTGGTTTTCTCGAAGCTCTGCTCGTAGTACGTATGAGGGATGGATGAATGATAGCGGTGATGATGCTGCTGTTTCTGTGGATGGCGACCGAGATCTCCGTCCCATCCGTTGTAGAAAGCTCGACTCTGTCTCAGATGATGCATCTTTTCCGCATCTTTGGACATGAAAGGATATGTTTTCTTCGGAGTTTGATCCCTAGTTTCGATTGAAGGTGGCTCGTCTCCATCCGGTATCACAAAACTCTCCTGCACCGGCCAAGCATTCGGATGCTTTTGCTGTTGATAGTACTGCTGCTCGTGCAAAGGCTGATAGTCAATTGACTTCTTGCGCAGACTAGGGAAAACTCCTCCCATTATCTCCAGAGCAGATGATCTAGTGCTCATAAGAAGCTTAAATAGGGATCCAAAGAACCCTTCTTCTTGCTTCTCCTGCTCATATTCGCTTGGGATTAGAGGTTGCCTAAATGATTTCGAAGGCTTCTGATATGGACTGGGTGGACTGTCTTTCATTTCAGACTGATCCTTCAAAGGCATAAGACAAAATATTAAACATGTATACCACATCAGATTTCTCAAGAGGCACTTGGGCTAAAGCCTCTGCAGCCACGTGATCAAGAAGTCAAATAACTGAGCATTAACCCAGCTTTAACATTGTGACATTTGCTAGGCATAGGAGCCCATTCTCTTACATCAACCTACTTTAGCCTATTAATATGAGATACGACGTCATCCAATTACTAGTCGATATAATTAATGCAGAGAGCTCTCCCCCTAGGAATCCTTATCACACCAACATAAAGATGAGTTTGGCGAAATGATAGAAGCATCAAGTTTAGAATAAAATTGCATCATAGGGAATGGATCCTCTTCTTTTCCCCCAAATATATTCAAATGCATAAAAGAATGCAGCTAAATACTCACATTTTGGGATGACACAATCGTGCTCACTCTATATTGAAGCAAAGCCAGCATGTAACCGAAGAAACCTGCTCCAAGAAGCACTGCAAACCCTGTAATGTTTAAAGACGATACATTAGCACCCACTCAGTGAAGTATAACCATACTCTTGAATGTGAAGTGATTCATTTACCAAGAGGAAAACCACTGTCATATTGATATGCACAGTCATCAAAATGGAGATGAATTTCCCTGATAGCACGATTTCCTCTGTCTATGACAAGTAAGGAGCAACTGCTTCCTATGTAGACGACATCAAAATCATCAGAGAACTTAGCATCTTCACTCGGGCCATCAACATGGCCGCCTCCCTTCCCCCATTTCCCCCCTGCAATTGTTGTAATCCCTGTACAAATAAAATTAGACAAAAATGCAAAATAAAGACAAGTCTTAGAGTATATAAAGAAGATTCAGCATGACAAATAATTGACAGCTAGGATTTATATAGACACGGAAAAGGTCCGACTTTGAAGATAATTTAGTCGCATATTCACTCGGGTTTGCAGGTACACTGAAAGTAATGCACATCACACTTGCCTGAATCACTGATTTTTCTGATGGCCATATTCATGGTATCTGCAATGTAAACGTTCCCTTTGTCATCTACGGTAAGGCCCTTTGGATGGTTCATCTTAGCTTCTCTGGGCTTTCCATCTACATGCCCAGCATATCCATCCGGTGAACCCGCAACCAGTTTCGGTCTGCTGTCTGCGTTTTTTTTTCCCAGATGAGTGTATGGTTAAATCATCACAAAACACTAAAAGCAGCAAAAATTAACAACTACAGACAGGAGCTTATGGGGAAAAAGAGACATTAGAAAGAGTGCATGGGGGAAAATTTAGCAACAATTCGAAGGCGGACAGCCTGAAATAAATTGGAGTGTGCATCAGTCCTTGCATCACCGAAAAGAAAGTTTTGAGCAGATGAGTTTGTAAGATTAGTCTTCCAACTTTCGAGTGACGGAGAAAGTTGCACCAAATTTCATTCCCATCATATGAATTTTATTTGAGAACTTTTACCAGACAAGACAACTGTTTTCCCGAGGAAACAAAAGGAACAGCTTGCTACGCAATATGGAAGACCATTTAGCAAAGGAAGAGATAAGATGTGCTTGCTCGTCGCATTGAACTATCTAAATCTAAGCAGACAAGTAAACCCGAGAGCATCTACAGTGACCCAAATGAACCAAACCAATCAACATTTGAGCACCGAGTGTCACTCTGAGTAAATGCTACTTACAGAGATAACTCGTCAGTCACAACCAAAGCAGAGAATTGGAAGCATCTACACAACGAATGACTAAAACGCAACCTAGTTAGATGAATTCACTCACATAACGAGAGAGATGACGACATTCTGTAGAGGTTGCTACTAGCAGAGTCCAGAATGAGCAGCTCTCCACTGGGCAGCACTTCAACCGAGTGAGGCTCGATGCCGAGCTTGCTCCCATCGAACACCGTCTCCACCGTGTACCCGCTCTCGAACTTCATCATCGGACGCCCAGCAATGGCTGCACATTACGTGTCCCCCCACTCAAACCACACGCGAAATCTCAAGGAAAAAAAGAAAAAAGAAGAAGAAGAGCAGCAAAGGAACAGAAGGCGCCGCGCAAGCAAAGATCAAGATCCGGCACCTGTCTTGGTGGCGGCCCTGGCCCTCACCGACGACAGCCACTTCACCGCCGACGACAGCCACTTCACCAGCGCAGCCGCAACGTTCGAGAAGATCCCTTGAACGATCCCTGCACAAACGCACCAACCCCCACTTTACCCACGGCCGCATTCCCAAAAACAACCAGAACCCACCTCGGGAAATGAGCAGATCGAGCCGATGAGCCCGCTCCGAGCTCAAAACAAGAGCAAAACGAAGCCCCGCCAGCACGAGGAACTCACTCGCGGGCGAAGAGGTCGGGGCCGAGGAAGCGGCGCCGAACAGCAGCAGGAGCGCGAGGCCCAGCACCACCAGATTCTTCGCCATGGACCGACGGGGTCAGGGCTCACTCCCTCTCCGCACCGAAGCACCACCTCGGGAACTGCAGATTCCAGCCCCCGCTCATAGCATTGCCGAAACACTGCCCCCCCACACCACTCCCCACCGAAAGTGCACCCAGAAAGGGGGAGCCACCTCTTCTTGATCAGGATGCGAAGAAGAACAGTGCTTGCTTTTGAGAGTAGAGAGACGGGAGTGTGCGGACGGCGGAGAGAGAGAGCGAGGGTGATGGAGACGAAAGAGACGAAAGGAAATCGTATGCGCTCGAGATCATGTCTTAAAATCTCGATAGATTGTATTAATTATTTAGAAGAAGTTGGTGATTGTTTAATTCGCGAACCAAACCAACCCAACCTACCCCCTGTTTTGCCCTGTTTCGACCCTTTTGTTTTTTTACCCCCCCCCCCCTCGCGAGGCGGCCCTCGTGTTCGGGCCTAATTCCCTTAAAAAGCACCGGCTCGCGAAAAAAGAAAAGAAAAAAAGAAGCCGGGTTCGGGTCGGGTATCCCGAAAACCCTCTTTTTCCTTCTCGTCTTGCAAGAAAGCACCGCCTTTCGGTGGGTACCCGAACTTGGCCTTGGATTCCCGTCCGACGGTGCCGTCTGAGATTCGACGTGTCGTTTCACGTGTGCTCGGCGAAAAAACTTGGTGCTGGTTTGTGTCTCTTTTATGTGACGGAAAAAGATTGGGTTAAAAGCTAAATTCTTTTTTGCTTTTTTACAAAATAAAAATAAAGTTTAGGGGAAAAATTAAGACAAATTGGGCCTAATTCCCCTGAAAAGGCACCGACCGGTGAAAAAATATCAAGTTTAGGTCGAGTCCCGATTCCGACCACGAAACCATTTTTCTCTCGTCTCGTAAGAAAGCATCGGCTTTCAACCGGTACCCGAACTTGGCCCCGTCAGGGTTTCCGTCCGACGGTGCCGTTAAAGATTCGACGTGTCATTCCACGTGCACTCAGCAAAAAGTCGATGGGAACTCGACGAGGGTCGGACTCGCATACCGAGGGCAAGTTTGCGTTTTTTTTCGTTTTTTTTTTTCAAGACGGCAAAAGTTTGGATCGGATTTGGGGACCGAGCTAAAAATTCTCGCCTTTCTACGAACCCCAAAAAAAGAAAAAAAATTATCTAGGCGAGAATTAGAACCCGAATTAAAGTTGGCGGCTTTTTGCGAGACACGAAAAAAAAAAGAAAAGTTAGGGCGAAATCAAGACCCCGAGTTAGAATCGATGCCTTTTAAGGGAGCTAGGTGTTCCAATTTGTCACAAGTTCTGTAGCCGGATTTTCCGACAGGCCAACCATCAATTGCGAGTATGCAAGTTCCTTTTCTACACCGACAGCGGACCTAGTGAAAATCCTAATCGATTTCCGCCATCTACGTATGTTTAATGGTACGTCAATGTTGTGAATGTCACTATTATTATTATTATTGAAAGTTTTATTTTTTGGTGCGAGGACTGTACGGTACGTGGTCACACCATCTTTGAAGCATCAGCCTTTTGTTCTGTAGCTGTTGGTGGTGGTTCCACCGGGCAGTCAAAGCACCTCCTCCGTCGCAATTTGGCATCGCGTGCGCGCCATCGATTTTACGTGGAAAGACGTCCTCCTTTCGAGCTATTTCTGACTCGCGGTGTCGGGGACACGACATTGATCGATCCGTGGCGCGTCCATAATTCCTCGAGAGTCGCTGAATCGAAACACAATATATATCGGCGGTTTGATCGGAACACGTTTTCAAAAGCTTGTTCGTCGCATCATTATCTATTGAAAATCGCGATTGAACGGAGGGTTGCTTACGATGGATAATAATAATTGGGATTGGAGCATTGGTCCCTCAAGGCATCATACAAACGCCTAGGGTTTTAAGGCACTTTTCGAGCGTCTAATTCCTATGCAATGATTTGGCCCTTGAGGCTTTTCGTTGCTATCTAGTCCTATTACTTGCTTGAATTACGCGATCGAGTCCTTTCACTGTTGTCGTCGGCAATTATACCAGAGATTTATGATGCGACATTATTGATCCTGGTGGAATTGTGTCGTCGATTAAGCAAGTCACGTCAGTGTAAAAAAGATTCAAAAAAAAGGAGAGGCAAAAGGAGAAAAAGACAGGGAACGAGGAGAGGCATCGCATTGCTATCCCTCCGCCCTCCGTGAACGGCTATGGATGGTCCTGTTAAAAGTTAGCCGGTGGCTGCGGCGCTCGTCCTGAACGCGACTTGTTGGGGTCGGTGGACCCTTAAGAACACCGGGCCGGCTAATCACCTCACAAGCATCATGCTCTGGTTGATTTATCACCTCGCCACCCTCGAGCGGTAGAGGTGATCGGTTCCAGGGTAGGTTGGATCCAGAACTGGAACTTGAAACCAATCCTGTTATAACCGGTTCTCAATTTTTGGAACTTGAAACCTACCCTATTTTCCCTGGATCCTATTTTGGAACCGATCGTGTTTTTTCGATCCGGTTTCAGGGTTTACTAGAGAACCTATTTTTTTTTTGTTTCTTTTTCTGGTTTCATTCTTTTCCAGCAAAATCATATAGGTAGTAATGAAACGATTCAAAGTAAAAGATCTACCGGATCGGCGAGCCAAAAAGGCGAAAAAAACACACGCACGATACGAACACCGAGATGACCGAACCCTAGCCCTCTTCAACACGCAGGTAAGTAATGAGTTGGGTTTCGTTCTTACGGCGACTGAAGAGGCGCTTGCGAAGAGAGAAACCGTGAGAGATAGACTGTGTAGCCGGGTAGGGTAACGTAATCTAGGGTTTTTACTTTTTTTTACATTATCTCAAAACCGACTCTAAAACCGGTTCGGGTCGGTTTTTACTTGGAACCGGAAATCAAATCGATTATAACCGGTTCCCAAAAAATAGAACCGGTTTCCGGATCGGTTTTTGTTAGCACCGATTTCTGGACCTATTTTTTGGATGGATTGATTCGATTTCCGAGTAAATCAGGTCCAGTTGCACGGCTCTATCGAGCGGGGCAGACAACCCTGCCCCTTTCACTGTGTACTTCTCTTGCTTTACCTTTTGGACTGTGTGCTAATGTGACTTGCCACGTCAGTGACACATCAAAATCATTTGGTAACTTTTGTTACATTACCCGTGCTAGTAACAAAAGCCGATAGAGCCGTTAGACGTGAAATGACATCAGGATCTAATTGTACAAATTGAGGGAGAGAGTTATATAGCGCCAACAAAGAGATAATGACAGTAGAAATCTTAAAACTTGTGTCGATTGTCACCTAGTCCTAAAACATTTCTTGAGTTGTTTGTCATAGAAGTTGTCGCTGTCTTTCAAATTTGTCCTTCCATTACCTCTTTCGCCTTTTTTTTTCCGTTGGCGGGGCTGTTTGTCGAGTGCCGGAGCTTGTTAAAGCCCACACAGCTCGTCCCGGGTAAGCGAAGAGTCGGCCCGACTGCCCGGCGACCGAATCAGAGAGCTTGGTTACAGCGTCTTTCAACCCAAAATGAACGATGTTCTGTGCCGAAACCAAAACGAAAATTTTTATCAAAAAAGCGAACCGAAAAAAAATGCTCATCCCGAGGACGGCAGCACCGTCGGCGAAAACAGTTTCGGAACTAACGTGACAGATCGACACTAGTTTTGCTGCGGGAAACAACAAAATCGAGGGAGCAATAAGTCTACTTAACCGTCTCGAGCGTCAGAAGACCAGCGGGCAGAGGCCAATTCTCACGCATCAGTTCGAGCCTCTTGTCGATCTGGCATATGTGGGGGGAGGATTAAACAAAGGGAAAACAAGAATTCTCCAAGGGGGAAAAGCACGTGCTTGGACGGGGGGTGAGTTGTTTTGGTACGGCATTCCCATCGTTGTCAAATGGTCTTATCTTATACCCTTTCTGGCATTAGAATAGCAGCAGCATCCGCAAGATCTAGCACGGGATAGAGACGCCATAAATTTAATCTCGCGGGGAAGGGGTGACAATGATGGCGGCACACATGCTCCCATCTTGCAAGGCTATAGCTGGCTTTTGGTGGCGGTCGCGAACTTGGGTTTTTTCTCCGAGTTGGAGAGCTAGGCTTTGAACGTAGCATGAATGCCGGTCTAAGTAATGCTGGCGTGGCGTTTCCAAGCAAAATAATTAATGGACCATTGAGATCCCTTGGCCTTCTCAGATTGGGAATGTATTGACTGCACCCTTCACAATTGATACTAGGAGTTGTATAATTTTCGTACGGCTTCCATGGCATTTTGGGTTTTGGCTTTGCTTTCATGGACGTGGGTGTGATGGTGTTGAGGGTGGCGATCCCAAGCTTGTACCCAAGTGCAGGAATCGAGTGAGTGTACTTTGGATTCGTCTTTGTTTGCGGAAGTTTGATGATAAAACTATCACAGAAGAGAGGCATCAAATCTTCTGATTTCGAAATGTTGAATCATTATACTAAAGAAAGTAGAGAATGAGTACTCAACCACTAGAAAAAAGAAAAAGAAAAAGCTCAATCATTTGCCCTCTTCAAACGCGGATCCTCCCGTCTCACAAATTGAAACCATTTATTTTCATCAAGAATGCCATATGATGAGCGAGCAAGCAGCTAAAGAGCATCTACATTGTCGATAAATTTCGAGCAACACAGAGAAAAGGAGACCAAGTGTTTTTGGGTTCGTAGGTGCTGCATTGTGGGAATTGGTGTTCTAGGGGGTTTGCAATTGCCTTTGATTTGTACCAAGATTGCCATTTTCCCTTCTCCCTTTCCAATTCATTTTGTCTGCTTTTGCGACCATGGAATGAGGATGGGGTCAATCTCCAGACAGGTCGCGAGCCAAAAGAGAGAGACAAGGACACAAATCGTGGGCTGGTCGATGGGAAAAGCAAGCCGACGACCAGGCAGTGCTACGGGAACTGGGATAGAGGGCGGCGGTGATTGAAGATGGAGGAGAGAGAGAAACAATGAGAGATTAGGGTTTGAAAAGAAGAAATTTATCCCCAGTTCGCTAGTTTAGGGCAAATAAATTGGGACGTTATAAAAATTTTGACAGTGAAATTAGCGCCTTACAAGACTAATAACATTTCTAGCGTTGTTTTCCCCTTCTTTAGCATTTTGGGAGTTATATGATTATAGTACACATGGTTGATTACTACTTGTACATGTCTCGAGACCCAGCAGGCCAGGCTTGAGACCCAGAATTTGGACCCTGGTCCTCACGGTCCGGGCTCAGGACCCCGGTACCTAGACCCTACTCCCTAGGGCTTATTCGACTCTTTTCCAAAAAAGATGTTTCAACGTATTTCGATGATAAATATAGGGAAACCGCATTTATCTTATTCACGAAAGGCAACTAAATACAAATAAATCGAATAATTTTTCTTAAGAATAACTTTCGTAAAAGTCATTTTCCGCGAAACAATCCGAGGCTTAATTGCATCCAACTATTGTCTTCCCGGAAATGACCAACTTGCCTGCTTTGCTCTCTTCTTCTTCTTCTTTTCTTTCTATTTCTAATTTTACTTTCTTCATCACTCATTGGTAAAGCATTAGAGATGTGTGAACTACCAACACATGGCTCGTTCCTTACTTTTGCCCCCACAAGTAAAGTGAAACTTTTTACACAGCATGTGCGGCACGCGGGTCTTTGTATCCATCAAATGTAGGGGATCCTTGCTCATGGCTTCTTTAAGTTCACTAAAACCCTCTGAAGGATTCCTGACTGTCATGTATGGTCCCAGCTGTTTTCAATCTTCTGTAGGGCTGTAAAACAACTTTTGAATGGCATGCTTCCTGAATCGTCGTCACCTCACTCTTTAATTCGTCGTTCAAAGTACCCGCTCTTTGAGCTCGGCAAGGCTTCCGGAGTCCCATTTTTCTCTTCTTCCTTGTGGAACCTATCAGCAGTCAAGTTTCCCACCATGCGTAGATCATTAGATCTTGAAAGAAACAAAATTCCACACGCTCGTGCAGACAGAGAGAGATTTTCTACCGGTTGTCATCTGATCGAGTCGCACATCCATCCTAGTATATGTTCCTCGGCTTTGTGCACATCCCCGGCATTTCTGTCACATAGTTAAAACAAGATAGATCTCCAGTTGCAATCTCTGTTTTCAATGGCTAACCCTGAAGACATCCTCGTGCAGAAACTCGGTAGATAGGCTTGTTAAGCAAGAAAGCGCAACTGGGACAAGTCTTAGCCAAAATCACAACACTCCTGCTGGTAAGTATTTCGAAGGCTTATAATTGATGAACTGCAGATTCAGTCATAAACATGAACCATTTCTCCCAGAGCTCAATGCTCGACTGTGCTAGACCTTTACGAGGAAACAAATTGCTCGAAAATAACATTGTATGGAATTTTAATAGTTTCACCTGTACAAATCGATGGTGCCATTCATTAGTAGAGTCGAGCACTATGGACATCTATAATCAAAACAAATGGCACCACTTAAAAAACACAAAAACTCTTGTCACGATTTACAGGGGACAAAAAATGTCATCTTTGCCCTACTTCCAGGTCGTTCGCCGTGGCTGCTTGCTCCTCGCAGACATGCCAATCCAAAACAGGAGGAGTCTCCTCATTTGCCTATTTAACTAGAGCAACACCCAAAAGGCAAACTTCCACAATTCCCAGATGCCAATCCTTTCGAGCAGAGCACCAACAGTCAGCAAAAGAGAACCGCAACATACTCCGCCATTCTGATTCAACTCAAACAAAACTTTCAAAAGAAACTTGTGATTGTGCGACATATCCAGCTTTCGGACATGAAGCATTGGCGAGGCCTTGAAGCAATTGCACAACGCCGGCAACATCATTGAGATAATATTTTGCCTTGCTTGGCTTCTGGCCCACCGTGCAGGCGAAAATTTCTGGTGTCACAGAGAGAGAGGGTCCAGAGACGGTGCTCAATATGCTCTCAAACATATCCTCATCAGATCTATCATCACCAATGCACATTACAAAGTCCGGTGGCTCGCCACCATTAACAATTGTCATCAAAACCTTCTCCGCAACCAATCCTTTGCTTACTCCCTGCATATATAGCCTTTTAGAGAGAGAGAGAGAGAGAGAGAGAGAGAGAGCAAATCAAATTCATACCTGAGGTTTGACCTCCACAATTTGCTGTCCCCTCTTAACAACTGCAGGTTCATTAGCAAGCACACTCTCCAGATGATTCAACAATTCCTTGGCTTGGCATGATCCAAAATCAGGGTCTGCATCCTGATGGTGCCACACCAAAGCACTCTCCTTGTACTCTATGCTTGAGCCATCGGTTGCCTCTGTGTATGATTTCATTATAGGTTCCACGATATTCTTCCAATCAAGATCAGCAGCCAATGAACTGGTTTCCCACTCAGCTGCACTGTTCCACCTGCAGCAGAAAAGGAGCCAAAACCCTAAATGATGGGGAAATTATATTTGTAGCAAGAAATACATGAGATTCTGTTTTCCACATACCTTATAAAATACCCATGCTCAGCAGCTATCCCGATCACCTTGCAAGAAGAAAGCCACTCACTTAATGATTTTCTCCCCCTCCCACTGATAATAAATACAGTGTTCTTTGGATCATCACAGAGAGTATTCAAAACAGAAAGGACTTCAGGGCCTGGCATTTTACTGATAGAAGCTTCAGGAACAACAGTGCCATCATAATCCAGAAATATAGCTCTTCTATTTGTCCTCCTATAAGAAGAGACTACGCGATCAGTTAATAACCTTCTAAAGCTGGGAGAAAGAGACAGAACTCTGAATCCCAATCCCAGACCAAATGCCCAGCACCGCTTCTTGTAATGATCTTGGCATGCTCTCGCCAGATCTTGTGCGAAGCTGCGTGCCCAATATGCCACATCATGAGTACTGACATATTTGTAATGTTTCTCGTGTCTTAATTGCTTCTCAGAAGTGCTCATGTTTATCGCTGAACTTAATGCATCAGCCACAGCATCAATGTCCCAAGGGTTGACCCTAATTGCTCCACTAAGAGAAGGCGAGCAACCAATGAACTCAGAAACGACAAGCATGCTCGTGCGGGGAGTATCCTTTGTTGCGCCCAGTGCTTCCTCCATGCCTGGAGTTCCCTGCCTGCAAACAATATACTTGTAAGGAACTAAATTCATCCCATCCCTCACAGCATTCACTATGCAGCACTCTGCTACTGCATAATAGGCACTCTTCTCATAACGTGGAACGGGACGGTCAACTAAGACCACAGGCTCATAACCAGCAGCACCATAAGCTTCATTAATCCTTTTGGCAGTTAAATACGTCTCCCTTTTTGCTTCTTGGACATCTTTGCCTGATCCTCTGGCTGGATTCACAATTTGAACCAGGACTATTTTGCCACGTAATTGCGGATCCTGCTGCAAGAGTTGCTCCACAGCTAGTAGTTTTAGACTGATGCCCTTAAAAATATCCATGTCGTCAACACCAATTATCACTTTCTTCCCCTTGAACTGTTCTTGAATCTCCTTGACTTTGGTGGATGTAGCAGGAAGATTAAGGACAGATTCAAGCCGGCCCATGTGAACACCTACAGGCAAAATTTTGATATACACTGTCCGACCAAAATACTCCAGCCCAATATACCCTCGCTTAGATTCATAATCCAGGCCCAGCATTCTACTACAGCATGAAAGGAAATGGCGCGCATAATCAAATGTATGGAAACCTATAAGGTCGCAGTTCAGCAATCCCCTCAAAATATCATCCCGGACAGGCAACGTTCTGTATATTTCCGAAGAAGGAAAAGGACTGTGGAGGAAGAATCCGAGTTTGACTCGATGAAATCTCTTCCTTAGAAATGTGGGTAGGATCATAAGGTGATAATCATGAACCCAAACATAGTCATCGTCAGGACTTATGATTTCCATAACCTTGTCTGCAAAAATTTTGTTTGCAGATACATATGCTTGCCAAAGCAAACGGTCAAAACGCTCCCCATGGTCTGGACACATGGGAAGCATGTAATGGAAAAGGGGCCACAACTGCTGTTTGCAGAATTCAAGATAAAACTTTTTCTGGAGATCATGAGGTAGAAAAGTTGGAACACAATTGAACTCCTCCAACAATTTCTGAGCAACTTCTTCCTGCTCGCTTGCGTCTATTTCAACCTTGAGAGAACCCACATAAAGCATCTCAGTTTCAGATGAGAAACCATCCTTTAGTTGTAGTAATATTGAATCCTTATCCAAACAGAAACTCCACTTCTCTGTTTCCATATCCCTTTTAGCATGCAAAGGCAACATATTTGCAACTATGATTTTCCGCTCACGACAACTAGATGAACTGGCATCAGAATCTCCATCAAGACTGCCATTACCATCCAAATCAGATATAATACCTGGCACCTTCATGACCCTTGGAAGAACAAAAGGAGTTGGAACGATATCCAAAAGATCCCCAGTAGCCAGATCTGAGAAGTTTGTATAAGATCGTGATGCCATTAGAAGTAGGGAAGGAACGTCACTGATTCATACAGGCGAATCCTTCAATCGAAACAATATGAACGATTGTGCTGAAGCACAGAACAAAACCTACAAAATAAAATGTGTCATGTAAACAAATAGCAGCAGATAAGCACCTCTATCATTCTCCCAGAATACAATTAAGTGACTTAAAACATCATATTGCGACAAAACAAAGTCCCACATATTGCCTTGATACTATTTGAAACTCCTACTCATCATTACGGGAATTGGTAACGTCCGTCTCACGATGCCCAAAAGCCAGTCCCCCTCCCCCCAATGAAACAAAAAGGACAGAGGAGGAAGAAGAATGCCGTGGAGACAGCAAAATGCCTTTAAGTGTTAAAGGAAAAAGAACAAGCAAAGCAATAAGCCAAACTGTGCTCGTTGAAATGGAAAATTAGCAAGTCTAGAATTAAGGTCCTAACCACTGGACCAGATGTTCCAAATATGTCTGGCCAGCTACATAGTGTAAATATAACGACAACACATTGATGCTAGAGAGGAAGCAGTGGTAGAAATTATTTAATTAGATTGACATTTCTAATGACACGTGCTAAGGGCATACCATATGCTTATCTCTGCAATGGAGTCATCAGTTAAGTTGTTCCTAGTAGTCAAATAACAATATATCAACTATTGCCAAAGACTCTATGAAACAGAAACGAGGCATTCTATCACTCACTTATCACAAGAGGTGAAACCCAAAAAGTTACCATCTCACACCTTGTAAAGCAGTCTCCAGTCAATCTCCTAAGGCAAATCTCCTTGAAAGCATTCTTCCAACTTACAAAATTCTATTCACTAAAATTTATTGTCTATGTAGATAATTTATTTAGAAAAGCACAAACCGAGTTTCCGACCAAATTTGAGATTCATCTTATTTCTACATCCTATCCAACATTAGATCCATCAAGTCAACATAATCCCATTCACAACTGTTAGACATGAGTAAAAGTGATCCTAATAGATCACCTAGCAAATCCAACAAACTTTTTGAAAAGATACTTGCTCGGTAGAAGATATTTAAACTATTTCATAGTGTCATCTATGCTGGGATCAGGCCAAAAAAAGGACCCGCAAAAGAATGCATCCCTATATGATGTCATCAAACTTTCTTGACAGAAGAAAATTTCCCATTATACCACTACTGTCCATAAAGCTACTCGGATAAGAGTACTTTTTACGTTGCAACAAAATGAAAATCAATTAAAATCACGACATCCAATCACATGGAAACATGCACACAATCTGTGAGCATGCCTACACATTTGTGTGTGTGTTGGAGAGAGAGAGATCATGCTAAATGCGGGTAACAAGTATCTCATGTAACAAGACAGATGTAAAAGCATCACGCCAAACTATATGCATGCCTCATTTGCGTTCAAAAGTATTGTTCAACGGCCTTTAACAGCCGAAGCCAGTAAAGGGAAGATTCATGAACAATGAACCGACAAAACCTATCACAAATGTAAAAATAAGTTCATTTAACAGTTTCCAGAATATTTATATTATTCGAAAAGTTCCTCTAAGAATTTGTGGTGCATTGGTTCACGATCACTCACGAGTATTTAGATGTTTCTTCGAACTTACAACTCGAGAAGAGGAAAAAATCAGAGAGAAGCTATATCACCTATCGGCATCGAAAACATGTAGAGGGATCAATTTCGGGAAGCCAGAGTTCACATTTGCAACCAAAACATGGTATAAGCAAGAAATCCAAACTGCCAAAACCAAGCTCAAAAGCGAAGAGACTTCCCAAGAAGTTTAACCTTGGGAAGCATCACTAACCTAGGACATCATTGGCATGTCACTGAAAGGTATGCCTGTGTTGACTATAGAGACCAATAGAGGAGTCGGGAATTAAAGGCAAGAAACAATAAAAAACACTTCTGAAATGATACCTAGCACTGGAACCAGAAACAAAATCTGCGGGCCTTCCAAACAGAGATAAAAGAGAGAGAGAGTTGACAACCATTTGGAAGATTACACTTCCCAGAAGCAAGATACCCTCTATTGCTTACAATTACAATTATAGTATATGAATGCCCGAAATCTTACAGCGTAAATTAACTTTCGTTCTTCCCGACCAAAAAAAAAGAAATAACTTTTGCTTTTTTTTAAGGGAAAATCTCCGCATGTTAACACTCACAAACGGGGTCGCAAATAAACCAAATATAACCACAAACAGTAAGAAAATAGAAAAAAAACTTTCATACACAGACAGCAGCGCAGACACGAATCACTACACAGAACGTACTTGCCCACGATTCCCCGATCTCAGTAGTCTCAAAAGCAGATTGCGTAAGATTTCCAAACCCGAACGAATCCAAATCAAGCGTTCAAACGGCGAAAAAGTCTTCCGCGAAGGCGAGCATCACCCACCAAACCAAAAAGCCCGCCGCGACCCAGAACGCGGAGCGAAAACCAACTCGACAGAAACGACGCATCATCGCCATCACCATCACCATCCCACCGAATTGGAATTCGCTGCCCGAGCAACGAAGACACCAATCGCACAGGCGCGCGCGCGCGGACACGCGGAGACCGTCCCAAGCGTTTCGGAGCAACCCCAAAGGGAGGCGCTACCCGGAGGAGACAGGGAAAGAGCGTACCGGAGCTAACGGCGGGCGAACGCAGGGATGCCGGCGCGACGGAGGATCGAAGGAACGGAGCTCCGGCAGCGGAAGAGCCGATCGCGCGGCGCCGCTCGACGGCGAACGCCTTACTGGGCACGGCGATCGGAGGGCGTCCCTCGACGGCCAAGGGGGAAGGCGGAGGCGGCGGCGGCGGCGGCGGCGGCGGAGCGGTTCGCCGGAGCTGGTGAAGGCGCCGTTGCAGAGGAGGTAGAGAGAGAGAGAGAGAAGGAAAAAGATCGCGAAACGTGAAAACCGAGATGGAGAGAGAGAGAGAGAGAGAGAGAAGTTCGTTTTTTTCAACCCTCCCTGCCTATAATCCGGTTTCGGATCACGTTTCCCCGCTCGCCGCGAATTTACCCTATTGCCCTCCTTTTTTTTTTCCCGTCATCATTAAATAGAAAAAGAAAATGCGGGAAATCTCTACCGTATTCAGGTGACAATTTCTCGTTCGAGATTGATTTCCATTCATTGTTGTTCCTTTCTTTTTTTCTCAGGGTATATTTTTTTTTTCCCTCGCTCGTTATCCGTTTATTGCTACATTTCACACCTTTAAATTCCGTTCTTCGATGAAAAGTGAATGATTTAAAAAAAAAAAAAACATTCTCCTAAGAAATGACCGGCTGTACCGCTCGTAATAATTAGTCAATAAAAACCGTTTTCATCATCGACAATAATTCCTGCCTGAACACCTTCACGAACGATCAAAATGTCTTTTCACTCCTTATTTTTTAGGTAAATATTTTCTAAAAATCATTCATTTTTCGCCAAACTCAGAATCACGTACATGTTGTCGAGGCTAAAGCTTATTGGGAATCGCACAGTTCCTTCTTCTTCTTCTTCTTTTTACGATATCGGGAAAATCAAGATTATTTTTTTTGTTATAATCAACCTTCGTCTTTAGTGAAAAAGTAAGGAGGAGGAGGCATGGTTCAGTAACGTGGGATTAGTGTGGTTAACCTAAACTTTTTCCTGATATGATTATCCAATTTTTTTTGTAGGACCAGGGTGGATGGAGGCTTTGCAGGTCATGATTAAAACAACATTATCCTTCTACTTGTAGCGATGTGGGGGGGGGGGGACTTATCTTATCTTCATCATGTCACTCCTCATTTCCTCCTCTTAATCTAATGATTAATCTAATATTAATCAGTGCTAATCGAGCCAAGCTCTGGTCAAAAGGGGATAACCTGATTTCCCGTGCAGCATATTTCATCCCCCGTTGCAATCTAGGCCCTACCTAGTCCTTTGCATTGTTTCCAAAAGCATATTTCTTTTATCAAAAAAATTGTTAAAAAAAACAGGCTTTCTTGTGCGAATGTGCTCCCGAGATATAAAATATTACGGATTATGGACATCACTATGATGAAAAATTAGCGCGACGCTAATGTGGGCGGTGTCTATGGTCAGTCCTGACTCATCGATTGGACAGGCGATTGGAGGAAAATATGGTCCCTTTCGTGTTGCGTACGAGATGGAGAAAAAAAACGACGCTTTTAGAAAACGAACAACGGCCGGAGCATATGGCGGATTCGTGATTTAACGAGATGTTAGCTGATGCGCACGATTCGTTTCAACTGGAAATTGGAAACCTAAGGCCAAACAATCCGAAAAAAAAAGGGTGATTTTTTCAGTGTGATCCAAAAAAAAAAAAAGTGACTCGAGAAAAAAAATAAATATACCGAGGATGGACATTGTGAACTACCTACCAACTCGATCAAACAAGGGACATATTTGAAACCTTCCAAAGCATCTTCCCCTCCATATCTTCCGTCCCTTTTCACATGACAAACAAATAGATCTAACAAGAAAGTTGCCTGCTGTCTCCCCATATAACTTTCAATATGCGGTAAGAACATGTAACACTCAATGTTAAAGGACGGATTTGTATTCTCACTGTCAAACAAAAATATTTTAAAAAAAGGGAAAATTCGGCATAAGTCGATTAAGAATTTCCATTTCATTCCCCAGTGGAGCCGCCGGGACAAATACGCCATTGCTTAGATATATTAAGTGAAATTACTTTTCAATTTACGCGGAATTATGGAGGTTTGATCTCTTCAATGAAATTGATACTCTTGGATATGTACAATGCAAGCGCCATAACTTTCATGTGGCGTTTATTCAAGTGTCGTAACTATTTTCTGACCACTCGAGTGCTATAACTTGAAAAAAGGTCCTATAACTTTTGATTGATCACCTGGGTGCGATAACTTTTTCGGAAAAGGTTCACCCAGTTGCCAAAAAATCCGACATGGCAATGACACTTGTGGCGAACGTTTTTAAAAATTTACGGCACTCGAGGTGATCAATTGAAAAGTTATGTAGCACACAATTATCAGAAAAATAAAAAAAGAAGAAGAAAGTTACCATCCTCAACCGAGTGCCGTACATAAGTTATTTTATTCAAGTGATCGAAAAAAGATTATGCAGAAATTATGATACTTATAGTGTCATTTACCTGGATATAAGCTCGTGAATATTACAAAACAAGTTAGAGAGAAAATATATGAAAGAATTAGAAATGATCTTGTAGAGCGCCATAAACAATGGCTTTGATTCCGTTTCGCTTCCAAGCTACGATCAATTTGGTTCGGATTCATTTCCGTTCGGAATTGATCGGGACTGCGCCGTGCTTATCTCCACCAAATCGATTTGGTTTTTTTTTTTCGTGGCTTGACGAGCGCCGGCGACCCGCCTGGACGGCATGCCGTAGCTGCCGGACGGCACCAATTGGGAGCTGGCGAGTGGATAAGCATCAGCGGAAACGTCTCGTTTCCATCGTGCATTCCACGTATTATCCGTGCCATCATCCCCAACCCATTTCGTGCAATCTTCCTTTTTTTTTTATTTTTTTAATAAGTGATCTTTATCTTTTCTCTTCATTTTCTTCTTCTTCTTTTTTAAGATTATTTTTATTAATTATTGTCTAGGGCACGTCGTGCATGACGTCATTAGTGGATATATATATATATATATGATTATTGTATGGAGTGGATGAAGTTGAGCAATTATAATATACCCTTATTTTTTTATCTATTATTTTTTTATTTGATGTGGGGGGCATCTTCGGTAGGTGAAAAGAAGGATATAAATATCGCCTTCCATAGATATCTTATACTATTTGTATAAAATAAAGAGGATCTCCTATTTTCGAGGGATCATAATTCTTTTTTCTCTTTCCATAATATTGTCAAATTAGTAATTTCATAGATACTATATTGATGTAAAAAAATATGTGAATCGATTAAGGGAGAGATCTCCTTGTGGGGGATCTCTCAAAAAATTACTTGGTAACTTGGTTTAATTTTTAATTGGATAAAAAACTCAAAAAAGAAAAGGAAAGTCCCTGCTCCCCTATGTTTAAGATCGAAGATTTTGCTCGAGGACCACGCCCGGTCGGCAAGCCGTCGCCCCCGCCCCACCACGATGTAAGCGGAAAGCTCAAGATCAGCGATCTACTAAAGCCTAAGCCTGTTCTTCATAGACTAATCAAGGTTTCCTGGGACCGAGGATAGATTGGAAAATCAAACCTAGGATAGTCAGCTCGTGAATCAAGTGGACCACTCGACGAACTATAGGCGAGGACCGTAATTTTGCCCGTGCAGTTTTTTCCGTTTTCTGGGCAACGAATCAATAGATTGATGTTAGTCGAGACTATCTTGTTACAAGATCAAGCGTGCTGCAGAGTTGATCATATAAACTTTCGCATAACTACTATTGCGTCCGAAAAGAATTTCTAAGAATGCATTTGTTTCGTAGAAAATTCAAGATTCAAAAAACAATTTAAAAAAATGATTGGTTATGTTGCTCCCAAAAATAAATGAATAAAAAATATTTTCATCATCGTCGGAAAATACCCCCTATCCACGGTAAAAAAACCTAATGGCAGAAACGTAATTAGACCAAAAGAAGCTGGCTTTTTTAGTGTTTCAAGCCGAGCTCTTCCGTACACCGATGACGAGGAGGTGTGGATAAGGGCGGGCGGGGGGACGAGGGGCATTTCGGTCCTTTCCAGATCCCCCTCGCTTTCCTCGACTCGCTCTTTCCATTTTCCTCGTCCAACCCCCACCGACCTCATCCACTCGTACGGACGCGTCGCCGACCTCGAGTCCCCGCGCTGGACATGGCCACGGGCCGGTTTCGGCCCGGCCCGGAACAGGCCCGGGTCAAACCCGGAACCGGCCCGTTGACCGGGCCCGCGGTTCGGAACCGGAACGGGCCCATGGCCTACGGGCTTAGTTCCGGTTTCGACAATTTTGGAATCAATCCGGAACCGGCCCGGTTCAAAAAAAAAACTGTAGATAAGTGGAGAAACTTTTTTTTTCCCAAATTTGATTACAATATACATTTTGATTGCATTTTATATTGAATAATTCGTTATTTCATAATTTGATAATTCATTATTTTTTTATTTCATAATTTATTTTTTTAATTTTTACTGGCCGGTTCCGAACCGTTGCCATGTCTACCCCGCGCACCCTCCTCCTACCTCGACTCCCCCGCGTCATTTCGTATGGCCAACCTCGCCTCTCTCTCACGGCGTAACAAGCCAATCAAAATCGAGCGATTCTTCGACCCAACCCCCAGAAAAACAAAAATGAAATCGAGCAATTCCGACATTCAAGCGTCGGTTCGAGATTTGTGTACAGCCGATGTGGTGTCGCGATTGTGTACGTCTCGATAGCCATGTTAGATAGATAGGTATCTAATTTGAAATCGTCGAATTTCGCGTAGTCTTTGCTTTTGTCATCTTTGTCTTTTCCGGGTGCACCTTGTTGTATCGAGCAAGAGTTATTTGCTCGAACGACCGCTGGATTTAGTGCACATTGTAGATATGGTGTGGGTTTATGTCTTGTCATTCGCTTGTCGAAACTGAAGAAAGGGTTATTGTTAATGCCATTGTCGGTATAAAAGAACATTCTACATATTTATTGTCGAGAGTTAATGTAGAATGAATTCGGTCACGCCGACTTTCGCTCTCTCTCTCTAAGTACATATGTCGCCCACCTAACAATGAACATCACAAAAATGTCATACATGGGCAGTGAACATGATAAAAATCTTTAGTTAAATTGATTTTGCCAAGTTACATCTAGCACTACCTTTTTCATTAATTTATAAATTTGGTTTTCTATTTGTTGCGGTCGGTGGAAAAAGGTAGGAAGGGACTATTAGACTATATTTGGTCGTTTGGATTTAAATTGGGATATGATAGGATAAGATCGGATTAGAAGTCCTCCAAACATTCTTCGGTTGTAGAAAATACCATCACACGTACGGTGCAATCCAAGAAAAGGATAAAAATCTTTGAAAATCTCGCCTGCCCAGCTCAATCTTCTCGATATCCAGATCTCATTGCTCGAGCTCCCTCGCCAGCATCTCGTACCCATGAATCGGAATAGCTTAGCGCTCTATCATCAATTTTCCTTCTCAACCACTTGTCAATCGGGGGTTCGTGATGGAGGCCGAGCAGTGACGTTGGAAGGTGTTGATGTTGAGGACGCAGCCGAAGGTGTTGATTCTAGGACAACGGTGGAGATGTCGATTGGGAAGCTTTGATTGGGGAACACGATCGGCCCGCCGGTGTGTGGACAATCCGTGTTGGCGCACTATTGTTGGAAGCGACAAGTGATCAGCTTGTTCTTCTTGTTTTGTTAAGTTATTTTTCAGTTTTTTTTTATCCAGTTCGGGTTTATCCCACCCCTTATCCAATATTTCTTATCTGCCATTCTATCCGGACAGATTGAAGCACGTCCCCAAACCGGATTGGATAATATGTTACCCTATTTGGACTCCACGCGTTTGAATTACTGCAAATAAAGGTCAAAGAAAATATGCATGCTTAAAGTTAGGAAATTGAATTCCCTGGCCTGAAAAGAAGGAAGCTTTTCCCTGGAAAATGATTTCCGGAAAAGCGTTTTTCCTTTATTATGAAATTTTCCCGGAAACACACAGCACCCTTAATGTTGGTGATCCTCCTCAAACAATATCGTAAGACTGCACACGACACGAGCAATAAAACATACTCGGTTTAAGGTGTCGGATTGGACTGCTTTACCGCTAATCCGGGCTAGGCCGTCACCCCGACCGCGCGGGGAGAGGTGTAGGACCAGAGTTGTCTTTCCATCTTTTGCACATACCAGCGATTGCTTTCCAAAATTGGTCAGACTTCTCGTATCGAAAACGACATGAACTCCCCAATTTGGGAAAATCACTGTTGATAATGGTGCCGTATATAACCAACCTACTATCGTCTGTCGTACCTTTGTTTTTCTTCATTTCCCTCATTTTCTATTCTCTTCACCTGTATGTTGTTACCACTTTTCATTTGCAATTACAGACGTCCCTCCTGCATCTTGCCAAAACTTTCAGATATGGCAAACCATGCCTACTTCTATACTGGATGCGTGGGGCACGTCTATCGCATGCGTCGGTGCTCTGAAGTTCCTCCTCAAAAAGTCGTAGCCGAGATTTATCGCAAGCTGCCTGATTAGTCCCGATCCTCGCTTTGCTCTGACGTAATAATGCCCCAGAATGTATGCTATTCCCGATTCCCTGGCTTCCATTAGTTTGCACAACTCCTCCATCGCTGCAGGATCCATCTTTGGGCTCTCCGGCATGAGGAACCTCACTTTCTTCCTCAACCTGGCCTGTGGTGGCGAGTTTATCTCCTTTTGCTCCGACGAAGACGGGAACTCCGCAGGGTCCTTCTCATCCTCGCTCATTTGAATCCCATTGGGATGAGAAGAACAAGTCCCTACCACTGTCATTTTGCCATCTTCCAGAAAGCCTCCATTCCCAGCAGTGGCACCCATGCCCTGCGAGCGTATGAACTCCGCGATGCTACATACGAGATCCCTCTCGAACTCCACATCATCCTTGTGAACATCTCTATACCCATAACGCACGATGCACCGATAAATCATGTGCTCCCTCGAACCGATGCGGCCCACAAGGAACCTCTCCTCGTGCCTAACGTGTGGGATTGGAACCGACTTGATGCAGAGGAAGACCAGGACTTGGTGGAATGCTGGTAAGTTGGTGACAAAGTGGGAGAAGATGGCCGGAATCCCGTAAACCAGCTCCGTTTGGATTAGCCCAATTCCTCGTACACGTACTATGCCCAGGTTGGGGCCTAACGCGAGAATCCAATCAATGGAGACCTTGTTCTGAAGATCATACTCATATGCATTGAGTGTACCATAGTGCCAGACGTACATCACCATGAGAAAGACGGATGATAAGGCGATCGGGACCCATGCTCCTTCGAGGAACTTGATGAGGGAAGCCGAGAAGAAGAGCGCCTCAATGGTGCCAAAGAGAAGTATGAAACAAACTGCGACGATAACGCTCTGGTGCCAGCAGAGGACTATGACGAGAGACATCAGACACGTCGTAACCAGCATGACTGTTATAACTGCCAAACCTGTCATGCAGAAAGCATATGGTCACAGATACATCCAAAGAACTTGCTGAAAATCTCATAGAACTCCGATTCTTTTTTTCAATTGGAAGTGCTTACAATGACGAAAATGCAAATATAGAGCTCGATAGCTTGTTTTGATGAGAAATGCAGTGGTGCGGTGCTATATAACAATATCGCATGGAAATTTTACCACTACGGACGGTGTGGAAACTCTCAAGTTCATATGAAATTTTGATCCACTATAACATAATCTGCAATTAGAGATTTTTAGGAACTTTGTTTCTTTTGATAAGTAATATGTACAATGAGAGAAGAGCAGACATGTAATGGGCTAATTGGTGGGAGGCCCCACGAGAAACGAGGGCTTTCGACCAAAGTGGGGGACAATTAAGGTGGTTCAGGAGCATCCTGGAGCGGGACCCCAAAGCTCACTGAAGAAATGGTGGTTCATGAGCATCACGGAATGGGATCTGAGCTGAGTGGGATGCAAGCCACACGACGGGGCTCTAAACTTGAGTGGACCAGCAGATAGCTTGACGCGTCACGACTCATGAGCACCAAAATTTACTTTTACGGCCTTAAACGAGAAGTTTGATTTCATTAAATCCTATATGGCAATTAAACAGTTGTGCATCCCTCTAGATAGGGAGGATAACCTGCGCGATATGACACCGATCTTCAAGGTAATCCGTGTAGTTGCTATCTATAAGTATCATTTCAAACAGTGTGTATCAACTTGTTGCAAAATAAGGTAAGCAGAGAACTCATTTCCCCCCGAGTTGATATCAGAACCTATTGTTCGCAATGAAAATGCTGCACAAGAAGTTTCTCCTGCCAACAAAGGGAATCTATAAAGTAATAGATTATGCTCTTACCAATAATTAAAAAGCTCTACTAAATGCAGAAGTAACTGACATTAAGACTGAAACGAAAATGAAGAGGATCATCCAAGTTGTACCTGATGCATTCCCCATGTGGCTTGTGTCCCTGAACCCAATAGTGATTGCTAAGCATAACATCATCAAGATCCAGTTAATCTCTGGGATGTAAATCTGGCCATGAATTTTCGATGATGTGTGAACTATTTTAACTCTGGGGAAGCAACCCAGAGCAGAGCACTGTTTAATAATTGAAAAAGTTCCAGTGATAATGGCTTGGCTTCCTGCAATGGCAGCAAGTATGGCAATGACCAGCACCGGCCACCTTAACTTCTCTGCAACAAAGTGTCCGATACTTCAATGATATGACCTAGTGTCACTCGTTCAGAACATGCAGTTGTGAACTGTAACTAGAAAAAAAGAGACACCGACCTGGTACAGATACATAAAATCCAATCTTATCTTCACTTGCAATGCCGTGATGCTGTGAGAGATATGCAGCCTGCCCCATGTATGCAAGAATCAGGGATGGATAGACCATAAAGGTGAAGGCAATCTGCAAAATGGTGAAGGTTCATTAAACATCATCCATAATTAACAAAAAGTACAGTGATTCAAACTCTTAGTGTATAATTAGGTCATCTATCCTCAATGTAGTACTTATGGAAAGATGCAAATCGATAATATCTCTTAAGGAATCCACACAGAGCTCATAACTTGTAAGGACAAAAGATGGAGAAATAAGAAAAGACACTTCAATTTGCGTGATCCAATTGGACCGCTTCTGAACTGAGTTTACACTGGAAGAACACAAAATCACAAAAATAAAGCACCTTTAAGGGAACGTAAAGTGTAGGGGGTTTGCTATGGATTTGAAATGAATTGGACGGCATACCGCGGTTAAGTTTCACTCAAATTAATATTGCCAGACAGATGATGACATACACGTGGCAGAGAGTAAAGTACCTTGATTGATAGTTGCGAAAAATGGCCTAGATCAGCAAACATGGCTTCTGAACCTAGATAATGTATATGTTTCATGAGCAAAAAAGCAGATCTATGCAGAACTCAGACATCGATGAAGATAACTATCAATACAGTTTCACATTTACCTGTTATACATAACAGTATTCCACCCAGGGACATCCAACCTCCTCTTCGAGTCTTCCTTAAAAAGATGTACATGTAACGTGGTGAAAGTGCCTGATATATATGAGGATTCCATCTAAATATATTATATAACCCGATCGCACTGATGCACAGGAGCCACATTGTCATCACAGGCGCAAACAAGAAGCCAACTCTGTGGGTGCCATAATGTTGAAGGGCAAACAAACCAATCAGAATGACACACGCAACTGGTACTTCTACATCTGCAAAACTATCACATTTTCAGGCGGTGGGGCAAAGTAAAGGACAAGGCAAGCAAAACTTAAGGCAAAATTCAAACTAATGACCAGGGAGAAAGAAAAAAAATGCATGGATTTTGCCTTCTCATGGGGATACCTAAAAACAGTTTCAGGGTAATATAGTTCTGATTTAATAGTTCAGGAACGACTTCTTTTGGCACAACTACTATCAGTCAAAATAGCTTTATTTATTGAGGGCATTGTGAATAAAAGTAATAATAATTCACAGAAAATTTACCCAGGATTGCATATCAAAACACATGCAACTCCAAGTGCAAGGTGGTGGCACCGTGGTCCATGAGCACCGGTAGATGAAGACAACCAATGAAATGGAAACCTGGAACTTTATTAGGCATTATCCTAACCTACAAGCTCTAACAATATAGTGGAAAGGCTCAGCCTGAATTTAATGCAAAATGACCCCGCTAGGCTTACCCTAAACAAGGAACTTCCGACTTGTGTGATATTTAGCTTAAAACTCAAATTGAGGCATATTGAATCCTCACCCTCTATCAAAGACCCCAGTTTTCCTTCTGGCAGTACTTAAACTACCTCATGCTGAAACTAAAATAGATTACAAAGTCTTCAAACTTACACATTTAAAATAGAACTAATTAGACATGCATGCATGGGTAAACTCGAAGACTTATTAAGAGAACCAGCTATAGATTTGAGCTAGAAACAAACAGGTGCTAAAATGTCTGCTGTGAACTTTATCCTCTTCCCACCCACCCACCACCAAAAAGAAAAAAAACCACTGCCAATCAGGAAATTTCAACAGATAAAGACTTGCACCTACTATTTAACATGCTCCAAAAGATAAGACCTAGAAATGCTTTATAAAAGTTCTACACGCTAAATAATGGAGATAATTGACGGCGTTTCAGCAAAGCTTCCTTCTTCCAATATGAGATCATGCAAAGATGGTCCAAAAACATCCTCCATACACAATAATCCAAATTCCTATTCAAAAGGTATTACCAAGTTAAATGTACACGTAATTGCCTCAACTACCGTGCATAATGAAATCACATTTTAGGATTGGATAAAATCAAACTGAAAATAATAAATTAGTTTCTTTTTCCTTAAAAAAGAAAAGGAGGAAGAACGAATTAAGAAATTAGGGTAGATTAAGGAAAACTTGAGGAGATTCAGGCTTCATCTGTCTATAGCTGACTGTGTTGGAGTGTAAGAAGTCTTAGCTAACTATTTTGACGTCATTCATTCCAGAAGATGTTGAATTATGTGATTTGAAATTAGACATAATTGAGTTGCACTGAAACTGAGTGCCTTCCGGTAATCCCAGTCATGTTTCCACGATTGAACTTCGGTTAACAACATTTTGGGCACCAGCTGCTAAAGCAAAGATTGAGTTTGGAACCAAGTTCTGTACCTTCCGAATGTGAACTCAGAGTAGCACCAATACCAATTGTAGGGACTTTTACACCGGATCATAGGGCCACTAACCTCTCAGAATTAAAAACTTTTACAGTAGCAATGCGTCATGTCATGGCCAATAAATTCAATTTCAAGCTAGTTTAAATGGTAAACTATGCTGCTCCAATAGAAAGTCCAGTTTAGGATGCTGACAAAGGCAGGTCTCCTTTGACTAGTAAGTGAATTCGCCGTCCATTGAAGCAACTTGAGATGATGGGTGGGATGACAACTCTGAAGATGACAATTTAACCGAAACTTTCGAGGATCTGATGTTGAAATTATATTATTTAGAAGTTTGAAAAAAGTGGCCATACTAAGGAAGTTGAAGAAGCAAAGGGATGCACGAAAACTATCAAACAGAAGATTGCAACGGTTTCTCTTCCTAAATCTCCTAAAAGCGGACCTGTAAACCAGAGATCCGCAAACGAAAACGATCCTCACTGGGGTGTGATTTCGAATGCCAGAAAAAGAAAAGAGGTTCCTCCTCCACTGTTCAACCAATTTACGGTCACAAAGCCCATTTTGGATGCTAAAAACTTACATTTATGATGCTCCTTGGACATAGAAAGTTCCAGGCCCGACACTGCTGAAAAAACTGCACCGCATAAAACAATCTGCTTAGTATCAATCACCTGAATTTTCAACTCAAATCTGATCAAACCACCGTACATGCCAAACTCTAATCTTGATCTAAAGAGCCCCCCAAAAACAGACCATGAATTCCAAGTTTCACACTTCGAATAAACTCAAAAACAATAAACTATACCAACCACAAGTTCCCAATCAGACTCAACTTTGAATTGAAACTTCAACTCAACCCCAAGATTACAAAACTTGAAAAACTCCGGTAAAAAGGAAAAAGAACAGTTCTAGCAAAAAAAAAAAAAAGGAAAAGGGAAAAAGAAAAGCTAATTCGCACGGAAATTACCTGATATAGCCGGCGAGAGCACACCATCACCAATCACCATGCAAGCCCCAATCAGAGCCAGGACAAGCAACAACCTCTGCAACACTCCGTGCCTCTCGAGAGTCGACTTCAGCTTCAACCCGAACCCCGCCTTTGGCGACAAACTAGCGCCGTCCCTCTTGTACTCGGAGAGCTCCTCGTCCGCCACCTGGCAATTGGGCAGCAAGTTGACTCGGGCGTGTCGGCACAGCAGCGAGTAGAGAGCGAAGGTCCCTCCTTCCCCATTATCGTCGGCCCTCAGCACGATGACAACGTACTTGAGCAGAGGCACTAGGGTGAGGGTCCAGAAGACGAAGGACAAGACGCCGTATATCTCCTCGTTGGTCGTCGAGTGCTGAATGTCCTTAGCGAATGCGCTCTTGTACACGTACAGCGGCGAGGTGCTCAAGTCCCCGTACACGACCCCGAGGCTTTGATAAGCCAGAGTCAGCACGGCCCCCCACGACTCCTTCTTCTAAAGAAAACCCAGAAAAGAAGAAGCAGAAACAAGAGCGTGAAACCGACAATTCCAGGCATTCCATTGATGGGGCCAAAAAGGGTGAACTCGTGTACCTTCAGACGACCATTCTGACGATTCCCAGGTTCCAAATCCATGGTGGGCGCGCCGTCAATTGATGAGAAGAAGCATTCTTTCCAAAGCAGGAAATCAAGCACGCCCCCTCCCGCTCTCTTCTCCCCGAAACAAAAGGAGTGTGCAGCTTCGACAGAGAGAGAGAGAGAGAGAGAGAGATAAGCAAGACAGCAGCAGTTGAACAACCGTCAAGAACCAGACGTGCGGGAAAGAGAGACACGGACGGGGAACGGCTAAAAGGTGGCGGCAGCTGAGAAGCACCCGAGCCAGCAACGCTGGGGGCGAGAGATTCGGAGCGAAGGAACTCCAAAGATTTCGGAGAGAGAGAGAGAGAGAGAGAGAGAGATTCGCGGCGAAGAGGGGAAGCTTTCCTGCGTTCCTGGCTTCGGTTCGGTCGGGTGTTTGTTTAGCCCGTGCAAATTTTGCCTGTTTCCGTAGAGTTTCAAGATGAGGAGAGAAGATGGAGAGAACCATCTTTACATGGCATGTCAATAAATCAGGATGGTTTGGAATTTACCTGGGAAAAAATTAAATGCGTTACAGGTCAAAATTTCGAATGGTCAAAAAGGGTTGTGGAAACACACACCCCCCCCCCCCCAAAAAAAAACAGAAGAAAGTAAAAAAAAGAAGAAGAAGGTGAAAACCCGGCGAAACGAAATAATTTACTTTTTCCTTCGAAACTTGGCGTTACGCTCATGAAATTTCCGAGCTTTTGATGTGGCTGGTTAGAGCCTTCAGAGGTTTCTGGTTTTGTGAGCTAGCCTGGAGGTTCGGGCATCGCCAATTACGCATGAAGTATTCTAAAATTAAGATTGCGTGCACGAGCCAAAGACATCAATTTAGCCCCGTGGAGCTTGCACGATACCGTCCGGACGTCTAGATAGTGGTGTCTCCGTGGCTGAAATTATTAAAAGATGCTACTCAAATTTTAAGATTTCGCGAAAAATTTGTACTCAGTGTTTTGAAAGGTTGCGAGCGTGTTGCATTGATGTAAGCAGTGAGTACACAGATCAGTCAAAATCGATACCACCTAATCACGTTTACTCTGACCGTTGTCTCGATTTGATCCCCGATGTCAAAATTTATAAAGAAAACTACATTTTGGCCCTTCACAACCTTAACTATCTACAAATAGCCATCAAGACTATCCTTATAAAGGACATAGTTTTCAATTGTTTACTTTTGTTGTCCTCTATCTCATGGTTTCGAGGAAACGTTATGTACCCAAGAACTACATACAATAGCCATGAAACGAACGTGAAGTCATTTGTCCTTTTGGATGATTTTCTTAACATCGTTGCTAAAAGCATGAGTTATGCTGAATCGGAATTTGGGGGGGTTTTTTTTTCATCTTGACTTATAGTCATATTCATACTTATGGTTGAAATTGCGAAAAAATGGGCATAAAAACACATCATAATTATTAAATGCCTCTGTAAATTTTTGCATGCATGCGTCGGTGTCCAAAATCGAGGGCATGATGAATAACACACCGAGATCAGATCCTCTCTCTATAATATCAAAGGGAAAATGACCCAAATGGTCCATTAACTTTGACTCAATATGTAATATGATTCATGAATTCTTGATTTATTTAATGTGATTCATCAACACTAGCTTAATGTGCAATATCGTCCTTGAAATTTTAAATTGTTCAATGTAACCTTGAATTTTTAATATATCTTCAATTTAGTTTTTAGATTATTGAATATTTTCATATAATTCATGGACTAAATTGAACATGTACAAAAAAATTTAGGAATGGCATCGAACAAATTAAAAGTTCGGGAATTAAGTTATCCACTTAATCGTAATTTAGAGGTCAGTTATGTCGGCAACCCTATACCAGGTTAGCAGGCGACAAGGGCATGATTCCAGTGCAGGAACGTGGCTCCAACTTTTAAACCGACAAGTATCCAAGCGTTTTCCTCGGGGCTTTTGCTCGCGAAAGAAAAGCTGTCCGGCGGAGCACGGAAGACTTTGCAGGCGGAAAGCAGAGCACGAAAGTATGGAAAAGGCGGCAGCTTTGCAGCAGCAGCAGCAGCACCTGCAGTCAAAACCGTAGGGTCTGAACGGGGTAGCAAAACGGGAGTCTCCGCAGACCTTTCTGTCTGTCTGTCCGTCCAGTAGCCCTATCCCGCATCGAAGTCAAACGTCGGGACGCCATAAGCAGACAACCCGACGACGGCCTCCGAATTCTCCGGTTTTGAAATTTACGGAATTTGCATGTCTTGCCCCTTTCCATTCTTTTCGTCAAACGGCACGTGCCGCTCCGCAGTCAGAAGCCTTGAGCTGGAAGAAGACGATGGTGGCTGAATGGTATTGGTCCTCTGACCAAAAAAAACAGAAGAAAGAAAGAATGATATTTGTCGGCACTGCAGGAGTCGTGTTCCGGGCATTTGTTTATTCGTTTCTTTTGGTGAACTTCTAGATTTGGCCTTTCTCGTGTCCAGCAGGCGGAAACTTGTGAAACGTGCGATTTACTAAAACGTGGGGTCGATTGATTTCGAGACGACGAAGCAAACGATCTCCGAATTTTAGTTTATTGTGTAATATGATTCGCTCATTTTTTAATTTATTTAATATAATTCGTGAACTTTAACCTGATATATAATATGATCTTTAAACTTTTAATATGCTCAATGCGAATGTTCAAATTAATTTTTGAACTGTATGAAAATGTCTAACGTTATCTTTCCAAAAATTTAAGTTCCGAGGCAACGGTGAACGTTTGTATATAGTTCGGGGATTAAATTTAACATGTACCAAAAGTTCACGTAACACATTACACACTGGGTTACAGTTCAGGGACCACGTTGAATAAATTAAAAGTTCATAGAACATATTACATATTAAGCTAAAATTTAGGGACCATTTACATTATTTTTCCTTTAATTTTTCCTCTTCGTATTTTTTTTACTTTACCTCGTATTACGAGAACGATCTTGTCCAGTATTTGCTAACTCTACATTTTTAACAGCCCCTCGGATCTTTTTCCAACTTCTCTAGCCGTGGATCCACATGATGCATGTCGGCACAACTAGTCTCTATCGACTATTGAGATAGAGTAATTTTATTTGATCTCGCAATTTGGATTTCATTTCCTGTGAATTGCTCGAAGATTTTTTAAAGACACATATTGGCACGTGAATTGAAATTAGACGGTATTTTCTTGTATTAGGTTTTGAAAAGGAAGTACGGGTAACGTCAACGGTGACCCTCGTACCACGGCTCGAAATCTCGTCCGTGTACTTTCGTTTGGTTGTAAATGAACCTCGATTCCTTCTAGTGTTAGACAAGAAAGCTCACCATCCGTCCTTTGACAAATTCAGTGACATATTTTCCTTGACATCGACTTAACGCCATCGAAAAGTTGGTGGCAGAGTCTCTCTCTCTCTCTCTCTCTCTCTCTCTCTCTCCAATAGGAAATTTAAAGGAGTCTCGATATGGCATAGAAGTTAATCGTTAGCGGTCCCCGTGCACACGAAGGTCGGGTCTAAATAGTTATCCAAACCCTCGCATCTTTAGAAAATCTACGTGAGATTCTCTCTCTCTCCAATAGGAAATTTGAAGGAGTCCTTGACATGGCATAGAAGTTAATCGTTAGTGGTCCCTGTGCACACAAAGGTCGAGTCTAAATAATTGTCCAAACCCTCGTGTCTTAAAAAATCTACGTGAGATTCTTCTGACTGGGCCTGAACTTGGTTCGAGTCCAACCAGCTCGAGCCGAACTTTCTAAACAGCTTTGCCCAAGCCTGTCCATCATCGCCCTGTAGGCCAATTTGACTCGGCTTTGCCTGTGAACAGCTACATCAGTGATCGGGTTTAACATGATATGTATTTAGTCTGTTCATGTAAGCATTCAAAAGTCGAACTTTGGATGTTGGTATGACAGCTCAATAGAAAAGACTAATGGTGAGCATTTATGAAAAGTACGGCGGTCGTGCTTTTCAGATTGGTAAATAGAGTTGTTACTAATTCTCTTGTTTAAGGAGATCAAGGTTCTAAATCACTCATTATTCTACTTAAAAGAATCGACATTATTATCGATAACCATTGCATAGCCATTCGGAGACGAGTTGAGATGCATACATTTGTGCGAGCTAGACTAACAACATGAAGAAGTCAAGTTGAGCGGGATGACACTCAATTTACCGTCGAGAAGATGGACCTAAGGAGCGGAAGTCGATCCATTACTATCATTGAAGTCTGCTGCCAACCTTGCCGTCCTAGGAGCTGCCTTAAATAAAAGGTTTTGCGCTCAACTAGTTCCGTGAACAGCCAACCATCGCACTATAAAAATTTGGCCAGGTTCGATTTATGGTCAGCAAATGTCATACACTTTGAGTGGCAAAGGAAAGCGAGAACATAATTATTTTTCTAGTTGTATTGGGACATATAATTCCTGCCCTAGAAGATGCCTTAAATAAAAGGTTTTGCGCTTAATTAGTCCCATGAACGGCCAACCATAGCACTATAAAAATTTGGCCAGGTTCGATTTATGGTCGGCGCATGTCACACACTCGAGCGGCAAAAGAAAACGAGAACGTACCTGTTTTTCTAGGCGTTTTCAGACATACGAATTCCGCCCTATGAGCTGCCTCAATAAAATGTTTCGTGCTCAACTAGTTCTATGAACAGCCAACCATATCATTATAAAAATTTGGCCAGGTTCGATTTGTGGTCGGCGAATACCGTACACTTGAGTGGCAAAGGAAAGCGAGAACATATCCGTTTTTCCAAGGCGTATTCAGACATATGATTCTCGCAAAAAGACCAAGTTGGTGAAACAAAAAAATATATGGGTGATTTTAGACATGATGAAATAGTGGCGCCCACAAAATCTGAAAGTTCATTATTATCTAATATTATATTTCCATTGTCGAGCATCGAATATGGGCATTGCCAATTGGTGCTAGCTCAGTCTAAAATTAGGTCAAGAAGCAAGCGTGCGTGGGGAGCACTCGCCCCGAATTGGTGCTATTTCCGGAACCATTCACTCCTAAAGTTGGTAGAGATAAGGTGGTCCAATTGTCTTTGCCCATTTAGAAATCTGGTCCTAATAAATTATAATTTCTATGGTCCAAGATAATTTTTTGTTGTGCAAAAGGACAGGAGATGACCCCCATCTTGGTGACATAATCTTTATCTTTTCCCAATTCTTTCTTTTGTTATAATGTTGGATGACGCTGATGGTCACCGATCAGGGCCACGAACGAGTGGGTCGAGTCATGCAATTGCGTGTGACCTTAAAACAAGCCTAACAATGCCACGTTAATAGCTCCCAGAGTAGGTCCATGACGGTGTTTAATTGTTTAATTGGGGATCTAATCTAAAATCAAGGTGGGGACATGACAAAAACTGTACTCTTGATATATGTCCGGATTAACTTTTACTTTTTCACGTTTTGCTTTCTCCAAAACTCGTGGGGTTACGCATTTTGACTTTTGCTGACCGAAAATACTTCAAACTTTCATAATAATATATTAATGTTAGACGTATAAATTCTCGTACGCGTGTTTTGTAGCCTTTTGAAATTAAGATAGTATTTCAAGTTTTGGGCGAGAAAGCCAAAAGTTACTTTTAACTTTCGTTGTTGTTCCGATTAGGGTGGAAAAAAAATATAATCTCAATGATTTCACCGGAAATGTAATTGAGATAAAAAAAAAATTGCTGGGAAAATTGTAGCATACATCACTTCTATAAAGAAAACTCTACACAATCGGGTTTAATTCGCACTAAATTAAGGGTCGATAAGGTCGATCGTGGAAAAACGTATTTACACCGGCGGTGTATGCCCGATTAACTCAAATTCTGACCAAATAAACATGAGAAACAGGAGTAATATTGTTGAATAGAGCACCCCAATGGCTTCTAATTTTCCCTTCTTTTTTTTTTCATGATAAATTCTCAATTAGTGCAGATTCAAAGACGGGCATTTGGTCTTGAGTTTGTGATCCAATCCACAAGTCAAAGAAAATCACAACTTGAGGAGAGGCGTGTGCAACAAGAGCAGAAGAGGCAGAAAGGACAGAATCAGGAATCAGACTGAAGGAATATCTTCTGCGACTTTTGATTCTTGAAAAGCGATCCAATCGTTCAACACTATCATGCCATTTTCCAATCACATGCTTTTCAAGTTTATCTCATTTCTCATCTGCCTTTGCATAAAGAGGGCTACAAGAAAAATCAGCAGAAAGAAGAGGACCATCATGTCGTTCTCTAACCAGTTAGGTCTTCACAATAATTTACAGTAGGGAAACAGATGATGGAGGGCAGAATATACCAAGTATCTCATATCACCTTGCTCACAGAGAGAGAGAGAGAGAGAGAGAGAGAGAGAGAGAGAGAGAGAGAGAGAGAGAGAGGTCCTATGGAAAAGGTTTAAACATGTGCTGTTCTTTTATTGCAGGAGCATACGCCAGTAGCAAAATTAACATAGAATAATGTCTACAGATGGCTGGCAAGAAAAAATGTCTATCGACAATATGTAGGGCTAAAATGAGATAGACAAGACCAAAAGCTTTCACCTAGAGAACAGCTAAAGCGAGACTCAACAATTCAAAAACTCAATTGGCCGGAGGGATGGAAAAACAATCAAGAAAACCCAAACAGTAGGCGACTCATAGAGGCTGTGTCGAGCAGTGATCAGTGCAAAGGCATAAACCGTGAAAAACCAGTAGGAGTCCAAGCATTTGCGCACCATTATGCCAATAAGGATGTTGATTCTCAATTCATGTTGTGATGCCCCCTAAGAATTTGAGTTTTTCGACACGATATCAAAATGCCTCGCCGACATCAACAAGATGACAGCTAACTTATAGCAGAAGTCTCTCAACCAACTTGTCGACTAAAGGCAAAGTCTAACAGATTGGTGCATGACAGCAGGTCATACCATATATGTCATCCCAACTCGGATGATATTCATGTGAGGCGCGCTCATATTTGCTGCTCCTGCTCTACAATTTCGCCTCAAGAATCCATAGAAGTAGTTTATAGCAAGTTTCTTGATAAACCAAGATTCTTTCCTCGCCCTCACATCCCCGTGAGCAAGCAAATAAGTAAAACCCGAATCCATGGCTTCTCTTAGTGCTGAAAGCTCATAGTCTAAGCTCGGGTCTTCATCCGAAGCCATGGCACTAGATGGCAAAATCGATACACCATCTTCTGAGGTCGAAGTGCCCGCCTCCTCCAGTCTCTGCGCCTGCATGAGTGGGACTCTGAGCTCTTCCATTCCATCTCCGCTCCGAGTTCCGGAGCCCCTGGACCCCACTGACATATTGTCAAACTCCATCTGTAGATTGCTCTCTAGAGCCAGATCTTCAGCCTCCCTTCTCAAAAACTTCTCAAGGCTTTCAGCTAGAAGCTGCTCAAACGCATGGTGATCTTCCTTCCTTACATCTTTATAACCATATCGGGCTACACAACGGAACATGTGGTAGTCTTTAGGGCAAACTCTTCGAAATAGGAACCTTTCCTCTTGAGGAACCACAGGCACAGGCACATACTTGATGCACACGAACACTATAGTGGAGTGGATTGCTGGTAGGCTCAACAAGAACTGTCCGAAAATGGATGGAATGCCTTGAACAAGCTCGTTGTAAAGCAAGCCAATACCCGGTACTCTTAGGGTGCCAAGGCTTGACCCAAGTTCAAGCATGAAATCCATGGATATTTTTTCCCTGACCTCACTCCGGTACTTCAACACACTCCCATAGTTCCAAATGTACATCACGCAGAGGAAGCATGAAGCAAAGACGAGTGGGAGCCAACCACCTTCCTTAATTTTTGATAGAACCGCACATAAATAAATGAACTCCACTGATCCAAATATCAGGGGGAAGCATAGAGCGAGAAACAGATTTGTCTGCCAGATCAGAAGCGTCACCAGTGTCACCAAGATCGTGCTCACCATCATGACACCTACTTCAGCTATGCCTACAAGTTCATAAATCGCATTAGTAACTGAATAAGATCCTTTCCTAGCTAGCATAAAGTAACCGCAAGAATTGTTGTAAAAACTAGCCAATATGCAGGTAAACAGGTTTTCGTATACAGCTTGACAGAGAAAAAGGCAATTTTAAGGTTTGGGGATGTCATGTCCCAAAGACGGACGATGAAACAATTGTCAACAGTACATTCATCAGTTTTAAGAAGATTATGAGAGGCAGCAACAAAGCAATAAAACAATAATTAGGGAAAGATGAGTACAACATGAAACTCCCATGAGCTCTCATCATTCTCTAGGTGCACATATTAGCAAGTTATGGCAAGCAGAAAGAGAAGTAAATAGAGAAAGATGCTTGACCATATGCATTTGCAATGTCCGTGGTGCTCTGAAATATCGACACAACCACTATGCACATAATCATCAAGAACCAATTGATCACGGGGATGTAAATTTGTCCCATTCTCCTCTTTGAGGTGTGGACTATCTTCAGCCTCGGGAAGCATCCAAGAGCCATAGATTGCTTAACACATGAAAATGTAGCGGATATCATTGCTTGACTGGCGATCATGGCAGCAAAAGTGGCAATCACAAAGACTGGCCAGAAAAGACTGTCTGCATTTTATAAGGAAAAAAGAGCACTCAAAATTCAAACACAGCTAAGCAGAAGCCTAAAGCATGATTATCCTCCGTGTCGGAAGTGTCACCTGGCACAGAGTCGTAGAAAATTCTTTCAGCTGATTTTGGGTACTTCATTAGGTAGGCAGCTTGGCCCAAGTAAGCCAAGAGGATGCAGGGAAACACCACAGATGTGAAGGCAATCTATAAAAAAATTGATACATTAGGTACAAGTCTTTATTAAGATAAACCGCGATTGGTAAATGGCACGAGATATTGTGTAGTCCAAAAGAAAACCTGTATAGATCGCACTGAGAAATGGCCCAAATCAGCAAACATTGCCTCAGATCCTGGAAAAAAATTCACATGAGCTTAGTCTTTTTTCCCTTGTTCCTTTTGTCTTATTGCTGAATAAAGACAGATCTCTCAAACAATGTGATCTAGTACACCGGAAACGTACAAGAATGTAGAGTAAATAAAAACCAAAAACAAAAGCTGATATACTATGATTACACATAATCTAAGTGAAGGCCAAAATAAACTAGCAGTCTTTTATTTTTGATGCCTCATAGGGAGAGTGTTGTATTAAAGCCCTGTGGGTGGCAAACATAGCAGTGTTAGCTAAGGAACTTGGCAGATCGCTCAACCACTTGCACCTAGAATGTTTCACAAAACCAACCAAATGGACCATTTGTTTCGTTCAGTTTTTTTTTGTCTCCTTCTAACTACATAGAGGTATCCAACAAAGGAAGGGAGATGGATGCCCCGAGAGTGTGGTTACAGCACTTAAACAACTGAGGAGTTAGGCCTCATCCTCAGGGGACCATCCAGAAAATGTTCCAGTTGAAGATACATTTCTTTCTACAGCAAGACACTGTGCACTTAAAACTTTCCTTCACTGTTATTTAAGCTAAAGGAACTTAAACCAATTATATTGCTTGCTCTCTAGGAAAGTTTGAATTGATGATTGCACAGAAATTGCTAGCTAAGATCTACTAGATTGGAAGGAACAAGGAAACTGAAATGGGCATATTAAGTCTGAAATAGTTCTCTTAGTTTAGCAGCTCATATGTACCTGTAATACAGAGAACACAACCTCCGAGTGCAGACCATGCAGCTCCACTGTTATCTTTAAAGAAGAAATAAATGTAAGCAGGATTCACTGCCCTTAAGACTGATACATCATGCTTTACAAGGTTGTAAATTCCAATAGATCCCAGGGAAAAGAACCACAAAGCAAGAATAGGAGCAAATAAGAAGCCCACTTTGCCAGTCCCGAATCGTTGTATGCTGAATAGTGCCACTAGTATCACAATTGAGACAACAACCACAGCACCTGCAGAAAGATCATTGCAAACTGTCATTATCGATCATCTGCCAGATCTCTAGAGAAATCTAAAAAACAAAGGATGTAAGATGAGTCCCCTAAATTTCATACACATTTAAGAATCTGCTTGTCATGATTGTCTGTTGTTTGAATTAAAAAGAGTTCTAACCATTAAATGGAATTCTTTTGGCAATCAAGCATAATTTTCTGAAAGCATTAAATGGAAATCTTTAGGGGATCAATCAAAATTTTTTGAAACTATCAAATCATGCAAGATGGGACAAAGAGAGCTCCTTTTCAAGGGATTACATCAAGTAAACTTGGCAAACAATCTCAGCCTAGGCTCCCTCGGGTCTGTCCATAGCAATTCATAATGAGATCTTGTAGCAACAATCCCATTCTTCACTAACAGAGGATGTCTGCTACTCAATCCTTTTCCCAATTTCAGAGACTTTCACGAATAGAAGTTTAGAGATGTAAACAAAAGTACCCACCTGTTCCAAATCCTTCTATTTCACCCTGCAGCCCACTCACAGCAGACATCACTGCAATAAAGATGGTATCCTAATCAGATATTTCAGTAAGTATGGTCTCAAGTGCATGTATAGAAATATAAGGATAAAATGTTGCCTAATCATGTAACCAAAACTTAATAAATTTAATCTACAAGTAACCATGAAAGTAAACATGAAAATTTTAAAACAAACTTGTACTTGTCAAAATCAAGCTTCAAATTGCTCCAAACCTGTGACTTGCAAGCTGTGGATCACGTATTAAGATTTATTGAATAATTACCAGTCCATGAATATTTGTGGAAAAAAAATGATGCATCACAAGATCATGTGTTTCAAGCTAAAATGGAACAATGATATTATGCAATCAATACAGGGGCAACTTCTCAAAGTAAGTGCTAGGGGTCTCTACTTATTAAGTTATAACTGTCCTCTATTCTTCTTGACTGAAGAGGTCAAATAAACTGGAGCCCATTCTGCAAGATCTAGTTGTAGATAGGCCATTTTCCCCATCACGAACATTGACTGACATATATTTTTGAATCTTCATATAAAAGAATCTAAAATTTTGATGTGAAGGATGCACCTGGTCGATCTATTTTCCTACTTTTTGTCCTCTATATTAAGCATCTCATGTCTGTCTACTGATTCGATGTTGAATATTATGACTGTCTTCACTAGAACCAGAGCGCGAATAAATCAGATGTTACATTTTAAAAATGTAAGTCGGTTCCAAAATTGCCTATCCACATGTAGGCTTCATGTAATTAACCATATAAAATCTTTATACAACAAATGACAGAAAGGCATGTGAATTTCGCAAATTGTGAGGTGTTAAGGGAATCATGTCTTCAAATTTACAGTGCAGAGTGCCAGATATTTTGAGGGAAGACACTTTTGAGAAACTCTTTCTGTGATAGCACATTTTTAAGAACTGAAACAATGGGAAGAGCTCAACAAAATCTTCTTGTTTGAAGAATTTAAGGAGAAAAGCATCCATTTTCCCTTGTATATGAAATTCGATTGAAAATAAATCTAGATTAATAATAGAATGAGAAATTATGAAATGAGCAGAATAGGAGGAATGATCTTGCTGCTAGTTTTAGATAACACAAGCATTCTCAAGCACTTTGGATTCCGACAGGCTATGACAAAGTTGGGCAAAGTGAAACAGCCAAGCAATTGTAGTAATGGCTGTTATTTCGCAGAATATATCCTGCTCAAATAAGCTGTTGATGATGCGTGATCAATGGCTATCACAGACCTAATCCTTCAACTCATAAGTGAACGCCATACCTGATATTGCTGGGGTGAGAATGCCATCTCCTATAATCATGGAAGTTCCCATCAGAACCAAAAGCAAGAGGAGGGTTTTTAATGATGATCTGTTTTCAAGAGTTTCTTTTATGTTCAAGGCCCTCTCTAGCTCAGGGGTTGGCAGTTTAAGCCTGAAACTTGAGATGTGCTCATCGGCAGGTTGACGATTGGGCAACATATTTACATTAGCATATCTGCAGATTAAAGAGTATAGGGCAAAAGTACCTCCTACAATAAAGTAAGGACAAAGAAGTCTGTGAGGGAAACTATTTGCAATCAAACGGTTGGAGAAGAAACAACTCAACAATCAAAGTCGCTTTACCTTCCCCATTATCATTGGCTTTCAGCACAACAAAAACGTACTTGGCCAAGGGAAGGATAGCGATGGTGTACATGACCAACGATAAAGCACCCAAGACGTCAACATCGGACTTGATGGTCACCTTGCTGAATACATCAGCAAACACATATAAAGGACTTGTGCCCAAGTCTCCATAAACGACGCCAAGTGTTTGAAATGCCAAGGCAAGAGTTTGCCAAACAGAAGGGTCCTGATTCATTGAAGCAACAGAGTTCAGTAAAGAATAATTGCAATAGGCTCTTCTCCTCACTGATTGGTATGAACAGCACATACATACATGCTCGAACAGCGTGTGCTGACAGCAAGCTTAGATTATGCTGTGAGCATCTGTAGATGTGCATTAGTCAGCAGGCTACAGCTAACAAATGAGATATAGCCGTAGTTCCATTTGGAGCTTATCGGCGGTGCCTCTGGCTCTCGCAATTCACTCAACAAGAGACTCTCTTGCTCAAGTTGATGATTCTTGGATAACAACCCGTTTTTGCCAAAAAGCCACACTAATCAAACTGCTTCTAAGGGTGCAAGCTCTAATCACAGACAATTGCAAGCCACCTCAATTAACATATCACATGCTAAGCATAAAGACGAAATCTTTTCCCTAGATCACAAACCATCCCACCCGCCAGAGAAAGGAGGACAAGAACACTCTGATTAATTGCAGGTTTATTCACGACACAAATTGCAGGACAAGTCACGTGAATTAGCGGGCATATCTCGCTCTTGGGAAAAAAAACAAGAGGTCGAACTACATGAATGCATTGACCTTAGGGTGATGCCCATGAGCACCGGCAATCTCCATGGCCTCCACATCGAAGGAGTCGACCCGCTTGGGCTTCTTCACGAGCCGCCTTCTCATGGTACCGTGACCTTGGCCGTCCCTTGACTCGTTCTCCCCGAGCCAACCCCAGGATGCCGACTCCGAATCCACCTCATTCCCATCGACCCACCTCGATCCGTCACCACCACTCGCACTGCTCCCCAACCCCGCGCTGCTCTCTTCAATCCCATCCTCTTCTTCCATTTTGCCCCCCGCCCCCCTCAAACCCCGAAATGCAAGAAGACTCACACCCAGTTGAAAGAGCCGCTTAAAACGGGCAACCCCTGCTCAAATCCTCGATACCCATCAGCCAAGAGACCTCGACAGAAGCTGCCAAGCACCGGGCAACCCTCCTTGTTTTTTTTTTCGATGGTCCAATCAGCGCGGTTCTGCGGCGGGGTGATAACCCTTTTCTCGGATATTCCTGTTCTTGGAGCGCGTCTCGTGATCCTTGCCGAAAGGCTGGCGAAGACAGACGGGCGACAATCAACAGCGACCTGAGCTCTTGGAAAACGGAGTTGAATCCAACAACGCCTGCACTTTCAATTTCTCACGGCGAAGCAAAAGGGTGCCCAAGAAAAGGACAAAGGCATCATTTTTCAGATGCAGGTGGCGCGCGCGTGCGGCGTCTCATCTCCTGCTTCGCCCACCCATGTGGGCGGACTGACAAGAGAATTGCGAAACACAATTTCATCGTGCGGCGCTGCCTTAGATCTCCCTCCTGTTGGTCTCCCTCGTGCTTGGATTCGCGGCGTCGTACGTAGGAGCGGATCCCCCGTTCGTTACAAAGGGTATGGAGATCCAAGAAACTACGAAGATCCAATCTTTCTTTGGATCACCAACCTCGTTATTGCAGGAATCTTGCAGAACACAAAACTGTCTATTTCTCACGGTGCTCACGAACATACCCTTAAATCCCCACCTTCGAGGCTTGGTTTGGTTACCTCGGCCTTCTGAGCCAGCTCGCAACATGCGCAATTGTCTAAATTTGACCGAAGTAACAAACGTATCACACGGACGATACGATTTGGTTTGTCATGCCAAGTCGGCCGTGACCAGCGTACAGAGTCGAGGCGATCGATACTCTTCTTTTTCAAATTGGTCGTTATGGGTTCGATAAAATGTTTAGGCAAAAAATTGTCGTTTGTTAATAGAAGTATTCGTCAATTATTTCAAGCGGTATAAACGGTTATTTTAAAGCAAAATATCTTTCGAATCTTTCGTTTTTCGCGAAACGAGCGAAGCCTAAAACTCAATCGTTTATGCGTCGTATGATAGGACAATAAGCACTATAAGTAGCGATCACTTATGAACCTCATAGAAAGCGAGGCTAAAGCCAAAAAAAATATTAAAAGACTTGTTTTGACGAGTGATATTACTCGTAACATCCTTTCGCGCATTCGGTTAATGCTTTCTCGCCTCTGAAGCTGCAGGCATCAAACCCATTTTTAAGAATTTTTTTTGGGTCGGAGCCCATTTTTAGGATTTTTTTTGTTTTGGTTCTAAACCCATTTTTCAGATCGAAAAGTTGTTTTTTTGAACCCCCATTGCTCGTCGGTCGAATTTTGGTCAACCCTAGATCGATGGCTTGTTTTTTGGGGAAAACTAGGGCAAAATTTGAACTGGCCACGAACGATCCAAGAGGGGGGGTGGCCAGTGGCCACTAGTATTACGGGGTCGATTGAAACAGCATTTGATATTTGAATAGGTAGGATAACGACTGAACAAGATGCAAGTATGGCACTTGGGCCTTGCGTCGATATCTCCTTCGTCCGGCTTCGCGTCGACTCGGGTCGAGTTTTCATTCAGATCGTAGTGCTCGCAAACTCCAATTTCATCCTGTACGTTCGAAATTTGGGCTTTGTATATTTTCGGCGGAAATAAATGGTTCGGAAAAATATTTTCCAAAAAAAATGATCGCCTATATTATTTGAAATAATTAGCCAATAAAAAATGTTTTCATTATCGACGACAATTCATGTCTAAACATTTTCGTGAATAGTAGAATTTTTTTTTCGTAAATTAATTTCTATAACCGATGTAAGTGATCATATTTTAGGTTTCATTTTTTACGGAACAAACGGAGCCTTAGAGATCACAAAGTTCTCAACAACGCACTAGTCTTGAAGGCCGAAAAATTGACCATCGGACCTTGGTGGCGCAGTGGGCATCAAAAGTATTGCTTTGACGAGAAAAATTCCGTTTTCGAGGTTGATTAATTGATTTCGTACGATTTCGCCTATCTGTCAATAATCGATCAACGTTTGGCCAACCCTCGACATACTATTTAGCTTTTTGAAAAGCGAGATAAAATTTTAGGTGTCAACACACGCCGCGGATAAACAGGACGACTGGGGGAACAAATTTTACATCAGCGAAACATTCTCTCGGCCAGGGTTTCTTTCCCTTACGCTAGATGTTGAACGTGGCCTGTACCTAAAAGCCCATTGGGCCTTGAGTACATCCCAAGCCCACATCCAATTGACTCTAATGGATCAAGACCGAGTTGGGCCTTTCCCTCGGCCCACGTGACCCGTCATCTTCGGTTCAGCCCATCGAGATTGCAAATCCTCATCGGCTGTCGTATGACAGCAATGCGAAATTTTGCATAGGCTAGCCGACGAGAAACGTGATGGACAAAAAACCAATGATTATAACGGAAGAATCGTGCAGATATTCGTGTTTTGTAATGGCGCAAAAATGGGGTTGTCGTAGATTTTTGGAATGTGGCGTGACCGGTCTGATAGAATGAGATGGAAATCCCGAGCTAAACGGTTCTTCACATAGCAGCTTGCCAAGCTTTTCTCTGCCAATGTTTGCAGTAAAAGTTCTCGCGGCTCGTCAGCATCTACGAACCAACTCGAATCTCATCGCGCAAAAACGTTCGAAGTCCAAAATTCGTCTGAAGCTTGCTGAAAGGGCAGCATGGTGCTGCCGACCCCGATCGCATGTTAAGGGATTACATATATGACGAGCAATATCCACACGCCACGAGAAACTATCGCATGGCTTATAGACTACGTGGACCGACGCCATCTCGATCATCGGTTACGCGGTTCCCACCGCGCGGGACGTGCGCGTAGGTAAGAACAATCACAAATTTTGGCAGCCTTTCTTTTTTTTTTTTTTTTTTTTTGGGGAGCATCGTCTTCTGCACCCTTTCGACTTCCTCGATGGGAAGCCATTGCGAATGCCCAACCCAGAACAAGAAGACAACCCTCTAACCAAATGTTGTGCACAAGCTCCAATGTGCCCTTTGAGCGCCACATCCGAATGCATGGAACATAAAGGGCAAAAAGAGCAAAAACAAAACAAGAAAAACATGAAGAAGAAAGATGGCCGTCCGATCAGGCCCCGCCACGCACAGATATTGATGCCAAGCGCGCGCGCCTCACGTGCTGGCTGCTCGACGCCCGTGAAGCGGAGAGGAGGACAAAGACCTCCCGGCTCAACTCCCTGGCTTGCGGTACCAAGTACCATTCTCTCTTCTTCTCTTCCACTTTCTAAGTATTTCAAGCATACAGATCAGAGAGAGAGAGAGAGAGAGAGAGAGAGAGATTGGTATTTGGAGTTTGCTATGGACCCAACAGAACTAGACAGAAAATCACACGTTTCCATTGTGACCGACGTGCCGTGCGACAATCGATAATGAAAAGTTCCTTAAGAAAAGGTTAAATGTCGTCATTCTCCTTTGAACTAATTATTATGGGTGTCGTGTGTTTGAAGAATTCGTGAGATGAGCGGTACGTCCTCGTTACATAAGGCGCGGATGGATACGGCACGTGATAGCTATCAAACTGTCTTTCTTTCCTGAGCGTCCGTCGCGACAATGGTTCGCGTCTAATGTTAGGCCTTGCGGGCCGGGGTCATCTTCTTCCTCTGCAATGCTGCTCTTTTAATTTTTCCTCATGAGATCATGATTCTGAAAACCAATTAATGGCAGCAATTCTGGTGCAGCAACCCCATTTGCGTGTGGTGGAGAGACCTTGGCAAGCTTGTGAATTATGCATCTGTAACTCCAAAAGTGACAACCTAAGCAGAAAAGGCACGACCGTTTGCAGCAACTTTCCCTGCCAGTGTCCTCATGGTCCCCAAAGTGATCAAGCACTTAAAATTGACATTTACCTACCAAATGTATTGCATGAGTCCATTCGCATTAAACAAGCGCATAGGCAAGCAAGTTAACCAACGCAAGTAGATGAACGAAGATGTCTTTCGACGAGTTTTGTTGGGGTCCAATTAATGTGGTTTGGGGCTTGGCCCACTGAAGGCAGTCATCTTGCTGGTGCCAGCCTTAGGAACCCATTGAATTCGTTGAGGAACACAGATGCATGATGCCACAGCTCAGATATGTTATGAAGATATCAGAGGATTAGGAGCGATGGGTGTCATGCAGATACCAGAGAATCCAGTTCGAGAGAAGCATGATGCATCGATATGGTTGTTTTGTAAAGAAAAAAAACATGTTGTAGGCACTGGGGAGAACAGACAGCATCTCACCCACTCCAGGGTTCTTTGCTACATGTGCAATCCCTTCTGTAAAGAACACATATTTTCAGGATTAAGCACCATGGCCAATCGATTGATATTGAAATGACTTTGTTGGGGACATTGGGCAGTGAATGAAACGATTAGAGGGTTTCTTTCTTTCTCTCCCAAGAATCATAGCATGGTTGGTGGTTAGGGGGAAGAGGTGAAGGAGAGCGTGATTGATTTGCTAAACAATTCATGAGCTGCAACATCAAACTTTCGCAAGTGTCCCCATCTCTCTAGATGTCCCCACATATCTCAGTCGTGTTGTCCTCGATGGCACTGTGCTTAGATGCCTATTCCATCTCTCTCCATGATTGTGAGTCCCTTTCAGTACTCTGTTGGCTAAAGGAGCTTGCATCATAACAAAAAGCCAACCCCACCAAGGTGGATCAATCATGGCTCTCTCTCTCTCTCTTTCTCTCTCTCTCTCTCTCTCTCTTGCATGGAACAGCCTACCCAAAAAGAAAAAGAAAAACAAGAACTTGATCTTGTCATGAGTCTAATTGTCTTGATTTCTTAAGTTCCACAAGACAAATTAGGAAAGCTTCCTTCATGTAGCTTTTGCTGTCATGATTTGATGTCCTAAACTAATCTTATTCTTTAATCAGTCTGCTTTTCGTGAGATCTCTGCACTCAAGAGAATGTTCTGAGCACCACAGATTATGTGTCAAGAGATTAGTTGACATTGCATGACAAAACTGACCTTAACACATTGGCCACTCAACCTCCCTTGTACCAGCCGACCCAAGTCTTAACAGGTTCTTAGCATCAGCTGATCAGCCTCATTCTTCAGGGACCCCTCAATGAATTTCAGTAAACGTGGCAATGGAGGGAGTCTGTCAATGTGAATACAAGTTGGCTCTTGGTTGTCCAACCAGTGGTAGCTCCGCTTTTGTGCATGATGTTGATGGGTGATGGAGGTGGTGATGAGAGTGAAGGAGACTTTGATGACAAGAGATGTCAATAACAAGATCTCATGATCATCTTTCTTTTTATGTACATCATGGGGTTCAGCATGGAAAATCCATAGGACAAAGAGGCTTAGCCGTCGCGGGACCCTCTCATCTAGGGACATCCCAAGGAGATTGTCCAATCTAATTAAGGGGTTGATCTCTTGAAAGTTCGACCAATCACTTTCCCTTTGATTGCCCCGTGAAAGGGTACTCAAAGCAATAACAAGTAGAGATAAAGGTCAGGCTTCATTGTGTATATCCCTCTCATGATTGAAGTAGAAATTTTACATGCCTCTGCGACGGGATTGTCTTTGACATGACCGATTTACATACATACCCAAAACGAAAGAACTAGGATCCTCTCGACTCTCGAATTTACCCTTCTGAGATTGTCGGGCATCCCCATCGAAAGTATCTCAATTGCTGGTCTTGCAAATCGAGACGTTCTTGATCAATGCAAGAAAATGTTAATGGCTCATATAAGGGGCAAATGGAGAGGCGAGCTAAGTGACGGCCAGAGGGAGCCACATCGAACGACTTCACTAAAGTTCTTGATGGAAAAAACAGAAAAGGAGATGCTATTTCTTGCTTAGATGAAGAGGCCCCCCCTCCCCCTCTTTCCCTTTCCTTCCTGCTGCGTCTACGAGGCACGTACATTTACACGTAGAGAAGCTTTTTCGAGGGCCAGGATGGGGACTAGCAATGCCATCACGTGATGCCTTGGTTTTTTTCCTCAGTTGCACAAAGTTGGGATGGCAGTGCTCTCTCCACATTTTGACCAAATTCTTTCCTCTCCCCACCATCTGTCGATCCCTCCATGTTATGGCCCTTTCGTCCGCTCCCTCACAGTCTCGGTCTTTCTTTCCCCTTCTCTCTATCGATTTCTCTCCCTAGGCATGCCTCATTTCAAAGCTTGGAAAAAAAAAAAAAATAGGGCGTGCTTCAACAATAATTACGACGGACATCTTTCGAATAGCCCAGGGTCACAGGGCAAAGACCCTGCACCTGAAAGTCCGTAAAACATCCTACAAGTCCCATGAACTGATTAACTCCAGGCCTTTACCATGTGTAGGTGGCTTTAGTCTAGAGCGGTTTGCATGCTATTGGATATGATTTGAGCAAGTGATCTCCACTTCTGGAATTGGAAATCTTTTCACGTTTCAACCAACCGCGCCAACAATGAGTACCCATCGTGCACACAATGCAAACCCAGATGCATCCTTGCATCTCATGTTAATGGGGTACACACTCCTTCACCACCATGCATCTCTTTCATGATTAGGGGTCCTCCACAAGGAGTTTTTGTCCACGTACTATATCAACATTCTCTTCCCCTGACAACAGCATTCGTTGCGATGCCGAGGCAATTATTGGCAATCTGATGCTGCTCAAGTTAGTCAAAGTTTGTGCAAATTTTCATGGTATTGTCAATTCAGTGCTGCTCAAATTAGTCGAAAGTTAATTGCAACTTTTAATAGTATTGACGCCTAATAATATAATGAAAACCCGAGACTCCCTTTAATGTAATTACATCCATATCCGTCCACGGAAGTACCAGCTTACACACCAAGCGGGACCACGCTTCAGCGCCATCAAGCCTTGCAACTTGCTTCTCGCGTTTGTTATACGGATTTTCGAGTGTCCATAGGATTCAATCCTTTATCCGCAAACTCAATGTTATTTCTACATTTAGTTTGAGGGAGATGTTGGATTATATTTTCATGCAATAGTTTGAGACTTTGTGAGATCGTGCGTACCCTGAGATGATAATCGATTGTGTGATTTTGGTTTTTTCCCAAGAATGGCTAGTTTTCTTGCGAGATTATTTCATTTCTAGTGCATCCCAGTGCGGTATGCTCGAGCGTAATACATCTCAGATTGACTGACAAGCTATTTTCCTAGTACCAAGTACTTCGCCATGTGCATAAGTTCATTGTTTCTAAACATTCCAAGCTGCTATCAAGAAGAGTTCACGACGCATGAACCCTAGCAATGTGAATGGCACCGGAATTTTCGCATGGATATCTCAAGCAAAACGTGATGCATTCTCCAATTTGAGTTGGGTTCCAGTTTGCTCGCGTTGCTGGGCACTTCTGTGGTGGTGACAAGGCAGGAGAAGAAGTCAATGAGGATGATGCTATCCAGCTTCATTACCATTGGCATTCCACTTGAGATGTCACTCGGAACAATAATGGAGGAGCAGGTACATGGATGCAATATAATTGACAGCCTGAAATTCAACTAAGGAATTTGAATTTTGATTCCATCTTTATCTCTCAGAGGGTCACCAATGATCATTTGCTTTTATACTAGCTTATCTAGCAAGGGTGATAAAGCTGTAGGACAGACCATAACATAAGTTTACCCAAACTCATTTCTGTATTCTACCCAAATTATAAAAAAAAATCATTTTGGTAAATTGATTAGTCGTAATTAGCGACGGAGCGTGAAATTCAACTCGGGGAAAGGTAGGCGAGATTTTCGGTGCAATTAACTTTTACTTTCAAGTACCGTATACAGATTATAATTATATAAATTAACATCATGTTCACGTCATTTCCACCTCTCAATTTCTTCCCTCTTTTTTTTGTACTTTTCTTTTCCTCTTTTTATTACTTTTTAATCTTATCTAAGATAGAATATTTCTTTTCCTGACTTATCGTTTTTTTTTTTTTTGATAACCCAGGGAACCCCCGCACGGCCGATAGCCGGGGAGTAAACCCTGGGGGCGACACGTGCTAGCCACCACACACGTGCCACCGGTTAAGTCACCCTGCGGCGCCCGGGATTCGAACACTCAACCTTTTGCGAAAGGAAGAGTGCGCGCTCCAGCAGCGCCACCCAGGCGGGTGGTTTTTCCTGACTTATCGTTTAAGTGTACGATCTTCATTTTTTCACTAAAATAGATTCACTCGAAAACGCAATTAATATCCAAATGAAGAATTCATCACCCTTTCCCAAAAATAATGGCCAAAACTTGACAAAAGATTTTTTCGCTCATAAAAGGAAAAATTGAACTTTTCTAATGTCAAATGAAAAAAAAAAATCGGAGTATATACCAATTAATTAACATAAGAATATACAAGTCAGAAAAATTAGCGGGACCATGCAAAACCTAGGTCGAGATTATTCATTCCAGAGCTTAAACTTAACCTTCTGAATCTGATTGCATACAATAGAAAATTAATAGCGTCTTTGTTCACTTTGATTTCCCACAAATATCACTTGAATGTGTAAAGAAAAAATGGTGGTACGTTCAAGCACGGACCATGCGGCTTGTGTCTTTGTCTGTCTTTTTATTTATGTGAGAAAACCGTAAATCCCAAACTAGGATGTGGACCAATGCCATGAAGGGAAACCAACCGTAGGATTGTGACACGTGTCCACCTAATTCTGATCCTCACCACACCCCGACCACCTGTCACCGCCACCACTTTCAGGTCTTGTTACTATCACGCATCGGGAAAATTGTCCAATTAGTCTTAAACTTATTGTACGAATGCCAATTTAATCCTAATTTTTTTAATTTTATCAATTGAGTCCCAAACTTTTGCGCGAAATTCTAATATAGTCATTCCAGCCAATTTTCGCCGGAAATGGCTGATGTGATGGTGTATCACATAAAATGATTGGTGATGACTGAACTACCACGTCCAAGAAAGAGAGGAGAGGTTACATTTAGAGTTTCGATTGGCTATGGCTGAGCACAAAATGGAGTGACCAATGTGTTGTCATCTAGGGTGCGGAGATAGTGGATGGGACTAGAGTAGGAGACGTTAGGTCTGCTCCAAAAAGTTGCCAAACCCAAATTCCCACACCAAATGGAAGAGATTTTCTTAAGTCACTCATGAGTAAGATCACCCTCCAAATGGTTATCAACTTGTGGGATCACTTTGAGTATTCATTTGGAGGTTTAGCCCACAAAGATCAGATTGGGTTTTTAGAGATGGTATCGGAGCATGACTTTCATCTGGTAAATGCATGCCATGCCATCCAACAAGAATGCGGAGAAATTGCTAAAGTGAGAGGGTTTTGATAGGGTGTAGCTCTTGACGCTGTCAGAATGGCGAATGAGTGAGAATGGATCAAATCACACATTGAATTGAGAACATGCCGAATATCTCACTAATTCCGTGATCCATGTAAGATGGGAGTTGAAACATGGATGGCCAGTCCAAATCTGAGATTGTTTGGATTTGGTCATGTAATGCCAATGTTTTTATTGATTAACCTATTGTGTTTGGTTGTCTAGATTTCTAGCCAAAATAGGTCTATATAGGATGAGACATGAAATCAAAGAATTTTGCTTTGTTCAATCCACTATTTGTTAAATCACAGTATAAAGCTTGAAATTTTCATATTTTACAATGTCCATTGTTTGGTAGGAATTGCATATTAGTGTAAATGACAAATTGGCCTCTATATGCTGTCCTTGAAAAATTACCATTCATAACATCATTTATCTCCCAAATTGACTACTTTAGTAAATTTGCATATTAATTGTTAAATAAACAGTATCGATTGAGATGTAAGAATGGCTTTCAGTTGGAGAAAAATTGATAGAAAAAATCTTCCTTTTCTTTTTAACTTTGTTCATAAAATCAGCAAAGTGAGCAAGTGAAACCAAATTATGAAGCCAAAGCATACATTAACACAATTGAACTACTTTTGCATGACTCTCACGTGATAGATCGGGGTTTTTGTTTATCTATGAAGAAGCATATGAAGAATCACCATGACATAGGAAAGACACAAAGCACGATCAGCTGTTACCTGTTGAATTGCCGCCTATAAGAAAGAACATCGCCCTCAGCAATCCAGAGATTTTTGCAGACAAAGTCGGGGGCAAAATCTTTTGAAAGGGAGAGTTATTAGGAGATTTGATATTTGTTAATGGGTGACGCTTTTTTCACTCCTCCTTTAGCTTAGACACTTCAATTTTTTGTGTTTTGACCATAATATCCCTTGTGTGGCCCACCACTTCCATTACAATTCTACAAAAGTGGTCTTTTTTCGTTTGGTCAACTCTTTTTATTACAAACCCAAAAAAAAATATTTTTATTTTGTTTCTTCTTTTTTTTTCCTTATGGATCCCACTTTTCTCCTTTTTCATTATTTCCATGCTTTTAATTGCACCACGTCTCTATGTTTTCTCTCTTGTAGGCCATTTTCTTGTTTTTACGCCTCCCTACTCCTCAAGTTGTAGGGCATTGAAACAAGGTTGGCTTGCATTCAAATTAATAAAGACCGAATTTACAAAGACAAGGTAAACATATATTGGCAACACTAACACCAGTAGACAGTTGCTGAGGATTTAAGTCAGTAGTCATAATAAGGTTTCAGATAAGGCAATGAGCTCTTTTATTACATATTACATCATTGAATTAAGTATGATGTCACATTCACATGTTGAATAAAGATTTCCATCAAAGGCACAAAAATAAACAAGAAGAAGGAAAGTGAGACCCGCAAGGTAAAAAAAGAAGAAACAAAATAAAAAGAGTTTTTTTTAACCAACAAAAATGGTGGGCCACAAAAGGGATAATTTGGCATAAACAAGAAACAAATGAGTGTTTAAACTAAATGAGGAATGGAAAAAGCTTGACCCTTATTGATAACATAAACTTCTAATAACATGCTCCTGGACCTGCCAATTAACCCAGTTGAATAACTAGGACGCAAGTATGGTCGCCATATTGTTCTATTATAGTTACAAGTCAATCTTCCTTTATCCCACGATATATGCCTCCCAACTCACATAATTAGAGAATGCTAGATTTAGTAAGAGAGAGAGAGAGAGAGTATGATCATTCACCTTTGTGATTTCGAAAAGTATCATGCTTCAACTCTCTTGTCATTTTCATGAAGTTTCAACATGAACCAGAGAGTTATGGTGGAGAAGGAGCTTCAACTCTCTTGCCACTTTCATGAAACTTTGACACGAACCACATAAGGATCTCTTATAAAGAGTACAATGCTGGTATTTATAGCCTACAGTCGATGATTACATGTGGTTATTAAGGCTCCACTAATCAATGATTACATTGAAGGTTACATGGACTCGAATACTTGATGGTTACATCGCACTTTTCCTATGCCTCTAACAATTTTTTTTGACCAAACCGTAGACTACAACACTTGGACATTTTTTGATGTCAACATGTCTCCTTTAAAAGAATGAATGATTCATCGAGAGTCAGCATATACCTCATTCTTACCAGCAAATTTGATTTTTCACTGCCGAATTGCCTCTCGAATTGTTTTCTTAAAAACAATACAATTAACTGTGTTATGGTTCCTTGAATGGTACAGCTTGCAATATTTTCTGTCCCCTAAATCTCCCTTAATTGAAATTACTTAACCTTCGGTTGATTTAATTAAGCCACCTTTCAGAGTAAGTTGAAGATTCGCCTGATTTATTGATATTGAACAAGTAAACTAAAGCGTTTCCGCCCCAGCCATTGTTGTTTCTTTTATTTGGCAAGCTTTAACGCTGGACAAACATCAGGCATGTCAAGCACCACTTTTGCCACAACAGTTTCAATATTTTCATCTTGGTCATATTCATCCAGTGACTTATATCTTTCCATAAAAGTCATGTTTTGTGTAAAGTCTTCATGTAATTCTTTATCTCTTTGTTTGAGTAGTTGTGCATATTTATATACTCTCGTTGTCAATTGGAGTAAATCGGAGAAGTCTTCACATTCGAATGTATCTTTTATGTTGAATTTTAACCCATTGAAAGCCAAATTTGTGAACTCTTTCTTTGAGAGTGAAGTGAGGCATCGATTGTTGGAAAAATCTCCTATAATATTTTGAAGTTGACAAAACCATTTATTTCTCATTATTATTCGATAAATGGATATGTTATTTAATTTCAGGTAATGTTGATATAAAGGATGCTCTATAGCCATTAATGGAATCTGAAGTACAAAGTGGGAAGATTCACTAAAGCTGAATAGACACTACAAAAAAACATCTTTTTTCCGACGAAATTTCCAACGAAAAATTTGAAAAAATTCATTGGAAAACGAATTTCCAACGAAAAAAAATTCGTTGGTAATTCGTCGTCGCAAATTTTTCCAACGAAAAATTTCGATTTTCGTTGGAAATTTGCGACGAAATTTTTTTCGTTGGAAAATTCGTGGCTAAATTCGTTGGAAAACCTACAAAAATTTTTTTTTTGGTAGAAAAATTGTGGCAAAAATTTTTTTTTGGGTCAAAATTAGTTGGTAATTATTTTTTGCAAAATTCGTCATGACAAAAATCGTGCGGCCGAGGGCCGGCCTCACCGCCGGCGAGGGCCGGCCTCACCGCCGGCGAGGGCCAGCCTCGTCGCCGACGACGGCCGAGCTCGCCATGGCCGGCGAGCTCGAGCTCGTCCAGATCTGGGCGAGTTCTGGGTGACCTCGAGCTCGCCGACCATGGCGAGCTCGGCCCTCGCCATGGCCGGCGAGGGCTAGCCTCGTCGCCCTTCGAGCCGGCCGACCGCCCCGACGACCTGGTCAAATGTTCGAGCCGTCATGACTGGGGATCGGATGCCGGGCTGATTCATGAAATGGATAAGTTTGTACATTCAGCAGCAAGAACTCGCCCATGATGACGAGCAGCGTCAGGTTGAAGTCGAACAGCGCCGCCTTCTCGATCTCCGCCGCCAGCGCCGGCAGCGGCGAGCCAGGAGGGCTGAGGACGCGGCGTCGGCAAGGAGGGGCAGGGATTTCACGGAGAGGGAGGCGAGGGGCTTCGGGAGCCTGAACTTGGGGACGAAGAGGGTGACTTGGGGTTGCTGCTTGGGCTTTGAGGCGAAGAGGGTAGGTGGGATGTGGGTCTTGCAGGAGGAGGAGGAGGCCACGATCATCTTGGCCATGGCTACGATTCCGAGGACGGCGGTGGCGGCGAGACTTTCTCTCTCTAGCGACGGTTCTTTGCCGACTGCGTTTTGGAGAGAGAAAGAGAGAGGGAGAGATGTTGATAAAAGGGAAGAAGAAGAAGACGAGAAGAAGGAGACGAGACAGATTTTTCGTCGGGAAAATAAAAAAATTTTCGTTGGAAATTTCCAACGAATTCAAAAAAACCTGGTATTGTTCGGTATTTTTGAAATTCGTGGGAAAATTCGTTGGAAATTTCCAACGAATTTTCCGACGAATTTCAATTTTCAAGGCAATTATTTTAGTGTGTACAATTTTCGTTGGAAAAGTCGTTGGAAATTTCCAATGAAAAATTTTTCGTTGGAAATTTCCAACGAATTTTCCAACGAATTCAAAAAAACCCGGTATTATTCTTCATTTTTGAAAATTCGTGGGAAAATTCGTTGGAAATTTCCAACGAATTTTCCGACGAATTTCAATTTTCAAGGCAATTATTTTAGTGTGTACAATTTTCGTCGGAAAATTCATTGGAAATTTCCAACGAAAATTTTTTCGTTGGAAATTTTCAACGAATTTTCCAACGAATTCAAAAAAACCCGGTATGATTCGTCATTTTTGAAAATTCGTGGGAAAATTCGTTGGAAATTTCCAACGAATTTTCCGACGAATTTCAATTTTCAAGGCAATTATTTTACTGTGTACAATTTTCGTCAGAAAATTCGTTGGAAATTTCCAACGAATTTTCCGACGAAAATATTTTAGTTGGAAATTTCCAACGAATTTTCCAACGAAAAATTTTTCGTCGCTAATTTCCGACGAATTTTACTTTTCGTTGGAAAATTTGTTGCAAATTTTCGTCGCAAATTTTCGTGGCAAAAATTCAGTTTTTTTGTAGTGGGACTTTCGTAAAGGGTGAACAAATCAAGGAGAATAGGAAGTTCATGAAGAGTCGGAGGTACCATAACGAGATGAACAGTTGAGCGAATTTTTAATAACTATTGTACGCAGGAGAACTAAATGAATAGCAGCTCGTAAGTCAACTATAAATTTGGATAGACTCACAAGAAGCTGATAGAAGCAATTCACTATATCAAATATAAAAAGATATTCTACACATTATTTATGCAATCTGAATAAGAAGACTCGAACATTACTTTGACTAGTATCGCAGTGCAAAAGCAAATGAACATCTTGGCCTAGGCTTGGAAATCCAGAAGGAATATTCGAGGCAGAATTGAATTGATTGTTATTGATTTGATTAAATGAACTATTACCAAGCATAGCCAGATCTCCTTTGTACATTAGTTACTAAAAGTTGATTTTTTAATTACTAGAAATATTTGATTTTATGGGCAACCAGATCTTCGGTAATCGTGTCTATTATCTCCTACAAAAAATTGATTTTTTTTTAAAGATTATCCAATAGCTTGTTTAAAGATTAAGGACGATATAAAATACTCAATACATAGTGAAGGACACACGATAATAGAAAAGTCTCTTAATCAAGGACTTCTTTTGGATCCTTGCTATTTGGTTAAGAGATAAACTCACTAAAGGAAGCGAGGTTTTGCTCCTACGAGGGCAAGCATGGCCTATCCCCATCCTGTGGGGTGGGCTCTGTGGATGCGTTCCTTATTTATACGTGCCGGTGTCCACACGCCTCACATCTCAAATTCTCTCCACATATTTATTTTCCCTCGGAAGAGGGAATACCTTTTGGAAGTTTTACATCTCGGTGATCTCAAGCTTCGGGAGAGGAACAAGATGGAGCTTTTTAGGGACATGCTCACTTGGTTCCTTGGCTTTTGATTAAGAAAGTGCTCTATAAGAGACTTAACATGTGCTGAAGGACACATGGTGTCGAAAAAGTTACAAATTTAGATGTAGTCACATTCACTTTGTTTTACGCGCATGATTTTATTCACTTATGTCCCAATATTTCTAGAGATGTCATAACTCGTTGTAATCCTTGTTTTGAGAAGTGCACAAGTGCGTGATCAGTGCTGAGTTATTGATAATGTGATCCGTCAACTTAAGGTAGAAGTAGTATGTGCTAAATTGTAACCATTCAAGGGATTGTTAGTGGATTCGAGCTTATTGGTGGCTGTTAGTTTGGGAAAGTGGACGTAAGTTTGATCATAAGCCAAATGCTTTAAACTTTGCATGCATCATCTTCTATCTCTTTTCTTATCTAGTCCTATGTTCATAGAATCATCTTGCGCTTAATATTCATGCATATATCAAACTGGTTCTACTTATATCAAACTAACTTGTCTTATTCCGCAAACATTGACAAGTTTTTATAAATCAACCTATTTACCCCCCCTCTAGATTGGATAGTTGGCTAAATCTAACTCTAGCCTTTTTAAACCGAGCAATAAACCGATCGATTGACCATTCTTATACTGATAGAGCCTAGCCAAGTCAGCGATCAATATTTCAAGAATCATTCTATAAAATTAAAAATGAAATGTCTTTCTGTCTATGCCCAATTACAAATTGAATTAGGTGGTGAATTAGTGTACCAAGTGAAAACAATTTTGGATAAACACAAAAGAAACAACCTAAGCCTTAAGATTCATTTGTTCTTCCTTCCTTTAGGAAAAGGCTGGTTGTCTTGATCAGCAATTTGTGCTAGGGTCAATTGAGGATTTGGTTGGCTATCTTCCCCCCCAAGGCGGTGATGCTGGTATTGTCGGATTATCTATGTTAATATTAATCGAAAAAAATTAGGCCTTCAAGGAATATTCACATTGGGGGTACCAATGGATCTACTAGCCGTACATTTCCAATATTTGGCATTTGTTAGCGCGTCGGCCGGTTTGATTTGCCGAATTATTGTTATCAATTTGGTTATTTTGACCAACATTAATTTGATTATTTCCATTATTTGATTTTCTTATTCCATTGTTCTGGCCTTGATTAGAAGATTCAGGCCTTTGCATAAGTTTTTTTTTATAAGGGGTTTAATACTCCGATTAACATTATTAACATGAACAAGTGAAGAGGGACTAGAAAGGTACCTTGTTACCACTAAATTTGCTTTTAGTGGTTGGGTGAACGATCCTGGTCTTGACAAGGCATCATAGAGAGCATTGATGACAATCGGCTTAATCACGTCTGACATGTGACTCATAATGTAGTTCGCCATATCATTATGCTGCTCTTTGAACACCCTTCTCATGGTTGACACCATGTTGGAATTTGGAGCAACATCCCCTAATTGCTCTTCTGGAAAATGCCTTTAAATATCAATTTCTTTGTGTCGATTTCCTTTTGCCGCTCTCGTGATGGCTAAAGATTTATAAAGTTTGTGGCATTGATTGTTGCCGATAGGATTGTTGTTGCTAGTAGCATTGTTGAGCTTCTATTGATTTCTAGTTCTTGCCATTGTAGTCTCCTTGAATCAACATAATGCGTCCTATTGTGCATGCCAAAATGTTATTTCACCAAAAAGATGATGAAATACCTTACGGAATATGACTAGATCAATATGAATCGACAATGGTTGTAAATGGTTATTTTGTTGATTTTGGACAAAAAAGTAAACAATAAGGAATTTAAATGTATGAACACTAGTAACAATCGTTGCAAACGATGTAAATTGCAGGAAAATAAAGATAAAGTTAAATTTTCAGAAGAGCTTTGAGTTTGTGATTGATTGGAGGTTTACAAAGTGTGCAATGCTGATATTTAAAGTCCACAATCAACAGTAAGAAGCGGTTACTAAGACTCCACCACTCGACGGTTATATCCACTCCTTTATTCGACGATTACATTGCACTCCTCCTATGCTTCTAATCTGTCCACTACAACACTTGGACACATTCTTTTGTGTCAACAGTATGTCCATGCATGAATAATATACATGATAGAAGCTTATGCCATGTCCATGCATGAATGCACTCATCAACAAATGCATACAGTGTAAATCGATAAGAAGCAGCTTAATCTTTCCCTAAGAACAAGGCCAACAAATCCCACTATCGGGAAATGTGGATTCCATTTTAAATCAATTTTGACAGGAACAGAACAAGATTCCAGGTCTTAAGAGGATAAGACAATCCATCATTTCAAGGGACACTGAAATTTAGATGATTGGTCATCATTGCGACCTAATTAGACGAACCTTTCATAAAAACCCAAAACCCAGAGGCGAGTGAGCAGTGCTTCCCACATATCATTTTTTTAATCTCAAAAGATGGCAATCCAATCCAGGCCATGACTCAATGCTATATAGGACAAAACATTCCCAGAACAAACATTAAAATAAAGGGGAGACTCATGCCACTCATCGCTTCCATGCCTCGATTTCCCCACATGCAAGAATCTAAGCAAAGATTGTGTGGGATGGTAATAAAGATTTGCCTTCTTTGAAGCAGACAATATTTTATTTGGCCTTTAACTAATCTAAGTTTTTTATATTATGCAATGTAAGTTGCATGGAACGAGGGAGCACGAAGAGAAGCACACATGTTCCATTAGGTAAGTTGGGCACATTAATCAAATGATGCATTATTTTCTAATTATATAAATGACGCTTTTATTTCGCAAAAAATGAATAAAATAAATGATTTGGAGAATATTTTCCAAAAAATTGATTGCTTAAATCACTTTAAAAAAAATGAATGAACGAAAATTATTTTGATTGCACACGAAATTATTTAAATATAAATTGTTCTCAATAATGAAACACTTTTCATTGGCTAATTATTTTAAGCAAAATGATTTTTAAATCATTTAATTTTTATGAAATAAATGAGCCGAGAAGTCTCATCTTTTCATCAAAACATTCAATATGCCATGGCACATCATACGAAACAAATCATCTCCTATGAGCTTATCTCATCTTCTTTATCGTTAGCAAAGGTCACATCAAACTCTTTCGGATGAATTTGTTCTCCTAGTCACCTGTTCACATCTTTTGCAAGTGTTCATGCATCAACGAAGCACTCGCATCTTTGCAACTTTGACTCATCATTTTTTGCACATACGCCAAATATTATCATCACATAGTGCTCGTATATAAAAGAATATCGAAGGCTCTTCTCTCTTTAATTTTTTATTTGCTTGGGAAATAATATAAAGAAACAAATGAGACATTGGGAAGGATGGGGAGAGCAGAGATTCCACTTCTTTAATGGAAGAAAGGGATGGGGCATTCAAAAGACACCCCCCTCTGTTATCTCGACCAGGTTTCTGCCATTCTCTCATCCCATGGCAAAATCTCCAATTTGAACGCGCCACCCCCCCACCCCCTTCTTTTCATGTACATAAATTTTCTGTGGTGGGTTATCAGATGTGAACAAAAGTTGGCAATAATTTCGTGTGTGTGTGTGGAGAATCGAATCCCCCCCCCCCCCCCCCCCACCCAGCATCAGAGGCTGTCTATCGGACAATTCATGTATTTTTGACCTACATGGAAGGCCGTACGTTCTCATACTATTGCATCACACCGAATGATCGACATGGATGAATAAATCCTGTCCTATGTTTTGTGGTCCCCATGCTATGGGCATTACATCGCGCTCGTAGTGAGACTACATGCGTAAACTATCCACACATATAAATCTGCTATAAATTATTGAATTACGCAGCTGAACTCTCGACTTTTCCTTCGGGCCAGTTAGAGTCATACGGGTTGAAACGTACTTAAAAGCTCTGGAAGAGAGGGACTACAGATGGTGGAGGCCATGTCTGTCCCTATCAAGAGAAGCGAAGGTGTAAATGCGCGGCTGGTGTGTAAATATATATTTTTTTCTTTTTACCCTCCAACACTTGTTTGCATATGTATGTACGTGTTCATGAAGCGCGAAAGAGGGGAGGGACAATGGAAACCAGATGGTCAAAGAGAGAGAGAGCGCATAATGATCTGCCAAAATTTCGTGGTGTCAGAGAGGGGAAATGAAAGCACTGATAGCTCCCTTTTCTTTGTTTTAGTCATCATGCTATTTACCCGCACGAGAGAGAGAGAGAGAGAGAGAGAGAGAGAGAGAGAGAGAGAGAGAGAATTGTTCATATACCCTTAGTAAAAAAAAATGCATTAATTTAGAAAAGAGAAAGAAAAAGAAGAAGATTGAAGGCAAAAAATTATGACAAATGTTGTATGGATGTGTACTTGCTAGGGTTTAGTTTGAAGATGGGTTATCTAGTCCTATAAAAAAATTGTTAGTTGCACCCGAAACATATAAATAGAGTAGATATCATCTGTTAAATCTTGTGAACTTCATGCGAAACTTATAAAATTTAATTGATCATGTGCACCGATCCGCATCATTGGGTGCAACCAATAACTTCTCTTTAGTCCTTCACTCTCTTGCCTCGTTTTGGCTCGCATGGAAATTTATATGGAGGGTTTTTCGTTTGGCTGGGTTGGTTGAATCGTTGATGGCTTTGCAGGATTGAAAATACTGTTGTGTATGCTCTATGGCCTTTGGGTCAAAGGGAAGCCTGGGGCAAGAGACAAGGAGAAGTAAAGACATAAATATAATGAGCTTTTTGGGGTCCTCTTTATTGCATTGACGACTCAATCTTTGGCTTGCCAAATGCATACTTGATAATTTCACACGTTAGATTGAGAAGATTAGATTTTTTTTTCGAGATTATTTATGCTATCAACCGTAAAAAAATAAGGGAAAGAGTTATTATTTTCACAAGTACGCTTTTGTGTTAAGATCTCAATAAAGTAAAGACAACGATTTTCAAATTTCTTACTAAATGTTGTGGCAAATCTTGATAACAAGTTGAAATGTGCGATGTCCACACATTGATACTTGGTTTTATAAGTGTTAATATACTGTTTGCTTAGTGACGAATCTTATGTCGTTTCTCAAGATATATGAAGATTAGTGTTTGAGATGAACAGTATTATTCAAAATAAAAAACCTACGGTTTGACGAGCGATACAATGAATGGATCATTACATATCAAGAAATGTGAGGTCTCGAGGTTGATTTCTGATCAATTCAATCTCTTTGATTCCAGCCACAATAAAGCATCTTCCTTGCAAATCCCTAAACCAGATGCTGAACCGTTCACTAGATTGTTTGCTTTGATCATGGCTCGTTCTTGGAGCACCGGCATCACAGCCTTATCCGGGCTCTTGCCGCCAATATGATATTGTCTGCTCTGGTCGTGGTTCAGCCGGGCCTTTATGACTTTAGAAAGTGTTCTTCTAAAGTAATTGAGACAGCGTACTTAGAAGCGACACAAATAAAGCTTGTATTCGTTGGAGATAATGTACTCTTCGTCTTCGATCACGTCCTTTTTTCACACACTGTACTTTCTATACTGAATTGTATCTTTTGAAACCCCATTCGTGATAGAATGATTAATAGCTCCCATTATACCTGCATAATCCGACATGCTCGGCTAAACTTCACATGGCGGTGCGGTTTGGTTTGCCTTGGAATGTATGAATGATTTTGCAAGTTTCTGCCAAACTCAGATAAGGTGAATGCATTGGAGTGAGAGATAGAGGGAGAGATTTGTTTTTTTTTGATAACCGAGGTGTCCGCGCGGCCGGCGAGTTAGGGCTCAAACCAGCGGTGATGCTCGACTAGTCCTCGAGGGGGGCCAGCGCAGCATCCCACCGCTACGACCCCCCACTTAAATCACCGATAGGCGAGTTTGAATCCAGGACCTCTCGTGAAAGGAACTGAGCGCAAACCAACGCAGCCACCGATGGGTGGGTGAGGGAGAGATTTGTTCATTACTGCTTAGTTGAGTTTACCACTAAAAACATTTTACGCGATTTTTATTCCACAATTTCGGCACCCCATCAGAGAGAGAGAGAGATTTGTTCATTACTGCTTAGTTGAGTTTACCACTAAAAACATTTTATGCAATTTTTATTCCCCAATTTCGGCACCGCATTAGAGAGAGAGAGATTTGTTCATTTCAGCTTAGATGAGTTTACCACCAAAAACATTTTACACAATTTTCATTCCACAATTTCGGCACACCCATCATTAGTCCTTGAAACTACGTGCGAAGCCCAACGGGAGGCATCGAAAAACCAACGCTTGAAAGGGAAAGGGAGAGCTGGAGGCAGATTCTTGTGAACTGTGTAGGGGAAAAGGAGAGAAGGTGGGCCTCTACAAATCATTTTTGTATTTAAGTTATGTCATGATTAGGTATAGCCTCCATCTTTTTCATACACAAACCCCCAAAAACTCAAAAAAAATTTATCCATCAATAATTGGATTAAACATTTAGAGAATCCGTGAGATCAATTTAAATACTTGAGGAACAGAGATGGGAAATCATAGAGTCTAACATGATAATTTAAATAACTCAACTAATTACATGATGTTAAAAATGTAGTATATGATGTACTAACTAGACTAATCATATCTCATAAATCTGGTGGTATTTATACACCGAAATCCAAAAGGAGATAAATTACATGAGTCTTGCATTAGATTTATATTCTTCTCAGCATTATACAAGTTGTGTGTGTGACAGAGAGAGAGAGAGAGAGAGAGAGAGAGAGAGAGAGAGAGATTTTCCAAAACAAAAGTACAAACGTGAGACATACTTCCCTCATGGTGGTCCTCCTATATAAAAAGGATATGAAGGAGGGCTAGGGGATAGGGTGTTTTTCCTGGTTTTTCAAGATAGTGATAGAGCAGATTAAAGGGGAGAGAGAGAGAGAGAGAGACAGAGAGAGAGAGAGAGAGAGAGACAGAGAGAGAGAGAGAGAGAGAGCGCTAAAAAAGAAGGGCGGAAAAAGGCATAGACTTCCTAAGAGCTAGATTCCATGGAGGAACACCTCATCCCACTAGCAGCCACTCATCTCCTTCAACACACTCTCAGAAGCTTGTGCCTGCATGAGAACTCCCAGTGGGTTTATGCTGTCTTTTGGAGGATCTTGCCTCGGAACTATCCACCCCCCAAGTAAGGATCTACAAAAAATATTTGTATTCGTTCTTCTATGTGATTTCTATATTTTTGTTTTCCACAAGAGAGAAGGTTCCAATAAATTTTTATTGAGGAAGGATCACACCTGAAGATTCCCTATCTGTTCATCAATAGTATACCTTGTCGCTGTTATTATTATTATCATCATCATTATCATCATCATCATCATTGCCCCGATCTTCATGCTTCAGATGGGAAGCTCAAGGAGGTTATGAAAGGTCAAGAGGAAATAGAAGAAACTGGTACCACCTCTTATTTCTGTCTAGATAGAGTTTCTTGCTGTCCATCCAGACGGGTCATCCTTTTTTTTTTCTTTTCATTTGATGCCATCTTTTGGTTGTGTCCATAATACTTATGGCAGGATATTGGTTTGGGAGGATGGCTTCTGCAACTTCGCCGCCTCAACGGCAGTGGAGTCCGCCAGCGGCGATTACCCGAGCTCCTCAGTGTATGGCAACTGCGAATTCCCGCAATACCAAGGACTGCAACCGGAGCTTTTCTTCAAGATGTCTCATGAAATTTATAACTATGGAGAAGGGTAAGCAAAGAATTTTCATGTTCATTTTATTCCATTAGTTCTTCCTTTTTGGCCAAGCAGAGTAATCGTCCCCGCCGATTCTTGTTGCTAACCCTTGGATGGATTTAGATAGAGAAAGGAGAGCCAATGACATTTTCTTTGCGCAGTATAATTGGAAAAGTGGCTGCAGATTATAGCCATAAGTGGATACACAAAGAGCCAAACGAGCAAGAAATCAACTTCTTGTCAGCATGGAACAACTCAGCCGAATCAGTGAGTAACTCGGCCTATTAGTCCTCCATTCTGTTACCCTAACTTTCAACTTTATCACTTAATAATTTAACTGCAAGTCCTTTACGAATATCTTCTCTAACTTGATGACATACTATATCCATTAACAGCATCCTAGGACATGGGAAGCACAGTTTCAGTCTGGTATAAAGGTAAGATAACAAGTGAAAAACCACAGTTTTTGAATGAAAATTAGATGTTTTAGACACAATCTTTACGCATAAGTATCTTCGATTTGATCGGAACCTACATATGTTGCAGACAATCGCATTAATTGCAGTTAAAGAAGGTGTGGTTCAGCTTGGCGCTGTCAACAAGGTTCTTCGCTCTTTCTCCCCTTCTCAGTCTTCCACTCTAAGAAAGAACAAAACTACCTTTGATCATGTCCTGTGTGTTTCTCACAATTTTTTCCCGTTCTCCCCTAAAGGGTCGGGGAAAATAATAGTGCTCTTCATTTATGCTGTTAGTCTTGTTCATTTTTCTCACCTTTTTTACCGTCCTCAAACTTACGTAAAAGGTGGTAGAAGATCTCAGCTACGTTGTACTACTGAGGAAAAGGTTCAGCTACATAGAGAGCATTCCCGGGGTGCTCTTGCCTCACCCATCATCTTCTTCATATCCCAATGTGGGATACAGCGGCGCACCAGACGGTGCATGGCACTTCCAAGCGAACCTTCAACCGCCGTCTGACCTTTGCGATCCATTCAACCAGCCATTCAAGATCACGCCATCCATGAGCAGCCTTGAGGCGCTTCTCTCAAAGCTCCCGTCGGTTGTGCCGCCACCAGGGTCCGAATACTGCCACGAGCAACCACTGATGCAGTTCATGACTCCGCCACTGGAGAGGCCGCCCCTGGTGTTGATGGCCGGTTTGGAGAAGGTGGAGGCCAAGGAGGAAATGGAGGAAGATTACGGGGAAGGAAGGAGCAATGTGGTAGGCGAAAGCAGCAGCTCGATGTCGGGTTACCGTCATCCGGTGCACACGCAGCAGCATTATTACCAGCGGCAGGACGTGAACTCAACGAGCAGCGCCAGCAACAATTGGTTCTAGCTACGCGACATCAATACAATCTCCACATTCAATTTATAAATTTAGGAAAATGGATCTCTAACGTTTGTAGCTTTATGTTTCCAGTCTCTCTGTCTCTCTCTGTGGGTACTCACTGGACGAGGCTTGACTTGCATGGCAGAGAAGCACTTCCATTGTCAGATCGATCTCTAAAGCTTAATATGAAATAATGAATCCAGCAGTCCAGTCTTTTGTATCTGCTCTTGTATGGCACTTTGCAGTGGATGATAAGAGAGAGACGAGAAAGACTTGTCACACATGCGTATGCGCTCAATAAGTACTTTTTTTTTTGGTCGGATGCTCAATAAGTACTTACATGCATGTGTATATGAATCCATACCCATCCTTCACAATACATGGGAACTATCACTTTATGAATTCCCATTAGCACGAATCACTAGCTTAATTTGCAATTGATTTAAATCACAGCAGGTGTTGTGTGTTAAGATGATTGTTTCATTGCATAATCAATTCGGGAGATCTTTCATGAGATAAACTAGCTAAGCTGTTTTCACCAGAAACTTGAAGCTGCCATGTAAAATGGTTTGGCTCGAGTTCTCATCTCAATTAATAGGCCAATCAAATCATATTTGAAGAATCTATGGATCCCATGAAGTTTTCATACAGATTTTCGATCCTAATTGATTTTTCGCATCACTGTTACCCGTATGAATTTACCAACATTAATTATATTGATTGTCAACTTTTCTTCGATTGAATTACCAATTAATTTTGCGTTATTAATCCTTATTTGAGTTAGTTAGAGAGCTTTATTGGTTTTTTAAATAACCAAATTCTCATGTTATTTAACAAAGCTCATCTTATTTTTTACAAACTTGTACTTATCTTTATTACCAACGTCTTAAATTTTCCAATTTAAAGTCACCAACTTTTATTTGAGTGACTTACCAATTAGTCTCCGATTAAGTAAACAACCAGTTATCAGCTATCGACAATCCTTTAAGTTTCTAATAAATGTTTATTTATTTCTAAAATTTACCAAATTTTCTTTTGAATCGCCACTTCTATTTGCATTGCTTGTCGACTTTCTAAACTCACCACTTATTTTTAAAATTTGTTAACTTCAATTAGACTGATTACCAATTTATTTCCAATTAAGTTACCAACTGATTTTTGTTACCAACTCTTATCTGCGTTACTTGCCAATGTTTATTTCTCCTTTTATTTTTAAATTACTAACTTCTCATATCTCAGACAAAAAAAAACATAATAAATTCTCTAATCAATTTTACCAACTTTTGATTACACTTGTTACCAGCGGTTAAATTTGCCAACTATTATATAAAATTACTAACATTTATTTGTGTGAAGTACCTACTTTTCTTCAACTAGCATTGGGTTCCCACCTCTCATTTGAGCTGCTCAGCAATGCCTATTTGTTTTTCCTTAAATTTATCAACTCAACCTTTTTATTATGTCATGACTTTTATTTGCCTTAATTACCGACTTATTAAATTTACTAACTTCTTTTATTTCCTTTTCTTAAAAGAAGCTGCCAGTCGTTTGCTCTGCCAATAGTGTTTTGATTCTTATCAACAATTATTATATCAATAAGGAAAAGTTCTCATTGTCTGTCTTTATTTATTTGAGTTGATCAGAAATTGAAACCCGCTTGACGGAGTGAGCCGCAGATGATTTGTATCGTGGGCCGGGCCATAGCAATACAAGGAGAAGGCCACTGGCTAAACATTTGTGGTCTATGTCTAGGTTGTAATTGGAAATTGGAAGATAAAGTAGGACACTTTGATATTCCTATGGGTTAGGCCATTCCAGCCCCTTCAATATTCATACCTGGGTCTAACTTCACACCAAAAGATTAGAAAATTGGTGTAGGGCCGGCAATGCTGGACACGACCCGTTGGATGGCACGAGGCAAAACACAAATTATAGAGAAAAAAATAAGAATATGAAACAACATGATACGCCTAATTTATATGTTGACACGACTTAACATATTTTCACCGTAATTCAGTTATTTGACATGTAAAATGAAATTTAACATGTTTTAGGATGGCGCAAATTACAAGCAAGATTATCAGGTGCCAACACTAATTGCCAACCATAGATTGGTGGGGATAATTACCAAAAAAAGCCCTAAATCTTTTTCACTTGAGCCAATTTAGTCATAAATCTTTTAATTTGATCAATTTTTTCATAAACCTTTTAACAATTTGCCAATGTAGTCCTTCTGGCCAATTTTAGCTGGAAATCGCCAACGTGGAAGTTGGCCATCCTACGTAGCATGATCGACGATGACGTAAATAATTTTTACAATTTTTAAAAATGTTTCAAAATTTTTTATATATTTATTTTTCTTTTTTTTCCATTGTGGCCGCCGATAGTTGCTGGTACCTTGCCAACTACTAGACGAGGGTGGGCAGCCCTCACTAGCGGCCAGCGAGGCCCAACGAACCTCGCCAGTCACAATGAGAAAGAAAAAGAAAGACAAAAGATATAAAAATATATATACAAAATTAAGAAATTTTTTTAAAAAATTATTAAAAATGTCCATGTTAGTGTTGGCCATACCACGCAGGACGGCTGGCATCCACGTCAACGATTTCTAGCCAAAATTTTCTAGAAGGACTACATTGGTGAACCATTAAAAGATTTATGATTATATTGACCAAATTGAAAGATTTATAATTGAATTGACACAATTACAATATGTTTAAGACTTTTTTGGTTATTTCTCTTGGTGCGATAATTTTTTCTACTTTTCTAAAGAAAAATTAAGTGTTTCATTTCTTTTGAAAGTCAACTAAAGCCTTTTAAGTTACTTTTTCTTCTTAGATAAGGTAGATACTTTTAATTGTTTATAATTAGCACGAATGATGCATTTAAATATATAATGAATTTGGATTTCCCATATAAATGCAAACTAACACATTCTTTAGCCTTCCTACCAAAAAAAAAAAAAACACATTCTTTAGCTTTATGTGTATTTTAAAGAAAAATGAAATTTCATTAAAAGGAATCAACATAATTATTAGGATGCATGTATGGGTTATATATGTTAGAGAAATCTCACATGGGACATTGGTGTAATGCAAATCGTTTAATATATCTTAGTTGACCCATAATATTGACATAAGCTTTTGAGTGAATGTGGGTTAAACTAGATATATTCACAAGCTCGGACTTGGGTTCCTTTTTAGTGGTCTCCCTAAATGAAATGTATCGGGCTTTTGCTATACGCTTATTAATCTCAACAAATTGTTATCAGAATTGATGGTCAATGAAGCTGAGAGCGATTTCTAGGTAGTGGTGGGCATTGTGATGTAACAATGCATGCTCAGTGGCAAACTTCATATCTTGATGTAGAAGGATATATCTAGATTAAGGTGTTTAAAGGGGAGCAGACTTAACACTAAGCTACTCATGAGGAGGAGATTGTTCAGATATACGTGTGAGTTGTATTAGAGAAATCTCACATCAGAAAATTGGTGTGGTGTTGAGTATTGAATATGACATAGTTGGCCTATAACTTATTGGCTATTAGCCCACGCTCCGACCTGAGCACTCCAACTCCCGCACCAACTCGGTGAGCCGATATAAAGTCGTCCATTCTTCAAAGGCAACAATTTAAGTAGAAAAATTGCTAAGAATTGAAGCTAATGTATGTCTGGCGTGGATTGCTAAAATTGTATTATATAAAAATGGATCAATTTAGATAGAATCATTTTTATACCGACCCATATCCAACTTAACCCTCCCATTTGACGGGCCTAGTCAATGGCAACTCTTCTTGGTCTTTCTCCTTCCTCCTCTCTCTATACTAAGTCAACCTCCCTCTCCTCCTCCTCGCTCTCACCTCCATCATCTAACTTGTCTCCTGAGCTCTCTCTCTCTTTCTCTCTTACATGAACACAGCCCCGACCTCCAAGTAGTCCTTAGTAGTTGCAAATTTCATTGAAATTGCCCTCTTCGCCGTCTTCCTCTTCTTCACTTGCAACTGGCGCAGGCGGAACCGTGGCCGCCAGGTCCAATTCCTGACCCGCTCGATCTCAAATCCGGAGGAGCTCTCATCCATCACTTAGATGTGCATCTCTCTCTCATTGTCCGATTTCGTTGAGCTGCATGGTTTCTTCTTCTCTTATTCGATTCATTGTTTGGTGAGGATAAGATATATAATTTTTAGTTAATTATTTGCTCTCCACTGTTGGTTCTACGGATATTGTTGGAGCAGGAAAATTAAATTGGATTTGTGATGCTTGTTATAACTAGCCCCACCAACTACTTGCGAAAATTTATCAAAGAGATCTTACTTAAAATCACGGTGATCTTGCTAAATAGTCATTCGTGTAAATTGGAGATGCATCGGTCCAACACACAACTATCAAACAAGGCTTAGAAATCAAGCAATGCAACAAAGTGCTCCAGAAAAGATAAATATTGCCTAATGAAGAACACAAATCGGTTTTCTATTACAAACTTTGGAAATCATTTTCCAACTAATTTTTGAGTTATCCACAAGCATAAAATTTCCGTTTTCTTAAAAAACAACTTCTTAGAAAATATTTTCCAATTTCATTGTATTTTCCTTGAACCAAATGGAGCTTCAATCTTTTTTCATTATCAGCCTGCTCATCTTCATTTCAAACTGTGATCGGGGGAGAGGAAAGAGAGATCGAGACTAGGCTCCACGTCGCGGATTTGGGCATTTGTATCGAGGTGAAAAACCAGACCTTTGAAAAAAAATATCTAGTTTTATTTCAGTGCAAAAGATTTCGGGTTGGATCACACGTCGGGTAGGTTCACAAAATCCATCTTCTTCCCCAAATTGATGTCTGAAATGGGAATGCCATTCTAAGAAAAAAATGTCCCTAATTTCTACATGCGGAAGAATGCAATAAAGAACTAAGTCAAATTCCAACAATATCAATTGATTTGATCTCCATATGAAGGCGACCTTTGAGGTGAAAAATTTAGGTGTCAACAAATTCCCATTTATCACTCCCAGCAAAATTTTACTCTCTCAATGTTCAAGTTGTTTTGACCGAACATTTTATTTTTGTGAATATCTTCTATTTTCGTTGTCGATCAGTCAATTAAGTCGGTGTTACTTGATGTACTATTAGAGCTAAATGGTAATCACTTTGATGTCAAATTTATTAAAATGTGTCTAATCATTTTATGTTATTAAAGCGACAAATTTATACGTTAATTAGTGTCAAAATTATAAGAGAATCGGTTTAAAATTCAAATTTCAAATTATCCTCCATAATTTCAGCTTTCTCATTGTTGTAAATAGCTGTCAATTAGTTGAGATTTTTTCCATATTTTTACTTGTTGCCATCCTTGTACATGTACTGTAAATATCACTGATATACAACAATGAAAATTATCTTGAAAAATATTCTTTTAATCTTCTCCTTTTATGGTATCAGAGCGTATTTGCTCCTACGAGCCTCTCTCATCCCTTGTCTGCTCCTAGCCATGGCTGCCACAAACTCTACTTTTGAAACAATGGTTGCTACAAACTCTGCTTCTGAAACAATCCTTCCCGAAGTTCTTGCAGCCACTTCAACCAGGCTTACTGCAATCTCTGCTGGTGCGCAGCTTCCCATGAAGCTGACTTCCACCAACTATGCTTCTTGGCAGGCTCAATTCATGTCCTTGCTAGTCGAATATGACCTTAAAGGATTTATTGACGGAACGCGTCCTTGCCCATCGGACGAGATCACCCGCGGCAATCAAACAGTCCAGAATGCTGCCTATTTTTATTAGATTAGACAAGATCAACTCTTGCTCAATGGGATTTTTGCTTCCACTTCCGAAGCCATCATTCCCCTTATTGCCTCTTGTGCAATATCTCAAAGTGCATGGAACAAACTTGCAACACTCTATGCAAGCAAATCTCGATCCCGTGTCATGCATCTCAAGGACCAATTATCAACGGTTAAACGCAACTCTCGTTCTATTTCTAATTTTTTACAACAACTAAAATCTATTGCAGATGAGTTGGCAATGATTGATTCATCTCTCCATGACGATGACCTTGTCATCCATGCTCTCCGGGGATTAGGATCGGAATACCGTGAAATCACAGCGGTGATTAGTGCTCATGAACACACAATCACTTTCGAGGAACTTTATGACAAATTAGTCGCCCATGAAATGTTCCTTCAACACGAAGAAACGGCAGCTAAAGTCCTGCCGGTAACAGCCAATTTTAGCACTCGAAACACTCGAGGTCCGAGAGCCCCATCTCGATGGAACAATTCTAGCAGTTTTGGACAACCTATCGGAGACTCCAGAAATTCCTTTGGCTCTCGCAATTTAGACCGTCGGAGAGATCACAGAAGCAGTGACTCACGATCTCCACTGCACAATAGCTCTCGGCCCGTTTGTCAATACTGTGATCATGTGGGACACTTCGCCAAAAATTGTTTCCGTATTCGAGACGCAATCTGTGCTTCGAATGCAAATGTTGCAGCCGGCCCAAGTTCAACCCAAGAAGCAGGTTGGTTGATTGATTCGGGAGCCTCACATCATGTTACAAGCGATCTTATTAATTATCTCTGCATAGCGAGTATGAAGGTCCGGATGAGATAGTCATTGGCGATGGCTCAGGTTTGAGTATCACTCACATTGGTTCTACCACATTAAATTACCCACATACTTCCTTTCAATTGTCTAATGTTTTACGCACTCCTCACATAACCAAAAATTTAATTTCGGTTTCACAATTTTGTCGTACTAACCGAGTCTCGATTGAATTCTTTGCCTCTCGTTTTTTGGTGAAGGAACTTCGCACGGGGGCGATGCTACTTCGAGGAGAACTTAGAGACGGCATTTATCAGTGGCCGCCATCCTCTTGGCAACCACATGTCTCACACACGGCTTTGGTTGGTGAGCGGATGCGAGCACCTACGTGGCACGATAAATTAGGTCATCCATCCATCGAAATTTTACGTCATATCATTAAGCATTTTTCACTTCCGTCGTCAAATGAGTCTAGTCTAGGAAATAAGTTACCACGTGCTTCTTGTCATTGCAATAAAAGTCATAAACTACCATTTCATTCTTCTACTTTAGAAGGTAGACATTATACTCTTTATTCTGATGGGGGCGGAGAATTCATTAAACTCAAATCATTTTTAGCAAAACACAGAATTTCACACCTAATCGCACCTCCATACACCCCACAATTTAACGGCACCGCTGAATGGCGTCACCGGCACATCGTCGAAACCGGATTAACCCTTCTACATAAAGCTAGCCTACCTCCCATTTTTTGGACCTACGCCTTCCAAACCACCACATATCTCATAAATTGCATACCTACAGATATCCTTAATCTTCAATCTCCATATTACCACCTCTTCGGCAAACCCCGAACTACCTAAAACTTTGAATTTTCGGATGCCTCTGCTACCCATGGCTTCGGCCATACACCAAAAAACAAGCTTTTACCACGCTCCCGCCCATGTATTTTTCTTGGTTATTCTTTAACTCAAAGTGTGTACAAATGTTTTGATTCTACTACTAAAAAAATATTCCTCTCACGTGACGTTATCTTTGATGAAATCGTCTTCCCATACCCCTCTTTGAACTTACCTGAGTCCTCTCCCTCATTCTCGGTCAAAACTCCTTTTCTTCAGTTGCCCATTGTGCCATATATTGCTCCTGCACCGAACACGCCATCAGCCGTGACAAGCGCTCTTCCCAGTAGCCTAGTCGACGCGCAAGTTCTGCCAGCCAACCCACTCGATAATTCAGTAAGTGATCTCTCCTCTAACACCACTCATACACCTCTATTTGATGCATGTACCACCAGCATCACACCTCAGACCTCACCAAGTAATAACCACCACCCAACTAGCAACATCTCCACCGGAACGAATGTCTCACCAAACAATTCCACACCCTTAATCGAACCACCCCCAAACCTGCCAAACCCGAATCACCCCACCCGTACTCATAACATGATCACATGCTCTCAAAACAACATTTTCAAGCTTAAACAAATACACACACTCACCACAAAACATCCTCTACCTCAAACCTATGAACCAAGTGGACTTATTCAAGTTTTGAATGATCCCGAATGGCGCTCCGCTATGTCCGAGGAAATCAATGCCTTAATTCGAAATGGAACTTGGGAACTAACCCCAAAGTATTCTTCCATGAATATTGCTGGTTGTAGGTGGGTCTACATGATCAAGCATCGATCCGATAACAGCATTGAGAGATATAAGGCACGTCTTGTTGCCAAAGGATTTCACCAAAGACTGGGAATTGACTTCAAAGAAAACCTTCAGTCCGGTTGTCAAACCTACAACAATCCGCATCATCCTCACTTAGGCACTTACTCAAAATTGGCCATTACGCCAAATGGACGTAAACAACGCGTTTTTGCAAGGAACGGTACAAGATGAAGTGTTCATGGAACAACCTCTTGGTTTCAAAGACCTTGCAAAACCCGACCATGTGTGCAAACTTAGGAAAGCTATCTACGGGCTCAAACTAGCTCCTCGCGCCTGGTATAACGAGTTAAGTACATTTCTAATAGCCAATTCATTTACTAATTCCAAGGCCGATAGCTCCCTTTTTATCTACTCACACAATGGCATAGAGGCATATTTCTTGGTATATGTAGATGATCCTGTCATTATGGGCAACAACACTCGGTTTCTCAATGATTTCATTGCAACATTATCCAAGCATTTTTCAGTCAAAGATTTGAGGACCTTAGGCTATTTCCTTGGAATCGAAGTACTTCCCATCAAGAAGGGTCTTTTGCTCTCGCAACATAAATACATATGAGATCTACTCGAAAAGCATAAAATGGCCAAAGCCAAGGATGTTGGGTCTCCAATGGCAACCGGTAATACACTTACACTTCATGATAATTCAAGGTACACATCTACAACTAAATTTCGGAGCCTCGTCGGTGCCCTTCAATACCTCCTAATCACTCAACCCAATATTTCGTTTCGCTGTCAACAAATTATCTCAGTTCATGCACAAGCCAACATAACATCATTGGTCTACCGCCAAACGTTTTCTTCGATATCTTAAAGGTATCCTATTTCATGGGCTTCACTTGCAGCAAGATACAAAGCCCATTTTACGTGCTTATTTCGATGCAGATTGGGTTGGTGATTCAGATGACAGGACTTCCACATCCGGCTTTATTGTTTATCTTGGCGCCAATCCTATCTCTTGGAGCTCCCGCAAACAGCGATTCGTTGCTTGATCATCAACAGAAGCCGAATATAGAGCAGTTGCCGCTACCTCATCGGAATTACTTTGGTTTCAAAACTTGCTCACCGAACTGGGCATACACTCACTTGAAACACCCACGATATACTGTGACAATATTGTGGCTACTTATGTGTGTGCCAATCCGGTCTTCCACTCTTGCGTGAAGCACATTGCAATTGATTACCACTTCGTTCGTGAGCTCGTAAAAGATGGACAATTGAGAGTCTCTCACATTTCCACACATGACCAACTAGCGGACATCCTTACCAAGCCACTATCAAAACAGCACATGCAAACACTTCAAGTCAAGATCGGCATTTCCGACAGAAACTGCATCTTGAGGGGGCGTATAAGAGAATCAGTTTAAAATTCAAATTTCAAATTATCCTCCATAATTTCAGCCTTCTCATTATTGTAGATAGCTATCAAATAGTTGAGATTTTCTTCATATTTTTAGTTGTTGCTATCCTTGTACATGTACTATAAATGTCACTGATATACAGGAATGAAAATCATCTTGAAAAATATTCTCTTAATCTTCTCTTTTTAAAAATGAGTTAAGCAGGTCAACTCGCTTAAATTGTGTCTTAAATGAGTTGACCCATTTATATCATGAACCGGTTCATGCCAAATCAAAACCTGTTTAATTATGTATCTTAGTGTGGTGCAAACGGATTGTATCGAGAATTGATGGCCCTAACAAACGGATGTACTCAGGAAGCGCCACCCAATGCACATGGAAAAATCATTTCATAATCGGAGGCGCTGGCCAAAAAAATGGGAAAGAGAAGAAGTAGATTTTCCCCGGAATCTGCAGATGATAGGGCAGATCCTTTCTGAAACGTCAGCTGATCTCTGCTCGCATATGCAAACCAATACTGAACTAGAAACAAACGCTTTTTTGGATTGGCCTAAATGAAGTTGCCTGCTAAGAAAAGGAAAGCAGCAGAACTATAATTGTTATTACATCATTATCATCATCATTATGTCATAGCAGTTATACATGTTTAGTATATCATAACCTCAAAAACAGCCACGTCATGAAGCTCGCCCCCGTCCCCCCGTTCTTTTCATAGTTGACATCACTGACCTCTCCAGGTCCGCAAGCAGTTGGGAATATTTGTACTCCACAAAGGTCAAAAATGGCGGTCCCGCAAAACGTTGGAAAACACCTCAGTTTCCTCCAACTATTAACCCACGAACTGTGTGTGTGTGTGTGTGGGAGAGAGAGAGAGAGAGATGGATGGGAGAGCGTGGGGTTCGCTGCCGTTTGTGGGGATGATCATGGTGGTTCTGGCTCAAGCGGGCAACATGGTGGTAATGAAAATGGCCATGTCCGATGGGATCAACAAGTATACCATGGCCTTTTACTGTAATGCCCTCTCCTCTCTTGCCCTTCTCCCTTGTCCCTTCATCATCTCTCGCAGGTTTGTGCTCTGTCAATCACGCATCAACTCCATTAAAATCAGGTTTGAGGGGAAAAAAAGAATGTTTTAACAAACCTTATCTTGTTTGTTTAATCGGCTTGGCAGGTCAGGGTCGTGTCCTCCTCTCACTTTCTCTGTATTTCGCAAGATCTTCTTGCTCGCTCTGGTTGGGTGAGTGAATGAAGTTTCTTCGTTTCACAGGAATTTGCAGAATTGGGGTTTGCTTTTCTTTGAATTCTTTTGAAGCAAAAGGTGTTAATCAACTGCTGAGAGTTTGATACAAAGAACACGGTGAATTTTTGAGTAGTTTGGGTGTTGCAGATTCGCATCACAGATGAGCGGATTCGTCGGAATCGATTACAGCTCCCCTGTTCTGGGCACGGCCCTGATGAACCTCATCCCAGCTTTCACTTTCATTCTGGCCATTTTTTCAAGGTTCTCTGTCTCTTCTTTCTCGTTATCTTCAGTGCAATTTCAGAACCTTCATTTGAAAAAAAAAATGAGAGAAGCAGATGATGATGTGTTCATTGATGATTTGGGGGAGTTGATTTTACATCGGTTCAGCCGATTTCCGGTGCTTCAGCGATTGTCGACTGCACATTTCTAGGAAACACAAAAGACAGCAGTGCACCATATGTCGATGACAATAAAGTAAGTTTTATCTCATTTCCTTCTTTAGTTTGTTGATTGAATTAAAAATTTAGGATGGAGAAAGTGAATTGGAAAAGCTCAAGCAGCCAAGCTAAGCTTGTGGGAACCATTGCATCAATTCTCGGTGCGTTCTTAGTCACTCTCTACAAGGGTCCACCGCTTCACCGCTCACCTTTGCCTCCTGCTTCTGTCCAACCTCATCGCCTTCTTTTTGTTCTCTCGCGACAATCGAATTGGATTCTTGGCGGCTTTCTCCTCGCTGCCGAAGCTTTCTTGATGTCATTAGCAATCATCGTACAGGCTAGCACTATTGTCCTTGCTTTTTCTTAATATACGAATGGCACCAAAATGAAGCGAAAGAAGACGTGACAAGTGAAAAAATCTCCAATGTTGCAGGCATTTATCCTAAAAAATTACCCCGTGGTGATGAACATAATGTTCTATGTAATGTTCTTCCAGACTATTTTTTCCGGGTTATTGTCCTTTGTTATAGTGAGAGAACCACAGTCATGGATCCTTAAAGTCGATGTCGGTTTGATCGCTATTTTGTACTCGGTAAGCGTGTAATATTGCGATTCCTAAAGTTTAGATTTTGATCCGACTTCAAGCTTGAAGTTAAAAGCCTGATTGACATTGTATATGCAGGCCTTGGTTGCTGGTGTCTTCAGACTCACATTGGGTATATGGTGTCTGAAGAGAACTGGACCTGTTTTTGTCTCCATGTTCCAGCCCTTGGGAACTGTATTTGCTGTTGTATTGGGGTTCATATTTCTTGGCGAAAAGTTACACATTGGAAGGTGCAAGCACTCTCTCTCTTCTTCTCTATTGAAATGCCTATGCATTTTTCTATAGTCAAGAATTTAGTCGACTAGAAGAAATTGAGGAAGACGTGTCGAGCTCCTTCATGAGTTCATCTCAAGCAAAGCAACGGATGTTCTCGAGATATAAAATACAAATTGCCTTACTCAGTTTTAACTTTTTGTTCAACTCTAGAGATCTGCCAAAGTTTCTAAGTTAAGAAATCAGAGTGTCGGTCATTACAAAGCATACATACATGGAGAGAACAGGGTAGCTTGACGTGGACATGCCTTTTCCTTTTTCTCTTATTGGTTTTGGCAGCTTAATCGGAGCAACCGTGATTGTGATGGGATTCTACGCGGTCGTGTGGGGGAAGTCCAAAGAGGAAGAGAAGGCGATCGAGGGCAGCGGGGTTGGAGAGAGCTTGGCATCCTCGAGCGACAAGATTCCTTTGCTCCAAGATAAAGCTTCCAGTGTGTAGATATTCATTCGTACGTATTCGTAGAGACATTCCCTTTTGTCTTTTGAAATGAATTCGACTTGAACATTCCAACGTGCAAGAGATGTGGAAATAACAATAGAAAAAATGAAGAAATTGGAGAAGGTTTCGACTGCCATCTTCGTTTTGGTGCACACACATTGGTGTCTACGCACGCTTCGGAAAACCTGTATTCTGCGCTTGGACTTTCGTTAGTAGATTTCAACTTGCATCTCCACACTCTGTGATCTTGAACCCTTTTTGGGTCAAGTTGCCATTTTGTTTCCCAGATTATCCTTATCACTCTCTTCGCCCCTTTTCTCTCCTTCTCCTCCTTTCTCTCTTTGCCCCACCCTCTCAGCTGTCGTTGTCGCGTACTCTGTCCGATCACGGATTTATACTACTTGGACCGGGAGAAGAGAGTCAACAGCCGCAGCGGATTATGGTCGGCGATGCCAACGTGGGTGCTCATGAAAGTTCAGCAACGACCCCGCACTTTGGTGTAGCAGCTCAGCGATGGCTTGACAAGGCAGTCCAATGAAAGGCGGCAAAGTCTAAAAACAGAGCAGAATTCAAGAGACAAAGCTATAATGAGTTGAAATCAATCCTAGAGTTTGATCGGAGAAGAAACAACACGGTACGCGTGGCGGCGAGTAGGAGGTGAGTTGGTGGCTGCGTGATAACTTGAAGATGCACAGGGATTGTCAAAGTATGGCAGCAATGCAGGGAGCGGTGACACTGGGTCGGAGCTTGCGACGAGAGGATTAAGCTCGGTGGAATTTGAATTTGTGGGAGAAGAATGGAGCCTTAAGGCCGCGTTTGGCCGTCTGGATTTCTAGCTAGGATACAATTGGATATAATAGAAAATGAAATTCAATGGATTTACTCTATCCTATCTACTGTTTGGTGAATCGCGAAAATAAAGCTGGATATTTTCACATCTTATCATATTCATTATTTGCTATGAATGTCATATCAGTGTAAATGAATCTAAAAATTACACAAACAGAAATGATTAAAATCTCTTATGACATTCTTACTTACTTCATTTTTATTTGCTTATTTTTTTTTATCATTTTTCCTTCTTTTTTAATTATTTTGTTTTTTATTTCTTTTTCTCCTTCCATCATTCTCTAATAAAATTTTATTAAATAGTAAACTATACTAATATTCCTAAAATATGTAATAAATATAAATACATTAATATTGATTTATATATATGAAATTTATATCACAAAATATAAAGAAATTTTGAATATATAAATAAAAATAAGAATACATAAAAAAGAAATTATTTTTATTATTTTTGTTATTTTGAATTTTTTATATTAAAAATAAAATATTATTTTAATTTTATTAATTTAACAAGTTTGTTATTTGAGAAAACTAAATTTTATATTATGGTAATTAGAAATCCTATCCACCTTTATCTCACCTCCCCCATTGGATAATTTTATTTGGGCTATATCCCTCCTATATCCGACTTTATCCTATCTTGGGAAGAAACGCGAAATAAGATAAAATTTATCCTATCCTGAATTTTATCCCGACTACCAAATGTAGCCCAAAAGATTTTCCTTTTTCGCTCTCCACGTATTTATGAACGGGTTTTGCTAGCATAACAGTCTTTGGGTCACTATGAGAATAATAATATGTTGAGAGCTGTAAATTCTTAAAGGAATATACTCCACAATAATTTCTAATTATTTATTTTCTATTGCCCAAAATAGACTATCAATCTCACAGTGGATTAAAAAAAGTCATTTAAGCATTTCTCTTTACGTTATGAGTGCTCTTCATGTTCCTCTACTCTCAATGTCCTTTCTGTAACACTCCGGGTTTACATTGTATAATATTGTTCGCTTTGAGCCCACCGATCCTCACGGCTTTAAAACGCGTTACACAAATATAGAATCCCAAGCCTTATAAGCTAGCTCGGAACTTCCCCCTAGGCGATGTAGGACAAGAGAGGTACCCCACTTCCCTACGCACGTCCGAGGTAGTGGCACGGATGCACCACCATCCCTCCTCCTCGCGGTCTGCCACTTGGCTTGGGTCGTCACATTCTCCACCCCTTATGGGCACAGTGCCCTCGTTGTGGGTCCACATGCGGTCGGGCGTCGGCTCTGATACTACCTGTAACACCCCGAGTCTACACTGTCTAATATTGTCCGTTTTGGGCCCATTGATCCTTACGGCTTTAAAATGCATTACACAGATATAGAACCCCAAGTCTTATAAGCTAGTCCAGAACTTCCCCCTAAGTAATGTGGGACAAGAGAGGTACCCCACTTCCCTGTGCACGTCCGGGGTAGTGGCGCGGACGCACCGCCATTCCTCCTCCCCGCGCTCTGCCGCTTGGCTTGGGCCGTCGTACTTTCACCAAGCGCTCTCCCTTTCTAAAATCTCAGCTCTCTCTCTCTCTCTCTCTCTCTCTCCCCCACAATCTCTTATTTCGAATTGCAGCCGAGATTCATTTCCAATTGTGACGGAAATGGTGACCGGCACTCGGCCCCGAGCCGCAGATTTGGGCATTGGTAGTTAGATGAAAAACCAGACCTCTTCAGAAAAAAAAAACTCTTGTTTTGGATCAAAAACTCATCGTGTTGCCTAAATCGAAGTTAGAGGTGGGAATGCCGTTCTTGGACAAAAATGTCCATAATTTATAATTCGGAGAAGATGCAGCAGAGAACAAAACTGCAAAAATATTTAGTGCCCGTTTTCTGCTCGAGGCTCAAATTCCGACAATTTTGACAGATTTGATAGCCATCCGAATATGACCTTTCGGGTACCAAATTTAGGTGTCGACCAATTCTCATTCATTACTCTTAGGAAAATCTTACTCGATCAATTTATATTTTATTCTAACTGAAAGTTTATTTTCCTTCATATCTTTTATTCTTTTTACCGATTGGTCAATTAGTAATGTACTATTAGAGCTTAGCCGTAATTACTTGAGTATAAATGTATTAAAACATGTCTAATTGTGCCCTGTTAAAAAGATGTGTCCTGTTAAAAAGATGACACATTTAAAAAATGTCGATTTGTGTCTAAACAAGTTAAGTGTGTAAAGACACATTCCTTGTCGTGTTGTAAACGAGTTGCCCATTTGTAACATGAACCGGTTTATATCAAATCCAAACTTGTTTAACTAAGTTTCGTGTCGTGCAAGCGGATTGTGGCGAGAATTTACGGGTCTAATGTTAATAAGAAACAATGGGTGTACCCTAGAAGCGCCACCCCTTGCACATGCAAAAAATTCTTCACAAACCGGTGCTGGCAAAACGATGGGCAAGAGAAGTAGATTCTCCCTGTGAGATTTTGTGCTATCATAATTAACTGTTTTAAATATTTTAACACTCCTGTTGGACTTTGACTTAAGCCTAAAGCGTGGAAATATGCAATTGGAGAGGCAAATAGAAGATTAGAAGATTTGAATTTAGGATCTCCTGCTTTGATATCATATATCATGTAGAATTTTATGGAACCACTATCAATTATTCTAAAAACTTAAATTTTTATAATAAAATTTAATTTATTATTTAAATATTCTAATGCTCCCCGTAATTTTCAGGTCATGTTTTGTCGATGACTGGGCAGATCATTTTTAAACGTGAACTGATCTCTGCTCGTGCTGACCACTGATGAACTTGAAACCACCCAATTTTATATTAACCTCAACAAAAGGCGCCTGCTGAGAAAAGAAAAGCAGCAGAACTATCATTATTTATTATCATCATCCCCTTTATCATTTTTGTAATTGCAATCATACATGTCTGATATATTATAAACTCATAAAAGTCGCACCAATCAACCTCCCCACCGTCGTTTTCGTTGTTGACAAAATCGGCCTACTCCAGGTTCTCAAGCAAGCAAATGACACCCAAAGAGGGTGGAAATATTTGTATTCCATCATATTTTAAAGTCAAATAGAAGCATCAAATAAATGGCGGTCCCGCAAAATTTAGGAAAAAACCTTAGCTTCCTCCAACTATTCACCCACGGACTGAGGGGAGAGAGAGAGAGAGAGAGAGAGAGAGAGAGAGAGAGAGAGAGAGAGAGAGAGAGGGAGATGGACGGGAGAGCGAAGGGTTCACTGCCGTTTGTGGGGATGATCATGGTGGTTCTGGGTCAAGCGAGCAACATGGTGGTGACGAAAATGGCCATGTCCGATGGGACGAACAAGTACACCTTGGCCTTCTACTGTAATGCCCTCTCCTTTCTCGTCCTCCTTCCTAGTCCCTTCATTATCTCTCGCAGGTTCGTGCTCTGTCTAACACACTCTAACTCCCATTGATGTCAGGTTTAAGAAAAGAAAAGTTTGAAGTCCTTGTCTTGTTTGTTTGCTCTGTTTGGCAGGTCAGGGTCGTGTCCTCCTCTCACTTTCTCTGTCCTACGCAAGATCTTCTTGCTCTCTCTAATTGGGTGAGTGAGCGAAGTTTCTTCATTTGACATGAATTTGCAGACTTGGGATTTGCGTTTCTTGGAATTCTTTCGAAGCAAAAGGTCTTAACTAACTGCTGAGATTTCGTACGAGAAACAAAGTGAATTTTTGAGTAAGTTGGATGATGCAGATTCGCATGCCAGATGTGCGAGTATGTCGGCATGGATTACAGCTCCCCTCTTCTGGGCATGGCCATGATGAACCTCATCCCAGCTTTCACTTTCATTCTCGCCATTATTTTAAGGTTCTTTGTCCCTTCTTTCTCGTTATCTGCAGTGCATTTTAAAGAACCTTCTTTAAAAAACGGGAGAAGCAGATGATGGTGTGTTAATCGGATGATGGGGGTTGATTGTACATGGCTTCAGCTCACGGCCTGTTTCAACCAGGCCCGGAGAGATACACTTTGCTTCCACTTAATTCACTTCTCATATTCTGTGCATGCTTCCTTTCAATCTCCCAGATTATTAATAGTTCTATTACTTTATCTCTGCTGATGCTGGATCCCTATAATTCCTAAAACGAGAGTTGCTCTGCAATTGAATAAGTCCCTGAAATGGGACAAAATCAAGAAAGTCCCGGGCTTGAGCAAAGTGGAGGCTGCAAATTCATAGGAAAGACGAGACAGAAGTGCACAATATGTCGATGACAATGATCACAATATGAGCTTAGTTTATTCTTTACTAATTGACTTGAAAATTAGGATGGAGAAATTGACTTGAAAATTAGGATGGAGAAAGTGAATTGGAAAAGCACAAGCAGCCAAGCTAAGCTCGTGGGAACCATCGCATCAATTCTCGGTGCATTCGTAGTCACTCTTTACAAGGGTCCACCGATTCTCCGTTCGCCTTCGCTTCCTTCTTCTGTCCAACCTCGTCACCTTCTTTTTCTTCTCTCGCAACAATCAAATTGGATCCTTGGCGGGTTTCTCCTCGTAGCTGAAGCTTTCTTGATATCATTATGGTACATTGGACAGGTTAGCACCAATGTCCTTACTTAGAATATGACGCTAAAACGAAGTGAAAGAAGACTTGACAAGTAAACATATCTCGAATCTTGCAGGCATTTGTCCTTAAAGATTATCCTGTGGTGCTAAACTTAATGTTCTATTCAGTATTCTTTTCAACTATTCTTTCTGGGCTATTGTCCTTCATTGCGGTGAGAGAATCACAGTCATGGATTCTGAAGGTTGATGTAGGTCTGATCGCTATTCTGTACTCGGTAAGCGTGTAACATAACGACTCCTAAATTCTAGATTTTGGTCCGAATTTGAGGGTTGGACATAAAAGTCAAATTACTATTGTATATGCAGGCTCTGGTTGCTGGCGTCTTGAGAGCCACGTTGTGTATATGGTGCCTGAAGAAAATTGGACCTGTTTGTATCTCCATGTTCAAGCCCTTGGGAATTGTTTTTGCTGTCGGATTGGGGTTCATATTTTTAAGGGAGATGTTACACCTTGGAAGGTACAAGTACTCTCTCTTCTTCTCTATTGAAATGCCCATACCCCATCTTAGTCTATTATCAAGAATCTAGTTGATTAAAAGAAACTGAGAACGATGTGTCCAATTGTCCATCAGAGAAAAAACTCCTTCATGAGCAAATCTCAAGCACAGCAATATATATTCTTGAGATACAAGATATAAATGGGCTTGCTCTTCAGTTTAACTTTTCATTAAAAAAAACGGTTATGCTCAAGTCTAAAGATTTGTCGAGGTCCATCGGTAACCAGAGTTTAGGTCGTCAGGAGATTACATAATTGAACAAAACAGGCTAGGAAAATGAGCTGTTCAAGGATTATGTTGAAGAATCGCAGCTCCTCTCTTCTCTCAAAATTCTAAATATTTCTAGGTTACCTAAATATCTAAATATTTTATTTAAAAAATATTTTAAGAAGGGTGTAGATATCTAAGAATATATTTCTCTATAAATATCTAGAGAGAGATAGAAATATCTAGGGAGCTATTGCTCTAGAAGTATCTGGGATATTCCTCTAGCTAGAAATATACTGGGAAGATATTTATTTAGAAATATCTATATATTCTAGAAGGTAGAACCACCACCTTAAGCCTAAATAGGCAAGAGCTCTCATTAGAGCAAGTGTGGCGTCAGTGTGCGCTTCGCATCCATAAGTATGTGTAAGAAGATCTCTCAATCGATATTGAAAGGGAGTGCCTCTGTGGAAAAAAAACGTGTTTCTTTAAGTGAGATTTGTATGTCTTACTTAACAATAGGTAGCAGAGTTGCACGTCGAAGTTCAACAGTTGGTATCAAAGCTGCACCTATGAGTTTGACAAGTGGTTCCAGAGCAGGTGGTCGGAGACTGTGAACCCAGCGATCGAAAGTTGTGGTACGCGATAATAGTGGTCAGGGACCATTATACGTGAGTAGGTAGTCGGGGATCGGAGTACCCCGGAATTATATCAATGCACAATCAGGGACTATGATTGGTTGGCCTAGGACCAAGCTTTCTTGGTGTAGTGCCGTGCATTATAACTGTTGTAAATATAACGCGGAAACGACATGATCTTGCAAATTAAGTCAATGCAAAAATATCAGAGAAATAAACGAGAAACTATAAATGACACCAGAGATTTACGTGATTCGGTCCGAATATCGGTACCTACATCCACGGGGAGAGCCAGCAACAAATAATCCACTATAATCGGAGAATCAGAGTTACAAATCGCTCAAACGCTCGAGTGTTTCCCACATCTAGATTTAAACCAAAACCCAAAGTGTTTACGAATAAACAACTTAATTGGACAAAATAAACTCACTGCACAAATCACCGCGTGTTGAAGCCCGAAACAAAGCACGAGCACGTTCAAGAACGTCGCTGTACGTTTTGCCTCCTTCGTGCAGTTTTGGTCTTCGCTAAAAAAAAAGAAACCCTCAATTTCTTTTCCTTTTATATGCGGCAAAAACCCTAGTTCTGCTTCCTTTTTATTTGACTTCCGAGAGCCCCACACGTTTCTTTTGCACGTCCAAGAAGGAAAGTGCTTCATTGATAAGCATTCAACAAATTGAGCTAGGCCCACCGAAATAGATATAATAAAATAAAGTGTGCCCATGTTTTGTCTTTTAGTGGCCTTCTCTATTCGCGTCGCCGTAAGCCCTTCATCCGAAATCAGTCAAATAGGAAAGTGAATTTGTTATGCAGACTTAAACTCAAGACATAAATTCAATAATTCTCCACCTTGGCTTGATGTTTATAGCCAAGTCATAGTGCTCATCATTCATGCTAGCTCTCCCAACGCCCCGACGGGCGCTCATTCTCCACAAACGCCAATTGTGCTCAAGCAAAGCTTGAGCTTCGCCAAAGAAACAGGCTTAGTCATCATGTCCGCTGGATTCTCTGCTGTCGCAATCTTGTTAACAACTATCATGCCCTTCGTTAAGATATCTCGGTTGAAGTGGTACCTGATGTCGATATGCTTCGTTCCCTCGTGATAAATCGGATTATATGCTAGATATATTGCACCTTGGTTATCACAGTGTATATCAACACTATTCTGATCTAATCCAAAGTCCGAGAATAAACCTTTTAGCCATATCGCCTCTTTCGCTATAAAGGTCAGTGCCATGTACTCTGCCTTAGTCGAAAACAAGGCAATGTGATCCTGTAAGGATGCCTTCCAACTAACTACACTACCTGCTAGCGTAAATACGTACCCTACTAAAGACCTGCGTTCATCCAAATCACCTGCGTGATCGGAATCCACGTAACCAGTGGTCTCACTGCCATTATTGTCCCTTTGGTACACAATTCCAACGTCTGTTGTTCCCTTTAAATATCTGAGGATCCACTTCATAGCTTCCCAATGAGCTTTACCAGGACGCTTCATATAACGACTAACTACGCTCACTGCTTTTGAAATATCGGGTCTAGTGCATACCATAGCATACATAATACTACCCACTGCACTAGAATAAGGAACACGGGACATATGCTCCTCCTCTTCCTTAGTCTGCGGTGATAACTTCTTTGAAAGTTTAAAGTGCATGGCTAAAGGTGTACTCATAGATTTCGCTGACTGCATATTAAATCGTGCAACAATCTTCTCAATATATTTCTTCTGAAAAAGACGTAAAATTCCTGCAGTTCTGTCACGCAAAATCTCCATACCCAATATTTTTTTTGCAGCACCTAAATCTTTCATCTCAAATTCAGCACTCAATTGCATCTTTAGCACAATAATATCAAACATGCTCTTAGTTGCTATCAACATATCATCAACATATAGTAATAGATATATCAAATACCCATCCTCCAATCTCCTATAATAAACACAACTATCCATATGACTTTTAGAATAATTCTGACTAGCCATAAAAGAATCGAAACGCTTATACCACTGCCTAGGAGACTATTTTAGCCCATATAAAGATTTCTTCAATAAACAACAATGATCTTCCTTACCCGGAATAGCAAATCCCTCTGGCTGCCTCATGTAAATCCGCTCCTCCAACTCACCGTGAAGAAACGCTGTTTTCACATCTAGCTGCTTCAGCTCGAGATCTTGTGCAGCAACTAAGGCAAGTACAACACGAATAGAAGTATGTCTTACCACGGGACAGAACACCTCGTTGTAGTCAATGCCCTCCTGCTATGTATATCCCTTCGCCACAAGTCTCGCCTTGTATCTCGCTGCCTCGACACCGGGAATGCCCTCCTTTCGTTTAAAGACCCACTTGCTATTAACAATCTTCTGGCTCTTAGGTACTTTGACCAACTCCTATGTCTGATTCTGATGAAGTGATTCCATCTCTTCACTCATAGCCCCTAGCCACTGCGACGACTCAGAACTAGCCATCGCCTCAGAGTAAAACGAAGGCTCATCTGTCTTCATCTCGTCACCTACAGTCAATGCATAAGCAATATCTGTATAACCATAACGTACCGATGGTTTAATTTGCCTTTTCTGTCTACCCGCGACTATAATGTGCTCCGGCTCTGCTGATTGTTCATTATCACCGACTTCAGGAACTGCGGCCTCATCTGTAATCTCAGCTTCTGTTACCTTCGAGGTCTCCGGAGTCTCCACCTGAATCTCTACCTCACTGCTGACACCACGATCTGTCTGCTCTGCTGGTTGTGTCTCAAGACCCCTCCTTTGAAGCATTACAGTCTCATCGAAGATCACATCTCTGCTGATTAGAAAACCGGGTGACTGGGATCAGTGCACCACAGCAGGTAGCCTTTCACCCCATGTGCATAATCCAGAAATATGCACTTCTTCGCCCTCGGCTCAAGTTTACCATCACTCGCATGAGCATATGCAGGACATCCGAATACTCGTAATCCGGAATAATCAACAGATTTCCCCGACCATACTTCTTCAGAAGTCTTCCACTCTATAGTAGATAATGGAGATCGATTAACCAAGTAACATGCCATGTTCACTGCTTCGGCCCAAAATTCCTTGCCTAAACCTGCATGCGAAAGCATGCTCCGAGCTCGCTCCAGTAAAGTTCTGTTCTTCCATTCTGCAACGCCATTCTGCTGTGGTGTCCCGGGCACTGTGCGGTGTCTCACAATCCCTTCTTTCTCGCAGAACTCGGTAAAATCTTTACCACAGAACTCCATGTCGTTATCGGTTCTCAGGCACTTGATCTGTTTATCTGACTGCTTCTCAATCAATGCCTTAAACTTCTTGAACCGATCAAACACATCAGATTTATGCTTCAGAAAGTAAACCCATGCCTTTCTAGAATAGTCATCGATAAATGTCAACATATATCGGACACCTCCTTTCGAAGAAACCGGAGACGGGCCCCAGACGTTTGAATGAATGTACTCAACCGGTCGCTTGGCCGGACACCTCATTTCGAAGAAACCGGAGACGGGCCCCAGACGTTTGAATGAATGTACTCAACCGGTCGCTTGGTCGAATGAACAGCTGTTGTAAACTTAATTCGACGTTGCTTCCCAAAGATGCAGTGCTCACATAAATCTAGCTTCCCTGTCTTTTGACCCTTTAACAACCCCCTATCACTCAGCATCGTCATACCTGCCTCACTCATGTGCCCCAAACGCATATGCCATAACTGAGTTAAGTCAGAATCTGACTCACCTAATGAAACTATAGCAGCTCCAGTCACTGTCTCTCCTAGTAGATGATAGAGAAAACTCACTTTCTTCCCCTTCATCACTGTCATGGCACCTCGAGAGACCTTCAGCACTCCACCTTCAGCGGTGTATTTACACTCGATTTCATCGAGTGTCCCCAAAGAAATAAGGTTTTTCTTGAGCTTTGGTACATGCCTTACGTTTACTAGTGTGCGTACCACCCCATCGTGCATCCGAATCCGAACTGTTCCTATCCCCACAACATTGCAGGTTGCATTATTCCCCATCAGAACTCTACTACCATTTGCAGTCGGGTAAGTAGTAAACCGGTTCCTATGAGGCGTCATATGATAAGAACACCCCGAATCTAGCACCCATTCGTCTCCTAACGAACCAGTAATCACACACAAGACGGCCTCTGCATCACTAGTGCTCTCCTCAGCAATGTTTGCCACACTGCTTGTGGCATTCTGCTTGTCACCTCTATTTCTTCGCTTCGGACAGTCTCTCCTGATGTGCCCCTCCTCGTGACACTCAAAGCACTTCATGCGTCCCTTAGACTTTCTATTGCGTGACTTTGACCTGCTTTTACCTCTGCTACTACTGGACCCTCGATGTTGTTCTCTACCTCGAATCACTAGTCCTCACGCTACATCCTGCGCTAGACTGTCATCTCGCAACTTCCTCTGCCATTCTTTAGAGAACAATGCTGACTTTACCTCTTCCGAGGTAATCGTAGTACGCCCTTGGAGTAATGAATCAGTAAAGTGCTCCCATGATTCAGGTAAAGAAGCCAATAATATTATGCCCTGTTCCTCATCATCAAGTATCTTACCGACGTTCTTCAAATCCATTATGAGTTTATTAAATTCATCTAGGTGGGATCTGATCGACGTACCTTCAGTATATCGAAATTGAAACATCCACTTCAACATGTACAAGCGATTGCTCAAACCCTTCGTTACATAGAGTGCCTGTAATTTTGCCCACAATGCTGCGGCATCATTCTCCTCAACCACCTCTATTAACACTTCATCCGATAAATTCAGCAGGATTATACTCTTTGCTCTCTCCATTAGGTCTGCTTTATCAGCCGCTTTCATTATAATGGGTAACCCATCTTCACCATCTAATGCTTTGGCTAAACCTTAGGTTGTCAATAGCGCACGCATCTTGACGCTCCATAACCCAAAGTTGTTCCTCTCATTAAACTTCTCAATCTCAACTTTCGCTCCCGACATAATTGCAATAGCAGAATTTCCAGATAATAATCAGACAAGCAAAAAAGGCCCAAATCACAATCCAGAAAAATCCAACCCTTAAGCTCTGATACCAATTGTTGTAAATATAACGCGGAAACGACATGATCTTGCAAATTAAGTCAATGCGAAAATACCAAAGAAATAAACGAGAAACTATAAAGGACACCAGAGATTTACGTGGTTCAGTCCGAATATCGATACCTACATTCACGGGGAGAGCCAGCAACAAATAATCCACTATAATTGGAGAATCAAAGTTACAAATCGCTCAAACGCTCGAGTGTTTCCCACACCTAGATTTAAGCCCAAACCCAAAGTGTTTACGAATAAACAACTTAATTGGACAAAATAAACTCACTGCACAAATCACCGCGTGTTGAAGCCCAAAACAAAGCACGCGCACGTTCAAGAACGTCGCTGTACGTTTTGCCTCCTTCGTGCGGCTTTGGTCTTCGCTAAAAAAAAAGAAACCCTCAATTTCTTTTCCTTTTATATGCAGCAAAAACCCTAGTTCTGCTTCCCCTTTATCTAACTTCCGAGGGCTCCACACGTTTCTTTTGCACGTCCAAGCAGAAAAGTGCTTTACTGATAAGCATTCAACAAATTGAGCTGGGCCCACCGAAATAGATATAATAAAATAAAGTGTGCTCATGTTTTGTCTTTTAGTGGCCTTCTCTATTCGTATCGCCATAAGCCCTTCATCCGAAATCAGCCGAATAGGAAAGTGAATTTGTTATGTAGACTTAAACTCAAGATATAAATTCAACAATAACCAAGTCACGATGATAGATTTATCAAGTTCGGCAAGTGGCATCGAGAAACTCAACTACTCCAATTATAATAATTGGACTGCCTGCGTGCATTTTTACCTGCTGGGTTAAGATTCGTGGGCGTAATTTTTGGTGGTGACGATACCACACCACTCACGGATGATGGAGAGCGGGAGGTAGTGAAAGATAAAGGATAGTAAGCCTCTCTACGTTCTTGCTGTTACGGTAGAAAATGATTTGTTACAACATATCAAGAGCACGAGGACCCGCAAGGAGGCATGGGATGCTTTGACAGATCATTTGCTAGGACGAAAGATGCCAAGCTACAACGGTTATTGTCGGTGTCCTAACGAGATAGGACGGTGAGTCAATATCTTTCCTAAGTTAAATCTATTTCACTACAAAAAAATCGGTTTTTTGCCACGAAAATTTGCAACGAAAAATTTTCGTTGGAAAATTTGCGACAAATTTTCCAACGAAAAGCAAAATTCGTTGGAAATTTCCAACGAAAAAATTTTCGTCCCAAAATTCGTTGGAAATTTCCAACGAAAAATTTTAGTTGGAAAATTCGTTGGAAATTTCCAACGAAAAAATTTTCGTCGCAAAATTCGTTGGAAATTTCCAACGAAAAAAAATTCGTTGGAAATTTCCAACGAATTTTGCGACGAAAATTTTTTCGTTGGAAATTTCCAACGAATTACAAAAAAACCCGGTACTGTTCGGAATTTTTGATATTCGTTGAAAAATTCGTTGGAAATTTCCAACGAATTTCATTTTTTCGGCAATTATGTCAGTTGTGGACAATTTTCGTTGGAAAATTCGTTGGAAATTTCCAACGAATTTTCCAACGAATTTCAATTTTTCGGGAATTATTTCAGTGTGTACAATTTTTGTTGGAAAATTTGTTAGAAATTTCCAACGAATTTTTTTTCGTTGGAAATTTCCAACGAAATTTCCAACGAATTACAAAAAATCCCGGTACGTTAGGCATTTTTTATATTCGTTGGAAAATTCGTTGGAAATTTCCAACGAATTTCAATTTTCCGGGCAATTACTTCAGAATGTATAATTTTTCGTTGGAAAATTTGTTGGAAATTTCCAACGAAAAAATTTTCGTTGGAAATTTCCAACTAATTTCAATTTCTCGGTTCGCGCTCGTTATTCCCACTCAAATTCCCCCCTGCCTCTCTCTCTCTCTCTCTCCCCTTCGCCTCCGCCTCCTCCCCCGCCGCCCCCCCTCCTCCTCCGGCTCCTGCGCGCCATGGACACCGACGCCCTCGACGCCCCCGACGCCTCGTCGCCGGCGAGGGCCGAGCTGCCCAGATCCGGCGAGGGCCGAGCCGCCCCCGAAGCCTGCTCCCGCCCCTGCTGCTGCTGCTACTTCTTCTTCATCTTCTTGTTCTTCGGCGCAACAGCCTCGCCGGCCATGGCGAGGGCCGAGCTCGCCATGGCCGGCGAGCTCGGCCCTCGCCGGCGACGAGCTCGAGCTCGCCCAGATCTGGGCGAGCTCGGCCCTCGCCGGCGACGAGCTCGAGCTCGCCCAGATCTGGGCGAGCTCGGCCCTCGCCGGCGACGAGCTCGAGCTCGCCCAGATCTGGGCGAGCTCGGCCCTCGCCGGCGACGAGCTCGAGCTCGCCCAGATCTGGGCGAGCTCGGCACTCGCCGGCGACGAGCTGGAGCTCGCCCAGATCTGGGCGAGCTCGGCACTCGCCGGCGACGAGCTCGAGCTCGCCCAGATCTGGGCGAGCTCGGCACTCGCCGGCGACGAGGCTTGCCCTCGCCGGCGACGAGCTCGAGCTCGCCCAGATCTGGGCGAGCTCGGCCCTCGCCGGCGACGAGGCTGGCCCTCGCCGGCGACGAGCGCCGGCGAGGGCTATTTTTCAATAAAAAAAAATTCGATGGAAAAAAATTTCCACGATTTTTCGACAAAAAAAATTATAGTTTCCAACGAAAAAAAATTCGTCGGAAAAAAAAGTTCGTTTCCAACGAATTTAGCCACGAGTTTTCCAACGAATTTTCCAACGAAAAAAAATTCGTCGCAAATTTCCAACGAAAATTCAAATTTTTCGTTGGAAAATTTTCCGACGACGAATTACCAACGAATTTTTTTTCGTTGGAAAATTCGTTGGAAATTTTGTCGGAAAAAAATCGTTTTTTTGTAGTGTTTGTAAAGAAATTTTAAAATTGGATCCTCAAAATGCTATCTCTGAGACGAGGATGATAGTAATTATCATTCATGGGTTACAACCAAAGTATAATAGTATTGTGATGGCCACTCTTGGATGGGCTAAAGATCCAACTTTGACCGATTTGGAGAATATATTGGCCAACCACGAGGCTTTAGATAGATAAATGTCTAGGGTCTCAGTGAAAGTTGATGAAATTGCCATCTTCAATAATAAAAGGGCCTTCAAGAGCCAAAGGAGGCAACGGAGATGGGAAATAGAGGAAAGGTCATGGAGACTGGCTGGGGCGACTAGAAGGGAGGAGCGCTCAGTTAGGGGGAGCTCATCAGGATTTTGACAAGGATGATAATGAAGATAAAAGGGATAAAAGGCGTAGCAGATAGTGCTGCATGTGCGGGTAAAGTAGGACACTTTGTTAGAGTGTCCTCTACCATGAAGGAGAACGATAGTGAAGAAGAGTGTGATTTTCAAGTGGCCACTATAATAGAGGAAAAAGAAGAGCTTGCAGCCTAATCTATCATCAAGTCATATGATGCGACAGCCTTTGTCACGTCCTCGGAGAAGAGCAAGCCGAGGACAAACTCAAAGAAGCGAGTGGCGGCGCCAATAAGCAACCTTGAGAAAGGGCTGTAGGAGAAGTAGAAGATTAAAGTGAACATGGAGAAGATGTTGAACAGAAGAACAAAATGCTGAGGCAGAAGGAGAAGGAGCTCAAGGCCAAAGAAAGAAAGTATGAGAAGCTTCGGTGTGAGCTTAAGAAGTTGCAGAAGCTTAAGGAATTCAAGCCAACCGTGACATTCTCAATTGGTCAAATCGGGAAAGACAAGAAGAGAAAAAGAAAGGATGCTTTGAGAAAATGAGGCCATCTTCACCTTACATCCCATGGTGTAAGGATGAAGTTGTCTACATCGAAGTGCTTCAGATGGAAGTGAATCAGTTGAAGCACCAAATGAAACCGCCAATGAAAGGCTTGGCCACATGAGCTGCGATCTTAAAACTCTTATAAAAGAATTGCAAAATAGGAAGGCCGGGTTAAGTGGGATGAAAGCAAAAGAGATTGAAGCGCAAGTCGAACTTGGCGTTGCTGAAGTCCGAGCTTCGCAAAGCTTAGTCAAAAGTCGCAGCCACAAAGGTGATTGAAGTTCAAGTAGACGGTGTTAAATCAGGGCTTTATCTCAAATAGTTGCAGCGAGCACAAGAAACAGGTGAAGTCAAGAAGGAATAACGAAGGTTAAAGGAAGAAGTCGATGAGACAGCTAAGAAGTTCCAAGCAGCAATTTGGCATGATGGCTAGATCTACATTGAGAGAAAAATAGTTGGTGAGGGGAAGTGTTGAAGAAATGCATCTCCTCTCCTCTTAAGAATTCTAGATTTTTCTAGACCATCTAAATATTTATATATTTTGTTGAAAGATATTTCAAGAATAGTGTAGAAATATCCAATGATATATTTCACTAGCTAGAAATATCTAGGGGAGGAGGCAGAACTACCTGCTCAGTGGTATGAATAGGCAGGAGTTCTCATTAGAGCAAGCGTGGCTCGAGTAAACTTGGCTCTTGTGAGTGTGTGGGAGTGTGCTTGGCACCCATAAATATGTATAAGAAGTAGAGTGCCTCAAATGAAAAGAGCACGTGTCTTTAAGTGAGCCTTGTATGTCATACTGGACGGTTGTTTTCGGGGCAGCGGCTTTGAGTTCCACAGACTCTGGAAATTTTAAAAGAATATCTTGTCTCGATTGAAAAAGAAATATTTTTAATTAACTAGCCTTTTTGTCTTTCTTTTTTGGGTTTTGTGCAGCATAATTGGTGCGATTGTGATTGTGATGGGATTCTACGCGGCAGTGTGGGGCAAGTCCAAAGAGGAAGAGAAGACGATCGAGAGCAGTCGGGTTGGGGGAAGCTTGGCGTCCTCCGGCGACAAGATTCCTTTGCTCCAGGACAAAGTTTCGAGCGTGTAGATGGTCTAGGAAACATTAAAAAAAAAAGAGAGGAAAAATACAAAAATTTGTACATATTCATAAGACCTACCCTCGTCTTTTAAAATGAATTCGAGATGCCTATTCCAACGTGAATTAGATCTAGAAATGCTAATACAGGGACAAATTTGGACTGCCATATGCATTCTGGTGCACACAAATTAATATGTACGCCCACTTTGGAAAACCTATATTCAAAAGTTTTGAGCGATTGTGTTGACAACATGGTATTCACAATCAACCCAACTTCACAAATTATATGTTGATAAACTATCTAATCTTGTGTTGGATACTACCGCACCATTACAAAGAGTTAAACTTTAAGTTACATAAAATACGTAATCTTTTACGTGAATTAAATTGATATAGATGTAAACATGCTAATCTTATATCAAGATCAAGTTGCATTGTCATGATGTATTGTGATTTGTTTCGTCATGTTGAGAATTATAAGGTATGCACTAAAGTATACATGACGTAAATGATCGACTAAAAAGAAAAAAATAATGTAATTACAATATTTATGGAAATAAAAAATTAATTAATTAGCAGTAGAATTTAAAGTTAAAGAGTACATTCTCTTTCATGTACATCTAGATCCAATGTATTAGATAAATATCTCCCTTTTTATATGTCCTTTGATATAAAAAATAGAAGAAGCTAGTTAACCCACTTAATTGGCATTCATCTATCGCTTACCTAATCCATTTGCCTGCGCATCTGTTCTTATGATAGTCTCTCTATCATGTGGTCGATGGATGGTCAACATACTTTCTTTTCTAACTCTTTCTACTTTTGGCAATAAAAAATTGAGATTGGCAAAAATATGGGCATGTCTAGATAGACTGATAATTATTTCTCTGCTTAATTTAAATCTTGCCAGGCACATTTTGACTTTTTTGTTAGCCCAAAAGACTTGAAACTTTTCACAATATATAAATATTGATATGTAAATTTACGTGTATTTTTTTTAATTTGAATAATAAACCAATAATAAGAAATTTACCAATTTAATTCATTGTTTTTCTAACCTCTCTTGGTTGGCCCATCTTTTGTTAACCTCTCTCTCTCTCTCTCTCTCTCTCTCTCTCTCTCTCTCTCTCTCTCTCTCTCTCTCTCTCTCAACATAATAAGTAAGAGGAAGAATTAGGGGTGAGCATGATGCCATAATAGAACCTGAACCCTGAGAACCGGACTAGTGAGAATGTATTGGTTCCAAGTTCCAAGGTTTGCAGAGTAGATTCCAAGTTCAAAAAATTGGAGAACTTATTTCGACGAGTAAGTTTTACGTTCTACGTAGGTGGAACTTGATATCTGGAACTTGAAATACGTTTTTGTGTTTTTCTTGGTCTATATCTTAGTGAGATCCTGCGGTATGCCATGGCGTTCGATTGTATAATCTGGAACCACTACTCTGAGCTTTCATTTTATGATCAAAACTTTTACTTTGTTAATGATTCATATTCTTAATATGTTTAAATATAAGTTGTGATGAGTGGATTGCAATAGTAAATGATGATCGTTAAAGATGATACTTCATTGTAATCGTTTAATTAATAATACAAGTGGACCTGGATAGACCTTGGAACCGACCTTGAAACCTATGACAGGGTAGATTCTAGGTTTCAAGATATGCAGGATGGGTAGGTTCTAGATTTCAGGTGGAACTTGTACGGAACCTAAAACCGCTCACCCCTAGGAAGAATTGCTTGAATACCCATGAGTGAGGCTTATTTGGGTCGTCTTATAGATGCCCAGACCAAACCTTTTGAGGATCGAGATAAAAGCTAGGCATAAAAGATTCGAAGTCGGATCACATATTAGGTAGGTTTAGAAAAACTCATCGTCTTGCCTAAATCTGTTAGATATGAGAATGTTGTTCTTAGATGAAAATGTTTCTAATTTCTAAGTGTGAAAAAATGCAGTAGAGAACAAAAATGTGGAAGTATATTATTGCGGAAGCCAAGCAATCGAACAATTAAATAAACAAAATAAGAAAATAAATCAAATACTAGATTTACGTGATTCGGTCGTAGTAACCTACGTCCACGGGGAAAACAGTACGGAATTCCACTATAGATCAAGCGATAGAATAGAGATTACAACTACACTCGAGTCATTCAAACACTCTAAATATTTCCCAAATCTCAATTACGTCTAATAACTCGCGCAGTGTTTAGTCCCATAATTCCTCACGAAATAATCTCTCAATCTCACGAAAAAATTATACACAAATCTTACCACAAGATTTAATCATTACAAATACTTAAACTCTTGGTGTAATTTTACGAACAAAACTACGAAGATTGCCAACCGTCAAGTACTCGCATACAAGCGACGCTTCAAGAATAACTTCACTTATTCATCAACAACCACCGCTCAAAGTGCCTATTGAATATATTTATAGCCAAACGAAAAACACGTTCAGAAGGCCACGTCAACAAGGATTAGGAAATGTTATTCGGTCAGCCAGTCAAAATTTGCACTTTCCTCTTTTGACTTTTCTTTGGCCCTGTTTGATGTCTTGAAGTAGTGTTTCCTTCATTTTTGTGACACAATTGGACCATCCTTTTGCAGTGGTTGAAGACTCCAACTCACGTTCAGAAAGCTAATTTTCCAAACTTGACCTTGGATTCTTTTTATTTTATTTTTTTTATTTTTAGAATTCAAATTTTCGCTTCGAACTCAAACTCGAGACATATTTTAACACATATAATACTTGTTTTTGCTTGAGGGTCAAATTCCGACGATATCGATGGATTTGATCCCCATCATAATGTAATTTTTTAGGCGAAAAATTTATGTGTCAACAACTATATATCACTCCGAGGAAAATTTTACTTTGTCAAGTGAATATTTTTTTTTCCGTGAACAGCTTTTATTTTCATTATCAATAGTCAAATTAAGTTGGTCTTACTTGATGTGCTAGTAGAACTAAATGGTAATTACTCAAGTATTAAACACATCAAAACGTGTCTAATGATATCGTTTAAAAATGTAACACATTAACTCGCTAATTTAAAAATGTTAATTCGTGTCTAAACGGGCGAAGCGAGTCAACTGGCATTAAACACATTTTTTGTTGCATCTTGAACTAGTTGACCCATTTATGACATTAAACCGTCTATACCAAAGTCAAACCTATTTAAGTACGTTTCGTGTCGTGTATACGGATAATGTCGTGAATTATGGATCTAACATTGTACAGCACAATTGACGTGTCCTCGAAGCGCAGCCTGATGCTCAGGCACCACAAAAATTCTTCTTAAAGAACTGTGCTGGCACAACAATAGGCAAGAGATAGAAGTAGATTTTCCCGGAATTTTCAGGTTCCCTGGCAAGATACTTTGTAGATATGATCGGGCGGATCTTTTTGAAATGTATGCAGACCAATAATGAACTAGAAACAACTCTGTTTTGGATTTGGCCTAAACGAAGGCTCCAGCTGAGGAACAAAGCAAAATAAAAGCAGCAGAACTATATTTGTTATTATATCAATTTCATTTGTTTCTTCATTATGAATAGCAACTATACATATCTAATATACTACTCAGTGTCCTCCAAATATTAACCCAAGAACTGAGAGAGAGAGAGAGAGAGAGAGAGAGAGAGAGAGAGAGAGAGAGAGAGAGAGAGAGAGAGAGAGAGAGAGAGAGAGAGAGAGAGAGAGAGAGAGAGAGAGAGAGAGAGAGAGAGGTTCATTGCCGTTTGTGGGGATGATCATGGTGGTTCTGGCTCAAGCGGGCAACATGGTGGTAATGAAAATGGCCCTGTCCGATGGGATCAACAAGTACACCATGGTCTTCTACTGTGATGCCCTCTCCTCTCGTCCCTTCGTCATCTCATCGCAGGTTTGTGCTCTGTCTATCACTCGCTAACTCCATTAATGCCAGGTTTATGGGGGAAAAGAAAAATGGAAACGGTTTGACGTCCTGGTCTTGCTTGGTTGCTCTGTTTGGCAGGTCAGGGTCGTGTCCTCCTCTCACTTTCTCTGTCCTTCGCAAGATCTTCTTGCTCGCTCTGGTTGGGCGAGTGAGTGAGTGAAGTGTTGAAAATATATCTCGAGTTTGAGTCCGAAGTAAAAATAATATTTTGAATCGATATTTTGCGGATGTCCGAAATTGAGCAAAAAGGAAATATTGAAAATTTACTTTCCAAATGTGTGCTGGAGTGGGCCAAAAGAAAACTGAAGAGAAAAGTCAAACATTGGATTTTTTGGTGACCGAATTTCACTTGATTTTGTTTCCTTCTCCAATACGCGTGGCTATCTTTGACCGCATTATGCTCTTCTTCAGGCGGTGGACATATATATATTTATAGCTTATACGTTGATTTTCAAGGTGGAGCTGTTGTTGATGATTCGCTTGAAGCGCCATTTTGAGTGCTTGATAGTAGAGCAGTGGTCGTGCTTTGCTGTGCGAAGAGGTGCAGAGGGACTCCATCGTGGGGTTTCGAAGTTCAGATAATTACATCCATGTGCTAGTGTTCTTTAGCGATTAAATCTCGTGATAAGATTTCTGTAAAATTCCTTCGCGAGATTGAAAAATTATTTCGTGAGGAATTGGGAGCTAAATACTGCGTGAGTTATTGGGTGTAATTGAGGTTTGGGAAATACCGAAAGTGTTTGAGTGACTCGAGTGAGGTTGTAATCTCCGTTGTATCGTTTGATCTATGTGAAATTCCGTGCTGCTCTCTCCGTAGACGTAGGTCACTACGATCGAACCACGTAAATCCGATGTCTGATTTATTTTCTTATTCTGTCAAATTTATTGTTCGATCGCTTGGCTTCCGCAGTAATTGGTATCAAAGCTAGACTTGCTTAAGTTCAAACGAATCGATGGCAAGGAAAAGTGAGAATCGACAAATTTGATGGGAAAGATTTTGATTTCTGGAAGATGCAGATTGAGGATAATCTATATCAGATGAAACTGCACTTGCCCTTGTCTGAGGAGAAGCTAGAGACGATGAAGCAAGCTGATTGAGAATTACTGGATAGATGAGCTTTGGGTGCTATTCGGCTGACGTTGGCTCGTAACGTCGTATTTAACATCGTGAATGAGAAGACTTGATGAAAGCCCTGTCGGACATGTACGAGAAGCCCTCTGCAATCAACAAGGTCTATTTGATGTGACGTCTATTTAATTTGAAGATGAGTGAAGGTACGTCAGTTGCTGATCATGTTAATAAATTCAATGTGATCATTAGTCAATTGAGTTCAGTTGAGATTGATTTTGAAGATGAGGTACGTGCTTTGATTCTATTATCCTCATTGCCTGATAGTTGGTGTACTACTATTACTGCTATTAGTAATTCCTCTAGGTCAACAAGTTTAACGTTTGATGGTGTTCGAGATTTAATTCTGAGTGAGGACATATGTAGAAGAGAATTTGGCGAATATGTATATGCTGCTTTATTAGGTGAAAATAGAGGAAGAACTGATACACGTGTTAGTAGGAGTAGTATGAACTCGAATAGATGAAGTCAGTCTAGAACTGGTGGTGTTGTCTGTTGGAGTTGTGGCAAGAGAGGACATCTTAGAAGGGATTGCCTTAAACTGAAAAACGACAAAGGTAAGGGAATTAGAGTTGATCCTGCGAATGATGTTGCAGCTATAGCTGCTGGTAATTCGAATGATGTTGATTATGTCTTGTCTGTCACTGATGATTCATCGTTTGATAGATGGATTATGGATTCTGGTTGTTTTTTTCACGGTACACCAAACAGGAACTGGTTTACTACTTATCAGTGCACGGACAGTAGTAAAGTGCAGTTGGGGAACAAGGTTGAATACAATGTTATAGGTGTTGGTAATGTTAGAATCAGAACGCATGATGGTAATGTGCGGACATTAACTGGAGTGAGGCATGTTCCAGGGTTGAAGAAAAATCTAATTTCCTTGAGTGCCTTGGATTCAGTTGGGTGTCGGTATTCTTCAGAATCTAGAGTTCTGAAAGTTGTTTCGAGGTGCCTTGGTGATAATGAAAGGAATCAAGTATAGTGGCATGTATGTGCTTCAAGGTGAGATAATGATGGAATTCGCTGCGAAGACGTTGGATGCATCTATTCGAGAGTATGAATTGTGGCATATACGTTTGGGACACATTAGCGAGAGAAGCTTGAAGGTTCTAAGTGAAAAGAATTTGCTATGTGATTATGTGGCTAATGAATTGAATATATGCAGATGCTGTGATTTAGATCAACGGCGGAAAGTGCAGTTTAGAACGGTTGTCAGAGAAATTACGGAAATTGCAGAATTGATTCACTTGGATGTTCGCAGGTTGTCGCGACTTCCTTCAAGAAAGAGTACAAGATTTATGCTAACAGTTATTGATGACTACTCGAGGAAGACTTGGGTGTTTGTGCTAAGGCACAAGTTTGATGCTGTTGTCACGATCATATAGTTAAAAGCTTTGATCGAAAAAGAAACTGGTAAAACGATTAAGCAGGTGCGGATTGACAGTGGTATGGAGTTTTGCTCGGAGCTGTTAAACGAATTCTGCATGAAGGAAAGCATAGTGAAACACTGCACTAGTGCCATTGAACCACAACAGGTTGCAGAATTGATGAGTAGAACATTACTAGAGACGGCCCATAAAATGCTCTCTAGTGCTGGTATGGCTAGAAGATTCCTGTCGAATGTGCTTAGTACGGCGAGCTACCTAAAGAATAGATCCTCATCGACTGCAAGTGAATGTCGGACTCCCGAAGAAGTGTGGTTAGGCAACGTTACTGATTATTCTGTTCTTAAAATGTTTGGTTGTCCATTTTATGTTCGAGTTAGTGATGGTAAGCTTGATGGAAGGACAAGAAAGTGCATGTTCCTAGGTTATGCACAAGGTGAGTGGGGCTATAAGTTGTGATGCTTGGAATTAAATTCACCTATTATCAGCAGAGAAGTTACATTTGACGAGTCTCCAGTACTTCTGGCTAGGAGTGTTAATAGCAGTGTTTACACGAATCTGGACGGTGTTCAGCTTGAGGTGGAGTTGCAATCAGAAACTCTTGAGGTAGCGGGTACTAGTGAAGTAATCGACACGGATGGTGTTTATAGCGAGATAGAGCCTATAGAGCCAACAGTTGTTATAACTGCTAATATTGACAAGGTGCGTATTCGATCTCTTGACATCTATAGATGCAATGATGGTTTTGCTTTATCTGTGATTGAGTAGGTTATGTTGGAAAATCCTTGTGGAGTGGTTAAAGGTGCATGTGGAGTTGGTATTCTGATAAGGTCCACGGCTATGGCGAAATTCAAGCGAGGCTTGGCCTTGAAAGACGTCTGTGGCGGTTGAGCCCATTGGGGCTGTGGGAGAGTAATAGCGAAATTCGGATTTCTATCAAAACAATTGTGACTTGGCTCAAACGTCGAGCCAAGGTGGAGATTATTGAAAATATGTCTCGAGTTTGAGTTCGAAGTAAAAATCTGAATATTTTGAATTGATATTTTGCGGACGTTCGAAATTGAGTAAAAAGGAAATATTGGAAATTTACTTTCTAAATGTGTGCTAGAGTCGGCCAAAAGAAAACTGAAGAGAAAAGTCAAACATTGGATTTTTTGATGACCGAATTTCACTTGATTTTGTTTCCTTCTCCAGTAAGCGTGGCTATCTTTGACCGCATTATGCTCTTCTTCAGGCGGTGGACATATATATATATATATATATATATATATAGCTTATACTTTGGTTTTCAAGGTAGAGCTGTTGTTGATGATTCGCTTGAAGCGCCATTTTGAGTGCTTGATAGTAGAGTAGTGGCCGTGCTTTGCTTTGCAAAGAGGTGTAGACGGACTCCATCGTGGGGTTTGGAAGATTAGATAATTACATCCATGTGCTAGTATTCTTTAGCGATTAAATCTTGTGATAAGATTTGTGTAAAATTCTTTCGCGAGATTGAGAGATTATTTCGTGAGGAATTGAGAGCTAAACACTGCGTGAATTATTGGGTGTAATTGGGATTTGGGAAACACCGAGAGTGTTTGAATGACTCGAGTGTGGTTGTAATCTCCGTTGTATCGCTTGATCTATAGTAGAATTCCGTGCTACTCTCCCCGTGGACGTAGGTCACTACGACCGAACCACGTAAATTTGGTGTCCAATTTATTTTCTTATTCTGTCAAATTTATTGTTCAATCGCTTGGATTTCACAATATGAAGTTTCTTCATTTCACACGAATTTGCAGACTTGGGATTGGCTTCTCTTGGAATTCTTTTGAAGCAAAAGTTCTCAATCAACTGCTGAGAGTTTCTTACGAAAATCGAAGTGCATTTTTGAGTAATATGGATGTTGCAGATTCGCAGCACAGATGTGCGGGTACATCGGCATCGATTACAGCTCCCCTGTTCTGGCCATGGCCATGATGAACCTCATCCCAGCTTTCACTTTCATTCTCGCCATTATTTCCAGGTTCTTTCTTTCTTCTTTCTCGTCATCTGGAGTGCACTCAAAGAACTTTCATTTGAAAAATTGAGAGAAGCAAAAGATGGCGTGTTCGATGAATGGAGGATTGATTTTACATGGGTTTAGCTCAAGGTTGTGAGTGCTTTTTATCAAAAATCCATAGTTCCTGTTTCAACCAGGCCAGTAGAGATTTACTTTCTCTTTTCTGTGCATGTGTCCTTTCAATCTCGGAGATTATTAATAGTTCTATTACTTTATCTCTGCTGATGCTGGACCCCTAAAATTCCTAAAATGAGAGATGCTCTGCAAATGAATGAGACCCTGGAATGGGACAAAATCAAGTAACTCCAGGGGCTTCAGCCAGTGGAGGCTGCACATTCATAGCGAAGACGAGACAGAAGTGCATGTGAATTGTTTTTTAATAATTGAATTGAAAATTAGGATGGAGAAAGTGAATTGGAAAAGCTCAAGCAGCCAAGCTAAGCTTGTGGGAGCCATCGCATCAATTCTTGGTGCATTCGTAGTCACTCTCTACAAGGGTCCACCGAATCTCCGTTCACTTTCGTCTCCTTCTTCTGTCCAACCTCGCCACCTTCTTTTTCTTCTCTCGCAACAATCGAATTGGATCCTTGGCGGGTTTCTCCTTGCGGCCGAAGCTTTCTTGATATCATTAGTGTACATTGTTGGAAACAGATTCCTAAACTAAATGCGGAAAAATGGAAACAAATTCCTAAAAGACGAAAAACTCGAACTAACGAGTAACGCTAAAAACAAATGTGGAAACGTGCCTAGTTGAAACTTGAATCACCGATCGTTTAAAGTACATCACCAAGAAGGACGTACCTTGATTTTTAACAGATTAAATGCTCCGATTGCAACGCCAAGAGAGTACGATTCTTTGATCATTGAATGAGAGCCCTTTTTCCTTTTGAGTGAGACAAGTTTCTTCTTGTGCATGTGAATAAGAAAATAAATTTGTTCAATCGCTTGGCATCCGTCGAGTGAGAGCCCTTTTTTCCTTTTGAGTGAGTTAAAAATTGACTGACAGAACGTACATTTTTTTTTCTGCTTCACTCTTTTGTTCATTTTGCAGTTTTCCAAAAATACTGTCTTTGCGGTTATTTCTCTCTCATGGACTCTTTCAAGACTAATGGGTTGGGTTAGCCTAACATGGGCAGCCCAAAAATTAGAAAATCCATCATCTCCCACTCGCATATGGTGGGCTAAACATAACTTTCTCTTCTTTGCAATATTCATACTAGCAAATAATCCGTATGACCAGCATACTTCGAGAGCTCATTGCCATACATCTGTTAAGAATATATAGCAGCTCAAATTGGACATAATGTTTTCAAGTAGATATAGTATACAGTACCCTAGATTAATCAATCACATTTATATCTCTCTTGATCTCTTTTAAAATTTCGTATATTGTATTAACAACTATGATTTACTCCAAAATTATAATTGATCGACCAGTGACTACAAAAATAGAATGTGACATCATAAACAAATTGATCTTCCTTTTTCTTTAAACCTTTCTATTTCAGTCTAGCTTGCTTTTCAAGAAATGCCCCATTAGATCAAATCATTCATAACCATTGGCAACACTCTAAGATAGCAAATACTGAATAAAAATTTCGAGAATAAGTCAGAGTCGTGAGGGCACTAAATGAGGAACTTTTATCTTCAAGAGTCTCACACGGCATAAAGTTGAGATCAAAACTTTTGCCACTTTTATTGGTCGTCTCATACATATGTAGTATGAAATACGTATTACGTTATTAACTCCTTTCCCATGGAGCGTATGTCTTCACATTCAATTTCGTACATATGATAGTTTAGACATACTCAATGTCTAAACTGGAGTTCACGTATCTACTCTTCCAAAGAATCCATCAGAACTCATATCTGGCATCAAAGACAGATAAAGTAAAATGTGTGGGCTATTTTACTTTCAGATATAGTAAATATTATGTACTCATCTTAACACTCAGCTAAGGCGACATTTATATTTTAAGTTTGAGCTCTCGATTATCACTTAGATAATAAACTTAAAATTGTCTCATCTCTATTTATCACACAGTAAATAGAGGCGATTACCCGTGTGAGTGGGCTAATTTCATCTGTCCGACATACTTTCTCAACATAATGCACTAAGCATTAAGATGCATAAATATAAAATAAACTCATAGGCATTAATAATGATAGAACAACTTCATTAAATGTGAACATTCAGGGAAAATACAATAGTTAGTACATCACTCTCTACGTAGTCCCAGAGATTTTATATGACCATAGAAAATATCTCTAGGAATTGGCTTCGTCATAAGATCTGCTATCATTCTATACGTAGATATGTACTGCAAGTTCACATCCTTTCGTGCTACTATATCTTTAACAAAGTTGTATTTGATATCTATATATTTGGTCTTGCAATGATATTTTGGATCATTGGTGTAAGCTACCGTTGCTTGGCTATCACAATTAACCAATAATAAAGTTGCAGCATTCTCAGTAACACTTAAATGATCTAAAAATCTCTTAAACCAAACCCTCTCTTGTACTGCTAATGACAATGCCACAAACTCGGCTTTCATGGTGGATAAGGCTATACAACTTTGTTTCTTATTGCTCCAAGATATGACGCCATTATTCAGTAAGTAAACAAATCCAGAGGTAGATTTCCTTTCATCCAAATCTCCTCCTTGGTCAACATCTGAGTAGCCTTCAAGTCGTAGATCCTTTCTTTGATAACTCAGAGAATAATCAGTAGTACTCTTTAGATACCTCATGATTCTTTTGACGGCTTTCCAATGTGTTTGACCTGGATTGGATTGATATCTACTTACCATTCCAACTACAAAACATATGTCAAGTCTTGTACACATCATAGCGTATATTAAACTTCCAATAGCACTAGCATAAGGAACATGTTTCATTTGTTCCTTCTCTTGTGGAGTCTTAGGATACAATTTATGGCTCAATCCTTCACCTTTTGCAATAGGAGTATCCATGGGTTTACAATCATGTATACAAAATCGTTCAAGAACTTTGTTTATATAAGTCTCTTATGAAAGAGACAATAATCTCTTGAAACGATCTCTTAAAATCTTAACTCCAAGAATATATGCAGCCTCACCCATATCTTTCATATCAAAGTTAGATAATAACCAACTCTTTACGGTATTAATCAACTCCATATTACTTCCGACAATCAGTATCTTATCAACATATAATGATAAAATCACAAATTGATCTTTGAATCTTTTGATATATACGCAATGATCTTCATCAATCATTGTAAAATCATACGTCACTATGGCATTATGAAAACATACATACCATTGTCTTGAAGTTTGCTTAAGGCCATATATCGATCTTAAAAGTCGACATACTTTTTGTTCTTGGCCTTTCACAATGAAGCCAACGAGTTGCTCCATGTAAATTTCTTTTTCTAATTCTCCATTTAGAAAAGAAGTCTTTACATCCATTTGATGTAATTCAAGATTCATACTTGCCACTATTGTCAAAATAAGGCGAATTAAAGTAAATCTCACTACAGAAAAAAAAAGTTTTCTCATAATCAATTCCTTCCTATTAATTATACCCTTTCTCCATGAGACGAGTTTTATATCTTTCTAATGAGCCATCGGCTTTTTGTTTTATTTTGAAAACCCATTTGTTCTTAATAGTTTTGTGTCCTTTTGGAAGATCAACCAATTCCTAAACATGGTTTGACTTCATGGACTCCATTTCTTCTTCCATTGCAAACATCCATTTTTCCTTGTTAGGGCAATTTAGAGCCTCATTTACATTTCTTGGCTCATCTTCATCTTTTGGAGCGACATGAAAGTTTCCCCTTCAACGTCAAAACGTCACTAGGGAATACTTTTACGACTTGTTCGCCGTACAGGAGTTTGTATACGTGGTATATCATTCTCCATTATACTTCCACTTGGATTAGATAATGACGATATCGTCTCATCAAACAGTTGCAATTGAGATTGAGTCGAATTTAATTCCTCACTTCTCACATTGCTCCCACTTGAACGAACTTCATCAATTTAATTATCAGGATCCAAGGTTTCAAATAGTGAGTAGTCCTCACCTATTTCACCCTTTTTAAGGAAACTCATTCTCTAAGAATATGATATCTCATTATTCAAATTTAGTTATACTCCTACTTTCTTGCTCATCTATAAACACATATCCTTTCGAGTACTTTGAGTATCATATAAAAATACTCTTCTTGCCTCTGGGACCCAATTTCTCATATTTATGAGAGGGCTCGTGAGTATAAGCAGTACAACCCCAAGATTTAAGAAAACTTAAATCAGATTTTCTACTTATTCATAATTCATATGGAGTGGAAGTAACTAATTTAGAAGGCACACAGTTAAGTACATAGGTAGCAGTTAACAAAGCATCACCGTAAAAAGTGATTGGTAAGTTAGCTTGTACCATTATGGACCTAACCATTTTCAATATGGTTCTATTTCTCCTCTCGACAACACCATTTTGTTGAGGAGTATATGAAATAGATAACTATTTTTCTATTCCTTTTTCATCACAAAAATTTCTAAACTCATCAGATAAATATTCTCGACCTCGATCGGATCTTAATGCTTTTATTTTATTATCTAGTTGATTTTCTACCAAGTTCATAAATTTCTTGAAGCAACTCAATGTCTTAAATTTATGAGAAATCAAATAGACATATCCAAATCGAGTACAATCATCTATGAATGTGATGAAATATACAGCTCCATGCCTTGCTCTTACATTCATTGGATCACAGATATCAATGGATTAATTGCAAAGGAAACTCAGCTTTTATACCTTTTTCGAATGGTTTCCTTGTTGCTTTCCCTATCGGGAATGTTCGCAAATAGGCAAATCAACTTTTTCAATATTGCCTAATAAGCCCTCTTTGGCTAATCTATTCATTTATTGTTGGCCAATATAATTAAGTTTAGCATGCCACACGTTAACATCATTATCATAGGAGTTGGAAGATGTAAATGGGGAATAACAAACGTTAACATTGCCATAGTTAACATCTAATACAATAAAACCATCCAGAATATATCCATAATCATAGTAATTCGTATTCAAATACAAGTCAACACCATTATTATGGCAGTTCAAATTAAAACCAAGTTTAACCAATACTAATACAGACACTAAATTTCGACGAATCTCTGGAGCATATAATACGTCATGTAGGAATAACGTGCGTCTACCATGCATCATTAACTAGCAGGTGCTAATCCCTTTAACTTTAACTTTGGAGTTGTTTCTTACATAGATCATTTTGTTTCGGTCAGAACCCGTCAGAACTCTACAAAGGCAGCTTTGTCCTTCGCTACATGGTCTATGGCTTCCGAATTTACAGTCCACAAATGATTAGACTCAGTTAGAAATACAGAACTTGACACATAAGCAAAGTTCTCAAGAATACAAGGGTACCTTCTTTGGTTTGTCACAATCGCGAGCGAAGTGGCCCTTCTTGCTACGGTTGTAGTACTTCACCCTTGACATCTTCTTAAAGAAAGAACGCTTTCCTTTATCATGTTGGTTAAATTTCGATTTCTTACCCGAAGAACTTGCTCCCTTGTCTTTCCATTTCATGAACCTTTCGACGCGCTTGCGCTTAGAGCTCGAAGCCCCATGTGAGCTAGAACCAGCATAATAGATGTCGATTTCTAGTTTCGCCGCCAAGAGGCGATCCTCTTCCAACTCAAGATGGTGCATGACATCCTCAAAGGTCTTGATATCCTCATAATGGGTCAGGTGCATCTTCATGTGCTCCCAACTTTGAGGTAAGGAATGGATCACTGCTTGTATTTGTCGTTCATCAGTCAGAATGTGGCCAGCATCTTTCAGCTCATTGATCATATTCGACATCTTTCTCAGGTGTTGTTTCATGGTCTAACCATAAGGCTTCTTATACGAGTCAAATCTTACAGTAAACTATCTCAGCTTGGTCACTGATGTATGACTAAATCTTGTTGCTAGTGCTTCCCACATTTCTTTGGCATGCTCAAAATGCCTAAATTCTCGCATGATGTCATTCTCCATGCTACTCAGTAACGTAATGCGAGCAAGAGAGTTCTTTTTCTTCCAAGCAGCAAATGCATTCTTGTCCCTTTTGTGTTGGGTAGTATTTCCATCTTCAGGCTTTTCTATGACTTGGTTAAGACCTTCTAGTGCCTTTTGCTCTTCTAGTACATTTTGGATTTTCATGTTTCATATTTCATAATTTTCGCCGTTTAATTTCTCTCCTTTTTTTCAATTTAGCTACTATGTTCTTAGTTGCTGAAGTCATTGAATAAGAACATTTTAGACATATACGCACGAATTATTAATACCACTCATTTATGCATCAATTTTACACAAATTGATTATATTAATGAGTAATTTCACATAGTTTTTAGATTCGAAAGTTCTCTATGTTCCCAATCATCATCTAAAATCCTAATGTGAAATTATCGTTAATATAATCATTAAGGTAAAATTACGTTTTTCAAAGTTACTAAAACTTTTAAAATTCCCACTCAACCATGTGATACTAATAAGATAGATATTAAAATAGAATAGTACCATAAACTATTCACAACAAAAAAATATCCATCAACATTCATTAACTAAATACTATTTACATAAAGAACGAATCCAGCATAGAAAGAAACAACAACATCAACATGAAAAGAAAATATCCACCTAGGATATCTAAAACCAACCTAAAAAAAATATAAAATCAACGATACTTAACTTTCCTATAAACAGGGAATGATTTATCAAATTTCTTAGAAAACTTAATCTTTTTCTTCGGCAACCAAGAAAAGACTATCGGGTATCCCTTAGGGTTTCTCTATGGCATATTCATTCTTCGCCAAGTTCCATTCATCCCTAGGGTTGAAGTCTTTATTGTCTCAATCCTATAGTATTCCCTCACAAAATTCATTGCAAGTTTTTTGTAGGTTGGGGCCACGTTGACCTCTTATAGGCGATGCAACTCTTTTTTCCATTCAGATAGAAGAGTGTTGATCAGAACATTCAATTTCTCAAAGTCCGGCATACAGTAACCATTCCAAATGATTTTCTGTATCATCTTATTGACCTTGACCACGTGATTCTCCAAATCGCTACTTTCCTATCGATAAGCATCTAACTCAGCTCTCAACATTGCAAGTCTTGCCTTTTGTTTAACCGATTGTGGGATAATAGGTGTACGCATCCTACGGGGTGACATTGTTCCTGCAACAAATGCAGAATCAAAAAGGATTACACATAATTCTTAGAGCATATGATCAGCAAAATTTTTTTTTTTCTATGGTCAACGATAGTCAACGCTGGTCAATGGTCAACGGATGACTGGGCTGGGTCAACGGGTCATACGGTTCAGGTCATCGGGTTGAAAAAACGGGTCGGATCGAACCAACCGGGTCAGGCTTGGATTTCAGGGTCAGGCCAGGCTTTTCGGCCCGGGAGAATAACCGGCGTGACTGACATCAGCCACGTCCACATGCTCTTGCATGGCATGTGCGCTCGGTAACCACTGTGCATGTGCGATGAACATGCCGGCAAGCCGCCACTTGCGGCCACGCGTGGAGGTGCGTCCGGCCTCCCCCGGAGGCGTGCCACGCGTCGTTTTTCTCGTCTCTAAGAGCACTACGACCATACACTTTCAAAAATAATTTTTTGACGTACAAAAATTGAGAAACGAACTTGAACAGTACGGCCGAGTGTTGGTTTTTCGTACCCGAGCATTTGTCGGCGCCGTCTCACGAATTCCGGCCAACAATCCTTTTTATAAATATGTTAAATGATTAGGAGACAAGAACACATGCTCGGATAGCAATGTTGGAAACAGATTCCTAAACTAAATGCGGAAAAACGGAAACAAATGCATAAAAGACGAAAAACTCGAACTAACGAGTAACACAATTAACATATGCGGAAACGTGCCCATTTGAAACCTGAATCACCGATCGTTTAAAGTACATCACCAAGAAGGATGCACCTTGTTTTTCCCGGATTAAATGCTCCGATTGCAACGCCGAGAGAGTACGATTCTTTGATCGTCGAGTGAGAGCCCTTTTTCCTTTTGAGTGAAAGAAGTTTCTTCTTGTGAGTGTGAATGTCAAAAACTGACTGACAGAATGTACGTTTTTTTTTCTGCCTCACTCTTTTGTTCATTTTGCAGTTTCCCACAAATAACTGTCTTAATGGTTATTTCTCTCTCATGGGCTCTTTCAAGACTAACGGGCTGGGTTAGCCCAACATGGGCGGCCCAAAAATTAGAAAACCCATCATACATTGGACAGGTTAGCACCAACATCCTTACTTAGAATATGAATGAAACTAAAATGAAACGAAAGAAGAATTGATAAGTAAACATATCTCGAATCTTGCAGGCATTTATCCTCAAAGATTATCCCGTGGTGCTGAATTTAATGTTCTATTCAATGTTCTTTTCAACTATTCTTTCCGGGCTATTGGCCTTCATTACAATGAGAGAACCACAATTATGGATTCTGAAAGTCGATATAGGTTTGATCGCTATTTTATACTCGGTAAGCATGTAACATGACGACATCTAAAGTATAGATATTGGTCTGACTTCGAGGTTGAACATAAAGGTCAAATTAATATTGTATATGCAGGCTCTCGTTGCTGGCGTCTTCAGACTCACATTGTGTGCATGGTGCCTGAAGAAAATTGGACCGGTTTATGTCTCCATGTTCAAGCCTTAGGAATTGTATTTGCGGTTGGATTGGGGTTCATATTTCTAGGCGAGATATTACACCTCGGAAGGTACAAATGCTCTCTCTTCTTCTCTATTGAGATGCCCATTACCCCATCTTACTCTACAATCAAGAATCTAGTTGACTAAAAGAAACTAAGAAAGATGTGTTCATCAAAGAAAAAGCTCCTTCATGAGCTCATCTCAAGCACAGCGACAGATATTCTTCAGATATAAAATATAAATGTGCTTGCTCTTCAGTTTAACTTTTTATACAAAAATGGTTATGCTCGAGTCTAAAGATTTGCCAAGGTCTCTCTGACAAAAAATCGCAGTTTTGGTTGTTAGAAGCATTACATAAATGAACAAAACAGGCTAGGAAAATGAGCTGTACGAGGATTATATTGAAGAATTGCACCTCCTCTCTTCTCTCAAGAATTTTAGATATTTCTAGGTTACCTAAATATCTAAATATTTTGTTGACAAATATTTTAAGAAGGGTATAGATATATAGGAATACATTTCTCTATTAATATCTAGAGAGAGATAAAAATATCTAGGGAGATAATTCGCGAGAAGTATCTAGGACATTCTTCTAGCTAGAAAAATCTAGGGAACATATTTATTTAGAAATATGTAAATATTTTAGGAGGAAGAACCATATGCTTAGGCCTATAAATTTGCAAGAGCTCTCATTAGAGCAAGTGTGGTGTGAGCGAGCTTGGCCCAGTGTGTGAAAGTCTGCTTGGCACTCATAAGTATGTGTAAGAAGTTCTCCTAATCGATATTGTCAGAGAGTGCCTCTAATGAAAATAACTTGTGTTTCTATAAGTGAGCCTTGTGTGTCTTACTCAACATTTGGTAGCAGAGCTGCATCGGAATCAGTTAGGGACTGTGATCGGTTGATATGGGACCGAGATTAATTGGTATAGTGTCGGGCATTATAACAAGTCACGATGGCAAATTTCTTGAGTTCGGCAACTAGAGTCGAGAAGGTCAACAACTCCAAACTTCAATTATAATAATTGGAGTGCCCTCGTGTAGTTTTACTTGTTGGGTCAAGATTTGTGGGATATCATTGGCGGCCACAATACTATACCACTCAAGAATGATGAAGAGCGGAGGAAGTGGAAGTCTGGTAAGACTCTCTACATTCTTACTATTACAATAGAAGATGACTTGTTACAGCATATCAAGAGCACGAGGACCTCGAAGGAGGTATAGGATGCCTTGGTAGCACCATGCACTAGGCAAACGATGCCAAGTTATGATGGTTGGAGAATGAGCTATTGTTGGTGTCGTAACAGGATATGATGGTGAGCCAATATCTTTCCAAAGTAAAATATATTTGTGAAGAAATTTCCAAGTTGGATCCTCAAAATGTCATCTTTAAGACTAGGATCAGAAGAATTATCATTCATGGGTTACAGCTAGAGTATAATGGTATTGCTATGGCCACTCGTGGATGGGCTAAAGATCCAACTCTTACCAAGTAGGAGAATATATTGGCCAACCAAGAGTCTTCAGATAGACAAATGTCTAAGGCCTCATTGAAGGATGATAAAAGTGCCCTCTTTAGTAATACAATGGGGTTCAAGAGACTGGTAATAGAGATAGGAAATAGAGGAGAGGTCCTAGGGACTGGTTGAGGTGACTAGAAGGGAGGAGCGCTCAGCCAGGGGGAGCTAGCTAATCGAGATAGTGACAGGGATGACAGCGAAGATAAAAGGCATAACGAATGGTGCTGCATGTGCAGTAAAGTAGGACGCTTTGCCAGAGTCTATCTATTTAGGCTCATAGAAGGAAATGCCGCAGCCTCTACCATGAAGGAGAACGACAGTGGAGAGTGGGATTTCCAAGTGGCCACTACAATAACGGAATAAGAAGAGTTCGCAGCCTCCTCCTATATCAAGCCAGATGATGCGACAGCCTTTGTCATGTCCTTGGAGAAGAGCAAGCCGAGGACAAACTTGAAGAAGCAAGTGGTGGCGCCCACGAGCAGCCTTGGAAAGGGCTGTAAGAGATGCAGAAGACGAATGCGAAGATGAAGGAGATGGGCAAATTGCTAAGGCAGAAGGAGGAAGAGCTCAAGGCCAAAGAAAGAGAGCATGAGAAGCTTCGGTGTGAGCTTAAGAAGTTGCGGAAGTTTAAGGAATTCAAGCCCATTCTGACATTCCCAATTGGTCAAACTGGGAAAGACAAGAAGGAGAAAAAGAAAGGATGCTTTGAGAAAATGAGGCCATCTCCAACTTACATCTCGTGGCGCAAGGATTGATGAAAGGGCGTGGAGAAGAAGCCCTATGAGAAGAAGGACGAAGATGTCTATATTGAAGTGCTTCAGATGTAAGTGAATCGGTATCAGCACCAAATGAAATCGCAAATGAAGGCTTGGCCACATGAGCTGCGATCTTAAAACTCTTACAAAAGAATTGCAAAGTAGGAATGCCGGGTTATGTGGGATGAAGGAAAAAGAGACCGAAGTGCAGGGCGTTGCTAAAGTTCGAGCTTCATAAAGCCCAGTTGAAAGTCATAGCCACAAAGGTAATTGCAGTCGAGAAGACAATGTTAATTAGGGCTTTATCTCAAATATCTGAAGTAAGCACAAGAAACAGGCGACACAAGAAGCAATAACATAGGTTAAAGAAAGAAGTTGATAAGACAGCTAAGGAGTTTGAAGAAGCAATTTGGCATCATGGCTTGATCGACATTGAGAGAAAAATAATCGGAGAGGGGGAGTGTTGAAGAATTGTACCTCCTCTCTTCTCTTTAAGAGTTCTAAATATTTCTAGACTACCTAAATATCTAGATATATTGTTAAAAGATACTTTAAGAAAAGTATATAAATATCTAAGGATATATTTCTCCAGAAATATTTACGATATATCTCTAGCTAGAAATATCTTGATATTATTATACGAGGTAGAACCACCTGCTTAGGCCTGTAAATTGGCAAGAGCCCTCGTTAGAGCAAGCGTGTTTCTAATGAAAATAGCTTGTGTTTTCTTTAAATAAGCCTTACGTGTCTTACTCAACAAATAATATCAAAGCTGCGCCTCCGAGTTCAACAGACAATGTGGTCATCTTATATAATATCTTGTCTCGATTGACGTGGACATGTCATTTGATAGGATTATTTTTGGTTAACTTGCCTTGTTATTCTTTGTTGGGCTTTGTGCAGCTTGATTGGAGCTACTGTGATTGTGATGGGATTCTACGTGGTGGTGGGGGGAACGTCCAAGGAGGGGGAGACGACGGAGGACAAAGGCGTTGGGGGGACCTTGGCATCCTCCAGCTGTAAGATTCCTTTGCTCCAAAGCAAAGCTTCAAGCGTGTAGATATTCTTGGCAACATAAAAAAGAGAGAGGAAAGTGACAAAGATTTGTACGTATTCATAAGACGTACCCCCTTGTCTTTTGAAATAAATTCAAGCTGAATATTCCAATGTGAATTAGATGTGGAAATCCCAACATAGGTGCAAATTTCGACTGCCGTATGCATTTTGCTGCACATAAATTTATGCGTGTGCCCACTTTGGAAAACCTATATTCTGCATCTCGAGTTTTGTTACTAGATTTCAACTTGCCTATTACGCTTACAATCTTTATCCACTTTTTTGTCAACTTGTCGTTCTCTTCTATAAATAAAACTCTAAAATCACTTCCTCTTTCCTCTCCTCTTTTCTTTCTCTTCGCCCCACCCTCTCAGCTGCCATGGCCCACCTCAACCGTCGTCCACTTGTCACCCTCAATCATCATGGTCGCCTCCTCCGTCCGAGCCATCATCTCTGGTGAGTGGTGGCTCGTCTCTGCGCGGTACCCTCCACCCCTTACTTAAAAATATGTTCCCTTTCCGCCACATTCTTTGGCCAGCTGCCCCTCTTTCTTTTTTCCGGTTCTTGCCATCTGCAACTCCCACGGTCGCCATTCCCCAACTCCTTCCACCGCCACGGTCGCGCAACTCCGCCACCAGTCTGTAAAGCTCCGCTCCATTGTCCTCATCCATGTGATCAAGGTCGACCCACATAGGGAACATTCAGAACTTGCTCCTCATTGTAGTACTCCTTTCAATCATATGACATAGCCTAATTAATCAACATCATTTTGAGCAAATTTGCATATCTCTAAGATCAATATAATCATAATCCCAAAATTTTTTAACCCCGTGCCAATAACCACTAAAAAACACAAATTTCTATACAAATTTACAATTTGATTTTTGTCCACTATGTTACCTATATACTAAATCTATACAAAAGTTTTTCATTTTGGAGACCATGAAAAATGCTCTCATCAATCGCCATCTAGTAATTAGTTGTGGACTCGTGTCTTCCGCACCAAATTAGCTTTTTGGCTTATAAGTTCATTTAAATCAAAATAATCTTTTAAAAATGACTTGAAAATGAGATATATAAATAAAAAATTCCTATCTATATCCATTTTCCATGGGCTATCTACTTCTAGTATTTAATAAGAAGAGATCATTATGACTTATTTCTTGATATTATTAAATGAGTGAATATGTATTTGCTGACAGTTCTATTGTCCCTGTTTTATCTTAAAAGAATACATCCTAATACTCAGGGTATTGTTTATTCAATAAAGAGTAACATTACGTGCTCAACCAAAATTCATAAATCACATATTAGATGTAACAATAGCCTTGTTTTTAAGGCAAAATCCATCCTTTGTCATTTCGAAGTTAAGAGGTATCAGCCATATGTAAACAAAATAGAAAAAGACTCATTTGCACGTAAATTGAGTATGATATGATTACATAATTCATAAGTAATGTAAGATGTATATGATCTGCCACTATATTAATCTACATATTTACATTAAATATTCAGGATATACAGGTCGAAATGAAAATGATTAACTATACATTTTTCCAAGATGCAAACATGGTTTTCACGATCAACCCGACTTCTCTAATTTTATGTTGAGGTAAACTACCTAATATTGTTTTGGAAACTACAACATATTTACAAAGAGTTAACTATAAGTACATAATATACGTAATTTTTCAATACGATTGATATAAATTTAAACATGCTAATTTCGTATCGAGACCAAGTGTATTATCATGATTTATTGTGATTTGTTGTGTCATCTTGAGAATTATCGGGTATGCAAAAAGTATATACAACGTAGACGGTGAAATTAAAATAAAAAAAACTTAATTACATGAAAGAAAAGATAAAATAGTTGGGAATATGATTGAAAGGGTACTTTATCCTTTTGAGATACAATGTATTAGATATATCTCATTTTGTATATGTCCTTTGAAATAAAATATAGAAGAAGCTAGTCAACCCACTTAACTGGCCATCATCTATCACATATCTAATCCATTTGCATGAGTATCTGTTCTTATCATACTCTCTCTATCGTGTGGTCAATTGATGGTTAACTTATTAAGAGTACTATATGTTGTTGTATGCCCATCAAGTGAGAATATTAATGGCATACTTTCTCCTTTTCTACTTTTGGCAATAAAAATTTGAGATCGGTAAAAATATAGGCATGTTTGGATAGACCGATACTTATTTTTTTGCTTAATGTAATTTTACCACGGAGATATTTTGACTCTTTCTTAATCGAAAACACTTGAAACTTTCACAATATACAGATATTAAAATGTAAATTCGCATGTGATTTTTTGAAAAACTTTCTGAAATTGAGTAATTTACTAATAATCAATTGTAAGAAATTTTCCTCTGGATAAATACATGAATTGTAGTAATTTTAAAAAGTTGCCAATCACTTAAATGCTACTTTAGTGAAGAATTTCCTTGTCAAAAAGGATTGCTTGGATACGTTGAGTGAGGCTTATTTGGGTTGTCTTGTAAATGCCTATTGATGATCGAGATGAAATTTAGGTGTAAGAGATTCCAAGTTGGATCACATGTCGGGTAAGTTTAGAAAAACAGATCGTCTTGCTTAGAGTGATGTTTGAGGTGAGAATGCCATTCTTAGATGAAAATGTTCCTAATTTCTAAGTGCGAAAAAATGCAGTAGAGAACACCAATGTGGAAGTATATAATGCCCTTCTTTTCGCTTTGAGGGTCAAATTCTGACAATACCGATGGATTTGATCCCCATCTAGATACAATCTTTGAGACAAAAAATTCACGTGTCAACAAATTTCAATTTATCACTCCTAAGAAAATTTTACTCTATCAAGGGAATGTATCTTTTATTTTCGTTATCAATTAGTCAATTAAGTAGGTGTTACTTGTTGTCCTAGTAGAACTAAATGGTAACTACTTAAGTAGTAAACACATTAGAACATGTTTAATTATATTGTGTTAAAAAGCAACACGTTAACTCGTTAATTGAAAGTGTTAATTCGTGTATAAACGGGCAAAGCAAGTTAGCTTGCGTCGAACACAATTTTGGTTGTATCTTGAATGAGTTGACCCATTAGTTACATTAACATTATATGCCAGAGTCAAATCTATTTAACTACGTATCGTGTCGTGCATAAAGATCGTGTTGTGAATTACGGATCTAAATTGGTACATCACAATTGATGCATCTTGCATCGCAGCCTAATGTACGTGTACCCCAAAAAAAATTCTTTCATAAATAAGTGTACTGGCAAAAGAGTGGAAAAGAGAAGTAGATTTTTTCCGGGAATTTTCGGGTTCCTAGCTTGGCAAGATCTGTTTGAAACCTGAACTGATCTCCGTTGGAAGGCATAGGATAGATGGGAGTGTGCGGGCCAAGTTATTAGTGGAAGTCTTCTATTCTTATGAATGAAGATGATAGGCTTAGCGGGCTGGACTTACTATAGCCGAGTGCGATTGCGCAATTATTAGGTGCGCACGTGAAACAAATTCGGCACTAATCAACGATGATTATTTTTTATATTTATTACAGTTCGAATTAATAATTATAAAATAACATTTGTTTTCGAATTTCATTATTTCTGCCGTTAGGCGCTCTCAAATCTTTGAAAGGTTGTATTGTTCAAACATGTTTTTCACTATTAATTACTCAATGTTTCTGTTCAATAGAACAACTTTCATTTTTGTTTCTTTTTAAATATATACATCCACTGTTTTCGATTGTTCCCTTTTGAGAGTTCCCAAAGAAATACCAAAGTTGTTATATAGTATTCTCACTTGAGACTTTTGTATATCACGAAGGATTTTTGTTAGTAACCACTAGCAAGCAATTAATTTCTTAAAAATAATGTCATCACACCTCAAAGTCTGACTTCATTTTTCTTTTCGATTGCTTGATTTTTCCCCTACAATCTCTCCTCACAGATGCAGACCAATAATGAACTAAAGACAGCCGTATTTTGGACTTGGCCTAAACGAAGGCTCCTGCTGAGGAAACAGTATCATTCTCATCTTCATTATGAATAGCAATTATTCATCTCTAATACTGATATAATATGGTCTCAGAAAGTCCAAATCAATCCAACTTGCCCCCGTTCTTTTTTAAAGTCCTGCAGACGAATCAAGTAAATGGCGGTCCCGCAAAACGTGGGAAACCTCAGTGTCCTTTAAATATTAACCCAAGAACTGAGAGAGAGAGAGAGAGAGAGAGAGAGAGAGAGAGAGAGAGCGAGAGAGAGATGGAGGGGAGAGCGAGGGGTTCAATGCCGTTTGTGGGGATGATAATGGTGGTCCTGTCTCAAGCGAGCAACATGGTGGTGTTGAAGATGGCCATGTCCGATGGGATCAACAAGTGCACCATGGTCTTTTACTGTAACGCCCTGTCCTCTCTCGTCCTCCTCCCTTGTCCCTTCATTATTTCTCGCAGGTTTGTGCTCTGTCTATCACTCGTCAACTCCATTAATGTCAGGTTTATGGATATAAAGAGAGGGGAAAACGGTTTGAAGTTCTTGTCTTGCTTGTTTGCTCTGTTTGGCAGGTCAGGGTCGTGTCCTCCACTCACTTTCTCTGTCCTTTGCAAGATCTTCTTGCTGGCTCTGCTTGGGTGAGTGAGCGAAGTTTCTTCATTTCACATGAATCTGCAGACTTGGGATTCGCTTTTCTTAAAACTTTTGTGAAGCAAAAGGTCTCAATCGACTGCTGAGAGTTTCATACAAAAACAAAGTGAATTATTTGAGTAATTTGGATGATGCAGATTCGCAGCACAGATGTGCGGGTATGTCGGCATCGACTACAGCTCCCCTGTTCTGGGCACGGCCATGATGAACCTCATCCCAGCTTTCACTTTCATTCTCGCCATTATTTTAAGGTTCTTTGTTTCTTCTTTCTCGTTATCTGAAGTGCACTTAACGAACCTTCATTTGAAAAAATGAGAGAAGCAGATGATGGAGTGCTAATTGGATAATGGGGGGTTGCTTTTACATAGGTTAGAGTCGTGAGTGCCTTTTATCAAGTCTGACCTAAAGCAAAACCGACAGTTCATGTTTCAACCAGGCCCGGAGAGATTCACTTTGCTACCACTTAAATCTGTCCTTTTAAACTCAATGATTGTGAACAGTTCTTCAACTTTAATCTGATGATTCTGGATCCCTCCAATTCCTAAAATAAGAGCTGCTCTGCAAATATGAATGAATCCCCGAAATGGGACAAAATCAAAGAAGTCCGGTGCTTCAGCAAGTGGGAGGCAGCACATTCGTAGGAAAGACCAAAGACAGCAGTGCGCAATGCGCAATGTGTCGATGTCAATGATTACGAGATAAACTTATTTAATCCTTTGATTTGCTCATGGAATTGAAAATTCAGGACAGAGAAATTGAATTGGAAAAGCTCAAGCAGCCAAGCTAAGCTTGTGGGAACCATTACATCAATTCTTGGTGCATTCGTAGTCACACTTTACAAGGGTCCACCGATTCTCCTCTCACCTTCGCCTCCATCTGTCCAACCTCGTCGCCTGCTTTTCATTCTCTCGCGACAATCGAATTGGATCCTTGGCGGGTTTCTCCTCGTGGCCCAAGCTTTCTTGTTATCATCATCGTACATTCTGCAGGTTAGCACTAATGTCCTAACATTTTTTTAGATTAGAATGATACTGAAGCGAAGCGAAAGAAGACTTGACAAGTAGAAGAATCTTGAATCTTGCAGGCATTTATCCTCAAGGATTACCCCGTGGTGTTGAACATAATGTTCTACGTAATGTTCTTTTTGACAATTCTTTCCGGGCTATTGTCTTTTATTACAGTGAGAGAACCACAGTCATGGATTCTGAAAGTTGATGTGGGTTTGATCGCTATTTTATACTCGGTAAGCATGTAATGTCTTAATTTGCAAAGTCAAGGGTTTGGACCGATTTTGAGATTCAAAATAGTAGTCATTTTGATATTTGTATATGTAGGCTGTGGTTGCTACTGCCTGTGGATCCACACTGGGTGTATGGTGCGTGAAGAGAACTGGACCTGTTTATGTCTCCATGTTCAAGCCCTTGGGAATTGTATTTGCTGTTGGATTGGGGTTCATATTTCTTGGAGAAATGTTACACCTTGGAAGGTACAAGTACTCTCTTCTTCTCTACTGAATTGCCTTTACCCCCATCTTTTTCTATAATCAAGAATCTAGTTTATTTAAAGAAATTGGGAAAGATGTGTTCACAAGACAAAAAAGATCCTTCATGAGCTCATCTCAAGCATATCAACAACTATTCTTAACATACAAAAGTATAAATCGCCTTACTTTTCAATTTAACTTTCTAAGCCAAATGATTATGCTCTTTATTAAGAAATTAGAGTTCTGCTCGTTACAAGCACATAAATGTACAAAACAAGGTAGAAAAATGTGTTCTACGACAATTATGTGGTAATTCTAAGAGAATGTCTTACGTCACTCGATGTGGACATGTCATTTAGTAGAATTGGTACATGGACAATAGTGTGGACGGATGGGCCTACTAGTTAATTGTTACAAAGGAAAATGCTACCACATGGAGCCTGTTGCTGGAGAAAAAGATCAATACTTTTTAGACCTTTTTTAAGAAGGTTTTGTTACAAATATGTCTACTGGCAAGGTGGGTATGTATTTGGGTTCAACCCTGCGATGCGCGCTCTACGTCCGGTGGATTTACGAGTCCCTCTTTCTTATAGGAAAACTTTCCAAGACCCGCCTCATGACATCCAAGTTGAGAGAGATAAATTCAATAAGTATGGCCGTCCCCTATTGGGATGTGCTACTAAACCTAAATTGAGGCGGGTTATCTTCTAAGAATTATTGTAGAGTAGTTTATGGATGTCTTCGTGGTGGCACTTGATTTTGCAAAAGATGATGAGAGCATGTGCTCCCAACCATTTATGAATTGGAGAGACCATTTCTTATATCGTGCTGAAGCAATTTTTAAATATCTGATTGGTCCATTACTTGCCTCTTTCTTTGTCTCTTTTGGGTTATGGCAGCTTAATTGGAGCTATTGTGATTGTGATGGGATTCTACGCGGCAATGTGGGGCAAGTCTAAAGAGGAAGATAAGACGATGGAGGGCAGTGGCGTTGAGGGGAGCTTGGCATCCTCCAGCCATAAGATTCCTTTGCTCCAAAACCAAACTTCAAGTGTGTAGACATTATTGGCAAAAAAACAAAGGGAAAAAGACAAGGATTCGTACATATTCAAAAGTTGTTCCCTTTTGTCTTTTTGAAATGAATTCGAGTTGAATATTTCGACGAGCCAATAGAGGAGCATTGCTAGAAAAATGAAGAATTTGGAGAAATTCGACTGCCAGTCTTACATTGGTGCACACACATCAATGTGTATACCCACTTTTGAAAACCTACATTATGCACCCCGACGTCGATTTTTTTACTAGATTTCAACTTGTATCTTCTACTTAGTAATCTTATTCGTTTTTTTTTTGTTAAATTGCAATTTTCTTCTTAGATTATTCTTAATAGTCTCTAACCCATTTTTAAAAAAAATTCAAAAGACTCTAGTATCTCTCTCTTTTCTTGTCACATCCCCGATTTTGGGCTTAGAAAACCACAGGTAAGTGGTAATAGATTGGGCGAGTCATACGACTCGAGGGTCGGTAATGGGATGGACAGTATGGTCGGAATGTGTGTATCAAGGGTTGGTCATGGTTCAATTGAAAGATTGTTCATGATTTGGCCTAGGGATTGACAGTGGAATAACTTTCCGATCGCGTAAGTTGATTAGAGTGATATGGCTATGGATTGACCTTTCGACTATAAGGGCTGTTAGTGGTACGATCCGGGTAACTATGGAACAATATCGTATCGGCATGTGTCGGTCGCGGGTGATACCGTACGGCCATGCATCGGTTACAGATGATCATGAGTTAATTCCGGGGCACTGATTTTCACAAAGCTACATGACAACCGAGGGTCGACTATGAGTCGTTGATACTCGAACGTGGCTCGGTTACAAATCGCCATGGATCGTTGCGTTGAGTTGAGTAGGTCATGGGCGAGACATGTGCCAAGCCATGTGCCTAGTGGATTGGTCGGGGCCCTAACAAAATTGCCAGTTGCGCCAGCCAAGGCCATGTGCCCGGTTATGACCGGCCATTGTGCCAGTTAGCCAGGCCACAAACCGGCTAAGTACCCGGCCGTGTGCCAGCCATTATGCCTAACCCTCGTGCCAAGCATTGTGCTCATTGGATCCGACTCCGACCTAGTCCAGTGCCCTAGAAACTCGGCCATAAACTGTGCATTGTGCTACTCATGAGCCGATGTCCATGCTTAGTCGAGAACCGACCCTTTGCTCGTGAGGCCCAATGTGATGCTCGGCACGTTGCCCGTGCAGCTGGCGTAGTGCTCGGCACGTTGCCCATGCAGCCCAGTGTGGCGCTCGGTACGTCGCCCGTGCAGGCCAGCATAGCGTCCGTACACTCGGCCACGCGCCCGGCCATATACCCGGCCGTGTGCCCGTGCGACTCGGTAGCGTGCCAGGCCATGCGCCCGGTCATACCAGGCCACGCGCCCAGTCAATCGATTGGCTTGAGCTAATTCCATTCAACTTGAATTTTGTCTTGGTTATATTTGGTGATATTTGAGGACATTCTCACACTGAACCTCGGATTGAATGAGATTATTAAATGAGTCTTGGTCGTGGAAAACCCTCAAAAATCATGGAATTGATTATGATGCAGGTTTGCAACTGTCGCGACCTAAAAATTTTTCCTCCTTAGGCTAATGGATTATTAGGACTAAACCTAACTCGGGCCCTCCCAAGCCCTACCAATTCGCAACTTAGGGTTTAAGTTTTTAGCATGCAAATGTTTTCGTGCTCGGAGTCGCCACTAATCTATTTGTGGTAGGTCGATTAGAAACCTAAATAAAACATAGGGAGATATGTTTTATTCCTATGAACCAGAGATTCTAAGCCCGGGGACTTGATTACGCTAGACCTAGTCTAACGCCCTTTCGGTACCTTTTCTTTTCAAAAATATTTTGGCAAGCAGTCTGGATCCATTTTAACTTAATCACTAACATGTAAGGTGTTCATGCGGGTGCGCAAACCACCAAAGTAACACCCAATAATCAAAACATTAAATAAATTACAAGATTGGGAGAATTACTTACCTCGAAGCAACGTAAGCATCTGCATGGTTAGCTAGAAAATCGCATCAACCGTCCTAATATGATTTCTAATTAACAAGCAGTTCACACAATATTTTTGGATTTTCGCTTATTTAAATGAAGCCTAATCTACATGCAATGACGTGCAACAAATGACATGCAAGACCTAGCATACAAACTATATGTCATGCGACGACGTGACCTAATTCTGATGACGGGCAAATGATTTATTTTTTGGTATTTTCCGGTGAAATTCGGAATAAAAATATGCCTAAATTAACGTGCAACCTATGATGACTTAACGTATCCTAACATGACTTATTTTTTGGATTTTTGTTAAAATTCGAAATAATAAACTACTTAAATTAAGAATGCAATCTATCCTAATCTATCATAAAACAATTCATTCTTTTTTTGGGTTTTCATGAAAATTCAGAATTAAAACATAACCTAAATAATCTATTAAGATTAGAATATTACTTAATTTAAACTAGGAAATAGATTATCTCAAGTCCTAATTTAAATTAAATAATTACTCTATCGTCTAGATATATTTAGGATTCCTAAACATGCAAAACTCAAATTCAAATTCTAACTGATATTTTTTGAATTTTCTTTTTTATTTGAAAAGGAAAAATAATCTAAACGGAGATAGCATCTACATTTAAAATAGCCACGCAATCCACAAGATTCGTTTCAAACTCGGATTAGGCACAGAAATCGAACTATCGGTCATATCTACAGGGTTATAGATATTGACAGAAAGTCGATCATTCAAATTTGGAAAGCAAATAAAAATCATTATCGTACCCAAGTGATTATGGGCAAAATAATGATTTTCCGTATCGCCACGTATCATACCTTAGGGATAAGGTCGGATAGTTGTCCAGATACGTTGCTGAATTAGGAAAGTTTCCTAATTTTGAATATTTTAAAAATATTGCAGATATCAGATAATTATCCCAACATATCTAATATTCTACACGATATTCACGCAATATTCAAACACCCAAATTAGTAACTTAGATATTCTGAAAATATCGGATAATATCTAATTACCTAATTTGCAGATAATTCCCGAATTTGAACTTGCGGATCGGGATGAACGGCGAACGGTGGACCGGCGGCGCGGTGTCGGGAGCGACGGTAGCAGTAGCGGCGATGACACGGCGGGGAGCGGCAGCGGCGGTGGCGCACGTCGGGGGAAGCAGCGGCGGCGGCGTCGCGCGGGATGCGCGGCAGCAGCTGCGTCGGTGGCGTGAGGAGCGGCGCACGGCAGGTGCGACGTCGGCAGGCGGTGAGGCTGGCGGTGGGAAGCGGCAGCAGCGGCGTCGGCAGGGAGCGGCGGCAGCAGCAGCTTCGGCAGGGAGCGGCGCACGGCAGGTGCGACGTCGGCAGGCACGGTGGGGAGCGGCGGCAGCAGGCCCGGCAGGAAGCGGCAGCAGCAGCTTCGGCAGGGAGCGGCGCACGGCAGGTGCGACGTCGGCAGGCACGGTGGGGAGCGGCGGCAGCAGGCCCGGCAGGAAGCGGCAGCAGCAGCAGCGTCGGCGTGAGGCGCGGCGTCGGCGGGAGAGGCGGCAGCACGCGGCAGCAGGAAGCAGCAGCAGCGACGTCGCACGGCAGTAACGGCGTCGGCGGGAGGCGGCGGCAGGCGCGGCGGCGGCGGGAGCCGGTCTCCTTTTCTCCCTTTCCTACTTTTTCTCTCGCTCACGTGTGTCTCTCGTGCCCTCAAAAATTCTATTCTGAAAATTATGTGTCCCAAAAATTCTGACCTAATAATGTATATATAGTATTAATCTAGGTCAACTAGATGGGCTTTCTAGTCCTAATGGGCTTAGGCTTGGGCTTTAATTTAAATGGGCTGAATTAATTAATGACAATGGGTTGAATTAAGTTCAAATTAAAACAACCGAGCCCGTTTGACTTATAATTCCCGGCCTTTGCATTTCAAGCGAGCCGAGTCCCATTCGATGAAATTTAAGCTCATTTGTCACCGCCGGTCCGATGCAAAAATGCAATTAATCTAAAATGAATTTAAACTACATGCTATGCAATTTAAAATATTTTTTGTTTAGGGGTTAAAAATTTAATCCCTAATTTTCTATGCAAATTATACTAAATGGTCGCTAAAATTTAGGTGTCAACAGCTGCCCCTCTTTGAAGGTGAGCTCATAGAGGTTGCATTCAAAGACTAAATGATACCTAAATTTCAACCATGCAAATGCAATGAATGTTGTTTTTGTCGGGATTATGAGTCCCATTTTACAATGCATTAAGAAATGATGCATGCTGACATGAGTAGAAAACATACCTGGAATTACTTACCTGACGATAGCGCAATTCGAGGCACAACTTGTATGTTGTTTTGGCAAATGTATGGGCTTGGTCCCATAGGTATTGCCTGATATATGTTGATGAACTTCGGTGATCTGCAGCTAAGTCAAAACACACGAAGAAAGCTCGACGTATCCAATCATCATCTGGATTCGTGAGAACAGTTCCGATCTTTACGAACTACCTATGCATCTCTATAAGTGTTTGCAAAGATTTGGCCGCTTCACTTATACCTGCTCATAAGTGAATCGCGGGGGAAACTTTTGAAATCAAGAGGATATTCTGACCTTTACATATACCTGCTCATATGCAAAGATTTGGCCGTCTCACTTATACCTGCTCATAAATGAACCGCGGGAGAACACCTGGGGTTGAGAGAATATTCCGACCTTTACATATACCTGCTCATATGCAAAGATTTGGCCGCTTCACCTATATCTGCTCATAGGCGAGTAGCGGGGGAACATCTGAGATAAAGAGAGTATTCCGACCTTTACATATACCTACTCATATGCAAAGATTTAGCCGCCTTACCTATACCTGCTCATAGGTGAGTAGCGGGGGAACATCTGAGATAAAGAGAGTATTCCGACCTTTACATATACCTGCTCATATGCAAAGATTTAGCCGCCTTACCTATACCTGCTCATAGGTGAGTAGCGGGGGAATACCTGAAATTTGGGGAGAACATTCCGACCTTTACATATACCTGCTCATATGTAAAGGTTTGGCCGCCATGGCTATACCTGCTCATAGTCATGTAACGGGGGAATCTTCTCGAGATTGTATAAAAATCTGTGATTTGACGAACAAAGGGGCTAGCCCAAGTGTTCAAGAGTTCCTTGACAAAGTACCTGGATATCAGAAGTACCTGAAAAGGTTTGATCAACAGACACCTAAACACAATCAAATGCATCTACAGATCACAAAAATGATCAAATGTGGGACCTGACAATTGCTTGAACAGGTTAGGGATACCTAGATAGTCATAGACATCCTAGGGATAGAGATATACTTACCTGGTGACATCTCCAACTCTGAAGGTGTGTCTCCTGTTAGACACGATTTTAAGTAACATGTAATATGCATTCGCATACTGTCAAGAACACATATACACATGCACTATGATTTCAACTGATTTTCATGCACGATGGTTTTGTCAAATCAGCATTACAAACTTTGCTGGGGAAAATCATGACAAGACAATCCGAACTCACAAGCGGCTATCTTGAAAATGTCGAATGAGAGACTTCCGGTCCAAAAGGGCTTTCACTCACTCTCGTCGAGAAGTGGCTAATTTACGAAAATCACTCTATCTCACCATCATCATGTTGACAAGGGTCTGAGTATTCTCGCAAGCAGTACGACTTTACCAATCTGAGAGGTCTTTGTTAGGACCGTAACATAGGCTTGGTCAATGGCTTAGCAAAAGAGACTCTTCGAGTCAAGGCTATTGAAAGAAAATACTCTGCAATTGTCTCCGGGTTTACAAGTCAAGAACCCTGCAAAATGAGATAGAAATGGACTTGCTCGCACTTCTTCGAGCTAAGCTTATAACATCCAAATCCTACGTTAGTTCAAATGCCCTAATCTGAAGAGACTTTGCAAGGGACGTAACGCAGGCTAGGCTCATGGGTTGAGAAATGAATGGATCATTAGGCTCAAAATGTATATAACTAGGGTGAATAAGTTGGTGATCATCTCGGCATTGTCACCGGTCTTCTTCTTCACCAGGGTAGATGCTCCATTGATTTCGAGAATTCATCACTTGATTCCTTAAAAACTCTGAATATTTTTGTGACTTTGACACATCTCAACATTTTCTAATCCAAAGTCGTCACTTTTTCTCCATTTTTTCACGGGCATTGGCCTTGCTTTTACCAGGCACACTGCTTTTTCATGCCCTCTAGTTTTTTTTTTTTGACATACACTGTCTACAATGCATATATTGGCTAGCCATACTTTGGCTTGTTTTGACCGAATGACTAACATTTGGACTCTCAGGGTCTTCGTCTTTTATCGGTGCTCCGGATATGCTGCCTGAACAATGATGATTTTTGCCTTGCCTCAGTGTGGGGGATGATCACCAACTGGGTTTAAGAAACGAATTTACAGGCTCAATTGGGCTTAGCAAAGGATAAAATGTGTATAGGATAGAGAAAGAAATGCTCTTCGTCACCCTAAGGCACTTGAACTTCACGTGAGTTCATCTGAAAAAGCAACACTCGAAGATTGATGCAAGTGAGAGCATGAAAATTTCTACTCATTTTTCACCTTATGACGCTGACTTACCTCCAGTTTGCCCCGATGTGGGGTGGTTCTTGACAGGGGTAATTTGAATGAATTTCTCCAAGTGTTTAGGCTCAAAGTGGCGAAACAATGGATAACCTGTAGTGTTTGGGATAGAGAAATGAACCGCCTCTCGTCATTTCAGTTGCCGTACCTTTTGCGAGATAACCCTTTGCCTTGCAGACATGGAATTTTTTTACTCAACTCACTAGGGATTAGTGCATAGGACTGTGTATAGGATATGACTTGCCTTTCATCATCCCGATGTACCTCATTCAACACATTCAATTCATTCCACATGAGTTATGAGATTGTCCAAATAGATTTCCCCTTTTGAAATCGATACAGGTTGACAAATAACCATGCAGAAATTAAAGCCAATGCAAACATCTTAACTTGAAATTGATTGAAACCATTTATTCATAAATGCAATGTTCGCAATTCAGAGTATAAAACCAAACTTTTGAAAACTTTTGCTGCAAAATGTTAAATTCCATCAGGGATAATAGATCTTCACAGCATCAGAATTAACAGGAGTGGAGAACTCACGACCATCCATTTCTGCGAGGATCAGGGCACCTCCGGGAAGCACCTTTTTAACCACATACGGACCAATGTAGTTTGGGGCAAATTTTCCTCCAGGAACAGGAAAGACTGGCAGTACCTTCCTTAGGACTAGATCATTTACCTCGAAGTGTCTCGGACGCACCTTTTGGTTGAAGGATCTAGCTATCCTCTGCTGATAGATTTGACCGTGGCAAATGGCTTTCAATCGCTTCTCATCAATTAAGTTTAACTGCTCATGCCTTTGTCGCATCCACTCCGCCTCGGACAACTCCACTTGAGACAAGACTCGCAAGGAAGGGATCTCTACTTCGACGGGTAGGACTGCTTCCATGCCATACACCAAGGAAAAAGGGGTTGCTCCGACAGAGGTTCGGATCGAAGTTCGATACGCCATTAGTGCAAATGGCAACCTTTCATGCCAGTCACGATAGTTTTCAGCCGTTTTGGCCAAGATCTTCTTGATGTTCTTGTTAGCGGCTTCAACTGCTCCATTCATCTGTGGACGGTAAGGAGATGAATTCAGGTGCCGGATTTTGAACTCGTTGAACAACTGATCAATGAACTTGTTGTTCAAATTTGTCCCATTGTCAGTGACGATAGCCTCGGGGACGCCATAACGAGCGACTATGTCTCGCCTGATGAATTTTACAACATTCTTTGCGGTGACGTTTGCATAAGATGACGCCCCAATCCACTTAGAGAAATAGTCAATCGCGACCAAGATAAATCGGTGTCCATTTGATGCCTTGGGATTAATCGGGCCAATCACATCGATGCCCCATATTGAAAAGGGCCATGGCTCATACTGCTGATGTAATTCCGTTGGGGGAACATTTATTTTATCCCCGTGAACCTGACAGCGATGACATCTTCGAACATGTTGGATGCAGTCACTTTCAAGACTGAGCCAATAATAACCCAACCTCATAATCTTCTTAGCTAACATGTGGCCATTCATGTGTGGACCACATATCCCCTCGTGTACTTCTTGCATGATTCTGGTAGCTTAAGCCGCATCCACACACCTCAATAGGATCGAATCATATGATTTTTTGTACAGCTTCTCACCACTAACAAAGAATTTTGAAGCCATTTTCATTATGTATTTCCTGTCGGCTGGGGTACTTCCCTCAGGAAATTCTTGTTTCTGGATGTAACTCATGATATCATAATACCATGGCTTTTCATCAGGTTCTCCGGTCACAACCATACAGTAGGCTGGTTTTGTCAGGACTTCAATCTTCAAGGGTTTTACCTCTAACCCACCAACCACTTGCAACATGGATGATAACGTAGCTAGTGCATCAGCAAACTGATTATGAGACCTCGATAAGTACTCAAAAGAGATATTTTCGAATTCCTCTATGATTTCTTCGAGGTATTCATGGTACGGCACTAGTTTGGTGTCTTTCGTTTTCCACTCTCCCACAGTTTGGAGAATAATCAGAGCAGAATCACCAAACACTTTCAACTTGATTATCCCCATTTCCACTGCGGCTTGGAGTCCAAGGATGCAAGCCTCATACTCGGCTATATTGTTGGTACAAGGGAATACCAACTTTGCTGCTACTGGATAATGTTGCCCATCTGGGGATATTAAAACTGCCCCAGTGCCGGAACCAGTTAAATTTACAGCTCCATCGAAAAACATGGTCCACGTATCTTCCTTTATTACCAAAATGCGATCTTCTGGAGAATATCTATCATCATCAGGGACTCCAGGATTTTCAGCTAACACATCAGCAATTACTCGACCTTTAACTGACTTCTGTGGCTTCATCTGGATATCAAACTCTGAAATTAAAATCTGCCACTTGGCTAACTTCCCTACCAAAGCTGGCTGATCAAGTAAATACTTAATGGGATCGTTCTCAGTCACAAGCAAAGTCTAGTGATGCAGTGTATATTGTCGCAGCCTATGGAGCACCCATACTAGCGCAGCGCAAGTCTTCTCGGCTTCAGAATAATGCAACTCCGAGATAGTGAACTTCTTGCTTAGGTAATAAATGGCTCGCTCTTTTCCATCTTCAGGATTTTTCTAGGCTAGCATCGCACCTAAAGACTCACTATGAATCGTGAGGTAAAGGATCAAAGGCTGGCCCGGCATTGGTGGGACTAGCACTGGTGGTTTCATCAGGTACTGCTTTAGTTCGTTAAACGCTTCCTGACAATCATCGTCCCATTCGACTTGAGCATTCTTCCTTAGAAGTTTGAAGAATGGCTTAGCAGTTGCTGAGAGCTGAGAAATAAAACGGGCTATGTAGTTCAATCTACCCAGGAGGCTCCGCACTTCTTTCACGGTCGATGGGGGTTGTAACTCACATATAGCCTTCACTTTGGAGGGGTCAACTTCAATGCCCTTACTGCTTACTATGAACCCAAGTAATTTACCCGAGGTTGCTCCGAATACGCACTTGGCTGGATTGAGACGGAGCTTAAACTGACGGAGCCTCTCGAATAATTTCTTCAAAGTATCGACGTGACTCCTTCCAGGTCGAGACTTGGCGATCATGTCATCGACGTAAACCTCAATCTCATTATGCATCATATCATGGAAGAGCGTCACCATTGCCCGTTGATATGTTGCTCCGGCATTTTTAAGGCCGAAAGGCATGACCTTATAGTGGAATGTGCCCCAAGGAGTGATGAACGCCGTTTTCTCCTTATCATCGTCCTTCATTTTTATCTGATTATAGCCCGAAAAACCATCCATGAAGGAAAACAGCTCAAACCCTGCAGTACTGTCCACCAAAACGTCTATATGTGGCAATGGGAAATCGTCTTTAGGACTGGCCTTGTTTAGATCGCGATAGTCAATGCAAACCCGAACTCGACCATCCTTCTTCATGACTGGCACAATATTAGCCACCCAGCTGGGGTATTGGGTGACTTCGATGAATCCCACTTTCAAGAGCTTCATGACCTCCTCCTCTATTTTCTTGGAAAGTTCAGGTTTGGTCCTTCGCAACTTTTGTTTCTTGGGCGGCATGTCCGGATTAGTAGGTAGACTATGCTCCACGATAGAAGGGTCTAAACCCGGCATATCGATATACGACCAGGCAAAGATATCTTGGTAATCCTTCAGCAGTTGGACCAGGCATTTAGCTTCACCTTCGGGAAGGGTTGCCCCTATCTTCACCTCTTTGGGTTCTCCGGAATCACTCAAGTTGACAGTGATAGTTTGATCTACCGTTAGGACTTTAGGTCTTTCATAATGCTCTAGATCACGCCGAAGGTCCGAGGAATCTTCGAGTTCATTGGCGTCATCGGGATCAGGTTCGGTAGCACATAATTCATCAGATTGGACCGTTCTCATACCCTCACGTGTCACAAAATTGCCCCTGAAACATAAAGTAGGGGGTTCAGTAGGACAAACAGGGCTAAACAGTGTATTTCTATTGATTTTTTTATTTTGAAATTCTTTTCAAAAAGGTTTTAACACGAGGAAGCATGAAGAAGCCCAGGCCTCAGAATTCTCCTTGGATTATATTTTCTTTTATCGGTTGGATATCATCACCGGGCTGGTTTGATATACCTCATCATGCCCTCAAAACAAAAATAAGTTGTAATTTCATTGATTATCATCAAATAAATTACATTTATTGGAATGAAAATTGCAACAATCAAATCCTAGAAACGAAAAGTACTAAAAAGCAGTTCCCGAGACGGGGCGAGTCCTAAAAAGCAGTAAAAATTCCCGCGTAGGGGAGTGTGCGAAAAAGGTAAATGTGTTACTCTTGCGGGCCAATACCCATTCCCTCCAACGGTCCTTCCTCGATAGCTCCAATGAAGAAATCATTGAACAGAGCAGTGATTCCATCCATTGCATCATCAGGATCTTCTGTCACTAGAAGTGTTGGATCATCCATACCTCCCCATCCATCCGGGACAATGTCACGGGGGTCAACATAAAAGCTCGGGGGTGCTGAGTATTTCACGTAATAATCGAACTTGCCGCTTGGTTGCCCCAAAGTGTCGATCACTTCTTTCTCTTCGTGCATCATTCTTGCAGGGCCCGGGAATGTGGTGCGGATGTGTGGAAGCAACCTATCACGCCCACGTTCTTCACCATTTGGTTCTTCTTCGGATCGCGATCTAATCTGTCCGTTTCCTCGACCTCGACCTCGAATGCGTCCACGTCCATGTCCACGTCCCCCATTATCCGGCTCGCTTGACCCCAGGTATCCCAACCCAGTAGCGTGGGGCCTCCGAAAGACTTCCACCGGTTGGCGGATACCTTGACCATTTCTACCGAGGCCTTCACCCGGAGTAAAGCCATGGGACACCATTATCCTGCCAACCATGATTGCAGCATTTGACACCTCAGGAATAGGCGGTGATGATCCTCTAGACGCATGTATGGTTGATACGAGCTCGAGCGACTGATAGCTCGATTCTATTTTGCAGTCCGGCTCAACATAGGGGATAGCCGTTGCGTGGTAAATTGGGTGCTCTTCTTCACCGTGGACTGTGATTAACTTTCTGTCCACAACGAACTTCACCTTCTAATGTAGGCTGGATGGCACAGCTCCGGCAGTATGAATCCATGGACGACCCAACAGAAAATTGAATGCAGTGGGAATGTCCATAACTTGAAAGAGGACATTAAACATTGTCGGTCCTATCTGTATGTCAAGGTAGATTTCTCCCACCACTTCTTTCTTCGTTCCGTCAAAGGCTCGTACGGAGGTTTTTGCAGAACTTATCCTAGAAGGATCTATCTTCAGGCGGTGTAAAGTTGCCAAAGGACAGATGTTCAAGGCTGATCCGTTGTCAATGAGTACCCGAGCTACATGCGAGGCCTTGTATTTGACAGAAATGTAGAGTGCCTTAGTATGCCCCCTCCCTTCTAGAGGGAACTCTTCATCTGAAAAGGCTATGAGGTCCTTGAGGAGTATAGAACCCACAAATTCCTCTAATTTGTCATGATCGATCGTTTCTGGCACGTGGACTTCACTTAACACCTTCATTAAGGCCTTCTGATGCTTGACAGATGTCTGGAGCAGCTCAAGCAGAGAGATTTGCGCGGGCAGCTTGCGCAATTGTTCAACTATGTTGTATTCGCTTGCCTTAATCACGGCTAGGAACTGCTTGGCTTCTTCATCAGTAACAGGTTTTGCAGGTTGAGCATTAGCTTGGCCGTAGGAACGCCCAGATCTGGTAATTAAGTCGACATCGAGACTGTAGGACCAAGGAACCGCCCTATTACCACTGTACTCATACGGTTGAGGTATCTCGATCACTATCCCTTCATCAGCTGTAGGCGTGCTTACTATGATCTCCTCATTATCGGACGCGTCTTCAAGCGGAGGCATGTCTTCAAGCAGAGGGTCGCCCTCGTCGCTCCCGGTGTTCAACGAAGCAAACTCCTCCTCCCAATTAATAACCACTTCGGAGATAGTGGAAACGATGCCAGTGTGGTCAGCATAAACGATCATCCCAGCTTCTACCATCCTTGAGATTCTTTCTCTCATGATGGCAAGGGGAAGGTCTTCATTACTCGGGTAACAACCGGCTTTCACTAACTCACCGTAGACATCAGTAGTATACACCTTAACATTCTTGATTCGACCAGCGTCGAAGCTAAATACGGCATTCACATTGCCTGCGTGATCAGGGAGTGGGTTGCTTTGAACATTCGGCTTAGCAGGCTGAAATGAGAAAGCCTTCGTATCTAGGAGGTTCTGGATTCGGTGCTTGAGGGTATAGCAATCATCGGTTGAGTGTCCCAGCTCACCCATATGATAATCACATTTCTTTGACGGGTCGAAGTTATAGAACCGCTCAGGATTGGGCCGCTTTGGCTCAGTAGTAAGCAAGCCTTTCTTCTGAAGCACTGTCAATACTTGAGACAACGATCCGGGGAGAGGGGTGAATTGCCTCTTGTTGTTCCTCCTCTGAAAAGGTTGACGACCCGAGTTTTGTTGCTGAGCTTCTGCTATTTGGATTGCTGGGGCAGAGTTAGCATTCCGTCGGCTCGGTTGGTTATAAGCCACATTTACTTTAGCTGCCGGTTCTTTCTCTTTTCTCGCACCAAATCTTCTGGTCGAGGAGGGCGGCTCGACAAACCATCCATCTTTCAGCCCTATCTCAATTTGTTCGCCCATGGGGATGAGTTGGTTGAAGTTGTCAGTCGGAATGGCAACCATCCGATTACGGTATTCGAACGGGAGAGTTTTCACGAACATCCTCTTTAACTCACTGTCTATGGGTTCTGGGACAACCTGAGCAGCTAAATTCCTCCATCTGATAGCATAGTCTTTGAAGGACTCAGTCTTTTTCATCTGAGCACGTTCGAGATCATCACGGGTAGGAATGATATCCGTTATGAATCTGTACTGCTTCAAGAATGCTTCACTGGCTTCTTTTCAAGTTTTGAGGCCATTTATCTTCTTCATGAGATACCAGCTCAAAGCAGGACCCGTCAAACTTGCTTGAAAGGCATGGATCATCAGGGGTTCGTTGTCAACGTACGAAGTCATCTGTACGTGATAGAGTTGTAGGTGGGCTTTTGGACATGTGGTGCCATTGTACTTGTCGAAATCCGGCATTTTGAACTTCTTTGGGATTTTGATCTGTGAGTACAGGGACAGATCGATCGAAGGTGAATCCTGCGAACCTTCCAGCTGCTTCACTCTTTCTTCAAGTTTATTGACCCGTTCATCAGGTTTGTCCTTGTTGACGATGATCTGGACAGGGTCATCTTCTAAATCAGGAATATCGTCATCTCCGTCAACATCGACACTTTTTCTGATTTTCTGCTTTGGGACTGACGCTTCGAGGGATGCCGAAACAGGAACCGACCGGAGAGCTTTGATCTCAGCGGACATTTGTTGCATTGCGATGACAAGTTGCTTGATCTGGTCTTCCACACCAACAACACGCTCTTGCAAGTCGGTTTGATCGGCCATTCTGGCTCTCGACCGTGTACGAATGGGCGACCGTGATCGGTCCGTAGCTACCTAATTTCGAAATGAAACAGGCATACATGAGTGTTAAGCAAAATCATACGCCAATCCATGACATTGGTCTAACCACTTTGAATTGAAAAGACCTCTTTATTGAAATGGCGAGAATTTTTACACCAATTAATGACTTAAAATCGAACTGAATATAAAGACAAATGACTCAATTCCTAAACAAATTCTTAAAAAACTGAAACTGAAATGAGAAAAGAACTTCGAGCTTTTTATTTAGCTTGATCTACAGACATATGGGAGGCGACTTCCTTCTTCAATTGCTCATAAGCTCGAGCTATCTTGGATGCCTTTTCTTCAGTTTCTTCGGCCTTCCTTTTGAGGCGATTGTTCTCTGAGCGATTGGCGGACTTGAGAGGCACCTTGGGTATCTTCGGGAGCAAATCCCGCGGGATTCTGTGCCTTCGAATGTACTGGGTCGTCGCGAAATAGGACTTCTGCTCTCCCTTTAGTTCTCCTTCGGGCCGAGCTATCTTTAACACACGACACTTCCTCCACATCTTATTGAGCTGAGCTACGGTCGCTTCGTGGTCTTTATCATCATCGGCGAAGTCAACTTGGAGGAGTTCTGGTTGTAACGCTGGAGGAAGCCCTTGGAGAATCTGATACTGACGAGACACTCTGGCGGGGTAGTATTCGATCGCGCCGGTGAAACCCAATAGCGGAACCGGCCCAATACCATTACATGTAAGCCGAGCTTCCTCGACTTTGAACCAGTTAGCATGCCATTGGAAACCTTGGGGTCTAGCGTTTTTCATGAAAATGATCCATTCAGAGTAATGATAATCGGGTGCACCCCCTTGTTTTTCTTTATACCTCAAGACAGGATGGCTAGAATCACTAAGCTCGGATATTGTGAGTAAATCGCCACACCCTTTTATGTGAGACAAAAACCAGATTTGCAAAAGTTCGAGGGGGGCATGAAAAGTTTTGTCAACATGTTGCTTAAATTTAGTGAGGGAAATGAAAGTCTCGGCTAAAATGGTGTTGACAAAATTCTTTTCAAGACAGACCTGTTGGACCAACCACGCGATTGACGGATTACATGCATTCTTACAGTAAGGAAAAATCACGAACCCGAAAAATGCTAGTAAAAAGATTCTGCCTTTTTGAAAAGATGTGGCTTTTTCAAAACACTGACTCAGGAATGAAAATGGGCATGTGCCACGATTTGCTTTTAACACTTTTCCCAATTCATCTTTTCCGACATTCAAAAATTCAGCCAACATTAAAGTAGGATCAATTCCGAAAGGTGGTGTGACTAAATCCGACTCCAATGGTTTTCCAATGAGCACGCTATATTCTTCCAACGTCGGGGTGAGCTCGTGCTTACCGAATATAAAGGTAGAGGTCTCGGGACACTAGAAGTGCGCTAATGCTCGAACGAGGCCGGTACGGACTTTGACCTCCAGTAGGGGGAGCAGCCTCCCGATGTGGCCCTCAACTAGCTTGCGGTTGGTCGGACTGAGTAGATTCCACTAGGCACGGAGCTCGTCCTTAGGAGCATCAAGAATCCGGATGTCTGCCCCTCCCATAGTGTATAGACCAAGACTCACGACCGCCCTAATGTCATGGACCGACCAAAGAAAAGGACGAAACATAAATAAATTGCTAGATAAAGGTTCAGAAATCTTACTTCACCGGATAGAATGATGGCAATCACATAGACATGCGCATGAAACGTGAGGTTCGATTTCTACCTAGACTCTGGCTTGCAAAATGGAGACATGAGGATTACCGAGCTAAACCAGTCATGGTGGTGGTTAGGCTGGGATTCCCCTGACTCCGGCTTAGTCAAAGAGCCGACCCGAGTTGCAAAGGGTGCAACCGTGGCAGGTATTCAATGACACCATGAAAGAACTTTTGGGACCAAGAAAGGCGACCCATACCACGCGGGTGTGGTCGGGGTGTCCACTGTCTCAGTACCATCCTAAACCTGTGCCGCCCAGGTCCGGCAGCGGGTAGTGTGTGCGGTGTAGTGTAAATGCAAGGCATGCACAGCAGGTTATATCATACAGCGCTTCGTGCATAAAATAAATCATTCATCCAAACACCTCCCTGCAAAACAAGGGTTAACAATCACGCCTCCCCTTATACCTCCCATACTGCAAAAACATTTAACACCTAAAATGTTAGGGACGTACCTGGGATCCTCACTGCCAAGCAAAAATATATTTTTTGAAAAGAAAAACTGGCCTAAGTCCACTAAGAGTTTTAACTCAAGTCCCCAGCGGAGTCGCCAAGCTGTCGCGACCTAAAAATTTTTCCTCCTTAGGCTAATGGATTATTAGGACTAAACCTAACTCGGGCCCTCCCAAGCCCTACCAATTCGCAACTTAGGGTTTAAGTTTTTAGCATGCAAATGTTTTCATGCTCGGAGTCGCCACTAATCTATTTGTGGTAGGTCGATTAGAAACCTAAATAAAACATAGGGAGATATGTTTTATTCCTACGAACCAGAGATTCTAAGCCCGGGGACTTGATTACGCTAGACCTAGTCTAACGCCCTTTCGGTACCTTTTCTTTTCAAAAATATTTTGGCAAGCAGTCTGGATCCATTTTAACTTAATCACTAACATGTGAGGTGTTCATGCGGGTGCGCAAACCACCAAAGTAACACCCAATAATCAAAACATTAATAAATTGCAAGATTGGGAGAATTACTTACCTCGAAGCAACGTAAGCATCTGCATGGTTAGCTAGAAAATCGCATCAACCGTCCTAATATGATTTCTAATTAACAAGCAGTTCACACAATATTTTTGGATTTTCGCTTATTTAAATGAAGCCTAATCTACATGCAATGACGTGCAATAAATGACATGCAAGACCTAGCATACAAACTATATGTCATGCGACGACGTGACCTAATTCTGATGACGGGCAAATGATTTATTTTTTGGTATTTTCTGGTGAAATTCGGAATAAAAATATGCCTAAATTAACGTGCAACCTATGATGACTTAACGTATCCTAACATGACTTATTTTTTGGATTTTTGTTAAAATTCGAAATAATAAACTACTTAAATTAAGAATGCAATCTATCCTAATCTATCATAAAACAATTCATTCTTTTTTTGGGTTTTCATGAAAATTCAGAATTAAAACATAACCTAAATAATCTATTAAGATTAGAATATTACTTAATTTAAACTAGGAAATAGATTATCTCAAGTCCTAATTTAAATTAAATAATTACTCTATCGTCTAGATATATTTAGGATTCCTAAACATGCAAAACTCAAATTCAAATTCTAACTGATATTTTTTGAATTTTCTTTTTTATTTGAAAAGGAAAAATAATCTAAACGGAGATAACATCTACATTTAAAATAGCCACGCAATCCACAAGATTCGTTTCAAACTCGGATTAGGCACAGAAATCGAACTATCGGTCATATCTACAGGGTTATAGATATTGACAGAAAGTCGATCATTCAAATTTGGAAAGCAAATAAAAATCATTATCGTACCCAAGTGATTATGGGCAAGATAATGATTTTCCGTATCGCCACGTATCATACCTTAGGGATAAGGTCGGATAGTTGTCCAGATACGTTGCTGAATTAGGAAAGTTTCCTAATTTTGAATATTTTAAAAATATTGCAGATATCAGATAATTATCCCAACATATCTAATATTCTACACGATATTCACGCAATATTCAAACACCCAAATTAGTAACTTAGATATTCTGAAAATATCGGATAATATCTAATTACCTAATTTGCAGATAATTCCCGAATTTGAACTTGCGGATCGGGATGAACGGCGAACGGTGGACCGGCGGCGCGGTGTCGGGAGCGACGGTAGCAGTAGCGGCGATGACACGGCGGGGAGCGGCAGCGGCGGTGGCGCACGTCGGGGGAAGCAGCGGCGGCGGCGTCGCGCGGGATGCGCGGCAGCAGCTGCGTCGGTGGCGTGAGGAGCGGCGCACGGCAGGTGCGACGTCGGCAGGCGGTGAGGCTGGCGGTGGGAAGCGGCAGCAGCGGCGTCGGCAGGGAGCGGCGGCAGCAGCAGCTTCGGCAGGGAGCGGCGCACGGCAGGTGCGACGTCGGCAGGCACGGTGGGGAGCGGCGGCAGCAGGCCCGGCAGGAAGCGGCAGCAGCAGCTTCGGCAGGGAGCGGCGCACGGCAGGTGCGACGTCGGCAGGCACGGTGGGGAGCGGCGGCAGCAGGCCCGGCAGGAAGCGGCAGCAGCAGCAGCGTCGGCGTGAGGCGCGGCGTCAGCGGGAGAGGCGGCAGCACGCGGCAGCAGGAAGCAGCAGCAGCGACGTCGCACGGCAGCAACGGCGTCGGCGGGAGGCGGCGGCGGCAGGCGCGGCGGCGGCGGGAGCCGGTCTCCTTTTCTCCCTTTCCTACTTTTTCTCTCGCTCACGTGTGTCTCTCGTGCCCTCAAAAATTCTATTCTGAAAATTATGTGTCCCAAAAATTCTGACCTAATAATGTATATATAGTATTAATCTAGGTCAACTAGATGGGCTTTCTAGTCCTAATGGGCTTAGGCTTGGGCTTTAATTTAAATGGGCTGAATTAATTAATGACAATGGGTTGAATTAAGTTCAAATTAAAACAACCGAGCCCGTTTGACTTATAATTCCCGGCCTTTGCATTTCAAGCGAGCCGAGTCCCATTCGATGAAATTTAAGCTCATTTGTCACCGCCGGTCCGATGCAAAAATGCAATTAATCTAAAATGAATTTAAACTACATGCTATGCAATTTAAAATATTTTTTGTTTAGGGGTTAAAAATTTAATCCCTAATTTTCTATGCAAATTATACTAAATGGTCGCTAAAATTTAGGTGTCAACAGCGACTTAAGTGTCGATTAGTTGTTATTGTGCAACCCAATGGTGCTAAGTTATTGTGAGTCGAATCGACATTTCTAGGAGACCAAAATAGGCTCCGCGTTTGTTTTGTTGGGAAGAAACTAGACGATAAGCTTTGACTTGGTCAAATCTTCCTCAAGAAGCCTCTATTATTGTTCTTGACTTAGGGATCCCTTTCATAATTACAAACGTTAATTGGCTTGGACTTTAGAGGCCCTTTCATCATGACAAGCCATAAATGACCTTACATTTTTCAGGCCATTTCATGATGTTATTTTATTTCCTCTTATTAATGACCTAGAGTGATGATCAATGAAAGACTTCTATAAATAGAGAGAGAGAGAGAGAGAGAGAGAGAGAGAGAGAGAGAGAGAGAGAGAGAGAGAGAGAGAGAGAGAGAGAGAGAGAGCCTCACATGAAGCGCTCCTCTCTCACGCCACTTCCTCTCTCGAGCTCTCACGCCATTTCCTCTTCATTCTCAAGCCATCACCATCTCGCTTCTTGCTTTCTTGCTTCTTGTTCACGCCAAATAGAGAGAGGGGGAGAGGAAGAACCGCACCGACCCCACCTTCCACGTGCTCAAGCAATATGCCAAGAATCGCCCAAGACTCGTCAAGGCTCATGTGCTCACCCCACGCCAACTGTTTTCTCTAGTTCTTGTTTTATTCCATTGTGTAAGTAAACTTCCTAATATTGGGAAAGAAAGTTGTGATGTATTGTGACACGATTTGCTTAGACCGTCTCTCGGTCGTTTGGTTGGTCGTAGTTGGTTCAATCCCTTGATTTGACCATGTTTCATGTTTGATGTTTGTCTTGAGCTAGAACTGAGATTTGGCTGATAAAGTGCACACGTTATAGCCATGCATGGTATGCTCTTGTATGAACTTCGCTATTGATCTGTCATTAATACGAGTGCGGTAATAGCCGACTTATGTTAACGGCGATTTCCTCGTCCTCGCTTGACATTAGTAGGTTTACTTGCTGAGTCTCCCCGACTCATCTCCCGTTGTTTCCTTTTTAGATCTAAAGAATGGCGTCTTCCCCAACTCGGTTTGATAATCCCGTGGAAATGAGAGTCGAAGTGCTTACCGTGATAGATGCCCGAGAAGGTCGAGCCTACTGTCAGATCACAACGTATTTGATGGTCGATGAGGGCCTAGCGGACTTGGTGCCTCACTCGTACGTAGCATGGCATGGCTACATTGACGGAGAATGGGTTGGACCCCTACATGGGTTCAATGGACCTTTTGGCGGTGTAGGCAGGCTTGTTCCGGGGCATGTCACTGGTGGGGTGTAGATCGGCCATGCGAACGGGAAGCAAGGAGGAGATGTAGATGGAATTAGAAGCGAGAAGATAAAGTAGAGGAGATAAGTTCACCCAAGCCGAGTTTTGCTATTCATAGTCGGCTAGGAACGGATGAGCCTCTAGAATATGCGTGTGAAATATGTGATGTTTGCCATGGCCGGAAGGGCTTGTTAAAATATGGTTGCATGCACTGTAAACATAAGGTTTGCTTATGATGATGCTTATCTAAATTCCGTTGTTGTTCTGAATGTGATTATCCCGAGTTTACGTTTTCACTTGTGCTTGTTAGAAAGATAATAATGAACGGGATGTCACGTTAATGATCTCGAGGTAGGGGCGTTACATTTCTCCTTCTCTTTTCTCTCTTTTCGCCCCACCCTCTCAGATGCCATCGCCTGCCTTAGCTGTTGTCACCCTGAGTAGTGTTGTGCTATGTCGAAGCCATCATCTTTGATGGCTAGTCTTTGCACAGCACCCTCCATCCCTATTAAGCACCGCCCCCTTCTCCCTCCCTTCCTCGCCCGAAGGCTATTGCGGTCCTTAGATCGAAGGTCGGTGGTGGTCTCGACCTCCATGATAGCCCAAATCAAGGTTGACCTGACCACGATTGGGGAATGGAGCACAAGCTTAGGATAGAGCTCACCAATGGCCACTAGCTCGCCACTCTATGCATTGCTCAAGCTCGCAGTGATGGCAAGCTTTATATTCAACTCACACGGTCAAGTTCAATTCATAGCTCAAGCCGTGAGCTCTAATCGTATCTCGCATGCCATTGAGCTCTCATTAGAGCTCGCTTTTGTGCGAGAGAGAGGAAAAAGGACAGGCAATGTTGCTTAGTGTGGTGCTGATAAGTTGATCTGATGGTCGTGGATAAGTAGATTGATCTATATATTAAATATATCATGTTACTACAAAAATGGATGTTAGTATGACAAAATGACTTGTGTTACAATTTAAGACTTGATCATTAATGATCCATTATGGCATTCTGCATTTAATTATGACAAAATACATATGATTTTCTAAAGCATGCATGCATTCCAAGAGGTTCAAGTCCTAATGAATGAACACATCTGAGAACTAATCTTGAATCGGCGATACTCCGTGTGAGGTATATTGTCTTAGCTTACACTAACAATTGGCAATTCAATGCTTACTTTATCGATTACTTAAGTAAGTTCGATAGGTTTTCTCTAAAGAAGGTTTAAAGCGAAAGCCACCTATCTTGATGCAGTGTACTTCCCAGGCACACTTAGATTTCTTTGAGTAAAAAATGTTTTGTTGTTCCATTAATGTGGGAGATTATTGTAATTATGGGTTATCAATGGTTCAACAAAAGTGAGCAAAACAAAAATCGTGGCGCCCCGGGAATTGTCCTTTCAAATTCTATTGTAGGGAGTTTTTTCCAAAAGTTTTTCGTTTTCTTTAAATGACATGTCTCTTAAGTTCATATCCTTTCAGTTTTTTGCCACAATTTTAATTGTCTATATATGCATGTTCATGTCCTTTCATTCTTGACTCTTCAGCTCATGTCATTTCATTTTCTAACTCTATAAATTAAAATCAACTATTCTTCTTTGAAAGAGAAGAATAATATACAATGTTATGAATTTAGAAAACTATTTCAATCTTCAAGTGTGCCGATTCGATGAAAGTTCGGCTAAGTCCTGGTTGCATGAGTGCTAATACAAACGGGTTTGACGTGTTGTATCTTGGAGGCATAGTTCCTAAATCTACAAAGTACCGTTGGTAGGAATTAATCGCCTTAAAGAGATTCGGTAATCCATACCTCACCTCCTATTTAATTTTGTTACAATCCGTTCGGTTTTTTCCCGCATGATGCAAGGCAAAGTCAAATGAATGTGGCGGTCAGCCAATGAAACTTCAATCGAGAGTCCATGGAGGCTCTGCACACGTCTTTGCCTCATCACCAGGCGAAGGAACTCTCACTCTCAAAGCCTTTCCTTGTTTCTGAGACGACATTTCTAAAAGAAGATGGCCTAGGGACTTTCCTGGTCGATGTTAAGCACAATGTTAGGCATTAACCCATTCACTCCATCCAATGACTGCATTTGCTAAAGTTAATTTGTTATTGCTTTCTCAGAGTCATTATTTTTTATTAGTTTCACTACTAGTTACGACAAATAGATTGTGTTACATATCCTAAAACCTTAAGAAGATTATAAAGTCTTTTTGTTGGGTTTATTAGAAAATTGAGATGGTTGATAAAAATCAAGTACCAATAATGTCCAGGATGTCTTTGGAGATGTTCCTATGGTCGATTCGATCGCTATTGTTAGAGAGGTTCAAAACCTCAGGGACTAGTTTTGTGGCAGTAAATGCTGCAGGCCTGCGGACAGAGACCATTTATGGTGGTACAGGTACAAGTCGCATGGCTAATATACCTGGGACCGGTTTCCAAAATAATATAGGCCAAATGGCATATGGTTCTGTTTCTGGAGGAATAGTTCAACAAACTTTGTCACCGAGCTTAGTTGCGTGAGCTTGTAACCCTAGTGGGGCAACAAGGTGGTACATGGGCCCGGATCCATTGGGCCGGACTTGTCGTGGCTCTTTGCTAGCCCACCCATTCCAAGCCAGGAGTTGGTTCATGTGGTTTGGGTGAAGGCTTGGACCTCATGTGCACTAGAGCGAAGGGCTCAAGGGCGAAAACCTCCTGCTCTCGATAGTAGTAGGACAACGGGTTGGTACTACTCAGGCCTGCCATGACCAATAGGCTGAGTCCTACTGAACTAACAAGGTTACCAACCTGCAAATTTTGAAATTGTAGGGGTGCCTAGCCAAGGTGGCAATTCCTCCTCCTAAACAAATTCAGTTGGGAGCTAAAACAGTAGATTGCATATTCATCGATTATGATCAAAATAACAGCGAATATAGATTTTTTATTCACAAATCTAAAAATGTGAAGATCCATGCCAATGGAATAACATGAAGGATTCAAGGTCAAAGGACAAAAACACAATTTTTGTCAAATTATTGTATGGAAACAAGTTCCTAAACAATGGCACGAAAAGTCTGATCGTGTGACGATCCAAAATGGGTATAGAACAAATGAGTGTGATAAATATGTGTATATTAAATTCACGTCAAATGACTTGCTGATTCTTGGACATAACTTTAAGGTTATCAAAATCACCAAGAATGTTCTAAGAAGAACTTCGAAATAAAGACTTAGGTGTTTCGGATGTTATACTCGGCATCAAAATTCTAAGAAAATTATGATGGTCTAGGTTTAAAACAATTTCAATATATTGAAAAAGTAATTGAGAGGTTTAAAGGGTTTGGCATTAAAGATGCAAATAATCATTTTCTTCCACACCTAACTTTAAGAAAGAATATTAAAAATAGTATAAAGCAGATAGAGTACTTTCAAGAAATCGACAGCATCATGTACATCATGAATTGTACAAGACCGAATATTGCATACTCAGTAGGAAAATTGAGCAAATATATAGGTAATGCTACCAACGAGCATTGAAATGCTCTATTGAAAGTGTTAGGTTATTTCAAAAATACCAAAGACTATATTTTGCAATATGGCAAATATCCAGATGTTTTAGAGGGACTATAGTGATTGGATTTTGATGAATCAAAATTAACTAGCGGATATGTGTTCACGCTAGGAGGTGTTGCAGTATCATGTGAATCCTCAAAGAAAACTTTAATAGCGCGTTCTAGGAATTTGAGTTTATTGTTTTGGATAAAATTGCTAAATAATCATAGTGGTTTCGACACTTCTTAGAGGATGTTCCATTGTGGCTAAAATCTGTGCCTGCGGTAAGTATTCACTGTGACAATCAAGCAGTGACTGCAAGAGCACATAATGTAATATATAACGATAAATCTAGACACATTCATCGTAGACACAATACCGTCAGAAAAATGTTCTCAAATGGAATAATTTTTTTAGACTCTATGAAGTCATAGGAAAACATTGTGGATCCGCTAAAAAAAGATTTGTCAAAAGAACAGATAAACTACGTATCTAGAGGATTGTGGTTAAAGCCTTAGATCAATAAAGAGGTTTAGAAGTGAAAATCTAACCTAGCAATTGGAGATTCCATGGACTATGTTTAGTAGGACAACATAAATTTTGGAAACTCTAGTGTGAGCACTGTCTTCCATTCTTATGATGTTACAATGCATCATACAACATTTAAAGGATACACTATGTGTTTAATGATTCCTATAACTTGGAATAAAACATCCTACTACGGTATGATAAGATATCTTTGATACGAATGCACCTATATGCATGGAATTGGCCGACTCGATGAAAATCTTTAACGACTAAATTTTCTAAATCACGCATGAATCCCGAGAGGTTCAGGCCAAAAAGAATTAACACAACTGAGAACCAATCTTAATTGAAGATACTTTGTGTGAGGTCTAATTTCTAGGCTTACACTAACAACTGGCGATTCAAGGCTTAGTTCATTGACTAGTTAAGTAAGTCAGATAGGCTCTTACTAAAGAAGGTTCAAAGCGAAAGCTACCTATCTTGATGCAGTGTATTTCCGTATTCACACTTAGATTTCTTCAAGTAAAAAATGTTTTATTGATCCATTAATGTGGAGGTTGTTGTAATTATGGGTTATTAATGGTTCAACAAAACTGAGTAAAATAGAACCCGTGACATTGCAGGAACTGTCCTTTCAAATTCTACTGCAGGGAGATTTCGGTAGCAATTTTAATTGTCTTTAAATAACATGTCTGTTCAGTTTATTTCCTTTTAGTTTTTTGCAATAATTTCAATTGTCTTTAAATGACATGTCTCTTTAGTTCATTCCTTTCAATTTTCTGCAGCATTTTTAATTGTCTTCAATAGACATGTCCGTTCATGGCCTTTCATTCATAACTCTTCAATTCATGTCTTTTCATTTTCTAACTCTATAAATTAAAATCAACTATTCTTCTTTGAAAGAGAAAAATAATATACAACATTTTAAGTTTAGAAAACTGTTTTGATCTTTAAGTGTGCTCATTCGATAAAAGTTCAATAGAGCCCTGTTTGTATAAGTGCTAATACAAATGGGTCTAAAGCCCAACCCACCAGCACCCCCTTCACTTGTCTTCAGGTTTAGGTTAGGGGTTTGCGAGTCTGTGGCAACTTACTTTCTAGTTTTATCTTCTACTTATAATCTTCTTCTTTTTTCAAAATTGAAAAATAGTAAAAAACTTATGATCTTTTCATGCCTTGGAAAATCATGAAAATTTATGATTTTACATGTCAATATTTTATTGACTTAGTTATTTTAAGAGATATTGGAAACTTCATTGTGAAACTCGAAAAATTTGCAATAAAGAAAAATTCGCAAACTTATTTGGAACTTTATAAATTTACTAAAATTTTTTATCTTCTACACACCATATGCATAGCATAGAAGTTCTTATTTTTAAATATTTATGTTCTTTAGTAATGTTGGTCAGGTTGGGTATGAGTTGTACACAAATCACGTAGGGGTCACTGAATTTATATTGCATATAAATGGATCAAAACGAGTTGAATAAGTTGATTTGGATAGAATCATTTTTTATGCGACCCACCCATTTGAACGGCCTAAAGGCAATATGGTAATAATGAACTAAAAACAACCCAATTTTGGATTGGCCTGAACGATGGGCCCTGCTCAAAAAAGCAAAGCAGAAGAACTATATTTAGCACTATCATCCTGTAGTGGCAATTATACACACTTAATATATTATAAGCTGATAAAAGCCACATCAATCAAGCTCGCCTCCGCTCTTTGGGGGGAAATATTTGTATTCCACATCTATTATACATACTTTTCATCATCATCATCACCATTGAAATTCTGTACTAACCTTGAACTTAGAGAGAGAGAGAGAGAGAGAGAGAGATGGAGGGGAGAGCGAGGGGATCACTGCCGTTTGTGGGGATGATAATGGTGGTTCTGGCTCAAGCGAGCAGCATGGTGGTGTTGAAAATGGCCATGTCCGATGGGATCAACAAGTGCACCATGGTCTTTTACTGTAATGCCCTCTTCTCTCTCGTCCTCCTCCCATGTCCCTTCATCATCTCTCGCAGGTTTGTGCTCAGTCTATCCCTCCGTAACTCCAACAAGGTCAGGTTTATGGGGGAAAAGAGAGGGGAAAACTGTCTGAAGGCCTCGTCTTGCTTGTTTGCTCTGCTTGGCTGGTCAGGGTCGTGTCCTCCTCTCACTTTCTCTGTCCTTCGCAAGATCTTCTTGCTCGCTCTGGTTGGGTGAGTGATTGAAGTTTCTTCATTTCAAATGAATTTGCAGACTTTAAATTTGCTTTTCTTGGAATTCTTTTGAAGCAAAAGGTCTCCACCGATTGCTGAGAGTTTCAGACGAGAAACAAAGCGAGTTTTTGAGCAATTTGGATGATGCAGATTCGCAGCACAGATGGGCGGGTATGTCGGCATCGATTACAGCTCCCCAGTTCTGGGCACGGCCATGATGAACCTCGTCCCAGCTTTCACTTTCATTCTTGCCATTATTTCAAGGTTCTCTGTCTCTTCTTTCTCGCTATCTGAAGTGCACTTGAAGAACCTTCCTTTGAAAAAATGAGAGAAGCAGATGCTGGTGTGCTTATTGGATGATGGGGGGTTGATTTTACCTAGGTTCAGCTTAGAGTTGTGAGTGCCTTTTATCGGTCTGACCTAAAGCAAAACCCACAGTTCCCGTTTCAACCAGGCCCGGAGAGATTCACTTTGCTACCGGTAAAATCTGTCCTTTTAATCTCAGAGATTATGAATTGTTGAATGACTTTATGTCTGATGATGCTGGATCCCTCCAATTCCTAAAGTAAGAGTTGCTCTGCAAATATGAATAAATCCCCGAAATGGGACAGATTCAAGAAAGTCCGGTGCTTCAGCAAGTGGGCAGAAGCACATTCATAGGAAAGACAACGGCAGTGCACAATATGTGGGTGACAATGATTACGAGATAAACTTATTTTGTTCTTTGATTTGTTGATGGAGTTAAAAATTTAGGATGGAGAAAACGAATTGGAAAAGCTCGAGCAGCCAAGCTAAGCTTGTGGGAACCATCGCATCAATCCTTGGTGCATTCCTAGTCACTCTTTACAAGGGTCCACCGATTCCCCGTTCACCTTCGCCTCCTTCATCTGTCCAAACTCGTCAGCTTCTTTTTCTTCTCTCGCGACAATCGAATTGGATCCTTGGGGGGTTTCTCCTCGCGTCCGAAGCTTTCTTGACATCAGTATGGTACATCGTACAGGCAAGTCCCAATATCCCAACTTAGAATGTGAATGACACTAAAACGAACCGAAAGAAGACTTGACAAGTAAACAATTCTCGAATCTTGCAGGTAATTATCATCAAAGATTATCCTGTGGTGCTGAACATAATATTCTATTCAATATTCTTTTTGACTATTCTTTCTGGGCTATGGTCCTTCATTACAGTGAGAGAACCTCAGTCCCGAATCTTGAAAGTTGACATGGGTTGAATCGCTATTTTATACTCGGTAAGCGTGTAGCATCACAACTCCTACAGCCTAGATTTTGGTCCGACTTCGAGGTCGAAGATGAAAGTCAGATTAATGTGTATGCAGGCTTTGATTGCTAGCGTCTTCAGACTCACATTGTGTACATGGTGCCTGAAGAAAATTGGACCCGTTTATGTCTCCATGTTCAAGCCCTTGGGAATTGTATTTGCTATTGGATTGGGGTTCATATTTCTAGGCGAGATGTTATACCTTGGAAGGTACAAGTACTCCCTCTTCTTCTCTATTGAAATGCCCAAACCCCATCTTACTCTTTAATCAAGAACCTAGCTGATTACTGTAAATTAACGGTGCGCATGACAACGATTCTATACTCGGAAACTAATTCTGTTTAGAAATGATTTTTTTTTATTCCGTGTCCGGGAATCATTTCTAAGCATTTAAAGGCGTTTGGTAACTGCCAAAAATTTCTATTCTTAGAATAGAAAAAAAAAACAGAAATGCGTTTGGTAACTATAATAAATTTCTTTTTATTAATAATATATTTTAATTTTTTAATATTTCTTTCTCTTTTTTTTCCTTTTTTTTTCTTTCCCTTCCCTTCCTTGGCTATGACCGGTCGTCAGCGAGGGCATCACGGCCCTCGCCGCCGGCCTCAACGTCGCAGCCGCGAGCCACCCTTGCCTAGGCGGCGAGGGCCACAACGCCCTTGCTGGCCCTCTGCCGGCCGGGAAGAAGAAGAATAATAAATCAAGAAGGAAGAAGAAAACTAAGAAGAATCAGAAATAGAAAAATTGTTTCAGAATCAAGAAGCTACTTTTTTTTACTTCTTGATTATGTTTCAAAACTGATTTTGAGAACAATTTTTTGTAAATTTGTGCCCAGGCACAAAAAAATTAATAAATGGATTTCTGTTCCCAAACTGATTCTGAAAATAAAAGAACAGAAATTTTTACTATTTGATAACTTGCTAAACGAGCCCTAAGAAAGATGCGTCCATAAGAGAAAAAGCTCCTTCGTGAGCTCATCTCAAGCATATTGACAGATGTTTTTAAAATATAAAATCGCCTTGCCCTACACCTTAACTTTTTAAAATCAAATGGTTATGCTCAACTCTGAAGATTTGCCGGAGTCTCTCTGTTGGGAAACCAGAATTTTAGTATTACAAACACACATAAATAAACAAAATAGGGTAGGAAAATGAGTTGTACCTGGTGAGGGTAATCCTAAGAAAATATCTCGTGTCACTTGACAAGAACATGTCATTTAGTAGAATTATTTTCATACATTGAATAAGCAAAAGTATTATAAAATCCGATTGGTCCTTTACTTGCCTCTCTGTTCATCTCTTTTGGGTTTCGTGCCGCTTAATAGGAGCGATTGCGATTGCGATTGCGATTGCGATTGTGATTGTGGTGGGATTCTACGGGGTTAGAGTGGGGAAAGTCCAAAGAGGAAGAGAAGACGATCGTGGGGAGCGGGGTTGGTGGGAGCTTGGCAACCTCCAGCCGCAAGATTCTTTGCTCCAAGACAAAGCTTGGAGCGTGTAAATATTACTGGCAACATAAAAAAAGAAGGAAAATGACAAAGATTTCTACATATTCATAAGACGTACCCTCACGTCTTTTGAAATGAATTCGCGTTGAATATTCCAACGTGAATTATATGTGGAAATACCAACATTGGGACAAATTTGGACTGCCGTATACATCCTGGTGCACATGAATTAATGTGTACGCCCGCTTTTGAAGACCTATATTCTACACCTCGAGTTTTGTTATAAGATTTAAACTTGTGTGTTACACTGATAATCTTTATCTGCTTTCGTGTCACTTTGTCATTCTCTTTTCTAAATTACCCTTAAAGCACAATTCATCCCTTTTCGTAAAAAGTAAAGCTCTAAAATTTCTTCCACTCTCCTGTCCTCCTTTCTCTCTCCTTGCCCTGCCCTCTCAGTTGCCATCGCCCACCTCAACTATTGTCAACTTGTATACCCACTTTTGAAAACATACATTATGCACCTCGACCTTGGTTTTGTTACTAGATTTCAACTTGCATCTTCTACTTATTCATCTTATTCGTTTTTTTTTTGTTAAATTGCAATTTTCTTTCCTAGATTATTCTCACAGTCTCTAACCCAATTCTATTAAAAAAATAAAAAGACTCCAGTATCTCTCTCTTTTGTCCTCCTCCTTTCTCTCTCTTCGCCCTGCCCTCTCAGATGCCCTCGCCTGCCTTGGCTATTGTCACCCTGACTAGCGTCGCGCTTTGTCGAAGCCATAACCTTTGATGGTTAGCCTCAGCACAACACCCTCCATCCCTATTAAGCACCACCCCCTTCTCCCTCCCTTCCTCACCCCACGGCTGTTGCGCTCCTTAGATCTAAGGTCGGTAATGGTCCCGACCTCCATGATAGCCCAAATCAAGGTTGACCTGACCACGATTGGGGAGTGGAGCTCAAGCTTAGGATAGAGCTCACCAATAGCCACGAGCTTGCCGCTCTATACGTAGCTCAAGCTTGCAGTCATGGCAAGCTTTATATAGAACTCACGTGGTCGAGTTCAATTCACAGCTCAAGCCATGAGCTCTAATCGTATCTCGCATGCCATTGAGGTTCAGGCCCGAAAGAATGTACACAATCGAGAACCAATCTTGAATCGGAGATACCCAGTGTGAGGTATATTGTCTGGGATTACACTAACAATTGGCGATTCAATGCTTAATCCATCTACTAGTTAAGTAAGTATGATAAGCTTTCACTAAAAAAAGGTTCAAAGCGAAAACTACCTATCTTGATGCTATGTACTTCCACAGGCACACTTAGATTTCTTCGAGTCAAAAATGTTTTGTTGATCCATTAGCGTAGGAGATTATTATAATTATGGGTTTTAATGGTTTAACAAAAGTGAGCAAAACAGAAACCGTGGCGTTGCGGGAATTGTTGTTTCAAATTCTATTGTAGGGAGTTTTCTCCAACAATTTTAATTTTCTTTAAATGAAATGTCTCTTCAGTTCATGTCGTTTCGGTTTTTTGCCGCAGTTTTAATTGTCCATAATGACATGTCCGTTCATATCCTTTCATTCATGACTCTTTAGTTCATGTTAAAATTAAAATCAAGTATTCTTCTTTAAAAGATAAGAATAATATACAACTCTCTAAGTTTAGAAAACTGTTTCAATCTCTAAGTGTGTGGATTCGAGAAAAGTTTGACTAAATCCTGATTGCATAAGTGCTAATACAAACGGGTTCAATGTGTTGTATCTTGGGATAGGAGTGTGCAAATGAATCGGGAACCACTCGAAACCGAATCGGACCGTCCCAGAACCAACAGTTACCGTGAGGACCGGTCCGATTCCCGATTCTAATTTACTAAGGTAGCGCATGATAATCATTCTGGTTTTGTCCAGAACTGATTTTCTGTTTCCAGAAATAGCTTTGGACTAGAAACCCGTTTGGTAACGCAATTCCATTTTTCTATTTCTGGAACAACTATTTTTTCCAGAACCGATTCTGAACCAGAAATCAGAACAAAAAAAAAGTAGGTTTTCTATTTCTAGACCAAAAATGAGAATCATTTCTGAGAGAACTCTTTCTTCAAAACACATGTTCATCTGGAAGTCACGATCTTTGAGGTGGGAAAAAAAAGCAAAAAATCAAAAATTTCAAAACTTCACAGAATAGTTTAGAATTTGTAGCTACCCACTTTGAGCGAAATTTAAATTTTTTTAGGTGCCGAAAAAAATCAAAAGAATGAAAAAATCAAAAATTTCAAAATTCACAAAATGGCTTAGAATACATATGGCCACCCACTTTGAGAGAAATTTAATTTTTTTTAGATGCCAAAAAAATAAAAAATAATCAAAAAATCTAAAATTTAAAAACTTCACAGAATGTCTTAGAATACCTGTGGCCACCCAATTTGAGCGAAATTTAATTTTTTTTAGGTGCTGAAAAAAATTAAAAAAAGCAAAAAATAAAAAATTTCAAAACTTCACAGAATGGCTTAGAATATCTTGGCCATCCACTTTGAGCGAAATTTAAATTTTTTTAGGTGACGAAAAAAAATAAAAATTTTAAAATTTCACAGAATGGTTTAGAATACCTATGGCTACTCACTTTGAGTGAAATTTAATTTTTTTAGATGCCAAAAAAAATAAAAATAAGCAAAAAAGCAAAAATTTCAAAATTTCACAGAATGGCTTAAAATACCTGTGGCCACCCACTTTAAGTGAAATTTTATTTTTTTAGGTGCCTAAAAAAATAAAAATAAAAAACAAAAAATAAAAAATTTTAAAACTTCACAGAATGGCTTAGAATACCTGTGGCCATCCACTTTGAGTGAAATTTAATTTTTTTTAGGTGCCGAAAAAAATAAAAAAAATAAAAGATTTTACAGAATTGTTTAGAATATCTGTGGCCACCTACTTTGAGGGAAATTTAATTTTTTTAGGTGCCGAAAATAAATAAAAATAAGCAATACAAAACTTCACAGAATGGCTTAGAATACCTGTGGCCACCAATTTTAAATGAAATTTTTTTAGGTGTCGAAAACTTCACAAAATGGCTTAGAATACATGTGGTCATCCACTTTGAGTGAAATTTAATTTTCTTTAGATGCCGAAAAAAATTTAAAAGTCAAAAATACCATTTGGGCACCTAAAAAAAATTAAATTTCACTCAAAGTGGGTGGCTAGAGGCATTTTAAGTCATTCTGTGAAGTTTTGAAATTTTTGATTTTTTGCTTTTTTTTCTTTTTTCGGCGTAGTCATTTTAAGAAACTTGAAAAATTTGGAATAAAGAAAAAGTCGCAAAATCATAAAAGTTCTTATTTTTATCTTTTACACACTAGACGCATAGCATAAAAGTTGTTGTTTTTAAATATCCATGTGTTTTAATAATGTTGGTCGGGTCGGATATGTATTGGGTATGGGTTACTAAATTTATATTGCATATAAACGGGTCAAAACGAGTCAGAAGGTTGATTTGGGTCGGATCATTTTCTATCCGACCCACCCATTTGAACGGCCCTAAAGGCAGTATGGCAATAATGAACTAGAAACAACCCAATTTTGGATTGGTCTGAACGATGGGGCCTATTCAGAAAAGAAAAGCAAAAGAAAATTTATTATTAGGGTTAATACCACAAAAAATCTCAAACTGATACATTTATGACAAATTTATATAAAACTAATTTTTTGACCATCAAAAACCCTAAATTGATATACATGTGACAAATTTATCACAAACTAAATTTTTTACCACAAAAAAGGTTAAACTGGTACATATGTGACAAATTTACTCTCGTTAAATTTGATTAATACTACAAAAAATTACAAACTAGTAAACTCGTGATAAACAGATGGATAAAACTCTAAACTAGTAAACCCATCAACTGTCACATATCATCTAACTCAGCAATTTCACGAAAAATTTAATGAAAACTAACGGTTTTTAGTGGTCAAAGAACTAATTTAAGGTAAATTTATTACGAGTGAATCAGTTTGGGATTTTTTATGATATTAATCCTTATAATTATCATCATCATCATTATCATGTAGTGGCAATTATACGGTGAAAAAAGCCACATCAATCAAGCTCGCTTCCGCCATTTGGGGAGAAATATTTGTATTCTACATCAATTATCCATGTTTAATACCAACATTATCAATATATACTTACCCTCGAATTGAGAGAGAGAGGGAGAAATATTTGTATTCTAGATCAATTATCCATGTTTAATACCAACATTATCAATATATACTTACCCTCGAACTGAGAGAGAGAGAGAGAGAGAGAGATGGAGGGGAGAACGAGGGGTTCACTGCCGTTTGTGGGGATGATAATGGTGGTTCTCGCTCAAGCGAGCAACATGGTGGTGTTGAAAATGGCCATGTCCGATGGGATTAACAAGTACACCATGGTCTTTTACAGTAACGCCCTCTCCATTCTCGTCCTCCTCCCTTGTCCCTTCATCATCTCTTACAGGTTTGTGCTCTATCTATCACTCGCTAACTCCATTAATGTCAGGTTTATGGGGGAAAAGAAAAAGGAGAACCGTTTGAAGTACTGGTCTTGCTTGTTGGCTCTGTTTGACAGGTCAGGGTCGTGTCCTCCTCTCACTTTCTCTGTCCTTCGCAAGATCTTCTTGCTCGCTCTGGTTGGGTGAGTGATTGATGTTTCTTCATTTCACTTGAATTTGCAGACTTTAAATTTGCTTTTCTTGGAATTCTTTTGAAGCAAAAGGTCTCTATCGACTGCTGAGAGTTTCAGACGAAAAACAAAGTGAGTTTTTGAGTAATTTGGATGATGCAGATTCGCAGCACAGATGTGCGGCTATGTCGGCATCGATTACAGCTCCCCAGTTCTGGGCACGGCCATAATGAGCCTCATCCCAGCTTTCACTTTCATTCTCGCCATTATTTCAAGGTTCTCTGTCTCTTCTTTGTCGTTATCTGAAGTGCACTTAGAGAATTTTCATTTGAATAAATGAGAGAAGCAGATGATGGTGTGCTGATTTGCAAAGACGAGACAGAAGTGCACAATATGTCGACGACGATGATTACAAGATAAACTCAGTTTATTCTTCCATAATTGAATTGAAAATTAGGATGGAGAAAGTGAATTGGAAAAGTTCAAGCAGCCAAGCCAAGCTTGTGGGAACCATTACATCAATTCTTGGTGCATTCGTGGTCACTCTCTACAAGGGTCCACCGATTCTCCGCTCACCTTCGCCTCCTTCATCTGTCCAATTTCGTCAGCGTCTTTTTCTTCTCTCACGACAATCGAATTGGATCCTTGGCGGGCTTGTCCTCGCGGCCGACGCTTTCTTGACATCAGTATGGTACATTACACAGGTTGGACCAAGTAACTCTACTTAGAATATGAATGACACTAAAACGAACCGAAAGAAGACTGGACGAGTAAACAAATCTTAAATCTTGCAGGCAATTATCCTCAAAGATTACCCCGTGGTGCTGAACATATTGTTCTATTCAATGCTCTTTTCGACTATTTTTTCCGGGCTATTATCCTTCGTTACAGTGAGGGAACCTCAATCATGGATTCTGAGAGTCGACTTGGGTTTAATCGCTATTTTATACTCGGTAAGCGTGACACCATTAAGGCCTGACTTTGAGGTCGAAGATGAAAGTCAGATTACTATTGTATATGCAGGCTCTAGTTGCTGGCGTGTTCAGACTCACATTGTGTACATGGAGCCTGAAGAAAATTGGACCTGTTTATGTCTCCATGTTCAAGCCCTTGGGAATTGTATTTGCTGTTGGATTGGGGTTCATATTTCTAGGCGAGATCCTATACCTTGGAAGGTACAAGTACTCCCCTTCTTCTCTATTGAAATGCCCAAACCCCATCTTACTCTTTAATCAAGAACCTAGTTGATTACTAGAAACTAAGAAAGATGCGTTCACCGAAGCTCCTTCGTGTTCTCATCTCAAACATATCAGCGGATGTTTTTAAAATATGAAATTGCCTTGCTCTTCATCTTAACTTTTTCAAAAACCAAATGGTTGTGCTCAACTCTGAAGATTTGTCAAAGTCTCACTGTTAGGAAACCAGAGTTTTAGTATTACAAACATACATAGACGAACAAAATAGGGTAGGAAAATGAGTAGTACCTGGTGAGGATAACCTTAAGAAAATATCCAGCGTGGCTTAACAGGACATATCATTTAATAGAATTATTTTTAGATATCGAATAAACAAAACTATTATAAAAAAAAATTTCTGATTGGTCCTTTGCTTTGACTCTTTGTTCGTCTCTTTTGGGTTTTGTGCAGCTTCATAGGAGCGGTTGTGATTGTGATGGGATTCTATGCGGTAACGTGGGGAAAGTCCAGAGAGGAAGAGAAGACGATGGAGGGCAGTGGGGTTGGTGGGAGCTTGGCATCCTCCAGCCTTAAGATTCCTTTGCTCCAAAGCAAAGCTTCAAGCGTGTAGATATTCTTGGCAACATAAAAAAAGAACAAGGAAAAAGTCAGATTTGTACTCATTCATAAGACGTACCCTCATCTTTTGAAATGAATTCACGTCGACTACTCCAACATGAATTAGATGTGGAAATATCAATATAGGGACAAATTTCGACTGTCGAATGCATTCTGGTGCACATAAATTAATGCGTACGCCCACTTTCAAGGACCTATATCCTGCATCTCGAATTTTGTTATTACATTTCAACTTGCGTCACACTTACGGTCTTTATCCGCTTTCTTGTTACTTTGTCATTCCCTTTATTAAATTACCCTTAAAGCACAATTCACCCCTTTTCGTAAAAAATAGAACTCTAAAATCTCTTCCTCTCTACTCTCCTCCTTTCTCTCTCTTCGCCCGCCCTCTCGGCTGCCGTTGCCCATCTCAACTGTTGTCAGCTTGTCACCTTCAGTCGCCGTCGCCTCCGTTGTCCAAGCCGTCATCTCTGGTGGCTCGTCTCTGCGCAGCACCCTCTACCCCTTAATTAAAAATATGCTCCTTTTTCGTTTCATCACACTGCATCCTTTGTCCAACTGCGACTCTTTCTTTTTCCAATTCTTGCATCTGCAACTCCCACAGTCGCCATTCTTCATTTCCTTCCACCGCCACGGTCGCGCAATTCCGCCACAAGTGTGTAAAGCTCCACCTTTCGCTACGTCCCCATTGTCCTCATCCTTGTGATCAAGCCTGACCCACGTAAGGGGCATTCTGAACTTGCTCCTCGTTGCAGTTCTCCTTTCAATCATATGATGGGAAAGCCCAATCAACATCACTTTGAGAAAATTTGCATATCTCTAAGATCAATATAATGATGTTACCAAAATTTCTGAACCTCGCACTAATAACAACTAAAAAACACAAAAGTTTCTCCCTTCGTTCAGTGACTGCGTTTGTCAAAATTAATTTGTTATCGCTTTCTTAGAGTTATTATTCCTCATTAGCTTCTTTACTAGTTACAACGAAAAGTATTGTGTTACATATTTTACAATTTTTAAGGCAATTATAAATTATGATTGTCTGTTGGGTTTATCAGAAAAACGAGATGACTGATAATAATCAAGTACCTAATAATGTCCAGGATGTTTCTAGAGACGTTCCTATGATCGGTTCAATCATTGTTGTTGGAGAGGTTCAAATCCCGAGGCTTGGTTTTGTGGCAACAAATGCTGTAGGCCTTCGGGCCAAGACCATCTATGGTGGTACGAGTAAAAGTTGCATGGCTATGTACCTAGGACTGGTTTTCATAACAGTAAGGGCCAAATGGCATATGATTGCCTTTCTGGAGGGATGATTCAACAGACTTTGCCACCAAGCTCAGTTGCGCGAGCTTGTAACCCTAGTAGGAGCAACACGGTGATGCGACATGGGCCTAGATCCATTGGGCCAGACCTGCCACAGCTCTTTGCTAGCCCGCTCGTTCCAAGCTGAGAGTTGGTTCATGTGGTTTGGGCAATGGCTCAAGGACGAAGGCTCAGACCTTGTGTGCACTAAAGCAGAGGGCTCGAGGCCGAAAACCTCCCACTCTCGGTAGTGGAAGGACAACGGGTCAATGCTGCTTAGGCCCACCTTGGCCAATGGGCCGAGTCCTACTGAAACAACAAGGTTACCATCCTATAATTTTTTTAAATATTGGAGGTGCCTAGCCAAGGTGGCGATTGCTCCAATGAAACAAACTCAATTGAGACCTTAAATAGTGGATTGCATATTTCATCGATTATGATCTAATTAGTAGTGCATACAGATGTTTTGTTCACAAATCTGAAATTGTGGAAATCCATGCCAATGGAGCAACCTGAACGATTCGAGGTCAAATAAAAAGAATATAAAGTTTGTAGACTTGTCAAATCATTATATTGACTTAAACAAACTCAAAAACAATGACATAAGAAGTTTGACCGTGTGATGCCCAAAATGGGTATAGAATCAGTAAGTGTGAAAATGTTTGTGCACTAAATTCATGTCAAATAGATGTATAACTATTTGTCTATATCTTGATGACCTGTAAATTCTTGAAGATTACTTCGAAGTGATCAAAATTACCAAGAATGTTCTCAAGAAAAATCTCAAGATTAAAAACTATTGCAAATGTGATACTCGACATCAGAACATCAAAATTCTAATGAATTCCGATAGTCTAGGTTTAACACATTTCATTACATTAAAAAAGTAATCGAGAGGTTCAAGGGGTTTGGCAATAAATATGTGAATAATCCTTTTCTTGGACACCCAACTTAAGAAAGAAACGGTATAAGGCAGCTAAAGTACTCTCAAGAAATTGATAGCATCTTGTATATCATGAACTGCACTAGACCGAATATTACGTATTTAGTAAGAAAACTGAGCATATATATAGGTAATCCTAGTCACAAGCATTAGAATGCTCTGTTAAGAGTGTTAAGTTATCAGAAAAATACCAAAAACTATGTTCAGCGATATGGCAAATATCTAGCTATTTTAAAAAAACTGTAGTGATACCAATTGGATTTCGGATTCTAATCAATCGAAATTGACTAGCAGGTATGTATTCACGCTAGAAGGTGCTGCAATATCGTGGAAATCCTCAAAGCAAACTTTAATAGCGCACTCCATGATGGAATTTGAGTTTATTGCTTTGGATAAAGCTGTTGAAGAAGCAAAGGAGTTTCGAAACTTCTTAGAGGATGTTCCGTTGTGGCCAAAACATGTTCATGTGGTATGCATTCATTGTGACAATCAAGCAACGGTTAAAAGGGTGTAGAATGTAAGATATAACGGCAAGTCTCGATTACAGCTCCCGCGTTCTGGGCACTGCCATGATGAACCTCATCCCAGCTTTCACTTTCATTCTCGCCATTTTTTCAAGGTTCTTTGACTCTTCTTTCTCGTTATCTGAAGTGCACCTAAAGAGCCTTCATTTGAAAGAACAAGAGAAGCAGATGATGGCATGTAAATTGGATGTTGGGGGGTTGAGTTTACATAGGTTCAGCTTAAAGTTGCGAGTGCTTCTTATCGAGTCTGACCCAAAAGCAAAATCCATAGTTTCCGGAGAGACTATGAATAGTTCTATAGCTTTATTTCTGATGATGCTGAGTCCCTTCAATACCTAAAATCAAGAAGGGCCAGTGCTTCAGCAGGTGGAGGCTGCACATTCATAAAAAAACACAAAAGAGCAGCCTTTGGCAAAATGCAAACGCCTTTGAGGGAATGTCTTTAGCAAAATGCAAAATCCATAATTTGGTTCGGCTTTAGGGGAATGCCTTTGGCAAAATGCAAAGGCCTTTGAGCTAAAAGGGTTTTCCGAAATGCAAGTAGTGTTTGGTAATGTGTATTTTAAAATTACATTTGAAAGTAACTTTAGCTTAAATACCGTTTGCTAAAAATTATATTTTGTAAAAGACTTTTGCTGATATTTAAAAAAAAGAAAAAAAAAAAAGCAATCTTGGTGGAGCTCACCCACCGATCACCACCGCTGGCTAGATTTGGTCGCCGGCCACCGCCGCTTGACCTCAGGCGAGGTGGCCTGAGGTCGCATGACCTCAAGCGTCACCTGGGTCGCGCAACCCAAGCGACGCCTGAGGTCCGGCAACCTCAGACGGCATCACCTAGGTCACGTGACTGCCGCCTGGGGTCACAGGACCTCGAGTGACGCCCTAGGTCGCGCAACCCACGGTGTTGCCCGAGGTCCAACGATCTCAGGCGGCGGTCGCCAGGGTCACGTGAGCCCCAGGCGACGGTGGCGGGGTCGGACTACCCCTCAGGCGGTAGTCGCCGGCCGCCGGACCCAAAGCTTGAAGAAGATGAACAGTAGTCGCTCAATGAACAGTGACGTTGCATCCCGAAAATGCAAGTTCCCCAAGGCTCCTCCATCTCTCCATTCAGCCAAAGGCCCTTGGAGAGCTTTGCATCTCCTCAAAGCTTGCCAAACAATTTTACATTTGCTCAATAGACTTTAGAGTCCCAAAACAGCATTTAAATACTGAACCAAACAGGGCCTAGGTCGATGACCATGAAACAAGAAAATCTTATTTTGCTCTGCAATTTGTTAATTGATTGCAAATTAGGATGGAGACAGTGAATTGGAAAAGCTCAAGCAGCCAAGCTAAGCTTGTGGGAACCATCGCGTCAATTCCTGGTGCATTTGCAGCCACTCTCTACAACGGTCCACCGATTCTCCACTCGCCTTCTGCTCCTCCTGTCCAACCTCGTCGCCTTCTTTTTCTTCTCTCGCGGGCAATCGAATTGGATTCTTGGCGGGCTTCTCGTCGCGGCCGAAGCTTTCCTGATATCATTATGGTACATTATACGGGTTAGAACCGAGCACTTACTTTTCCTTAGAATACAAATGACACTACAAAAAAGCGAAAGAAGACTAGACAAGAAAAAAACAAATCTCGAATCTTGCAGGCATTTATCCTCAAAGATTACCCCGTGGTGCTGAACATGATGTTCCATGTAACGTTCTTTTTGACAATTCTTTCCGGTCTATTGTCCTTCATTATGGTGAGAGAGCCACAGTTATGGATTCTGAAAGTTGACGTGGATTTGGTCTCTAATTTGTACTCGGTAAGCATGTGATATCGCAACTCCTAGAGTCTAGATTTTGGTCTGACTTCGAGGTTGAAGATAAAGATCAGATTATCATTGTATATGCAGGCTTTGGTTTCCGGTGTCTTCAGAGTCACATCGAGTACATGGTGCCTCAAGAGAACTGGACCTGTTTTTGTCTCCATGTTCCAACCTTTGGGAATTGTATTTGCTGAAAGATTGGGGTTCATATTTCTCGTTGAAACGTTATACCTTGGAAGGTACAAGTACTCTCTCTTCTTTTCTAATGTCTGTAGCCCATCTTTTTCTACAATCAAGAACGTAGTTGATTGAAAGAAATCAAGAAAGATGTGTTCATCAGAAGAAAAAGCTCCTTCATGAGCTCATTCTTCTCAAGCACAGCAACATATATCCTTCAGATATAAAGCATAAATCGCTTTGCTCTTCAGTTTAACTTTTTAGACCAAACGGTGTTTCTGGTTTTGTGCAGTTTGATCGGAGCGATTGTGATTGTGATGGGATTCTACGCGGTAGTGTGGGGAAAGTCCAAAGAGGAAGAGAAGACAATCGAGGGGAATGGGGTTGGGGGGAGCTTGGCATCCTCCAGCCACAAGATTCCTCTGCTCCAAAACACAGCTTCAAGTGTGCAGATTACATGTTCATAGAGACAGCACCCTTTTGTCCTTTGGTATGAACTATTATTGAGTATTTCGACGGGCCGATCTTGTTGGAAGAGCGCAGCCAAAGTCCAAATACCTTCGCCCGGAGAGATCGCTCGAGGGGAGCTCAAGTCCGAACCAGTCAATATATTCGATTATAGCCAAATTCACTTAAAAACCTAAGCCAATAAATTATGGGTTAACAAGTATATATTAACTGCTTCAAACCAGACAAATTCTCCAATGTGGAACTTTTCTAACATAATCCACGAGTGCATATAAAAAAAAAATAAAAGCATTACCAAAATAATTGATGAATTCGGAGAAAATTTCGACCGTCATCCTCGCTTCGGCGCACCCATTCATGTGCACACCCACTTATGATGTTTTAAAGAGTCATTTGCAAATTTACACGTCTAGACGTTCCGTGAAAAAAAAAGCAGAAAATGTAAAACTCAAACCGCTACATTTTATTCCCGTTTTGGGCATTTAACTTAGATTAGAGCCAAAGGGACGGGGCTTTAGGCATAGCGGCTTCAAGTGTAAAAAGCTTTCAAGCAATTACATGATTGCCATTTTGGTTCAAAAGAAAACGATTATTTTAGCGTCACGAGCGATTTGTGTGAACAGGAAAATCCGACATTACAATATTTAACTATAAACCGTCCGACATGTCTCGCCGGCAAAGTAAAATTAATTAGCAAAGCCAGTGCTAAACAATGTCAGAGTGGCCATATATTTGCCCCATATTCACGAACCGGGGCAAAATTCATTCTCCACCGTAACCTAAATCCCTCGAATTGGGCCAAATCGCCTTTCGAAATTTGGCACTTGATTTCTTCTTTTCCTTTTCAAACGAATTTCAATGTTGTTGCAACCGGGCGTCTTCCAAGTTGAATGTCGATCCCAATCAAAGCTTCACCAAGCACGCGTCACAGCTTCAGAGCGAGAGAATCAAATTCAACTTCTTTTTTCCCTTCTTCAATTTCCTTTTGGTTTCGCCGGTCGCAATTAGGACACAAACGGTACTAAAGGATATGACTGGAAATGGAAATGGAAAGGAAGGAGAAACCATGCATGAAAGTTATGAAGACGAAGACGAAGGAAATTAGGCTTTTGACCAAGGGATTTGTCCACGTTGGACTTCAGCTTGTTTTTAAAATGCCGCGTCGGACTTAAAAATTCAATAAAATAAAAGAAAGCCTCGTGCTTCACTGATTGCTCAAAAAATTTTAAGCCGCGTCGACTTTTCCTCGATGTCGCCTCAAGTAATTGCTCAAAAATGTTGGTACTAACGCGAGCGGCATACGAAATTTATAATACTTATAGTATCATTTTCCCGTTAAGTATATTTTAGAATGTTCAGCCAATTTAGCATACTAAACATGGACCATGCAATTTCTTTAAACCCTGAAGAGACCAAAACTTTCATTGTTCTTATTAGGGGTGTGCAAAACGAGATATCCAAACCCGGAACTGCCCGAATCGGACCAAACACCGTCCGATTCCCAGGAATGTCAGTCCGGTTCCCGATTCTTAAAAGTGAAACCGGTGTCAGGATGGTCCGATTCCCAATTCTAAAGGGAATCGGACTGGACCAACTACATATACTTTTTTTTATTTTTTTATTTCTTCAAAAAAATTAATAAAATGTTAACTAAACCCTATATGAAGCATGTTTTTTTGTTCGTCTTTTCAATTTGAGGATCATTGCATACCTATAACTTCATTCAATACGAAAAGATATGATCAAGTAATGGGCAAAAAAAATGACCAGTTCCCGATTCTCAAACCAACCATTCTGGTTCCAGATTCCTAATTTTGGGAATCAACCCTCCCTGTCCAGTTCCCGGTTCTTATACTTTTCGATCTGTATAATATGATTGATTGATCAGCATGAAAAACGCTAGAATAAGAAGCAATGATCCAGCATTTCTATCATACTCGCGCATGATGTTCAATACCGCAACTCCAACAATCTCCGATGCTTTAATTGCTCCCGTAACTTCAATTCTGGTCGTCCTGCCTGTGATCTGTTGGTATAATCTTCTCGAATTGCCATGACTTGCAATCACTAATAGATTACAATGCCATATCAACTGATTCCTTCTTAGACGACGTAAATTTATCTCTTCATAAGGCTAGGACAGGCAGTCACTTGTCTTCAGATTTCACAGATCGAAATCGAGGGAAAGTAATACAGTTCACGTTCTTTTTGTATTTGCAGAAGAAGTTGCACTACACAAAGCTTAAACTATCTGCGAAGAATGTGAAATAAACGTCCCAGGAAAAGAGAATCCCGCAAATCCTGTATAGGTATTCTATGAAATACTACCGAAGCAGCTGTGCTGCCCTTCTTTGTTCTATCATACTGCAGAGTTGCAGATTAAAGAATATTTACTACAACTTGCCTGAAGCAACAATAACATCAGCAGGGTGCAATCTAATCGCTATCACGAGAGAGAGAGAGAGAGAGTCCACACGTCTGACAAACAATTCCAGCATACTATATCTTCGCTCGTACTTTCGCAATCAGCTCACGTCTCAGAATTTTGCCAGAAGCAGACTTTGGGACGCTGTTGACGAATGTCACCCTCCTTAGTCTTTTGAATGGTGCAACCTGAGAGAAGAGAAGAGAGTTTCAGTTGGAGAAGCGTTCGCTAAGAGGATGCCTCTCCTCTCAGCAAAACATTTTTCATGAAGACATTATTTCTATGTGAGCATAAATTGTCTTGCAGTAAGTCGATGAATTACGCGACACTGTTCCATCATGAGACTCATGAATGTCGAATTTGACGATGCCTCGTGAGCATGCCCTTCTTTGACATTCTAAGTCCCACAACAATATGTCTAAGGCATATTCCATGAGTGATTGCAGAATTTCAAGGGAACTCGGCGATAACGACAAAGAAAGCCATCTTAACTGGCTTGCACATATAGCATATATGCCCTTTCACTTTTCTGAGCAGAGAATAGTGAATTGAAATCAGAACAATCTTTCAAGTATGAGACATCAGTGCTACGGGGAGAACGGAAACTATCATATCGTGCATGTTTTTATCCCCTGAAAATAGTCACCCTTCTCCACTATCTGTTGCCCAGTTTAGTCATCTGACTCAATTGTTGAAAGCCTCACACGGATCGTCACGATACTGAATGATCCAACCAAGTCGGCAAACTGCTATTTGAACATGAACTATAGTTTGATTAGCTAGGTCTCACCTGATCGGCAATGAATTTCTGGACTTCCTCTTCAGTTAGAGAGCTGGTAGGTGAGCGAACAACATATGCAATAGGAACTTCACCAGCTTCAGCATCAGGAAATCTACACAGAAGAAATTGATTAGTCTGAAATGATGTCCCAACTATGATATACCTGTGGATCAAATTGAGTTTACAAGAAATGTAACAGGATTTTTCACTTACGGAATGACAACGGCATCTAAAATTCCAGAATGTGAGAGAAGGAGCCCTTCAAGCTCAGCTGGAGCAATCTAGTGCAAATGTATAAAATAGTGAGCATTCAGAGTAAATGCCGATAAAAAGAAAAAAATGAACATCACCACGACTAAAACAAATAATGCCGGAACTTAGCAACAAAAAGACATATTTGTATTAGAACTTCAAAGAAAGTCGAGAATACAATGCCTAGTTTAAGTTTTTCTTCCCACCATATCTATATTGCTAAACAATTATCAGAGTGATATAAGATCATAGGAATCGGAAATTCTGTATGGTTCTAATAAAAAGAAATAAATAAAATAACCTACACACGGCGACAATTGAAATGTAAACTATCAAAAATTAATAAAAAGATTCAATACAAATTTCAAAGAACATTTGCTGACAAGTAAGGTTCACACAATCTCCTGTTATCATCGTCAACAAATTCAGGGTATCGAATCTCTGTTTACCACAAATTTCTCCCTGCAAAATGAACTAGGAAGGTATATCATACTTATGAAAAAACATCAGGTGCCTACCTGATAACCTTTGTACTTGATGAGCTCTTTGATTCGATCAACAACATATAGTCGCCCTTCCTCATCAAAATATCCAAGGTCTCCAGTGTGCACCCAACCCTTGTTATCTATTGTCAATTTAGTGGCTTGCGGATTGTTATGATATCCTGTAAACAACCTGAGACGTCAGTCGCAATCTGATTAAATGTGCAAGCAACAATAAGTAATTTAACTGAAGCCAGACCTGAAGGGTACAACTAAATATATACAAAGAAAGGCAATCTTAAGCTGCCTCAACTATGTAAAAGTTACAAATTTCAATTCCTCTATAGATTGATACATGCTATTTCCAAAAGGCCTTTACTCAACCAAAGCCAAAGATCATCTTGATAGAACCTAGTTGAAATCTATATGACAAGAAGCTCCTCCTCCTCCTTCGTATTCTTTTTTTATTACAATATGAGCACGATAAAACCCAGAGATTGTAATTTATCTCCAAATATCTGCATTTGAAAATCAGAATGCTCTATCCAGATTGTGGCAACTCTATACCTTTCATCATGTTGGGTCCACGAACCCATATTTCCCCTAACTGAGTAGGGGGAAGAGGCTTTAGTGTATCCACGCTGATAATTTGAGCTTCAACTCCTGAAACTAGTTGTCCGGTGGAACCGGTATGCCGAACGCCGAAATTTGTATTCTCCACAGAGACGATCCCGCAAGTTTCTGTCATACCATAACCCTGAAAAACAAAGACCATAATTTGAATCGCTGAAATCATTTCCTTTCTAAAACTGCTGACCAGATACCGATGAACAAAAACTCTATTGTTTGGGATGCATCCGAAATACCTGCGCCACAACGGCATGAGGGAAATTCTTAGCACAATCCTCCATCACATCCTTCCCTAAAGGCGCAGCGCCGGAACCAATGTGCTTCAAGGACGAGAGGTCATACTTCCTCACCACACTCTGCTTAGCCAAAGCAAGTATAATGGGGGGCACAACCCACAAATGCGTGATCCTGTACTTCTCGACCACCCTTAAGAAGGCGTCGAATTCGAACCTCCCCAGCGACACGAGCGCGTTCCCCTTCTGGAGCTGCGAGTAAGTGATCACCGCGAGCCCGAACACGTGGAACATGGGCAGGACACAGAGGAACACATGGTGCATCTCCCCCGCCATTTCTTGATCCATGGTCACCATCAGGGATGCGGCGATGAAGTTCCCGTGAGTCAAGATCACGCCTTTGCTCGTCCCCGTCGTGCCGGAGGAATACAAGAGCGCCGCGACGTCGCTCTGCTTGACATTGACCCGGGGGAAACTGGAGGCGCCATTCCCGAGACTCACCAGATCGTGGAAGCTCAAGATTCTTGATTTGGAAGAGATCTGCGGAGGTACACTCTTGGAACCCCCTAAGATCACAGCCGGGAGATTCAGGTCCTTGACTTTCTCCCACAATCCAGGGACAGTCACGATCAGCTTCGGGTTAGAGTCCTTGACCTGCTTGGACAGCTCGGTCGTCGTGTACAGGGGATTCGCGGTGGTGGCGACGGCGCCGATGGCAGCGACCCCGAAGAAACAGAGCGGGAACTGAACGGAATTGGGGGAGAAGATCAGCACGACGTCTTTCTTCTTGAGGCCCAGGCTGAGCAGGCCGTGCGCGACCTTCATCACCGTCGATTCGAACTGCGAGAAGGTCAAGGCCTCGTCCGTGTCGGCGTCGACGAGGGCGGGCTTGTCGGCGTAGGAGGCGGAGTTGCGGAACAGGAAGGAGACCATGGAGAGGTCGGGCTTCCTGGGGACCACGAGGGACGGCCGGAGCGACCTGTAGACGCCGTCGCGGCCATACCCAGATTTCTCCATCCGACAAAATCGAACTTTGCGCTTCTCGAGCTGTCCCCGAGCGAGCGTGGGAGCGCCGGGCGAGCGAAGAAGGCGGGTCTTGGGAATGCGCAGAGTTCAAAGGTTGGAGCTTTTCGAGGAAATCCAAGTCGCTGCAACCACAACGTCAGCCGCAGGGCGCCGTACGAAGGAGATGGCGGGTGGAGGGTTGCTACTTTTTGGGTAAGCGGCGTTATCCACTTTACTGGGAGCAGAGGAAGACCGATGACGAACTTGGGCAAAGATCCAAAGGCCAAGAGGGCAGAGGCGTGACGAACTAGGGAGGCGTAATTGTTTGACGAATTAGGCGGGCGTAGTTTAAGGGAATCATCATCGTTTGACCGTGTCGTCTTGGACTTAGCGATCATGTTCTGTTTCACTGTCGTTCCCAGAATGGCGGGGACACGGCCCGTTTGGCCCATGAAAGCGTCGACCTTTCGACCAGGCATTGAGCTCCTCCCCCGTGTCGGCCCAGAATCGATGATGTTCTTTGGGGAACTCCTTGGTGCGTGTCAGAGGCAAATCGTATGTGCCCAAAACAAGAAACGCTCCCCTGCCACTGCTTCGTTTGTCTTCTTGAAGGTGAGCTCTCTCTCTCTCTCTCTCTCTCTCTCTCTCTCCGCCAATCCCATTTCCATGGCCGCTTCTTCTTCTTCCATCGCCACCTTATCTCGCGTTTCACTCCTCAAACTCACCTCAAGACTCGCTTCTTCCGCTCCAGTTCCGTTCTCTTCTCCTACCACCCTCGCCACTAGACCAAAGGTCCCTGAATCAACGTTCCCATGAAACCCTGTGATTGTCGCTGCCTGGTTCCGTCTGTTTCTTGATCTGTCGTGTTCTTTTTCTTTTGCAGCGGTTGTATCGGTTTAGGTTGTTTTCCATGGCGTCGGAGCCCAAAGAATCTCCCTCTAACAATGCAGGACTCCAGGCGAGTCCCGATGAGGCCACCAAGGGTTACATCATGCAGCAAACTGTGAGACCCTTTTCGCGCTATCATATTGTTCTTGATTGCCAATGGCAGGATTTGGTTTAGACTCATGCTTGAGCTCTCATTCTTGGCAGATGTTTCGAATTAAGGACCCTAAAGCCAGCCTCGACTTCTATTCTCGCGTTTTGGGCATGTCGTATGTCTTCCTCGTTCCCCTCACCTTTTTTCCTTTTATGGTATTGCTGTTTGATATGTGGTCCTTTCTGGTTTTACATTCTCTATGTCCACTCATGTGATACGATACCCGCGCCAGTGCTTCCTTGTTTTGGTGCTTGAACGAATTATTAATGTTTGAAGTGGGTATGCAATTTCACTGATCCTCTGAGCAAACTTGTTATCTTCTCTCTTTATCCAGCATGACAATGCGCTCGGAGGATTCTAAAATTGTCAAACGTGATGATGTCGTCTCGTGTTGGATATTGTAGGTTACTTAAGAGGTTGGACTTCCCAGATATGAAGTTCAGTTTGTATTTTATGGGCTATGAGGTATCTACTTCTTTCCTTCCTTTTCCATTGTCATTTATGCATCTTGGTGGGGCACATGAATTCTTCTCAGTGTCATTATCGTTTTCTATTTGCTGGTGAACCAATTTTATTTTGTTGGACACCATTCTTACAGCTGAAGTGGCATAATGTCCTCTCGGAAAAGCTTTCTTATGAAATTTGCTATTCCAGACTTGATGGAGGTTCTAATGCCATTCATGATTTCTCTGGTGTAGGATCCCAAATCAGCTCCCAGTAATGCGGTGGATAGAACTGTTTGGACTTTTGGTCAGAAGGCTACAATTGAGCTAACACAGTTAATTTTCCATTTCAATAAAGCTCTCTCTTGCTCTCTCTCTCTCTCTCTCTCTCTCTCTCTCTCTCTCTCTCTCTCTCTCAGCATGTGAAGCGAGTGTGTGGATGTATACATAAAGCCCGATTATTTCTACTGTCAAGTAATTTTTTTTTATCTGAAAATCTCTTGCAGTAATTGGGGAACTGAAAGCGATCCTGACTTCAAGTACCACAATGGGAATTCGGAACCGCGTGGCTTTGGTACACTTTTTCTCGAAAATAGAATGTTGAGTTCAATCTGGCTTCTAATCTTTGTTTTTAATACTGTGGATGTGGTTTTGTGAGCCCGACCACTTTGAAGCACATAAAGTTGTACATTTCTATCTAGGTTAGTTACACAGGAAGTTAAGCCAAGGGTTTTAATGTTGTTTCGATGAGCTTCTTATGCTAATACTAGCTTTTAAAAGAAGTAAAGGACTAAGGAATTTCCCAGTGGGTCTAAAAATATGCAAAGCTTTCCCTGGGTCTCTTCAAGATAGGTCATTTAGGATGTCGAAATATTTCTGATTTGGTCTTTACCATGTGATTTGCATCCTGTCAATTTTGGAATGATATTGGATATATGCTGCTTGTGTAACCAATTTATCTGCTGTAGCAATTTGTGCATTGGCAATTTTCTCATGCAAACCTTTGAATTTTGAGAAGGATAAAACTGCTAGTTACATACCCACGTATGGTGTGGTGAGGTCTCTCCAGCCAATGCATTGACTAATTAGCGGACACTTGTAAGATTGGCAAGTTTGCTTTTAGCAAAAATAATTGATTTCACAGTTCTCTACGTGTCATTAATAATAGTTTTGAATATCTCCTTAGAAAAAAAAATAGATAAAAAGGAGGTATGTAGTACTGGTGCTTAGTGCAGTCTAACTCTTGTTTCCCTTGCTTCCAGGACACATCGGCATCACAGTTGATGATACATACAAGGCCTGTGAGAGATTTGAAAAACTGGGAGTCGAGTTTGTGAAAAAGCCAGATGATGGTATGGCACCCTGCAAAATCCGTGAAAACATCAATAATTTTGTTTCATTCTAATGACAGTTGGATGCTTGGTGGAGTTTAGTTTACGGCAGGAAACAAGTTATATATCTGACTAGTCTCTGTGTTTATTTAAGGTCTGATCAGCCACATTAACAATAGTCGAGTATGGTTTGATGCTTCATGATTGTTGAGGTAGTCCAGGAGAATGTCTTAATCATAGAGTCTAAAAGCATGGCGCACACTGTACAGAGTTACACTAAAATGCTTTTTAGCTCTCTTTTGTTCTCTAGTCCCTGGCCTGTGATGCAGCGCCAGTTCCTTTTCTTGCTTAATAGTCTATCTGTGCTTACAGTCATGTGTAAAATTACACAGTTCTATTCTCTCTGGAATGTTCCTATGTGCATTTTTTTCTTGTGGTTTTAAATATGGAAAATCTGATGCAGGGAAAATGAAAGGGATAGCATTCATCAAGGATCCTGATGGCTATTGGATTGAAATCTTTGACCTTAAAAATATCGGCAACACTGTAGGGACAGCTGCCTGATTTTAACTTTGCTAGAAGTTGGAGCATTTCATGCATCTGAAGGTATTCTATCACTCAGCTAACATGAGCACTTCTCACCCATTTCGTCCGAGAAGGGGTTGTTAAGTGTTTTGTTTAGTAATTGTTAGTATGTACCAGTGTTCAGACTTCAAAGTAAGGATGACATATATAGAGTGCTTCTGAAGAGTTGAAGCAGCAGTTTTGAGTGTATTGTTTCCTTGCAGATTATCGCTCACCATCCGTTGACACCGGAGCGATAGAGACCAGGAGGATGTTCAATAGCAACATTTTGAAATTAGGCTTTATGAGGTCTTTTGCCTGTTCTTGAGACTTGTTCTAATAATGAGGTCGTGCGCTCAAGTTTTTTCTGGTTGGTAATACTTCTGTTAAGTGGGATATTCTATCGGCCTCTATAGGTATAGCATGTCTTTGCTGCTTGTTAGTTCCATACCGCAGCTTGAGCAGAGATAGCGATGTCGAAGTTTGCATGTTGGTTCTTATTGTATCCGGATACGAAATGTAATATCGATACTTCTAGTCCATGCCTGGGATGATTGTGAACATAATAGTACCGTTGCCGTTTGATAAGATTAATTTTTTTTATTTTGTACTGTGCACTTTCTAGCTAATATGAATGGACAGAAAATGGTGTATGTGCAATGGAGATTGTATCGTATGCAGGAAGGGGTGGACTCTCTCTTTGCTTCCTGTCTCTCGTTTTCTTTTTCATAGACTGTTTAGTTTTCCATTACCTGCCTGGTTAAAAACTGCCCAGTTGATAATGTTGATTGTGCGTCAACACGACAGACAGCAGTTATCATCTTAAATTAAATAATTCACAAATGTCTCAAAGACTAGTTTGCTGATCCGCGAAAGACAAATTCATTCAAAATTTGTAAAGCTAGGGTGAGTCCGTGAGAGATGTTTCCACACCTTTGACCATTGTAAGTTGCTGAAAACGACATTGCGATTATTAGTCTTCCCACTGCTCAGAAAGTCGCCTATTAAAAAAGAACGAATGACCTGGTTAGAGAAACGGTTCATGTTGCTGTCAGTTCCAATAATTTGTAAATGACTTGCTCTTGAAGCATTGGAGAAAATGGAGGAAAAATGACACTCAGGAGGCAATTGGTAGATCCCCAAGAAGGGCAAAACCAGCGATACCATCAGAAACTTTCCTGTTTAGAGTAATCCTGGAGATACGAGAGTGACTTTACGAAATTTGATAGGTCAATCTTTATGCTCCTTCAACATTTGTTGGGGGATTTCCTTTCAATCTAAGACGAAAGTGAAGGTGAAACTGAAAGTTGCCTTTGAATTTTCAAGCTGTCATTAAAGTTCTTATCCCCTACACGAAAACAAAAGAAACATGACTTCATAGTCTGATAAATCTGTTTGTGACAAATTCTTATAGGATACTTTTTTTCTAGTAGAATCAGGAAACGCTAAGCACAATCGATGGGATCACAACATCGAATATGGAATTCAAAGGGATTGTAGAGGAAATGATACTTCATTTACTAATCCACTGACTTTTCCCGAGTTCGAAAGGACTAGGAAATTGTCGTTTGCCTAGCAAGCAAACTGTCACCCTCTCGGGAACTGTTGGTGTTTGTGCTTCTTCTGAGGAGTTTTGTCGCATCAGTTCCCTTAACGCCAAGCGCCTTTCTAAGTACTTTTTTAATCAGTCGACAACCCTTATATGAACTTTTGCGGTCGTTTCAATGCTTCTTCATGTGATGTCGAAACCAAGAGAGGAGCACATCAATGGGCAGAAAATATGACCCTAATCCTAGAAACTGAATTGGACCCGATCTTTCTACAATAGATATTTCTATATAAATATGATCTTATTTATAGTCAGCGAATCAGAAATAGTACATCGGCATGAGATGCAGTTCTTCCTTGTTTACATCTAAGATGGAGCTGTTGCAGCTTAAACTAGTACTGCCTATCAGTTTCTTGACATCTTCCAAATCATAGCTCTCAGCAATATTTTCGCCGAAATAGCCATTCGTCTTTCCGATACATTGGTAGGCATAGTCACTATAGGTAATATAATTTTGAAACCCCATGTCTTCTTGCTTGATGATCTCTCTTGCTCGGCCAATCTGACCGCTGCTGCCATCAGAACAACTGCAACTTCCTTCGCCCCCAGACATGAAGTTGTTGCTCTCTTTCAGTGGACTATAATAACCTTCCTGGGCTTGAAAAGATGAGCAATTGTTTGGGTTTCCCAAGGAATTGTGGTCATTTGTCAAGAGGTACTGTGGCAATGAGGCGAATTCATGACTTGCGAATTGCTTGTTTAAACTGCAAGTGTAGTACTGCGAACTGCTGTCTAAGGACAATGGTGGAAGCATCTGAGAAGATACAGATAGTGGGGAGTTCTGGTATGAATCTGGGAATGGCGGTGGGGCTTTTCTCTGGTTGAATTGAGGAATCACACCCATGAGCTTTTTCTTGAGCTTGGTGTTCCAGTAGTTCTTGATGTCGTTGTCGGTTCTACCCGGTAGCTGAGCAGCTATTATTGACCACCTAAAATTTGGTGCAAAAACTGTGAGGCTACTTTCATTCAGAGATGTATGCTAAAATAGCTGATCAGATATAAAGTCCATAGTTGCAGATTAATTCCTGATGCATGCAAATTCTGGAAGAGAAAGATGCCAAGATGAATACACCCATCACCCTTTTCTGTTTAATCCTATATTGTTCTTCTCTTGGATCATTTTGAAACTTTATGTGCTAACAGTTCCGTAATCTTTTTACCAAGTGACAGGAACGAGGTTTGCAATTTCATCATATGAGCATCAGATTATTGAGTAGCTGATTTTTCCCAATGTGGGGATTTTGTCCTCGGTCAGTGAAAAAGATGAGAAGGGGAAGACTCATAATACCTGCTCCCAATTGTAGCATAAAGGGTGCAAATAACTCTGTCTTCGTCAATGGAAAATTCACCATGCTTAATGTTGGGCCTGAGATAATTAAGCCATCTAAGCCTACAGCTCTTTCCACATCTCTTGAGATCTGATCCACAAATAGCAAACTCAATCAGGAGATCAAAGAGAACACACGATGAAGAGAAGCAAACTAGTGAGAAAGTTCTGTGCATGGAAAGCTAGAACGAAACTGTTTTGTCTACATCTAGTTCTAATACTTATTGAAAGAAATGAGTGTGTTCAGTGAGACAATATCAAGGAGATATCTGTTCATTTGGCATGCTGATTCCGTCTCCTTCTTAATTGAAATATTATGATTGTTACCAGCCTTCTGAGGAAGAGCAATCCAATTTCCACCAGTGCCATTCTTCTGTATGTAGTCTCTAAGTTTAGCATCTTCCTCTGCTGACCATGGACCCTTCTTCACATTTGCCTTGTCACAGCATGGAGCCCTGCCCATCTCTCTCTCTCTCTCTCTCTCTCTCTCTCTCTCTCTCTCTCTCTCTCTCTCTCTCTCTCAAGTCTTTATGTTTTTGTTCTGCACATGAGAACCTTTGTGGAGTACTAATAGCATTCTCTCTTCTAAATGAGACTTTGGAGGCGACATGGTGGAATATGAGAGACACGCCCTTTTATTGAGATTCAAGGCAGCCATCCACAGCTTCTGAGGACCCCATCATACAGCAAAACACAAACTTGCGTATAGTCAAACACACACAAGTCAAATGGAAGCCCCTCAATTTCATCTCGCCATTTTCTTTTTGTCAAACCCTTTCACTAAAAAAATTTCAAAATATAACTAAACAAACCGAAAAATTTCCAAACTTTATTGTTGAGGGTTGACAGCAACTTTCGCTCAGTAGTGATCTGTTTCTTCTGTTAAAGGATCCAATGTCTTGTTTGGTAAAAATTTGGTTGTGTTTTAATTGGTACTCTGTCTTTACTAGTTGTCTCTTCATATGCATCTTATAGATCAGAAGACAATCATTTTTCATTTTGCACCCGAGTTTTGATCTGTCATTGTACAAGACAAAAGGGCTGCTCTTAAATCCCGAAAACCAGATGAATGTTCAACAGATAACGTGGCAGAAGGAACCTTCTGATTGAACCAGATGAACCTTTTATTGAGATTCAAGGCAGCCATCTACAGCTTCTGAGGACCCCATCTTACAGCAAAGCACACACTCGCATATAGTCAAACACTTTCATCTTGCCATTTTCTTTTTGTCAACCCCTTTTGCTAAAAAATTTTCAAAATATAACTAAACAAACAGAAAAATTTCCGAACTTTATTGTTGAGGGTTGACAGCGACTTTTGCTCAGTAGTGATCTGTTTCTTCTGTTAAAGGATCCAATGTCTTGTTTGGTAAAAATTTGGTGATGTTTTAATTGGTTCTCTGACTCTGACTTTATTAGTTGTCTCTTCATATGCATCTTATAGATTAGAAGACAATCATTTTCCCTTTTGCACCCGAGTTTTGATCTGTCATTGTACTAGACAGAAAGGGTTGCTCTTAAATCCCAAAAAACCAGATGAATGTTCTACTGATAATGTAGCAGACAGAACCTTCTGATGAAGAATAGGATTGAATAAGCTTTTTTTAGTGTTAATAAAGGTGTGAACTTCTTCATAATCTAGACATACGTTTCTAACTTGATTTCAATGGCCATCAAGTATAATAATCAAAACTTTTTCCCCCTTCACATCATCGCTTGTCAAAATTATAAAAACGAATCCGTTATCAACTGGTACAACTGTTATGCAGAACCACGGCGTGTTCTTCTACTAACCCATACAAAGTCTTGACACATGTTTCTTAGCGACCGTTGTGAACGTTGCTGTCCTATATTTTCTTATTTTTCTCTCAATAAGAAAACCTACTAGCTTTTCCCGCTACAGATGTAAACTCAAACCCGAAAACACATACAGACATCTACTTCGCGTGTAAAACGGAGACTGCAGAACCAATAAGAATCGCCGCCTCATGTTGACATCGGGGACACAGAAGTTTCCTATAGAGGAGTCATCCATTTAAAGAAAAGGCAATGTCTTTGGGCCTCTTCTAGCGATCATGGAATCTTTCAATTAAAAATTCAGCACCCTCTTCTCATTTCTCTTTCATATACAGAAATTCAAATAGATTAATAAAAAAACATGACAAAACTAAACAAATCATGCAGTTATAATATAAAGGGAAACGACTAAAAGATGCCATAATGTCTTTATCTGCATTGACTATCGGACACGAAAAGATGCATGCTTATGTTTATATAATCCTCAGTTTGTTGGGTTGGCAAAGTTTAGCTAGACATCTAATCATGAAGGCAGTAAGTCATATATATTTTTCATCTAGTCATAATAGAAAATTTAAGACTGTTATGGAGAACCAGTCATTCCCCAACTTGTATCTGGGTTGCACTAGCGCCCATAATCATCGGCCTAATCTGTTGTTCACGTCGTCCTTTTGATCTGATCGTTTCAAGCGAAATCTCAAGGTGCACGCTTTCCCCAAGGTCGTTGCTTGGTATTTAACTAACAGATTTATGCACATCGGCCCACTTCAAGTCAGATCTGGCATGACATGTATGAACAGGAGCATTTGCTAGGAAGAAAAGGCGATCAACGATTCCTTATTGCTAAAGAAAGGACCGTATTTTCCTCCAATGAACTCAGCATATCAGTCATTCATGAATGTCATTAGTCCCCAACATGCGACTTTAGCTAGAGAAAAAGCTATAGAACGCTAGAGAAACATGGCCCCTGATCTCTCTCTCTCTCTTCCCAGCCACCATACTCAGCCGCACCTTGCTGCCACTCCGGTCGTTGGCGCTCTTGTATGACTTCCATTTAGAGAGAGAGAGAGAGAGAGAGAGAGAGAGAGAGAGAGAGAGAGAGAGAGGCGCTGCGAGTGGTGGTAGAGGCCAGAGGAGCCGTGCCAGAGTGACCGCAATAGAGTGAGGAGAGAAAAAAATTTCCTAATCGCGGGTAATTTTGATCTTGTTTGTTGGTGACCATGGCTCGCAGACTAATTCTAAGAAGTATCTTTCAATCATTGATTGAATGAAAACATTGTTAAGTTCGTTGGGTGAAAACTAAACTCGGGAAGATCTAATTAATGTAGCCATCATCATTATTATCTGATGACAGAAGTCAACTAGGATTTGATTGTTATAAACAAAATGGAGTCGCCTCTCTCGGATTGACGTAACACGGTTGCGTGCAGACCTACAAGTGAAAAATTCAATGGCCAGCATATCATTTTCAAGATCCCATGATTTTATCTAGGACATTTTTATATGCACACTGCATTTTCTTGGAAGTTCCTTCATATGATGTCGCCACCCCATGTTTTTCTTGGGAAACCACAATGACAAAAGCCTTTTCGGTCTCAAATTCTAGAGCTTGTGATGGGAACTTGATAGGTGTGCGGAGAGAAGGATTATTTTAAGGGTTTGGTCATCTGAAATGTTCCAAAAGTGAAGAGGAGAGAGCCAATCAGTTCATAAGCCCATGCCAACATGCAAAGAATACATGAGCGCTCTTCTTATCCATCTGATTTGGTTGGTGGGAATTGGTGTACAAACTTTGAATTTTGATGATTGCAGTGGATCTATTCAAACCGTAAAGGAATTATAAAACAAAAGGGCAAGAGTCAAAACGTGCAGCTAAGTCAGTGTTGTGATGCAAGCAAAAGATTAGCTGTACATTTTGCCCCCCGCAGAGGTCTATCTCTATCATTTTCAGAAAAATAAATTGGAAAACTTACATGAGAAATGCCATCAATCCTAAACCTTTCGATTGGTTCAATTAAATCCTAAAGTTTTTGCTGCTATTGTAGGTGTCGCAAGCGCGTTTTAGTCTGTTGTTGTAGTAATTAACAAAGTAAATGTCCCGAACGTAATTTAGAAGGAACTTTCTTTAGAGTGGAAAAAAAACATAGCAAAGCAACTTAACAAAGGCACTTCCAACTCCCAAACACCAGGTCAACTATTTCCAGATTTGGCAGAATAGTCATTTTCAAGTAAGAATAGCACATTTGGACTGATTAAACTTATTGACTTTTATGAATCCCGAATTTAATGGTTACCTAGTTCAGGTAAAATTCTAGAACATCGGATGATCAATCTGTGTCGTACCACGACTGTTATCACGCTACAGATGTCTCAGCTAAATCACTGAATTGGTAAATAAGTTCCTAATACTTTTAGGACATGCTGGAAAGGTGTATCATCAATTAGAGCGGATCAACTGATAGAAAAGGACTTCAATGAACCAGTTTCTGGACGAAGATAGGTTGTTTCTATATGTGGCAAATATGACCACCATCTAAATCTAACCAGCTCTCTAGGTGCTGTGATAAACTTCACCCATTGACAAATAAGTACTGGCAATACTACCTTAAGAACCTCTACGTTATCTTTACATCACGAAGAAGCCGAGCAGCCATTGACCCATACCTTCTTGCTTCCCATTCACTAAGATCGCCACTCTTGAGTTTCTCCAGCGATTCGTCATCGTCCTTGAATCTTTCACTGGCAGGATCATCAGGGAGATTGTTATCCAAACTATTCCAGTCCATTTGAGGTTCTGCCGTATCATCTTCACTGATCGTCTGGTCAAACCGTGTCTTCTCATCCGAAGTCCCAATCCTTTGAGTTGTCTCATCTGTGCTCTCCGCCTTCCAAGTCGTCTCTCCTGTGCTTCTCTCCGTGGATTTTGACCCCATCATAAAAAGTTGAATATTAGGATGTTGGTACTTACTGTGCATCTGCATATCGTAAAGCGGGTCAGAAATAAATAAAAGTGACCATAAAAACATACAACAAAATTGTACCTTGGATCTTGGAATGGGTTTCAAATCAAAGCTTCTCTTCCACATCTGCATCATTTGCTCATGCACACTTGTGGATCGCATCTCATAACCCAACTAAAAAAAAGTGGCAGACTTATCGTCATATTCTTTTCAAAGAAAATTATATCTAGAAATAAACATGGCCTCACCAAGATACAGGTTCTAGGTCCTGATAATGCACATATTGTCTCCAGCAGTGGTTCCAGGAGATGCTCTGCATAAACCTAAATTCAAATGAAACGGAGATCTGAACTTAAAAGATAGATAACCTTTTATTTTCAAAAGCATATAATTGTGTACCACCAAAAAGCAAGTTAATGTGCCATCAGGTTGTTATTAGCTAGAGTTTGAGATTTTCCTTGGTCTGAGCTAGATTGATTATGGAGCAATCTTCTTTTACTTTTCTCTTTGGCAAGTCAATCAAAAGTGCTTGGATACATTTCCTTGGTCATTTGGCTGAAGATGGGCCTAATTTGTCAAGTGGAGGCCAGCAGAAATAAACAACTAGTAATAAATTGGACAAAGGAAAGCTTGAACGTGATCAACGAAAGGTCAGCCCTTGAAGCCACCAAGAAGGGCAGGATAGTATTTACCCATATTTGACCTTATATCCAGTCATTTCCCAAACCAGTCTAGGTAATTTCCTCCCCTATCCAATATGGTTTAGAAATACTGTGGGCAAGACAAAGCCTTATCTTTAGAACACAAATATTATCCTCTAAGTCTTTGATCCTGGGAAGCAGTTAAACTCTAAAATATTATGAAAGCTAAGTCTACCAATTACAGAATGTTACCACGTCATCTATGGAACTTATGATCCAACTTCATTTTCTGTGGAGTGTTTGTGGTCCTACTCTCAATAGAAAAGGAATAGGATATACTTAGCAAACCAAAGAAACTTGGATGCCTTGAATTTACATTTTTTTGAAAAGAATAATGTTAGATATACAAAGACTGTTCTAATAATTTGGTATGCTAAATGATGTCACGGACTTCTATTGGAAGTTGGATATGACCCATTTGTTGAAATGCTCATTTATAATCAGCCATATCAGTAAGTACACAAAATTAGTAAATTAGTTTCAATAAATTAGCATTACTTTTTCTAAAAAACCTCAAAACTCAAGGAACTCACAAGATAATATCTACATCAGCACCATTTAGTGAAACTGGAATTTAGACTCTCAGAGTCTCAATGATTTATTGATTTCCGCTTGAAAATTATTATAAAAGATGGTCTTATAAGAAGTGCACTAGAAATGCAACTGTCATTTGCTTTAGCCGTATCCTCGGTAGCGGAAAGCTCACTCACTCTCTTTCGCACATGAGTAGTCACTTTCCTCCTCAGTTGCATGAAATGTGGAAAACGTCTTCATAAAAGCAAAACTCAATGGAGCTGTTTTAAAACGTGGAACTCCAGAACGAACATGAATATAAAGAAAAGAGAAACCTACAACATCTGTGCCAATGATAAAGTCAAAAGGAGGATGAACAGCCTTTATATGTTCCACGTTTCCCCAGTCCAATTCAGCTACATGAATTGAACCAAATGAATCTGCAAGATATTATTTGACATAAGACAAAATGTGCTACTGCAAACCCCCAGTTCTTCAGCCTTTAGCTGGTTCCCCATTTGTGAGTTGACTAATTGTTACACTGAAAACAATTTATGCAGAGTAAAAATACAACCAATCTGTTACAGTTGGCATCTTCAAGATTTTTTTCACAACAGCATGCAAATGAAGGAGACAAGGGCAGTGAAAGAAAATTTATGACTTCACATTAATTTAGAAGATATAAGATTCAAATAATCTGGAAAAGATTCAGAGAACTTCCGAGTACCAAGAACCTGGATTCATCTGGAGGATCCTTGAAGTATTCCGTTCAACATTCCTCCTTAGCAGTGGTAAAACCTCAGCTTGATCTGTTGTGACTACATCACACCCTAGCAGTGCCATGCCTGAAAAGAAAACTTCGTATCAACCTAAAGGGAGAAGATAATCAGGGTCGAGGTTGCTAACTTCCAGTGCAGCCAACCCATAAATAAACATCAATCATATAACCCACAGCAACACACAACTCACCAAACCCAGCTACTCCACAACCTGCACCAAGCTCAATAACACGCTTTCCTTTGACCTTAGATGGGCAGAATCTTCCCCTTCTAGAATTCTTTTCCTGAAAGAATTGACAGAGTAAAGCAGTTTAGCTGTATAATTGATCTATAGAAAAGGTAAATAGCAGTGATTGTTTAAATTCTTATTGGAAAATATGATTTATTCCACTTGTTTCGCTACCCATAAGACACACTCTTTAGATTGATATCATAAACATCACCAAGTAACCCTAAATGCCAGAATTGACATGTGTTCGCATGCTGAAGAAGGGCGAAGAGACAGCAAGGTTTGCACTACTGTTATAAAGCAGAAGATACAGCACACAAAGATCACTCGATGAGACTAGCGAATAACGAGAAATTACCAAATATTTAACAAGCACCATTGATGCGTCCCAAACTGTCATTCCTAAGTGCTTTGAATTTGGATCCTGCCACAGTGACACCCAAATTCCTCATTCAGTCCTTATAATTAGATGCTAGCAAACCGACACTACCAAATGGAACGGTGAAAAAAGGTATGCCGTTGACTTGATGTAGAAAATCCACAGGTCGTAGCAACAAAATATGAGATACACATGAAAATGAAAGTTCGAAATCCATGGGTCCATAGAAATAAAATAAGAGATACACATAAAAAAAAGGATTGAAATGAGATCAGCAGTTTGACAACGAAAAAAAGTTCTTAGACAAAGGCTTTAGGGTGAAGAAAGAGGGATATGAGACAGGAGCTCGCTCCCATTAGGGGATATTTTAGGAAGAGCCCAATCCACCATTTGTATAAAAAACAGATGCCATGTCTACTAATAGCAGGTGATAATACCAGACTACATCAAATGTAGATATATTCTCCTCATTGGGAGAGAATACGTAACCCCATCAGCCCGCAAAAGTAAAAGCAAAAGATGCCCGTTATGAACAGAGGAAAATTCTGTAGAGAAGAACATGTATTACCTGAGCAAATTGCAGTTGGTGACCCAAAATGTCAATAGTGATTACAGAAGTGTCAGGAGAATTCAACCTAACAACCAGATTTCAACGGTATAAGTAATAGTTGAGCATCACCCTGCACTTTAAGGCTATGCCATCTTAAGGTGCTGCTAAATAGAAGGATCTTAACAAAGGATTCATGGAAATGGTCAAGTAAGATGCGAAGTATAGGGAAAAGAAAAATAGCAATCTAGCGCATTAGGTCCCAGTTCTATAGGTACAGGAGAAAGGTAGTCATTAATCAATCAAAAAAGATTTCTTGATAACTCTCACAATGTGACATTTCATTTTGTAGAGATGTTCTCAAAAAATGGCTGAGACTACAATCACAATAGAAAGCGAACAGTCTCAGCACCCATACAAATTATTCATCTTAACGAAATATAGGGGAAAAAAAGGGATGTGATTTTATATTGAAAAACAAGGGAATTTCAACATGCAGAAATTTCAAATCAATGATCACTGGGTTGAGTTTCATGTTTAGCATCAGAAAACATTCGAGAGCCAGTTCATCATGTCACACTATACTACTTCCCGCACATTTCAAAGGCCTCCGACTGTAAGTATACTTTCAACTCAGTATCCTCAATCAATTCCCACCCCCCCTGCCAAAACCGCACATCACCCGCCTTTTGAGTAGAACATGAGTTGGGTGAGAGTCAATAGCAGGGCAACATTTCGGTACATGTTAAGAGAGTGAATGCAAGTGAGGAGGTTTAGATTATGTTCTCGTTACGGATCATAAGCTAAAGCACATAGTACCTGTCGGGCTCCATCACATAGTTCCGCAACAGAAGCAATCTCCACACACTGCACCAGACAGAAACCTCAAAACCTCGGAAAGTTAACAATTTACCATTCAAACCGCACAAGAAATCAACCGCAGCAATCCAGAGGAAATTAAATAAGCACCCACTTAGCCAAAGTTAAAGACATGCGAAGGAAAACCAAACAACTGCGCGACCACCATCGTTCTTGAAATTCCCTCTCAACGCGGGCACCCACCCACCCACCCAGCAAGCAAAGGGGGCAGATTAGAATGAACCAAACGAGACCCACAGAGCAGCACGATGAACACTAGCACTCGACGGCTCTGCTCCGACGGAGCAAACATCGGTATGGTTCCTTGCTAAAAACGCAACCAATGCGAGACGGGAAGCGCAGACCCACCAAGCTGAAAGTAACATGGAAGCTGTACGAGGATCAAGGAGAAGAGAGCAGCAAACCAGAGAGAGACGACGACGGCTCAGCTCGGGCCTACCGGGTGGGAAGCAGACGGTGGTGCGACTGGGAACGAGCTCCGGACGCGAACTCGGGCTGGAAGATCGATGCTCCGCAGTCTTCCTCGAACAAGAGTGTTGATTATATGATCGCGCCCCCCTCATAAAAATGGTGTTTTTATTTGCTGTTGAATGACGGCAAATGAAAAGGAAAACTCTCCGAATTTCGACGAAATTAAAGAAACCAACTTTTTTCGCAATTTTGTCATAACATGTTGAGTTTTGAAAACAAAAAGGAAGAAAGAAAGGTGAATGTTGGTGAGGCGTTTAGTTTGCATCGCCTTAGTCTTGACTCAAAAAAATGATAAAAATATATGTACATATATATACACACATATGGAATTCGAAAATGAAAATACATTTATCGATTTTTTCAAGAAAAAAGAAATGCCATATAAAGAATGCAATGTTATGTTGGATTATTGAATTATCGAATACCGGTACACTCGTTAATTGTCACATGCCATCCAATTCAGTAATTTAACGGTAAAATTTAACGAAAATTAATGAAGAATAGATTTGGTAAAGGCATTCCAGTATGAGGTTTTCATGGTAATAATCTGGAAAAACCCGACCACAGTGGCTGCAGCGATCAATTGGCCACACTGTTCTATTGTACAGAGTATGCTTCATTTGTTGCACACCCGTCAACTGTCAAATTATCACGTGTTGTCAATTGTCATGTGTTGTCAACTTAGCAATTTAACGGCAGAATTTAACGAAAACTAAAAGAGAATAGATTTGTTAGAAGTGTACGGTTTGAGATTTTCGTGAAATTAACCCGGAAAACCCGACCCGGCGGCCGCGGCGGTTCGTGCCATTTTGGCTATCGGCCGCGCCGTTCTGCTGTGCAGAGGACGCTCCATCTGTGCGAGGGGTCTCTTCCCGATGGCCCTTCGCCTCTCGGCAAACATCGAAACCTCAGCTCCTTCGGCGACGGCGACGGCGGCGACGGCGACGGAGGTGTGCGCCATTTTAGCGATCGACCACGCCAACCTGCTGTACAGAGCATGCTCCGTCTGCGAGAGGCCTCTTCCCGATGACCCCTCTTCTCTCTGCAAATACTGCAGCCTCAGCTCCTTCGACCCGGGCTCTCCCCGTTCCAAGCGCCTCTTTCGCCTCCTCGTGAGTCTTGCTCGTTACCCTTTTCAGCATTTCTCTATCTTTGTCGTTAGACGATGAGATTTCCTTTTGATTTCGGTGAAAGATTGCTTTTTTTTTTCTTTCTGGGTCCGACGGATTTGGTGCTTAGTTTTCTGGTTGTGGGGAATGGGGAATGCAGATGTCTATAGCGACCGACAAGAAGGTTTTCACGGTGATATGCTTCGACCGGGTTGCGAGGATTATGTTTGGGACGAGTGCCGATGAGTTCTTCGATTTTGCCAAGCTTCACCCTTTTGCTGGTAAAGCTTCTTACCGAATCCTTCGACCATTTTCTTTATGAGATGTTATAATTTCCCAACAGTCTCAGTCAAAATCTCGACTTTGGCTTTTTGTACCAAACAAATCACCCGATCACGTCCGGTGGCAGGAGTTCTGGTCTTGGGCATCAGTTGTAAGGTGGGAGAAAATTTCGGTTCTATATGGCTACTGGGATTTGATTGTTGAGGATTTTCTCAGGAAAATTGAAAGTGCTATATGGTGATGGTGTTACTCAATTTGGAGGATACATATAGAAGTCTGTATGAGTGCCTGCTGTGTCTTTCTGCCTTTCCTTTCTCTTTCTCTCGAAGCACGAGCTGTCTAGCTGCAACCCGTTTGACATGCTTTTTTTCTGGAAGGCCATGGGTGGATTTTCCGGGACCTCATGGGAGATCATCACAGTCCCTGAACTTCTTTTTGTAAATTGAAGTCAGCTTATAGCAGATTTTTCTTTTTGCATAGGAAGCTCATAGCAGTTTTAGTCCATCATTCTCAGCAGATATTAAGTATTTGGGTGATTTCTTCCGCAGCCGTTGCAGCAGCTAGAATATTAGAAGGAGAGTTGTTCAGGATGACGCTGTCCAAGCCCCGGAGTGGCAACGCTCAGCACCTACGAGTGACGTCTCATGTGCCCATGAGGTCCGGATACCAGCCAGTGATTGAGGGCTTGAGAGAACTGTACAGAGTAAGAGCTGCTTGAGTGTATAATATCTGCATCATCCTGAAACTTCGAGCATTGTCATTTCACGTGCTTAGCTGGTATACATCATCCAGGTAGATGGATGTGATGCTATGGGTTCAGCTTCAGTCAACGTATGTAGATGTTTGTGAATGCTGAGGTTATTCCAGATTATCGATTTGTCTAGATTCAGAGGAGACATGACAGTCATGCACTGCTGAACTAGGGGTTAAACTATGCAAATCGGCATACCGTTTGTTCATGTTCTGAATATGAGCATTGTAGTAGTTTAAAACCTACATATATGACCCCCTCGACCATGCGAATTTGTATGATTTGCACAGATAACCGAGAAACCATATATTTTAAAGTGTCCTTTTTATCTTCACTTAAGGAGCAAGAGATCATGGTGCAGGCGTCGGGGTAGCACTGAGACCCAGGGTCGATCCCCGGGATTAGTGCATAAACATGCAAGGAATCAATCCTACCTGTGATTATTGCTAAATGTCCAATGTCATCACCTGGACAGATCTGTTGCTCTCCATGTTGCTGCAAATCTCGACGTCAGGTTCTCATCCTGGTGAGGATTGACTTGAATAAGTAAACCTAGCCAGATCTTGCGTCCGAGTAATTTTATCGGGGAACAAAGTGCTACTTGCATGGAGCTATTGCTAAATGATATGGGAAGTGATTCCATAAGTAAAACATGGTGATGTAACTTTGATAAAGTATAGTCCAAAGATTTACGTGCTTTAACATGTTTCGATCAAAGGCAACTTCTTACTCTTGCTAAGTTGGATCATCAATCTTCGCTAGCTGCGGTATTCTTATTCACAGTATGCATGAGACTCTGTGCGGTCCTATGCCTTAAGCCAAAACCCTTGCCGACCCAATAACTGGATGGCGTGAAAGTAATCGCGGTGGACATCGAGATAAAAGTTAAAACTGCAATACTCGGAAAGATCCACGTCATTTCCTGTATTGAAAGAATGGAAGCTCTGGCTCGAGTGTTACACAATATCGGTGAATTTGTGGACCCACATGCCAAATATTCACCACGAGCTCAAGTTTACACATACCTCGCGTATTTATACACCATCACACCATGTGTCATTACCCGTCAAGTGTTATATAGGATCTCCTCTACATCAACCAGAATACAGCAAAGAGGAACCGCAGTCCTCCAACGTTGGGCTAAATAGTTTGCCCGTGCTCCTTTCCCCACCTCTTGGACTGTCAAAGTGTGGAACAGTAGAAAAATTGGAACTAAGACCTAACTTTTGCGAGGCGAGCTCTTATTTCTTCTAGTTCTTCCTCATCATCAGCACCCTCGGCAATCGCCTCATCCTACAAATGCCAAATTCATTTAATACATGAAAAAAGTAAGAATGCAGCAGTGATTGTTTCTCAATTAGATTCCTACTGGGTAAATAAAAGAGTAACCAGAAATAAATTCCATCAGTAAGCTAATTAGCAGATATACCTCTTCTGCAGCAGGTTGAGCAGATTGCTTCACCTTTTGCTTCCTCACTGCCTCTGGAAGTTGAGCAGCTGTCTCACCGGCTATGGCTGTCAAGACCTTATCAACCTCTTCGTCTATCTCCTCTTCCATGTCCTCCGTGTCAAGAGCTGTGTCAACCGCATCGTTCACAAATTCTTCTATCACACCTGCCTATATATCATACAAACAAACTGCATTCAGCATTCAATAATATACCTCTGCTATTTGTATTTTGCAGGATGCAGGTTGCTCCACAACCCATTGTTCGTTAAAAGGTTTGCAATGAAAAGTAACAAGAATAATTCATAATTTGCATTTCCAATTTTTTCCACTTTGCAAGCCATATTCCAGCAAGTGAGCGTGAAATGAAGAACTAACATTACCAAATTGCTCAAGATAACGTTCCTGAATTGTGCACTATAAGGTCATGCTGAAAAGGAGATAAAAGTTTCCATTGTCTTTCAACAGCAACATACTATGAAAAGAAGCCTGAATGTAGGCATTACCTCGTCATTCTGAACATGAATGTTGACAACAAAAGGGATTTTAAAATGCAAATACGCAATTCACATAACCCCCAGAGGAGAGAGTGCATCATGTAAATTATATAATCACATCAACTGATATGGGAAAAGAAGATCTCATACCTTGGTCATTTCTTTGCTGAACTCTCTCATCGTAACAGCCATTTCAGGAGCTTTCATGAGGTCATTAACAAGCTTCATAACCTCAGAACTCTTAGACAAGTGCCCCACTGTCCGAGCAATTGCTGAAAATACAATCAAAATAAGTCGGTTAAAAAGGTGGAGAAAGAGATCTTATGCCAGAGAAGTAGAGCATTTTTTGGTTACAGAAGTGACAACATTTGGCCCTAGGAAACTGAATTTTAATTTAAATGTTGCCACACCACTCATCAACTTGTCAACCACAATGTCTCCTACAGTGATAGCTGTAAGAAGGCTGTTACCAATCTCCGTAAACAGGTGATATAACCCTAATTCTCAGCAATTTTATGCTTATTTTCACAGGTTTTCTTACGACGTCTAATTATCTCTATCACAGACAAACTTCCTTGAATGGTATACCCTCCATCAATGCCAAGCATGGACACTTAAACAAATTAAGACAGCAAGTTTTCACGTAAGAAAATCAATATGGAAAAATCTAAACTAACATAAGAAAACCGTACCAACACTTTCTCCAAGGTGCATTGATATTGAGTTCAGTTGTGCCTTATTTTCATAAAGACGGTTCACTGTTTTTTTGGACATCACAATTTCCTTAGCAAGTGCCTGTTGAATTACAAACATTGCAATGTCAATAGAGGAGTGGAAGCTAAAAGATGTGCGTATGAGCCTGAAATGCTTATCACGCAGACAAAACTCAGAACTACTGTTATACAAGCACGTGTAAGCACACATTAGAGTACATTTAGCCCCATTCAATCTTATAAATGAAAATGCAAGTGTAACAAAGCCAAAAATCCGTTAGGGTCAAGACATTCAGTAGATGTCCAAGACACGCATCAACAAGAAATATCTGACAATTAGAAATTTACGTGATGCATAAATTTCTGTTGTGTAGGGATCAAGTAAACCATCAACTGTTTATCAGCTAAATTTGTGATTATCTGACCATGAAGCTTCAAATTTCCCAGCTGGCCAGAAGAACAAATTAGAGTGTAGAGGATGATCAAAACAAACTGAATAAAACTAACAAACATTAGGTACTTAAGTAATGCATTCGCTCAAAATTCAACCTCAAAGAAGAGGAAATTGAGGAGAACCATGGGATGAAATGCATGATCGAACCTAGTTCAACATGCAAATTCCATGAGCAACGGCAACTTCCATGCCGACACAAGCCAACATTGCTTCACCAGAACAGCTACAAGAACCAGAACCAAGGTTTTTCATCTCAGCTCTACGCACAGAATTGTATGCGCCACTATCCGCTGGCACTCGAAAAATTACACCCACGATCTCTCCTGCGTACATACTCGAACCTACCCATTACATCAAACGACCAGGCGGAACTCCAAAGCATCGGAAAGATGCAACCTTTCACTCGAGAAAGAACTCACACATCAACGACAGAGCATCACAGAGATTGCTTTTTTACCTTAGCCGAGCCCATGTCATTTCTCTTGGCGGCTTCCTTGATCGCCTTCTGCACGTTCTTCTCTTCCCTCTGGATATCTGAAAACCGAACCCACCAGACCCGTAAAAAACGCACGCACGAGAGCACAAGTCCTCATGGCATCGGGGCGCGTTTCAATCCCACCCCCAACAACGCCGACCAAGCCATACCTCGGATTTGGCGCTCGATGTTGCGGCACTCCTGGCGGAGACGACGCTGCCAGTCCCGCAATTGCTGCTGAGGGTTCGCCTTGGGCTTGATCATGCTCATCACCTTCTCCATGACCCACGATTCTTCTTCTTCTTCGAATCTCCTGGCGGAGCCCCGATCGGGAGCAGATCGGCGATCGGAAGATGCTGGATTGGATCGTAGATCGGGGATCGAAGAACTTGGGGTTCGGAAGAGTCCCTCGATCGAGGCGAGTATGGAGATTATTTGGGTTTAAAGATCGTTCCTTTCGACGCTGGTCGTTGATCTGGTGGACTCCGACCGAAGGAACGGATGAAGGCACGTGTTGACCTCGAGCAACTTTCGTGGACAGTGAAACCTCGGAAGAGCTTTTTGTTTGTCGGCTGTTTTGCGAGATTAAAAGGGATAATAGATCAAATTGCAATGGAGTTATAAATCTTTATTGACGTCTGGATATTGGATAGAATGTTCAAACAGAGTAAAAGGTTGAAAATTCATCGTGTTGTCGAGTGCGGATTGATTAATTGACCTTTTTTTCTCAATTTCAAAAAAAAAATATTAATTTTATCTTGAGTGTGGTAATTTTGATCTGAACCTTTCTTTATTTCATAAAAAAATTATCAATTTTTATTTAAAATTTCAAATCTGACTCAAATAATTTGAAAATTTTATATCATGAGAGTCAGATTTGGGATTCGAATAAAAGTTAATGCTTTTATTGAGACAAAAAAAAGTCCAAATTGAATTGTCACCCAAGATAAAATTGATGCTTTTTTTAATTAACCCATTTTTTTTAATTTGCAAGTTATCTAATAGTACAATTGGAAAAATATTTTCAAATTATCCATGTTATCCAATAAGACTTGAAGCGCAAATCGAAAGCGCTTTTGGGTAGAAACCAACCCATGTAAGGCCGTGCAAACTCAGTCATTTTACGAACAAATTTTTCATGGCAAATCTTTGCCTAGGTCCTCTCATTGGCCGGGCGGCACTCTCTTCTTTGCCAAATTTAAGTTTAACTCACTGTTTCAAAGAGCAAAATAAAGCTGCGGATTGAGTCGCCAAAGCCCAACTCTGTCGGTTCCTCCCTCTAAATTGGACCTCTAGTCCTCCCCAACTTTTGTTGGATGTTCTTTGCTCAGAAGCTCCATTGGGTTGCTATCCTACTTTAGCTATTTGAAATGAAATGAGGTTTATTCGATAATAAAAAAATGCGTGTGTTTGTCTAAACATTAGTAATAACCAAATCGAGATCCCACGATTAATTCACTTAACTCGTATGATCCGAACCCGAGCAAGTTCCTACTTCCGAGACTCGGGTCGTTGAATTGGGAGGTCCACCAACATTGTCGGGTGACCCGATCAAGGCCCAATGTCGTCGAATTGGAGCCCAAAGACTGTAATGGAATGCTTGAATAGTTGGACCCGCCGTTCCCTTTGAATGAAATGGTGATTCCTCCACCAAATCACGTTAACTATTGCTTAATTATCGATTAGTATATTAATTATAAGATTATAATTAATGAATTATTACGATTAATATTATAAATACAGCTTAATATTATTCTATTGTAATTTATGATGATTAACTTCAAATTATTGTTGATATATGTAACTAGCCATCAATCTAGTAGATATTAGGTAATTAAAAATTGAACATTATATACGGTGAATATTAATCATCATACTATGAATGCAAGCAGAATGCAAATTAAATCTTTCTGAACAATTCCCATAACCTTTATTTTCCCACCACCGAACACCAGAATTCTCATTTGATTTCTATTCCCACGGTTTACCGAGCTAAGTTATTGGAGCCGTCGTTATATATCATTCCCTGATCAAACTCCATTCTATCGTACCAAACACAACATAATTGAAAATGTCAATTTAATGGAAAGGGAATAGCACCTCGCATTGTAGACCATCTCTTTAAATCACAAAGCGTCCCATTGATCAAAGACAGTGGAGATTATCAAATTCGAGGGCATCAAAATGGCCATATAGAGCTAGATCGGGAGAGTTTTTCCAAACACAAAAATCCGAAACTCTCAGCTCAACTATATTGTAAGCTAAAGTGCATAAATCATTCCATGCACGTGTAATCACACATTGAGCAAGGCTTTATTCACGACGGGACAAGTTTGGCTTCTCGAATTTACTCTGAATTGAAGACATTATGTCCAGGCAAAGCATATGCTGTGTCCACGCTTCATCGACTATATACAGTCGATCCGGTCTACCGCAATCTTAATCTAACGGGCACACGTATGGTTGGTAGGGCACTCTTTGAGTCATGGCAATTTGATATTGCTTGAAGACTTGTAACCAAAAACATGATGTTGCTGGAAATTAGTTAGCGTGTAATGGTCTAGACTCTCTTTTTTCTATTTTGTCACCTTTAGTGTTTAGACATCGTTGTGCGAATCTATACATGCATTATAGACAAGAGCAGGTAGCCGCAAATCTTGGTTAAAGATGGTGGGAAAGCAACGTTTTATTAATTTCTTCTTCAACAACAATAGTGAGGCCACACTAAGGGCCTGCCAAATGGGAGACATGTAAGTGTCGACGGTTCAAGCATTGGATTTTAAGGGTGCGAATGACAGCATTTCTCTTTTCTAGCCCTATTTCTGGTTAGAAATTAAAAAAATTTACTTCTCTTTCCTGGACGAATTTTTGAACAAAAAGTAGCGTTTGAGAACGATACAAAATTTCTGTTCTCGGAATAGAAATTCGTTTAATAACGATGCAAAATTTCTATTCCTATCGGCCGATGAGTAGCGGCGGCAACGGTGGACGGCCAGCGAGCAGAGGTGGCCACGGGCGACAGCGGATGGCCAGCGGGTGACGGCGGATGGCCAGCCGACAGTGGCGACAGGCGACGGCGAATGGCTAGCGAGTGATGAGCGACGACACACGGCCAGCTAGCGATAGGCAATGGCAGAAGGCCGGCGAAAGGCGACGGCGGCGGACGGCCGGCTGGCAAGTGGCAGCAGGTGGCGACGAGTGAGCGGCGGTGGGCAGCAAGGGAGAGCAATAAAATAGAGTTGTTATTTATGTTTCTATTGCATAAGTAGAAAAGTAAAAAATTTTAACTTCTCATTTCTATTCCAAATCTATTTCTTAGCCAAAATTTATCCCATAAATAAAAAAATGAAATTATTTTACTAAACGGATTTATGTTTCAAACCTGTTCCCGGGAGCAAAAAAATAGAAAAATAGGGAAACATAATGGTTATCATTCGCGCCCTAAATGTTTATAATCTTAGATAAAGGAAGGATTAATTAAAAAAATGTTACCTTATCACAATTAAAGATTGATGGTTGAATAGTGATTTATCACCAAACATGAAATGATGGTAATTATTTATAAGCTTTGGCAATACATTATAGAAAAGATTCTAATTGTCATCGATTGTCTCTTTTGCTGGATGAATTAAGTAAACCCTCCCTCCCCTATTTATTAGGGGTGTGCATCGGTCCTGATCCAACCCAGGAACTGGGTCGGCCAATTCTGGGTGGTTCACAATTCCTGAGCAGGAATGGTACCAATCAATCCAAATAGACGGAACTAGTCCAGAGTATCTATATTTTTGGGAAAAAATCACCAAAAATCCCAAACTTTACCACTTGTGACACATTTACCCCGAACTTTTTTTTGTGTTATAAAAAATCCCAAACTATGCAACTTGTGACACATTTACCCCAATGTACTGTAGCCTAGGGCATTTTAGTCTTTTTCCCTTTTTCTATTTTTGTTATGTTTTTTTTCTTTTTTCCAGCGAGGGCGAGGGACCCTCGCCTCACCCAGGCGAGGGCAACCTTCGCCTCGCCGGCGTTGGGCGAGGGACCCTCACCCCGCCCAGGCGAGGCGAAGGTTGCCCTTGCCTGGGCGGGGCGAGGGCTACCCGCCGGCGTCGAGCGAGGGACTCTCGCCCCGCCCAGGCGAGGCGAGGGCTACCCTTGCCCGACGTCGGCGGAAAAGAGAAAAAAAAATAGAAAAGGGAAAAAAGACTAAAATGCCCTAGGTTACATTATATTGGGGTAAATGTGTCACAAGTTGCATAATTTGGGGTTTTTCATGACACGAAAAAAAGTTCGGTGTAAATATGTCACAAGTGATAAAGTTTGGATTTTTTGTGGTTTTTTCCCTATATTTTTTATAACAAGATCCTAAAAGAAATTAAAGACAGAGTTGACCGAGTAGTATGTTCCCGATTCCTTGAGAATTTCTTTCGTTTTTAAATATAATCTATATCAATAAACACATAAAAATAATAATAACACCATCAGTTCACAGGTACAATCTAGAAACCGAATAAAACGAATAGGGTCAGTTCCCGATTCAACAAACGGGGAACCAACCTTATAGGGTAGAAACAAATCCATCCAGAAATCGATCACTCCTATTTTTTATGACGCAAAATTAATTTTTGACTTAATCGAATCTTTTTAAGTCAATAATAATTCGAACTACTCGGCTCATTTCCAAGCAGCTTCGACACCTTACGTGGAATCAAATATTATAATGTACGATAGCCACAGGAGATGATCAGCACAAATCAGGTTTAGACAAGAACAAAGAACGACACGACGGCAAAACTTGACGTCTTCTCACCCGCAGCATCGATGGGTCAGAGTGATTTTCTCCATATGATTGCTCATCATAATCATTCAAACTCCACTAGTTTAAGGAACAGAGACTGCACCACCTTTTCTCCCTTAGAAGTTATTTGAGTGGCGTTGAATTGCACTAGTGTGGGAAGCTATCGTCGTTCTTAGAGCCTCGAAAGTTCATTATATCTGTCGGCGACGAAGGCCCCATGCGCATTAAATTTCGAAGGCCAACGATCCAACTATCCGCCCCCTTTCTTGCCCTTGCGTGATTAGTCGTTGATGTTATGTTCTATGGTCTATGAAAGAGGCCGTCTCCTCCATGCAAGTATAAGAGCTCGATAGATTGTGACATGCACTGAAAGTTATGGCTCACCAAATGATCTTTTCTTCTTTTCTAATAGCATCTTTTGGAAGATTATCGGCGTATGTGATGATTGTGCATCGAATTCACAACCCTCGATAGGTTAGCTCAGTGGTTGAAAAGCGAATGAGCGTGGGGACGCTGGGCTGTTGACACTCGAAAATGACCTGCTATTGAGTTACGATCGGTGAGTAGAGTTGGGTCTGCAAGAGCAAAGTTCGGTCAGAATAGCATCGAACAGGGTGATTGATCATATACGAGTTCAATTAAGATCGACAATGCTATGTCAAGTGTGATCGATGCGAACCCTCACCGGGAGTTTAAGAGTGAGTGATAAAATTATCGACCAAGTTATTGACAACAAGCACTATTAAATTGCGATCAAAGTGTTGAAGCATGTTAATCGATGAACAGAGCAAAGGCATGTTAGCTTGTTGGTTGAAAGACGAAGGCGGAAGATCGACATGAGTTTGTAATTATTAAAGAATGCAGCCGATAATTTCAGGATTTATAACTTCTTGCATATAAGTGTCGTTATATAATAGGAGTACGTTAGGAGTTTGTCACTTCCTTGCAATTACTCGTAAATAACCGTCGGTAGTGAGTTATAAATACCCACGTTGTACTCTTTTAAAGATTCGGCCAATCAATCAATGAACTTCATGTCCTTCATATTTTATTTCACCTTTAATTTCCAGAACATTTACTTTACTTGCATTTTACTTCTTTGCCATTCACTTTCCGGTCTAAGATCAGCAAAAGACCCTTTGTCGATCGACTCGGTTCATCAAATCTAAAGGATAATTCACTTTTTGAGTGAACCACGGGAGCACAGTACAAGGTCGATAACCCACATCATCAAGTGCTCGTGTGTGTCTCAGATACCCGTCCAGACTTTGGCCAGCACCAACTATTATATGATCCACGAGGTTAACGGAGTTTGCGATTATCGCGTGGAATTCACAACCTGATTGTTTTAGGGGACCATGCTGGATGATGGGAATCAGCTAGGTTACAGCAAGCTACTGAGTGGGCTTCACTCCATTGAGGAGGACTTGTGAACAACAAAATCCAACTTATAACAACACATGATGCTCCTCATAGAGTCAATTTATCTCCCTTCAGAAACTGTCCAATTCCTATCATTGTCCAAGTCTATCTTGGAAGACACGGGATCACACGTTTCTGATCTACCTTCGTCGAGCGGGAACAATGCATTCACGAGGCGTCCTTCGCACAGACAAACTACGCATACACCGCATGCAAAGTCAAGGCTACACTAGCAATCAGATTGTATGTTTCGCTGCGGGTTCACAAAAATCAAAAAATGAACGTCTCCGGTCCTGATATATGCAGTACTGCAGAACATTGGATACCTGTCCAAAACTTTGGCGGCGACGCCCGGGGAAACATCTGCAAACTCCCAAACTCCGTTTGGGAGGTCCCCCGTGAAGAGGACAAAAGAAGCTGGCTGATTGTTCTCGTTTTGTAAGCACCGGGTTAAACCTTATCGACTTATTTCGAGGAAGAAAAACGCAACTAACATGTTATCAGAGCACAAGTCGTGAATTTGAGGTCTTTCTCGTCCATTTGCATACAGCATTACGTGTAAGATTAACTCAACAAACATGCAGGGGTTGTTCCTATATATAATAACTTCATAATTTACAAAAAAGAAAATCTCAACTAACATATCCTAAGCAAAGAAATGACATTAAACGTACCGACTTTTTGACTTTCTATACAGAGATTTCTGTTTATAGGCTCTTTTCAATGATTGGCGTAATCGACAAAATTATCCTATTCATTACAAAACAAATATTTTGGGATGTGTATGCTTCTATAATCATGAGGACCTCAATTGCAAAACTTTCTTGGTGCTCCATCTATTGCAATTTATTTCTAATTTCGGAACGAGATGTGACAACATAATCAACCACGAATCCTTTTTGCCATCTCTCCTCCAATGTTGATCTTTGCGTTTCCATGTGAGAAACCACAAGTAGCGAGTTTTCTCATGAAGAAAGAAATCTCATTTGCTTAAAAAGTGGGAAGAAATGGGGCAAAAGGGACACATGCCTACAACTACTAAACAGGACAAATTTTCACCATTGATCGGCCAATCTTTTGCAATTTTGTCCCCATCTACGACATTATAACTCCCATACAACCAACTGATCTCCTCCATCACAACGTTGGGGGCCTCCGGTTTTCCTTATTTATACCAAATCCCGTTTGCCCACATCCCTCCACATGTACACACCTTCACCTTCTTCTCTCATCTGTGCTCATTGTCTTCATTCGTTCAGCACACTCTCAAGCTCACTAGGGGGTGTGCACTCTCACCTGGGAAGGACCATGGTGATGTTTCTGCAATATTGTCACCCTTACATGGCCTGCATTTGGGTCCTGATGATCATGATGATGATGCTGAGTGTTTCTAGCATCGTCAGTGCACAGGGCCCACCTCCACCTGGCTACTACCCCAGCTCCAGATTCGATGCCATAACCTTTGATCAAGGGTTCAGGAACCTGTGGGGCCCTCAGCACCAGATTGTAGACCAGGGCTCCTTGACCATCTGGCTGGATAGTTCCTCGGGTTAGTAATAGTAATCATAGCATAGTGCAATGAGTGAGCTTCGTTCATGTCTTCGCATTGCTTCATGCACGAGCTTTTCAAACTCCAACCAGCATGCACTTTTCATTCGGTTTTGAGACAATAAAACCCTAATCTGAGGCATTTGTACTGCGTGTACGTTTCTTGGAGAGAGCAGGAAGTGGATTCAAGTCGCTTCAACCCTACAAATCTGGCTATTTCGGTGTGGCTGTGAAGCTTCAAGCTGGTTACACGGCAGGAGTCAACACATGTTTCTATGTAAGAAAGCATATTCTTAGACACTAACAATAACACAAACACAAACCCCTGTTTTCGCGTTCCATGTTGTTTTGCTGTTTTTTTGTCTTCTTCTTTGCTTGCTAGCTATAAGATATTTACTGATAATTATCATACATATTACAAATGTGTTGTCGTGACAGCTATCGAACAACGAGGACTACCCGGGTAACCACGATGAGGTGGACATAGAGTTCCTCGGGACGACGCCCGATAAGCCGTACACGTTGCAGACGAATGTGTACATCACGGGGAGTGGGGATGGCAACATCATCGGGAGAGAGATGAAGTTCCATCTCTGGTTTGACCCCACCGAGGATTTCCATAACTACGCCATTCTCTGGACCCCTGATGAGATCATGTCGGTATTGTTGCTTTCTTGTTCTTCTTATATCAGAAAACAACTAATTCTAGCATATGTTTTGAACTTTGATTGATGTCCTTTTGGTTTAACCGCACTGTGGCTTGAGACTTTTACCAACACAAACTGGTCTGAAGAATGACATGGGTACATGTTATCGAGTCTCCTTTCGAAGATGCATAAATCCTTCAAATACTCGATTTCATTTTGATCAGCCAGTGTAAAGGAACTTTTGTAAGACCGTATGTCCATAGAAACCCCTTCAGCTAAATACAGCAACCTTTCTTGGACCACCTGCCTCTGTATGCGTTTCGAGCGAATGAACCCTAGTTAGGTGATGTATATTTGGCAGCGGCATCCAATCATAAATCTCTCTTAGAGTCCTATAGCATAGACTTGGGTGAATTAGTTGGCTCGTAATCAAAGCATCCTTTAATTCTTGAATATATGGTTTGATCTAGTTAATATCAATAGTAACCTTCACCTAATTTGTGAAAGTATCTTTCAGAGCGTGGTCATTTAGGCCTTGTCTCTCCACAGTTTATGTAGCATGATCTTCAATATTTTCTATGCAACAATGTTTTTCTCCCGTTTTCAAGTGAAGGTTGCATCTTTTTTATGGTTTCTGTAATTAGGTTTTACAAGAGTTTCTTGCTATGATCCCATTTGTAATTATGCACTATAACTACGTACGGTTGGACTCCAGATTCTTGGTGGATGATGTGCCGATACGTAGGTACCCTAGAAAGAGTGACGCGACATTTCCCATGAGGCCAATGTGGGTGTATGGATCGATATGGGACGCATCGTCTTGGGCCACGGAGAACGGAAAATACAAAGCCGACTATCAATACCAACCCTTCGTCGGTAAATACACAAACTTCAAGATAGGTGGGTGTGCCATCAACGGCCCCGCCTCGTGCCAGCCGCCTTCCGCCTCACCGTCAAGATCCGGCGGGCTGAGCCACCAACAGAAGGCGGCGATGGAGTGGGTCCAGAGGAACTACATGGTGTATTACTACTGTAGGGATCCAAGTAGAGACCTCTCCCTCACTCCTGAATGTTGAGAGAGAGAGAGAGAGACAGAGAGAGATGATTGTTTTCTTTCTAAGTGTGTTAATTTCAGTAAGCCCTGAAGTTGAGGTGTCTTGAGATGTGTCCCGCTTGCCAAAGGAGAAAAAGAGCAGTCGAGCGTCCAAGCCTCGAAGAACATTGTATCGGTTTGGGTTCAGAATTGTATGGATTCGCGAAAGAATGAATAAAATATAGTCAGTGAAGTGTTCACGAGAAGTGTAGGCATGTGACGGGTCGAATTTGGATTCAACATACGTTGGAAAAAGAGCAAAAGTGCAGGCCAGGCTGCTTCCTCGCTTGTGAATCTTCATTGTCTTATCGCAGGATACACGCTGGATTTCTTTCTCCTGTGGAAATGCCACACGTGAAATGGGATTGGACCACGGGAAGAATTTGTTCCATCCGATGGCGCCATACACGGAGTGGCATGTGGAGGCATTGGATGGTGCGGAGTCCGAGCAATAGAGGAGTTTCTAGTTCTTCTCCCGTGAGGGTCCATGCATTGACATGATTAGTAGCTGAATCAGAGGGTGCTAACATTTTCCTTATTTTTCGATCTTTAGTTGGCTCAGGAAAATGAGTCAATGAAAACTATTTTCTTGATTAACATAAACCTATGCTTAAATTCATGAAAATGATTTACTCTTTAAAATAGTCAGAAAACATTTTCCAAAATGTGACTAAGTATAGGCGCTTGGATTCGAAGCTATACGCTTGGACACGGGAATCCCAACACTGATTCCCAAGTCCTCGGCGTTCAGGATCGATCTCCTGTGCCCAAGCCCAGGACCATCGAGGCCGGGCCTAGGCCCCTAGTGCCCACATCCGAGTCCATCTAGGCCTGGCCTGGAGCCTTGGTGCTTGTGCCTAATGACCTGGCACTTGAGTCCGGGTCAATAAAAGCCATGCTCGAGTTCTCAAGGCTTGAGCTTTGGTCCACAGCACTCAAGCCCGGGTCCACAAAGGTCATGCTCCGGTCCTTGGCGCTTAAGCTCGGATACTTAGTTAATGAAGCGGTCGTCCTAATAAATATATTTTGTTTTAAATTCAAAATTTTCTTTTTCTTTTCTTTCTTTTTCTTTTGCTCCTTCCTCGGCCGGTTGCCAACCACAACGATTGCCGGCAACCAGCCACAGGGATGAGCTTGCTAGATTCCGGCGATCTACCAAGGAAGAAAGAAAAAGAAAAAGAAAGAAAACGAAAAAAAATTAAAAAGAAAGGAATTAAAAATTTTAAAAGTTCGAATTTTTTGGTAATTTTTCCCAAGGAGAATCAAATCAGATATTAAACGGCGGAAAATATTTTCTAGCTCATTTTCAGATTTCAGCTAAACACGGGATCCCGGAAAATGACTTTCTGAAAAATATTTTCTAAAATTATTATATTTTTCGCGAAACAAACGAACTTTCAGTAATGGACTCGCGTCTCATTTTCTGTCCTTTTGATTGGACTTCCTTTTGCAAGGCTCATCAGGAAAACTATTCTACATTTACACTTTCTCTTGATGAAGAAACCAACCAAAATCACGTCACGTCGAACCATGGCGTCGCGCCGACGATCGATCATTGGATCCCATGGAAAAAGTGGGGTTGAGCGGTAGAGCCAAACTAGTCAAAATTAGCCCAAGGTTAAATGTTTTTGGCTAGAAAGGGAGGAAATATGGACAAAACGGTACCCCCACCCTCCTCATTCATTTCAGAATCTTGCTGTCAATATCCTAAACATGGACATGTTCGATTTGATCTCCGAGAGGCGTCCCTCTTGTCTCTCGCCTTGTTTGACAAATTGAAGTCGAGTTCGAATGTGTTTATCGACCGACATCAGTGGTGAGCGGTTCCAGGGTCGGTTGAATTTTCACCTGGAATCCGGAACCCACCCATCGGAACCGATTCCCAAAATTTCGGAACCTGAAACCTAACTTGCATACTCTAAAACTCGGAACCTACGGTGTCACAGGGTCTAAGTTCTACCCAGGTTTCGCCTATATTCTTAATTGAACGATTACAGTGAATCATTACCTCTAATGACCACCATTTGCTGCTACAGTCCACTAATTATAACTCATATTTACACACACGAAAAATATGAAACATTAATAAAGTAAAAATCTTAGTCATGAATATCGCCGGAAATGGAAGCTCAAACTGGTAGTTCCATATTACACACTCATCATCGGACGCCATATGGAATACTGTAGGATAGCGCAAAAACATTGAACGAGTAAAATACAAAAACTTGTTCCAAATTCCGAGAACCTAAAACCTGCTTGTCGAAACCGATTCTCCAATTTTTGAAATCTGGCACCTACTCTGCATACATTGGAACCATGCTCACCCCTAACTCGGCGTAATGTTATGTTGGTAAGAGTTCAGGCAATCGGAGACGAGGTCCGAGCTTAAGCCTCGGAAGCATGTCGACGCCTCCCCAAGGGAGAGAGTTTCGAGCGTTTTCCAAGTGATGGAACTCGACCATCAAAAACGATAAGCAGGCTTCGTGAAGAGCGCGGGCTCATCCAATTGGGCCCAATTCCAAAGAGGAAGAACTCGAAAATAGCTTACGAGGCCCGCCGTCTTCCGAAAGTGTTTGGGCCGCCGAGACAACCACAAGTCCACAGGTGTGGGTACGAGGCTCTCTGCTTTGCGATTTCTCCTGAGTTTGAAGGTAGGATTGTATCCCGCATCGAACGTGCGTTTGGTTGTCCGGATATTTTTACCGGATTGGATAAAGGTGCGATGGCCTTGTTCTGTCCCTCGCTCGTCCCTCTTCTCTGCCTCGCACCTCTCTCTTTACACCGTCCTTCTCCATCGCGCCCTCGTCCGTCCTCTCTACCTTGTTGTCGCCGCCGTCAAGAGGGCGAGGTGGCAACAAGACAAGCCCTAGATCTGGGGCTTAAATCAAGCATGAACCTGAAATTTCGACTCGTTCGTGCTCGATCTTTGCCCTCAGGTCCATCTCGGCTTGTTAGTGCTCGAGGTCGACCGGAGATGAGGCCGGGGCGGTGCGTGACGGTGCTAGAACCAGCAGTCTAAGATGCTCGATCCTTACTCGGAAAGAAATTAGCGAGAATTTGGAAAATGGACTTTTTTTTTGTTGCCTCAAAGTGAAATCAAATGCGCTAAGTGGGCTTAAATCTGATATAATGTTGGTACTTTGCCGATGCTCGCATTCATGAAAATATGGTTCGCCAAAAACAATCGGTCCATTATGAAAAGCTGTTGGTTGCACGTAAAGCAAGGCCGATATCATGCCCACCGAAAATCGCTAACACGGCCATATCTCCATTTCGTGGCCCGCTCCTCTCTATAATTGGATTTGGAGGTGGAAGTTGCTGTTCTATCGCCATTTTCATGAGCACTAGTGCCTGTTCTACAACCCTAATCATTCATAGATCCATTAAACAATGTGACATTGTGATTAACCAAATTGGAAAGAACATATTCTAGGGGTAGGCCAAGCCACATGCTCTGGTCTTCTGATCCCTTTAGAGTAAAAGAGGCGAACCAACATAATCTCGGTAAGTTTCGATTGCTAAAATTCTCGATTCAGCTCTTGAAGTAAATATGAAGTAACGATACGGATTCATGACCCATTTTGCCACCTATCATTTTGCTAGTGACAAAGATTGACACGACTGATGAGTGGGAGTTGCAACATCTCTCATCGGGCATATCATTATACGGAATAAGACCTACTCTTTTCACACCTTTTTTCTAAAACGACATCATCATGCTGGAGGAAGGGAAATGACATGAATTCTTATCATAACGGCACGATGGAAATCACCGCGCGGCGGAGTGGCAAACCAACCAACCCATCAGCTACCCCGATTTCGCCATCACCGACTCTCTACACAACCGTCAGTCTTTTTATGAATACACAACACCCTGTTGGCATACAACGGCGTAATCGCAATTTTTCAAAGCTTAACACGACCATCGAGCGAAAAGTTTAGTCCGTCGATCACCCTAATTTTTCCCCTTGGCCATTCCTTGATTGCGCTATCAGCACTGCATAAAGTTCTCTTTCCATTAAACCATGAATGGCGCAGTCCACCCAGGTCCACAAAAGCGCACCGCACGGTCGACACTGCCGAAAAAAGACTCCGTGTGAATCCAACAATCGGGGAAGACGGTTGAGGAAAGCTTTTTTACCCTGGGGTCAAGCAACGCCATGATCACGAAAGGGCTTTAGGCCCATTAGTGCAAATCCGACACTTGGTCGGTGGGCATGGATGATTGCTGTCATTATCGTGATCCTTTGCCCTTTCTGTCAACGCGAATATGGTCACGGACCACGACAATGCTCTGCGCGATGCCGCGCCACAGGATCTACGGCACCGTCCACACTGCGACCTTTGTCATGCTCTCTATGCAGCCGTTGGGACGGTGACATTATTGATGTGGTGCACTGGTGTGTCTTCTCACCATCCTCCAGGGAAGAGGTCCGGTTCGAAACCGTTGCTGTTTGCTTGGGCGATTTGGATCCAGCAGAAAGTTTTGGATAGACAGCCATGCTGGCTCGAGCGGTCGTGCGCTCGGTGTGGCCATGATGGACCTCGGGGTTCGATCCACGGCGTGTCGCGTTATGGCGATCTTGACAATTTCGTAGTCGAGCGAGTAGATCCCGTCGGTCATTTGCTGTTACAATACGGGAATTGCCGAACGAGACTTCCTCACCTGTAACCAATTCCAGGGCAAGTCGAGATTAAGTCCCCAGTTATTGACCAAACGCAAAGGTAGCAGCACATTTTGAACAAGGAAACGTAGAAACGTCGAATCATAAGGACCAAAGGGGCTCATGGTCATCGCAGAGACCGCTGTTTCTGCCGATCCATGCTCACCTAAACCACGGCAATCAAGCGTGCCAAACTCAATCGGTTTCGACATCCGCTCGACGTTTGTAGGGAAGAAACGAACCAAAAGTCTTCCCCCTGGGATAAACTTCGACGCCAAGCGACAACGAACATCGCTGTGTGAATGAGACGGGGGAACTGTAGCGCTCGACTGGAGATCAATCGGATGCCGTAAGAGCCTCGTGTTAAAGAAGAAAAAGAAAAAAGAGAAATCGAGATTCTATTTCTTTCCCCTAGTTTTCAAACCGATCTTTGGTACTTGGATTTTGACCCAACTAAGAAAAAAAGGACTCATTTGACACTGGTTCAACTGATTTGAGCGATCTCATACATAGCCATCGGGGGGAAAATGATACAAATAGTCTATGAACTTTGGTCCAATGTATAATATGATCCTTGAGCTTTTGACTTGTTCAATGTGGTCGTTGAATTGTAGCCCAATACGTAATATGGTCCTTGAACTTTTCATTTATTCAATATAGTCCTTGGACTTTTGGTACATATTCAATTTTGTTCCTGAACTATATAAAAATATTCGATGTTATCATTGAATTTGAATTAATGGAAGGACAACATTGGACATATACCAAAAGTTTAGGTATCTCATTAAATAAACTAAAATTTCAGGGACAATGTTGACAAAAATTTAGGGATCACATTGAATAAATTAAAAGTTTAGGAATCACATTACATAATGAGCCAAAATTTTCAAACTATTATTGTCATTATCCCAACCCTTGACTATCCTTTCTAGGATCATCCTGCGTTGTCTCCACAAGTTTCACACTTTGGATTTTTTGCTCACATAGACCTGCGTGGAAAAGAGAGTGTCGGTCTAAGTTTTTTTTTTTTTTTATAACCGAAGTGTCCGAGCCAGCTTGCGCGCATCTCGACTATTCCTCGGGGGAGATTAGCACAGCAACCCACCACCATGACCCCCCACTTAAATCACAAGTGCTCAGCTGGGGAATCGAACCTAGGATCAGTGCGCCTAACCATACAATCCCAAGTACACCCTAACCAACTGAGCTACCCATGGATGGGTGAGTGTCGGTCTATGTTTATCCTGTCACACCCCAAACACAAACAAAGCGGGATCATAACACGGCCGTCCTTTCACCCAAAGGACGCAACCTCAACTTAAACAAAACCCAAATAACATCAGAGCTTTCTAAAACCATCAAAAGGATATATATATACAAATCCAACAAAAAGCTATTCCAATAGCTGAACGTCACTATGTACAACATACCCAAAATCCCACAATAAAAAAGAAATCCTCCGACTAACACCCGCTCACGTCCTACTTGCGGCCAGCAGAAGAACCTGAAAGGTATTTAAGATAAGGGATGAGCTACCACGGCTCAATGAGTAACATATTTCTTCTAAGCAGATCGAACAATCACTATGCAATAGTATCAAAAATATCACAGCCCATAACTCAAACTCAATATACAATATAGCCAAAAATATCTCAAAGGTATAATAACTTTTCCATAAAAGCCATTCGTATCAGATTTCTCAATAAAAACTCACTTAACAACAATAGCCAATCATCAATAGTCTATCCATTGACTAATCTCATCACATAACACGTTGATGGTTCATCCATCAACCAATCTCATGCTCGTCATCAAACTATGGTCAAGTTTAACGCCGTGACAAAGGCGACCAAGTTTACCCCTCTCGGCAAGGTCTACCACCTATTATAAGCCGGCGGTTCGGCCCAGAAGGATATCCTGACATTATGCATACTCCCCTCTCAACGGGTTCTCAACATAGTAATACGAGCAGCAGCAACTTATAACTCAATCCAGAAATCCATAATCAACACCAATAAATCCATTTCACAAAGCATTTCGCAACAAGAATAGCCCTCGGCTAATCCTCTTCACAAAACCTTTAATATAAGCATTCACAAAAACTTCATTTCATAACGTCATAAGACTTTTCAACTCATTTCACAATCGACAAAAGGTAATAAATGATCGATCCAATTTATGCAGAAAACATGCTCCACTGTATTAAAAATTAGATCTCATTATCAAAATATGAATTTGTAAATTCATAGAAGATATAATGTCCCTCACCTAGTAATCCAAAACTAACCCATATGTGTTACTTGAGCCGACGGTTCCAAAATCCTATCAAACATACGGAAAATGAATCAAAACCGAGTAATACTTCCCCCTAACGCGCGACTCGAATAAGCTAAGGCTAACTAGCCAATAATCCGACACCTACGTGCCTACGATGGCTTGCTCAATGGAAAAATCTAATGCCAACCACAACGAACAACTCGCGCGCCAAATTTCCACGCTCCATAACCTCCTCCACCGAACTCCGTTTTGCGCGCTCTTATAGTCAAAACGAAACTCATCCAACATACTATGGATGCCCCAACACAGCCAATCCAAACAACAGCCCAAAAACGACAATAAAAGCCCTGGAAAGTACTGTTCACGAAATTCCAGATTATGCTTTCAACTTGAAAATTTGATTCTGGACAAACCGTAACTCCGAATCGGCACAACCCCACAACACCATAATCTTTCATTTTCATGGATATTTAGGACTTGACAACCCAAAAACTTGGACTACACAGCTCAAATCCACATAACTCTTATTTCCGAGCCCTAATCGAAAAATTATTCCGATAGGACTGACGAGAATTGCGAGTACTTACTAGTCATTGCGTTACGTAGTCGGAACGGCTCGGCGAGGACCCGCGCACACAAACCCTCACTCTCTTTTTCCCTTTCTCCTCTCCTTTTTCCTTTTCTTATCCTCTGTTTTTTCTTCTGTTTTCCCCGACCAGCCGCGGCTTTCTTCTTTTTATCTTCACTTTCTTTTTTCTCCTTCAGCCTAAGTCTTTTGACCTGGTCAAAAGAAGAGGCAAATATTACATATCCCGTCCCGATGATCAAATTCAGCTATTGGACAAAATGCGATTGAACCAGAGTAAGCTGAATATTCTTTTTCTTTTGTTGTTATTTGGCCGGTAAAAATCCATTGTATTTCATTACTTGAAAGCATGAGAATACAAGATACTAGCTTCGGAGCACCATAAATCTCAAAGGGCTCGAGGAGGATTTGAAACCTGATCGCGTGAAAGGGCTTTTCGACATTAGGCATTGATGACCCACGCCAGAGCTTCGACGCATGCTAGGGTTTCCGCTCAAAGTGCGGATTGCACTCTCACCAAAGCTCGTCCAAAATTATCTTCGAGCCCATTCGACACGAATTGCTATAGACAATGAAGCTCCTGAACGGGTGTGATTTGAACCGGGGGAATCCCTAATCGGGGCGAAACCTTGAAATTGGAAAGGAAGTCGATTTTCACCCTTTCTGGTTAAAATTGATGTGCATACCGAATAAAATGGTCCTAGCCCTTGATTCCTCTTTCGAAAATCCTCCTATTGCTCTTTCGGAAACATCCGATACCGGCAGCAATGCCGATCGGGGACAAAATCATCGGCTCGAGAAGACAAAATTCTCTCCATCTCAAGAGATTCAGGGCACGGTCCGCATTAACTACCTAGCGTGCCCTGTAAACTTACTTTGATCTTATCCTAATCCTCAATCCCAATTGGGTTATTTACAGAAGCAACGTCCTAGTTTCACTCAATTAACACTGTGTATCTTATGATATAGAGTTCCAAATCTCAAAATTCCATGCTATGCACTTGAAGGAAAAGACGATTGCGATTTCCTCCCCCCACTGAATGGATGACCAAATCACGCTAGTTAGCACGTATCAGTAGAGTGATTGATGCGTGATCTTCCTTTTTCTTTTTGACTTCTTCCTTTTTTAGAGAAAGTTCCGAATAAAGATAAGAAGTGAGAGATGTCATATCAAAAGAGGGTCCAAAATAGATCTTGTCCCAAATAAAAACCTGATCAACTTAATTTCAAATGAGGGCTAGAGCTTACTTGTCAGTTTGCATGGTCCGACTTACGAGCATAGATAATTTTTTTGAGAAAGTTTTTGTTTTGACCCGAATTGAGAAAACCCCAAATTGAAGTTAAGAGTTCTTCCGAGGGCAAAAATATTAGAATAAAGATAAAACTCTGACATAGAGATTTCTTCTCAGGATATGGGTAAGTTTTTTTTTTGTTCAAAAGGATATGGGTAATTTATTAATGGGGTAATGACACAAATAGTTCATGAACTTTGGCCCAACGCGCAATATGGTCCATAAATTTTTAATTTGTTCAATGTAGTCCTTGAACTTTAACCAAATGTTTAATATGATCCCTAAATTTTTGGTCCATGTTTAATTTAATCCATGTACTATATGAAAATGTTCAACGTAATCTCTAAACTCAAATTAATGGAATGACTATATTGAATATTTTCAGATAATTCAGAAATTAAATTGAACATGGGCAAAAAATTCATGGACCACATTGCATATTGAATCGAAATTCATAGACTGTTTGTGTCATTTTCTCTTTATAAGCCAATATCTCAAGCTCAAACCTAAATGGCAAATTGCAGAAGCAGGGCGATGACATACATGGTAACTGCCAGATTTTCTGGTGCCCTCGTGCAATGCCCTAGTGCCACCCTAACTTCGATTTGCGGCTGACTTTGAATCGGGCCAAAACGGGAAATCCCGAATGGGAATCGCCTTTCGACGGCTGTCACCGGTGGAAGCTCATAAGCCACGCCCCGCAAACCGGGCAACGGAAATTTGACCAGCTGATGAGCTCGATTCCTCACCTGAAATTTCCACACCCTCTCTTCATCGTTGCACTACGGACATCTATGGAAAGGCTTAGCTGTCACGATAGATATGTCCATTTTTGTTACCATGAGCCAAAATCATCGTAAACCGCAAAGTAGAACTTGGGGTGCGTTTATTTCCCGAAAAACTCAATGATTAAGGGGAATGATTTTCCGGAAAGCATTTTCCAAGAAAATGATTGATTTTCCTTCGTTTGATAATATGTAATCGAAATCGTTTTCTGACATTTGAATTTTGTTGGAAAATGATTTTAATCTCATGACTTTATCTTGCGCAAAAAAAAGAATCAAAATTTTTAGTTATTTCATTTTGAAATTTTCGAATTTTTAATTCTTTTCTTTCCTTTTCTTTCTCCTCCTTCCTCTGCCATGATCGGCCAGCGACACCCCGGCAACAGCCCCAGGCAAGCTCAAGCTCGCAAGCCTGCTGGCCTCGGGCAAGCTCGCTGCCCTCGGCTAAGCCCTAGCTCACCTAGATTTGGCGAGCCTCGAGCTCGCCGGCCTCGGGTGAGGTGGAGGCAGCAAGGTCAAGCCTCGCTTGCCCGACGCCGGCGAGCTCGAGCTCGGCCTTGCCTGAGGCTAGCCATCGCCGGCCCGCACTTGTGGCCGGCGACTGGCGGAGGGAGGAAGAAGGAAAAAGAAAAAAAAGAAAAAGAAAAGGAAAAAAAAAAGAAAAAAGAAAAACGAAAAGAAAATTAAAAAAATTAACAAATTTAAGATAATCAATTATGGAAAGTGTTCAAGTAGGGGATTCACTTTCCTAAATTTATACATGAATGATTTCTTTGACCGGAAAGTATTTTGGGTTGACAAAATTATTTTTGAACAAGTAAACGGATGAAAATCCAGAAAATGCTTTAACTAAACAGATGAAAATCCAGAAAACGCTTTCCCGGAAAATAATTTCACTAAAACAAACGCACCCTTAGGGCAAATTGCAACAATTCGTATTTGAGTCACGACGTCGTAATGTCGCGCCGCATGTAGGGGTCATAAGCGGGACGTGAGCAAGTTGCATTGTTCATTATATAATTAGATATGCATGAACATCACATCCATTTTATATGGTAGGAAAGCAAGCTCTACATTTACCCCCAAATAATATCATTAATTCTCTCTCTCTCTCTCTCACTTCACTTCACTTCATTTTGGACCGACACCGGCGCCGATGGCCAACCTGCCAGGACCGACCGGCTCCGAGGCGCTCCGGTTCGCAGCCCACCTGATCCGCGGGCGGTGGTTCACGGTGTTCGCCACCTTCCTGGTCATGTTCGGCGCCGGCGCCACCTACCTGTTCGGCATCTACTCCAAGCAGATCAAGTCCACCCTCGGCTACGACCAGACCACCCTCAACCTCCTCGGCTTCTTCAAGGACCTGGGCGCCAACGTCGGCGTCCTCTCCGGCCTCATCGCCGAGGTCACCCCGACGTGGTTCGTCCTCCTCGTCGGCTCCGCCATGAACTTCGCCGGCTACTTCCTCATCTGGCTCGCAGTCACCGGCCGGATCCCCCGCCCCCGCGTCTGGCAGATGTGCCTCTACATCTGCGTCGGCGCCAACTCCCAGAACTTCGCCAACACCGGTGCCCTCGTCACCTGCGTCAAGAACTTCCCCGAGGGGCGGGGCGTGATGCTGGGCCTCCTGAAAGGGTTCGTGGGTCTGAGCGGGGCGGTCATGACCCAGATGTACCTGGCCATCTACGGCAACGATTCCAAGTCCCTCATCCTGCTGATCGCTTGGCTTCCTGCCGCGATCTCGGTCTTGTTCGTGTACACGATCCGGACGATGGAGGGTGTTCCGAGGCAGAGGGACGAGCAGAGGGTGTTCTATAAATTCTTGTACCTGTCGATCGTCCTTGCTCTGTTCCTCATGGTCATGACCATTCTGCAGAAGCAGTTCGTCTTTCCTCGAGCGGCTTATGCGGCGAGTGCCACTGTGGTGTGCGCCCTCCTGTTTGTTCCTCTGCTCATTATCATCGGGGAGGAATTAGCCCTCTGGAAGAAGCAGAATCTCAAGAATCACGGCCTTCCGAATCCTGCTTTGGGAGTGAAAATCGAGAGCTCGGAGCCGCCGTTGTCGAAATTGGTTGAGCCGGCGGCGGCCCACGTGCCGTGGTATTCCGACATCTTCAAGCCGCCGCCCCGAGGGGAGGACTACACGATCTTGCAGGCGCTCCTGAGCATCGACATGCTGATCCTGTTCCTGGCCACGCTCTGCGGGCTCGGGTCGAGCCTGACGGCGGTGGACAACCTGGGCCAGATCGGGGAGTCGCTCGGGTACCAGGCACGGATCACGAGCTCCTTCGTCTCGCTCGTGAGCATATGGAACTACTTCGGGCGGGTCTTCTCGGGGTTCGTCTCCGAGAGCCTCCTCGTCCGGTACAAGGTCCCGCGGCCCCTGATGATGACCTTCGTCCTCCTGTTGTCCTGCGTTGGCCACCTCCTCATCGCCTTCCCCTCCCCCGGGTCGCTCTACATCGCGTCCATCATCATCGGGTTCTCGTTCGGGGCGCAGCTGCCGTTGCTCTTCGCCATCATCTCGGAGCTGTTCGGGCTCAAGTACTACTCCACATTGTTCAATTGCGGGCAATTGGCCAGCCCCCTCGGGTCGTACATCCTGAACGTGAAGGTGACTGGGATGCTCTACGACCGGGAGGCGCTGAAGGAGCTCTCGAGGAAGGGGTTGAGCCGGGACTCGGTGAAGGAGCTCACCTGCATGGGGAGGCACTGTTACAGGCTGTCCTTCATAATCCTGACGTTGGTGACTCTGTTTGGCGCTCTGGTCTCGCTGATACTGGTGGCGAGGACCAGGGAGTTTTACAGGGGCGACATATACGAGAAGTTCAGAGATACGGTCGAGGATTCTTCGGAGAGAGAATTGGATGCGTCGCCGGTGAAGAAGGACGGGGACATGGCCGGTGAGAAGTCAAGCTCCGAAAGAACAAATGCAACTGCTGCTTAATTGGGACTTATCTGGGAAATTAAGGGACTCGTAGATTGTAAAACTTTGGAAGAAGGTTATCCAATTTAAACCATCGAAAATCAAGGTTTCAATTCAAGGTGCTTTCTTTTTGTTTGCTCCTTTCACACAGCATTCGACTGAATCGTGCCGAGGCCGACTCGAGTTTGGATTTACCGACAGTTGGTCCGAAAGAGTGAAATGATGATGAATTCTTGTGGACGAAAGCTAGTATAAGCTTGATATATATTTTGGTGTTGGGTCTTGTTTTGATCAGGGTAACTGAAATTTCCGGAGTATCAAGTTCTTTCGCTGCCACGCAAATCAACAGTCCCAAGTGCCACCTGACCTGAAGTGGACTTGATCTGTGTGGTTATAATACAGCGAAGCTCCGTGAATCGAGCTTCATCGGTACACAACTCGAGCACGATTCAAATATTCGATATCCTGGAAATTCAAATCGAAAGTTGACTTTGACGACTATTTCATGTGGTGGGCATGCCAAGAAAGTGTAGCTGAGCTTTTTGCAGCAGCCTGATTTAAAAATTCTTCAGCTGTTGCAGTGAATCACGGGCCTGGCTCCTTTGGTCGTACTGGCCGCTTCTCTCTCTACCTACAACTACAACTAACGTCGGAACTTAGTGGCCCATCTTACCTAAATCGATCTTTTTGTCTGCTTCACACCGCAATCCAAGAGGGTCCCTGTTTTGCCTTCACGGGGACGGTCCATCGCAAACCATACAATAAGACATAAAAGAGATCCATCCGATAAGTCTTTGCCTACGCCATAAGAATCTGACCGTTCTCTTAAAATTTGTCAATCTCTATCTACTCGTTCCCTTCAGTTTCGCGACAAAGTGGTGTTGAAGTTAGCCTATAGCGGACCATCTGCAGTTAATTTCTGTATTCACTCCGCTTGTCATCCTGTGTTCATGTGCACTCATGTGTGTGCCCGTTTCAAGCATAGGAAGAGCGTGTAAAATCAGCTCATCCACACTTCGTTTCCATGATTCCACAAACTGATGCGCCAAAAGCATAAGACATTGCTCTCCCTTCATTAGTTTTGCTTCCACCCTTTTCTTGTGACCCCTTCACATCAGATTTTCATGGTCCGCGTAACATGGATTCAAACTCAAGTACCCACTAGGCCGTGACCGCGGTGCTCCTCTTAAACACTCGAACAATTAGAAATGGAAGCGATAGATCACTGCCACACCAACACAGACCAAAGGTGCTTGCTAACGAAAGAATAGTCTCAAGAAACTTCTTTCAGCTTGGAATGGACTCGAGGACTTTCTGCAAGGAAGAGCGTGCATGTGAAGGCGAAATGTGTACCAATGCGAGTAATAAATATGCAAACGTTAAGATCGACCGAGCATATGTTAGAAGGTAGTCCGTGGCCACAGTATTGGATCAAGGGTGGTGACAGCAGTCTTTCTCTGTGAACTTGCCATTACTGATCATGCAGTCCCTTATGAGCTCAAAAAAACCAATTAGCAATTAGGAATTCATTTCCAAAACCAAATGCGAATGGTTTACATGGCTTTTCTTCTTCTCTTCATTCTTCTTGTCTCAAAGATAAGGAATCCGAAGAGAGACAATGCCTGCTAAGGTGTAACTTCCTGCGAGGCTTCAAGTGCAACTTCCCACCCTTATAGGCAACAAGTAAGCTAGCCAATATCATAGCGGAGACGCCGAACAGGACAAAACAGAAACTACAAGCCAATTATTAAGCTACTCATTCAAACTATAGATCATTCAGCTACAAGGACTAGACTATGATCAAAACCTGACACAACCTGTAGAACTTCCAGACCTTCGAAAGAGTCTAATAATGTTGGCTCAGACTCGTCATTGGAGCTTCCCAATCCAAGTCTTCCATTTCTGCCACAGCCCCATACCCATACCTCTCTCATGGATGTGAGAGCAATAGAATGCACGCGCCCTCCCGAAACTGACACTGGACATTCCCCAGCTAATCCATCGACCAACAGTGGAAGGTTCTCGGGCCCTGGCCTACCAAGCTGAGAGCTTTGATTCCATCCCCAAGATACAACTTTTTTCGAGGATTCTGAGGCATCCAATGATGCATCCTTGCAAATTGCTAAAGAATGGCCCAGACCTGATGCTATCGATATGGGACGTGAAGGAATATCAACCGGCAGGATTCCTAAGTCTCGACTTGCTCTGCCCAGCTGACCATAGATGTTGCTCCCACCGCTAAATAGGGCACCCTTACCTGTTAGACACCATCCAAGATCAACATTTATCTAAACTGAAGAACGTGGATAACAATTAAATGAAGCTAACTCTAGAGCCAGTTGGCAGAGGCCACCCTCATTCGGTAACTTGTGCTTGACTGTTGGCTCATCCTACTCCACTCAATGTGCTTAAGAAGAAAAAAAAAACGAGTAAAACTTTAACTTACTGCAAAGAATTAAGGAATGGTCAAGCCCACATGCAATGTCCGAAACTTTAACACTGCTCAGTTCTTCTACTAAACAAGGTTCCCATATTATTGGCATATCTTTCTCGTTCTCCATGCCTTCTAAAACCCGCTTCTCTGCAACTTCTTTGGCTGAACTTGGAACCTGTATTTCATCAGTAGACATACTTGCAGTAGATTCCAACGGAGACGTCTCCATCATTCCTCCAATCTTTCCTAACCTACCATCAGCTGAATAGCCCCAGCCAAATAATTGTCCATCCTCTGTCCTTGCAAGCGCATGTCCCCAACCAAATGAAACCTGAGAATAAAGAGCACCCAGAAAGTTTTTCATAACATTATCAATGACATATTTTCACATAGTATGAAAGTGACATGCTCAAATCTCCGGTATAGTCACAGGGATTTATACTTTCCTACCTTAAGAACACAATCACACCTGAACTATCTTTTCTCCAGTAAGTGCATCTACTCTAGAAGGTGTGATAGCTTCAGTGACATCTTTCCCAAGACCTAGCTGTCCACGCTTAGACTTCCCCCAAACCCACAAAGAGCCGTCATCTCCAATGGCCGCCGATACAACACCGGAAGCAAATGAAGCCTTAACCATCACTTTTTGCAAGCCATGCACTCGCTTGGGCTCGTTCCACGACTTCCTGACCATCGCATAAAGTCGATAAGGAACTTACTACACAAGCAAAGAACAACTAACCATATGCAACACTAAGCACCCATCGACAGTTCAAGCTACTATTACAAAGACGCAACTTGAGACAAAAGGGCAAAGGCAGAGGTTGGGAGGCAATAAGTCCTGCAGATTCTTCACCTTAATCACCTAGCTATGCAAATTTTTCAACTACTTACAAATCGAATGGCCATTCTTACGAAGCATGCTATTCATAAGTACAATTTGCACAGTTGGATCCAAATCCGAAATTAAATCAGCCATCATACACATGACGCACCATCAAAGATGCAGAGAAGTTAAGCAAAAAGTTCTAGCGAAGGCCAAAAGATATGAAAGAAAACGACCTTAAAGAAAGAGGATCGCGTCCGAGTTGGAATTCATGGTTGCGACCCCAAGCCCAGAGGTGGCCCTGAGAAGTTACGGCAAGTGAGTGGTAGTGACCCGCACTCACGCTGACCACGTCGGAGGGTAGGCTGGGGACTTTGGTGGGCTCGTACGCGTCGTCGCCGCCGATGCCGACGCCGGCGCCGGCGAGCGACGAGGGCAGGCCAAGAGCTCCTTGGGTCCCGTCCCCGAAGCTCATCACCGCCGTGCTCGTGCCGGTGGTCACGCCCCTCCATGCGCGACCGCCGTGAAGACTCGAGAGGAGACAGATCCTTCGCCGGAACAGCATCCTGCAATTACATGGGAATTGATTGATTTCTTGAGAGAGAAAAAATCGATTTTTATCCTTACATTACCAAAAAAAAAAAAAATCGATTTTTATCTGAACTTTCCCCACAGCGATGCGTGATACCAGGTTACGAGTTTTGTCGGCTCGGCCCATTTACTGTATCCACGACCCAACTTCTCAAATGGGCTCGGTTCATATGGAGCGAAGAAATCCTCCGGTCTGGACGGCAAGAACACTGCAGTACCAACTGGCCGAAAGTTTCAATTTTTGGCGCTTTCTCTAGAAACTGGAGGCAAACGAAGAAAAGGGTCACCGATTGGAGTGGAGATTGGAGAGACGAGACTAGTTTTGCGTTGTGGGGGCGTTTCGTTTTTCTCACATGGAGTCCGAGTTTGGTTCTCGGCTGGATTTCGAGTTGGAAGACCCGCTCGTTTTCTCTCCTTCTTCTGCTGCTCCTGCCAAGAAAAGGTATCTTCTCCCCATAATTTCTCCTTTCTGACATCCTTTTGTCAGCGCTGAGTTTGTGTTTCGAATTCTTGTTCTACCACTTGATGAGGGTTCGGGTCGAGATGTTGCGTCTGATGCACTTGCTGGGTTGTGTGATTATGGCATGCTATTAAGTACGGTTTAGCTTTCACGGGTCAGATCATAGCGGTTCTGATGTCCTAATAGTATGATCGACTCTTTCGTCTCGTTCTTCAGTAGTTGGCGAATAGGGGGTACTGGTGTTCTGATGGAATTCTTAATCTTTGGTGTGGATCGAGCAGTAAGAAGGTCATTGGCTTGGATGATCTGTTGAGTGACTTCTATAAAGAGAAAGGGAAGCGTGTCGAGGGAGTGGCGAAACGGAAAAGAGTGCTAAAGCATGATTCCGATGAGGAAGATAACGCCAGAGAGGCAACTTTGTGCCATACCCTTGATGAGTACCAAAAACAGGTGGGTGCATCTTTTTCCCCTCTTGTGCATGTTAGGATTGTTTTCAACTTTGGAATGTTTTAGTTGTTTGAATATTCTATAGGTCAGGATGTGATGGGTATAATCTTCCTTTGTGCAGATGAAGGAAATGGGCGGTGAAGATGAAATATCCCACTGGGGACTGCAAGTTTTTGGAGTTCAGGTTTCTCATTTTTGCACTATCTAATGTTAATGTACTTATGCGCCTTTTGTTCACGATATCATTAGGGTTCTGTTGCTAGCACATGGCGGCATAATCAATAATGCTCGGTTGCTCTCTATTTCAGAAAAGTCCACCAGCTGTAGTTTTACCAGAGCTTGGCAGCTGTGCTAATTTCCAGGCTCTTGGTCATAGCAAACTGAATTCATTGGTGGAAGTCAGTAAACAAGAAGGTATTCATGTTGTTTTTTCCATTCTGCAGCTGCATTCGGTCAAAGGCATTTTTTCTAGGATCTAGGTCAGCTTTACCTTTTGGTTCACAAGTTGATACAACAGTTTTAGACTCCAATAGTGAGGCCAGGGAAAGGTTGTTTATGGTGCATTTTATACTTGTGCAGAATCCGAGTTTTTGGAAGGACTCCTGGTCAATGGTTGGTTATCCAAGCTGATAACATTAAGTGGTCATCTTGAAATGGCTCTTGCAAAGTGGACTTTCCATTTATGTGAGATTATATCTTTTCATACTTTAAAATCCTGCAATATCTGGCCTTCCATCTTGCTCTTTAATATATATTGATATCTTCCTCTGTCAGTGATGTTTGCATCAGAAGAAAGATTGAGAATTTCGGCTTGCGATCTCTGGTGCGACGTACTCTCAGGCAAAAATGAGGTTGACTTACTGCTTCTTCTTGACATTAAACAAATTTCTCTTGCTCAATGTTAGATTTGTGCTTATTACTTGTTCTCCTTGTTCCTGGCCTTTTCTCATTAGGGAACTTCTGCACCCATCAAAATAGACTGGCTCCCTACATATTCTGAACTGGAAAGGGCTCTTAGCATATATGGATTTGTGTTCTTCTCATCTGACGCAGGATCTGTTGATGTGGGTAAGCTGCTAATGTTTTGGTTTATTGCATAGTTGGACTAAATGGTCGGCATGTCTATCCTTATCACCTTTTGATCTTCATGCAAGTAAATAAGCGCTCTTAATTTGGAGACATAGTGGTAACTTTTCTTTTTTGGGTATACAAAGCAATGACTCTTACAAAAGTGCTGTTTAAGGGCAGTCAAAAAGTAGGAAAGATGCAATTGATAGGGAGAAAAGAAAAGTGCTTCAAGTTTGCAGCATCTGAAGAGGAAGTGATTTTCGTTCGATTATTTAGTGATGTCTGATGAGACAAGGGAAATCTTATATGTTACAGACAAGGGGGAAAAGTGAAAGGGTTGTGGATTGTCGATGCTGGTGCTTCTGGCAGAAGAAGATTGCTCGATGAGGATGTTGGAAGTTCAAATTTGTTTAGATATCAGCTTTTCTCTTCTGAAGCAAAGTCATATTTCTCCTATTGACTGTCTTATATATCTTCTCTACTACATGCCTTTACATGTATGCAATTGCAACTTAAATCATTAGTTTATTTATTAAATACGAACATATGATCTTTAGTATTTTATAGTTATTTGCAAGTATCTTTATCCAGATTCCAAGCATGCTGGACCATCTTTGAATATTCGAGCTTGGATCAAATTTGTGGCTGCTTCTTGTCAAGCAAGGTCAGTCATTCTGGATTCTCATCCCAATCCGTCATTTCTAGAAGCCATATTTTAGTGTCACAGGGTTCTTACATTCTTGAAAACGAGAAACCTGGAAATCTAGCAAATAGTTTTTAAAACATTTCTCCCTTTCTTGGGCCATCAAATCGATTTAATAGTTGATCTTAATGCTAATATTTTCTTATTTGAGCTTGCATTTCATTTCTTTTTCAGGAGTAAATGGCCTATGTTTTCAACTTCAGAAGCCGAAGAATTAACTGAAGTGTTGATTTGTCTGTTTCTAGACCGCCGACTTGAAGGCCTTTCAATGCTTTTGTATGAATGTTTGTTATCAGTAATCAGTTACTTCACCCATGAGGAATGGAGCACCAGCTGCAAGAAAGTGGCGAAATCTCTTGCTAGCAGGTTGCTGGCACTGCTCTACTTTTCTTTCTAGGCCAAATAGTTAGATTTTTACTTTTTTTTGTTTTTGGTTGGAAAGCGCTTTCATTCATTCATTCATAAAGCAGGCTCAACTCGAGCTGGACAAGTAAGTTTCTGAAAAGGGTTTGAGGGGATAAAGACAAGTAAGTTAGATTTTTGCTTTCAGTAAGGAAAAAAATGTAACAGAATCTCATTTTGGGTCTTCCACCTCTTAAGATGTCCTCTCTGGTTCAATCACGGCTTCATGCCTAGTTTGCTTGTTTTTGGAAACCAAACAAAAGGATTAACATTAAGTAGGTTTCTGAGTATCTTTTGCCCTTGTTGTTTAGACGTGAAGCCAATGCCTTGCTTTGGCTTTCTTGTTTCAATGAAAAACAATTTGGTGATTGATAATGACCGTTCTAACTCTCTGACCTCTGTATTTTTGGCTTTTGTACACAGTTCTGTCCCTTTTTAAACTCTGAACATTTTTATGCAGGTTATCTATGGATCTAAACTGCTTGCGTGCTGTGGAGTGCATTTCTGGCGTTGATGCTCGTAGCAAGTGCCTCAGAAGTGAAGTTGCCTATCGGATGCTTGCGAATTTCCTTGATAATAAGGCATGCCGCCTTTCTTCTTTAGTACATGCACCCAACAGGCTTTGATGAGTAAATAGCAACAAAGCTCTTTAATTAGCCCTATCTATTGGTCATTTTGATTGTAATGTGCTTTGAGAAGAAGCTCAAAGACAACCTTATGCATTTGCTTTTCGTTGTCATGCCCGCATACAAGTGTTGAGCATGATGAAAAAATGCAGATTGGTTACCAATAGCATTCTATAGTCTGCATTTGTCTCTAATCTTCTTGTAAAACAACAAATACAAGCGCTTGAAACGCATATTTCTCTAAATAAAGGTTGTTTAAACTTGTCTAGTTGACAAAGCAGCAAAACATAGTTTAGATGAGGAGCATGTTTTAGATGCTTGATCTGCCTATTTGAATTTCAAGAGTTAATATGATTTGGGAGGATAGACATGATATTATTAATGTCTTCCTAAATGCAGATTGGAGTTCATCTTAACTGTACATGCAGTGAGACATCTCTTTACTGATTGTCATTTTAACCATACAATTATTGAAAAAACAGCCAAAACTTGGAGGCAGTGGCGGATGATGCCATGGTGGCACCAAATTTTTATACAAAATATTATTACATTCACATTCTATGTTTTCTGTGCTTTTGGCCAAATGAATCTTTACATTTACTCAATACTTTCTTCAGGTTGCAGATGAAGAAATCCTGAATTCGCTCATATCCATTAATGTGAAAGAGAAAGGTTGTGATCTTTTCAGAATGTACATTTATCTGGTTCTAGCAGAGAATTGGCTCTTGAACAACTCAACTCTAGAAGATGAAGCAGTAATCAGGGAAATGTGGGGTCTTTATCTGCGGAACTGTTCTTGTCTAATTGCCAGCACAGATTTGAGATCGTACGCAGCAAAGGTATGTTATGCATTGTTAACACCATTGTTGCCTGCTTTTCAAGATCTCGTCTCTGAAGACACCTTCACGCTGTGCAGGTTCGAAACAGAGCCTTGTATCTTCTTCAAGGTTCTGTCACCAGATGATATCTATGGAAGTACATATTCTCCGTCCAAAAAAATAGGAAAGGAATTTGCTTGAGGAGTAACTGCTTGATAGGTTTTCCTATTTAATTATCGATCAACTATGATGCCTGGACAATGTAAATTAGCTCGGAAGTCTGACCTGACGAGCTCCTCACATATGATTGTGCATATGAAGAAGAAAGTGAAATTTAATTCTAATATTCTCGCATGATCATCGGGAAGAACTATTAGTTGTTGGTGCTTACTGGATAGACCTAGCACCGTAAACTCCGTGGTTGTTTCCTGGAATCATTGAAGATGTACTGTAGCAGTAGTGCAGAGCAGGGCTCTGAAATGTCGCGTTTCTCTTGGCGTTTCAGGAATCTGCACCAATGTTCAGTGAACAGTCATAGCTCTGTATGTATCATCCATGTTTAAATAACCTCGGATTCGCTAGAGTGGGAGGAGCGAGCTAGCACTCGAAAGGCGACCCATTACTCTCGAGCCAGTGTAATTGCCAGGGGGCTGTGGGTCTGGCCAACCCATCTGTTAAGGTGCTTACTTACGCTTAAGATACTAGGTTGGTCATCTTCTGGAGACCCAAGTAGGCGGTTTCGAAAGAGCTCATTGTTTGCAGGAAGAAAACTCTGTTGATTCTGTTTGCCCTTCTCTGTTCATTGATGGTTGATTCCAATGATCCTCGCTCATCCAAACCAGACTTTGTACAGCAGGATGCGTCTGACAGATTCAGTTGAGAGATGGCCAACTCAATTACTCATGCTAAGAATTTGCATAGTGAGCTAATATGTGCCCGATCGGTGCCCCTGGATTGGCGAACTACTTTCGATCTCCTCGTTTGTTGTGCTCTTTTTCATTAGAGTGTTTAAAGACCCCGGATTATCAGGAAAAAAGTCACACATTTGGTCTTCAAATCTACACTGCCTTCCGCTGGCGGTTTCCAAATTTCCGTTCCTTGCATTCAAGCCCTCGAACTTGTATAATTTTTCAGTCGCAGCTTATCTGAATCGGACCAAGAGGTTGGCATCATAAATCACTCTGTCTTTTCCTTAAATCGAATCGAAGCCGAAGTGTCGATTCACGCAAGTAAAAAAAGCACGGCCTTTGAAAAATTTGCTGCCACCGTGCAAAATCAAACTAAAAATTGCAGGAACAGTTGAGTGACATTCTCGACAGGTCTTTTCCCCCTCTCCCCTCCATCTTCGTCCAGGTTCGGACCATTCGAATCCAGGTTCGGGAGCCCTCCGTAGGGGCGGAACACGCCCCCAGCAGAACGTTGGCTCGGAGAGCCGTTGGTATCCGAACCTACCGGGGTTGCGCATTTTGGTTTTTCGCCTCCTCCTCTTCTTCCTTCTTCCTCTTCCTTGTCCTCCTTTCGTCGCCCATTTTCGCACTTCCCCCCCCCCCTCTCTCTCTCTCTCTCTCTCTCTCTCTCTCTGCAACTCGCATCGCGCCTTTCGCCGTCGCTCTCGCCTCGCTCGATCTCTGCAGCGAAGAAATCCCTAAGGGTTCCTCCTCCGCTTCTTCATCTCCTCTCGTCTTCCGTCAAGATCAACGCGATAGCGGCCGCGCCGGCCTTCCCGATCCCGAACGCTTTCGCGGCGCGATTCGGAGTTCGGATCTTCTTGACCGGTTCATATCCCGCTCGAGAAGTAGCGGGCCGCACCGGATTTCCCTTGGAGGTACTGCGGTTCTGGTGTTCCCTTCCCGTTTCCTCTTTTGTTTCGCCCCCCGTGGGTGGGGGAGGGGGAGTTGTAGTTCCGGAGCTCGCTGCGCTGGGCTTCTTTGGAGACCGGTCGTTCTGAGTCCTAGGGTTTTTGAGCAATTGCGCGGGGGCGGGACGAAGATGAAAGGCGAGAGGACGGTGAAGAGAGCCTCGTTCGGCCACGCGGCGGCGAGGATGGCTCTGTCCGACATCACCAACTCGCCGCTGCGGGCCGGAGCCCCCCGCGTCGGCGGCGGGAAGCAGCTCCAGCTCTCGCCGGCGGCGAAAGACTACGTGAATCAGCTTCTCGAGGTACGTTGCATTTCTTTGATGACGGCCGAGTCTCTGTGCTGCCCCTGCACTCTTGCTTTTCTCCCGCGACGCGCCCGCGAATTTTTTTGGTACTGTGGAGTGATTGGAGTTCTCTTGGTGTGTCGAAATTGATTCAGGAGAAGATGGCTTTGATCAAAGTTATCGAAGAGAGGAAGTATCCTTCCATTTATTATTCGCGATCATCGTCTATTTTGCGTGTTTGTTCATTGCTGAGGTGTGAGTGAATAGAGTCAATTGCCGTAGTTAACCGAAGATGCTTGGGGGTTTCCTTAATTGCTGTTGCGTAGTAAGATGATCGAACTGAGTGGGGCCGAGTTGCAGAAACTTCGAATCAGTTATCAGAAGATCCAGCTGCAGAATTGGAATCTCGCTCAAGCCAACAGTCAAATGTTAGCTGTGCGGTTTCCACTCTTCAAATTACTTTTGTGCTTTTTTACATTCCCCCAATGCATAGATGACCTTGTTTCTTTTGATCTTGCAGGAGCTTCAATCTGGAAGGGAAAAGGTAAACCTGTGTAGTATGCTCTTGGTCGGTGAATTTTCGCAGTTCTCCTTCACTTAGTTATCGTGATTTTTAAGTAATTGGATTGCAATATTCAGCTGAGAATACTCCAACACGAACTCGTATGCAAGGATACTGTGATCAAAGCAAAGAATTTGGAACTACAGGTACTTTTTTTTCTGCGACCCGGTAGTCAAAATTTTGGAATTGTTAGGCATGTAGATACTGGCATCAAGTGTAATCAACTTGGCTCTCGGCTGACCAAAGGTAAATAAATATGTGTTGGATGTACGAAGAGATTTGCGAAAGGGGGCAAGAATGCCACATCTATCCTTTGTTTATATGGGTGATAGAAATTGTTAGTAAAGGGCAACAAGGTGTTGCAAACCCGTATAGGAAAAGAGCACAGCACCAAAGAGCTCATTTACGAGACAAATCATGAGGACCGCATCTTTTTTAACTATCGATTATCTAAGTCTGCTTATTTGTATTTGTTTGGAGATTGGTTGTGCTGCTGATCCTTAAAGTAATTCACCGTGTTAGTGTATGTTCCTTCTTGGTGGATCATTACATAATCAGAGGGAGGGTGCAACTTCTTGCTGTACAGTAGCAAATCCAGATGTTCTATCATGCTTCATGCTACTGATTCTTTTGCTTAAAGTTAATTCCGCAATGTTCTTTCTTTCTGAATATTTTTCTTCAGACCAGAAGACTAGGTGAGAGACTTAATGTGTTTTGACTTACTTGGTAAAATCAACTAAGAAGCATTTCAATCAGTCCATCCTGTCGTATGATTTTTGTTCAAGTTTTCTTTGGAGAGTGTCTCCATCTCCTCTTTTGGTTGTGCAGGGGAAAGGAGAGGTAAACTGTCAGAAGAAAGGTTCAAAGGTGTGCAAATTCAACCTCATTCTTTATCTAGCGTCTATGCTGTTATTCATTTTTATTGTTCAATACAAATTGACATGCCGATTTCTTGGTAGATTAAGGAAGAAGAAGAAAAGGAAGCAACTGAATCCTTGGCAAAACCAGATGATAGATCAAAACCTTGTAATTGTGACAGGAAGCGCGGCCCAAAAAGCCGATGTAATTCCTCATCTGAAAGCTCTTTTGACTTCCTTTTTGCTGCATATTTTAGTGATGACCACAACTAATTTGGAAAAACAATTACAGCCATGGTGCCTTTCAGTACCAGCAAACAAGATGACAAGAAGGAGAAGGTTGAAAGCAAAAGGTTGGTTTTGAATCCACAGGTCAACGGAATTGAAAAGATATTCAATCAGCCTGTTGACATGATAATGAATTATGCCTGGAAGAAAGTTACGTAAGTCGATGCATTTGGGACTGGAATCAAAATCTTATATTGATGTTTCTGTTTCCTTTTAAGGCGCTGTGTCAGGCGGCATTCAGCAAGATTCGAATCCCAAGAGCCAGAACCTCCAGAAAACTTGTTTGAGATTGAAACTGCTCAGTTTCCCATTAGCAAGCCCTTTGACATTAAGGAAGATAAGGAAGCTGCTCCAACCACATTCCCTTCCTCCTCTAGCAATAGGGAAGATAGGGAAGATGATTGTGCCTCAGAAGTCGAAGAAAAGCCGTCTAGAAAATCTTCGTTCGGTCGACCATCTCGCAGAGCAGCCGAGAAGGTCCACTCCTACAAAGAAATCCCACTCAACATAAAAATGCGAAGATCCGAGTAAGCAGGAAGCCTGAAATTAACATTTCCCACCTCATTTTGTATGATATTAACTTGTGAAATTCTTGGATAACCGCGGCCCTATTATTATTGCTATCAAGGACTTCCATCCTCATGGAAGCTAACCGGGTCAGGTTCACGAAATCTCCTGTATTGAGTTTTGTATGGAGTACAAAACTGATTTCATTGCCGATCTATTGTTTCGCGTAACATGTTTTGCGAATTCATTGAGATCACATCTTTGATTTCGACCTTTTTTACAAATAGCTGTCCAGAGCTGAAAAATTCAATGTCCGAAATTTCCCAATCCTCGCATATTTGTGGGCTTTGGGTTTTCTATGGATGAGGGATTGCCTATTAAGAAACATTCTCTTCAGAAACAAGCAAGTGACTTGTGTGGGGAAAATGACAAGAAAGCGACATCTTGTGCCAACCAGAGAACTTGTTTGCCGCTGCGAAAGGCGGAAACGGTGTGTTGTTGTTCTTTTTTTCATTCTGATGTGATCTGCCATGTGACTGGAATTTACTTAGTCAAGAATTCGATTCTTCCATGTCCCGTCGATCACTCAAAGATTTTTTCCTATGCGTAGTCTTGCCAATGCCAAACCAAAATCTGTCAGCGAGGCCTCCACTGATAACCCACAGTATTAGGAAGGTTCAACTTCAAAATATGGGGGAGAAATCAAAAGAATCTCATTTTCAATGTCCATTCAGATGGAAAGAGATGTTTCCAGTCGAACTACAAAAATTCTCCTCGATGATTATTTAAGTATTGAAATGTACAACACGCTTTCTCCCGACGGATTAAACTTTTGAAACAAAACCTTACGTGATTATTGCCTAACTTCGTGCAGGCCATCAATCTAGGAAGTCCCTAAGCCATCAAATTGAAGAGATGCAGTCTCGGAAACGAGGAAAGGCTTTGAGCGCGAGAGTTCCATCGCCCGGTGCAATGAAGCAGAGATGCACTTGGAGCCTCTGTGGATTCTCGCCCAAAGTTGCCTTGGCCGGCCGCCACAATCAATTGACTTTCCCCTGCATCATGTGGGAAAAATTGTACGAATTGTAACAAAATTAAATAGCGGTTAACCGAATCTCTTTAAAGTGATTAGTTTCCGCCAATAGTACTAAGCAGTTTCACAAACTATGCCTCTCAAGATACAACACCTTGAACCTGTTTGAATTAACACTATGTAAATAGGATGCTGTCGAACACTTCTCGAAACCAGCCAACTTTGATAAAAAATTGAAAGGAACTTCTACTCTATTCTCTATACTCACTATGCTCCATGTACCCTATCTTCTATATACTTCTCTATGGAACGAAGAATAGTTGAATTCCATTTATAAAGTTTGAATGGATATAAACTGAAGAGACACATGAACCGAAAAGATACATGAACTCAAGAGATACATAAACTTAATAGATATATGTACCGAAGAGATTCCATTTCTATCGTAGTCTTGCCAATGCCATGCCAAACCACACACGGTAGGAAGGTTCAACTTCAAAATATGGGGAGAAATTAGAAGAATCTTTTTTTTCAACCTCCATTTAGATGGAAAGAAATGCTTTTAGTCGAACTACAACTACAAAAATTCTCCTCAATGATAATTTAAGTATTTAAATGTAAAAAACATGCTTTCTTCTAACAAATTAAACTTGTAAAACAACTACTAACTACCCCATGAAACTTTTACATGGTATCGCAGTGGGGGGTCATGAGTTTAAATATTTTCATGCCCCTATTTGTCTCTCTCATTATATATTTCCATGCTCTAGTCTTAGGGCAAAGTCCAATCCAAGCTTGAGGAGGAGCGTAAGAGTATTTGAATATTATATTATGCATATATCAAATAGTTTAAGTTTTGAGAACGGTTGGGTTGGTAATAGTCACGCAAATATTTACAAGCGTCAACTTTGGAGACGATAAGGTTGTGATCTATGAGTAAACATCGAATCAAGACAAGACGATCCAACGAACATACTAGACAAGAAATCCATTCAAGCATCGTTGCAGTACCGGACAAACCGCAATGCCAAAAAAACAGATCAAGCTAACTTCACTTTTGCCGCATTCTATCCCATTTTTTAGTGCTTTTTAGGGGTGAACGGTTCTACGATCAGTTCAAGTTCCACCTGAAACCTACCAATCGACCTAGATTCCCAAATTTTTTGAACATGGAATCTACCATACATATTTTGGAACCCGAAACCTATCCTATCACATATTTTAGGGTCTACCTAGGCTCCACTTGTATTTTTAATTAAACGATTGTAATGAATCATCACCTTTAATAACTACCATTTGCTATTACAATCCACTAGCCACAACTCATATTTAGACACACGGATAATCTGAAATATTAATAAAGTAAAAGCCTCAATCGTGGATATTGCCGAAAATAGAATCTAGAACTCATATTTAGACTAGTGGTTCCGAATTACGCGCTCATCATTGGACGCCATATAATACCGTATGATTGCCAAAGACATTGAATAAGAAAAATACAAAGACTTGTTCTAGGTTGTTTTAGAACCTGAAAACTACCCGTCGGAACTGATTTTTCAATTTTTTTAAAACTCAGAACTTGTCATGCATAACCCGGAACTATGCTCACCCCAAGTGCTTTCTACATATTAAATGTGACCAGATTTCCCAGCCGCAAAACTCCACGGGTGCTTTAGAAGTCTGCTTCTGAATAGACGCGAGCCACAGTGTTTCGGCGCGCCGAACAACACCAACCGATCGGTCGCGCATGTTCTCGCTAACCGGAACGACTTCACCATTGTTCTAAACACCCGTTGGGGAAATCCGTTCATCTTTTCCCAACAGATTTCTACCAATTCTCATTTGTCATATCATCTCACCACGCCAATCATCCCTTAAAAAAACCACACAGTCGGAAGAACACGTGAATCGCCGGACCAATCAAAAAACCCTAGAGTTTCGCCAGGCCATCATCGTCATCATCATCACGTCGCCATCCGTCCACTCGCACAAGAGCAAGAGCATTGGCCGGAACCAGCAAGAGAACATGGATCCTCCGCCGCCGCCTCCGCGAGATCTCATGCGCACAGCACCGCCCTCCCCTCGTGTCCCGATTCGATTCGCTGCCCGGCAACGAAAGGGGGAGGCTACTGTCGTTTTCGCCACGAAAAGGAGCAGGAGGCGAGGCGAGGCCAGGCATGCCATGATTCATTCAACTACCGATAACTACTAATCATCTCTCTGTCCCCCACCGCTTCCACTGTGGAAAATCTAATGCACCGTGACAAAAATGGCCGTCGTCTTTTGGCATTTAAATTAGACTTCGTAACCCAAAACCGCGTGGCATCACGGACTTTTGGGATGAATAGTGGGGTACGTATATATGTATAGAGCAGTCGCTTTCGCATGGCTCAAAAATGTTTCCTGCTTTTCCTCCCTCGAAAACCTCCATATAGTTATTAATTTCTAACCATATGTGTCCTGTCAGGGAGAGCGAGACATGGCATGGATCACGGTTCATGCGGTCCTGGTGGTGTGAAGGAACAAAAGAAAAAAATGACATCGGTCGGGGCTGATGTCCAATCGGTACTTGAAAAACCGAGGCTTAAGACACGGCGGGGAAATTGCTCTCGTGGATCCTTGGTGTGGTTGAGGTGTTCCTCACAACAAGAGGATAGCAAGCTCTCTACGAGGGCCTCTGCAGCCTATCCGCTTGACAAACAGGGATGACGGACTCTACAGATGCGTTTCTTGTTTTAACGTGCTGGTACCCGCAAGTGTAATCCCCCGCCCCCTTGGCCGAATTTTTGTCTTTCTCAAGAGGAAGGAATACCCTTTAATTATTTTGCAATCCGGTAATCCCGAGATCCGGACGAGAATCACGATGAAGCATTTTAAGGTCTTGCTTAGAACCAAGGTCTAGGTGGTATAAAGGAGCAAAAGAAAAAATGACATCGTTTTGGGTTTGATGTTGAATTGGTCCTTGAAAGACAAGGCTTAAGATACGGTGGGGAAATTGTTTGATCAGAGTCATAAACCTACTGTACAGATATCAACTCGTTCCAAAACTTTCCGATTTTGCCAGTTCGATCCTAAACCTTCAAGCGAAATTCCAATCCAATCCTTTCGGTCAATTGGCAGAATCGAAAAGTTTATGAACGAACCGACATCTGTACAATGAGTGTAGGACCGATCGAGTAACTTTCCCAAGGTACGACCGTCGTATAATTCCACTTTCGCAAAACTTATCCCCGAACGTTCGTGTCGTTTTCAATAGAAAATGCGTTGGTTTGGCTCTTAAGCAACGCATGATTAGGGATGGAGTCCACGAAAAGACCGATGGGGTCACCCCCACATGCTATAACCTAAGATTAATTTAAGCATATAATGTGATTCCATTAAGATATAACACATAGCATATTGAGATATATAGCCTTAGACATGGGGGGGTGGGCAGCTTTCGCTTTTGGTATAACGACCGCTTTGGGATTCCGAAAGATGCGAAAGTGGTGTGTGATTTGAGATCGAATTGACGACGCACCTAAAGACTATTAACATATTAAAAAGAAATTGGCCGTGACCCCCCCCCCCTCCCATCGCGTTTGATTCTCTTTGATGAACTTGATTTTTGTTCTTCTTTATTTTCCCTCCCTCCTAATGGTAATGGACCCACACGCATTGAGCAAAAGTTGTCATCCATGAACGCGATGCTTTTTCCAGTAGGGTTTCTCGGCGGGCGATAGCCACTAATGATCCGACACGAACGCTGCACGGATCATCACTTGTGAACTCGGAATAACCCCGAGCATTCCGTTCGTAAGGCCGGATCAGATTCGCGTTGTTTCAATCCCGTTTTGTCGCTATGGCCGATTAGCACTTACGAGCTCTCTGATCGCCGCATTGAAATTGCCTATTCTCGTCGCCGCAGGGTGGGATCGAACGAAACCCTTGATGACCTAAGCAAGCGAACATTGCGATTCTTAGGAGTGGTGAATGAGGGTAGTTGGCGTTAGGGTTACATTACAATGCTTGCCCCTACTTTAGCCTAGGAACATAAGACATTTGCCTAATCTTTGTCGAAAGCGCGCAGTCAAAAAGGAGGAGGGAATACGAGGTTTCCTCCTCGCTTTGATTAAGTACCTCCACCGGTTTGTCTTTGCAGTAGAATTGATACCTCCTCCTAACTGTCAGCAAAGTTTAGTTCGTTAGTTTCATTCCCCCAAATTCTCAGCATCTTTATTCTTGCCTTTATTTTTCCTCTCTTTTTTAATCTCATGTTAATGTTGGGCATTTTGAGACAGGTATATTCAAAGTGCATGTCCTAGACTCGATCATTTGACAAGAATTGTGTCCTAGTTTTACATGCTCATAGGCATTTCCATATATGCGCAAGCAACGAAAAGAAGAAGGATGTGACAACTTAAAATTTGCGAAATCCGATATTGTTTATCGCCCCGTCGGGTATGTTCAACGTTTTTCCCGTCCAATTTCCAAAGTAGCCGAAGAAACAATTCTCGCAAAATTGAAATAAATTAAAGTAAGACGATACACTCATCATTTGAATCTTATCATTGTCGAAAGCAGTGATTTAAGCATCGTGCATTTATAAATCCATGATAACTATTGAATTTTTGCATACACTTATATTGAACTTCTAATAGAAGTGTGGAGTTAAAAATAATTTATAATATACTTAGTGTTTATTCTCCTATTTTTACCCATTTATGGATAAATGATTTATTTTTTTCCAAGGTGCTCCTGATTGAGGTCGTGCATTTGATTTTATAAGAGAGAAAATCTGCCGCGTTTCATAATCCTTCACCACTGAAAAAAGAAGGTTGTTGCCCATGTTGCCAACTATATCATAATCTCCAACATCAGGCCAGTGATTAGTGAGTCTAATCCAAGGATCCAATTTGTTTGATCATGTGGGGTCTACGGCTAAGCCTGCAATTGGAAGCTAATTAATTAGGGCCCCGCCACGAGAAATAAAAAAAAAATATGAACATTTACTTTATTCCGTCGAGGCGATGCCCGTATCTCGTCTATACATTAATCTCGATCATATATTCGCTAATGAGAGTATAAAGAAGATGATTATGTTGGTAAAAGAGATGATATAATCATATATTCTGTCTCCTGCTTTATCGCAAGGGGGTTGCTCTCGAAGAATTCTCCATTACGGAAAGCAAGCTTAGATAATGGAGGGTAGTTCAATTTTATTTTAAGGCAATCTTTAGTATAATGACATTTGCATCATTATGTGAAACATAGTTGTTGTTTTTTTTTTTTAATTTTGCAGGCACTGTGTCTAGACAAAGAGACATGATGCATCAAACGGTCACCACCCAAATTGTAGTGGATAAGTAGAAAATTTTATTTTCATTTTTTCAACATACTCATGATTATTCTTACCTTAACTAGAATTCCTACACTTATTACTAGTATTTCAAACTTAAATAATTTTTATGAAAGTCTTATTGTTAGAAAATTTGGATTTCCAATCACCTGTTTATCTAACAGTTTAAGCTTTCAAAACAATTTATAGTAATTCCACATAATTTTACGTGATATTAGAGCAAATGGTCCTAAATTTAATCTTTCCAAAACTCTTATCTATCTCCCTTATGATATTTTGGGCCAAAGTCTAGCCTACACGTAAGAGGGAGCTTTATATATTTAAACATCAAACTAGGTCTTTATTTGACGGCTTAAGTTTTTTAATAAGTTGGTAGGGCCCTCACAAAATTTCAGATTTACGTAAAACTTAAAATATACCGAGAAGAAATGAGGACAAAAATAACGAAAAGAGAGGTGAAAACAATAACTTTAGTGCATGGTTGTATGTAAGTACATAGCTTTCCTATTTCCGAAGTTTCTTGACTCTTTTTTTCTTCAAATTCATATATGTCGAAATAAATGCTTCGGTAAACCTAATAATCTTACTGTCAATTGTTAGAATACAAGGTCCCTAAATAGGGTAAATGGTTTCATTAATAGAAATTTACCAACTTTACAAATTTTGTGAAATTTCGTCAATGAAACAAGCATTGCTTCTTCTTGTTCTTCTACTTAAGTTGGATCAAATTCAATGATTCGGCGACATAAATTATAAATTATGTACAGAGGAAAGCAAAACGAACGTTGCAAAGAGTCAATCGATCTGATATATTCCACGACAAAAAAACAAATGTTGGGAAGTGGGAGTGGGTTTAGTTGGGCATCGGGGGTGTGGTTTTGATCATTTTCCCTAGGGACTATGCTCTATAGCCTGCAAAAACAATAAATATTCTGGAAATGCAGGTTAAATCTAAGAAAGCTAAGCATGATTAAAGACAAAATAACACCTCGGATGGGACATAAAGTCGCGGCGCCCCATTGTCGTATTTCCATTCCCATTTCTTTTTGGATTTACCATCTTGGAACTTTCCTATATGCTTTTTGTTTTTTTTTACTCTTGGAAAATCTATAACAAACCGGAGCAAAACTCCGACTTCGATCTCTGTGTTTCAAGAATGTTCGGCCCGAAAAATTCAGGCTTATTAAATGGAGGAAGACGACAAGTATATAAAGAGGTTTATCCCGGGATACTTAAACGATCTCACCGTCATGCAAATGAAAAGAGCTCAATGACTGTAGACTTGTCTTGCTCAGGGCACTAGGGAGGTTGATGATGACGAGCTCAAGTGAATGTTTTATTTATTATTTTATTGTTTTTATTATAAACATTTGTTTGATTTTGTTGTAAAGCTTGTAAGTAGTGATAGAATCGGTCTTTTTTTATATAATACATATATGTTTTTTTGGGGGGGATTAAAGTGAGAGAGTATTGGTCTTGGAATAGTCAAAGGGCAGCCTCTTGCTTTTCCATGGAGGAGGACTTTTGTTTTTCAAAAAAGAAGAGGGTCCACTACCTTTCTTTGTACAAAATATTGGTGGGAAAGTTTGGTTACCGGCTCCCTTTTATGACCAATGAGAATCAAAGCATATTTCACTAACCTCCCTCCATGTCGCTTTGTGCAGAGAGAGAGAGAGAGAGAGTATCTAGTTAGGGTTTCTGGTCTTTGGTGATCATGAGATGCACATGCATGCATGCCAAGTCAACAAATGAGTGCCATGGAATGTTGGTGAATAGGGGAATCCTTTTGCTTAGGTCTTACAACATAATAACACCGATTAGCTCGGACTGAAGTAGATAACCTCGCTGTAACATGTCGGGTAGTCCCTGACACTGTTGAACTCCAAAGCTAGTTCAAGAATAATGATCAACGGGGGCTTGGTCCCACGAGAGACTATGGAAGCTCCCCCAGCGCGACAGACCAAATAGTTACGCGATGCGTGCTTCATGCATGGGACGAAATGTCTATTCCAGTCAAGGGCTCCTACGCATGTTTCACATGATTCGTAGAAGAAAATTGATGAATCGGTGGATGAAAAGGGAGCGGACCTAGATAAAAGCATTTCTCCTTTCGTGATGGGTTTCTATTGTTACACCTCTTACTCGAGATGTCGATTTCTTGTTGCAGTTAGATGTATTCGATTCGGGAAACTTGATAAGAACAAATCAGGGAGGTGGAGCAGCAAGTCATGTGACTCCATATCATGAAGCCGGTCCAGATTATGATAGAGAAAAAATCGCATTTGGGGCCGAATCCTAATTAAAGACTTGTAATGGGGCATAAACAGAATATTTTAATAACTTTATTCTTTTTTGGAAATAAATGCACTAGAAGTCTTAAAACTTATCATGAAAGTGCAATCGAGTCATAATATTTTTAAAAAGTACAATCAAATTCTAAAATTTATCACAAAAGTGCAATCGAATCCAAAAACTTTCAAAAGCGCAATCAAATCTTAAAACTTGTCATGAAAGTATAATCAAGTCCTAAAACTTTCAAGAAGTGCAATCAACGGACGGACATAATCTAACTGGTTTGACAAGTTTTAAATCGCAATTGTACTATTTGAAAGTTTTAGAACTCAATTATACTTTCGTGATAAGTTTTAAAACTTAATTATACTTTTTGAAAGTTTCAAAACTCAATTACACTTTCCTAACAAGTTTCGGGACTACTTCTAACGTACTTAATTCTTTTTTTTTTCTCTCTCTCTTAAGTCTCGTTTTGTCACTGGAGAACCACACTAGCCGAGTCTTTCGGTTGAACTTGTCGCCGAAACCCTATTCCAAGTTGGACTACATGTGATAAAATCCAAAGAAATTAACAATAAAGTTGATACGAAATTTTCAAGTGAGGTTGATATTGATGTGTTCTGGCGCGCAACGAAGGCAATTAAAGTCCAATTTTTTTTGGGGCTTCGATCTGAAAAGTTGTCTTTGATCTAGAAAGAAGAGACACGACATTCTTTTCAGGCTTGATTTTGGTTGACAATTGCAACGCGCGTCGCATGCACTCATGATTTTGATTAACGGAAAATAATAACCTTAGTCCAATTTGATCGACAGCTATATGATTTTTTGTTTTGGCCAGAGACAGCTATATGATTTGTGAAACGTAAGAAATACTCATAAAGAGTCGAGAATTTAACGTGTATATGTGGTTCGTGGCGAAAGTGATTGTTAGAATGTCCGGTCCAAAAGTTCGAACTAATAGGCGAAGGGAGATCCCGTGTATATAAAGAGGGTATAGATCTCGTCGACAAGTGTTGTGGAAGTATTCTAACACTCATCTCTCACGTGCAAGCCGGGTTATAAACGACGCGTGAAAATTGACATATAAGGGGCTGCGCACGAGGAATGAACCGGGGCAGTGCCCCGGCTTTGGTACCATGTTGAAACTGTTATGAAAACTTAAGTTAATAAGTGGATGGAGACCGTCAAATCCCATGGACAAGCGGCGGGAGATACTTTAATAATAGATTTGTGAGATTGTGAACAAATTAATCAATTTGCATGAAAACAATGCGTGAGAGGGTAGATGTAACTGCTAGGATTAAATTTTAGGGACTTTGTTACTCATGATTCATATTTAATAGGGTTGCGAAAAATATAAGTCTGTGTAGTTTAATATATATTCTACCGATTGTTCTCCTTTTCCAAAATAAATACGAGATGGCCAATGGATGCATGGAAGATTATTTGGTCATTGTGAATTTTTTTTCTTCTATTTTTTATCCAAAAAAGACAAAAATTCCCTCGAATTTCAAAGTGAAAGAGAATCCTACCTAATATATTTTACTTTATTTTTGTATGTTTGAGTTCTTTGTTTATTATTAATAGGGATGCGAACCACCATTTATCATTAAAAATTTAATTAAAATAGTGTCATCGACAAAGAATATTTTGGGGATAATACTCTTCACAACATCTATCTTTTCGGCGACATATCTAATTGGAATAAACAGTCAACTAAGTGTAATGACTCAAGAAATAAACAAATATTATTGCAGCATGAATAAAATTAGGCGTTAATACCATGAAAAATCCCAAACTGATACATCTGTGACAAATTTACCCCAAACTAATTTCTTCACTACCAAAAACCCTAAACTAGTATATCACCCCAAAATAATTTTTTAACCACAAAAAATCGCAAACCTGTACATGTGTGGCAAATTTACCCTCCATTAATTTCCGTTAAATTGAATTAATACCATAAAAAATCACAAACCGGTATAGAGGGTAAAACCCAAAACTGGTATATCCGTTAACCATCGCGTATCATTTAACAAAGTAATTTGATAGTAAAATTTAACGGAAACTACCGGAGGGTAAATTTGTCACAGGTGTACCGATTTGGAGTTTTTGATGAACAAAAAATTAGTTTGGAATAAATTTGTTACATGTGTACCAGTTTGGGATTTTTCGTGGTATTAACCCTAAAATTAGCAACTTATTTATATGCGAAGTGAAATGACATGCTGCAAATACGTTGTTATGCATATGGACGTTAACATAAGTGGATCATATTCAATGTCCGATTCAAATTTATTGCGACATTAAGTATGTTAATGTTACAAATTAGTCTTAGTGCAAGTATTATTCTTGAAAGGTTGACTAGAAAAAATTTAAAAAAATTGGGGCCTTGTGCTGGGGACCACTTTCTATGCGTATTCGCAGGGAGTAAGCAAAGGAACAAAAAAATTTCAGAAAATAATAATAATAAATTACTAAAAGGAAAAAAATGCTCATTTTCAAACCAAAAGAAAGAAAAAAAAATTCCAATGCGATTTCGCAGGAAACTAACGTTCTCCATTGGAAACTTTTTTAATCCCTGAAAATTCAAAGACGAATTTGATTTGTCCATTTCCCCAATTTTTACACATACTTTTCTTCATTCCTATGTATTCTTGTCCAGTAAAAATTCTCGGGTTGGTCGGGTGCGTCACCTCGTGCGTTAGACAGGGATCGACCTCCGTCGCGTGATCGGTACGAGAAATTTCGGTGGGGGTTGCGGGCTGGTTCCACCCGTCACGTGGGATTGTTTATCGAGCCGTGACGAGCGATCGCAATCCGTTCTTTTTCCCTTAAGGTTCAAACTAGCAGCCCTCTTGGGGAAAGCAAAAGATTCAGCAGCAAAGGAATTTTTGTTAAAAAAGCAGAGCAAATCTTCAACGAGGAAAATGTTTAATAATATGTTTTGTCTTTTGTCACCAAGAGTCTCTCCTCCGCTTTCCGAGTGCCTAACAGTCTTGAACACGAAACGGCCCCCGAACGCAAGAGCGAAACGGCCCCCGAACGCAAGAGCCAAGTCGCGAAAGTGTCAAAACAGAGCAATGATGCTGGTCGAGAGTCGCTTTGGACAGAGAGAAGCGACCGTATCGCCGGGGTTAAAGACCGTAGCAGCGACTTGAACTTTGCTCTGCTTTTTCTCTGGTTTCCCACAGCCAAGCTGGGTGCTTGGAGAGAGCCACACAGACTCTGTACCCAAAAGGAGACTGACGACTCTTTGGCCATCCATGACTCCCACACCAGAGAGAGAGAGAGAGAAAGAGAGATGGTCATGTTGGTGCTAGAATGTAGAAATTTGGGTGTGGCTCGGTTTGGCCTTTTGTGCGCCTTTTTTCCAACCCCTTGCTAGTGAGAAAAAGAGGAAAAAAATTGGGAATTTGGTATTAGTTTAATGAGCCAAAAAGCAAAAGAGAGAGAGGGTGAAGAAAGCTACAGAGGCCAAAAGCCAAAAAGCAAACAGTGAAGGCGAGCCCCTCCTTATAAGACCCCCAATAAAGAACCTACTCATAAACCCCCCCTCCCACTCAACTTCCTCTGTTTCTACTCTGTACCCTGCTCTGTCTCTCTCTCTCTCTCTCTCTCTCTCTGTCTGAAGTTCTCTTTGAGTCCACTGAGCAAAGAGCATGGACTGCCAGCGCAACCCTCTTCTCAGCTGGGCATTTGTGCGCTGCCAAGGAAAGGTGTGCAATGCGACTCTTTCTTGAAAATGAAATGTTTTTTGTTCGGTGCAAGTGCGCATGGCTTTGAGTTGATTTCGCTTGTGGATGCTTAATTCCTCTGTTTTTTTTTTCTTTTTTTGTTGAGCCAGAGCATGGAGGAGCTGAGGCAGTTGCTGCTGTGCACGACTGTGGAGCTAGAGAACACGAGGGCGCTTGTCCAGGAGGAGCTGAGGAAGAGAGATGACCAGCTGATTCAACTCAGAGAACTGCTCGACAAGGCCATCAGGGAAAGGGATGAGGCTCAGGACAAGTACCAGAAGCTCTTTTTGGAGAAGCTCTTGATTCAGCAGCAGCAGCAATTGACAGGTCCTCTTTCCGGAGTCTCGAGCATTGAGGATGAACCGAGAAGAGGCATTGACTTCAACAACGCCCTCTCGTCCTCAGATAGTGATGAGAGCATTGTCTCGTCTCCTCCACCTCAATTGACTTCACCAACAACAACAGCACCGCTACCGCCGCACCAGCAACCGCCGCTCCTGTCGCAGATGATGACAGTGGTCCCGCAGAGTTCGGCGTCGGATTTCGAGCTAGTGCCTGATAAGCCGCTGCCCGAGAAGGGCAAGCTCCTGCAGGCCGTCATGAAAGCTGGGCCCCTTCTTCAGACCTTGCTCCTGGCAGGGCCGCTTCCTCAGTGGAGGCACCCTCCGCCGCCGCTCGAGTCGTTTGAGATCCCGCCCGTCACCATCCCTTCTCCTCCGCAGCATCTGCCGCCGTCGCCGATGGCGGTGCCACCGCTTCTGCTCCAAGACTCTCTGGCGGGCCTGAATGCCTGCAGTGGCATTGCCAATTGCGGGAGGTTGAGTAGAAAAAGAGGCCACTTCGAGGGGTCTGATTCACCTACAGAGCCCAAATACCAAAGGGTTCTTCTCAATTGACAGAAACCCACCTACTATATTAGGAGATCTCACTAATCTATAGTTTCTATTTGCCATTTCACACAATTAGTGATGGGGGGAAGGAAGAAACTGCAAGTTGGGTCACGTGACTGAAGTAGCATCTGTACAGAGGTTTGATTTTGATCTAGGAAAAAAGAAAAACAGAGAGAATTCCAAGTTAACCCAGGAAGGGGAGGATCAGAGAGCTGCTGCAAGCTCTCAGTTACTGTTGCTGGTGATGATTTTTGTCACTTTTACCTTTTTTTTCTTCCTTTTGCCTCTCAAATTATGCTTACCCCTTTGATTCATGACAAGCAAGGAGCTTGCTTTCTCCAAGATTGTTGCCTAGACATAGGAGAAAAGCTGTAACTTTGATATCAAGATAGTATCGGCCTAGAGTGTGACTGTGTATGTATGTGTGAGGCGAGCGAGCGAGAGAGAGAGAGAGAAAGAGACAGAGAGAGAGAGATGAGATGAGATCAAACCAAAGCATTAGTGTGGAGTTGTTAGGGGTAGGGGAGGAGATTGGGTATGGCCAACCACCGGAAGGTCTAAAGTAGGCCATTGCTTGTCGGGGTTTGTGTGGTTCCCGCAAATCAGAATCAGTATCTACCGCAAGTGTGATGTTTGGATTATATTATCTTATATTAAAGCCTCTCTTTCTCTCTCTCTCTCTCTCTCTCTCTCTCTATGTTTGCAGGAAGCATGACAAGAGCAGGATCTTCTGTTTCTTGTACGTTCTCCGTGTGATTTCCATTAAGATATACACAACCATCCTGCATTTTCCCCTCCTGGCCGATAACACTTCCTCAACGTTTAGCATATCCTGTCAAGTGCAAGCAAAATCACAATCCGGTCCATCTGATCGATAATCATTGTACAGTGCATAAAACACTCTCTCACCTAAGTGTCGTTGGTTTATCGACCATGAATGTGATGATTTAAAATGCGGAAATGTGGAAATATCATCGAACGCGATGCGACATCTCAAGTCCCACATCAGATCGAAAAAAGGGCCCCGCTAAGTAATTTTGGAAGTCAACAATCACTTTTAACCGGTCACCACCTTATATGATTGTTTAGTGTACAGATTTACCTCACGTGAATTCTGTCGGATGTTACAAATGATATCATAGTAGAACTCCCTTTAATAGATGTGTGATTACCAATTCAAAAAAAGGTTTGGTGTGATTGCCAAGGAGGACTTGGACAAGATGCAACTAGTTAAACACATCACAATGACAAAGGGGGTGGGAATAAATAGTAGTGTTATTGGTTGACGTAACATCTCAAGTCCCACGTCGAATGGAAAAAGGTCATGTTAAGTAATTTAGAAGTCAACAATCACTTTTAACGAGTAACCCTCTCATATGATTCTTTGAAATACTCCTTTTTGGGATGTACCCCACGTGAATCCCATCGAATGTTACAAATGATATCATAGCAGGATCCCTTCAATAGAAGTATGATTGCCGATCCGAAAAAGGTTAGGCGTGATTGCTAGGGAGGGCTTGGACAAGATGCAACTAGAGCGAGTATTGACGAGTGGTAAGAGCCAACACTGACTTGGATGTCACTTCTTCCAAGTGAGAGAATTTGCGAAAGACTAAGTTGCGTATCAGTCGGGAGGAGTGGGAGACCCTGGGACATCCCAAGTGACACTTTGATTGTTGACGTGATTCTTAAATCAGGATACTCCCTAAATTATTACTCCCTCACATGGTTTATTCGATAATTCCCCTTTTGAGAGTTTGGCCCACGTGAATCCGGCGCATCCCTCGCGCCTATTTCACACGTAACCAAAGAACTACTAGGCAGCGACTCTTGGAACCCTTGAAAGCCTGTCAGCAATCTAAGGCTTGAAACTCGAGACCTCGTCGTGCGATCCGTGCTCTGCCAAGCGATCTGGTACACGGCAAGGACCTTAAAGAAGAAAGATTCGTCGAAGTATGAACTCCCGAATTAGTATGAACTGCGTAGTTGACATACAGAAGACTTTCCTATCTCAAGCGCCTGCTGTGCTACACTGAGAATATCTTGTTTGACTACTTGTCCCCTTATCAACGTTTACGGCGGGTTCGTGCTACGCATGCTCACTCCAGTTCGGCGAAAATCGTCCGTATTGTTACCTGCCGTCGACTCCGTCATACAAGACGATCAAATTGCGGGATCGGGAGAGAGAGAGTGACTCGGAAGTGACACACAGGCACCGCAAAAGCCGTGACATTGTGATTGTGAAGTTTCGGAATGCACCACGGTGAAGCGAAGCCGGTGTCTCTTCTTGTCACCTCTTGGAGATGGGACTGATCAAACCCAAAGCAGATCACAGAAAGGCCTCTTCAAGATCGCATCTGATTGAGGCTCACTCTGTCTTGGGCTCCTTTAGGGACCATTCTTGTTCCGGTGAAAAAGCCCAGTTTGTTTTTCGCTGGCCTTGTGTGCCGTGTGCCTCTTCCATTGAACAGTCTTGATCAATGAAATTGCAGGATTGAGGTCACCAAAACTTTTGTATAACGTTTGGATAGATGAGGTCAGACCACATCCTTGACATCCACGATCCAATAATTTAGGACCGGGCACGTGGGACTCGGCATTCGGACATGTGGTGGCCCGTCTTGATTGTCTTCTGGGCACACTTCTGGCGTGCTTGTTAACTTGATCACTATTAAATTAGGCCTACTAGATTATCACATAACTTTAAGACAAAATGAATTCAATTCTATGTTGTCACAGATTCCCCCGTGGAAATGGCCTTATCGCGGGCTGTTTATTTCATACATGTACAGAACCGAAATGATGGCTGACGAGCAGGGACTCTCCGTTCTTTCTTAGGCCGGCGTGGTTGAACAAAGATATATCATTTGTGACATCAGAAATCAAATGATTGATTAAAGGAGTAAGATCCGTTTCCCATCTATGGAAAACTGTACGCTCTTGAAATCATCGCACTGGAGTCTTCACATGTAGTTGTCGTCGTCAGAGTTTGCTCCAAGCTGTTTCATAGGTAACTAGATCAGTAAAAGAAGAGCCATAAGGACAAAGCTGCACAGTACCATTAAATTAATTATGTCAATCGACATTTCAACACCGGCCATCGTCTGGATCGAATTCTGATGCTGTCCGTGACATTGTGATGGATGTCATTTTGTACAGCTTCCTGATATGCAATTCCAGGATAATAAGGTTCATAAAAATCAACAGGACTCCTTCAAATTATGTTTTTCAAGTCGATTCAGTTATCCAAACATCAGATTTTAGAGAAAGATGGTCCATTTGGTTACTAACAGATTGTTGTGTATCCATTTTTCAAGTTTAGCATCCTCCTCTGCTCGCATATGGCATTATAGAGAAGCTTTAACCCCACCAGAAGTCCATGTTTTCTAGACGGACTCCCCTGTAAGACAGTTAAGAGCCAATTTTAACGATTCGATCACGCCCTTTTTAGATCAGTCTAGCTTGCGGATTTTCACTATTTTTATTTCTTCTGCTCTAATCCATGTGCAAGATTATCTTATGACGCTCTCTCTGTCAGTGATTTTGGTCAGTTTTTAACATGAGATGGCTCGCAATTTCAGACACTCCATCTCTTTCGCCCAACAGCATGAGCTTAAATGGTGTCCGACTTCTTTCATAAGCTACAACGTTCTGTCGTCATGAGCCGGTTTTCATCCATGGAAGAGCCAATCATCTCAATTATTACGGTTTATACTTGCAGACGAAGAATAATTTATTCTAACATTATTGAGCTTAGTATAATGTGGGGTGGCAGGATTTCGCTCTCGGAGGATCTATCGCTACAATGTTTTCCATCCACAAAATGTCGATTGTCTCATACATCAACTCGGAACTATTGTTTTGGAACTACTAATTTATCTGAAGTGATGTCAATCGATTTGCAGTATTTTATGTAAGAAGTTCCGAATCAGCAGCTCTATTGATTCCTTTCACATTGACAACTTATATATAAGTGTTGTCAAACTCCTAAAGCCACCAAGCGTAAGGCCTCTAGCTCTTAAACAATTCGTCGCATAAAGAAATGGATAGGATCGATCAATCCAAAAATCTCCTGATGCACTCCAGTGACTTCGAGCTCCCGTACTTCATCGAAGGAGATAACTTCGACCAAATGATCGATCTGATCCGAGGAGAGAGTGTTCATCCTATTGCGAAATTGGGTTATGAGTCTGACCTTCTTGATGGTGTTATGAGTGGTGGGCAAGTCATGCCAACCGCAGGAAATGCTTTTGGCTATGATCACACTTCCTCTATCAATTGTGATTTTGTTCTTGACTCGCTGCCGATCCTTGGAGAGGAAGTGAAGGATTATCTGGAAGATGAGAATGATGGGGAGGATTCATCAGGAACCACCACCACCACCACCACCGCGACGGCCACAACACCGACCAAGAGGACGAAGACCGACAGGTCAAGGACTTTAATCTCAGAACGGCGAAGGAGGGGCCGGATGAAGGACAAGCTCTACGCTCTCCGTTCCTTGGTTCCTAACATAACAAAGGTATGTATCATGTCGTATCATACTCTTTCGTAGAGCAATTTTTTTCACTGGAGGATTATGAGGTATTGCCAATTTAGCTATATGAACAAACGGCTGCGTTTAGTAAGGCAGACAACTGAGAAAAATGCAAGCAAGACATTGGTGCGCGGCTCATAGAATTTGAATAATCTCTTCTTGTGGGCAGATGGACAAGGCCTCAATAGTCGGGGACGCCGTGCTCTACGTGCAAGAACTCCAAACGCAAGCTAAGAAGCTGAAAGCCGAGATCGCCAGCCTCGAGGCATCGTGGGCGGGCACGGGACTGAAGAGGCACCAAGCGCAAAATGAAACCACGAAGAGGATTCAAGCCGCGAACAGCAACCATCCCGTATGCAGGAAGATTCTGCAGGTTCGATCGAACAGATGCTACTCTACTTCATCATTTCCTCCATCATGCGCGAGCGATGGCCCAAGCGTGACTCACTCAAGAATGCATTGTGAACTACTCAGATGGACGTGTTCCAGGTGGAAGAACGAGGGTTCTACGTGAGGCTGGTGTGCCACAAGGGAGCCGGAGTGGCCGTGTCTCTGTACAAGGCCCTCGAATCGCTGACCAGCTTCCATGTTCAGAACTCCAGCCTGGCCGCCGCTGCAGAGAGATCTGTATTCACTTTCACTCTCAACGTAAGAAGAAGAAGAACTCGCTCAGTAGGAATCACCGGCTTTTCACTAGACACTCTCAAACTCTCCTCCCTCTGTTATACCATCTTGATCAAGGCGTTCGATTGATCTGTTTCCTGGTGTCAACAACAATGTCAGGTCAAAGAGAGCGAACAGGACGTGAGCCTCCCCAACCTGAAGCCGTGGATCACGGCGGCGCTGCTGAACCAAGGATTCGAAGTCAAACCGCCGCCGCCATCATCAGCCGCCTAATCGACCTCGCGTCTGCCGCCCTTTTTCGTGTGCCTAAAACTCCTTGAAACCCCCGTTAGATCACCTCAAGAAACGACGAGAAAGTCAACTATTTTGCTTGTGATCTTTTGTTGTACAAAAAAAGCTGTCGCCGCCGCCGTCGGATAAGTCGACGGTGGAAAATCATTTTCTCTCGAGTAATAAGTTTGCTGTATTCGACCAAAACAAAATAAAAGTTTGTGATTTTCTCGATTGTACGAAACAGTATAAGTCCGTGTATTTATTATTTTTTCTTTCCGGAGATCAGATACATATTTTTATCCCTCGAGAAAGAGAAAATATTCAGTGATTGCAAATCACCAATTTTCTCCTCGAGAAAAGTTCGAGTTCTTTGTTTTTTTCCCGGATCATTTGAAGAGTGGAGTTATTGTTGTTATGATGGAACGGTATTTTTTTTTCTCCCTCTGGAGTTTGGCAAAATGAAATTGATTAGGGTGCATTCGTTTCATTGAAAATTTCATGATAAAGGAAAATATTTTTCATAAAAATCATATTTTCAAGGAGAATAGTTTGAGAAGGGGAAGTGGTTTTTACTCGATCTAAGCTAGTTATTTTCGATCCATGAAAAATAGTCTTCCATAGATTGATCAATTTTCTGTTATCTAAACACCGGAAAATCGAAAAATAATTTTCCGAAAACAGTTTTCCCTCAAACAAATAAATACCGAACCCACTACTGAGTTATGACAAAGAAAAAAAAATCTAAAACCCACCTAAGGTGGAAAAGTATATTCGGCAACGATTATACAAATCAATAATGATATACGGTGCAATAAACCAATCAAAAGTAAATTGTCCATTCAAATTCAATTTATCGATTTTATATATAACACTTATATAAAATAATATGAGATTTATGCTCCATTTATTTTATTAAAAATAAATGATTTGAAAAACATCTTTTTAAAAAGGGAAAATTCCAATTAAGTACCCCAAGTGGAGTTCTTTTCTTAAAAGAGGACCCAAAGTGAACATGATGTCAAATAAGGGCCCGAAGTACTCAATTCGTCTCAGGTAAGGGCCTGGGTTCGCCAGCCGGCCAAATCTCGCCAGCTGGCGAGCACAGTATTGTTCCGGCAATCAGAACAATACATTTCCTCTCTGTTTTTTTTTCCCTATTTTGTTTTTTTCTTTCACTTCCCTCCCCTTCGTCGACCATAGCCGGGGCCGCCAGAGGTCGCTGGCCTCAGGTGGAGGCCGCCCTCGCCCGACGCCGGCGAGGGCAACCCTTGCCCTCGCCTGACGCCGGCAAGGGCGGCCCTCGACTGGGCTGGGCAGGGTCGGGTGAGGGCGAGGGTTGCCCTCGCCGGATCTGGCAAGGGTCGCCGTCGCCCGCCCGAGGCAGGCGTGGGCGGCCCTCGACTGGGTGGGCGAGGGCGACTCTCACCGGCATTGGGCGAGGGCGACCTCCACCTGAGGCCGGCGACCTCCGGCAGCCTCGGCTATGGCCGGCGGAGGGGAGGGAAGAGAAGAAAAAAAACAGAAAAAGGAAAAAAAAAACAGAGAGGAAATGTATTGTTCTGATTGCCGGAATAATACTGTGCTCACCAACCGGCGAGATTTGATCGGTCGGCGAACTCAGGCCCTTACCTGAGACAAATTGAGTACTTCGGGCCCTTATTTGAGACTGATTGAGTATTTCAGGTCCTTATTTGACATAATATTTACTTTTGGTCCTCTTTTGAGAAAAGGACCCCACTTGAGGTCCTTAATTGGAATTTTCCCTTTTAAAAATGATTGCTCATATCATTTATAAAAATGATTAATCGAAAAATATTTTCATTATTTAAGATTATTATCGATAACGAAAAAATATTTCGTGGACAAATTATTTCAAAAAACATAAATTAACTTTTAAAAAATATTTTCAAAATCATTCCTTATTGGCCTCTAGAGCCATAGGAATACGTAGCGACCGTGAGAGCTCTCTCTTCGTTATCTGCTCTCTTCTGGCGGCCGCTCAAGCGATGATGCAAGCTGCAGCGGCGGCCATGGCCGCCCACGCCCTCCTCCTCTCTCCTCTCGGCAGCCCTCCGGCGCTCGTCACCGCCTTCAGCGGCGTCTCTCTCAGGCCGGCTCCCGCTTCCGTCGCCCTCTCCGCCGTCACCCCCAAGCCCCTCACCGTCGCCGCCGCCAAGAAGGCCGTCGCCGTGCTGAAGGGCGCTTCCAGCGTGGAGGGCGTCGTCACCCTCACCCAGGAAGGCGATGGTCCGTTCTGGGTATCTTCTCTTGATTACTTTCCCGGGCTCTTTTTGTTTCTTGCGGTCGTGTCATTCTTGGGAGCTCGGTTCCGATTATCAGATGCTGTTTGGTTTGTAATTACGACGATGAGCATTGGTATTCTTAGTCTGCATTGTGCGGTTGATGATAGTTGGGGAGGAGTGGTGCAGTATGGTTGGTTCAAATTTCAAATTTGATTCTGGTTTGGAACTGGGCTGGTCGTTTGCTACTGAATATTCTTGTAGAAATTCAATAAGGGGACTTCTAGCTGCTGAAAGGCCTCTTTTATGAACGAACGAACTGATAGGCTCATGTTCTGTTCCGGTCTCTGAAATTAGAATGCTCACTCTTTTGAGACCGAGATTTTGTCTGGAATTCATTGGTTATGCATAACTTAGTTGGAAGCTCAATAGCTCCTGATGAGAGCAATATCCTAACCCGCTTGCGTTATTTAGGCCCCACGACAGTCAATGTTCGCGTCGCTGGGCTAACTCCCGGACCTCATGGGTTCCACTTAGTAAGTTATCTCTCATTCTGTATTTATTCGGCAAACCAAAAGCGTACATTTGTGTATAAATTCGTGTTTTTCCTTGATCATTTTCTTGGTATAGCATGAGTATGGGGACACAACCAATGGATGCATCTCAACAGGTAATTGTACATGTCTCGAACTGAAATGATCTACTTGATGACAATTCTCATCTTTGACCCTTCTCGCCTTTGTCCGCTCCATGTTTTGAACTGTAGGACCACATTTTAACCCAAACAATTTGACACATGGGGCTCCTGAAGATGAAGTCCGTCATGCGGGTGACCTGGGAAACATAGTTGCCAATGCCAATGGTAACGATTGCACAAATGCCTGTAGTTTGTTGTGTTCTTCATATATTGATATTGTTTATGGAGGCTTTTTGTATTGTGCATGCACAGGTGTGGCAGAAGCAACAATTGTTGATACACAGGTACTGCTGGGAATTCTACTATTCTTTCTGTATTACTGGCCCATGTTTTGCATGCATGACTGGATTCTAGCTTGTCTGCAGTTTTTTAAACTCTGATTGCTCGGCACTGTTAACTTTTATCATTGGTCGAGTGTCCAGATACCACTGAGTGGTCCAAATGCTGTAGTTGGAAGAGCTTTTGTTGTTCATGAACTTGCGGACGATCTTGGAAAGGGTAAGCATCTAAGCATTGCGGACAACCTTGTTTCACATCCTCATACTTGCAGTCAATGTTGTTGGAGAGATAAATTCAATCACAAAACAGACAAAAAATGAGAGAAAACTCTTGAACTGACTAACACCTTTGAATCCAGCAATTATGCAGCTGGTTTTGAAATGCCTTAAGGCATTTGATCATCCACTGGAGTTTGTTCTGTGGATTATAGGGAGCATAATTTCTTCTGGAACATTCTGATGTTTCTTATTTCTCTTCCTGTAGCACATCTTTCACCCAGCAAGTGTTTTTGTTTGTCAGAGCAAATGGTTTCTTTTCCTGTGAATGAGCTACATTGCTAAAATTGACGATCCTCATTCATATAACTATAATTAAAGTATGTCCATGGCTATCATCAAACTCAATCAACGACAAGTACTAAGAATGATTATTAAGGCTTTTCATGCTTACAAAGTTAATATTTTGAAAGATGGAGGAAAAGGACTACTGCAGGATAAGTTGTCCCAAATAGTCAATCTATTAAATAGAACTACAAAGCTTATAGAGAATCCTACAATCTTTCATTTGGAATTGCCATAGTAAGTTAAGGACAAAGTAACTCTGTTGTAAGATGGACTACTTTCTTTTTTGGTTGCGGGTAATGGCAGTCTTCTGTTTAGTGAAGCAGCTGGAAAAAAATTCTCTACAAGAAACAGAGCATCCGGTTGTTTTCCATCATTCTGTCTCCCCGTCTTAATTCTCTTCAATGGTTTGGTTCATATCGATTTATCCATCTGTTGTAGGTGGCCATGAGCTGAGTCTAACCACTGGCAATGCAGGCGGGAGATTGGCATGTGGTATGGCCCAGGTTTCCATGTTACGCTATATTAATTACCATATTGGAATTCTGTCTTTTGTTGGGTCTCAGTATATCTCCCGTGAGAGCATCTTCATTTCTTCATCTTGCAGTCTCTTTGAACTGTTTTCGAGATCGCCTGTGAAAACTGTGTTCTGTTATTGTTCTTATATCTAGCTAAATGTAACTACCTAGCTTACTTTGGTAGGGTTTTTAGTGCGGGGAAGTTAAATGGACAGGACTGTTATTTAATGATTCCATAAAGTATGTAAATTTATATTTCAATAGAATATGAATAACAGGTCTAGTTCTAGTGATGAATTTCCGGGGCAATTGATATAGTTTACAACTTCATATCCAAAGGATGGGGATTATAGAGAGCGAGCTAGATTTTGAACTGTTATGTTCACCAACAGTGATCTTTCTGGGACGAGCTATCTTCGCCGAAGCTTATATTTAGTGTTATGTTCCTTCCCTGCATCAGCATGAATACTCATGCCTTTTGGAAGCACGAGCCAAAAGGCATTAGATGGTATCTATTTCCCTATGGAGCTTGATGTAATCAATCATCTTTCCATTCAATTTCAAGTCTGAATATCATTCGCTTGTTGTGAGAGTAGCATTTCAGAATCTTGATTTCCTTTTACTACGACCTTCCCTTTGTTATTCTAAAGTTGCTTTCATTTCTTTCTGTGATTATTGCGCAGGTGTGGTGGGTTTGACTCCACTCTAATCCTTCGCTTTCAGCGTTCTTGCTGTCCTCTGTGTGTTTACCTCCTTTCCTAGAGTGATGTGTCATTCCTTGTTCCAAGGGTGTAACATGGCATTGTGAAGACAACCCTACCGTATGGTTTTTGGCCTCGATTGGCCGTGTATGGCTACTATGTGATTTGTAGATGTTGAAGTTTCCTATTAATCACGAAACAATGGATCTAAGTCATGTCATATCAGGTGAATGACATTTGATATTGTTGTGTGACGGTGGTTATTATATCTCGCTTTTCACCAAAACCTCCAAGTGTCGAAATGAAGTTCAGGTCAAACCTAAATGGACGTCAAAAGAATACATGTTCTACCGTCGGCGAACCAAGATTTCAGTGGCTGTTTGGGATTGACATTAGCTTGGTCACTTGTTCAGCATCATGAAAAATCTGCAGATCTGTTGCTTCTATGCCATGGCTCCAAAAAACCACTTATGCAGGCCTCGTTAATGTTTGGCTACCATCATGTTAAGCCCATATATGAGTAAAGGAAACTTGGTAAAAAGTCACGTCTCGAGAGATGCTTCCGAAGGAAAGTTTCCAAGTTTCTAGGGTACGAGATCCGTTAGGTGTGACTTGAAACGCCGATGGGGTTGCGAAGGGTTCAAGATCCTTGACCGATGTAGAAACGCTCTTCTCCGATACCAAGATTTTGCTCTACAGCTTGATTTCGTTGTACGAGTTTTATTTGCTTGATCTGTTAGAACCAAACCTACCATTGTGAACCATTCAAATTGCCCTTCAAAACACAAATGGTCCTTGTGAGGGCACTAACGAATTGAAAGCGTCACTGAAATGGATTGGTTTAGAGATGAGGAAGAGTGATGGAGTGTGTTGCAAGATTAGGAGTTAGGCTTGAAGTGAGCAATTGATCCAATTAGTCAAAGAGGTGAGAGTGGTTGCAAGAGAAGTTGGATTGAGTAAATTGGTTGCAACTCCCAAGCAGTTCCTCCCACCCACAACACTCCCTACGAGCTAGTACTGAACACACTATCGCTCGCCGCCACTTGGGACCTAAGGTTTCAACTAACAAGTAGAAGGCGAATCCATTAAAAGCTGGAGGTAGGGTAGCGTGTCTCCCGTTATTTGTCCCGTTGCGGCGCTACAAAGGGATGACCCTTCACTATGTAGGCTCGCCAAATCCCGGAAGAGAAGCTTCGACCTCGTGTGCTACGTACTTTATATTCAATCATGCAAGCGTGCAAAGATCTTTTAACAAAACTATCTCTCTGGATAATGATCAAGAGCTCGCACCGATGTCATCCATTTCGCATCGCCCGGATCGACGATGTGGAAGTCGAGTTTGTAACTTGCTGTTGATTGGATTTATTACATTGTGTAGTCCTTTTTTTTTATCATTTGGGTGTCTCTCTCGGATGAGGTATGAGCGGTTTGAGTCAATGAAATGTGGATTTTAGATAATCAAGAGAAGGATTCCCCCGAAAAAGTCCAACCGGTTGAGGGAGCGTCTTGTCGTGCGCATGCAAACGAGCGTTGAAAAGATGAGGGATAGCTTTTGCGTAACGTCCAAGGCAAAGGATGGAGAGGAAAGACTAGGCACTTAGGCAGGGCGAATGCCCAAGATGCATTGCTCCTTTCTAATATGCAATTGAGAAAAATCAAGGAAACACAATGAGGGCCTTCAAGCCTAGGATTGCCTTTTTGAGTTTTGAAACAAGGAAGATTGAATTGATGCGGTTTTGTACCGTCGGCCGCGATGGGTTCATGCTAAGTATGTGACCGACAAGTGACCAAGTTGATGCGCACGGCTTTGATTGGCGATTAGAAGACTCTGGGCAGAGATCCAGTTCCGCATCGCTTGCGCGTGCACGAGTAGCGCGGTGTATATTACTTGGCTCCGCGGAAGGTGAGGCCATTCTACACCTCCCCCCTTTGGCGTGCGTTTTGAGCCTCCGTATACTCGACACCTCCGTTCCTCGAGCCTTAAAGAGCAAATTGACTTAGTAATTTGCGACCGAACAGTGAAGTCACGGTACATACGAGAAATAAACCATTTACAAAAACCTATCATATCGATGGGGCCTCATGCCCGAGCACTCCGAGAATGCTCTCGGTCCTCTTCGAGAGCAGCAAACGTGTCAAATCGGAGTTGAACATGTCCTAAATCTTCCTATGGTACTTCATTCGATTCTCCACGACATCACACGATACTCGAACTTTCGACTCGGCTCATCTCTGTGGACACACCGAACTCGCCGTGTCCACACGTTATGTCCGAACTTTCCATCTCGTGGACATGGTGATGCAACACCAGAAAGCACGAAAAGGGAAAAGGTCATGGGAAAAATAAGGGCCGCTCATGACTTTCCTTTCTGGAGCAACTTGGCCCCTGAACTGTGCACTTCCCATACTGTTGCAACTTGCATGCATCACTCAGTAGCATGAGACTCATGATTTTTTCGAAAGCCAAATTTCCCACGAAAATCGCATTTTTCGCCCCGGAAAACTCGATTTCTTTCATTTGGGTCCCCATAAATGGTCTTCAACTGTCGAAGATAACAGGGGGCAAAAAGAGCATAAAAAGAGTGGAAATTTTGCTTTTTGGTGGGAGCCGTCCTGATCAGCAAAAGGATATAGCACAACTGCACTGAACTAGTGGATGCGCCTCTCTCGGCAAGTAGGCGTCATCGCGCGGGTGATTTATTAGATATTTCTTTTCAACAATTTATTATTTCTGTTGCTGTTTTTATTATTATTATCGCTTTTTTTTAAAGGGGCATGGAAATTCAGATTTCGCTTTCAAAGGGACAGTTAGTTCACTGACAACCAAGGAAAAATAGGGGCTGCAGCGAGAGAGGGTTTCGGATTGAGATTCTCGTTTTTGTTCACTGACAACCAGGAAAAAAGGGCGGGGGAAAATATAATATTGAAGAGAACAAAACGAAAAGGGGAAAAAGCCGCACAAAAAAAAAATCATCCTGTTATATCGACTGTGACGAATTTACTCTAAAGTTTTACTTATGTATTATATTCACCCTCTCCATTCAGGGTTTCGTCAGATGATTTTTTGACCAAGATAACGTCGTTTTTATTAGCACTCTAATAGACATGCGACCTTGCTGGTAAAGGGATTGAGAGGTGGGGACGCTAGTATCACAGATGCGGGATTTAGCTCCCGTGCTCTGTAAGGCACAGAACAAAAGTTAGAGAGCGGGAGGAGTTAAAAGATATGATAGACCACAAAAGAAAAAATAAAGCCAAGTGGGCACCATGGCAACCTCGTCTGCTTCCTAGCGTCTATGTAAAGCTAATTTTTAACGGTACTCATCGCACGGGTACGGATTTGGAATTTTTTGTATCGCGGAAAAAAGAAAAAAGTCGAGGGCAAATGTATCGTATAGCATGCATAATTTGAGGCGGTTTTTTTTTATGGCTCCTTTTTTTTCCCTATATTTATTTCATTTCATTTCATTTCATGTATTTGCGATTTTTTATTTTTTTTTATTTTTTCCGGTTATATCTGAGGATGGGACGTGGTTGCAACTAACAAGGGGGTGCCGTGTGGGTGGCGGTGGTTCGGCGAGTGGCTGAGAAGCTGCTGCTGCTGCTTGCTTTGGGAGTGACGTGTGAACTGGAGAGTGGGGAGAGTGGGGAGTGGGAGTTGGAGTGAGCTTTGTACCAAGTTCCAACTGACGCTGCGGGATGACAACTTGCGGCCGCCCACCCCGCAAAACTCTCAGCGCTCCGCGCGTGCCCCGCACAGCCTCCGCTCCTTTACTGTTGCTATCATTAATCTCGTCGTGTTTTGTGTGGGCGAGGGCGCTCGCGTGCGGAACGGGCCGCCCAAATCAGAAACCGCCACGATCGAATCGAACTGGCTGGTTCGGTTCGATTATCGGGAGTATCGATTCAATTTCCAATCCATAAAACTGAAATCTGTGCTCGGGCGGTCCGGTTCCAAGGGAGAACCAAATCAGACCAGACCGACTGCGTATACATTTTTTTTTTTATTTCTTCAGAAAAATTAGTAAAATGGAAATAAACACAAAGCAAACTTCATTAAAAAAAATAGTAAAATGTAAACTAAATACTAAGTGACCGGTTCCATTGAACGGGACCACCGGTACAATCCGGTTCCTGTTCCTAGGATCAACCGGTCCGGTCACCGATTCTCAATTTTGGAAATCGGTCCGGTTCCCAGTTCCACCTTGGAACCAAACCATGAATTGATCACCTCTAGGTGGGGGGAAGAACAATCATGTCGGACCCGGGAAAATCCCATAAAAAAGCTCCTGACTTTAGGTTCGACTTTGTTCCTGTTCCAAATTTCTTTTCCCAAAAAAAACCCACAAACTTTCACCCTAGCCCCCAAATTTGCCCACCGTTCAAGAAATGTAGTGCTTTTTTGCCAAAATTATCAACATCCAGACAATTTAGAGGTTCATCATCAGCATTCGCTGTATCTTCATCAACACCCATGCTTTCGTACAGAACAACATCAGCCTCCCGATACTAGGGAACCAATGGCAATTTTTGGCCGGAGGGTTGACGGGGTACATTTGGGGGCAAAATGAAAGTTAGCGATTTTTTTTAAACAAAATAAATTCGAGGTAGAATCAGGATTGAACTTCAATATAGGGATTTTTATTAGGGAATTGGACCCATTGGACTAAGCTCAATTCGCTAATCTTCATGGTTTCATGTTATCTAATTTCCCCATGGTGATAATTGTATATATCATATATATATCGTATATATTTGGGCCCAATTCCCTAAAAAACCCCCAACTTTAGTTTTTGTCCCAATTATATTCCAAACTTTTTTTTGTCTCATAAAAAATCCCAAACTTTTACTTTTGTCCCAAATCTTAAAAAATTCGAAAAAATAAAAAATAATATTAAAAAATTGGACGAAAAGTTAACTGGGTAGATTTGGAACAAAAGTAAAAGTTTGGGGTTTTTTATGAGACAAAAAATAATTGGGACAAAGATTAAAGTTGGGGATTTTTTAGGGAATTGGGCCTATATATTTGTGTGTATATATATATCTTAATTATGTTAATTCATTTTTATTAGTGTATTCGTGCAGATAATTATCGACAATATCCTTTGCATAAAGTGATAAAAACTGCTCCAAAGTTTCTGGTGGGAGGATGGGATAGAACCCAAGAGAATAAGGACAGGATTCTTGTCCACTTTCGGTTTATGGTCCGTCCGGTGCCCCAAAATGCAAAATCCATAAAGTTAAAGGGCCTGCATATTCTCCAAGAAATGATAATTAAAAAAAATATCCCCCCAAAAAATAAAATTTTACTTCGAATTATAATTTTTTATTTTTATTTTTACGGGGGATGGGACGTGACGGTACAACGTGTGGAGTCATCGTTACTTTTGTTGCCGTCCTCGAATTTTTTCTGAATGGATTTCTCATGGATATCCGTCTTTTTTTTTCTGTCGAAATTATTCCAAATGTCAAAAGGAGTTTTAGTTGGCCGACCATGCAAATATCGAGAAATGTCTGGCCAAATTGAAATATCAGGTACTAAGGGCGCGATCGTATATCAACATATGGCGATTTGACTACAAGGCGCATCGAGTCTGATTGAAATTAAATTGATAAATAGAGTACGTACATCCCACGTAAGAGAAATACATTAAATTGCGGGTCGTTTATTCGTCGTCCTCTGATCGTGCAGCACCAACATTTTCTATCGGATTACATCCGACGGCTCTCTCCTCGCCTCGACGGGCAACAACTTTTAGCTGATCCCTCACACATCATGGTGCGTCGAAGCTTAATTTACTCTATCAGAAGTACCAAATCATGACGAGAAAATTAAAAAAGAAGAAGATGAAATTGACCCAAATCAGTCGGAAATACATGAAGAGCCACCGCACTATAAAGGGGAAGGAGTTTAACGCCTAAGCAGTTGCTTTTATGCCCCTTTCAATACGGATTTTTAGGTAAGCTGCCCAATTTCTGTTGCACTACACTCTCGCTCACCCCGAACCCTAACAAAAAATCTCCATCTTTTTAAGAGGCCCCTATAAATTAAATATAAAAAAATGACATGGCCGGTTAGAGACCGTACGGTCTCAATATCATTCTACTTTGATTTTGGTAATGTTAAAATAATTAAATATTAAACAATGCTTTCATCTAACAGCTTAACCTTTTAAAACAGTTGACAGTAATTTCATAAAATCTCACATGGTATCAGAGTTAGTATTAGGCAAAAAGACTAGCCAAAGCTTGAGGGGCAGCAAAAGCAGTAACATCAAGACATGTAGGTGGGTCGGCTCATCAAGCTCCCATCGCGATAGGATCCACACAACAATTGATTATTTTCTTCACCGACAGACACCCGCGCTCGAAAATAGATAATACGTTATTCCTTCTTCTCTTTACCGGCCTTTTTTTTTTGGTCCAACTAACGCGAATTGATTTCCTTGGTTAACAATAATTGTAATTTTGCCAATAATAGCACGTTCTTTAAACTTTCAAAAAAACAACACCGCAGGGTCAAATGAACCGCCCTCTATCTAACAAACGACGAGGGGGGAAAAGGAGGGACTTGCGCGGGGGCGTGCATATCAAGCAAAATGAGGAAGGGGGATTAGGAACGGCCGATCCCGATTAAACGGGGTTCCTAATCGCGATTAATAAAAATGGAAGATTCGCCCCCGCTCCCCCTCCCTCTAATCTAATGTCATTAGGGCTTCGCTCCAAAGGGTCAGTGGAAGAAACGTTGTTTAGTGGCTACGTGGTCAACGCATCGGAGCAATAATGCGAATTCGAATCATTGGCGTGTGAATTGGAAAGAGAGATCAGTAGTGAAGGAAGGAGGAGAGATCAGTAGTGGCTTTGTATGTGGATAGCATGGGGAAAAGCCACTGCGACTTTTGGCCATTATACTATACGACGAGGTGGGTCGTGGGAGCACATGCGAAGGGAGGAAGTTCCTTGTCACACCCGCAAAAGCATCTCCCATCTAATAATCTCTTCTGACTTTGGCTCCACTAATTTCGCCGAGTTCCTTTTTTTTTTTATTATTATTATGGTTTGCATCCTAGTGTTGGTAGATCGTATGGTGATGACTTGATGAGATCGAGATCGAGATCGATGCCCATAGGGCTTACCTAATTCATATGCACGGCGAGATTCGGCCGGAGGGACGGCATTGGAATTTTGCGTACGGGTTTTGGAACTCGGTGTCCGTTTGTCTGAAGAAAAAACTATTTCCGAGAAATTGTTTTTCGGGCTTTCCGGATGACGAAAAACCAATCGACTTATAGGAAATATTTTTCACGAGCTGAAAACAAGCCAGCTTAAACTGGGAGGAAAAGACTTCTCCTCCTAGCAAGAAGGGAATTAATTTTTCCTGAATCACCAAATAAATGAAAATTAACTATTTTCCTCGAGAATGATTTCTATGGAAAATATTTTCTTTTATCGTGAAATCTTCTCAGCGAAACAAGAATCGATATTCGCATGACAGATTAACGGCTAATCGGACGATTTCTCCGCCTCGTTTGATTGGTCATGCTTGCCTTGAAAGCCACTTAAAAATCACGTAGCGCGTGAAGGGCGCTTTGCATGCTTTCAACGTGGAACACGGTGCCCTTCGCTGTACAAGGGGGGGGGTCGCGTCTACTCGTGAGTCGTGACCCCTTCTTTCCGCTGGGCACCCAATGCCGGTTGAGAATTAGGACAAAACACGGAGAAGCGGACTCGTCACGTAAAATTCACCGCACACCAACCCTTTCGCTTCCAAAAACGGGTCCCCCCAGCCCTTCGACCCCAAAACAAAAAAACAAAAAAACAAAAAACAAAAAAAGGGGGTCCCCCCCCCCAAACTCTTCGCGGCCCCCCACGCTACAATCGCAGCTCGCGACCAGCGACCCCTGCCCGATCCGATCCGACCCAACCCGCCGCCCCCTTTGAACCTGAAACCGAGCTCCGTCTTCGCCCGGCATTCTTCTCCCGAGCCGACACGGTCGGTCAGGTCGCGATCGTCGACAGGGCAGATTACAAATCCGAGAACGGGCGAGAGGAATTCAGGAGAGGCTCCAGCTACACGATCCTAAGAAGAGAGACGATGTGCTCACACAACTACATAATCCTCAATTCCTACGCTAGGCCGACACATGCAAACGGAATTCGGAGTTTCGCAGGTTATTTTTCTCTCTTCCGTTTTCTTAAGCTAATTTTTCAGGTGCGCAATCGTTCGGCGGAATATCAAATTACGCGAGCAGTCGGACGCTAACAACTGGGAAGCAGCGGGACCCACGCTCGCTCGCTCCCCCGCGAGCGAAGGGCTCGCCACGTGTCGGCGCGTGGCGAGCCGAGGTTGATCTCCACGCGCGGGAGTGGCGCGTCCCGGGCAATGGGCCCGACCTTTCCTTCCTCCCCTTTCTCGTTCCCCCACCCTTCCTTCTAATCGATCGGGGCTTGACGTAGAAACAATGGTTAAGTCGCTCACGGACGGCGCTTGACCGCCACTACCTTGTGCAAATACGATACGCACCACTCAAGTCCCGCTCAGCTCATCATCGTCACTATATATACGTGTGTATGTTGCTCACACACCTCTGCTCCATACCTTACATTGACGAGGCTTCTCGTTCTTCCGCGCTCGCTTTTCCTTTCCCTAGCTACGATCGATCGGTCGTTCGCTCGTGTCGCGTTTCGCGTACCGGAAGGAGTTTCGGCCGTCCATCACCTTCTGGGTGTGGTGGTGGTGGTGGTGTTACGGGAGGTGATGGATCTTGAGTACCCAGAAGAGTTCTCGAGCGGTAGCCGCGATGGTCGTTCGCAGGTGGCCGCCAAGGGTAAGCGCGCGAAGCGCCAGAGGCCGGCATCCCCGAGCTGCGGCGGCGGCGGCGGCGGGGGCGCGGCCTCCATGACCTCTTGCTCGTCCAGCGGCGGCGGAGGTGTAGGAGGAGGAGGAGGAGGAGGAGGAGGGGATGCCAGCTCGGCTTTGTCCCCGTCGTCTTCTTGCAACAACGTGGTGTACTCGAGCGCGGAGGAAGAAGAGGAGGACATGGCGAATTGCCTTATTCTCTTGGCGCAAGGCGATGGCCGTCCGAGGCCGGTTGACTGTGGCCACGATGGAGGCAAGATGGGGGTTTTCAGCAGCAAGAAGTTCGCCGAGGTGGTTGCCGCCACCGCCGCGGCGGCCGCGGCCACCACGAGGGCCGGTTTCTATGTCTACGAGTGCAAGACTTGCAGCCGCGTGTTCCCGTCGTTTCAGGCGCTCGGAGGGCACCGAGCGAGCCACAAGAAGCCCAAGTCCATGGCCGATCATGATCAGAAGATCAAGCCGTCCGCCGCGGCGGCGATCGTGGGCTCGGACGCCAAAGAAGACGAGGGCGGCGAGGGGCGGTTCGGTAAAATCAGCCCGCCCCTCTCCATCCCCATGGCCAACCACAAGGGTCTTCATCAAGTGAGCAACAAGCCCAAGGTCCACGAGTGCAGCATATGCGGGTCGGAGTTCGCGTCCGGTCAGGCCTTGGGCGGCCACATGAGGCGGCACAGATCCGCTCCGACGGCGGCCTCGAGCGCCGACGCGGCGACGACGACGTGCCTAACCGATTCGCCGGCGGCAACAGCCGCCGTCGTCAGCGGGGGCGAGAAGTCCCGCAACGTCCTCTCTCTGGATCTGAACCTGCCGGCGCCGCCAGAGGACGATCACCAACATCAAGCGCACCGTCGCCGCGAGACCTCAAAGTTCCAATTCGCCACGAGTCAACAGCCGATCATACTAGCATCGCCCGCCTTGGTCGACTGCCACTACTGAAAGAAGAAAACAAAAAAACCACTTCGCGTATCGATCAATGTACACGAAACTATGTTCATATTCATGTCAATTCGATTCATATACCCTTATCATAATTTCCCCCAGATGGATCAATAAATCTTTTCTTATGGTCATCTAATCCAAATATGTATATGGTCAATGGTTCCATGTCTTTATCTGCAAGCATGCCACTGATGGAGTAAGCCGAACACTTTGAGTGAGTGAGTGGGTTTAGTGTTCATGGTTGCCATTGATTCAAGAAAAGTCGAGTGATTGTTGGGGGTGGCATCTTCCTTTGCCCTTTCCCTTTCCAATCCAATCTTTTTCTCCTTATATATTCCTCTTCTCTTTTAAGTGGAGAGTGAGCGAGTGCTAATGTGTAACACACATGCAAGAAAGATAGAGAGATAGAGAGATAGAATTTGGCAAGATTTGCGAGCTAGGGTTTGGAAGAAGAAGCAGAACCACAACCAAAAGTGGTGGATTAGGTTCTTTCGGTTGATGGGTATTCTCCGTCGTCGATGATAATCGTAATATGAAGCCAAGGGAAAAATTTGGAAAAATCTCTCTTTCGCGCGGTCTATTTTCATTAACGACGAGAGGGAAATACGGATATCCTCTCGAATTCACTTCGATCAATTACTTGTTATGGTAGTCTCTTCTTAACATCTGTCATCGCATCGCTTAAGTATCGCGCACGGTGGCATCGTATTATCTCGGGTTCCTCATTCATAAGATGTGCTCGGAAACTCGGGACTCCAAATTACGCGAAGATCTAAAGGGGGCATTTACAGCGACCGGTAGAGTAGTATCAGTAGAATCAACCGCTTATGACGGAACAAATCTACCTTTTCCGATCGCGCTTGATCATCCGGATTAACACCTAATCATCCACATATAACAATGAGTGTGTATACAGATGGATGCACATGGACCCTAGCGGATGATATGACGAGCCTACGCATGCCATATGCAAGCGTAGCTTAGAAGGGGAAAAGCCGCCACAGGTTGGACCCACGGTCCTTAATTGCCTATCATTTTGGTCTACTCCTCCTCCTTCAAAGCTTTACACCGACCGATCGATGATGCTCGTCTTCGCTTAGCATTGTCGTGGGACAAGATTGGCCAGCGAGAAAGAAAGAGAGAGAGAGAGAGAGGTGGGTTAAGTGCACTCTCTCACAGCCTCTCCGTCACTCACTCCACAACTTGGGTGTTTGTTAAGTGCACGTATTGGCAAAATAATGGTGAGTAAGCATTGTGGGCACGGTTTGCGTACGAGTCACAAAGTCGAGATGTACTAACTTGCCGAGACGGGTTCTGAAGAGAGCCGTCCGATCGCGTCGTTCGGTTCACGCCGTCGAAGAAAGCTACTCGTCGCTTACCCATTGGCTCGATTCGAATCCATGTTTCCCACATAGCCGGAAATAAAAAAACGAAGAGGAACAAGAGCAATTCTTCAAAGGGTCACTCGAGAAGTCAAAATACGTGCGAAAGTGAAACGAATGCGCTTGTTTACGTCGAAGACGAACGGACGACATATTCAGCATGGTGCGTGACTAGAGTTTTGGATAGCAACTAACTCCGAAGCTTTCTGAAGACGCCCTAGCTTCTCTTAAGCTCGCGATCTTCCCCGCCCAAACCCTAACGACGACCGGCCGAGTAGATTAAATTAAAGTTGGTTAAACCTAATGATCGCCGAAGTCTCTCTACCGATCGAGACGGTTCATTGCATTCCTAACCCCTTTTCACCTAATCTAATTAAATTTGCTCCCAATCCAACATGGAATCCAAAAGACCAACACAACTTGGCCACCCCCGCGCGCACTCGGTCATGCATCAATCGTCGCCATCTTAACACTTGGAAAAAAGAGAAGGCGAAAATATCGGGCTAAGCACTAAGCAGGGCGAATCGCTCGCGCGCACCTAGCTGTCCCATTTCGCGCGACTTAATGGGAGATGATGCATTATGCATGTGTGTGAAAGATTCTTCGATTCCAGTCCAGAAATCCACGACATGTGGAGACAGTTCACGCCTCGGAGGTGGGCGGTGCTGTCCGAACCTTTTGCACAGCTGGCCGGCCTCAAAACCTCACCTTCGCTGCCCTTCGAATTGGAGGATTTTTCTGTCGATGTCTGGTTTTGTCGATGCGTGGTTCATATTCCCCATCGACAAGAAGGCACAGGCAACATCGGAGAGCTTTTATAGTTTGGATTCGTGTTTTATTAGTACTGAGAGCTATAACAAAGAGGTGAATAGCGCTAATTATAGTGGAATCCCATACTGGATGTAGCCCTAATATAAGGGCGAATCGAGATAAAATCCTTGTGTATCGATTTCTCTTTCTCGCTTCTGCTCTCTCTATTTCGTTGTGTCCGTACCGCCTAATCCTAACATTTTCGTCTATGATGCGTTGAGCTTGCACTATGCAAAGGAGGGTCTCGTCGCGATCGGCGATGTCGGATGGGGACCCGAGCCTCGAATGGCCGGTGGTGTTTAAGCCAAGTGAGTTGTCCTGTGCAAAAGGGAAAGAATCGGCTAATTATTCAATTGCCCTAGTACTTCGTATTCGCCGGCCATTCGATGCGCTTGTTGCTGTTACACACTGTTTCGACATTCCCACAGACGCCGCTTTGGATTTGCTACACGAGTCTCTGTAGTACGACAGCTTGGACAATGAAGAATCAGGGTGAAAAGTAATGAAGATTGCTGCGAAAAAAAAGCGAAATATTCTTTTTCGTGTAATTATTTATGAGTCGTAAGCGCGTTGATCGATCGTGACCAAAATGTGCTTAAATTAATGGGAATTCATAGTTTTAGCATGTCGGCATTCTTCTTCTTATGGAAAGATGCTCCGGCCGAGGGTTGGCGAAATCTTGAAGCGACGTCCTGACAATAACCTCAAGGAGTATGTAACGAAGTGAGCCGAAGTTCGGGCGAGCCACCCAAATAATATGGAATTGATTGAAATTTGGCGGGGCAGGGGAGCCGAACAAGTGTGGCACGTCATATCCATTTAAATGTTCGCTTCCAAATATCACCAAGCCAAGCCACGAGCACACTTAGATCAAGATCGTGTCAATATCATTAGTCAAGCGCTCAATCGATTCTGTACGCGGTAAGAATCCTTGGAAGCGGATCAACATCTTGTTCCATAAGGTACGTTACGAGACGCGTTCGAGGTACATTAGTTTGACCGATCGAATGACGACGAATATTTCTCTCTGAAACACCCCAAATTTTTTTGGCTCAGAAGTGAGGTGAATGAGACATGGAACAAATTTGAAGTACCGATGCACATGGTTCGCTTAATGGTACGTTGGTATCTTGCCACCTAACAATTAACGTCAATTACAGCCTAGTGGTACCACTACCCCCTTAGCATTAAACTAAGTCCAACCAACCTCACCGCAAGAGAGCTTTTGGCCCAAATAAAACTTTACTATAAGAGTCTAGAATGCATAAGACCGTAGAGATACTGATCGAACCGGATTATTTCGTGTTTAAAGTAAGAAAAATAATCGTTGCTGCAGGTACAGGCTGGTGCACAATCATAGGATTTATAAAAATAATTGTGAGGAATGTCGAGCAAAAGGGGTTGCTGTGGTGTAGTGGTTATCACGTTAGTCTTACACACTAAAGGTCCCCAGTTCGATCCTGGGCAGCAACATCTTTCGAACTTTTTTCACTTTTCTTTTCTCATTTTCTCCTTTTTTGGTGATATGAACAGCTGCCAAAGTTTGGTAAATCTCGTGGACCTTTTATTTTGATCTTCTTCACCGGCGATGGGGCACGGCCCGATAGACGAAAGAGGGTCGATTTAAGTGTGCTCGACACCAAGCATTAGTAAACCAAGACGAGCGAGATCAATTACGAGATGGCTTGGAATGACCGATGCGCCAGAAAAGAGAGACGGGCCGGTAACCATTCAGCTTATTTTTCTCAAACCGCCGGCAGGATCCGGAAGGGCGAATTAGCCGTGTGAGATCGTGAAGAAAGTTCTTGCTAAAGCGCATGTTTCGGCGAAAGAAAACCCCTAGCGAAATGAGGAACACCAAAGCATCCGGTATAACAGCGAGAGGTGAAACGGCCACCCATCTTAATCCACAGCTAACAAAATCTACCAAATACATTGATAAAACGAGACGGGAAGAGATGAAGAGTAAGGGCTGCTGCGAAGAGAGATGATTTTCTGTTTTAGCTCCCCGAGTTGCACCTGCAGATACCGCGAATAAGCAGGCAAACATGTGTATCAGCAGCACAAAAGCCGGTCAAGTGGTACTCAAAGTGATGGCCACAACAGCTTCTTAAAAGGACAATTGTTCGGTCTATCATCAGTAGCGTTGGTTTTTTCCATGTTAATTGATGGATATTTCCAAGAGAATTAGCAACTATGGTCTGAACAAATGGGTTCGACAAAGAAACTAATCTGTACATCAGTATCAAACCAATCAGTATGAACTTCTCAGACACCAGGAGAGTTGTAGATTTTATAGTAGCATCTCTAACCTTTAAGAGCCCTCAACCCATGATTAACTAGACACACTAGCATGGTAACTCTCTCTAGCATTTCTCTCAAAGACCTCGATAGTTTTCGGCGAGTCAGAAAAAAATAATGAAACCCAAAAGAGGGAAAGCAAGCATCCTGATTTTCATGTGCTAATAACGAACATTTGCTCGCAGGTAAAGAGAACCATCTTTGTCAGCAAATAAAGCTAACACTACTTCGGATAACCCGGTTCTTACCAGTGTGTTTGTCACGCATTCAAAAAGTAAATCTTCTTACGTCTTTATTTTTCACTTTAGAAGATGGTAAAGGTTTTGTTTAGACACCTCTTGATTCCATTGTCTATTTTAACCTCAATAAAATGGACCGATAACTCAGAAGCACCAGCTATACAAATGTATTTTACAACAAGTGCATGGCCTAGGCTTGATAAACTAACAAAAGATACCTTCAGTAGAAAGTTAATTTTACAAGAAGTTTTCTTCTTCGGCATTTTCACTCAAGAATTATTCTCATATAGCTAATAAAAAAGTCATTGCTGCTTCTAAAATCAGTCAATGTCTTACATACCATGTGTCAGCGCAAATTGCATTTGAAAGTTGATCGCTCGAAATGGTTTAACAAGGCTCTTATATTCAGTTGGCAAACACGTTCAACCTCACTCGCGCTGTCACTTCCGGATGAAGCTTCAGCTCTGCGATGTATTCTCCCGTTTCTCGGATTTCTGGAAGAAGAACAATTCGCTTGTCCACTTCCCTACAAAGAAAAACAAGATAAATTGAAGCAATTAGAGATATACACCCATCTGCACTCTTAGAAGATTGCTCCTCTCAACAATTTTTTTCATTAAAACGTTCACTTGATGGTTCAACATTAGGAGTCTTTTCAAACAAAGCTACGACATAATGCAAGTTCAGAACCACGATTCAGAATTATGTCCGACTTTTAAGGCCAATAAAGCAGGATACTCATAGAGAGAAGGAAGATAAAGGCCATGTCATTTCAAGAAAAGAACCACAACTTGAATGACTAAGAAAGCCTCAAATATACAAGCCTACATGTTTGTTTGTGTGATGGTGGAACACTTTAAAGTGAGCCTAAGTCAATTAGGCTATGTTATTCTGTTTCAACATTCAAGCCATGACATTAAGTCTCAAAATTCTCCTATGCCACATACACACACCTGTAAGGAGAGTTATTTACACATATGAAGAGCTCCTGATATGTGGTTTTTTTTTTTTTTTGGTAAAGTAAGAAGTTGCTGATATGTGGTTTATAACCTAAAAATATAGAAAAACAGTTGCTGAGGAAAAGAGCATGCAGGCACGACTTATTATCATATCTAAAATCATGGTGAGCATATATATATCTGACAAGCAAGCCATACAATCAGTACCTTTGGAGCTGTGCCTTTATAATGTCTACAAGATCTTGAGCAGTCACGCTGCAGAGAAGGTCAACTATTAGACATCCAAAGACAATACATAAAAGAAAAGCTTGATGTCAATTTGATACAACTTACCTTCCAAAAATTTGTTTTCCTTTTCCACCTTTTCGCTTCACCTTGAATGCTCCGACAGTTTCAAACATTAACGCAAGTTGCTGCGCTTCTTCTTTTACCTAAACAAAATTAAGGGTCGCTGTTAACTATAAGAACACGAATCTGATGGAGCCAACAGTTAGAAGCAAAGGAGGAACCAAGCTGGCAAGCTCATTGCTCTTCTTTTGTTGACAAAATGAACATTGTATGGAAGAAACCTTGAGAATATTAGGAAGTCAAGTTCTATATATTAAATATGAGAATCATATAGGTGAATTGTCTCCAGAGTAGGTACATCTAGGGCTAATCAGTCCTAGATGCATAAAGAAATCTTCAAATGTCTTAAGCAAGCGTATGAAGCAAAAAATAAGTCAATTACCCTCTTCTTCTCAGCTTCAATTCTTTCTTCCTCCATTCTCATCTCCCTGTATGATATGAGAGTGAGACAGTTATTACCTACAAATAAGTAGAAGCTCAGACGATGTACCTTTTTGTTTATTCAATTAAATGGCAGCCATGATAACAAAACCTGATCACAAGACTCCTGCTTTCATAAATCATACTTTTTCCTTTTAATACTTGACAGTCAACAGTACTTTCTTTATAATAGCATAACGAAACTTGATTCCCTTAAACTACATCACATGATTACAACTTACTTTTACTCGCATCAGGCCTAAAAAATTAGAAGCGAGACCTTCAGAGAGCATATTTTTCCTAGCAAACAAGCAATCAAAATTATTGATTCTTGAGCTTCATATTAACAGATTCCAAAGAAATGATACTTTCAGTTTGCATCCCTTGAGCAAAATTGCCATGCTATGTAAAACCGTCACCTACACAGACGCTTCAAGAGACATTTCATCCAAAACTTTCAGCCTTATGATACCTCGAATCCCAAGAGCTCGAGAGTCAGCATGAAAGCAAACCCAAAACCTCTGCGGGACTAGATTATCGCGTCGGCAGGGGAGCCAACATATCTCCCCAAGGTCATAAATGCTTTCCAATCACATCAAAACTTTATATCAACAGGGAGCTAAATCTAATGCCATTCTCTCCAGATGAAAGTAGCTCTTCACACCACATGACAAATCTTCTATGCGACGTATCCAGAAAATAACCAGTCACAACAGCTCCATCACTTTGGGACAATATATTTAGACCCAAACCTACTCGTAAGAAACAAAAGACCAAATTGAAACAGTCGGTTTGGGCACATTACTTGAGCAACAGGGGAGTGACAATCTGGGCCTTCCCCATGGGAAGGAGATAGTTCCTGTAGAACCCAGCCTTCACATCCAGAAGCTGACCTTTCTTCCCCAGGTACTCCATGTCCTCCTTCAGTATTATCTGCTTGAATTGAATGAAAAAAATAAAAAAAACCAACAACCACTCAAACCCATTTCAATTCTCCAAACATTTGGCCCCTTTCCAGGTCAAAGAACCTGAAAATGAAAGGCCTTTACAACCCAAAAAAAAAAAATCGAACACGGCACGATTTCGCACCACCCATGTACGCTTCAGCACGCAAATGCTCATACAAATTACCAAAAGGCAAGGTCAAAGCTCCCCATGTTTTCAACTGGGTTACCTTGCGAGTCTTCTTGGCCTTCTTCTGAGCAACGACCACCATGGCCGACCTCTTGTCGGGTGGTTCCGAGGCCTCGTTCGAGCAACCGCCGAAGCTGTGGAGCCACGAAGAGGAACTCCACGAGAGCGCCGCCGCCGGTGACGTCATCTTCCGACGCGAAACTTCTCGAGAATGTGTCACCCCTCCACGGTATGCTCGCGGCAATGCGATCTTATCCTCTTCTTCTACGACGAACGGAGAGAGAGAGAGACAGACAGGAGCAGGGGCTACCGGAGGCTTTATACCATTTGAATGTTCCTTATTTTCATTTTGGTCCCCTTTGCTGGATTCCATATCGCACATCTTACCCTCCTTTTAAAATTTTATATCATATTTGCCCCTCTCTCTTCCGCTATCTTAGTCTTCTGGGGTAATAAATTAATGCTAAAAATTCATGGTGACTACCATGGTCCTTGAAATGATCAATAGGAGAATGGTTGATCAATATGCACCATATACATTATTTAGTCTCTAAAAAAGTAAGCATTTCGTTGATAAGCACGCATAGATCATGACCTTTCAGCTTGATCGCTCCAATTGCTTGTTGAGAGCATTTCTTTTCTGAATAGTGAGCTCGACGAAATTTCATAGTATGGCAATTTTATTAGTAGACCATATCGATGAGCGGACCTTGGTAAGCGGGATTGAATTATCGAGTTTAAAATTGTTTCCACCCATAATTGAAAAATCATTAGATTATCTATCTAAAGTCAATTTGATGAGAAAATTATCAAAAAAGTCTTAAATTTATTATAATTATGTCAATTCAGTTCTAAATATTTTTTTCGCCAATTAAGTCTTAAACTTTTTACGTCTGTGCCAATTCAATCTCTGGCCAATTTTGACAGGAAATCGCTAACGTGATGCCGCTAACGTTGACATTGACAATTTTTTATATATATTTATGATTTTTTATGATTATTTTATCTTTTTTTCATTTTTATCAATATTTTCATTGTGGCCGGCGATGGTCACTGGGCTAGCAAGGTTCAAGCCTTGCAGGCCATGGACAAGACCTGACCTCGCCCGATCTGTCGAGATCGTGCCTCGCCCAACCCCTGGTAGTCCTCGCCAGAGGCCACGAGGTCTGGCTTTCGGTCTCGATTTTATCTAGGCGGGCTAAGCTCGAGAAGGTTGATGGGGCCCATCTATTTTTCCCTTTTAAATTGGTCGGACTTTGCGAAACCCTCCTGCGAGCCGCATAGGCGGTGTGACTGCCTCTAGTTGTCTGGTCTGAGTATTCAACGATACCACGAAACTGCCTTAAGCTTAGTTATTTAATTTTCAAGTACACAAGGTCTTAGTCACTTGAATTGAATTCAAAACGAACACTTCGTCAGCCTCTCTTATTCAATGGCAAACCCCACCACCATGGCTGCGAGCTCCCAGCTTACAAAGCCATGAGCACACACAAGGGTTGCGAGCTCGAGCCTATGTCCGGCCACAACCTCGCTAGGCCTCTGACTTGAGCCCTAACGTGGTCAGCTCACATGGTCACGCGAGCTTTGAGCTTGAGCGAGTAGGGGGGGAGGGGGTGTTGCCCGGCCGGCGCGTAAATGAGATTAGCTCGGAGGTTTTGGGGTTCGATTTGGAAGAAGGGGATCTTGATCTGTCAAATTGAAAAGTTTTAAAAGTGCAAGTTGTAGATTTAAAAAGAGAGAGAAACCACATAGGAGTGTTTGAAATTTTCTCAACTTAGAGTAAACTCTTGAAAAAAAAAAAAAGCTTGTCTTCATATACCAGCTTTTATGCCACAAACTTACCAAGTACTATATGAAGTTACCTATTATTATTTGCGTGACTTACCAGCTAATTTCCGATTAAGTTACCAAATAATTTTTGTATTGTCTTTTTTTTTTATAACCATAATTTTTGTATTGTCAACTCTCATTTAAGTTACTTATCCACATTTTCCCAAATTTACCAACTTTTTAAAGTTGCTAACTCTTTTCAAAACTATTGTCCTTGATTAGAGTTATTACCATCTTTTCTCCATTTAAATTAGATTTGATTTTTTAGTTACAAATTCTCTGATTTCTTAAAAGAAAAAAGTTCTCTCTTATCTTTTTTCAACCTTTATTCACATTTCTTACCAACGTTTAAAATATACCAACTCTTACATGAAATTACTAATCTCAATGTAAGCAATTTATCAATCTTTCTCCGATTAGAGTCATCGGTTATTGTTTTAACCCATGTTATTTTAACACCTACACCAATAATTATTGGAATAATATCAACACTAATAAATAATTCGTATCTTTTGGATATGAAACAATAGAATTATACGTCTTCAACCCGCCTTGACACATAAACAATTAATCAAACCCGTTTACCGAGTCTTAATCCACGTAAAAAAAAGTAATTAACAGCTAGCATTCACATTTTATATCAAGCTCTAGTGGCCCTACACCAAGGAATTCAATTCAAGCAATTGGACTCCGCACATGGCGCGTGCTCTCCATGAAAGAAAAGAAAGTGAAGTTGTTATCAACAGAAGTAAGAAAAGCCATAAGAAAGAAGAAGGAGAAGAAGGAGAAGAAGAAGAAGGAGAAGTAGAAGGAGAAGAAGAAGCTGAGGTTGGATTCTTAGGTATATCTGCATCCTCCCCCCTGTTTTGAGTTGACCAGAAGGATTAATTTATCAATTAAGGGGTGATTAAGAAACTCTTGAGTTCTTCGCTCCATAGGATTGCCACCATCAAACCACATCTAATCCCCTCAAGTTGACAGTCATTATATTTGTTCAAGTGTGATTTGTTTTAAGAACTTCGTACCAACTTCATGGATTGAATAATGGCATGATTGTACTGTCATTAACGGAGCACGGTCATAATACTCGATTTCGTTTTCTTAATTGGTCAGCTTGGGTTAGTAGGTGAGCCCTCAAGCCCGTGCGCATGCATGAGCCAGCGAGCAAGACATGATCCTCTTGAAATCTTTATTGCTTTGTGCACAGCTCCTCTTGAATCCAATTTATAGGAGGAGATGAAGGTAGCTAATTCGATTTTGGGTTACTTAGATAGTGGGTGATCGCTGGGCCATGTATTGAAGGGGTTTCTTGCTGTCCACGTGACTCTTGTTTTCCAAATAAAGCTATGGCGCGGAGTCCATTCTATCTCGATCATCGATGAAAAGGGTAGTTAGCCGATACATAAATCATTACTTTTGAACTATACGTGATTGTTCTCACATTCCTTCATGGGAGCGATAATCGAAAGTTTGCCCCAAGATGATGGGTCGGTGGCAAACGCTCTCGTTTGCTTAAAAGAGTCGTTGATTCAACTCACACAAGTTCTCATTAGCATGTTGGGATACCCTTTTTAAGCGATGAGTCTCGATCTCCTAAGGGCTTTTGGGAACCATGGCCTTAGCCAATGACATTTTTTTTCTATTTATTAAGATGCATGGGCGTGTTGTATTAGAATAAGTCTCACAACGGAAAAGTAGTTAATATATCTTAATTTGTCCATAATTCATTGGTTTAAGTTTTTAAGTGAAGGTTGGTCCGATTGGGTATGTTGACGGGCCCGGATTTAGGTTCTCTCTTTGCAATCTCCCAATATGTATTGATTTTTGGTAAATATCTCAAGTAAGGAATCTCATGACTAATGCCGTTTCCTAGCAACCTTTCTGGTTCGGTCTGAGGAAAGAGACACAGGGTAAATGTGGGTGTTGTGATGTAGCAACCCGATCCCAACAGCAGCCTTCATGTTTGGATCTGGAGAAAAAAATCAAGGATGAAGGAGGACGTTGTTGTTGTAGTCTGGGTGATGTTGTTGTTGGGGTCCTCACAAGACAAAAAAGTAGATATTCAAGTTGAGGCATGTTGATGCAGAAGATAACTTGAATTAAGGAGGGGCATTACCTAACATTGAGTTCATTAGTCAAGGGAAGATTGCTGAGACGCATATGTAAGTTGTGTTAGAGAACGTCTCACATCGGAGAATTGGCATTGATGGCTTAAACTTTTGAGTGAATGTGAGTCCACTTGAATTTGTTGACGAGCTCAAACTTGTGCTCCCTTATGGTAACCTCCCCACCTTATGCTGCCCAGCCACTAAAACAAATACATTGAAGAAATTAGAGTGTGAGTTGTATCATAAGATTGATGGGCTTCAAAGTGACGTCTAAAAACTTTCCTTCGCATGCACTTCACTGTTATTCATCACGCAATATCCATGTGTCAAGGTCCAATTCCTTGTGGGCTAAAGAGTGGAGTTTTGTGGCATCGGGGTAAAGAGTGAGTGATGTTAGGGTGTTTGTGCTAGGAATCCTAGAGTGGAACGAATACCATCTTAGAGTATATTTGAAAGTGGGTCAGCCTCCAGTGCACAAACTAATCAGATGCCGATGCCGCTCTCTTGATAAGGTCATGGCAAGTTGAAACTTGTTGTTGTACTGAGGTGACTTATATGTCTTGCTCGAAAGACTAGATACCCGAGTTAAATTGAGTGTGGTAGATCCAATTTGAGGATGTCATTTGATATGCTGTCCTTAGAAATGATTTATTGACGGAAGGCTGACTTGGTATTCTCGCCTCATTAGGTGCAGCACGGCCATTTATCAGCAGAAACTATCGGCCGACCAATGACAAAGTTCTTTGCTCAACTCTTTAGGCCCTGGTGATCGATATCTTTTTTCCGGACAACATGTAGTCGCTGGATAATTTCCAACCATATGGGCTACAGCCATATAGGCAGCCGGGGTCGTAAGGATATTGATCAAGAGTTACAAATTACACGCGAAAGGATGCAAGATAGTCGTTCGTATGGCGTATGCCTAGTTGAAATATTCAAATCACGGCGAAGGTTGACGCCAGAAAGTGACCCCTCTTCCTGGTCTTTAAAAAGAGCGAGAGAGAGATAAGAATAGAGAGAGAGGGAGAGAGAGGTCCTGAACATATCTTTAAAAGCCTTCGCAACGTGTAAGAAAAAAAGATATATTATGAAAGGCAGAGTCATGGAAAGCCATTGGATGTTTGGTGTTATTTAATACACATGCCAACCTCTCTCTGTCTCTCTCTATCTCGAAAATTCTTTAATCATGTTCCTTAGTATACTAAGAAACACAAAGAAAGTAATAAGAAAGAGAGCTTGTCCCAATGCAAGATTGGTAACACTTGAGGCAGGCTCTATCCGGGGATGTTGCAAACCCCTCTCATAGTTGACTTGCAGCTCTCTCTCCCTCTCCCTCTATCTCTCTCGACTATTATATACATTTTGTTTGCACATCAAAGAAAAGGATCAGGATCTCATGATGCTTCCCCTTTTATATATATACACTCTCGTTCAACAGCAATCTTTCTTTGTCGAGAAAGGAAGATCCAAAACGTTCCAATTCTCGCTTCTCACATAGATTGAGAGAAGGAGGGAGAGAGAGAGAGAGATGATTCCTCTTCCATCGGGCGCGAGTTCTTGCTTCCCGAGCGCGTCGCAAGGGCTTCAGATGTACGGCATGTCCGGTCATGAAGACATTAGCGGCGTGACGAACTCCTCCATGGACAACAACAACACGGCTTCATCGACCTCGCCTGCGGATACGCACTCCAACTCTCTTCTTTACAACCTCTCGCTCCTCAAAGAGAAGGTCCACCAAGTCCAGTCCCTCATCTCCGTCCTCGTGTCTCCCCCCCAAATTGCTGGCCAATCGACGGCAACGACCTCGATCGCCATCTCGAGCATGGTCACTTCGATCCAAGAGCTCATCGTTGCCGCCTCTTCCATGATGTTCGCCTGCCAACAGATGAGCAACGCCTCCACTTCTTCGGCAGACAACACAACCTCCCATCGAGAACTGATTCAGCAGCAGCAGCAACCGCAACACCGAGTCAAACCTGTCAGCCACGGGGAGCTATTGTCCCGTCACAACTCTCAGCCAACCGGTATTTATGCTTCTGATCAAACCTTTGACTGGTTCGCTGATAATAGCTACGTTAGCTCGCCTGCTATGGGAAATAACAATAGTGGCAATAGCAATAGTAACAATAGTTCTAGGGCTGGTCAAAATGGGAGGGATCAAGCAGTGCCCCGGCCATGCGTTGGTCAACGCGGTCATAATGAAGGCTCGTCGCAAGGGCCATCTCTGAAGAGCGGTAGTAGCAATTGCGACATCATCGAGCTCGATGCCTCAGAGCTTTTGGCCAAGTACACTCACTACTGCCAAATCTGCGGGAAAGGGTTCAAGCGGGATGCGAACCTGAGGATGCACATGAGGGCTCACGGCGACGAGTACAAGACCAGCTCCGCTCTTAGCAACCCCTTAAAGAACAGCAGCGGGAACAACAGTTCGAGTGGTGCGGATGACAAGGAGTGTCTGATGAAAGCGCCGAGGAAGTACTCGTGCCCACACGAGGGCTGCCGGTGGAACCAGAAGCACGCCAAGTTCCAGCCGCTCAAGTCAATGATCTGCGTCAAGAATCACTACAAGCGGAGCCACTGCCCGAAGATGTACGTGTGCAAGAGGTGCAATAGGAAGCAGTTCTCCGTGCTGTCCGATCTGAGGACTCATGAGAAGCACTGCGGGGATCTGAAGTGGCAATGCTCGTGCGGCACTACCTTCTCTAGGAAAGACAAGTTGATGGGTCACGTGGCCTTGTTCATGGGGCACGCGCCCTTGATCAACTTGACAAAGCCGGGGAAAGTCAAGGGCGAATCCGCCACAACGACGTCGATGCAGATAGATGATAGGTAGCCAAACGTGGTTCTATACATGTGTTCTTGATGATCATCAGTTTATTTTTTTCCTTCTCTTTCTTTTGCCCTTTCCTTTTTTCGTAGCTTCTTCTGTAGCTTGTGTACATACTGCTGTCAGGTGTTTCAGCTATACACAGTTCCAAAATATAGATGGTTTTGCCATATCTGACTTTCATATATTGTGCTATTAGGGGGTGAAGTATCTAGCGTGAAGAGTTTCGCTAGCATGGGCAGATCCGACCTGCTTTGCTGTCTTACGATACCTTCACTGAATACGTATTTACCCTTGTGAACTTGTGAATCGTTTTCTTTTTTCCTGTTCTTGTTGACTACGGATATTGATATGATACTCACCAACGTTGCTCTAGGTTCGATGGTATCCTAGAATTTTGCACCAGTGTGTTGCATTGGATCCATAGTACCTGTGTAGAACTGATTTACATGTATATTCATTCCTGTTTTAGTTTTCATTAGAGAGGGGAGCGTGCTTGCGTGATGTTGTTCTTCATCCAAGCAATGAGTGGTGTACATGCACACACAAGGGGTGTTGATCAGAAACTTGCATAGACTCGGTATACAATGGATGGAGTGATCCGAGTAATTGGATTTGACGGATCTCACGTGAGCCCGCATATTTAACAGGTCAAACGCGAGACTCGAAAGTTTAAGTAGACAATACATCCTACTACCGAATAAGTTCATTGAACATATGGTCCGTTTTTTTTTACTGGGCCCAGTAGCAAATGCTTTTCTTCTTATGTGGATTGCCGACGTTATAAATTGGGTTGGACTTTCCTTACATGGTATCAGACCCAGTATTATCCCTTTCGTGTATGTACTTTCACCCCCATCAATCAAATTTCATGTGTCATGGTCAAATTTCACGTGCCGCTCTTAATTCGACTTACAAGTGAGAGGGTATTAAAATATCGTCTCATATCGCTTGATAATAGAACATACTTTTTATATTCATGTGGTCTCGTGTCGTCTAGAAGCTTAAGTTTTTGTATTGAACCTTCTAACAGCTTAAGAGTTGTCAGGCAGAAATGATATACGGGCTTCGACTCAATCTTTGACAACTAGTTTCGCTTCTCTTATTGTGGAGTTGAGAGAAGCGGGGAGGGGTGACAAGTGCTATGCGAGAGCACTACATGAACTTGTGATGGCATTTGCTCAAGAAGTTTTTCTTTCGTGCGATATACACGGGTGTTTCTGGTCGTAGGAAGACAAAGAAGATTTTGGATGCATGAATACCATGTACGTCTAGTAGGGGTGTCAGAACCAAATCGAACCAAACCAAACCGAAAATTCGTGTATTTTCGGTTCGATTTCGGTTTCGATTCGGATAATAAGTAAAAAAAATTAATTAGTTGATAGTTCGGTTCGGTTTGGTTCGGATCGGATCGGATCTCGGTTTCTTTGTATTTTTTTTCTTTTCGCGTACACTCTCTCTCCCCACTCTCTCCTGTCTCACTGTCAGGAGCCGTCCTCTCTCTCGCTCGCCCTTTTCTCTCTCTTTCTCTATCTTTGCAACTCTTCTCTCACTCACTTTTCTCTCTCCTCTATCCCTCTCTCTCTCTCTCTCTCTCTCTCTCTCTCTCTCTTCCTTTTTACTTTATTCTCTCTCTTCCTGACCTCACACGTGCCTTTCCACGCACCGGGGACCAGACGGAGGCCCGAATCAGAGAAGCTTCGCCGCTTGGGCTAGATCCAGGTATCGAGAACCCCGATTATGATGTTGTCCGCATAATCGAAATTCGGCCAGAGGCCGGTGCTCTCGGTGAGGCCGAGGAAGTGAGGGGTCCGTGTGGTGTGGAGGTGGCAGATGCGGTCTGGGACGACAGAGAGGACCCCGGGGGCACGGCGGAGGGCCTCGGCCTGGGGGGCTATGAGGCGGGCGAAGAAGCTGCCGACGGCGGCTCGGTAAGTGTAGAGGATCGCGGAAGGAGGGTCTGAGGGTGGGAGGGAATGGTGGAGGGAAGAGTACCAGTGGTGGTGGGTGGAGAAGAGGGAGGGGCTTGTGGGAGGATGAGGCATGGATGATGAAGATTTGCTGGGGCTGTGGGGTGATTGCTCTCGTGGGGTTGAGAGAGATGGAGAGATGAAGAGCAGGAGGATGAGGAAGAAGGTGGAGGAGTGAGAGATATTGGCCATGGATGAAAAAGAAGGAGAAGAGGATGAAGGAGATGAGCAGGAGGAAGATGAGATACCCCAAAATCGAATTCCAAGCTGCGAAAAAAAGCAAAAAAAAAAAGGAAAAAAGAAGAAAAAACCGAAAATCGAACCGAACCAAACCGATTTTTCGGTTCGGTTCATATTCGGTTCGAGCAAGATTTGGTTCGGTTCAAAAGTGCATCCCTAACGGTTCGGTTCGGTTTTTCAAGAAAACCAAACCATTTACACCCCTAACGTCTAGTAGCATGGTTGCTTTTGCGGAAGAACGAATGATTCTTTGATTTAGCAATACAAGGTTACAAACTAAGGTATTATTAAACAAATGCCGAGATCGATGTTTTCGCAACCCTTTTTTCGTATTTTTGGAACTGTTGTACTTTCTTCACTTTTAAGTTTTAATAAGGAAGATGTAAAGGAGCGTCTCTTGACACTTGTTAAGCATTCTTCAATGTACTTTGGAGATAGAGAATTTATTATTTGAAGCAGATGACTTTGTTTAATTGCGTGATTCTTTACTTCTCAGAGCGGCCTAGAAAGTGTTGTATTTTTACATTTAGTTAACTCGCATTTCAGAGGCGCTCGTTAACAAGATCCTTTTTAATAAACTTAAAAACTGCTTGTAACTCTACATATATAATCAATTGCACGATCTATTAGTGCCCTCATGATGCCCCATAGCACTTGCTAACGGCGTTAAGCAAACCGATCAAGAAAAGTTTCCAGTTCTCAATGTACTATGTTCTCTCGTATCATGTATAACCAATGTTTTGGAAAATTGAAAATTCCTTAAGTATGTTTAACAAATGTCTAGGATACCCGCTATGGCTTGGCCTTTTAATACCAGGACGACTCATGCATATCACGTGTGAACTTGGTCGATTTGCAAAGCTTGTTTCAACCCAACCGAGCATTAGTTCCACACTCGAGAAACTAGTGATAATCCTAATTTATTTCACGACACGACTTTATTTTTTTCGAGTTAATATTTTAAATGCATGACATTCGTTGTTTTCCAACATATATATCACATATGTTGTCTTGTAGATTTGTATCTAGATTGTAAAGTTAGATGTCTTCTCGATTTTTTTAAATTTTGGGAAAGAGCGAAACAAAAAAAAAAGCAAATTTTGTGGATCGAGTCTTTAGAACAAGGAGACGAGGAATTCGAGGCCCAATACAGCAACCCCCCCAGGCCCACATCAGCAAGGCTCAATTCGGGCCCATTCCACGTGGCGGCACGTTACTGGGCCTTCACCCGGCCCCTTTTCCACAGCCCCTTCAAAACTTTTCCCCAGCTCGCGCTGCCGCCAAAACCGAACGGAAAAAAAAAAAAGAAGAAATCGGAATCAAAATAAAATTTTCAAAAACCGACAAACTGGAAACCGTCGTTTCCGCGAAACGAGGCCCCCCCCCGCCCCCCGAAACAATCGCCACCGCCCATTCCCTCCGCCCCAACGCATCCGGACCGTCCACGTCATCGATCCGCCGCTCCCCAAACCGACCAATCGGATCGATCCCCGGGCCCTATATAAAAGCGAAACCTCTCTTCCTTCTCCTCCTCGTCTTCATCCCCGTCGCGTACTCAAAGCCAAAGCTTTTCCCCCCCTCTTTCTCTCTCTATCTCAGTCTCTCTCTCTCTCTCTCTCTCTCTCTCTGTAGAGTCGATCGGCGATGGCGCCGAAGGCGGAGAAGAAGCCGGCGGAGAAGAAGCCGGCCGACGACAAGAAGGCGGAGAAGGGGCCCGCGGAGAAGAAGCCGCGGGCGGAGAAGAAGCTGCCGAAGGAGGGCGGGGCGGCGGACAAGAGGAAGAAGAAGGCGAAGCGAGGGGTGGAGACGTACAAGATCTACATCTTCAAGGTGCTGAAGCAGGTGCACCCGGACATCGGCATCTCCAGCAAGGCCATGGGCATCATGAACAGCTTCATCAACGACATCTTCGAGAAGCTCGCCCAGGAGGCCTCCCGCCTCGCCCGCTACAACAAGAAGCCCACCATCACCTCCCGGGAGATCCAGACCGCCGTCCGCCTCGTCCTCCCCGGCGAGCTGGCCAAGCACGCCGTCTCCGAGGGCACCAAGGCCGTCACCAAGTTCACTAGCTCTTAGGTTTTTCAGGCTCCTTTGGGGTGGTCCGGGGCGGGGGGGGGGTGAATTTGGGTTTCGATTCGAGATGTAAAGGGCTAGGGTAGGGGTGGTAGTTTGGTTAGGATTCATCTATGTCCATTTTCTCTTGGGATTTTGTGATTTTTTGCTTTCGGGCGAAATTAGATAGAATCTTTGTCGCAACTGCTAAAGTTTGAAAACTTTTATCGTTTTCAATTTGAATTTTTATGCTATCGCTTCTTTGTTGCGAAGTTTCAATTTTGAATTCATTTTGTGTTGCGCTTATCAGAACCGTTTGGGTTTTGTGGGTTAATTTTCGCCCTGCCATTTCATGAATAAACTATCCAACAGGGTTCGTGGTTAACGCATAAAGATTCAAACTTTACATAAGCAGAGACTTGCGAAAGCCTCGTTCTCAGATTCTTCATTCCCACAGTGGAAATGAAGAAACAAGAGATAAGTCATCTATGGGAGCCAGTACAAGTGGGGGTGTATCTGTCTGTATTGGTACAAGTTGGTGCATACAAAGTCTATGCCTGTGTGAAGAAATCTCAAAGAAGTAGACAGCGCCGCTAATCAATATCGGCATGTACATAATCTACGAAAACGAAGTTCTTCTGCAGTCCGTGCAAGGCATAAGCAATTCCCGAACACAAAATGGCCATACCCGCAAGGACGACTCGTGGTTGCATGTCTGATGGGATGCCCACTGTTGTGCAGAAGAAGACGGTGGCGCCTATGAGAAGCTTCTGCCACATCTGAAATGCTTCGTAAGCTTTTCTGCACGACGAGCACTTGAGAGTATGTTGCTCGAACCGATCAAGCATCTGCGGAGCAAATAGATAAAAAAGTGAGATTGGATCAGAAGAGGACCTTTTGAAACTCTGATTCTTCCATTAGAAATCACATTCTATTGTATTCAAGATCTACTGATTCTTGACAAAGCTCCCCAGCATTCACAGAAGTACAGAACGGTTTAATTTGCAAGTCACTGCACCTGACGTTTTGACAAGACAGTCGATGGCAAAGGCTGTTGACCGCTCGAGCCGAACCAGTCGGGTTGGCTGTTCCCGTGCCGTCTTAGCCAATTGCGAAATGCCAGGACAAAACGATCGGCTTGCGTTGGGGTAAATGTGATCTTTGAGTATTTCTTGTTTACATCTTCCTGACCCTCCATTGACATGGAGAGGAATATTTTCTCCTGTCCCTGAAGGACAATCATATCGCCATCGTACACTTTGTTTGAAGTCCAGTGCTCATGCCACCTCGGGATCACCTAGCAAATAACCACAGGAAACATATCATGTTAGTTATGCTGCTACGAACAGGCATGTTTGTGAATCACAAGCACTGAAGGTCAAGCCTCTAAATCACAGTAACTTCTGCAATGTTGCTATGAACAACAACCAATAATTTACAAGCCAATACTATTAGAGACCTTAATTTGAACTCTTCAGGGAAAGAATAAAAGGGTAATGGAGTCCCTGTGAACCCCTTGAGTACACGATAGCACCAAGAAAAGGAGAAATGGTCTCACCTGCCACCAAGCTGGCCCTGGCATTGTGAACTGAAAGAAGTTTCGTGCACTGCAAACGATTGAACGAGTCTTCCCAGGAGCCATCGGTACGTTGAAGGAGCAGATCCATATAACCCATTTTTGATCACCAACGATAGGAAGTTTTGTGTCTACCTCTATCCTGGAGTAAAAAGAAAAAAAATCTGAGCTAATGGAAAGAAAATGTATCCGGAAAGCTCAACAATTTGACATGAAAGTAGATAATGTCGGAAATGAGGCTGGAATGGCCGTAGCCACAAGTAGAACGAGAATGGATCAAATAAATACGGCTGCTTGTAGACAAGCTTTGATATTTTCAACAGAGCCTACTCGTGAAATCAGTAGTTAACAAACAAATTAACTATCAGTGGTATCATGTCAGATATTTTCAGGGACCCAGAAACTGCAACCTATTCAAGTTTAAAACAGCAGTGAAGAAAGCAGTGGTCACAGTCTTCCTCTTGGAGTAAGCGTGAGCTGGTATTAAGTTCAACAAGAGGCAAAGGTAGATAAGATGGAGACGTACTTGTTGATATAATAACAAGGAGCCACGAACTTAGCACTGATTCTTGGGTTATCATCACTAGATCCAGCAAAACCCCAAGGCCCACTAGACTCCATTTTGAATGGCAAAGGTTTGGCTCTGTCTCTCCTTCCTGTGACCTGTCACATGACTTCCCAATGTAAGCTAAGATGAAAACCTTTTTCCTAGAAAAGAACGCATTAGCCAGCAAGGATGATACATGCAGAGAGCATTTAGTCTTGACAAAAGTAGACTACGGTCGACTTATGCATTTTGCAGTTTATTGTTTTCTTAAATGCAAAATTTCTGTCAAAGAAATGACAGGACAACAGGCAGCTTGCAGGATTTTTACTGTCGAAATATCGTAAAACACACTCATTCACAATGTTAGTCGGTATATTAACCACGAAACGGATGTCAAATTGCTAATTCAAGGACAAATAATAATGTCATATAGTGGTCAATCGTGCTAATGCTTGATCTCCATCACCTGAATTGCATTCTGAGCTGCTGTACTTTTTCTTATCAGTAGAAGCAAATGACCAGAGGAACGACATCATAACTGAGGATTATACCTTATGATGAGCAAAATCAATGTGAGAGGGATCTGAAACATTCTCCATGAGTGTATCATAGCCATAAAACAGATCACGCTGAATTGTCACAGTCGAGAATTCAGGCTTATCGAAGTCCTCAGGCAACCTGAATTTTAATATTGCAAAGAACTCATAAGATTCTTTGCCGAGCACTGCTATTTCCATTGCATAAAGTTGAAATAAGCAGCGTACACAACATCAACGAATTCATAAGCAAATCAAATATAGAAAAAGAAACATCCACCAAAAAGATTGATTACATGGGAGGTTTGGTGGCATTGGCTCTTTCCCAACCATTTTCATCAGGCCAAACAAAGAGAAGGCCTTGAGAAATCATTGTGGGGAACCTTGTCACACATGCTCTCGGAGATCGAACAGCGCGTGCCTCAGGACCTTCTGAAGCAGCCTGAGGAATCCGAGAACACGACCCACAACCGTCAAAGGACCACCCATGGTACGAGCACTGCAGATTCCCATCTTCATCAATCCGCCCTTCCTATAAGCAAAATCAGATCAACCCATCACAAATATGACCACCAAAAGGCAATTCTTAAGGATTCTTGTGTAAAGCATCCGTAAACCAGGACCACTATATCTCAAATTCCACAACATTTACTTTCCCTTTTGCTTGGAAGTTAAAGATGAGAGAAAGCACACGGTTCGCCATCTGACAGCTGAGAAGAATACCAAAACGAAACCTCTCAAATGAAGAACTCTTAGCATCTGATTAACTATATTTCTTCACTGACGCACACTTATAATCTAATACCGTGAATTCAATTTCTCAGCTTCCACATAACGTTATTACCCCTTACTAAATATAGAAGAAAGAACAAGAGAATTACAGATAACGGAGCGAGGCGATGCGGGCACTTGTCATCAAAAGCGACCCACTGACTATTGGATTTATCAAACCAGAGCACGAGGTCTCGACCCAGAAGCTGAAACGGGGTGGGCAAGCCAGGGTCCAAGTCTTCAATCAAAGAAACAGGGTACCAATGGTCTCTCCACGTGAACTTGGAGGCCGAGCTCTCGTCACCAAGCTCCTCCTCAGCTCTGAACTTGTCTTCTTGAAACTGATCTCCATGTGTCTCCGTCAATTTGTTGTCTGGGTCGGAGGTCGGAGGTGGCGATGTCGGAGGAGCAGCTACCCTGAGTGGAAAAGGAGAGAACTTTAACCTCCTCGGCGCTTGATGCGAGAAAAGGCTCGTGGGCTTGATGGGAAAAAGGGTAGGGAATCTGAGGGAATTGTTTTTGGCTGCCGACGACGATAGAGCGACGGCGGACGAAGAAGCAGCAGAGAAAGGTTGAAGCAGTGACATGCTTTGGGATTTGTTTATTATTTCGTGTGTTTGGACAGTGCGATGCAGGAATTGCGAGCTTCGAACTGACGATTTCTTTATTCTCACGACAGACAGATTTGTGAAGAGTTGTCTAGAAAGTTGCGTGCAAGTATCGGAAACGTGCCCTGTCTGTTTGCTAGCCGAGCCAAAAAAGTCTCGGTCCGTGCTTGAATAGCTGAACTGAAAGTGAACCAGTAGACCGATAACTTCGGCTACATTGAAGAAAAATCCAACCTGCACAATTTCATTCCATATATGCGACTTCCTGCATCCTGGGTGAGCTTTCAAATTTCTACCCGATAGTTGATTGAGATTCATTTAATGGGTCTCGCATTTGACGCCCCGAAATGGAACCGGCTCGTGATCCGGATTCACCGTGGCATTTTGCGACTTCATGAGGGCCAAGTATTTGTATTTCTGATCAGGCTATGGACACTAGCCGAAAAGGGTAACAGCAATGATGGACGATAAACGAAAGGCCTGTGAGAGATTGTGGACTTCCTTCCTCTAACTGCTATGTTCAGGGACAGCAACTTCATAGGCCAAACCAAATATTTTCCCACAAGGTGCTCTCTCGACAAAGTAATGGAGTGCTAGAGGGATGAGAACAGTAAGCTTCAGGCAAGGGCAGTAACGAGATCTGAAACATGCCAAGACTTGCCAACACTTCATCTCTTTGGCTGGCCTCTGGCTTGATCAATGTGGTTGGAGGATTCCATTGCGTGGTCAAACTGCCTGAGTAGTCCGAGAAGTTTTTATTCACAAGCTTGCTACCAAATAGGAAGAATTCTACTTGCAATCCGGTGATTTCCTTTCGCTGAACAGATAGAGCAGGGACGAGTCTAGTTTAAGTGATTTCAAAATGAACATTGGCATTGCAATAGCAAAATCATGGCATGAACAGAGGAAGGGATCGATGGACATCAAACAAACATAACCATGTGGTGACCAAGGGATGGCATGCTTGAAAGGGTAAGATGAAGTTCAGAAGTAAACCGCCATTGATCGGAACCGATGGGGGATAATCCAGCCGTCACATTGAGTATATGCAAAGCGGTAGTAGTGTAGTGCTTGCATTAAGAACCCAGATATGTTGCATTGAAGGGATGCTGGAAATGGTGGGACTGAGACCGACACTTGTCTGAGTTGATGGGTTATATACATGATCGTGACCAACAATAAACATGCAATTTTATTCCTAAAAAACAGATGGATAACTTCACCAAAAAAGAGTTGGCCAAGATCTCTGTCCAGCTCGCCCTTTGGCATGTTTGCATGGAGCCTAAGATTAAGTTGCCAGTACAGCCATCGGCATAGATAACATGGGCACAAAGTGAAGAGATTGGTATAGGGCCACTTCTGTCCTAAAAAGCAGCTCAGCAGATAAGATTCCAGGTTGCTATATTTTCCATAAGGAGCACATAATTCACCCACCACAACTCCGCTGAAGAGAGCAAAGTCTTGACATCAGCAAGTATGTCCGTAATCATCCAAATGGAGGGAATATTTCACTGCCACAGTGGTCGTACTATAACCGGAGCATAGCCATCCGACATGATCTTACTGAAACCTGATTTGACAGCAATACCAACCGTTAGGAGAGCAGCAATAGCTTCTGCAAACAGGGAGGTCACAAAGTGGAAGTCTCTCTGTCTGAGCTATAAACCAAATTTCCCTTCAGTGTCCCGCAAGTCGTGGCAAGGATAGCAAACCGAAACCAATAGCCATGTCAAAGTCAACCTTAACTTTACCAGCTGGAGGGGGGAACCATTTAGGAGCATGTACGATGTTTGCGTCTTCAATATACCACTTCTTTAAGCTATATCAATACATTTCATTGAGTCTGTGAGCAAAATTCAATGGATGAGCTGCCACACTCAAGTTACTATCTTGTCCCAAAGCAACCAAAGCTGGTCGACTAACATAGCTGCAAAGCAAAGGAACCTTTAGTGTCGATACCAAGAAGCCCTAGAGTTTGGCCAGGTGTGATGATGATGCAAATCAAATCCACTATTGGAAGGTCTCTCAGGGTTGACATGCTCAGAGGCCACACTCAGTCCAGGCAAACCACTCGCGCAAACTGACAAAAGAGAAAGAGTGCTCTAATGACTCTTTCCCTCGATTGCAAAGGGGAAAAGGTGACTGGGGGATGAGGTGATGCCTCCTAGCAACCCATTTTGTCAGTGCAACTCCGCACACAACCCTCCATGATACAAACTATATTCTCGCAGGCCAGTTTGCTTCCTTGATAGCATCCCAGTCCTTGGTCCGCAGGTTTTAAGGGCCCCCAGAAGCAAAATTTGTTCAGCATCAGCATAACCAGCAGAGGTCCTGATTTCACAGAGAAGTTTCCTTTTGCATTCGGAATCTATATATATCCGACTCTTCTGGGGCTAATTGATAGCTTGCACTGGGCATCTAATTAGCTGAAAACTTATTGATATACTGAATGAAGTCGGCAATATAGTACACACAAGCCACCACATACATCAAGAGCAAATGCTTAACTAAGAGAACATGGCAAAGATTTAACGACTTACCTTACTGGATCGAGATAGATGGTCAAAGTAGTTGAATATCCATATCACGAGATTTAAGATATTAGCTTCAATAGGTAAATTGCGGGTAGCCCTTAATAAATGGAAGAAACTTATATGTCATCATGAATCTGAACATTAAGTAAGCAAGGATTACATTTCGTAGCCCAGGAAGTAAGGAGAAGGTAGAGAGATATTACAAGGAACAAGCATGCCACTAGGCAATCGTTGCAGTGGCAGCAAAGTCTCTTCTAGAGTGTGGACATGATACAGGGGATCAAGACTTCAGGACTGCATAAGCTTTACAGAAGAAAAATCTAAGGAAGGAGACAGTGTGAGCCTCCACAAAGTCGTAGAGAGCAATCCCCAACAGAATCGAAATCCTTCTGGTTTGAAACTTTCCTTTTTTCATTAGACTAGTTGTAGTACATGCACGTAATGGCTATGATGGTAGAAGAATGAGCTCACCTAAGCATGAGGGATAAACCAAGCATTCTGCAAAATACGTAACTAGGATCAGAGACACGCAAGACAAGTGAAAGCACCCATCAAACAGCTCCTCTCTTCAAGTTGAATGCGCACAATTCATGGAAATTCCTTTTTTCACTCCGAAGTCATTAAGAAAACATATGCAGTTTCCACCAGAACGTGGAATCTTTGAAGCCAACAATGATGTGTAGTAATTTAGACTCGAGAGCAACTAATAATCTCCTAAATCATCCAACTTGACAAGTCTCCTCTCCACCTCATTTCGTGCAAAGACATCGATCCAAGGTACTCTGTTGTCATATTCCTGGCGTGGAACTCCTTCATTACGTTCTTCTGTGTCTAAATTCTATCATACCTTCCTAGCAACTATGCCTCATAAAATTTCTCATCTTCTTCCTCGCTCAAGCCATCCGTTGCATCTCCTCCCACAAGGACTACCAACAACGATCCTTTGAACTTTACCAAGAACAACCAGTGAACTCCAGATAATCCTTCTAGCCAAATGACAGCCAACTTTTGAGGGATTTCTAGGTTACAAATTATCACCCTTCCCGTGGAATCCATGGCATAGAATTGCCCGCTTTGAAAGAGTTAGTAGATGTATTTGGACGGACGATCTTGAATCACAGACTATAATTCACCTTTAATTTGAAAGGATGTATCGAGAACCGAAACAGAACGATCACGCAGAAATCAGAAAAAAAATAGACGATGCACGAATTTACCCAGGTTCATTCTCGAATAGGGCTACGTCCTGCAAAGAGATTTCACTATATTTTCGGTTTACAGCCACTCGACTCGTTACGATGATCAGAAAAACGAGCAAAATATATATGTGCCCCAAACGGGCCCAAAACCTAAACCTGTTCGAAATCTTTTAATCTCGCACCATACGGGCCAGCTTAAATAAAAGCCCAAACCCGTTGAGGTTTCAGGGGCGCTGCCCCCGAGCCCCCGCCCGCTCATCGGCGAGCGGGGCAGCCGTTCGCTGACCGGGCAGCGGGGCACCCGTGTCGGGAGCGTTGCCCCGAACCCCCGCATTCCGCACACAGAGATCACATGTCGTCGGATAACACTTCAATTTCCCTAAGCTCACGTGCGCGTACCCAGTGTGAGAAACAAGGGTCCCCGAAGTATTCGCCAACTCCAACATTCTCCCACTTGGTGGATACTTCGCGCAAATGAGAGCCTTTCTAATATCATTCTTCTTCAATCCAATTGCAGTAGAGCACCATTCAAACTTCGCACCTGTGACAGCTTTAGTAATGAAATCAGAACTATTTTCTATCGTGTCGACCTTTACAAGCCAAACTGCTTTCTTCTCTACCTTTTCTCGAACGAAATAATATTGTATATCAATGTGCTTTGTGCGTGAGTGAAATGCAGGATTCTTAGCTAAATAAATAGCCTCTTGATTATCACATCTCACCTCTATGACACCTTGCTCAATACCGAGCTCCAAGCACAACTGCCGTAACCATACGGTCTCTTTTCCAGCATGAGTAAGAGCTATATACTCAGCCTCCGTAGAAGAAAGCGTTACCACGCTTTGCCTCCTGCTCATCCAACTCAATGCAGCACCAAACAATATGAAAACATATCCGCTAGTGGACCGTCTACTATCAATATCTCCACCCCAATTAGCATCTACATGGCCTACGATATCAAGCATGTTTCCATTCCCTGTACCTTCAAAATATAAAGAAAAATTCAAAGTTCCACGAAGATACCTGAAAACTCTTTTGATCGCATTCCAGTGTTTTCTACCTGGGTTAGACATGTATCGACTCAAGACTCCCACTGCTTGGGCTATATCCGGACGCGTGCACACCATAGCATACATCAAGCTACCCACTGCACTCGCGTATGGAACTCGGGCCACCTCTTCAGCTTCTTCATCAGTTTTTGGACATTGTTCCGCAGATAGCTTGGTCTCTAAAGGTATAGGGGTACCAACAGGCTTGCAGTCTATCATATTGAATTTTTTCAATATTTCTTTTATGTATTTCTCCTGTTCTAACCACAGCTTCCGTTTCTCACGGTCCCTTCTAATCTGCATGCCCAAAATAAAATTTGCACGCCCCAAGTCTTTCATTTCGAACTTTTTGGCCAACAAACTCTTCACGGAATTCACCATCTTCACACTATTCCCGATCAATAACATATCATCCACATATAGCGTGAGAATGACAAATTGATCGCCCGTTCTCTTCACATAAACGCAATGGTCAGAATTTGAACGCACAAAATTAAGCTGGAGCATGTACGTGTCAAACTTCTGGTACCACATCCTCGGTGACTGCTTCAGCCCATATAAAGACTTTTTTAATTTGCACACCAAATTCTCCTTTCCTCTTACTTCAAAGCCTTCTGGTTGCCTTATATATATCTCCTCCTCTAAGTCCCCATGAAGGAATGCCGTCTTTACATCCATATGTTCTACCTCAAGATCATATGTAGCTGCTATAGACAGAACAAACCGTATCGAGGTCAACTTCACCACGGGAGAGAAAATCTCGTCATAGTCAACTCCCTCAATCTGAGAGTACCCCTTGGCTACAAGCCTAGCCTTGTACTTCTTTACAGTCCCATCCGGTTTCAGCTTTCGCTTGAACACCCATTTACACCAAATTGCCTTTCTATCCTTAGGCAATTTACACAAGCTCCATGTTTCATTTCTATCAAGCGACTGCATCTGATCTATCATTGTGAGCTCTCACTGATTCGCATCATCCATAGATCTCGCCTCTTTTACAGAACTAGTATCATCTCCGGTAATGCTCAAAGCATGAAACGTACTCAAAACACTAAGTGAGTATCGAAGTGGTACCTTTCTTTCCCGCGTCAATCTCCTGAGAGCCGGCATGCTATCTGTATCCGAGTCTTCATCTGAATCTGCATCCTCGACTTCATTGACCGAGTCCCCTTGGTCTGATTCAAAATCAGACTCTACTAGCGTGCCTTGTGGAACCATCTCCATAGTTTCAGTTTTAGGACTTTCTTCAAGCACTACCTCTTTCTTGGGCTCATCACCTTTCTGTGTGCCAACCTGGGGTTGTGATTCACGAAAGACAATATCCCTGCTGTATACAATGGTCTTTGATTCCGGATTCCACAGCTTATAGCCCTTGACCCTTTCCTTGTATCCAACAAATATGTTATTCTCAGACTTGTTGTCAAGCTTACCCCGCTTCTCCTTCGGTACATGAACATATGCGCCACACCCGAACACCCGAACATGCGACAGATTCGGCTCCTTCCCAAACACTGCCTCATATGGTGTACGATCCTTCACTGATGAGGTTGGTGACCGGTTCTTCAAATAACTGGCTGTGGCTACAGCTTCTGCCCAAAATTCTGGCCCCAAACCTACCCAACTCAACATACATCTTGCCTTTTCTATGAGTGATCGATTTAATCTTTCAGCTACCTCATTCTGTTGAGGCGTATATGGAGTCGTCTTCTGCCTTGCAATACCATTATCCACACAAAATTGCTCGAACTTATCCGAACAGAATTCACCTCCGTTATCTGTACGAAGGACCTTGATTTTCTTGCCCAATTGGTTTTCAACCAAAACCTTAAATTCTCGAAATTTCTCGAATACATCTGATTTACTTTTAATTAAATAAATCCAACTATATCTCGAAAAATCATCTATGAACGATACATAGTACCTGGATCCTCCAATAGATGGAGTCGGAGTAGGTCCAAAGATATCGCTGTGAATCAGCTCGAGAATCTCGGTTGCTCTTGTACCAGTGTGTTGGAAGCTAACTCGGTCTGTTTTCCATGGAGACAGTGTTCACAGAACCCGAAACCCATAGAGCATTTTGGAACTCCTTCTACCATCTGACTTGAAGCTAAGGTAGATAGTCCCTTTTCACCGATATGCCCTAATCTCTGGTGCCACAACATGGACGTATCATGTCCATCTTTCTTGGCCTCTTCAGAAATGAACCCACTACCAACAGTCACTGTTTCCCCGAGCAACTTGTATAATGTCCCGTAACGGACTTCTCGTGCAATCACAATAGAACCTCGAGTCATCTTGCACGAATCCTTATCACAGCTAAAAATAACCCTCGAATCAGCCATCGTACCGACTGATAACAAATTTCTACTCATCAAGGGTATGTGCATCACGTCTGGAATAGTCTTCACCGTGCCATTACTCATCCTCAGATTCACCCTGCCACGCCCGGCAATTTGAACTGCAGTATCATCTCCGAGCATGACATCCCCACCATTATATTGCTCATATTCACAAAACCAGTGTCTATGAGGCGTCATGTGGTATGAAGCACCGGTATCAATCAACCATATATCCTTGTATGACTGCGCCATACACGCAGCAGCTAAATACATATCTCCTGCATCGACCTCCTTTTTACCCAAGGATGATTCAGCTTCTTTTTTAGAAACTGGCTTGTTTTTACAGTCCCGCTTCAAATGGCCCCATTCTTGACATTTCCAGCACTGTACCCTCCTCTCCCTACTCTTCGATCGCCCACGAGATTTGGATCTGGATCCTCTCTGATTCAGAGTCTTCTCTGCTGGCCTCCCCCTAGCCGCCAATGCCTCTTTACCGGAATTTCCCGATCCCTTTCTTCGTGTCTCCTCCGATAACAAGGCAGAACACACACTTTCATACGATAATTCCATATCCCCACCACCGATCACCACAATCAGATTATCCCATGAATTCGGCAGTGAACAGAGCAATGTTATTGCCTTATCATCATCCTGGAACTTAACACCGATTGATACGAGTTGACTAATCAATGTGTTAAAGTTATACAGATGTGTAGAAAATGAGTCGCCCTCATGCATCCGAAGATTATACAGCTTTTTTCTCAAGAACAGCTTATTAACCAATGACTTACTTTGATACAGTGACTCTAATTTCTGCCACAAATCTCTGGCTGTAGGTTCGCTCATCACATTCGTTAGAATTGAGTCCGCGAGACAAAGCCGAATCAACCCCTTTGCTCTCCGATCAATCCGATTCTAGTCTTCAATCTCCTTCGAATCTGCCGATTTGGAAGTTGAATCCCCTTCCTTCACCGCTTTCTTGCCTATCACGACACCAGGTTGCGCAGTAACAGGCATTTCCGTTTCGATTGCCGACCAGAGATCTCGATCACAGAGAAGATCCTCCATCTTCATCTTCCACAGATCAAATCGCGTCCCATCGAATTTTTCTATCTCAATTCGTGATCCTCCTGACATCTTGAATAAACCCTAATTCCTCGAACAACTCCGGCTCCGATACCAATTGAAGGGATGTATTGAGAACCGAAACAGAACGATCACGCAAAAATTAGAAAAAAAAAATAAACGATGCACGAATTTACCCAGATTCACCCTCGAATAGAGCTACGTCCTGCAAAGAGATTTCACTATATTTTCGGTTTACAGCCACTCGACTCGTTACAATGATCAGAAAAACGAGCAAAATATATATGTGCCCCAAACGGGCCAAAAACTTAAACCTATACGAAATCTCTTAATCTCGCACCATACGGGCCAACTTAAATAAAAGCCCAAACCCGTTGAGGTTTCAGGGGCGCTGCACCCGAGCCCCCGCCCGCTCACCGGCGAGCAGGGAAGCCGTCTGCTGACCGGGCAGCGGAACCCCCGTCGGGGGGCGCTGCCCCCGAACCCCCACCTGCTGACTGGGCAGCGGGGCACCCGTGTCGGCGGCGCTGTCCCTGAACCCCCGCATTCCACATGCAGGGATCACATGTCGTCGGATAACACTTCAGTTTCCCTAAGCTCACGTGGGCGTACCCGGTGTGAGAAATAAGGGTCCCCGAAGTATTCATCAACTTCAACATAATTTACAAAATGCCAGTCTGCTTACTGTTATTTTCTAGCACAACACTGCCCAACGTTCTGGACACCCAAAGTAGGATTTTTCCAAAAGATGACATGGTTGACAAAGAAGACCTAATTCTGTGTCTACAATGCACTGGTGCTGGAACCCCTAAAGTCCCGACAGGCATGTTCCTCATGGTTTTCTTGAAAATCTAGAATGTCTGACAACTCTGTCAACTTTGGGAGAATTTTCTTATCGGCAAGTAGATTGAAAAGCAAAATCTTAGGTCTTCTATCCACCACTGCCTACCAATCATAAGAGGAACCGCAACATCGTTCACCAAGAAATTTCCGTGAGCTGAACTGGTAGAATAGGTTCTCAGAAATGCTAACGGAAGTTTACGCATCGGTATTTTGATTATAAGGCTGGAGTATCCATGGAATTTGACGAGGTAACCTGAGATGGAAACAACACATGTATGTGGATAGATAAACCAAATGGAGATGTAAACAAGGAATTTTATCAGCTCAACTCTGCAGGATTGATAAAACCATTGATTGTAAATAGCTAGCTACCTGATAGACACCAAGAAATAATTCTGTTAACATGATAGAAATCTGGACAACTTTTAGTTCCCCCATGACAATGCAACATGAATGAATAATGTTCAAATAGCAAAAGAATTCCACAAAAAGCTCACATTGAAAAACCAAAACTCGACACCTTGTCAGACGCCTAATGCTTCTCCAACTTTTTGCCGACAGCTCGAAACTGAACTTGGTCTCTGAGCCGAGAAGTTATTTCGGCAGCCGAGACCAATTGGGATCCATTCTCATCCAGGGCAGGGTGCAGTCAAAGGCTCAAAGTCCAGTCCTCCGTGCGGCCGGTTCCTCCTCTGCTAAACGAATCAACAAACAGGTCGACTGCATAAGTATTACACACAACAAACCGAGCTGTGAGCTATGAGGGCTTCAGCGAAAATCTGAATCTAGAGAAGCATGCGACTGCCAGCTGAAAGCTACTGCTGACGGCAGCAAGAATGGTAATGCTGATTTCTTCGAACTCTGAGATCATTGATGGGTCCCTTGAGAAGAAGACCAAGTCAACAAAGCGAATGATAAACAGGGGAGGCGTAGGCGTATCTTCGGGGCCATGTTCCGCTCAGTTTCTCTCTCTCTGACACGCATACACGCACAATGAGACAGAGTCCCATGGATTTAGCATGCCATTAAAGTTACAAGAGTCGAAAAAGTCATGACCTTTTGTAAAGTCTCTCTCTCTCTCTCTCTCTCTCTGTGTGTGAAGGATCCAACTCCTGATTGACCGGCCAACGACATCTCCAAAACGTGTGAAAACGAATGATTGGGAAATGTCTGCGTTTTTACACGATCTTCTTGATTCTCTCGTGGAAACCCACATTTGAATCTTGACTCCGCAAAAGCAGAAGCCGTCGGATTCAGACAAGTGAACCCGACACACAAAAGAGCAAAACCCAAGACCCAAGATTCCATTTCCCTTCCAGCACGAGAAGTCTTTATTTATAATTTCTTCATTGACCCACATGCCCCCTTTTTAGGGAAGGCAACCTCAACCTAATTCACCGGACCACGCAGTTCAAGAAACCAACCAAGTGCCCAGTTGCCGCCGGCAGCGGCGGCTTTTTTCCATCGAGCGAACAACATCTGATCACTATTCAATGTCCAGATTTGATGTGAAAGTATACGGCAATGGATGTAACTCGGCGGGTCCTTATTCATTTTGCAAACAGAGTGGATGCATTTCACCTGTTTGTTGATTCGTCGCTTCAGATGCGTGTGAAGAGGAGATAACCTGCAGGACGCAGGAGCAGAGCTTTGATCAGCTCGGGATGGCCGCGGAGGCCGATTGGCCGCAGTTGCCCAAAGAACTTCTGGAGATGATCTCGGATCAGCTAACCGGACTGGATGATCATGTCCGATTTCGAGCGGTCTGTCGAAGTTGGGCAAGCATCAGACCTCCCCCGAGGTATGATATCTTCATTATTCTATGACGGAATATATCAATCATTCTGGCAGAAACATGGAATTCCTTCAACTCTGCTTGCATACTATATTTTAGTCTTACAGCTTCTGCAATTTTATATCTTCAAAGTATTATTCTATGAGGGAACAATGACACAGTTTCATCTGAACATAAATTTCTTACTAGAATGTTTTTTACATGAGATCACATACTTGAATTTTGCCAAACAACGTGAAGATGAAAAATGTGCAAGCTCTTGATTCAAAGTCTTTCCCAGGGCGATAATGTCTGGCAGCAAGGCAGGAATGTAACTATCAGGTCGCACAATCTTACATGAATATCGTCTAGATGGTCATGCTAATTCTTTCTTCCTGGTAGAAGTCATACTAATATCATTTCAAGTGCAAGGATGTCAATATTAATAACTCGAGGGGTCAAATATTTAGAAAATAAAATTTTCGTTCCCATGATTGATATTTGAACAAACCTATTTAGCGCTTCAAATGCTTTTTCTTGACAATAATTTGCATCAGTTGTTGCGTAACAGTGTCCTCATCTGTTTTAGCCAGTAACAATATCCACATTGAGGTGTGGCTGTTAGTAATGTACAGTTAAGTAGTCCCATCGAGCCCATAAGTTCATTGTTTGACATCTTGTGCTTATTTTCTATAAATGCATCGACATCACCAACAAAGGGTACCTCGTCAAATGCCATGGCTACTACACCCTTGTAATCAGGACACTGATGCAAGAACTTTTGTCAGCATTTCGGAGAACAAGTTCTACCGATTCAGCTCACCAGAATTTCTTGGTAAAAGATGCTGTGGTTCCTCTTATGGTTGGCTGGCATTGCTAGATGGAACGCCTGAAATTTTACTCTTTAATCCACTCACTGAAGAGAAAATTCTTCTTCCAAACTTGACGAGATTGCCAGAGGTTCTTGAGTTTCACGAAAAGGGTGAGGAATACCTCTATGAAGATTTGATGGGGGAGCACCACACTATAGACATGGATATCATGAAGAATTTCTTCGTCCACTGTATTGCCTTGTCAGGTGATCCTACTTTGGTAAACAAGAATTCTTGGGCAGCACTGTGCTATGATTTAAGAGCAAATAGACTGGCTTTTTGTAAGGTACATGATAAATCATGGACTGTGCTCCAAGACCAACCAACGAGATATGTTGACATTCTCATTCACAAAGAGCAACTGTATGCAGTGGATTTCACTGGAAGAGTGATCATATGTGACTTATGTTCCCCTGAGAGTTTGGTCATTGTTCAGCCTGAATCAGTATCTGGACCTCGTCGCAGATATTTGGTTGAACTAAGAGGAGCCTTGCTAATGGTTTGCGCGCCAATGGATAATGTGGTCAACTTAGCTGAGGAAGAAGAGGAGAACTTTTATGAGGCACTGCTTGATAGTGACCATTCTGTTATTTATGACTCTGAAGATGGTGGTAGAGGACCTCTCCACATGGAATATAAGAACAGAGCTCTTTGGTTCCATGTCTTTGAATTGGATGAGTTAGAGCGAAGATTGGTGAAGGTGAACAACTTGGGCAATTATGCACTGTTCTTGAGTCAAAATTATTCCGTGTCCCTATTGGCTTCTGAAGTCCCAGGTTGCAGGGAAAACTGCATCTACTATCTTGATGGTTTCACAGTGAAAGGGGGCACCAACACAAAGAAGGGTTACGAATTATGCAGATTCAACTTGGAGAGTGGAGCTACTCAGCACATAATTACACTTGTCTTACATGTACCTGATCGCCGTTGCCCCTTTGGACGGGACACGTGGTTCATCCCCTCATCTGTAGGTCAGTTCACTGTTCTACTACTCATGCTGTTTATGATTGTTTGTTGGCAAGAATATATTCAGATATCACTGTTGCGTGGTACTAAACTTTTTATTTCACTCTCGTATATCAGAAAAAGTGGATAGTCACTTTAGACCCTTTCCGAATAGTCACATTGCTCTTTCTATCATATGCTATATAAATGCATAAATGCAAACTCGTTTCTCCATTCTCTCTTCATAGTCAGTTGGAGAAAGCCATTAAACTAGCTCAACGTTTGCATCAAATGTTAGCTTATTATAATCTAAGAGAGAAAGCCAATAAACTTTGACTCCGTCTGACCATCTTGGTGCCATGGTCTTAGATGAGTTAGCAATTCACTTTCGTCATTCATCCAAATAAACATAGGGAAATTATTTTGTACACTATACGGACATCTAGTTGTTCTTGGATAGGTTTTCGCCCCCTTCCTTCTTGGATAGTCTGCCGATATAACTTTCTACAGCTAAGTGAACCAAGTGCTTGTTGTGGATCCACTGGTTCCCACCTCCTCCTCATAATGGTGTCCCCAGTGCTTGAAAACAGACATCGGTCCATGAACAATTATCTGACTATTTTCCTGTTAAACTATGGCTATGTATGGTCTTATCAAGCTAGTCAACTGATGCGGGAATTCTGGATGCCTACTCTTCATTACCATCTTCTTACTCTTTATGATATTAACTAACTTATGGACTCTTGGATCGAATTAATTAATTAGCTTTTATGTTGTTCCTTTAGTGTCAAGTTTTCTGCTGTCAATAATGTCTGAATAAGTCTTCTTTGTGATTTCTTTTCTACTTGGCTACCTTCTTTCTAGCCAACTGGATGCCTACCCAAAGCTCTCAATTGGCACCAGAAGACGCGATTACATGGATTCCAAATGTCAAAGGAAACTTCTTCATCAAATCCACGCTAGATGTACATGGTCAGATTTCCTTTCCAGGGCCCCTAAAACCCAACGAGTGGAAAGCTATCATGGAAGTGAACTTCCCTCGGAGACTCCAGTTGCTGCTATGGAGGGTGGCATGTGGAGTTCTACCGACCAAAACGGTTGCTAAGACTCGGTACCTTGTTCCTGAATCTCCTTGTCCATTCTGCCATCAAGTGAAAGAGTCTTTAGAGCATCTCCTTCTTTCCTGTCAATTTACCCAAGCGGCATGGTTGAACTCTGCATGGCCCCTGCGCATTTCAGCCTTAGAGAATATTAGATTAGCAGATTGGATTCGAATAGTTGTCAATCCAAGCAACACGCTTGGGATCAATGGTGATGAAGCTAAAAAGTTCCTTGCTTATGTAGTTATGTTCATTGTCCATCTTTGGGGGCTCCGGAACTGGTTAGTGGCCAGTGGAGAGGAGGGCCAACCCTCGGCTTTTGCTTGTGCCCTGAATGTGAATTATGGACATTTCTTGAAAGTGTGGGATTTCAGGCAAGAAAGAGAGTTTTGTGGCGCAAAGTGGGTCCCTCCTCCTGGAAATAAAGTCAAGGTGAACTTCGATGTGGCAGTCTGCCTAGATTTTGCTATGCTAGCCATGACTTGCCGGGACAATGAAGGGAGGTTTCTTCTTGCTTGGACTGAGAGACTACCTACTTGTGACCTCATTGTTGGAGAAGCTAAGGCTGCTTTCTTGGCTGTTTCTACTGCAATTGAATATGGTTTCACTAAGATCATTGTGGAAGGCAATGATCCAGCAGTAATCCAGCCGCTGCAGCACTGGAAAACTCCCCCCTCTCAAGCTATTGCCAATGTAATCGCTGATATCAGGACTTTGCTCAGTTCGGCTATATCATGGCGTGTGAACTATGTATCTGTAATGGAAAATTTAGCCACCCATAATCTTGCCTGTTGGGCTGCTTTTTACGATAGGAGTGGCTCTATACCAGTCTCTTCTCTCCCTTTTTGTGTCATCTATGCCGATGACAGAGGTTGCCACTCGATGTCAGGACCCACGCAAGCACACGGATGGAGTGGAAACTATAGGCCAACCCGTCCTTATTGAAGTTCTTTATAGTAGCACGCAAGTTGCTTTTTTCTTTGGGCCTTTGAACTATGAGACCTAAGCCACGTCATGTGCACGTGATCTAGATAAACTTCCCTGTCCTCTCCATGCTCTTGTATCTCTCTCTCTCGTTTATTGCTAGCTTGCCCATCTTGGGGTAATCGCAGCGGACGTATAAACCCTTGTAGATGGCTGTAATTATCATTTCCAAGTGCAATTGTGAATCTTATAATCTGAATTTGCATATATGAATCGATGGAACAAAAGGGGTTCAAAAATACTACGGATGCCCCATAAGTATGTTATTACTTGCTGTTAACACACCACGGACCACTTCACGGGCAGATTAATTCGCAAACAATCGTATAATTTCGTAAAATGAGCCCGGCTAAATCTCAGGTCAGTCATAGCTCACGACAGCAGGTGATCACAAGGCCCTGATGCAAAATAATGCCTGCCCGAATTGTTCGCGCCAAACGATTCAAAGTCATATGTGCAGGTTGGCCAAAAAGAGTCGTGTGCAAGATGATGGCAGGTACTTTCTAAGACAGACTCCTGGGTCAGATCATAAAAACAGATTTCTACTGCTTTTCAAAGCACAAAATTGTACAATCTGGAAACTCATCTGACTCAAATACGAAGACCCATTTGACTGCACTGCCCCGCCAACTTCAATATGTGTAGTCTTCAACTCTTCCATATTGGCAGTGATGACGGTAGGACTTCTGTAATAACAAGAAGTTCCTTAACTTCCCACCACAAGACAGTCCACAAAACTGGTCAAGTCCTAACAATTCTGTACATAAGAAATTGAGGCAAAGAAAAAGCGAAGCACCGCAAGAGAGACTGGCGGCACCGATCCTGTGGGGTGAAAGCCAGACAAGGAATTGGGTAAAGGAAACAGATGCCAACAGGATACCCAACATTTCATTCACATCGCTTGCTTGTCCGACATACAAAAGTATCTCATAGGAAAAGAAAACCAAAGGGAAAACAATAATAATGTTCTCCAAATTTTGCCTCAATATGCAATGTCAACCTTATACTTTTGATTCGTTTTATGTGGTCCTTGAATTCTCCTTGAATACCCAATGTTATCCTTCTGTTTGATTAAATAACAATGGGACATTATTTGATAACATAGAATATGTAATGCTGAGCTCGATTTTTTAAATGATAGGTCAATACGATATAAAAACACGTGACCATAAATTCCATTTTTTTCTCCATCTTCTATCATATGCGTAGTTTTTTTTTTTTGCAGTCTATTGTTAAAACTTATCGCAGGGCATGTCAATAAATTCTGTTACACACGTTCAGGAATCATATTATATAAATTAGAGGTCTAAGAATGACATTACACATTTGATTTAAAGTTTAGAACTGTTAATATTATTTTCCCAAAAGCAAATGAACTTTACATGAAGATAACAATGAAAGCTACAGATTACGTTTCCATATAAAGAGAAAAACAAAAGCTAAATATTTTGTCAAAATGATGTAAATCAAATATTTTGCTCCAAACCCAGTGAATTTGGCCAGCATGCAGTGCTACTTCGAGATGGATCTTCAACTTGAATGTAGCAGCATTCAAGAAAGGCACGTGCAGATCAGAAACCAAGCCAACGTAAGCCACAGCAGCTCACTTCTTCGGGTAAGTCTGATGGTCAGGTCCAATGTCACGTGAACCTGTGTTTATGTAAGGCCCTCGAAAAGTTGCCTGAGGTGGGAGCGGCTTTGATGCATCGATCACGGGATTCACTCGAGATGACCTGGATATGGCAAAACATGAAGACAATCATGAAATGGACATAAAGAGGTCCGAACCTTAAGTGCTAGAAGCAGGAAAGATGCATACGCCATGTAAAATGGAAATGCCAAGCCTGCAGCAGCAAAAGCTACTAAACCAGACGCAACAGCGATATTCCGTGCTCGGGTCATTGAGATTGCGGAAGCTGGTTCAACTGAAAAGGGAGGGAAATCAAGTCAGAGGCAACCACTTTCAGAGTGCAATTCTAGTCAGGTCAAGAAATAAAAAGGAAGACAGGACAGGTCATATGGAGTGTATTTGACCTGAAATTTCTTCATTTGATGTCTGTCTCAAGATTAGAAGTATAGCCAATATCCATGGATTATAATAGTCAAATAGCAAGTAAAGGATAAGCACAAAAGAGAGAAAGCGGATGATAACTTTGATTTAAGCAAGAATTGAACACACGGGAAGGAAAGTCGAGCATGAAAAGTGTTTCATCTCTCTTTTTCCGTCATAAACAGAAACTGCACAAGCATTAAGAGCACCAAAGTTATAAACTGTCACCACATGGAGACAAAATGTGCTTACAATTTCCCCAGCTTAACAGATTTCTTCCTAAGATCATTGCACATGTCTAAACACTCTGTATTTTGATCTAATATGGCCATCAAGGAGGCACAGGAAACTGTCCGAGATGTATCTCTAGACTTTGAGGCAACCAGTCAGCAAGGGTGAAGAAGCAAGCCACTATTTCACAAGGAAAAGTGATTCAATACATCTATCTGATCCCGGTAGTAGTCAATGCTTGCCACAGAAACCTCACGCATGACAGTCATCATTTCAAATGGTTAGCAACCCACTTCAGCCTTCAGTACGCGTACTTACAAGCTCAAGGTGGCTTATAATGTAACCCAAAGATCATATACACGCTCGGATCATAATAATGCTATGAATCTCGCATCTAATAGCAACATCAAGAGAACTTCAGAATGGAACCCTTACGAATGAGTACGACGGCTGTCTAAATATTCCTACTGCTTCTGCACCACATATCTCATCGACAGTCCGCACGAAACCAAGTTCGCGAGAACTCTCCCCATGGCAGCCACTTGCCCTACTAAAATCTTGTCATCTCAACCAGATATTAACTAGTTGAAAACCAAATCAACCATTTATCAAGTTGCGAGATTGCGGAACGTAGCATGAAAAACAAAGCAAGAACGGACTGATGCAGGGGAAGAGGGGAATGCCGTCGCAACGTAGAAGAGCAAACCAATGGGTTTGTACTTCCGTAGTGAAAACTGCCAAACCCAAACGACGCAAACGATCGACAGAAGAAAAGAATACTGATCAAAGCCAAAGAACATCGCCTTGCGCGCGCACCAGTTTCGTCTAAAACCCTTCATTACACGAAGCATTGAATCTGTCTTTCACCGAGCAATCTCCAATTCATAACAGCGCACGCATCTCCTATTCCGCACCATCTCCAAGCGCATTTCCCCGCAGAACAACACCGCGACGAGACAAAGGTAACGAAGCGGCTCATCCAACGATCCTTCCTTTCCCAAACAACCTCCTCCGACAAATCAAAGAGCAAATCATACCTGCGGGAAGAACGACTTCGAACTGGGCCCTTCGAGAAAGAAACGCGACGCGAATGGAAAGCCCCCGCCTTGCGCCCCGGCCGGCGGAGAGACCCACTCAGCGATTCGGTGCGCGCTCCCTCTTCCTCGGAGTCAGATGGAAACACCCCCGTGGCGCCGTCGGAAGCCGCTTCCGACATGCATCTCGTACTCCGAGTTGCACCGCACATGGGCCTCGAGCCGGCCCATTCTAGAAGAAGCCCACATGGGCCCGCTCGTGTGACCAGTATATCTCTTGCAACGGACCGTCTGGACAAACCTCGGTTGCTCCGAAAGGCCTCGGTAGTTTCTGAGTTCAGTTCAAGCTTTCATCTTTTTCGGTTCCCATGTCAACGCCCGTCAAACTACGCGTGTCCCCCAGGCTGAGGAGCCGCGCTTCCTCCCCGCCGGCGGCCTCCGCCCGGAGCGACGACCGCCGCTCCCCCGCCGGCGAGCAGCAGCAGCAGCAGAAGCCCAGGCCCGACAGGCTCTTCTCCGAGGAGGACGAGATCCGGCTGCTGAAATCCCTCTCCAAGCTCACCAACAACCCCTCCTCCTCGTCCCCCGCCGCCGCCGCCGCCGCCGCCGCGGACGCCCCGACCCTCGGCCGCATCGAGAAGTCCCTCGGGCCCAACTTCACCCGCGCCCAGGTCGCCAACAAGATCCGGCGGCTCCGGGATAAGTACCACCGGCAGGCGCGGACCAAGGCCCTCGTGAGGACCCCGCACGACCGGGCGGTGTTCGAGCTCGCCCGGAACGTGTGGGGCAGGGGGAACTGGGGGAAGCAGAGGAGAGGCAAGGAGGAGGAAAAGCAGCAAGCGAATTTGGACGAGGAGAGAGAGAAGGACGAGGGGGAGATCCTGGGCGGCGAGGAGGAGGGCGGAGGGGTGGTGGTCGCCGATCTGGGGAACTTCCCGGCGCTGGTGGAGGAGTGCGAGAGGTGCTTCCCCGGGAACGGGGTGTGGAGGGAAGGGCTCAGGAGGTTGGAGGAGGGGAGGCTGAGGACGGTGAACGAGAGGGTCGTCTGGTTGCGGCTGGAGGAGGCGACCCTGATGGCCAAGAAGGCCGAGTTGACTCAGGACCTCACTCGGATGATCCTCGACTCTGTTGTCGCCTCTTCTTCCTCTTCCCTGGTTCCCACCGCTTGATCGCAGTGCATCGTTCTGGCTTCTCTTCATCTTTCCCCTTTTTTTTTCTTTCGGGCCTTTTTTTCATTTGCAGTTTGCTGACAGAATTGGATAGTATGGCTTGCACTGTACTGTAGTGTCGTGCATGATCTGATCTACTTGACTCAAATTGTTCATGCTGATCGCGTGTCGAGAGGATTGCATACAGATTCTTGAGGCAATAAGGAAGCTGCATGCGTAAAAAGTAAACCCAATTGAGCGCGCTTAGTGCTTACACACCGATGAAGGAAGAAAGAGACTACCAAAGCAAAGTGTCCCAGGATTGCAGAAACCACCACTTCTCTTTAATGTTCTTATCAGGTGCTACAGGGTTTGTCTTTAATGGGTCGGTCTGGGAAAGCAGATGTGCATGCAGATAGAAAAACCGACAGCCTTCCTCGCCTGATTCTTTAGTCATCTTGTCCTTTTGAGGAGGACGGGTCCGCTACCATTCATGTTTCGTGGACGACGGGTCTCCATGTTGGAGATGTCTGCTGATAAATACATGAAAGTATGCAACAGAGAGCCGGCGTGAAGACAATAGGGCTGCAGTTCCAGCCTTTAGGATTAACAAGAACCGAGCAGAAGAAACGCGAGAAAACGAATGCCGAGCCTAGCGCCTTAGAGAAATGTAACTCGAGCAAGAGAATCGATGCGTCCAGCCCATTGCACGGCCGTGGTCACGTCTAACGTCCAAAAAACCTTGTTCCTCGTTGCATGAGTCGCAAATTCAGGCGAGTACCGCAACATAGGGAGATAATGAGCGATCAGGGGTCACTTCGAGAAATGTCCTGCAAACCATAAAATTAACTGGAACTTATCCAACTCCTCCAATCTCAGCATGATTGTCCAAGAACTGGAATTCCAGGAAGCATTAGAATTAAACAGTTCCAGTTCATCCAGATTAGCTCCTAAAGGCGATACCGCGGCGCGCATTCATCTGAACCAGTGATTGTGGACTAGAGTAATGGCGCATCATCGGGATGAAGTCATGTGACTGACGGCCGATGCCACTCAAAATCATTGGCAAATCATCCCCTCTTGGGCAACATTATATACATATAATAACCAGTAGACAATGCCACAGGTGAACTTCCGAATCCTTTTTAAGGAATCACTACTGCACGATGCCAGATGATCGTCACACTGCTCACAAAGAGAAACCTTCGCAATCCTTTGAAAAGGGAAATCGCAGCGCAAAACCGGTCTACAATAACTATACATCTTTAAAGTACACTCGTCATAATCAAGATAAGCTGTAATCCTACAAAAGAAATCAACTCAGCAACACATCACTTGGCAAGCACATTGTGCTGGGCCTGGTTCTCCTGCTGCTGCTGATAGTTCAGAGGCCTCCGGAAGAGCATGATGTGTGGCTCAGGGCGATGAATGGCATAATGAACCCAACCGCGGCTCTGCTGAACTCCAATCGCACGCCACTCATTCTAACAGCAAGAAATCAAAGAGACTTTAGGCATTAAGAATCAAACTCACAGATGATATCTCTTATAGAATGGTCGATTCACTAGAGAAAGATAGCAGGCAAGATTTTTAAACGGTGGCGGATCAAGCCAAACACCCACTATCTCGGATTGCGAACTCCGCGTGACAGAAGCAAGAAAAATACGTTCAAACCACATCAAGAAACAACTTATTCTTATACGACCGCACCGCATGATGCTTGAAACATCAATCGATGCTAGCGCGACAGCATCCCACAATTCATCATCTCCCCATTTTTTCCCCTTGAGTGCTGTAGATTCCTGACAACATGCAAACACACGCACGGCCATTCCACGCTTCGTCGCTTCAATCTTCTTATTAGCGGATTACCCACAAATTCAAAGGAGAGAGGAAGCCCGAGAGCAATGCAACCGTACTTACTTCGGCGAGAAGTTTGTTCTTGGGCAGTAGTTTCGCAACTTCTGGCGGAAGAACCACGTGCCTGAAACCGAAGATCAAGAATCAAGAACGACGAAAGAACGCAAAAGAGTCGCAGGACACACGGTAATCACACAAATCTCCAAATGGGTACAAAGAAAAGAATCGAAATGAGAAAGAGACGGCGACGAGTTCAAAGCACCCGTACCTGTACTCGAAAGTGTCGTCGCAGTATTTCTCCGAATACTGGATCTGATTCTGACCCATCTTTCTTGAACGAATTGGTCGAACCTCTAAAGAACGCAGCAGTACACAGAATTGAATTTGAAATGAATCTCAAAAGGCAATCATTTTAAAGGGGCGTGAAACGGGCAAATGGCAAAACCGTGGCGCGTTTTGCGTGTTTGAATTTTCAAAATTTTCAACACGTCCCGCTGTGCAATAATCTCAATTTTTCAAGTCTCGTTTTCCTAATTAATTTACGGGTCGACCCAGCCTCCATGTATCAACACCGTATCAACTAAAGAGGCCATAAGCTTACATATAATCGCTGGCCACATTGCAAAATTTTCAAACAGATTATCAATTATAATGCACCAGTATGTGATCACGGCACTGCTTATGCGCGAAACATCTCGCCCAAGAAAACGATCTCATCAAGATCGGGCCAACTCGATTTGATGCTGAAATGATCCCGTAAAGACGAGCCAAATAGACAGAACAGAATCTCGTGTAAAATTGAGCCTATGAAGAGTTGCGGATGTATATATGTTAAAATCTAGAAACGGTTGTCCTTTGAAATGTACATCACCATCTTCTGTGGTTTCTAGTATAAAACATCCTCCCAAAACTTTTTTTTTTCTAATTCCTTGTATCTCTCACCCACCAGCTACAAAACCCCGCTTCTCATTTCCTCTCTGCGCTGCCAAAAATTTCCTAACACGCTCAAAAGACTATGCGGCGATATTCATCAACCATATACAAAAAGTTTCAGAAACCCTGTACAACTTATGGGCCGAGACAAAACGGCCGTTGGCCCCCAAAAGCTTTTCCATAGGAATCAAACATTGATTCTGCTGCTCTCTGTTTCAGGGAACACGGGAACTGCCTTGTGCAGCACAGTCGTCCCTTGAAAGACCATCATCTGGCGATTTCTTCTCAACTGCTTCAACTACAAAAGAAATGAATGCATGAGACCAAGCATTTCAAATCTCCTGCTCAAGAGGCGTGGATGAATGCAGGTTCACAAACCTCCTCTGGGGTCATCTTGCCAAAACCAAATCGGTTTGTCCATATGGATTCTGCTTCCTCTGCAGCAGGAAGCACGAGATTCTTCACATTGAGAGAATGAAGAAGCCTCTCAATGCAGCCAAATAAAGACTGGAAGTAACCCTGCACAAAATGGGTTCGATACATGAGACGCTGGAAGAGGCTGTTAAAGATGTAAAATAGGGGGTGGTTTCAGAAAAATCAGAGTAGCAGCAGATATGCTCACTTGTCCTTGGCAATCTGTACTTGTGGCAACCAAAGGAAGTTCTGCCATTTCATGCCCAAAAATGCGAAGAGTTCCCGCTGACACAACTGCATGGCTGCAAAGCAAGCAATATTTGTCAAGCATTCCGTAATATATACAACATTGAGGACTTCATAGACAGACAATACTCACTTGACAAGTAATATCGCACAGAACATCCCACTGAATACTTGGCCCTTATAGCTCCTCCTGAAAATCAATTGGTAATCATGCAAGCTAAGTGATACTGGATGCCATGATATATATAGCATTACCGGGACATCCAAACTACTATAATTCATTGCCTTACCCATAGACCATAGCAGGAATGAGATCCCGTCCATTCCTAGTCTCAGCAATCGGATCAAACCGCTCCTAAAGTATAATGCAACTAAAAGAGATGAGCACTTTAATGGAGATATCAGATATTGGAAATATAGAAACATAGATCAGACATCACTACAGCGGAGGACCATGGCAATCAATTTAATATACGAAGTCAAAGTACTACAGCGTCATGATCACATCAGCGACAATAAATAGAAAACTGCTCTGCCCAAAGTGAGATTGCTCACATGAAAAAGGGCAACAGATTTAGAAAGCAACCGCTTCGATGCATCATCAGACAATATTTTGTTGTTAAGAATCCTCCATCTTATGTCGAGATTGGATTCATTCTGAGTGTCTTTTTCCTCACGCTTCTTCTTTATCACATCCAAGAGGGAGTCTGGAAGCTTCTTCTCTCCCTGAATTACCATTTCTTCCAAAGCAGAGTGCATCCTCTCGCAATCCATGCAACAGAACCAATTTCCTTCTGGCAATTCCTGTTCGTGTTGCGGCAAGTCAACGAATTTCCAAGCTTAGACGACAAAGTTGACAAAGACAATATAACCAGACTCCCATAGATAAAGAACACACCTTCAAATCAGCCACTTTGTGATCCCTCAAACAGCAGACATGAAATTCCTTCTCACACTAGGGATTAAGACGAAGATGAATCAATAGGTTGGAAGTACAAAAATATGAAGTAACAGGTACGTGATCAGGTATTCTTTTTCCTTTTGGATCTGTGAAGTACAAAGTGAAAAAAAAATAGTCATTTAACTAATCTGCTGAAAAAGAATACCTGATCACAAATGATAACTGTCCTAGGACCAAAACCAGATTTGGTGAAACCCTTGCTTCTGCAAGCAAAAGAGCATAACATTAACCCAGATGAACGTGGACGAAGACAAGATGATCGCCAGCATATGTCAAGAATGAGACCAAACAGATCAGAGTTGCAATTCGCTCAAACAGAAAGTTGATGTAATAATATTCTAGCTAAAAGCTGCAGATACACAATAGAAGTAATAATAGCAGCAATTCCATGCAATATTAGCATTGGCTAGTTCGCAATTAGATATTAAAACAAAAGTTATGAGAAAGCGTCAAACATGTTTCCAGATGGCATTAAAATTCCAAACAACCTGCACAATGCACAAACTCCAACTTCTTCAGTCTCTGGAGTTTTCACAATTCGAATGCATCGCTTGGTTATCTGTTCTATAGGATCAGCTCCAGCAATCCTTCCAGCTGCCAATGCATTAACATTGTGCTCCACACACTTCTCCATTTGATGAATATTCTGGCAATATCTACAGTTCCAGCTATCCTTAGGAATTCTTGAAAGAGATACACACTCTGCGGGAACTCAAAGTAGGAAAATCAATTAAAGCAACTTGTAATGACATGGTACAGAACAGAAAACATCTGTCTTCCACTTGTTTCATCAATATAAATGGAAGCACATAGAAACAGTAGACACTACCAGAGGATTCAAGTGCAATCCAGATCATAGGCACTTTAAACAGAAAGGGGGTAAATGTGGGCTTGCAATCTTACAAGGGGAAAACTAGATTGATTCTTGGGAAATGAACATGTAAAAGACTTGGCACATCACCTGTACTCTTAACTAAAATAAAGAAATAACCATCTCTCGCTAAGTACAATAATAAATAGCATAGAAAATAGAGATAACAATACAAGTCAAATGACTACTAGAAATTAAACACTAGAATTTTGGAAGTCATCCATCAAAACAGCCAGATACATTTCCATCAATCTAACGACGTATTTGGCCAAACAATTAATATACACTTCTTTTATTGGAATAAAATTATGACATGCATAGATAATAAGAAATACAAAGTCAGAAGAGGACATCAATACAACACAGCAAAGCAGTATGAACCAGTATCAATATGAGAACTAAAGACATTTGAAGAGACAAAAATAACAAAGCCAGCCAAAAGTATAAGAATACACACAACTCTGAGCAATGAAGGCAATGACAAAATTGGTTCTAGCTCCATCTACATGTTCAAATTTTTTACTAAAAAAAGAACTGAAAAATTAGAAGAAATAGTTATCATAACGAATCCTATTGGATTGGAACCTCAGGATTGTCTGAATCTGTAGAACGAAAAGCACAACTATACTTCTAGCCAAGATATATAACAATAATAAGCACCGCCACCATATTTCACAAAATTAGTAGACATACTAATGTAAAAAATATTCATAAAAAGAAAATAACCATTCTGGAAATATCAAAAGAATATTTCAGTTATTGCGTAGTGAAATTATGTCATGAGTCAATAAGGATGATGTATCCCCGATCTTCTGTGAAAAGAGCACAACAAATTGCTCCCAAAAGATTCTTTATGAGATCTAATATCGTCTAGATGACAAATCAAATTCTCCCAAAGTCTTTTATAAGCCAGTCTTCTTCCATCCCATACTAGGTTCTCTAAGCGCTGCCTCTTCGCTAATTAGCAAACCCAAGGTCATTTAAGAGGTTGGCACTCACACATGACATTGTCAACACATAGAACAGGTTACCACAAAATGTTTAATTCCAGGAGCAACATTTTCCCATGACATTCCCCCTTCGGAACTAATAAACATAAAGAAAAGGAAACAGACTGCATTCCTATCCAATAACAAAAACAATTTATTGATAAGATGCAGAAATATCGGGAGAAAGGTAATTAGCACAAGGACAATTAATTACCTAAGTGAAAAGCCCTTGGACAAGTATCACAACACAAAAGATCCCCTCCATCAAAACAAATGGAGCAAAGGTCATCATTCTCATTGGTAGACAACCTCCTACTCCTCGATAAGGATATTGCCAATTCATGAAGGGAAACACCATTAGATGTGTAAATGTTTAAGTACCTGCAAAATGCCATCCGAGAGATTTCAGTGATAATAGTTGGTCTTGCAGTAATCTGCCTTTTACCAAGACCCTCAAGGTTTTAGGATCAATTGTGACCATTCTCGTCAGGCCTTCGCCCTTGCTTATTGAAAGACATGTACACGATACAGAATGCAACCTAAATGGATTCAAAAATTCATTACCCTCCAGTTTCTATATGCATATCAGAGCAAGTAATCCTGATCCAGACATGACAGTCCAATCCAGTCTATTATATCTTGAGCCAACAACCAACACTTTCCTGAACTACATAACCTAACCAAAAACCAAAGAAAGCAAATATCTTGAACAAAACTTACGGCTTGCGACGTGATGGCCAACCCGCATGAGCTTCAAATTGCGAGGGGCTGACCTGTTCAACAAAAGTCAAGGAGTTTATGTACCGTGAAGATCAGAAACAAATCACAACATTGTTCAAGTTAAACAAGCACTCCCATTACCTCAGAATCACAGCAAGTACAAAAGATTGCAAACCCTTTTTTGTAGCCGACCAGCAATTTCTGCCCAATAAAAATAGCTTTTTAGCAAGGAAAAAACATACATTGTGGATCCAAAACAAGATGGGTCAAACTTCATAATCACACCTTCCCGCGTACAAAATACGCAACTTCAGTCCCATCAGGCAACACATCCTCCTCAAAAACCAACTTATGCAAACGCAGGTCCCTATCAAAAACACATGCCAAATTTCAGAGAGTGAATTCAGAAATGCAAGCAAAGAAAGGCTTAAATGTATACATCGGTTCCTAATTCTTTCATTCCATATTTCCTTTATTGATCACTCAATTGATAAGGAAAAAAAAAAGATTACTTGACAAACTAAATACTAACTTTCTAGTTAATTTTCCCCGACTCTTAGCCTGCGAAGAAGCAGCTCTTGCTGTGCCAGCAGACAAATCAGTAGATGACTCCAAAGCTGGATGTGTTTCTGGCAATCTGAACTTACAAACCAGAAAAAAGAACAATGAAAAAGTATACTCATAATGAGAAAAGTTATGCCAAAAAATAAATAATTTTACCATTTTTAACAAGGAAAAAGATGCAGTAATAAGTATAAGCATCGTAAGGCAGAAACAGACTAATTAAGATATTCAGACCTCACACACTATATATTTATCCACAACAAAACAGCAAAATAAGACTAATTAAGAAATCCAGACCCTATAAAAGATATATGTATCCCGATCAAGCATAACATTTGCTTTTAGGTAATAGCTAGATTAGAACAACAGAGGGTACATTATTCTACCATCTGCCTTATAACTGCTTTTCTTGGCAAAACATATCACGGACTTGGCAGCTTTGGTGAAAGACTTATTGATGTAGTCCTCGAGTAAAATTCATATCTAACCCCAAAAATAGATACGAAGCAAGCAGTATCACTAGCCAAAACCGAAAAAAAAAACAGCAAAAGACAACATACCTTCGTGGAGAAACAGCTGCTACACCGGCAGGAGCCTGCTCAGCAACAGCAGCTTGATCAGGTGAAGCCTGAGCAGCAACAGCTACTTGATCTAGAAAAACCTCGTCAGTAGTAACTACTTGACCAGGTGAAACCCGGGACCCTCTCAAATCCAAGCATGAATTGCACAAAAGCTTTAAGTTTCCCGTTGTCATCTCAGAGATGGCTCCTAATGGCACAAAGATGTTTAGAATTCACTATCCTTCTTTCAAAAGAAACACCGACGTCAACAAGTAACTGAAAACACACCTTTGCAATTTAAACATATGTTACATTTGTTTATCCGTGAAGAACCAAGAACATCTTGAACAGCCTCTTCTATAGTATCTAACTGTGCATTCTTGACCGCATTCATTACATCGCGAAGAGTTTTCCCATTTGCCAAGAATATATATTCAGGTGGACGTTTATTTAAACTGCCAGCATGAAGCTCGAAGATGGCGGGCGAGACAACCTACACAATTTGCCATACATCCTTCAGAAAATCAAACTGACTATGCACAACAATTTATGCTAAAGATACTAAGATTGGTTTACTAAATCAGCATACAAATTAATGCCACAGACTTGCGTTGCCGTTGAATAAATAGACCAACTTCACATACCAATCTCAGTATCGCTAGCGTATTACTCAGAAGGAAAATAACAACCCAAATGAACCCTCAGATTATGGGGTACAAGATGCTTACATCGACTCCTTTGCACTCTGCACAGGAGCACTGAATCCCAGCTCCTCTGATTACTCCACCAAGCCCTTTTTCACGATTCCGATCCTGCAAAAAGGAGCGATAGCATCGTCATTTCAACTGAAGAGGAGTTTGCAAAGCTAAAATATTGTCACAAACATCAAATGAAAAGAATAGGTACCCTTAAAACCCGGAAATACTTCACAGCAAGACCCTCGAGTAATCCCGTCTCGAGAAAATCCCTCAATGTTGAAAATGGCTTCTTTAATGCAATCTTCTTAGACATTTTGATCTCCAACTTCGTTGGAGTGTTAACCAATGCACTCGCCCCATTCTCTAGTTTCGTATCACCTCCATCGCCGATTACCTTGCCATGGCTCGCTTTTCTCACATTTTTTGCCGCAGTTTTCTCCACGACATCTTCCTTTGGCTTTAGTGCTGAACGAGTAAACCGCCTATAGGGCTTCTCAGCCAACACTTGGTCTTCCTTATTTCCAGATAATGGTGCTGTTTCAACTTTCCGCTGGTCCCCAGTAAAAGAAAGACCATGGAGTTTTCCCAGGTCAACGTCTTTCTCAACTTTGTCTTCCTCTTCACGTACTGGATTTGCTTCGGTGCCTTTCACTGCCCCATCAAGTGAGACGATTTGGGGCTTGAAACCCACATTTTCCGTCGGAATGTCACTCTTCAAACCATTATCGCCGACAGAACTTCCCAAGCTGCTCTTCCGAACATCTTCAACGTCCACCACGTCGCTCTTCGCCTCCTCTTCGCTCGCCGAACCCGCCGCACCCTCGCAATCTCTCCCCGATTTCTCCACCTTCACAGCACGCGCATCCACGTTCGCCGCCTCCCCTGCACCAGCAGCCCTCCCACCTTCGCTCACCGGCTTCCGCACCGCGAGCTCTCCCTCCCCAGCCGCCTCCGGACTCCTCTTCAAGCGCTTGTTATTGCCTGAGCCCGACGACACCCCGCCGCCGTAAGCACCGTTCTGTGCCCTCCTCGCCCGCGTCCGACCGAAAGACCCGCGGATCTCGGACTGCGCCTTCAGGGCGAATGCAAACTCGCGCTTCAACCCCGGCCTCACTCTGGACAGCACCACGAACTCCTCGGAATCCGTACCGTTCGCCATGGGCTCCCCCCCCCCCCGGCGGACCGACGAAACCACCCCGGGAAACCTAAAAACCAAACACAGCAGCGGCGGCAGCAGGAATCAGCAGATCCTACCGAGACGGGCCCTCCGGCGTATCTCCCAGGCGCGATTCGATCAGCTCCGTCGCGTGGATTCGATCGGCGGAATGCTCGAACAGCGGGCGTCGCACAATTAGGGTTTTTGGGGGAAGAGATTTGGGGGAAAAGATTGGGGTCGGTTTTCTTCGGAGAAGGTGAAACAGAGAGACAGGGAGATGGAGGATAGGAAAGACGACGGCAGAGAGAGAGAGAGGGGAGGCACCTATTCAATTTGTCTGGAATTGCCCAAACTACCCCGGAGGGTGGGATTTAACTTCGCCGGAGGGACAGATTTTTGCAAACATGCCCTTCGTCAATTCGAGATTTGCAGTACTTGCCCAGAGGGGGAAAAATAGCTTCTTTTTCTCGAATTTTTGTTCTTTCAAGGCTCTTCGCATGCCGCACTGATAATGAAAACACCAATTTTTTTTTTACGTGGATACTATGCCCTTCTGTGAAGGATCGAGCGAATTATTGAAAGTCACGACGCTCAGATTACGTTTGGCTCTCAAAAAGAAAAATGAAAGGAACAAAATAAGTAGTCAAGTTGGATTCAGATAATGCAGCCGAACATTCCATAAAATGGAGTCTCCATAAAAAGAGATCCAGCGAAGGAAGAGTTATTTGGTAAGGGCATTTCAAAGTTTTCCCGATTTTAAAGAGCTTTTGGAGTCTACTGAAAAAAAACAAATTGTGTTGACCGTACATACTGATAAGCTACCTAACGGGTCTTTTTTGTGACAAAAAAAAAAGATGGTATTAAAGGGTGTTTGGAGTTTTTTGGGAAAAATGTGTCGACCATAAACACGGACAGATTCCCATAATAAATATTTCTCCTGAATCAAAAAATTTAAAGAGATAATTTTAAAGGGCGTTTGGAGTCTACTGAAAAAAATGTGCTAAGCGCAAATATCGACAAATTACCATAACTAGTCTTTTTAATAAAAAAAAAGATAGTTTTAAAGAGCGTTTGGATTTTTCCAAGGAAAAACGTTTTGACCATAAATAGAGACAGATTGCCATAGTAAATATTTTTCAAAAACCAAAAAAATTTAAAGAGATGCCAAATTTTATGTGGAAGATGTAAAGTGATAGTTGAAAGATGTTTGAAATTTTCTAAACAATGCATAAATAAATCACGAGCACCTTCGAGTCATTGGGATGGGTTTTTCGGGGGGAAAAGAGATTTTTAAATTTTAAGTCATCAAATGGTAATGCGAAAAATGCACGGCATTGGTAGGAAATTGTTCCTTTTTTCCTAATTGTGATATTTAAATTGCAAACTTATTTAGTATGATTGATTTTTAGATGTGTTTGAAGCACATTTCTGTCCAATCAAAGCAATCCATATAATTCATGCGAACTTCCTATTGTCCACAAAAAAAAAAAACATTACTTCACAAGTAGTGTTACATTGTCGGTTTGAAATGGATGGAAAAACGGGCCGTTGGAGCGCAAAAGAAATCCCTTTTAGATTCAGCGCTATTCACAATTTAAAAAAAAAAAAGTGAATGACCACGCCAAAAACCCATGCATTGAATGTCTTGCTCGCATTTATCTCTCGGCCTCTTTAGTGGGAAATTTTCCTTTTCCGGTTCGAGAACCGGCACCAAATATTTAATAATTACGTTACAGCTGGCGAAAGCGAACTTCCGAACCGCCAAATTAAAGCGCGACTCGCTCGGCAGGGGCCGGCACTCGACCCGATCGGCAGGGCCGCGCGATGCAAGATACGACCGATGTTCAAAAAGCCAATAAATTCTCAATTGGTGCATTGTATTTTATCTTGTCGCGAGGATTGGTGTTAAAAGTAATGGGGTCCTCAGCTGAATAAAAAACTACGGGCCTGAAATGCAGAAATCGCAAGTTCTGTGGGTGCCGGCGTGACATTAAGCGATAGTCCCTAGGCACGAGTGCAAAATGCCAAACGTCCTTTCAGGTGGGGGCAAATCGGTCAATCCGGTGCGAAAATTTCACACGAGTCCAAAAAAATCCTCTCGCGATCGGGATTTCTTTTAAAACCCCCGCGAATTTTCCCGGCTCAACCAACGGAGGGGGGCCCCGCCCCAATCGCCCGCCGCCACGTCGCACGCGGCGTGCCACCCTCGGTGCCGCGGTTCGGCTTGGGGGGCGAATCCGGACCCCACGCGCCGGCCCCCGCCCCGTGGAGGCCACGCGGAGCGCGCCCGGGGTCGGCTCCTGCGCACGCGCCCGCTCCCGCGAGGCGGGGCGCAAAAGCGGGCGAGGACGCGACATTCGGGTGCGCGCGAGCGCATCGTGTCCGAGGCGGATCGCGGCCGTTGATCGACCCCTCGGGGGGTTTCAGGGAGCGGGGATCGGACGGCGGTGGAGGAGCGACCCCCCCCAAAAATTCGGTTTTTCTGCGTTTCGAAATTTCGTTACGGGTACATTTGGTGGCGGGAAAAATTTAAGCTCCCGCCCGTGGTTATACGCCGAAAGTACGGGCACGACGGTTTTGCCCGGGCTCGCGTTCGAATTAGAAATTAGGAGACCCCAATTTCACTCGCCTCGTAGAGGGGATGCGGCTAGATCGGTTCCTCGAGCACTTGTAAGTGTCTGTACCCTAACAGATCGGGGCCCCGGTCTTGAATGGTAAGGGAGTTTGCCTCGCTTCTTACTATCACGGGTTCGAATCATGCCGGGACCGGAATCCCGAACGCAGCGTACCGATGTAAGGGAACGCGCGCGATTAAGATCGACTCGGAAAGTTGGACCGGTCGGTTTTCGCAGAAGCCGACCCGATTGCCAAACCCGGAAAAAGGAAGCTCTTAACAAGTTTTAGTTACGGAGTCGTGTTTTCCCATGATTGATGTGATACAGATTTTTGGTTATCGCCAATGTTCAATTTCCTTTTAGGGTCTATTTATTTGAAGGGAAATTATTTCTAAAAAATTATTTTCTGACTTTTCGGTGTTTAGGTGACAGAAAACTAATTAATCCAAGGAAAACATCTTCCACAAACTATAAAAAAATAAGCTTAGATCGAAGAGAAACGACTCTCTTCCAAGGTAAGAAGAAAATCAATTTTTGTAAACCACCATACAAATGAAAATCAATAATTTTCATTGAAAATATTTTCTTTTATCATAAAGATTTCGGTGAAACAAACGCATCCTTAGTCATGTTTCCTTAGAGGTAACGTCCATAATTGATAATCTGTCACTTAGAGATATGGTTCGAGATCTTTTTTCTTACAAAAAACTCAACTTTCTAATCGTCTGGGAAATAGAAATAAATTACATGAGAGTAGGATTGACGTGGGAATTATCTCGAAATTCGAACTCGGTTGGCTATAGCGGTCGAATTCCTTTAAAATATCTAGGATTTATCATATCTATCTCGAAAAAAAGCTAGAAAATGAAAATATAAATTCATTTTTGCGTGGATATAATGATCTATGGTTGGTATGTTTTGTGTTAGAATAAATCAATTCATGTTGGACATAATGACGTAATAATGATCGATTCGAGGTACAACTGAGTTTTGAGTGGGAGCAACCTTGCTCATCCCAAATTGATAGTCACGTCGTTTCCGGACACACGAGGCATTGGCTAACAACATCTCCTCAAGTTTTCTTCGGACACCCTTCGACGTTCAAAGGTGGAGAAACCGAAGGTCTCATGCATTGGAAAGTCCAAATGTAGATCAAGGGTGCGTTTAGAAGAGCATTCGCGCGAAATCTTTGCATTAATGCAAGCACTTAAGACCGAAGGGCTTTCTCGAAATGTAAACACTGTTTACGTAGAACTGGAAAGGACTTTGGTGTTTTTACAAAAAGACAAAGAAGAAGAAAAGACATCAATCAGGTGACTCGATAGATTCGGCGACGGGCCCCAAGTGAGGCTGCCGAGGTCGCACGACCTTCGACAAGCTAGATCTAGAGACCAGAGGCGAGCCTCGACCTCGGCCAATGTCGACTTGGGTGAGGTTGGCCTCGACCTTGGCAACCTCCATGACTAGGTGAGCACAAATTTAGGGTGCGTTTGTTAACCACTCTGTTCTCGAAAATAATTTCTGCTCAGAAATAAATTTTTTTAGGGAAAAAATAATCAAAAACCCCAGACTTTCCCACCTGTGACACATTTACCCCGAACTTTTTTTTGTAACACCAAAAACCCCAAACTTTGTTATTCCTGGTGAGGGCGGCCCTCGCCCGATGCCGGCGAGGGCCCCCCTCGCTGGAAAGAAAAAAAAAAGAAAAAAGAAAAAGAAAAAGCTAAAAAGACGAAAATACCCATGGACAATGTATATTGGGGTAAATGTGTCGCAAATAACAAAGTTTGGGGTTTTTGGTGTCACAAAAAAAAGTTCGGGGTAAATGTGTCACAGGTGGGAAAGTCTGGGGTTTTTGGTGGTTTTTTCCCTTTTTTTTATTCTGTACCCGTGAACAATTTTTGAGCATTTGAAAGCGTTTAGTAACTACTCAAAATTTTTATTCCATGAATAAAAAAAACGGAAATGCGTTTAGTAATTGCACAAAATTTCTATTCCAAAATTTTTTTCAAATGCTTTTTTAAACTTGGCATTTGATTCTCATGGAGCACTCACCAATTTATTTTTTTCTTGTAAGTGAAGGAAACATGGTGAACATGGTGATATGTATAAACATGGTATATACTTGATATAAATTCTTCCCTCTATCACTCCTATCAATGTTCTATCTCAATTTGAAGTACATATTGTTTTTTTTCAAGTGCTTTTATAATGGCTGTAACTCTTTCTCTTATTGCTACGTTGCATTGCACCTACATGAATTGTCAGCGAATAATTTCTTACGAAAAGTAATGATAATTATTTGACAATGCAAGATAAGGTTCATTTTCTAGTAGTTTGCCCAATAGGGAAGTCATTGCACACGGTTTGCTAAACGTCTTCTTTGGAAAGTTGGACATAAACATTGATTCTTACATAAACATGCGCAACGCTTTAAAAAATTCCAAGTGCACACCAGATATGTCATGAACAGAGGAAGCTGAATAAGTAAATTTGGAGTACCAAATGAACTACTCCTATCTCATGGTGCTATGTATAAACATGGTGATATATATATATGTATACACACACAAGAAATGCCATTGAATTTCATCACTTCATGCTTAAGTGTACATCCTAAAGGCCGTATTTAAACAAGTCAGCAAATAAAAGAGGCACTCAAAAACTCAAGATACATAAGGATCCTCTCTTATTGCGATATAGTATTTACAAACAATATTACGAAAGTTGGAAACACAATATCATGGAATCTCAAGCATATTGTAATCCCTTGCCATTTTATTTGCAATACTTTTCCTAAGCATGTTTATCTCAGCTGCTTACTCACGCGATGTATAATCTGCAACCTAGACTTCTCTAGAGCCAAACGGGTACTCTGAATCTCCATAAAGGGAAAAGTTTTTGTCCATCCCATCCTGGTTACGAATGTAATTATGGAGAGCACGTCATATAATTACAATAAGTGATTGCTTTTTAATTGTAAATGGAGACATGTGTCTCAAAATGGTGAAGCGATTCTTTAATAACCTAAATGACCTCTCAATGACATTCCTCAGTGAAGAGTGTATATGGTTAAACAATTCTTTTACTGTTCTTGCCCGTCTCCCATGTCCCCTATAATCGTTTAAATGATACGGTTCACCTTTAAACGGAGTTAAGAATCCCAGAAGTGATGCATAACCATAATCTATCACGTAGTATTTGCCTATAATATGGTATATATAAATTTGTTATAATATGCAACCATAATACAATCATAAAGAAAGTTTCTTCTTATACACAAAGCAAATACCTAGCGATGGATAAGGAAATTGCAATCGAGTAGTCTTAAGTGCTACCGAAAGCATCCAACAATCGTTGGCAGATCCTTCCCACCCAAAATACAAGAAAGTAAACTCCATATCAAATGAACAAACACACAACACATTCTAGGTGGTCTTTCCTTTCCTGTCTCTAAAATGGGACCTGCTGAGACATAGGGATAGAAGCATTGATATGAGTGCCATTAATAGCACCTATGCAGCCCTGTGTATTTATGAAAATCTAATGTTATACAAGATTATTAATTACATGTATTTGATAGTGTAAACTCTAAAAATAAAACCATACCTTGAAGTATTGTTCATGATTATGATCCATAAGAATTTCTTATGAGACAACATCAAAAGATGGTGGTTTGATAACCTCTTTTAAGAGTTTGAGAATTACTTTCAACACTATATTAAAATACTTGCTAATTTATTCTCCTGAACGTTGGAATCTCTTATATAAATCTTTATTGGAGTTATTGTGACAAATCATAGATAAGAAGATCCCAACTTATTCATCTGTCCTAACATACTGACTATCTTTCAACCAACCTTTTGCCCTTATTAATTCACATAGGTTCAAAAAAACATGTCTCTCCATCCCGAAGGCTTCATATATTCTATCCGAATTTCCATAAACAATCTCCCTTATCCATTTGGGTCGTGATAGTTTGCTGTCCCTAATAGGTTCTTTCATATGTATGGACAGGTCCATCGGAACGATGCACAACCACGCTATCAATATGTGAAGATCATCATCATCCAAAAATTGTTCATTTGGATCTACCAGCCAATTAGACACATTATTTGATCTCCCTTCCATAGTACCTATATCATCACACAAATACAAGAACATCAATATATATATATCTAAAAAAAAATCCAATAATAACCAATAACATAAGTTGTAAAGTAAAAGCAAACCAAATATATAAATAACACCCAAGTAGTTCGTCATACCGTTGGCACCACAAAAGTACGAGAGTCTTGAGATCAATATCTCTAAAAACCAAATATCAAGTACTAATATAAGTCATACAATCAAATGAAACCCCACGCAATCCACATCACATTTCCTAACATCTACTTAAGAGATTGAAGAAGTGCATTTCTCCATTCAGTTGGGGTTTTGATGAAAGCCTTCCTCCATGTGGCACTAACATATGCTCGTTCCACAGCTTTGCTGTAAAGATTTTGTCCCAACTCAGGCATACTAAGTAGGCCATCAATGACAGCGGATACGGAGAAGGGTCCACAGGTGGTGGTGTGACCTGTGAGGTGGCAGAGCCACTCAAAGATTGACTTGCCTTAGTTTTGATAAGCTTTTGTATAGCTTTGCAAGTGTCAGCAACGCAAAATGAGGTACTCTTTCTTCTCCTCATGGTATTTGAAGTCCTATCCAATTTGTGCTTGTCATGAATTGGAGTTGTAGTATTGTCGGATGTAAACACTATTTCATCAATGTGTTGATCACTTAAGTCCTCTAGATCACTGTTTGCATCGCCACCACCATTGTCGCCTTCCTTTGACACTGTCAAATCTTCAGCATTTCCTATTGCATGATCCCCAGTAGCATATGTACCACCAAATACAATACACAGCTTGAGATACTGGGGAAATTCATCCTTTTTGAATTTTGTCCACTCACTATTATCCTGCAATTTTCACAATAATGACATATGTCAACAACATAATCAAACATTTTAAAACTTTCATCTACAAAGACATCAAAATAATCAAAAGTTAAAATATACCTTGATGTGGGATTCCAAAATACTTGGATCGTCGACAACTACTGTTTTATTCACATTCGGATTGTGAAAGAAGTTTCTTAAAACTACTATACTGTTTTCTCAGTTTGTTCACTTTGTTCTTCAATTGAAGTAGGGTATATTGGTATGCTGTCTGTTTAATGAATTCAGCCCATATGTTATTTCACACAATTTTGTTGTAAGTAGAAGAGATGTGATTTATTATTTGGACCTCCTCAACCAACAAACTTACAAATAGGTTGGTTAAAGGCTCAGTCTACTTTGCATTGAATATTTCTTTCTGATATGCCATGTAACCTTGATAGGTTGAGAATCATATGAGTTATGCATTAATCAATAACATAGTCATGTAGAAGTTACAAGCAATACATATAATCATTCTCAAGAGAAGCAGCGGCACGCGAAAATGTGAAAAATACAATCTCAAGCAACTATTCGAGCTAGACAAAGAAGTATATGTTCTGACAAAGCTGGAGGCACAAAGAACGGGAAAAGAAAAAGGGCATAGGGATACATCATAGTTAAAACCAAAATCAGAATCTCTAAAATCAAAATTGTAATGTCTAGAATATGACCAAGAAGAAAGAGCTAGGGATAAGAAGAATCAATAAACCTTGGGCATGTATAAGAGGAAAACTATTGTGGGAGAGCAATGATCTTTGAATCTACTTCGGTCTTCCAAGAGGTGGAAATGAATTCATTTAGACGGATGAGAATAGAAATATAAGAAACCAGACATCCCGTGCCTGATTGTGAAAGATTCTCAATCTGTGGATTCAAACCAAAATCTACCTAGCTAACAATTTCTGAGCCCTGACTAACAAAGAAGACGCAACTAGACATGAAAAATACAAATTACACTTTGATCAGCTAATTCCATTCACTTTTGTCACAAAAAGAAGAGGCTAATCTTATTTGCCCCTGTACTAGAAAGAGTGTTAATTGACAATGATCTCTTCCATGCTGCTGATTTCCTCCACAAACTGGGCCGTAGGCTCCAGATTGATAAACTAGTTGGACTTACTTGCTAAATGTGAGATGCTAACCCTCCCCTCAATGTAATATGCAACAGCTTTCATTTCTTCTAATGATATGTGTATATATATATATCCCCCTATCATCCGTGACACCAGAAAGGCGGCCGAAGTATAAACAACAAAACTTGATATGGAGTAGCTAAAACCAGAATCTCTAAAACCAAAGTCCAACCAGTGGACCAGCTAAGAAAGGCTCAACAATCGCACCAATCTACTAGCACAATAACTCCATAGTCCAAACATGCTCGAAACTCTCCACAAGGCTCTCAACTATCGAAACAATACGAACAATAACTAGAAATGCACATGACCAGCCGCCACTCTTGGAGGGTGATCCGAGAACGTACCTGAGACGAACGACAAAGTGGAGGTGGCGAGGCAATGCGGTAATTGCATGAAAGGGAGCTGAGGAGGGTCAAGCCAAAAGAGATGGAGGGCCAAAATCGACTTGATGGATCAGCACGTCAACCTGTACACACACGCTGTGAGTTACGGCTAGCTAGGACAAAAGGATCGGCGAGTGCAGCGGCGCTTGCTTGAGCGAGAGCGAACCCAGATCGGCGAAGGCGAAGGCAAGGCCTCGCTCGAGCGAGCGCTGCCTTCTCGAATCGCTCGCGAGCCCTCATCTAGATTCGTGAGGGTGGCGCTTGCTCGAGCGAGCCCTCACCCAGATCGGCAACGGCTGCTCTTGCTCAAAAGTGGCGACGGTTTCCCTCCCATAGTTGCGAGTCATCAGCAAGAACTCACCTCGAACGAGAAGCTTGGCCGGTGAAGGAGCAGCCATCGTCGTCAAGGAAGATGCCGGTGAAGGAGCACCCGTCGTCGTGAGAAGAAAGTGCTGGTGAAGGAGCAGCAGAATGAGCTCTAGGCATGTTTGAACTCCACGAGCATGTAGTTTCTATTGTTAGTTTTGATTCTTGATTCTGTTCCAAAATTGATTTTCGAAATAAATTTGTGCTCGAAAATAAAAAATTTATCAAATTGATTTTTGTTTTTTTTTGTTCCACGGAACAAAAGAATAGAATTAGTTACTATTTGGCAAGTTACCAAACTCACCCCTAGTGTGTTTGAGAGAGAGATGATGAACAAATTTTCACAAGGGCGAGACTGAAATACGAAAATATTGGTGAGGATAAGATTGGAAGAAAAAAAGTCACTCAACCCCTTAATAGCATCTAGAAAATGTCCAAATGCCAGTGCCGAGTCTCCCTTGCCGTAGAGAGAAAGGCCTTTGGAAATGCATTGCATTTGCCAAATGGCTTTTCGAATTGCTTTACCAGACACCATTTCTTTTTGTCAAAAGCCTTTATAGGCTCAATGTCTTTTTTTTTTTTTTGATAACCCAGGGAAGAAAGGCCTTTGGAAATGCATTGCATTTGCCAAATGGCTTTTCGAATTGCTTTACCAGACACCATTTCTTTTTGTCAAAAGCCTTTATAGGCTCAATGTCTTTTTTTTTTTTTTGATAACCCAGGGAACCCCCGCACGGCCGACAGCCGGGGAGTAAACCCTGGAGGCGACACGTGCTAGCCACCACACACGTGCCACCGGTTAAGTCACCCTGCGGCGCCCGGGATTCGAACACTCAACCTTTTGCGAGAGGAAGAGTGCGCGCTCCAGCAGCGCCACCCAAGCGGGTGATTTTATAGGCTCAATGTCTATTGATAATGCTTTGCCAAATGCACCCTATATGATGTCAAGTGGTAGAAACCATCGCAAGTGCGTCACATGCTAAACATAGATGGAGCGGTACATGATGAACTCGAAATGGCTGTAATAGGAGGAGTGAGTTGCGGCTGCCGAGGAAAATCAGCGACGTGTTGTTAGTAATTCTAAGCGCGTTAACTTTAATCGCATAATATGTAACTTGTAAAAAACGGGACTAGACAAGACAACGCTTGGTAGATATTGTAGTATCGGGCCGAACACATCTCCTGTCGATAATAAAACGTTGTCCGACGACGAGCCCAGGCTAGCATTTCAGCAACAACACACGATGAACGACATTGTTAGAACGCACTCCATAAGTGGGCTGCAGTCTCACCTACCCGCCTCATTCAGGACACTCATAATGTATCCCATCAAAGACCGTCTTAGAGGGGGCAGAAGGAGAGGAAGACCTAATCCCGGGTTCGCACAGCTTCGCCCAAATCGAGCACGATTCAAAGATGGTGATCGGGCCAAACTAAACACGTAATTTCGGTTCTAATTCCAGTATATTCTAAGTCGTATATACCGGCATCGGCCAAAGCACGTGCCTTTACTCAATTGGGTCCGTCGAATGCTGTGGGAGAAGTAGATCAAATCTATCCTTTGATGAAGAATGTCGAACCTGTCGATTCTTTTTGGGTCCTGAAATCTTTCAAACGGTGCGAAGCATATTCCCCCCAAACAAAGCGAATATAGGCTTGGTTTATTCCCCTCTTCGGTACGAATATGTCACCCACCCTCTTTTTCTTTCTTTCTTCCCTCCCCACTTCGCCGATGATGAGTTTCTTCACACGCAACTGAAAAAAGAAAGATATCCCTTATTCCATTCGGCACATGCAACCCGATTTTAATTGCGAGGTTTTGATGGAACATAGGATGTCGTCTAGGTTTTGATGGAAATTAGGATCTCACCATTCGGAGTCATGCTCGAGTGAAAGGGGATGGCGTCTAATATCATGCGCTGTGTTAGAAAGTTCAACTCATATGGTGCAGGCCGGATTATTATGGAATCAAATGAACGGGTATTTTGACACGCTTTCTCATATGCATGCTGGATTAGGAATGATGCGTGGAATTTGACGAACATGGTCGACACACAAGAAAGAAATCGGGGCAGAACCTAACTTCGATACCATATCGGAAAATCCAATCCAAAAGTATGAGTCGATAAGTAGAGGGAGATCTCATATATATAAAGAGCATATGAATCCCATAGTTAACATGGGATATTTCAATGCACTGCACACCCAACGTGCATGCTCCCGACCTCATGTGCGTACTCTTCCAAAACTCGTGGAAGCGGAGATACGAATAAGTAGATGCACGCATCTTGAACATTACATTTCAAACTTACATACGCAGCAATATACGCGTCTTGTACTTAGATATATCAACCCCTTCACCACGAAACTGATGACAGTATCTCTCCAATCCATCAAGATTTCCATTTTGGAGCATTGTTTCGTCGTCACGAACTAGATTAGAATCGTCAGACGATATCATAACAAGCGAGGGCAATCGAAAGAGACGAAAATGAAAAGAAAATCACCGGGCTCCAAGTAGTAACTCGCGACCACAGCACGTCAAAACATAACCGTACTTTTATTCATTGTCGTACTGACAAAACCAAAGGGAAACAGAAAAAACACACAGATACAGCCATTCGACTCAAGTACTATAACCCTAATAACACAATTTGCACAAACACAAACAGAATTAATAAGCACTAAGACCACGTAGATGTATTCCAAGAACATCATCAGAAATCTTCCCTCCTGTAATGAGCATGAACTCACGCATTGGAAGCTCCTGAACCGCGGCACCACTTCTTGCTAAAGGAAGGAACATAACTGAGACAACAAAAATGCCAAAGGATTGAGGTTTCCCTGTAGGCCAAAGCCGAACCCGAACCGAAAAACGACTAGCTGGAGAGCATCAGTGGCTGAACCTGTTCCCCCAACCGGAAACAGCCCCCTCGTGAGGCCACGGCCAGGCTAGGCGTGCGGCCATGAGAGGTGGCATGTGTCCGGCACGGGAGAGACGAGAGAGTGAGGGGGGATGGCAGCGAGAGCTCGAGAGCGAATTTATACATACGTGCGCGCGTGCGTGACAGAGAGAGAGAGCGCTCGATCCAGCGGCTAATATAGAAATGACGACGATGGTGATGCACCTGGAGGAAAAAAGGCGAAGCAAGGAAAGGGCCACAACGGGTTTCTTCTCCATTGGGGTTTGTGGTTATCGCATCTTCCATGGGATATGCGGCGACCACCTCCCTTTTTTAAAATCCGATCAGATATTCGATTGGTCCACAGCTTTAAACCCCTTCTCCCTTTCCCCTGCTTTTCGTTTTGTAGTCTCTTCCTCCCCTTCTCTTTCCTCATGATCAATAATGGAACATCCCCTCTCTTCTTCGTGTGGTGATGTTTTTCCCATTATGTTTTGTGCCCACGTTGTCTTTTGCCAAACGTTGAGTGGGGTCGAGCTCGATCTGATGACGACACATGTCTTTTCCACGTCGAAGTATATCAATGGGGACAATTAAGCCTATATATTTCATTGGGAAATACATTTGACAGACTGAGCCAACTATATAATAGGGAAAATGGCACAAATAATCTCTGAATTTTGACTCAATGTGCAATTTGATCCCTGAACTTTTAATTTGTTCAATGTAGTCCTTGAACTTTAACCTAATGTTCAATATGATCTCTGAACTTTCAATTTGTTCAATGTGGTTCTTGAACTTTTGGTACATGTTCAATATAATCCCTGAATTTTTTGTACATGTTCAATATAGTCCCTGAACTTTATAAAAATGTTCAATATAGTTATTCCATTAATTTAAGTTCAGGGACTATATTATATATTTTCATATATTTCAGGGACTAAATTGAACATTTACTAAAAGTTTAGGGATCAAGTTGAACTAATCGAAAGTTCAGGGACCATATTGAATATTGGGTTAAAGTTCATGGACTATATTGAATAAATTAAAAGTTCAGGGATCAAATTGCACATTGAGTCAAAGTTCAGGGACTAGTTGTGTCATTATCCCTATATAGTATGGGAGAAGATGTTTAAAGTATCTCACGTTGCTTGTCGCAGGGTTTGTATTCTATATATATATGTGTGTGTGTGTGTGTGTGTGTGTGTGTGTGTGTGTGTGTGGTCTCCCAATACCTATAAAATTTACCTTTTAAGATCAATCGAATATGTTATGGCTTCAAAATTTAGCTCCATCTTGGCAATCTTCCCGAACAGAAGTATCGGATTTCTATTGCGTGCTTCTAATAGGTTTTACCCTAATTCATTTCACTTGTGCAACCCCTGTTCGTCAAATTGCATGTGCCGTTGACTTTCACGTGCGAAAGGGTGTTAAAGTGTTTCGCATCTGTATATGTGATCTCCCTTTACCTATAAATTTGAACTTTTAAGTGAAGGTGGATCTGATTAGATATGTTGACAGGCTTGGACATAAACTGCCTCTTAGCTATTTGGTGATCTCCCTCTTCATTTATAATATATAGAAATTGTACAATTCTCTTTTTTGCATATTTCTTATATAAGATAACAATGATACGGTCTATACTAATTGGTAGATCGAGCTTGCATTAGAACTTCTTTGCATGTGATGTCTTATTTTCTTCTTGTTTCGATTATACAAGGGCACGGGTGCATAGACCGGACTATCCGATGCTTGTGATGTTTTCATTCAATCACTCTATACTTGGCTATAATCAAAAGATGGATCGCCCCTTTCTCTCGACGTGGACATGGTGTATACAACCGATTATTTTTCTTTTTTCTTTTGGCCAGAATGTTGGTTTCTTAGTTAATTAGCTCAAAAAAGATAGCCTGATGTTGGAGTGAGCAATGGGAAGTCACTAAATCTTATTGTAGTTTCTAAATTTGAGTAGGAACCTGATGTCACAGACCACAACACATGGCTTTTCTGAAACTTTAGTGACAAATGAGTGTTTTTGTTAGCACTGACCTAAAATTCGTCATCACTCATCGCCCCATAGTTAAAGTCTTATGCAGTCCAAAACGTTATCCAACTACGTTTTCCAGGAAAATCAACTAAAAGCAAGAAAGGGAGGGAATGCAGAGCGTCTTCCGCAAAAGAGGAAAGCCATGTAGATTTCGCCTGTGCGCAAATAACATGGTATACAAGGACCGCCTCGGTTCAACCGATCAACCGGCTGGATTTTCGATACCGACTTCTTGCTGGCCTGACCGGTTTTAAGGCAATTCGACCGAAAACCAGACAGAGTTACGTGTCTTGTGCAATACCATGATAGTGATCGAGCTCGATTCTCGCCTTTACACTGTTTACTGAGACTCTCTCTCAAGCTTCCATTCTGAGAGAGAGTAGAGCTCACGGATGGCCTTTCATAAATGAGTTCATCAGCGTCAACAAATGGGGTTGAAGTGCGTAAAGATGACTGGCTTTTCTTTGGCCCCAAGATGTGGATGGTGGAGTGCCTCAAAAGCAAGGCACGAGAACCGTGTCACACGAGGCTGGCCAGACCAAAAGAAGAACAAGGGCCATGCTCAAATTGTTACATATGGACTCAAAACCATCATTAAAACACTAGCCGCCTACGCAATCGACCTACGTGTTTGTTGAGAGAAAAGTACCGAAAAAGTTATAAACCTATTGTATTGGTACCAATTCAGTTATAAACTTTTCAATTGTACTAATTTAGTCTTAAACTTTTTCACATTCGTATTGGTTCAGTCCATTTGGTTGATTTAGGTCGGAAAGCACCGACGTGGACACTGATCATCCTACTTGGCACGGGCAGAACTAATGTGAATAATTTCTTTGTATAATTCTTATTAATTTATTTCTTTTTTTTTCCTTTCCCTTTTCTTTTTGCAGGTGGCCAGTGAGGGATGGCCTCGCATGGGCGAGGGTGAGCGCCGGCAAGGCCTCCCCTCACTAATGCTCACCCTTGCCTAGGCGCGGCCCAACGAGGATGACCCTTGCCTGTAGTCGACGCCGGCCATCAGCAAAAAGACAATGAAAGAAAAAAAATTATAAAATTATAAATAAATGTCCACGTTAGTGCCGTGGAAACAAACCAATACATTCATGTTGGTAACTAACTCAAAGGGAAGTTGAACAGTTGAAAATTTAATTAGAGAATGTAAATTAGTCACTTATGTTATAGTTAGTAATTTCATAGAAGAGTTGGTAACTCTAGGACATTATTAAAAAAAAAGTTAAATGATAGTCGGCAATCAAATTGGTAAAGGATAAGACGAGTCTGCACTTAAAAGGAAAATAGACCCGTAAGTAATTTAAACGAGAGATGGTATAACCAATAATTAAGTTGATAATCGGAAAAAATGGTAAGTTTCTCTAAATAAGTTTGATAAATTCTTAAAAAATGGTAAATTTAAGGTGTCGTTAAGTAGGACAAATAAAAGTTTGTAAATGATAAGAAGAGATGCCAAATTAAAAAAAAAGAAACAAATAAATGTGGTTAAGTAACTTAATATATAACCTTACATTAGGTGGTAATTAAATGGGAGAAAATTTGGCGAGTCACGCTGATTAAGGTCAATAATCTCCAAAGAGAGTTAGTAAATTTTAGGAATTGCTATACACGACAAATAGAAAATAGGTAACTCAGTAACAAAGTCGGTAAATAAACGAAAACAAAGAAACATTGGTGAATAGCTCAAACAATAGTTGGTGATTCAAAACAAATTGGCAATTAATATGAAAAAATTGAAGGGTCACTCTAGAACTTAGATTAATAATTTCATATAAAGTAACATACTTGATGCGTTGATAAGTTACGCAAATAAAAGCCGATAAACTAAAGTTCTGAAAACTGTTTGCTTATCGTATCTCTCGATCATGATATACACACTTCCCCTGGAAGCTGAATCTTGGTTGCTGCATCCCAAGCAAAGAACAAAGCAATCTGAATATGTTCCTCCACATTTCTTGAGTTTCACCAAAGAAGATTAAAGGCAAAAGCCACCCTCTCTTTCACTTTTCGAGTACACTACAAAGAAAGCAAAGCACCCTCTTCACTTCAGTCTCAACTCGAAAAAACCATTTGCGACTCCGCTCAGAGGTAAGATTGAGACGAGGGAGAAGCGCCAGCCTTCCACACCAGTCGACGATGGCACTTGCCAAACCTTGCACTTCAACTGGTGACCCTTGGAATGCACGCTCGAGCATGATGAGATGGGCATCTTCAATCCTGCTCGCCATAATCTTCCTCATCGTGCTCGGGGTTTTGACCATCTGGCTCACCATCCGCCCGAGGCAGCTCCAGTTCGCCGTCAAGGACGCCGTGGTCTCTAACTTCAACCTCAGCCACAACCACCTTGTCACCGCCGACTTCAATATCACCATGTTGGCCAATAACTCCAACCACCGGGTCTCGTTCTCCTACGACACCATGAAGGTGTCCGTGCAGAGCTACCGCAAAACCCTCGCGTCGGCAGACGGACCGCACTTGGTCAATGGCAGGGACAACTTCACGAGTTTCCAGGTGAATCTCAAGTCGCGTAATGTGGATCTACGAGGGTCGACGTCGAGCGACTGGATGGAACAAAACCGGTCAGGGGAAATCAAGATCGACGTGATCATCGATGCGAGAGTCAAGTTCAAGGCCCTGCATTGGAAGCAGGACCGCTGCAAGATCCGGATATTCTGCGGCGAAGTGGCGGCCCACTTCCTACGGGAGAAGACCTTCCAGCACACCGAATGCGATGTCGAACTATGAATTTTAGTCCATGCCATCATCGCCATCATCTTCCTCTTCTGTCTCATGTCTACATAATGATCCTATATAGTTTGTGGTGTGTGGATCAACACTCGGAGCATTTCCTAAGTATTTTGAGTCGCAACCCTGCACATTCAACCTGATCACAGTCTAGATTTCTGTCAATTAGCTGCCTTGCGACCATTTCTCCTAGGGGGCGCAGCAAAAACATCGGACCTCCATCCCGCGCTGCGTCTGTAAGCGTCGGGTTTTGGGGCTTGATCGTCTCTTGTTTTTCCATTAGCCCGAGATCTTCATTGACAGACGAAAGGAGCTACTGCAGAGAAATGATTCCCTGCTCATCTCCAGGTGTCAGATTACAGTTGCCGCATAATGCGGAATCAGGTATTAAACAATATAAAATTGACTAGAGAGAGCGCGTTATCTGCTGTCCAATCATATGGACAGGTTCGGCCGGAGGAGCCCAGAGCCCTCTCATCAAGACCAGCAATTCCTCCCATCATGTGCTGTTGATTCATGCAATCTAAACTTGATTGAGCCCCAAGTTTGATGGATAGAGTGGTTGGCATTAATAATTTTCCCACAAAACAAGGAACATTGGAAAAAAAAAAAAGCCTCATCGGAATGCCAACGTTGACCTAGGATATGTGACTACTGTATATATCCCGTTTAAGTTTCATGCGCGATTGAAAAGTTTAGAGGGTTAATTAATCTACGACAACAGTCGGAAATGCGGGAATTCGATGCATCTGAATGATAGAGAAGTAATGTTTGAAACTGAAGAGACGCATTAAAGGAGGAACACCCATAAATGAATGAAAGGATGATATGGGAAATCCAATTCCCAACCCAACAAGCATTGATCATGCTTTATATCTCAACATACTTAGTGAGATCAAGCAGGCGACCATCGAAGTGCTCGATGCGTAAAAAAATGAGAATTCGGTGGAGAAGTTTCTGGACATTAGAGAAAACTCGAGGATATGGAGAAACCGGAAATGATCGCTTTAGTTAGGACCCAAATTGATCCATTTTTCCTTAGATTTAGTGCCTCTGATACCTGAATGGTAAATTTCAGCTTCATGAAATGAATCAAGATGTACGCCTTTTACTTTTATATCATCATCCAAAACACCCTTTCTTTTTTAAACCCAAAGAGGATGGATCATCAGTTATCGCCGGACTCATCGCTATGCCTGAAAAGTCTACGATATCAACATAAACAATCAAGAGCGAGACGATCATCAGTCATCATCAGACTCATCATAAGCCTGGCATCGATCATATTCTATTTGTATACATGCATTCGTATCAGTTAACTAAAATTATCTTATGATCTCTCAGAATACCGTGACTTACATGAGGCGGTCAAAGAAAGACGAGAAAATACGGCATTTATTAGATTAGGAAAATAAATTATGATCCATATCGATGGCGATAAAAGATCAACCTTTTATTAGTTCATCGCCCTTGCACAAATGAATGAAATGAAATAATATATACCGTTGCATAATTACAGTATATGATGAAGGTACTATAACAGATCTAAATTCCAGCAGAACAAGAAGTCTGATAAAACAGCTAGCTTAGACAAGACGATGGGTGTTCTTCGTCATATGCTGGTACATCTACTTTTAGAAGAGCGAGACGAAGTCGACGTCGACGTATCATTTGATTGAAAGAACAATTCTACCTCATCACGCCCCGTCGTTTCAAAGAAGTCCAATTTCTGCTTGTGAGGAACCACCGGTTGGGCCTGTTTACGTGGCGTGGGTGGGCAACTTCGAACCGTAGGGATCTTGTGCTCGCTGGAAGTCGGTGTTTCACACCGATCTCCGTCATCCCTCGGTAGCTTCTCATTGCTCTCGTCGTCTCCACTTGTGGGTCGTTGCTGTACTTCCTTTGGAGGGCCTTGCTCGGAGATATCAATCTCCTTAGACATCGGGAGAGATGGAGAGATAGAGAGAGAGAGAGTCTGTGTTCGTCACAGCTTGCAGCTCATGAAAGAAATGTTTTGTATAGCTTGTGCCAGCTTCTTATTCATTGTATTGGTGCAAATTATATAGCATGATATTCCAATGATTCCAACGCATGTTGATAGAATGCAATGTTGTTTTTGGTGAAAGATACAAAGGATACACAGTGATACACAGTGACACACAGTGCGGCCATTTTAAAAGAATTGACCGTGTACCCAACTTCTTGAATATCACGATTTAAATCGGCTAGAACGTCGAACTATCTTCCATATAGCCGGTCTATATATGGATTTTCTCCAGAAATTATAAATATAATTTTGGACTTAAAATCTAATGAAGCTTTCATGGTCGCGATTGCATGATGAGTTGCTCATGCTAGTAATGATGTATATTTAAATTAAGTTTAAAGGGTTTCATACTAGCAAATTCAAGAGGAAGGAAGCATGAAATCATAAAAGTAGGTGCCGCCTTGCTTTTTTTTAAATACTATGTCAACATCTACATACCATAATCTTTCATCATCAACATAGAAGGACCTTGCAATTTCATACATATACTAATTAACATGATACAATTGATTAAATAACTTGAAAAAAAACAAAGGAGTCCGGCCAGCTTTCATGTGCGTTGCGAGTCTATTTCCCGGAGCCATCTTAGGGATGCCTAGGGATGATCGATTCCCACCCAAGAACTGAGAATCAGATTGGTTCCCCCTTCTCTGGAACAGAGAATTAGACCATTTGGTCATGTAACTGGACCGTTCGGTAAGGTTCCTGGGTGGGTAAATGGAATCGGTGGTTCTCCCCATTATCGCCACTAGCGGAGCACCTCTCATGCTTCCAAGCCATGCTACTCCTTTCGACATCACTCGCGGTCATCCTACTCATTGCCCGTCCAGATCCGGCCTTATTTGTGGTTCGCGAGGCGGCTTGTCCATGGATTTGGCGAGCTTGGACGATGGAGGTGTGGCTCAGTTTAGATGAATCGTTGGTCCAACTCTGAAGTTGTGCCTCCACATCTGGCCTGCGAACTTCTAGATGGCCGGTCTTCCATGGTCTCTAGCGACAGTGAAGAGGCCTCGGCTTGGACGAATGAGCTCGAATGACTACGCCAGCGACTCGGCTGGTCCAGATGTGGAGTCTACGAACTTCTAGATTTGGAGCTGGTGACGATGGCTCCTCCATGGCTGCAAACGAGATGGAGAGGACAGAAGGGGTGGCTCGACTTGGATGAGCAATGCCAACGATGACCATGGGCGAGCAGATTTCTCTGGTCAACGAAACAGAGAAGCTATCTCTTTGGGCAAGGAGGCAGAATGGAAGCAGCGAATAGGGTTTTCTTAGATTTGTAAGAATTAAGAAAAAAATAATCCGTCCGGTTCGGATGGTCCGGGTGGGCGGTTCCACTCTTGAAATCGGGAACCGAACCGAAATTCACCGTTTTCAATTTTATGGAACCGGGAACTATACCGATGACCCCGAGAATTGCCTAGCACCGGTCAATACGGCTCAGTCCGGGCGGTTCCCGATTTGGACAATTCCTTTTGCTCACCACCCCTAGGGACGCCTACAAGAGTGTGTGTGCTCCTAGCTAGGTTTTGGAATTATCTATACGATGGGAGACCTTTCGAAGCAAATGGGACATTGCAAAGGCCAACAAGGACATCAACTGTTTTTGTGGGGGGCAGGTACTTATTGTATTTCTCCATCATTATCGGAGGTATTGGCTCTTGTTTTGTTTGCATGTACTTGCAAAGGCATAGGATTCCGGCAGAGAGGGGGAACTTGGTGCCCACGTCCCCAGCATTGCATGTTCAAAGGTTTTGTCTTCACGACGGCAAGTCTCAGCTGATCCATACCAGATGCTCCCGACAATAATTTCTGCAGGGAGCTCATGAGTTCCGTTGTTCCTTGACATGCAATTAATGTATAATTTGGATGAATCCTAGCAATATACATCTTTCTAGTTAATTCGTTTATTCGAAATCGGGGCAATCGGATGAAAATTCTCTGCACTCCATGTCTGGAGATCGCGACCTCCGAAGTTGTTTGACGGTTGACCTCCGATTTCTACCAATGGAGAAGAAGAGGGAGTCAATGGGAGATGGAGAGAAGGTTGGCACGGTGGTTCGAGTGGCAGAGGCGGGTCAAGGACGGATGGTAGCGGCAATGGCCAAGTGGCGATGATGGTGACCTTTGGTGTATACTTGTCCAAAAAGTCCTAAACATATTATACGATAGCCAGTCAATTATAGACCTTTCAATTATGCTAATTTAATCTTAAACCTTTTAATGATTTACTAATGTGTCATTTTGGCAAATTTCTTAGCTGGAAATCATTGACGTGAACGCTGGCTATCTTACATGGTGTAACTAGTGCAAACATGGACAGTTTTTGTGATTTTATGAAGTTTTTTGAATTCCTTTCTTTTCCTTTCCTTCGTTGCAAGAGTTGGCGAGGGCAACCCTTGCTTGTGGGTGGCGAGCACGGCCCTTGCCCGTGGCTAGTCACCACAAAGAGAAAGGAAAACAAAAAGAAAAGGAGAGGAAAAATTTTAAAAACTAAAAAGATTTGCTAAAATTATCCACGTCATGTAGGACAGCTAGCATTCAAGTCAATGATATCCGGCTAAGATTGGTGAAAAGGATTATTCCGGTAAGTCATCAAAAAATTTAAAATTAAATTGACACAATCGAAAGATTTTGGACAATTTTCGCGGCAATCTTCAGGACCACGAGAATGAAACAAGGGGAGAAAAAGGGACGAAAATGGGAAAGAGAACACACAACAGGGGCCACCCGATGAACAAATGTCAAAACCGGAGGGCCTCTTCGGGCTTCACGACAGTTCCATCAGCCCCCTTGCTCAAAAAACCAACGTTGGCAGCCTATGTAATGATGGGCCTTTGATAGGCTCCCGCCCCCAAAAGAAACACGGACAACAGAAAAAGAAAAAGAAAATTTTAAAAAAATATTAATAAATAAGAAATTAAAATTCAGCAATCATTGTACACTGTTGTTGCAAAGAAAGGGTCCTAATTGAAAATTGGCCGCGGTCGTCGAAAACGAATTTCCTACGGAATTTTTTTCTTGATGCGACCAAACCTAATCTTGTTCAAGCTAAAGTTGGTCCAACCCCCAAACCAAACGACATGTTTTATTCCAGCCTATCTATGTACATAGCACCCTTCGATCAACCTATCCACGTACCTCCCGGCAAGATTCTGACTACTAATCTGCATTGAGGAAAAAAAAGGACTTTTTAATTTTCTATTTTGTCAAAAGAAAGAGGTTCATTATTTTAGGTGCTTTGAAGCTAATCTAAGATTTCATTAGACAAGAGAAAATCCGATGTAATCATGTGCCCGACTTAGGTGGCTATGATGATGGGTAGAAGGTAGATTCCAAATACTTTATTCCGGGGTTCTCTTGAATTAATAATTCGTTCTAAAATATCATAATTCATGCTGCGCTATGAATTTCTAAACACATGTCCAGAAAAAATCGTGTTCGGGTGAATCGAAGGGCTTTTTGGGCCTTCTCAGTCCTGCAGAATTCGGTCGGAGCCCTTTTCTTTCTTTCTTTCTTTTTTAAGGTAAATGTACGAAATTAGATCAAGCCCACCTAGAGGTCCTCGGATTGTATCGCATGTGGTGGTATATAGTGACATCGAAATTCTCGAATCATGGTCAACAGGTATGCGGCCCTGCCGGTAAGAGAATTGAGGGGGTGGGGTCAAAAAATCCCAGATCCGGAGTTCAATTCCCATGAGCAGTGCACACACATGTACATAAAAAGAGATGAGCCAAACCCAAAAAAAAAAAAAATTTCTCGAATCACGTAGCTCGTACACGGGGCATTTAATGCAACTAATTAGAATCTGATGCATTGGGGGCACATGGCGCGCATCGATCGCGCCATGCTCGCTCCCGCAACGCCCGATCCGGCGAAATCACACCGGAAGGATGAATCGAAACGGCCCCGAAGAGTGCAAACATGACAAGAGGAAGCACAGAAACGAGCAACATTACGTTCTCTATACCAACGCACCCGACACAGCCAGACCGGACCAGCGCATTGCCCTTTTGCCAACTCCGAAAGCACTCAAAACAAGGGGAAGTCGACGGACCACAAGCAATCGATCGACATGAAAAAGAAGAAGGAGAGCACAAGATGAAAAGATGGGGGAAAGAGAAAGAGAATCAATAAAAGCACTAGGCAAGGCCCCCCATGATTAGGACGAGGAAAAACCATTAAACAAAAGCAGCGAATTGAGCCCCCCAAATCTGGCTTTGGAATCTAAAGCCACCGCGATTCAAACACCCCTTAATCCATCTCCTACTTTCGCATCACCAACAATCACCACGTATAAAACAAATTAGACCACAGCTCAAACCAATCTGGTCCTGTCGCTTCCATTTCGTATTGAACAACTTCATGTGTACACAATGTACAATTTTACACCTTACGCTTTCGATTTGGCCCCCTCCAAAAGCAACCCTAATCACACAAGTAATCGCTTGATTAGGACACTAACCCCTTCCCTCCTTCCCACCCCATGTGGTGGCCTCTACCGAATGAGCTGTTAAATAATTACGAAGATTAGTTTTAAGAATCGGTCCGTAGCTTTCTTTTTTGCGTATATCTCGTTAGTACCCGAAGGGCGCCCGGTGCGGGATCCCTTTCCTCCGCCGGGAATTGGAGGGGGCGGTCGAGGGGGGCGGCGGCATGGGCGGGGAGACGCCGTCGTTGTATGGTGGCGGCTGATGATGAGAGTGGATTTGCCTGCCTTCACGCGATCCTTCGTCTGCTTTACAGGGCAATCTCCTTGCCATTCCTTCCTTCTTTTCCGCGGTTTCTTCGTCATTCTTCGCGCTCAAGACAAAGCTCGCATCCCCATTCCTCTTTATCCCTTCAAGCTAAGTCATTCGTTTCGCGCACACACACACAATTAGAATTTAATTTAATGTGGGTTTTGTGCGACATAAACAATGGGTTTTTTTATTCAATTTAATGAATAATTGAACCACCTTTTTAATCAATATAATCGAGCTCGCTTGATATATATATATAAGAAAATCTCTAGAGATGGATAAAGAAACGTTCACAGATGGGCAAAATCTAACGAAGTGGTGTCGTCATTATTATCCAACTCACTTCTTTGATTAATGACACTAATAATGTCATGAGAACTAATGCAAATGTGGGGAAGAATAAAGGAAGAGAAGAAAGAGTATGGTTCTCGTGAACCAGAGATATGATTAGGTCGAATTCGCCCAGAGAAATCTTTGTGCGAACCCTGTTGTCTGATGAGATGATTCGTTGAAAATGCAGATGCATAGAGGTAGAAACGGATTATCGTGCTAGTGGCGAGATCGTCAAGAACTAGGATGAATCTGTGATCGGAAGACATAGTCACATTTGAATGGATGGGCATGTGTAAAGATCACTGACCTTACAACCGAGAGAGCAGAAGCGCAAAGGGTCGAGCAGACTCCGCGAGCAGATTTCGCACAGATGAGAGACGCCTTTGCCGGTGGAGCTCCGAGGCTGAGGCCGCTCGTTGAGGAAGAGGACCCTCGCGCTGTTTATCACGTACGTCTGGACTCCGCTTATGTCCAGCACCGTGTCAATCTCGGCGACCCTGACCACGTCGTGGTACGACGATCTCCTTATCTGCTCCCCAAAACCAAACCAAACCCCATTCTCAATACTCACATCAATCCGATGGCACGCGTGCATATAATTTTAGAACCAGAAAGACCTAACATTGCGGACGTTGTACTCACTTGGATGACGTGATGGTCCTTGTGGCGCGACGACCGGCAGTAGTAGCAGAAGGCGCCGGACTCGCAGTCGAGGCAGTACATGTTGCATTCGCTCCGCGGCGCGCCCCGGTGAGATGGGCAATTGGAGAAGAAGGAGGTCGACAACAGGGACTCCAGCCAGGGCAGCACCATCTCTCTCTCTCCCTCCCTCTCCTCAAATGTCGTCAGGAACAAAGAATGTGATGAATGTCGATGATGATCAGAAGAAGAGAAAAGGAATGGAATGGAAAGGGAAGGTGTATGTGTGCGGGACAATATGAATAAAATATGTAATTCACCAGCTATTATATCGCCTCCATTTCGATCTCTGCAATGATGAAGATGAGAGAGAGAGAGTTTAGGGAATCTGAAAATGCGACATAGAAGTGATCAAGACCAATAATGGTGGGGGAAGCAAGAAGACAAGCTAAGCATATAATAAAGAAGGAGAGGAAAAGAAAACTGAATGTCTTGGGGACGGTTCAAACAAAGCAAACGGTGGATTAATGGGGAGGAAAAGGAAAGGTCCAGGAATTGGAAGCTAACGCCATCACTTTTTGCACATTATTCTCTTTCTATCTCTTTCTTTTATTATAAAGTTTGTATTTGCTTAGGCATTGAGAGGTCCATCCACACCCTGTTAGGTAACAAGATATTAAGTTATTGCTTTGAATAGGGAAAAAAGTGGCAATTCCAAGCGCACGATGGACGAGCTCCAATTGTCGACCCTGTTTTGGTGAGTTGACGGGTGGATTTTTTCGGGCTTTTGAGGACGGCATTTATTTCGTTGAAAGAGCGAAAAGGCTGTCGGATACCCTTTAGAATATGAATGGAGTGATATGAATTGACAAATATTATGAAGAGTCCTTTGATGATTTTGGACAAACAAGTAAAGGACGAGGAATTTAAAGTACGGAGCCGAAGATGTAAATTGCAAGAAAGTAAAGATAAGAGATAAATGTGTAGACGAACATTTGAGTTCTATGATTGATTTGGAGTGCTTTGCAAAGAGTGCAATGCCGGTATTTGTAGCCCACGATCGATGGTTACAAGTAGCTATTGAGTTTGTATGAACAAATAGCTTCCTAATCTCGCGGTTTCAAGAAGTTACACTATATGGAATATCCTATTATTCCGCATGAAATTATAAAGTCCTTAGCGACTATAGATATAAACACCTACCAGTTATATTTTTGTGTTGATTACTTGTTGTGAATGACTTTGTTGATCAACTTTTCAAGTCTCGATGAAGGTTCTCATCCATAGCTTTCATGTCATGTGTTGTTGATGAGTTCATTGGTAAGTTGTCAATTTTCTTCAAATTGTTGACCGTTCTGTCCTTTGATGACTTTTGTTTTCACCAAGATTGACTAAGTTTGTCAATTATCGGTAGCAACCAAAACTTAATCATTCATTTATGTCAACATATCAAATGTTTCATAAATCATTCAATTCTTTTAAATAATCATGATTCATCAATCATTCAACAAATTTGATTTTTTCTTGCTAAATTGCCTCCTGAATTGTTTTACTAAAAATAATATATTTGATTGGGCAACGGCTCTATGAATGGTGCTACTTGCAATATATTTTATTTACTAAGTCTTCATTACTTGGAATTACTTGGTCTTCTACTTAATTAAATTGGGTCATTTTTCAAAAGCAAATCGAAGATTTCGTCCGATCTATTAATATCGAATGAGTAAACTTGAATCTATTTAGCCTTGGTCACTGTTGTTTCTTTTATTCTAACAGGCTTTAAGGATGGACAGATATAACCCTTGTCTTTTTTTTTTTGGTAAGACAGATATAACTCTTGTCAAGCACCATTTTTGGCACAACTATCTTCATATTTTGATATTGGTCAGATTCATCCTCCGACTCATATCTTTACATTAAAGCTACACTTTGTCTGAAGTTTTCATGTGGCACTTTATCTCTTTCTTTAAGTAGTTACTCAAGCTTAGACAATCTTGCCACCAATTAGAATAAGTCGGCAAAGTCTTAGCCTTCGAATCTTTCTCTTATAGTGAATTTTACTCCTTTGAAAGCCAAATTTGTGAACTCTTTTGCCGAAAATGAAGTAAGACTTCTATTTCTGGCCTTCTTAAATAGAGCAACAAATTGATCGATCAACTCATTGTATTGATAGAGCTTAGCTGAATCATCAATCATCACCACAGGTATCGTTCTACGAAATTGAGAATGGAATTATCTTTCCATCTTAGCTGAGTTACCAATAGAATTGGGTGGCAAGTTAGTGTACCAAGTGAAAGCAATTGTCGACAAAAACAAAGGAAATAACCTAAGTCTTAAAAACTTATTTGTCTTTGCTTTCTCACACTGTGCTATAAATCGACCAATGTAGGGATCTTTGCTAGTAAAAATGGCAAAGTCGGGGATTTTGAAGCCTTTTGGAAAAAGGCTAATTATCAATTGGATATAGTTTCATGTAAACAGATCTAATAACACACTTACCTAACCCCAATTATTGTCGAACTTCTTCAAGAAACCAAGTTGGGTTGAATTATTTGGTTGGCCATCTTACTCTCTAGGCGGTGGTGCCGATATTGCCGGATTATCTATTAGGCTTAATAGGAATATTTGGGTCAGGTGGTGAGAAAGTAACCACAAGTCTCAAGTTTTCCATATCTAGCATTCGACTAACCTCTTGATTAATTTGGTTTGCCAAATTGTTATTACGTATTTGATTGTTTTGACCAACATTATCTCCATTCTTTTGGCCTCGATTAGAAGATTATGGCGTTTGCAATATTCTTACGGAGGGATAATCAATCTGACCTATATTATTGGCATTATTAAAAACAGAGGAACTAGAAACGTACCTTGTTACCATTGGATCAACATGGAATGGTGGTGGTTGACAGGATGATCATGGCCTCGATAGATCATCTTTCACGGCATCAATGACTATTGGTTTGATCACATCTGGTATATGACTTGCATTATAATTAGCCATATCATTTTGCTGTTCTTTGAAAATCTTCTCATGGTAGCCACCTGTTGATATTTGGAGTAAAATCCTTAATTACCCACTTTGGACCCTTTTTTGAGAAAATGACCTCCTTTCATACTACTATTTGGAATTTTCCCTTTATTGGGGTGCTTAACAATGAGTACAATGTCGTTGTTTATAACTTATGATCGGCCATTACAAGTGGTCAGTGAATTTGAATGAACAAATAACTTTCTAGTCCTATTTGCAGTTACAAGAAGTGACACTATCAACGATCTCCTATTATCCGACAATGATTATCTACACAAAGTTATAAAAATTCTAAGTTAGAGGCTATATAGATATAACCACTCAGCAATTATGTTTTTATGTTGATTACCGCTGTCAATGACTTTGTCAATCAATTTCTTAAGTCTCGATGAAGGCCGTAGTCAATAACTTTCATGTTGCGTGTTGTTGATGACTTCATTAGCAAGTGGTCTATTCTCGTCAAGTTGTCGATTGTTTCGTTCATTGATGACTTCTGTTCATCGTATTATGCTCTCATCGACTAAATTTGTCAGTTGTCGATAATAATGAAAAGTTAATAAGTTTTTTATTTCAAAGACACTCAATATATATTCTTGCATGTGCTGATTTCATGGATATGTGGGTTTCTCCGTTAATCACGTTTATAGCAAGACTAACACATAATATTGGCATATTTAGACTAACACATGCATGACACGAAACAGCATGAATATCCATATAACTACGATGACAGGACAAGGATTGCCGGCCCCAACTTTATATACCGACTTCACATATCTGTCATAGAATTCCTAACGTCAATCTTTCGACATCATTCTACAACAAGATAGTACAAACGAAACAGGATTGCGAAGCACATCATCCCTAGCTAAATTTAACTTGGGATGACATATTCATTCATCAACATGACATAAGAATCAAAGGTCTTTTGATTACGAGATAACCAAAGGAGGTTGAGCTTAGAAACTCAAGCCAGCTTGAAGATTAGAACAACCTGAGGCCACTCACCTTTAGATTTTTCTTTTTTCTTTTCGTGGATTTTATTTTATTTTATTTATGGGGTTCACTGGAAATATTCGCACGGTTTCTCTTGTCCTGAACAATGAATAACGTGTGAAACATGGAACCCTAACTTTGGACCGTGTCTGGCGAAAGGACCCAACTTTTTTCTTTCTTTTATAGGGATTTCCCTAACCTTTTCGATGCAAATAATGACAGGCCAACACAGCAACAAGGCGCTTGCTGTTGCTTTGCCCACCTAAATTAATTTTGTATTTTGTTGGGGCAATAGGTGCCCAAAGACTCGGAAGCCGTGTCATGTCATTCGGAAAAATTGTTCAAAATGCCATAAACTTATCGTACGGTGGCTATTTCGGTCTTCAACTTTTTGATTTTAACCAATTTAATCATGAATTTTTTACTAGGTCTAGTGTTTGTTGGGACAATTTCCCCATATCGAAGGAATGCACACTTTGTTTTGAGAGTCAGTGTCGAGATGCAAAACTTATTCCACACTGCACTAAATTTGAGACATGAAAGATGCGGAAGCCTAGTTGCTAGAGTTGTATTTGCATCCGTGCACTCCAAAAGATTAAGCCCGTTAGAGTGCGGTGCATAATATATATTTTTTCTTAACATTCGGAAACTAAAGATCAAGTAATCACAATACAATCGTATAACTTTATGTATTAGGTTTCAATTGTAGAGCAATATCCACATCGATGTCATCCTAAAAGAGATATACCTCAAATGTTATTATGTTGGAACGAGGAATCGTCTATTTTTTTCCGCCTCGATCGACATTATAATATCGTGGGTATGTGGATCGTATGATACACATTTGTTGCTAAAACGATTAGGGCTACAAATAGACGATTAAGTCACTAAACAAATGATTTCTGAATTGATAGGGAGAAGAGAGAGGGAGAAAGAGGGAGGAAGGGAGAGAGATAAAAGAGAGACAGAAACATCAATGACAACTTGGGATTTTGGATCCATGCGATTGGCAAGATATGTGGAGTCATTGGAAATCAAGACAAGATAATGGTGGAATTTCGTAGAAAAGATGTGAAGAAATAGTCTAATAGGCCGATGAAATTGTGTCATTTGCACATCACAATCAGCGGAATTTTACTCATCCCCAGTTTTGGTCATTTGCACCTCACCAAAGGAAGGGAGCCGAAACTCCAATGAGGGCCTCTGTGATCTGTCCCCATCCCGTGGGGCGGACTCCATAGATGCATTCCTTATTTTAACGTGCTTATGCCTTGGGCCTCTAACTCCCCATGTATTTTTGTCTTCCTTAAGAAGAGAAAACACCCTCTGAAAGTTTTATATTCCGATAATTTCGAGGTCCGGATGACAATTGAAATAAAATCATTTAAGGACCTACTCAGGTCCAATAGTTTTTGGTCGTGTGAATGAGATCAAACCTCACGACACCCTTTGGATTTTCATGAACAAAATCAATGGAAAACGAAGTCCAGCACCGGCTTTTCTTACGAGGCCCAAAAGAACAGGAGGGCCTTTCAAAGCCCATCTTTACACGAAGCTATCGGCAAATTAAATATGTGGATTTCGAGGTGGATTAATATTCATTTGATTAAACCTATAGCCGCCAAGCCTCCACCCATGTGCTTTAAAGTTTGGAAAGCTGTCCTCCATGATGAACGTTCCCACCATATTGCACTATCCAGATCATTACAAAGCTCTTTCTATATGGAAAGAAGGTTGTCCATGGGCCTACATGCGTGGAAAAACTTTGCGCGAGATTACGATACAATCATTTCGATCAATTTTCGCCGGAACTCATTAACATTGCGATCTAGTCATTGCCGGCTGTCGACTAAATTTGCAAAAGTAGAATGTTTATGATTGAATTGACATCCGCACAATAAATTTTAGGACGGATCCGGCAATTTCCCCGCTCCATCGACGTGAAACGCCGTGCGCGTCTTTCCACGGAGGACTATACCCTCAAGCGAAGATAGAAAATCGGATGCACAGATTGAGCCAATGATCTCTCCTCTCGTTCTTCTATTGCTTGAAGTGTTAGTAAAAAAGCTAAGGAAGCGTACGAAAATATTTAGTCAAAGTCGTCGTTCTAGTGCAACGGCTCATCAACGCCGCTACTCCAATCATGGCTCTAGGAGGGCTCAAAGAGCAGCAGTGCATGCGCTGGAACGCTGCGGCCGCGTTGCCGGTCAGCGACGGGCATTTTCGGATGTGATTTCGCAATCAATGTGTTCGGCTCTTAGGGGGTGATGGCGGCCGAGAATGAGAGAGACGTCGAGACTTTGAATCTACTCTTATTTACTCATCAAACGTATATTGCACGCAGTGTACTTGTTTTTCAATAGCGACTATTACCTAATCACAAGCATGACGGCCGGAGATGACCGGACCATCGCATCGGCGATTTTCGGTGAAAATTAACCGGAAGGGCTGCATTGGAATTACACGCAAAGGTTTAGGACTCGGCCGGTAAAATTAAAAAGTTTAGCACCGAGTTGACATTCGCATGATAGGTTTATGACTAATCGGACAATATAGTGTATGCTAACGTTGAGCTTGAGCAACGCATGGATGATGTAAATCGGTAATTTGAACTAGGGTTCATTTGAAAGCAGGTTTGTGTATCGGTAATTTGTTATGAATTTTTTTATTAATTAGCTGGGAGGCTCTTTTATGGTGTATGATTATCGTAATTGATGTATGGATTCTCAATTATGACGTATGGATTCTCAATTATGACGTATGGCATTAGGGTGCTTATACTTATTTAAACGTTTTATGATTCTCCGGCATTCTTAATATTAATTTATGCTGCTTATATTAGTAATTTTCTCGCTTATGGTCTTGTCCTAGATCCGTCCCTATTTTAGCTTTGTCTAATGTACATTTATAGGAGGAAATAATAGGACATCAAAGTTGAAGATTTATTACCTCTCCGAATCAATTTCAATTCATCGACAACTTAATCTCAATTTCATGTCACTATTCTGCCGGGAAAATTATCCAAAAAAGTCTTAAACCTATTATATTTTTGCCGGTTGGGTCATAAATCTTTTATTTTTATCAATTGGGTCCTAAACCTTTTGACAATTTGTTAATTGAGTCCATTCATCCTACGTGGCACGGCCAGCATTGACGTGGATATTTTTTAATAATATTTTAAAATTTTTATGGTCTTTTTCTTTTTTTTTTTTGGGTTTTTGGAGTGATGGACGACAATCCTCGCTATCTTTACCAAAAAAAAAAAGACGACAATCCTCGCTAGCTTTGGGTGAAGGCATCGTAGCCCTCACTGTGGCCGGCGAGAGCTCGTGGCCCTCTCTATGGACGGCGAGGGCTTGGTGGCCCTTTCCTGATGCCCTCGCCGGCCATAACAAGGGCTTGGGCGAGGGCTTGTGCTTTCTTGCTTTGGCTGGCATGGGCCACGGCGCCCTTGCCAGAGCCGAGGTTGTCGTCCATCATTCCAAAAACCCAAAAAAAGAAAAAAAAAGCATAAAAAATTCTAAAAATCATTAAAATATTATTAAAACATATCATCGTCAGGGTCGGCCAACGTTCACGTCAGTAATTTTCACAAAAAATTAGCATGATAGACTACTCTATTAGTAATTATCAAAAGATTTAGGACTAAATTAGTAAGAGTGAAATATGGTCAGGACTTTTTAAATAATTTTCTCCTGTTTTGTCCATAAACTCTTGTCCTAAATTGGTCCCCTTTATTATTATTATTACTATCCGTTTTTAAGGTCGGTCCCTTTGAAAAGGTAAATTCCAATTCCACCATTTTCCCTTCTTTCGGGGGATGTTCATCTCTGACTCATGATCATCACAACATTACCAGAAATCAAAACCCAACCGCAGATCCATTTCCCCTTCCGTCATGGGCCATTGAATCGAAAATTTAACAGTAACAAATCAGTGTTTATAGCCAGGTTTTTGCTCCTTCTCAAAGCGAGAATCTTGCCCGCACGCAGTCTCTTCCGTCGACACAGTCAAGAGTCCACACGTCTCTCCGAGATGAGAGACTCCATAGTTGTCGTTCCTTCGCCACCACTGCTAGTTCAGGTCCAGACCTCCTCGTGTCGTAGTCACCAAACATCTATTGCGCCAGTTCAGACACTCCTCCGCACGTAAGGCAAAACACGACCAACCTGGTCTTCTTCTTCTTTCTTTATTTTTGTACTGTTGTTGGTGTTACTGCGTGTTTTTTCCCCACGACTCTAGTAGTTCTCGCCTTCTCGGACTGTTCCAAATGAAAAAGAAAAAAGGCCGCTGTCTATTGCAGGGCGTAGAATTACTAGCGTTAGGTCAGTCTTGAGCTTTTTGCTCACGGGCCATCAGTATTATGGCTGTCGTCCCGTTGGGCATTCCATGACATACACGAAAAATGATATAAAAAGTTCTTGAACTTTAGCTCAATGTATAATTGATTTTAAAATTTTAATTTATTTAATATAATCCCTAAACTTTAGCTTAATATTCAATATAGTCCTTAAACTTTTAATTTGTTCAATATGGTTCATAGATTTTTTTATACATATTTAATTTAGTCCCTGAATTATATGAAAATATTCAATATAATCCTTTCATTAATTCAAGTTCATGAATTACATTGAACATTTTAATATATTTCAGGGACTAAATTGAACATGTACCAAAAGTCCAAGGACCATATTGAATAAATTAAAAGTTTAGGAGCCGCATTGAAATTAGACTAAAATTCTGAAACTATATTGAATAAATTAAAAATTTATGGATCAAATTATATATAGGGACTGTTTGTGATATTATTCCAAATATATACGCTTTAATCCTCAATAAGAAGACCACTGATATCAAATCAGCGGGAGCTTCGACCCTTTATCTTATTTTGGTTATATCTGTTGCGAAACAGAACAAGAAGAAAACTAATTCCAGTTCACTTTTGAGGGTGCGAGTGTGCGCGAGTGCGTGTAAAAAGTCGTCTGCTTTGCCTTCTTTTTCATTCGATAGGTGAAGAGAAAACTTGTTGGGTAAACCGAGCCTCTTTTTCAGAATGAGGAGGGCGAGCCCCTACGTGACTGTGTTGTTTCTGCTGTGGCTTGGGTATGGGTGGATGGACATAGCTGGAAGAACAGAGGATGGATCAGAAGAGTGGGGTTATGTTGAAGTCAGACCCAGTAAGCCCCCATAGATGCTTCAGAACCTGTGAATTAATCCTCACTTCCATTGTCTGACCTGTTTCTTTGCGTTTGTGTGTGTATTGGTTTGGCAATTACACAGAAGCACACATGTTCTGGTGGCTCTACAGAAGTCCAAACAGAGTTGATGATCCCTCCAAGCCCTGGCCTGTCATTCTCTGGTTGCAGGGTGGACCTGTAATTCCCTCAACGCCAAACGCGAATAAAATTATTTGTCTTTTTAGCTTGCAAAGTGCATACAATGTATGTTGAGACATATTCATGTACTTACTTTCATTAAAACAGGGTGCATCAGGAGTCGGGATTGGCAACTTTGAAGAGATTGGACCACTGGACACCAACCTGACACCACGAAAGTCGACATGGTTGCAGAAAGCCGATCTCTTGTTTGTGGTAAAATGATGAACAATTTATAAATGAGACATGGATTTGATTTTTTTTCCCCATTTGCTCGTTTATATAAATGCTTGGATGATATTTGATTGATATAATACAAATACAGGACAACCCAGTTGGAACAGGATACAGTTTTGTGGAGGATCCAAAGCTTTTTGTGAAGACAGACGAAGAAGCTGGAACAGATTTGTGTACATTGCTGATAGAGATATTCAACAGGAATGAGAGTCTCCAGAAGAGTCCTCTCTACATTGTGGCTGAGTCTTATGGAGGGAAATATGCTGTCACTCTTGCCTTGTCTGTACTGAAAGCCATTGAAGCTGGCAAATTGAAGCTTAAGCTTGGAGGTATCATAACATAGATTTCTGTTCTTTAGCTTCTCAAGAACTGAGTTTCACCGATGAAAATCTCCATTGTTCCGAAAAAGAAAAGAAAAGAACAAAACCCAGTTTTCTGGTTTTCAAGATTCATCTTGTGTTATCTGGTATTGGAACGAATTAAGGATTCAATTTCGGGACTCTGATTAATCTCTTCAATGCAGGAGTTGCATTAGGAGACAGCTGGATCTCCCCTGAAGACTTTGTGGTGAGAATATATTTCGAAAGCAGATCCTGAAATGTTCCTATTTTTCCTTTGGGAATCTTGAATATCCAAATCTCCGCCTGAAAATCTTTTTTTTTTCCTTCCTTTTTGCAGTTTTCATGGGCTCCTCTTCTCAAAGACGTTTCAAGACTTGATGACAATGGTGTGGAAAAGTCTAACAGGTCTATCATCTTCACTATTAGAGCAAATTGGAAAAAAAAGGAAGATTTTTGGATTGGATTATCTCTGGTAATGTAACTGAGCGGTTTCAGAAAACAGTGTAGCTGAGAAGATTAGGCAGCAGCTAAGGAGCGGGCAATATACAGAGGCCACAGCTTCTTGGAGCGAGCTTGAGGGATTGATCTCCTCCAGTAGCAATTCAGTGGTACGACATATTCTATACATTCTTTTCTATAAAGTTGAATATGCGACACTAAAAGCACCAAGAAGATTAACAAGATTAGTTCTTTTTTTTCATTACAATTCTAAGTTTTGGGTCTTCCACACTTTTCCTGACAATGTAGGATTTCTACAATTTTTTACTGGATAGCGGAATGGACCCCGTGTCCCTGGAAGCAGTGGAACGAGCGCCATCGATGAAGAGATACGCGAGATACTTGAATTACTTGAAAACTTCCGCTAGTGTTGCCGGCGACTTGGACAGTTTGATGAACGGCGCTGTCAAGAAGAAGCTCCAGATAATCCCAGCAAATTTTACGTGAGCGCCTTTTCATTCCCATAGTGGAAAAAGAAAAATAGTTCTGTCGAGGATTTCCAATATCTGATGAAACCACATGAATTATTCATCTGTGCAGATGGGGAGAGCAGTCGGACTCTGTCTTCTCATCTCTTCAAGGTGATTTCATGAAACCAAGAATTGAAGAGGTAACGTAATTGACATCATTGTGATAGAGAACTTTTAAATCCTTCTGTAGGCAGTTCAAATTGATTAATTGATGTAGAAATCCTTGTTAAGGTCAAGAATTGCCGGCAGGACTAATAATTATTATCGCACGCAAAGACTAATAAGGTCTTAAAGAAAAAGAGGGTGATATCAATCCTCTGATATATATTAGTGTATGTTTTGGACCCTTTGCCTTTGTGTACATTGAAGGAAAGATGCTGCAATATCTAATATCGACAATGAAAGCCAGACTTTGCTGCCGACAATTTTCTTATCTACTACAAGACATAGCGTGAAAACAAAAGCTTGTCTTTATGCTGCTAATTATTCTTTTGTCATCTATATGTATCTTATCATTTCACGTGTCTTGTGAATAATTACTTGCTATTCTCAAATTTGCTTTTGGTACTGATCTTTAGGCGTGTATGCATTCAGGTCGATGAGCTGCTAGCCAAAGGAGTGAATGTGACTATATACAATGGGCAAGTAAGATATCTCTCTCTCGGAGTCACTTTCAAGTTTCAACTTCTTCAAACTTTTCACGTCCATGGAAAGCAGCTGAGCTGGAGAGGGTATAATTCCACATGGACCACCCCACTAAAGTTTTGATTACTCATCACTACCTCATGGCCTTGGTATCCTGTTGCTGACCTTTTTTTTTCATAAAGATTTAGCTCCGGCTGGTCCTCCTGTATTTGTAGCCCCAACAATGACTTCATTTTTAGGGAAAGTGTATTGTGGGAAGTAGAAAACAAAAAAACAAAAAGGCAACCAAAAAGAAAAGCAAGACTAATGGAATGGCTTGATCTAATTAATGTCATGCAGGTTGATCTAATCTGTGCAACTAAGGGGACTGAAGCATGGGTTAAGAAGCTCAAGTAAGATCTCTCTCTCTCTCTCTCTCTCTCTCTCTCTCTCTCTCATGCAGGAATGAATAACCATTTGTGATTTTTCAATTGATCCTTCTGTTAAAAATAAATTTCAGGTGGGAAGGACTCAAGACATTTTTAAGCATGGAGAGGACACCTCTGTATTGTGGGACAGGAAGTGTTACAAAGGGGTTCAAGAGATCATATGAGAACCTGCACTTTTACTGGATTCTTGGAGCAGGCCACTTCGTAAGTCAAAGCTAACCCTACTACCTCTTCAAACACAACCACCCATTTGTTTCCCCCTTGACAAAGCAATTCTCTTTTATTTCCCCACTCCACTGTTATCCTATTCTTTTTCTGGCTTTGTACATGATGTCCTTCACCACAACCTGCATCATCATTCTCGTCATCAACAGATCATCAAGTGCATTAATTTGAGTTGTCATCGTTATCAGCATCATGTCTAAAGATACTGTTCGTTTAAGGCCACCCCAAGACAAGACCGAGATTAATTTTTTGGATATGATTGACTGGTCCACACAGTTTTTAACTTTATAACCATTCACATGCACTTAGCCAGATACTTCCGCATCTGACAGGTCAACCTCACCGATAAAATGCTTGTTGCCATCGATAAGAGGGACAGGACAGCTCTTCTTTTCTTTCCCTTGTTCTGTTTAATCCAAATATCGAGTCATTTTGCCGGGTCACCTTAATTTTTTTCTTTAAAAAGTCATTCCATTGACAGACTAGATTATGCATTTACTTCATGTGAAAACTCTAGAGCCAATATTTAAATCATAAATAAGATAATACGCATGGTACTGCGCTCTTCTTTGCATTAGGGGCCGATTCAAATGTCCATTTCGCTAATTAATGAACACCATGAATCACTACTTAAAATCTTATGATTGCATTCATTGGGAAAAGCTTTTGATTGAAACATTTATGAGGCAATTTCCTCTTCTTTTTTTAGAAATGCCAGGGGAGTAGAAATAATTACACTTAACCCATCATTTGAACGAAGTTAGAGTTTTCACATTGAAAAATATATCAGTAAACTACACTGCCTCTTAGGCCCACATTGATATATCATGGAACCATTCTTTGACATTAATTGAAGTCTGCAAAATTTTTGTTGGCGAAAGGACATTTTAATAAGAATCACTTCTACTGTAGGAGAATAAACGCCATCATCAATTCATCGTGCATCGAGTACGTAATCTACGACCAAATAATGCAGATGGTAGTCAAGGCATTAGTTGTGAAAGGAAAGTATGGTAGTATGCTACTTCAAAGTCAAGATGTGTGCTAGTCTCACCCAGTAAAAGCTTTTTTTTTTCGCTTTTCGAAAAGAAAGAGGCTTCGAAGAAAATCACCCAGTAAAAGTTTTACTCGTGTGGAGAACAACATACTGTCAGACTGACATAACATATTTAATATGAAGAAAAGTTTCTTTCCAGTCTCTGACTTTTACTGGTTCTGCAGGTACCGGTGGATCAACCCTGTGTATCACTGGACATGGTCACCGCCATCACACAGTCACCTGCTTCCACCTAAGGCCAAAGCAGTAAAAAAAAAGACAGACGATGGGAGTGGGGCTTCTGGTTCTGATAGGTCACAAATACCTCAAATCCCATGACACAGACAAAGAGGAAGAAGAACGGTGCAGCTCTTTTTTTTTTTTTTGGTTTTTGCCCTTTCAGAACAGAAAAAAAACAGCCATGTCCATTTTTTGAGTTCACATATTTGTAGTAAAAATGGAAGGACAATCTATCAGAAGGGAAACAAATTGGAAATCAGCAAAAGAATTTGTCTCACTGATCTTCTATTTCTATGCAATTTTCCTAGTGACAGTTACTAGTCGGTCATTCCTAGGGGTAACCCCGCATGACCTCCTTACTTGTACTCTCTTTGATTCATGATTATGCATTCCTTTATCAGGGAAATGGAATCTTGCCTCTAAAGAAATGAGCTGAGATAATAAGTGATATAATTGGGTTTGACCTCATTATGTAAACTCTCCGAGAAGAAAAATTGCATTGACGTAAGGTGTAACTGGCTTAATATACAAATGGAGATGCCCAAAGACATTCATATACACTCGTGGGCGAACTTTATATGTATGACAAACCGAATCACTCCATATTCCATTGAAATATACATTAAGGAAGATGAAGATGAAAAAGAAATTCTCGTACTTGGAACCTTGCGCAACAAAACAGAAACCAAGCCTGGGTTATTCGATATTTTCTAAAACTCCCAATCTTCATTTCTCTTCCTACCTTTCATCACGGCAACCAAGTCGCCTAGTCCAATAATCTGGTCTTTTGTGTACTCTAGCAAAGGAAAATATATTTGCATTTTCATTGAGGCGGTGGACTGAAGTGCGCTGAAGACATAGTTTCCCACGATGTATAATATCCTCATCGGGTAGGCACGAGCCCAGTGATCGTATTCAGTCTCTGGTAGATAGTAAGCCTTCTCATGAGTTGAAGGACAAAAGGAACATCAATAAACGTAGCAGTCCATGAGTAAGAAAGCATGATGAGAATGAACTAGAGGGTACTTCATGCAACCTCAGATGTCCCATTCCTTAGCACTTTCAATATAGGATTTATCATAGTATACATGCTATTGATTTGATTTCCCACCTTGATGAAAGTTTCCATTGTCATGAACTTGGGCTTCACATTCACAGAGACAACGTAGCCCATTTATCATAACCTAAAGAAAAGGTCAGAGCTGTAGATGTAGAGTGTGCAATTTGCTTTGATATCACTTGTAAGGTATGCGGAAGCGTTATGGTGGTAATGCAAGAGAATTGTAATAGACAACTCAAGACACACTTATTATATTAAACTATCATACAACTATAACACTCAAAAATAATCTCACACAGCTATTACTATCTACTTTCTCTCACCGCACTCAAAACACTCAAAGCAAACTAGTTGATACAAGCGCACACTCAGCTATTCTATTTCTCTATTCTGAGGCTCACACCTTGGCTCTCTCTCGCGACGCCAACTCTCTTCTTTGCTCTCACTGCTATAGACTTTCTGTGGCCTTGTTTTTTAAATGCTTCACTCAAAATCTTATTATAGATGTTCCACCGCCAAATGAATTTGCCGACTTCAGTGAGAAAGGGAGCTGCCGTAACCTTATCCAATGAATTTCCTTGGCAAGTTGAACTTTACTTTCTCTTTCTCTCATATTGGGTGTTGACTCCAACATTAGAGAATTCCAATTCAACGTGGGAGGAGGTAAAGCAATAGAAAATTGCCATTATTAGCTCGAACATAAGCTGAAAATCTTAGGATGTAAGAGCCCGTCCTTCATCAGTACACCTCTTTACCCTGGACAGACCTTCGAGAAGAGTTTCAGCAACAATTTCAAGTCCACAATCCAAATTGATGTCTTGAACCTGGGCCAGAGAAATAAACAATCTTCACGACAAAAATATAGTAAGGTCATCAGATAATAGTTTTCTATTCTAGAGTCATCCATGACAGAAGAATAGAAACATTCTGGCCCCGAGCTTCGGCTTAAGGTGATCTTCTGAAGGTTCACTTTATGAGCCATGGACACTTGGGAAAAATTAATGGGAACGTCGTTATCACATATTTAGCGAAGACAAAGCTCGATTATTCTTTTCCGCGGTTTCTTCGTCATTCTTCGCGCTCAAGACAAAGCTTGCATCCCCATTCCTCTTTATCCCTACAAGCTAAGTCATTCGTTTCTCGCACACCCAGTTAGAATTTAATTTAATGTGGGTTTTGTGAGACATAAACAATGGATTTTTTTTATTCAATTTAATGAATAATTGAACCGCATTTTTAATCAATATAATCAAGCTCGCTTAATATATAACTATAAGGAAAATCTCTAGAGATGGATAAAGAAACGTTCACAGATGGGCAATATCTAACGAAGTGGTGTCGTCATTATTATCCAACTCACTTCTTTGATATGACACTAATAATGTCATGAGAACTAATGCGAATGTGGGGAAGAATAAAGGAAGAGAAGAAAGAATATGGTTCTCGTGAACCGTAGATATGATTAGGTCGAATTAGCCGAGAGTAATCTTTGTGCGAACCCCTTGTTTGACGAGATGATTCGTCGAAAATGCAGATGCATAGAGGTCAAAACGGATTATCGTGCTAGTGGCGAGATCGTCATGAACTAGGATGAATCTGTGATCAGAAGACAATCAGATTTGAATGGATGGGCATGTGTACAGATCACTGACCTTACAACCGAGAGAGCAGAAGCGCAAAGGGTCGAGCAGACTCCGTGAGCAGATTTCGCACAGATGAGAGACGCCTTTGCCGGTGGAGCTCCGAGGCTGAGGCCACTCGCTGAGGAAGAGGACCCTCGCGCTGTTTATCACGTACGTCTGGACTCCGCTTATGTCCAGCACCTTGTCAATCTCGGCGACCCTAACGAGGTCGTGGTACGATGACCTCCTTATCTGCTCTCCAAAACCAAACCAAACCCCATTCTCAATATTCACATCGATCCGACTGCACACGCGCATACAATTCAGAACCGGAAAGACCGTAAATTGCGGATGTTATACTCACTTGGATGACGTGATGGTCCTTGTGGCACAACGACCAGCAGTAGTAGTAGAAGGCACCAGACTCGCAGTCCAGGCAGTACATGCTGCATTTGCTCCGCGGCGCGTCCTGGTGAGATGGGCAATTGGAGAAAGAAGGAGGTCGACAACAGGGACTCCAGCCATGGTGCCACCATCTCTCTCCCTCTCCCTCCCTCTCCTCAAATGTCGTCAGGAACAAAGAATGTGATGAATGTCAATGATGATCAGAAGAAGAGAAAAGGAATGGAATGGAAAGGGAAGGTATGTGTGTGCGGGACGATATGAATAAAATATGGAATTCACCAGCTATTATATCGTCTCCATTTCGATCTTTGCAATGATGAAGATGAGAGAGAGAATTTAGGGAATCTGAATATGCGACGTAGAAGTTATCAAGAGCAATAATGGCGGGGCAAGCAAGAAGACAAGCTAAGCATATAATAAAGAAGGAGAGGAAAAGAAAACTGAATGTCTTGGGGACGGTTCAGACAAAGCAAACGGTGGATTAATGGGGAGGAAAAGGAAAGGTCTAGGAATTGGAAGCTAACGCCATCACTTTTGGCACATTATTCTCTTTCTTTCTTTCTTTTATTATAAAGTTTGTATTTGCTTAGGCATTGAGAGGCCCATCCACACCCAATTAGGTCACAAGATATTAAATATTGCTTTGAATAGGGAAAAAAGTGGTAATTCCATGCGCACGATGGATGAGCTCCAATTGTCGACCCTGTTTGGGTGAGTTGACAGGTGGATTTTTTCGGGCTTTCGAGGCTCGTGTTTGTTTCGCTTAAAGAGCGAAAAGGCTTCCGAATACCTTTCAGCATTTGGATTGATATGAATCGACAAATGTTACAAAAGTTCCTCTGTTGATTCTGGACAGATAAGTAAATGACGAGGAATTTAAAGTACAGAGCCAATGATGTAAATCACATGAAAGTAAAGATAAGAGACATATGTGTCGAAGAATGTCTAAGTTCTATGATTGATTTGGAGTGCATTGCAATGAGTGCAGTGCCGGTATTTGTAGCCCACGATAAATTCTTGCAAGCAGTTATTGAGTTTGTATCAACAAATAGCTTCTTAATTACGCGGTTTCAATTAGTGACACAATCCGCGATCTCCTATTATTCAACAAGAAATTATAAAAGTCCTAAATTAGTGACTATAGATATAAACACCTATCAGTTATATTTTTGTGTTGATTACTTGTTGTGGATGACTTTGATGGTTAACTTCTCAAGTCTTGATGAAGGCTCTCATCCATAACTTTCATGTTGTGTGTTATTGATGACTTCATTGGTAAGTTATCAATTTCCTTCAAATTGTTGACCATTCTGTTCTTTGATGACTTTTGTTTTTACCAATATTGACTAAGTTTGTCAATTATCGGTAGCAACCAAAACTTAATCATACATTTATGTCAACATATCATATGTTTCGTAAATCATTCAATTCGTTTAAATAATCATGATTCATCAATCATTCAACAAATTTGATTTTTTCTTGCTGAATTGCCTCCTAAATTGTTTTACTAAAAATAATATGTTTAATTGTGTAACGGCTCTATGAATGGTGTCACTTGCAATATATTTTATTTACTAAGTCTTCATTACTTGTAATTACTTGGTCTTCTACTTAATTAAATTGGGTCATTTTTCAAAAGCAAATCAAAGATTTCGTCTAATATATTAATATCGAATGAGTAAACTTGAATGTCTTTAGCCCTAGTCACTGTTGTTTCTTTTATTCTAACAGGCTTTAAGGATGGATAGATATAACCCTTGTCTTTTTTTTTTGGTCAGACAGATATAACTCTTGTCAACCACCATTTTTGCCACAACTATCTTCATATTTTGATATTGGTCACATTCATCCTCCGACTCAATCTTTACATTAAAACTACATTTTGTCTAAAGTCTTCATGTGGCACTTTATCTCTTTCTTTAAGTAGTTGCTCATACTTAGACAATCTTGCCACCAATTAGAATAAGTCGGCAAAGTCTTAGCCTTCAAATCTTTCTCTTATAGTGAATTTTACTCCTTTGAAAGCCAAATTTGTGAACTCTTTTGCCGAAAATGAAGTAAGACTTCTATTTCTGGCCTTCTTAAATAGAGCAACAAATTGATCAATTGACTCATTGTATTGATAGAGTTTAGCTGAATCAGCAATCATCACCACAGGTATCGTTCTACGAAATTGAGAATGGAATTGTCTTTCCATCTTAGCTGAGTTACCAATAGGATTGTGTGGTAAGTTAGTGTACCAAGTGAAAGCAATTGTGGACAAAAACAAAGGAAATAACCTAAGTCTTAAAAACTTATTTGTCTCTGCTTTCTCACACCGAGCTATAAATCGACCAATGTGTGGATCTTTGCCAGTAAAAATGGCAAAGTCGAGGATTTTGAAGCCTTTTAGAGAAGGCTTATTATCAATTGGATGTAGTTTCATGCAAACAAATCTAAAAACACACTTACTTAATCCCAATTGTTGTCGAACTTCTTCAAGAAACCAAGTTGGTTTCGATTGTTTGGTTGGCCATCTTACTCTCTAGGCGATGATGCCAATATTGTCGGATTATCTATTAGGCTTAATAGGAATATTTGGGTCAGGTGATGATAAAGTAACCACAAATCTCAAGTTTTCCATATCTAGCATTCGACTAACCTCTTGACTATTTTGGTTTGCCAAATTGTTATTACGTATTTGATTGTTTTGACCAACATTATCTCCATTCTTTTGGCTTTGATTAGAAGATTCAAGCGTTTGCAATATTCTTACGGAAGGTCAACCAGTCTGACCTATCTTATTGGCATTATTAAAAACAGAGGAACTAGAAACGTACCTTGTTACCATTGGATCAACATGGAATGGTGGTGGTTGATGGGCTGATCTTGGCCTCGGAAGATCATCATTCACGACATCAATGACTATTGGTTTGATCACATCCGGTATATGATGTCACGCCCCGAACCCTTTCGGCACGTGACACCGCCTCTGGTCGATTCAAGCGACGTCCCAGGAATATCGCTGACCTCAAAACGCCATCAGAGATTTACTACCACAGCGGGCAACAATAAATAAACCCGGACAATTAAAAACTGAGGAGAAAAATCAGGGAGAATGTACATATCTTTTTCATTTCCTTCTCATACCATAATATTTACATTTATAAACTGTCCCATACATGTACACGCACACCGCTTTTCTCAAAAACCGATACTCCAAGGATGAAGACCTGGGTTTACCACTACTCCAAAAATGGTGCTCACCAAAAATCCATTCTGAGTCTGATTTCTTGACCTCTGAGTCTGAGTCCCCTTATACCGTCCCATCCACTGAGGACTCCAAAACGTTCTAGTGGCGGTGGCGGAAGATTCATGGGTCCTGTCGGGGTTCTGAAATTGTTGGTTGAAATAACCGTGAGAACACTTCTCAATAAGCTCACCCCTAAACCCAACCTAGGCTATCACGTACCTCCAGGTAATTACGCAATCACATACATATATTTACACACGCTGAAACATCACATCGCAGGCACAACAAATAATATTGTCAGGCTCAAACATGCGCACAACATCAATCAAACTCAATCATGTCAGATGTAAACACGCGCATGTACCACTCTTATCCCATTATTCCATCCATTCTCATTTCCTCTTTCTCATTCTTCGGCAGTGACCCGCGTAAACGTACACGCCTCATGTACACTGCAACCACTCACCACATCTGGCCCGCGTACTCGTTCATGCCTCAGGCCCCTCGATCGCGCCCCGAGCATCACACGCCTCGGTCCGATCCCACATTCACACTCGATCGCGCCCCGAGCACACACGCCTCGGTCCGATCCCACATTCACACTCGATCGCGCCCCGAGCATCACACGCCTCGGTCCGATCCCACATTCACACTTTCCTCAGCCCGCGCCAAATGCGACAGGCCTACATGATCGAAACCCGAGCTTATAATGCCTCGGTCCAATCCCGGTCTCACCCGAGCTGATCGTGCCTCGGACCGAACTCAATCATGCTCTTTCGAGCCTCAGCCTGTGCCAAATGCAACAGACCTACGTGATCGCTGCCCGAGCTTATGATACTCGGCCCGATCCCAATTCACTTTCTCATGCCATTGCCTCAAATTCCGTGCACACTTGCACCCCACACTTCACCACATCACCATTTTCACACAAAAGCACATTTTCGCATAAAACAACATTTTTCTTTGTTCAAATGTTTTCAAATCACTTTCAGCCCTTCACGGGATTTTCATAAAATTCCAAGACGGACCTAACGGTACCGAACACACATCAAACGACTCACCACAGCACAGTGAACAGTACACCCACAGCTCGTGAACAGTACTTTCTGCACTCAACCCACAAAATCACATCACCGACTCTTCCCGACACTTACATAAAACTCCGAGCCGGACTCAACGGTACCATTCTCATACCCAACAGCACACCACAGCATACTCAACTTAATTACCACAATTTACTAAAAATTTAAATATGCATCCAATACAATAATTCCCATTTTTCTCCAACCGAACGGCATCGGATTAATTCCGATCCTTCACGGAACTTTCTTGCCATAGTATCTAGGTTCCAAAAATTCAACTTGCGTCCCAATCGGACCATCACAGCTCGATGAACAGTAATCCACAGCCAGTGAACAGTGATTCGAGGCATATGAACAGTAATTCGCAGCCCCTAATTTTCTGAATTTCCAATAAATATTACCCGAATTAATTCCTAAGGCCCGCCATAAAATTTTCACCACCTATCCATGTAATTCCGCACCTAATTTCATACAGATTTCGCCCAAAATCGCCCGTCGATACCCGAAGTCCTAAATCGGGATTAGAGTATGACTTACCCGCGTTCTAGACTATCCCGCCTAGAACGGAGAGCGACGGCACTAAATTGGGGATGGCGGCAACGGTGTACGGCTCCCGGGTGGCGGCGATCGGCTTGGGCGGCGGCGGCGCGGCTTGGGCGGCAAGGAGAGAAAGAGAGAGAGTACGGTGAGGGGGGGGGGTTCACGGCCAAAAGGGGCAGAAATTCACGATGGAGAGAGAGGGAGAGAAATGGAGGAGAGAGAAAAGATCTTCTTGACCTAAATAGTAATTTTTTTGACCCAATTTGGCATTTTACCCAAAATGCCCCTCTCTCACAAATTCGATCCGACGGCCGAGATTCGATCCAATCTAGAAATCAACGGCTAGGATTGAATCTTACTTAAAAATATCCAAGGGTAATTATGTCTTTTCCAACTTTGGGCCTAAAATGACCAAAATGCCCTTGTCCAACAAAACTAACCCTTTATTAACTCTGAGGGATATTTTGGTCACTTTCCCCGTTTCTCGTCGAAATCGAATTTTTTCGAAGAATTTGAGCGCACCAAAAATTGACACGTGTCACGTGCAACGTCGTCCTAGTGTTCTGGCATGATTTCCTAATTTTCCGGTATCCAATTTGGGCAAAAATTCAATAATTAAATTCTATTAAACGCAACTCGAGTGTTTCTCGGGCTAACGGGCGGCTTGCTGGGGAAATTCGCGAAATCGACTCATGACTGATACTAAATCGAGTCACGTGCAAGTCCGTCCGGTGCGTGACGACCTCGATTGTCATTAAAATCGCGAAGATCAATAACTTGATCCAAGGGGTACGATCGTTCGAAATAATTTCGGAATCATTCGTCAAGTCGTTTCGTGGTCCAACGGAATCACTCGCGATCCACTACTAGGACAGTGGCGAACTGACCCTAACTATCCTTGGATCGGCCAACAGTGGCTCAAACTATCACTTACGCGATTTAATGATCGAAATCCATTCACGATCGAATTTCCTTTAGCCGCGCGAATTTAATTCTCCCTAATAGCCTTTCCCTAATGGTTAGCATTCCCATGAATGATCAGTTCCAGGCGAGAATTTACTGCGAGCACATCTCAAAAAACTCAATTATTCAATAAATTCCAATTTGTGGAAATTTCGGAATGTCACAATCTTCCCCCCTTATGAAATTTCGTCCTCGAAATTTACAATCTCACTAACACTCAAAATTACAATCCTTACTGCTATTTAAACAATTGGGGGTACTGACGTTGCATCATTTCTTGGCTCTCCCAGGTTGCGCCTTCAGTTCCGTGGTGTTCCCAGATAACTTTGACCATCAAGATTGTTTTATTCCTCAAAACCCGTTCCTTCCGGTCCTCAATCTTGATTGGTCTCTCGACGTACGATACCTTATCATCCACTTCTATCTCTTCATAGTTCAGTACGTGCGCAGGGTCCGGTTCGTACTTCCTTAACATTGATACGTGGAACACGTTGTGCACTTGCGACAAATTTGGCGGTAACGCCAGGCGATACGCCAAGTCTCCAATTTGTTCCAATGCCTCGAAGGGTCCCACATACCTTGGACTCAATTTCCCTTTCTTCCCGAATCGGGACAATCCTCGCATGGGTGACACCTTTAAAAATACGTGATCTCCTACTTGGAATTCTAGAGGTCTCCGCCTTTTGTCTGCATAACTCTTTTGGCGGCTCTGCGCTATCTTCAGCCTTTCACGAATGATCTTAACCGCTTCAATTGACTGCTCAACCAATTCTGGCCCTGTTATAGCTCGTTCTCCCACTTCGTCCCAACACACGGGCGTTCTACAAGCACGGCCATATAACGCTTCAAATGGCGCCATTCCAATGCTCTGCTGGAAACTATTATTATAAGCGAACTCCACTAAGGGTAGTTGCTCTTCCCATTTATCCTGAAAATCCAGTACACACGCCCTGAGCATATCTTCTAGCGTCTGAATCGTCCTCTCAGACTGGCCATCTGTCTGAGGGTGATAAGCGGTACTGAATTGTAGCTTAGATCCCAACGCCGTCTGTAGACTTTTCCAAAAATTGACGGTAAATCTAGGATCACGATCCGAAATTATAGACACTGGTACCCCATGAAGGCGAACTATCTGCTGCACGTACAACTCTGCATACCGTTCCAACGCGAAATCCTTTCGCACTGCCAAAAAGTGTACCGACTTAGTTAATCTGTCGACAATCACCCAAATGGTATCATGGCCTCTTTGACTTTTCGGCAATCCCGACACAAAATCCATGGTTATATGCTCCCATTTCCACTCTGGGATTTCCAACGGTCGCAACAATCCTCCAGGCTTACAATGTTGGGCTTTCACCTGCTGACACGTCAGGCACTTAGCCACGTGCTTAGCTATATCCGACTTCATACCATTCCACCAATAATATTGCCTCAAATTCCTGTACATTTTAGTATTGCCTGGGTGGATACTGTACTGACTACGATGCGCTTCGGACAAAATTTCCTCCTTAACTCTCACATCGTCTGGCACACATAACCTTCCACGAAATTTCAACGCACCGTCCTCAGATACCTGAAAATCCGGCTTCCTCCTAGTAACGTCCATCTCAATAACCTTTTGTATCTCTGGGTCCGTAGATTGCAAAGCTTTAACTTTAGCCTGGATCTCCGGCTCAATCCTTAACGTCGCTAACAAACTCGAGACTCGACTTACTTCCAACTTAAACTCGGAATCTCGCACATTCTCCAACAGGATCCACTCCTTGACCATCAAACGCGCGATGCTTGATTTCCAGCTCAACGCATCCGCGACTCGGTTTGCCTTTCCAGGGTGATACAGAACATCACAATCATAATCTTTTAACAATTCCATCCAACGTCGCTGCCTCATATTCAACTCTTTCTGCGAAAACAAATACTTGAGGCTTTGATAGTCAGTATAAATCTGAAATCTTTCTCCGCATAAATAATGTCGCCAAATCTTCAGGGCGAACACTATTGCAGCTAGCTCCAAGTTGTGCGTCGGGTAATTCAATTCATGTGGCCTCAACTGCCTGGATGCATAGGCTACCACTTGTCCATATTGCATCAACACACATCATAATCCCTTTAATGACGCGTCACTATATATCTCATATCCTCCAGGTCCTGATGGAATCGTTAATACCGGTGCCGTCGTCAACCTCTGCTTCAATTCCTGAAAACTTCCTTCACATTTATCTGTCCACTCAAACTTCATTTCCTTTTTCAACAAATGCGTCAACGGCATTGCTATTGATGAAAATCCTTCTACAAAACGACGATAATACCCCGCTAAACCCAGAAAGCTCCGGACTTCCGTTACCGTCATTGGTCTAGGCCACTTCATCACAGCTTCAACTTTCGATGGATCCACAAAAATTCCTTCTCCGGAAATTACATGCCCTAGAAATGCTACTTGACTGAGCCAGAATTCACATTTACTAAGCTTAGCATACAACGCGTTTTCCCTTAAAGTCTGCAAAAACCTTTCTCAAATGGAATTCATGTTCCTCAGAACTCTTTGAATACACCAATATATCGTCGATAAAGACAATCACAAACTGATCTAAAAATTCCTTAAATACCCGATTCATTAGATCCATAAAGGCAGCAGGGGCGTTCGTCAACCCGAATGGCATCACCGTAAACTCATAATGCCCGTATCTCGTCCTAAATGCCGTCTTCGGTATATCCTCCTTCCTAATTCGCAACTGATGATACCCCGTTCTCAAGTCAATTTTTGAAAACACCGAAACTCCTTGTAACTGATCAAACAAATCGTCAATCCTTGGCAAAGGGTATTTATTTTTAACTGTCACCTAATTTAGCTGCCTGTAATCTATACACAATCTCAGCGATCCATCTTTCTTCCTTACGAATAAAACCGGTGCTCCCCACGGAGACGCACTAGGACGAACAAACCCCTTATCTAACAACTCTTGCATCTGCACATTTAACTCCTTCAGTTCCGACAACGACATCCTATAGGGTGCTTTCGAGATTGGCTCAGTTCCCGGTGCCAACTCGATCACAAATTCTACTTCCCTCTCCGGCGGTAATCCCGGTAATTCTTGAGGAAACACATCTGGATATTCACACACTACCGCTATATCCTCAAGTCTTGGCTCTTCAGCCGTCGAATCCATTACTGCAGCTAAAAATCCTTGACATCCTTCATTCAACAATTTTGTCATTTTCACCGAGGATATCAACGGAATCGAGGGTCCTCCTTGACTTCCTACAAATTTAAATTCCGGATGTCCAATAGGATTAAATTGGATCACCTTGCTATTGCAATCCAATACAGCCCTTTGCTTAGACAACCAATCCATCCCTACTATCACATCAAAGTCGTACATATCTAGAATCGCTAGATCAATCAATTCCTCCTTATCCCCAATCACGATATTACAGTTTGGGCAACCCAACGAAATCAGCATTTTATCATTCAAGGGAGTCGTCACACATAACACAACATCAAGCAATTGCGGTTCTATTCCCACTAACTCCACAAACTGTTTCGATATAAAGGAATGCGACGCTCCAGGATCAAATAAAGCATACGCAACATGGTTGCACAGAGAAATCGTACCTGTGACAACCCCTGGTGCGTTCTCAGCCTCTCGTCTGGCCATCGCATACACTCGTCCTTGCGTTGGAGGCCTATTCTGATTCAAATTCGCTGTCTGGGCCACTCCAGCCTGATTCCCATTCCGAGGTGGCGGCAATGCAAGCGGTCTATTCTGCCTGGAATTGGGGCAATTCTTTATGTGATGTCCAAATTTTCCACATCCAAAGCACGCTCCACCCTTGGTTGGACAATGCCCGTTTCCATGTCGACCTCCACAAATTCTGCACGGACCATTACCAATCCGAACTGGCTTTCCAATATTCCTTTTTGCTGGTGGAGTAAATCGTCTATTATCCACCATCGGCCTCTTTCCAGGATTACGATTACTCCAACTCGGAACAAATCTCGATCCTGATGCGGCGGCCCTATCCACCTGATCTCGCTCCAAAATCTGGGCTCTATCAAATATTTGCTCATACGTTCCCAAATTTACCAATAACAATTGGCTGCGGATATCGGCCCTCAATCCATCCAGAAATCTTCGCGCTTTATCCTCAGGATGTTCCACCATTCGCGGCGCGAACTTAGACAATCTCGCGAATTCCGCCTCATACTGGTCTACCGTCATCTGACCTTGGCGGAGTCTCATAAATTCCGCGAGTTTTCTCTCTCTAGCACTAGCTGAAAAGTATTTTTCATAGAAATTCTCAGTAAAAACAGCCCAAGTCTTGGCTGTACCCTCTGGAAAAATCCTATCCCTGGTGGCTTTCCACCAATCATTAGCATTATCCTGCAGCTGATAGACTGCCAAAGTCACCTTCTCATGATCATTACACTCCAGCACCTCAAAAGCCTTCTCCAATTCCTCTACCCAACGAGGTGCAGCCTCAGGGTCACCTTTTGTAACAGTCTAAATTTTCGATCCCTTTCCCGGGATTTAAGGAATGAAATTGATCAATCCACTATAGTGAGATCTCGCCCGGAACAGTGCACTTTCGGGATGCTAACCGTAGGGGTAGGGCTATTACAGGATTGAGTTCGCACGATCAAAGAACTCGACCTTGGTTCGATCTTCGACCATATCGATTAACGAGGGAATGTTTTGAGCCAACCGAGACCGGTCTATTTGATTGATCGTGTCCGAAGGGCACTAGTGACAGACCCTCACAATTATATGACAATCGAGGTCGCCCTGGTTCGAGCAAACTTAAACGTGATTGGACTTAGTGTCGGTCACGGGTCGAGAGCGCGTAATCCCAACGAGCCACCCGTTAGCAAGAGATAAGCTAAAGTCGCGGTTGTTCGATTTTAGTCATTTCTTGGAATTCGGGCCCGGGAATCGAGAATTTTGAAAGTGACAATTTTGGACGGCCGATGACGTTTTTGGCTTGGCCAACCTTGGGGCCACCCATTTCTGCAAAAAAATGGATTTCGGTTCGGGACCCAGAAAATTACGGTTTTGCCCCTGTGGGCACCGAGATTGGATTCGGAGGCCGTTTGAGGTTATTTTTCGCGGCCAAGGTCATTTTGGGGTAGCCATGCACATTTAGAGTGGTTTTGGCCAAAAATTGGAATTTCGACAAAAATTAGAAAAATAATATTATTTTATTCCCGGAACTTCGCAGTCGATTTTCGAGGGCTTAGAAAGTGAATTTCGCGATTCCGACACCACATTATGTTGGCCACGCACATATGGAATGCGTATGTGCGAAAATTGGAATTTCGCCCCGGGACCGGAAAATTACCATTTTGCCCCTGGGCCCGTTTCAGTTCCGAATTTTGGGAAATTATTTGGGATTATTATTATTGGTTTTTCAGCTGCATTATTGGGCCTTGGACACTTTTACCCCTCAATTATTGGATTTGGACAAACCTAGACCGTCGGATCAAGGGTAAAATGGTCAAAGTGCGTAGGATCGCGACACGTGGCGCTTGGGGCTGTCATATTTGACCAGCTGACTTCCACTCTCTCTCTCTCCTCCCTCATTCTGGCCAGAAACCTCCCCTCCCACGTTTAGCCTCACTCTCTCTCTCTCTCTCTCTCTCTCTCTCTCTCTCTCTCTCTCTCATTCTCTTCATTTTTGTTTCATCTCATCACTATTGCTGTTGCTGCTGCTGCTGCTGCTGTTCCGCACCATCCCAGCCCCGTTCTGTCTCGCTTTTTAGGTAAGTGACCTCCCCAAATGTCGCCTAGGAGCTCGGGTATTGTTAGGCTTGTTTAGGGCTTGGTTTAGGGTGAATTTAGTGGCTGGTTTGCTCGGTGGTGTGTGTTGGCTGATTTCCAGTTGGGTTGCTGCTGCGTCGCTGGTTTTGGTTATTTTTACTGTGACTTATGTGTCCCGAATTTGAGAAAGTGTTCTTCATGAAAGTTGTTCCCAACATCTTAAAATATAACATATTTTAATTTGGAAATTTTTGGAAATCATTTGATGCCATTCGGAAGTCCATCTTTGGACCGAAATAAAACTGCCGGATTTACTGTTCACCCGACTTTCGGGTCTGTTCGAATTTTTATAAATTTTTCCAGGCCTATTTTCAAAATACTTCCTTCACAAAAGTTGTTGGGGACACTCGTGGCTATAACATATAAAAATTTCAAGATTTTCCAAAATGGTTTGGGTACCGAATGAGTTGTATTTTGATGGCCTGAGGGGCTGTCCGAGCGAACCGGATTTCGTCTGACTTTGAGTGTCAAAAAGAAGTGTTTCCAGTTGGAACTGAGTTTCACGTTCTTCATGAAAAATGTTCAGCAAGATGTTTTACGCAACGTGTCCAAATTTTAGAATTTTTGGAGTTCGTTTACTATTTATTTTGATGGGATTTCGGTCACTGTTTAGGGTTCGGTTTAGGGAATTTTGTGGCTGATTTGGGGCTGATTGAATGGCTGGCTGTTCGGAGGTTACAGACTGATTTGGGCGATGAATTTTGAGGTTTAGGAAGCTTGGTTAGGGCTGAGATGTTGTGGATCGATCGGGGATTAATTGCGTGATTGATTGCAATTATTGTGGCTTGAATGGGTTTATTGGAAGGTTTGTTTAGGTTGTGTTTGTGGGCTGATTGAATGGTGTTCTGGATTGTACTTGAGCTGAATGTGGCGTGACTGTGTACCGTGTGTATGTGGCCGTGTAGTGTGGCGGTGTGGTAGTGTGATTTTGTAATGAGCGCGTGTGCTGGAATTTGCTATGGGCTGATTATGCGTGACTGTGTGTGCTATGTAAGTGGCCGTGAATTGTGGTGGTGTGCCGCGTGTATGTGGCCGTGTAGTGTGGTGGTGTGGTAGTGTGATTGTGCATTGAGTTCGCATGCCAAGCATGGGTGTTTGTGTGGTGTTTGCATGACAAGGTTGTGTAAATGTGAAATGGGTGTGAAGTGTGTATGTTTGGTAGTGTGTTTGTGTGGTGGTGTGGAACGTGTGGAGAGTGTGGAATTAAGGTACGGAAATGTAGGATTGAGTGGAAAAGTGATACCCTGAGGCGTGTTCGTTTACGCGGGGTAAGGTCCGTTCTGAGGCGTGTTCGTTTACGCGGGACGATGCCGTCCCTGACGAGGTGACGATGCCCGGCCCGACGGGGTGTCGATGCCTGACGTGGTCAGAAGACCGTTGGCCTGATGCGTTTTACGCGGGCGCGGTAGAAGGAAAGTGTGTGTAGGATTCCGTCCTGAGGCGTGTACGTTTACGCGGGACGATGCCGTCCCTGACGAGGTGACGATGCCCGGCCCGACGGGGTGTCGATGCCTGACGAGGTCAGAAGACCGTTGGCCTGATGCGTTTTATGCGGGCGCGGTAGTGGTGGAAGAGTTGAGAATGAGCGGAAATTGGCTTGAGGTGCGAGGTTTGAGAAAGTGACGCATGGTGTGAGTTAGTGTGCGAGTGTGTTTGTATCGCGTGATGTGATGCTTAATTATGGGGTAGAAACTGCTAGGCACGGTATGGGACGTGCCCAAGTGGTTTCTGTCTTATAATTGAGGCACGCGCGCATCTGTGATGTATTGCTGTGATGTGCTGGCTGTGTGGTTGACTAACGTGCAGGGACGTGTATGATGGATTCCAGGTAGGGTCGTGTGTGATTGTTAGATTGATTGATCATGGTATGTTATGTGTGTTTTCGTCTGGCGGTACGTGAGTGCCTACGTGGGGTTTGGGGTTGTACACTTATTGAGATTCGTCTCACGGTTGTATAACCGCCACTTTCAGACCCCCAGTCTTAGACCCAGGAGGCCCGCCTCCTCTTTTTGGAGTTTTGAGGAGTCGCCCAAGGAGCCCAGTGGAGTTGCAGGCAATGCCTAAGAGGTCTTCCGGAGGATCGAACCAAGCGAAGTGGGAACATGAAGGAAGGAGGCGATCCTTAGGTTTTTCCCTAGGGTATTTTAGGGGTTGTGTAAATCGGATTGACCCATAGGGAAGTTAAGTTAACCAGACCCTGATATTTTGTTATGACGGTGATTTCGAATGTTGGTTTGCTGTATATGTTTGTATATTTGGTGCTGTATGAAGTTGTGGTTTGATTGTTATGGAGTTCTACCCCGTTGTCGTCATATTTCTGTCCGGGGTTGTTTTATTCGCTTCCGCATGTGGCTCTGATGTTTGGGTTGGGTCGGCGACGTTCCTGGGACGTCGCATCATTTCGACCGCAGCAGGGGATGTCGCGAGCTCGGTGGGGTTCGGGGCGTGACACCTTTCCCAGAAAACTTAGGGGGTTTCAGTTTTAAAAACTGCTATGCCAGCTGGTGCATAGGTCTATTCGCAATCATTTGCCCCTGACCTTGGTTCTCATTAGCAACAGCAACAGCCTCGACGGCTTGGGCAACCGGAGCAGCTCGCTCTTGAGTCTGCCGCTCTATTATATCACCAATCCGCTCCAAAGTTCTCATTACGGCTTCCATTCTCGGGTCCACAACAGGTCTAACTTCTATTCCGGGGTTTGCTGCCACTCCAGCATCAACTCCTAAATTTCCCATCGCTCCAACACCCATTCCAAGATCCTCTACGGCTCTAGCTCGAGCACGTCCTCTACCCCTGGATCCTCTACCAGCGCCCCTTCTTGGGACTCTTCCTACTCCTCTTCCTTCGCTGCTCATCATCACGATCCTACAACTCTACTACCTGCTATAATTCCACTCAGGAATTAGTGGTCTAAATCGACTAGTTCAATCCGATTCTAAGCAGCGAATTAACAAGAAAACTCATTCAACAATCAATTTCCCTACTACCAATCACAAAATCACAATCGCAGAAGCCTGAACACTTACCTCAGGTCCAGACGCACCTGCAATTCAATTATCACGCAACAATTGACTTACACAAACAATCACAACAAACAATCTGGAGTACGTGTAGCACTAGGTATATCTATGATTCACCAAAGTCTCCCTAAATTCCTACCCCAAAATTCTCTGCTCCTTATCACTCCAATTCGACCAATCTTAGATCGAGCTGACCTTGCTCTGATACCAATTCAAACGGGGATGTCACGCCCCGAACCCCTTCGACACGCGACACCGCCTCTGGTCGATTCAAGCGACGTCCCAGGAATATCGCTGACCTCAAAACGCCATCAGAGATTTACTACCACAGTGGGCAACAACAAATAAACCCGGACAATTAAAAACTGAGGAGAAAAATCAGGGAGAATGTACATATCTTTTTCATTTCCTTCTCATACCATAATATTTACATTTATAAACTGTCCCATACATGTACACGCACACCGCTTTTCTCAAAAACCGATACTCCAAGGATGAAGACCTGGGTTTACCACTACTCCAAAAATGGTGCTCACCAAAAATCCATTCTGAGTCTGATTCCTTGACCTCTGAGTCTGAGTCCCCTTATACCGTCCCATCCACTGAGGACTCCAAAACGTTCTAGTGGCGGTGGCGGAAGATTCATGGGTCCTGTCGGGGTTCTGAAATTGTTGGTTGAAATAACCGTGAGAACACTTCTCAGTAAGCTCACCCCTAAACCCAACCTAGGCTATCACGTACCTCCAGGTAATTACGCAATCACATACATATATTCACACACGCTGAAACATCACATCGCAGGCACAACAAATAATATTGTCAGGCTCAAACATGCGCACAACATCAATCAAATTCAATCATGTCAGATGTAAACACGCGCATGTACCACTCTTATCCCATTATTCCATCCATTCTCATTTCCTCTTTCTCATTCTTCGGCAGTGACCCGCGTAAACGTACACGCCTCAGGTACACTGCGACCACTCACCACATCTGGCCCGCGTACTCGTTCATGCCTCAGGCCCCTCGATCGCGCCCCGAGCATCACACGCCTCGGTCCGATCCCACATTCACACTCGATCGCGCCCCGAGCACACACGCCTCGGTCCGATCCCACATTCACACTCGATCGCACCCCGAGCATCACACGCCTCGGTCCGATCCCACATTCACACTTTCCTCAGCCCACGCCAAATGCGACAGGCCTACATGATCGAAACCCGAGCTTATAATGCCTCGGTCCAATCCCGGTCTCACCCGAGCTGATCGTGCCTCGGACCGAACTCAATCATGCTCTTTCGAGCCTCAGCCTGTGCCAAATGCAACAGACCTATGTGATCGCTGCCCGAGCTTATGATACTCGGCCCGATCCCAATTCACTTTCTCATGCCATTGCCTCAAATTCCGTGCACACTTGCACCCCACACTTCACCACATCACCATTTTCACACAAAAGCACATTTTCGCATAAAACAACATTTTTCTTTGTTCAAATGTTTTCAAATCACTTTCAGCCCTTCACGGGATTTTCATAAAATTCCAAGACGGACCTAACGGTACCGAACACACATCAAACGACTCACCACAGCACAGTGAACAGTACACCCACAGCTCGTGAACAGTACTTTCTGCACTCAACCCACAAAATCACATCACCGACTCTTCCCGACACTTACATAGAACTCCGAGCTGGACTCAACGGTACCATTCTCATACCCAACAGCACACCACAGCATACTCAACTTAATTACCACAATTTACTAAAAATTTAAATATGCATCCAATACAATAATTCCCATTTTTCTCCAACCGAACGGCATCGGATTAATTCCGATCCTTCACGGAACTTTCTTGCCATAGTATCTAGGTTCCAAAAATTCAACTTGCGTCCCAATCGGACCATCACAGCACGGTGAACAGTAATCCACAGCCAGTGAACAGTGATTCGAGGCATATGAACAGTAATTCGCAGCCCCTAATTTTCTGAATTTCCAATAAATATTACCCGAATTAATTCCTAAGGCCCGCCATAAAATTTTCACCCCCTATCCATGTAATTCCGCACCTAATTTCATACAGATTTCGCCCAAAATCGCCCGTCGATACCCGAAGTCCTAAATCGGGATTAGAGTATGACTTACCCGCGTTCTAGACTATCCCGCCTAGAACGGAGAGCGGCGGCACTAAATCGGGGATGGCGGCAACGGTGTATGGCTCCCGGGTGGCGGCGATCGGCTTGGGCGGCAAGGAAAGAAAGAGAGAGAGTACGGTGAGGGGGGGGTTCACGGCCAAAAGGGGCAGAAATTCACGATGGAGAGAGAGGGAGAGAAATGGAGGAGAGAGAAAAGATCTTCTTGACCTAAATAGTAATTTTTTTGACCCAATTTGGCATTTTACCCAAAATGCCTCTCTCTCACAAATTCGATCCGACGGCCGAGATTCGATCCAATCTAGAAATCAACGGCTAGGATTGAATCTTACTTAAAAATATCCAAGGGTAATTATGTCTTTTCCAACTTTGGGCCTAAAATGACCAAAATGCCCTTGTCCAACAAAACTAACCCTTTATTAACTCTTAGGGATATTTTGGTCACTTTCCCCGTTTCTCGTCGAAATCGAATTTTTCCGAAGAATTTGAGCGCACCAAAAATTGACACGTGTCACGTGCAACGTCGTCCTAGTGTTCCGGCATGACTTCCTAATTTTCCGGTATCCAATTTGGGCAAAAATTCAATAATTAAATTCTATTAAACGCAACTCGAGTGTTTCTCGAGCTAACGGGCGGCTTGCTGGGGAAATTCGCGAAATCGACTCATGACTGATACTAAATCGAGTCACGTGCAAGTCCGTCCGGTGCGTGACGATCTCGATTGTCATTAAAATCGCGAAGATCAATCACTTGATCCAAGGGGTACGATCGTTCGGAATAATTTCGGAATCATTCGTCAAGTCGTTTCGTGGTCCAACGGAATCACTCGCGATCCACTACTAGGACAGTGGCGAACTGACCCCTAACTATCCTTGGATCGGCCAACAGTGGCTCAAAATATCACTTACGCGATTTAATGATCGAAATCCATTCACGATCGAATTTCCTTTAGCCGCGCGAATTTAATTCCCCCTAATAGCCTTTCCCTAATGGTTAGCATTCCCATGAATGATCAGTTCCGGGCGAGAATTTACTGCGAGCACATCTCATAAAACTCAATTATTCAATAAATTCCAATTTGTGGAAATTTCGGAATGTCACATATATCTTGCGATCTAATTAGCCATACCATTTTCCCGTTCTTCGAAAATCTTCTCATGGTAGCCGCCTGTTGATATTTGGAGCAACATCCTTATGATTGGGGGTGCTTAACAATGAGTACAATGTTGTTATTATAACTTATGATTGGGGGTTACAAGCGCTTATTGAATTTGAAAGAACATATAACTTTCTAGTCCTATTGGCAGTTACAAGAAGTTACATTATCAATGATCTCCTATTATCCAACATTGATTATCTAGACACAGTTATAGAAATTCCAAGTTAGAGGCTATAGGTATAACCACCCAGCAATTATGTTTTTATGTTGATTACTATTGTCGATGACTTTATCGATCGATTTCTTAAGTCTTGATGAAGGCTCTAGTCAATAACTTTCGTGTTGCGTGTTGTTGATGACTTCATTAGCAAGTGATCGATTCTTGTCAAATTGTCAACTGTTTTGTTCATTGATGACTTATGTTCACCATATTATGCTCTCATCGACTAAATTTGTCACTTCTCGATAATAATCAAAAGTTAATAAGTTTTTGGTGTCAACAACACTCAATATATATTCTTGCATGCATTGATTTCATGGATACGTGGGTTTCTATGTTAATCACGTTTATAGCAAGACTAACACATAATATTGGCATATTTAGACAAACAAATGACACGAAACGACATGGATATCGATATAACTACGATAATGGGACAAGAATTGCCGGCCCCAACTTTATATACTGACTTCACATATCTGTCATAGAATTCCTAATGTCAATCTTTCGACAACATTCTACAACAAGATAGTATAAACTAAACAGGTTTGCGAAACACATCATCCCTAGCTAGCTAAATTTAACTTGGGATGACAAATTCATTCATCAACATGAAATAAGAATCAAACGTCTTCTGATTACGAGATAACCTAAGGAGGTTGAACTTAGAAACTCAAGCCAGCTTGAAGATTAGAACAACCTGATGCCACTCACGTTTAGATTTTTATTTTTTAGTTTTGTGGATTATATTTTATTTTAGTCTATTTGTGGGGTTCACTGAAAATATTCGCACGGTTTCTCTTGTCCTGAACAATGAATAACGTGTGAAACATGGGACCCTAACTTTGGACCGTGTCTGGCGAAAGGACCCAACTTTTTTCTTTCATTTGTAGGGATTTCCTTAACCTTTTCGATGCAAATAACGACAGGCCAACACAGCAACAAGGCGCTTGCTGCTGCTTTACCCACCTAAATTAATTTTGTATTTTGTTGGGGCAATTGGTGCCCAAAAACTCTGAAGCCGTGTCATGTCATTGGGGAAAATTGTTCAAAATGCTCTAAATTTATCATACGGTGGATACTTCGGTATTCAATTTTTTAATTTAACCAATTTAGTCATGAATTTTTTATGGGTTCTAGTGTTTGTTTGGACAATTTTCCCCATATCGAAGGAATGCACACTTTGTTTCGAGAGTCAGTGTAGAGATGTAAAACTTATTCTGCGCCGCACTAAATCCAAGACACAGAAAGATGCAGAAGTGGTGGTGGTCGAATTCACCAAAAATAATTCCTACTCTCTAAATCACAAATAAATTGTACTTAGGGTGAGCAGAGTCGAATCCACAGAGACTGACAAATTGTTAATCCTTTGAAAACCAAGTAAACAATAAAAGCGAAATTAAAAAGGGGGTTTATGCAGAAAAGACTTAAATAAAATAAGCAAACAGAAATTAAAGAAAATCAGATTATGCAACATCTAGCAAAGGTAATCTCATTCAAGTTCGGAAGTTGATCATAGAGTCACACGAATAATCTCAAACACTACAATAGACTGGTTATGGTTGTTGAAATGCTTCTAACAACCTAATTTTTCCTTAATATTAGATTAACCGGACACGCGCCTGTGATTAATCCCTTATTAACGAATAACCCCGACGTGCGCCAAGGATTCAATTCGCTAATAGCATGAAAAGCGAGAAAAACCCAACCCTAGCCAATAAATCACACGCGTAACTTATTCAAGCTAGATCATATATTCTCATAATACAACTTGAAAATCTGATTTTAATCAAGTCATATTATTTGCCATTATTATTAAAACACCTAAACAATTACGGGTTTAGGTATTTCAATTGGCAAACTATCACCCTGTCAATTGCACAACGAGCTCTTATTGTAACAACCAACAAAGCAATGGTAAACAATAAAACAGAGAATATATAAGTACTGCAGAAATTAAGAAGGAGGATTAAGTTTAGATCTCACAACTTGAATGAACTTGAACTTTGATAATCCTTTGCTAGATTAAAAAGGAGTTAGCCACACATGGCTACAAAATGCGCAAAAGAGAAAATAATATGATTCTGAATTTTCTGGAGTCAAGTCTGTCTTCTTCTCTTGCGTTTAACCTCTTAAATAAAAAAGAGAAACTCTAGAAAAAAAAATTATATCCAACATGGAAAGAGAAAATAAAAGGCAAAAACTTCTCCCTAATGTCCCTAATTAAGAGTTCTTTTTAAGTACAAAAATCCCTCTCAATCAGATCTGGAAAATATGGAAATTAATGGCCAAATCACGTCCCCAAATTCTGCGCCAGCTTTGCATCCGCGCGATCTTAAGCCGTGAGTACGGATCTCTAGAAATTGGATCTTTTATATGCAGAATCCCAACCAACAGCTCAAAAACACATCAAAAGCGTCCAAAATCTTTGCGATTGCATCATTCACCATCACCTAATCACAATGCATAAAACCAAATAAATTCCACTCTATTTATTCGAATATTTGCCCAAAATATCACCAAATATAATCAAAATATAAGTCAAATATACACATCATCAAGAAGCCTAGTTGCTAGAGCTGTATTCACATAATTATTTTGTTTCTTAATAGTTGGAAACTAAAGATCGAGTCATTGCAAGTATAACTTTATGTATTAGATTTCGATCCTAGAGCAATATCCACATCAATGTCATCCTAAAAGAGATATACCTCAAATGTTATTATGTTGGAATGAGGAATCGTCTATTTTTTTCCGCCTCAATCGACATTATAATATTGTGGGTATGTGGATCATATGATACACCTTTGTTGCTAAAACGATTAGGGCTACAAATAGACGATTAAGTCACTAAACAAATGATTTTTGAATTGATAGGGAGAAGAGAGAGAGAAAGAGGGAGGGAGGGAAAGAGATAAAAGAGAGACAGAAACATCAATGACAACTTGGGATTTTGGATCCCTGCGATTGGCAAGATATGTGGAGTCATTGGAAATCAAGACAAGATAATGGTGGAATTTCATAGAAAAGATGTGAAGAAATAGTCTAATAGGCCGATGAAATTGTGTCATTTGCACGTCGCAATCAGCAGAATTTTATTCATCCCCAGTTTTGGTCATTTGCACCTCACCAAAGGAAGGGAGCCGAAACTCCAACGAGGGCCTCTGTGATCTGTCCCCATCCCGTGGGGCGGGCTCCATAGATGCGTTCCTTATTTTAACGTGCTTATGCCTTGGGCCTCTCACTCCCCATGTATTTTTGTCTTCCTTAAGAAGAGAAAATACCCTCTGAAAGTTTTATATTCCGATAATTTCGAGGTCCGGATGACAATTGAAATAAAATCATTTAAGGACCTACTCAGTTCCAATAGTTTTGGTCATGTGAATGAGATCAAATCTCACGACACCCTTTGGATTTTAATGGAAAACGAAGTCCAGCACCAGCCAATGATCTCTCCTCTCATTTTTCTATTGCTTGAAGTGTTAGTAAAAAAGCTAAGGAAGCGTACGAAAATATTTAGTCAAAATCGTCGTTCTAGTGCAACGGCTCATCATCACCACTCCTCCAATCATGGCTCTAGGAGGGTTCAAGAGCAGCAGTGCACGCACTGGAAATTTGGAATGTTGCGGCCACGTTGCCGGAGAGCGACGGGCATTTTCAGATGTGATTTCGCAATCAATGAGTTCGGTTCTTGGGAGGTGATGGTGGCCGAGAATGAGAGAGACGTCGAGACTTCGAATCTACTCTTATTTACTCATCAAACCTAAATCGCACGCAGTGTACTTGTTTTTCAATAGCCAAGATTACCCAATCACACGCAAGACAGCCGGAGACAATCGGACCATCACACTGGCGATTTTCAGTGAAAATTGATTGAAAGGGCTACATTGAAATTCCACGCAAAGGTTTAGGACTCGGTCGGCAAAATTATAAAGTTTAGGACCGAGTTGACGTTCGTATAATAGGTTTAGGACTGATCGGACAATATAATATATGCTAACGTTCGGCTTGAGTAACACATAGATGATGTAAATCAGTAATTTGAACTAGGGTTCATTTGAAAGCAAGTTTGTGAATCGGTAATTTGTTATGAATTTTTTATTAATTAGCTGGGTGGCTCTTTATGGTGTATGATTCTCGTAATTGATGTATGGATTCCCAATTATTACGTATGGCATTAGGGTACTTATACTTATTTAAAAGTTGTATAATTCTCCGGCATTCTTAATATTAATTTATGCTGCTTATATTAGTAATTTTCTCTCTTATGGTCTTGTTCTAGATCCGTCCCTATTTTAACTTGGTCTAATGTACATTTCTAGGAGAAAATAATGACATCAAAATGGAAGATTTATTACCTTTCCAAATCAATTTAAATTCAACGACAATTTAACCTCAATTTGATGTCAATATTTTGTTGGGAAAATTGTCCAAAAATGTCCTAAACTTATTGCACTTTTACCAATTCAGTCTTAAATATTTTAATTTTTCCAATTGGATCATAAATATTTTGACAATTTGTCAATTGAGTCCATCCGGTCAATTTTGACCGAAAATTGTTAACTTGAACATCGACTGTCCTACGTGGCGCGGCCAACACTGACGTTGATATTTTTTCAATATTTTGAAATTTTTATGGTTTTTTTCTTCTTCTTTTTTCCTTTTCATTACTCTTTTTTTTGAGTGATGGACAACGATCCTTGCCGGCTTTGGTGAGGGCGTTGCAGCCCTTGCTATGGTTGGTGAGGGCTTGCGGCCCTCTTTATGGATGGTGAGGGCTTGCAAGCCCTTGCCCAATGCCCTCACGGCCAAGCCCTCGCCGGCCACAACAAGGGCCTAGGTGAGTGCTTGCGCGCCCTCGCTTTGGCCCGTGATGCCCTTGCTAAACCCGGGGTTGTCATCCATCACTCCAAAAACCCAAAAAAAGAGAATAAAAACATAAAAAAATTCTAAAAATCATTAAAATATTATTAAAAAATGTCATTATCAACGTCGGCTGTGCCACGTAAGATGACCGGCGTTCACGTCAGCAATTTCCGGCAAAAATTTGACATAATAGACTCCTCTATTAACAAATTATCAAAATGTTCATGACTAAATTGACAAAAGTGAAATAGAGTTATCATTTTTTTGGACAATTTTCTTCTATTCAGTCCATAAACAGTTGTCCTAAATTGGTCCCCTTATTATTATTATTATTATTATTATTATTATTATTATTATTATTATTATTATTGTTATTGTTAGTATTGTTATTATTATTTGTTTTTAAGGTCGGTCCGTTTGAAAAGGTAAATTCCAATTCCACCTTTTCCCCTTTGTTCGGGGAATGTTCATCTCTGACTCATCGTCATCGCAACATTACCAGAAATCAAAACCCAACTGTAGATCCATTTCCCCTTTTGTCATGGGCCATTGAATCGAAAATTTAACAGTAACGAATCAGTGTTTATAGCCAGGTTTTTGCTCCTTCTCAAAGCGAGAATCTTGCCCGCACGCAATCTCTTTCGTCGACACAGTCAAGAGTCCACACGTCTCCCCGAGATGAGAAACTCCATAGTTGTTGTTCCTTCGCCACCACTGCTAGTTCAGGTCCAGACCTCCTCGTGTCGAAGTCACCAAACGTCTATTGCGCCAGTTCAGACACTCCTCCGCACGTAAGGCAAAACACGACCAACATCGTCTTCTTCTTCTTTTTCTTTCTTTATTTTTGTACTGTTATTGGTGTTACTGCGTGTTTTTTCCCTACGACTCTAGTATTTCTCGGACCGTTCCAAAAGAAAAAGACAAAAGGCGGCTGTCGGCGTAGAATTGGTAGCGTTAGGTCCGTCTCAAGCTTTTGGCTCACAAGCATAAGTGACAGGGTAATACCATCAAAAACTCCAAACTAATATACATGTAATAATTTTATCCCAAATTAAGTTATTGATCACCAAAAATCCTAAACTAATACATTTGTGATAATTTTACTTTACGTTAGTTTCCGTTAAATTTTACCGTTAAATTGCTTTGTTAAATGATACTCGGTAATTGACGGATATACTAATTTTAGGTTTTACCCTCTATTCATCACAGGTGTATCAATTTATGATTTTTTTGCATTAATTTAATTTAACTGAAATTAACAGAGGGTAAATTTATCACAAATGTACTAGTTTGAGATTTTTTGTGATAAAAAAATTAATTGAGGATAAATTTATCATAGGTATATCAATTTGGGATTTTTTATGGTATTAATCCTCAGTATTCTGGCTATCGTCCCGTCAGGCACATCATAATATATACGCTTTAATTCTCTATAGGATTCGACCAAAAAAAAATTCTAAAGGGAGACCACTGACGTCAAATCAGCGGGAGCTTCGACCCTTTATCCTATTTTGGTTAGATCTGTTGCGAAACAGAACAAGAAGAAAGCTAATTCCAGTTCACTTTTGAGTGCGCGAATTTGGGTGAGTGCGTGTAAAGTCGTCTGCTTTGATTCGATACGTGAAGAGAAAACTTGTTGGGTAAACTGGGCCTCTTTTTCAGAATGAGGAGGGCGAGTCCTTACGTGACCGTGTTGTTTCTGCTGTGGCTTGGGTATGGGTGGATGGACATCGCTGGAAGAACAGAGGATGGATCAGAAGAGTGGGGTTATGTTGAAGTCAGACCCAGTAAGCCCCCAAAGATGCTTCAGCACCTGTGAATTAATCCTCACTTCCATTGTCTGACCTGTTTCTTTGCGTTTGTGTGTATTGGTTTGGCAATTACGCAGAAGCGCACATGTTCTGGTGGCACTACAGAAGTCCGAACAGAGTTGATGATCCCTCCAAGCCCTGGCCTGCCATTCTCTGGTTGCAGGGTGGACCGGTAATTCCCTCTACACCAAACACGAATAAAATTATCCGTCTTTTTAGCTTGTAAAGTGCATACAATGTATGTTGAGACATATTCATGTACTTACTTTCATTAAAACAGGGTGCATCAGGAGTTGGGATGGGCAACTTTGAAGAGATTGGACCATTGGACACCAACCTGAAACCACGAAAGTCGACATGGTTGCAGAAAGCTGATCTCTTGTTTGTGGTAAAATGATGAACAATTTATAAATGAGACATGGATTTGATTTTTTTTCCCCATTTGCTCGTTTATATAAATGCTTGGATGATATTTGATTGATATAATACAAATACAGGACAACCCAGTTGGAACAGGATACAGTTTTGTGGAGGACCCAAAGCTTTTTGTGAAGACAGATGAAGAAGCTGGAACAGATTTGTGTACATTGCTGATAGAGATATTCAACAGGAATGAGAGTCTCCAGAAGAGTCCTCTCTACATTGTGGCTGAGTCTTATGGAGGGAAATTTGCCGTCACTGTTGCCTTGTCTATACTGAAAGCCATTGAAGCAGGCAAATTGAAGCTTAAGCTTGGAGGTATCATACGATAGTTTTCCGTTTTTTAGCTTCTCAAGAACTGAGTTTCACCGATGAAAATCTTCATTGTTCCGAAAAAAAAAAAGAAAAGAACAAAATTCAGTTTTCTGGTTTTCAAGATTCATGTTGTGTTATCTGGTATTGGAACGAATTAAAGATTCAATTTCTGGACTCTGATTAATCTCTTCAATGCAGGAGTTGCATTAGGAGACAGCTGGATCTCCCCTGAAGACTTTGTGGTGAGAGTATATTTCGAAAGCAGATCCTGAAATGTTCCATATTTTTCCTTTGGGAATCTTGAATATCCAAATCGTCGCCTGAAAATGATTTTTTTTCCCTTCTTTTTGCAGTTTTCATGGGCTCCTCTTCTCAAAGACGTTTCAAGACTTGATGACAATGGTGTGGAAAAGTCAAACAGGTCTATCATCTTCACTATTAGAGTAAATTGGAAAAAAAAAAGATTTTTGGATTATATTATCTCTGGTAATGTAACTAAGCGGTTTCAGAAAACAGCGTAGCTGAGAAGATTAGGCAGCAGCTAAGGAGCGGGCAATATACAGAGGCCACAGCTTCTTGGCGTGAGCTTGAGGGATTGATCTCCTCCAGTAGCAATTCAGTGGTACGACATATTCTATACATTCTTTTCTATAAAGTCGAAAGTGCGACACTAAAAGCACCAAGAAGATTAACAAGATTAGTTCTTTTTTTACATTACAAATTATAAGTTTTGGGTCTTCCACACCTTTCTTGACAATGTAGGATTTCTACAATTTTTTACTGGATAGCGGAATGGACCCCGTGTCCCTGGAAGCAGTGGAACTAGCGCCATCGATGAAGAGATACGCGAGATACTTGAGTTACTTGAAAACTTCCGCTAGTGTTGCCGGCGACTTGGACAGTTTGATGAACGGCGCTGTCAAGAAGAAGCTCCGGATAATCCCAGCAAATTTTACGTGAGCGCCTTTTCATTCCGTCATTGGAAAATGAAAAATAGTTCTGTTGAGGATTTCCAAAGTCTGATGAAACCACATGAATTATTCATCTGTGCAGATGGGGAGAGCAGTCGGACTCCGTCTTCTCATCTCTTCAAGGTGATTTCATGAAACCAAGAATTGAAGAGGTAACGTAATTGACATCACCGTGCTAGAGAATTTTTAAATCCTTCTGTAGGCGGTTCAAATGGATCAATTGATGTAGAACTCCTTGTTAAGGTCAAGAATTGCCGGCAGGACAGTAATTGAATAATTATTATCGCACGCAAAGACTAATAAGGTCTTAAAGAAAAAGAGGGTGATATCAATCCTCTGATATATATTAGTGTATGTTTTGGACCCTTTGCCTTTGTGTACATTGAAGGAAAGATGCTGCAATATCTAATATCGACAATGAAAGCCAGACTTTTGCTGCCGACAATTTTCTTATTTACTACAAGACACAGCGTGAAAACAAAAGCTTGTCTTTATGCTGCTAATTATTCTTTTGTCATCGATATATATCTTATCATTTCACGTGTCTTGTGAATAATTACTTACTATTCTCAAATATGCTTTTGGTGCTGATCTTTAGGCATGTATGCATTCAGGTCGATGAGCTGCTCGCCAAAGGAGTGAATGTGACTATATACAATGGGCAGGTAAGATATCTCTCTCTCGGAGTCACTTTCAAGTTTCAACTCTTCAAACTTTTTCACGTCAATGGAAAGCAACTGAGCTGGAGTGGGTATAGTTCCACATGGACCACCCCACTAAAGTTTTGATTACTCATCACTACCTCATGACCTTGGTATCCTGTTGCTGACCTTTTTTTTCATAAAGATTTAGCTCTGGCTGGTCTTCCTGTATTTGTAGCCCCAACAATGACTTCATTTGCCTGGAAAGTGTATTGTAGGAAGTAGAAAAGAAAAAACAAAAAGGCAACCGAAAAGAAAAGGAAAACTAATAGAATGGCTTGATCTAATTAATCTCATGCAGGTCGATCTAATCTGTGCAACTAAGGGGACTGAAGCATGGGTTGAGAAGCTCAAGTAAATCTCTCTCTCTCTCTCTCTCATGCAGGAATGAATAACCATTCTGTGATTTTTCAGTTGATCCTTTTGTTAAAAATAAATTTCAGGTGGGAAGGACTCAAGACATTTTTAAGCATGGAGAGGACTCCTTTGTATCGTGGGACAGGAAGTGTCACAAAGGGGTTCAAGAGATCATACAAGAACTTGCATTTCTACTGGATTCTTGGAGCAGGCCACTTCGTAAGTCAAAGCTAACCCTACTACCACTTCAAACACAACCACCCATTTGTTTCCCCCTTGACAAAGCAATCCTCTTTTTCGTTGCCCCACTCCACTGTTATCCTATCCTTTTCCTGGCTTTGTACACGGGGTCCTTCACCACAACCTGCATCATCATTCTCGTCATCAACACATCATCAAGTGCATTAATTTGAGTTGTCATCGTTATCAGCATCACATCTAAAGACACTGTTCGTTTAAGGCCACCCCAAGATAAGACCCAGATTAATTTTCACGGATATGATTGACTGATCCATACAGGCTTTAACTTTATAACCATACACATGCATTTAGCTAGATACATCCGCATCTGACAGGTCAACTCACCGATAAAATGCTTGTTGCCATCGATAAGAGGGACAGGACAGCTCTTCTATTCTTTCCCTTGTTCTGTTTAATCCAAATATCTCATCATTTTGCCACGTCACCCTAATTTTTTTCTTTAAAAAGTCATTCAATTGACGGACTAGATTATGCATTTACTTCAAGTGAAAACTCTAGAGCCAATATTTAAATCATAAATAAGATAATACGCATGGTACTCGGTTCTTCTATGCATTAGCTGCGATTCATATGTCCATCTCGCGAATTAATCAACACCATGAATCCTACTTAAAATATTATGATTGCATTCACTGGGAAAAGCTTTTGATTGAAACATTTACGAGGCTGTTTGTTCTTCTTCTTTTTGAAATGCAAGAGGAGTAGAAATAAGGGAAAATTCCAAAAAGAGGTCCGAAGTGGAGTCATTTTCTTAAAAAAGAGCATGAAGTAAATATTGTCTCAAATAAGGATTTGAAGTGGCCAAATCGTCTCGAATGAGAACCTTTGGCTGGCCAGTGACTATTTCGTCGCCGGAAAAGGGGTATTTTGGTAAAAAAATTATAAATATTTTTTTGATTTTTTTTCACTTTCCTTTTTCTTTTTTCTTCTTCACCAACGGTCACTGTGCCTGGTCGGTGACAGCCTTGGGCAAGGGCCGCCTTCGTTGGCGTCGGACGAGGGTCACCCTCACTAGTGTCAAGCAAGGGTCACCTCGCCTGGGCTGGGCGGGCAAGGGTGACCCTTGCCCTCACCGGCGCTGGGCAAGGGCCACCCTCACCTAGGCTGGTGAGAGCGAGGGTTGCCCTCATCGGATCTGGCAAGGGCCGCCCTCGCCTGACGCCAATGAGGGCAACCCTCTTGCCTGGGTTGCCCTTGCCGACGTCGATAGAGGGTCGCCTTGCTTGGGCTGGGCGGGCGAGGGCGACCCTCGCTAGGCCAGGCAAGGGCAGCCCTCGCCCGACGCCGGCGAGGTCAACCCTCACATGCTGAGGTGAGGGCGGCCTCCGCCTGAGGTCAGCGACCTCCGCTGGCCTCGGTGATGGCCAAAGGAGGGAAAAGAAGGGAAAAGAAGGGAAAAAAAGGACAAGAAAAGGAAAAGAAAAAAGGAAAAAAGAAAAAAAGAAATTCAAAAAGGTAAAAAGACGAAAACACCCTTTAACTAGTGAAATTAAGCCCTTATTTGAAACTGATTTGATCAGCTCATACCCTTATTTGAGATAAGATTCACTTCAGATTTTTATTTGAAAAAATAAGGGTAATTCAGGTTCTTATTTGATACGAGGTCCACTTTAGCTCCTTATTTGAGAAAATGACTCCACTTCGAATCTCTTTTTGGAGCTTTCTCTGAAAATAATTACACTTAACCCATCATCTGAACGAAGTAAGAGTTTCCATATTGAAAAATATATCAGTAAACTACACTGCCTCTTAGGCCCACATTGATATGTCATGGAACCATTCTTTCACATCGATCGAAGTCAGTGCAAAATTTTTGTTGGCGAAAGGACTTTTTAATAAGAATCACTTCTACTGTAGGAGAATAAACGCATCATCAATTCATCATGCATCGAGTACGTAATCTATGACCAAATAATGCAGATGGTAGTCAAGGCATTAATTGTGAAAGGAAAGCAGGGTAACATGGCACTACTAAGTCAAGATGTGTGTCAGTCTCACCCAGTAAAAGCTTTACTCGTGTGGAGAACATCATACTGTCAGACTGACACAACATATCTAATATTTTTCTCATAATGTGAAGAAAAGTTTCTTTCTAATCTCTGACTTTTATTGGTCCTGCAGGTACCAGTGGATCAACCCTGCGTATCACTGGACATGATCACTGCCATCACACAGTCACCTGCTTCCACATAAGGCCAAAGCAATAAAAATAAAAAGACAGACGATGGGAGTGGGGCTTCTGGTTCTGATAGGTCAAATACCTCAAATCCCATGACACAGACCAAAAGGAAGAAGAACGGTGCAGCTTTTTTTTTTTTTCCCATTCAGAACAGAAAAAAAACAGCCATGCCCATTTTTTGAGTTCACATATTTGTAATAAAAATGGAAGGACAATCTATCAGAAGGGAAACAAATTGGAAATCAGCAAAAGAATTTGTCTCCCTGATCTTATGTTTCTATGCAATTTTCCTAGTGACGGTCATTCCTAGGTGTACCCCCGCATGCAACCTCCTTACTTGTACTCTCTTTGAGTCATGATGATGCATTCCTTTATCAGGGAAATAGAATCTAGCCTCTAAAGAAATGAGCTGAGATAATAAGTGATATAATTGGGTTTGACCTCATTATGTAAGCTCTCTGAGAAGAAAAATTGCATTGACGTATGGTGCAACTACTGGTTTAATATATAAATGGAGATACCCAAAGACATTCATATACACTCGTGGGCGAACTTTATATGTATGACTAACCGAATCACTCCATATTCCATTGAAATATACATTAAGGAAGATGAAGATGAAAAAGAAATTCACATACTTGGAACCTTGCGCAACAAAACAGACACCAAGCCTGGGTTATTCGATATTTTCTAAAACTTCCAATCTTGTTTTCTCTTCCTACCTTTCATTACAGCAACCAGGTCACCTAGTCCAATAATCTGGCTTTTTGTGTACTCTGGCAAAGGAAAATATAGTTGCATTTTCATTGAGATGGTTGACTGAAGTGCACTTAAGACATAGTTTCCCATGATGTATAATATCCTCATCGGGTAGGCACGAGCCCAATGAACGTATTCAGTCTCTGGTAGATAGTAAGCCTTCTCATGAGCTGAAGGACAAAGGGAACATCAATAAACGTAGCAGTCCATGAGTAAGAAAGCATGATGAGAATGAATTAGAGGGCACTTCATGCAGCCTCAGATGTCCCATTCCTTAGCCACTTTCAATATAGGATTTATCATAGTATACATGCTATTGATTTTATTTCCCACCTTGACGAAAGTTTACATTGTCATGAGCTTGGGCTTCACATTCACGGATACGCCGTAGCCCATTTATCATAACCTAAAGAAAAGGTCAGAGCTGTAGATGTAGAGTGCGCAACTTACTTTTATACCACTTGTAAGGTATGTGGAAGGGTTATGGTGGTAACGCGAGATAATTGTAATAGACAACTCAAGACACACTTATTATATGAAAATGCGGTACAACTATAACACTCAAAAATAATCTCACACAGCTATTACTATCTACTTTCTCTCACCGCACTCAAAGCAAACTAGCTGATTCAAGCGCACACTCAGCTATTCTATTTCTCTATTCTGAGGCTCACACCTTGGCTCTCGCTCACGAGGCCAACTCTCTTCTTTTCTCTCACTGCTAGAGACTTTTTGTGGCCTTGTTTTTTATATGCTTCACTCTAAGCCTTATTTATAGATGTTCCACTGCGCCATGAAGATTGTTGACTTCAGTTAGATAGGGAGTTGCCGTAACCTTATCCAATGAATTTCCTTGGCAAGTTGAACTTTACTTTCTGTTTCTCTCATATTAGCTGTTGACTCCAACAGTGGAAAATTCCAATTCAACGTGAGAGGAGGTAAAGCAATAGAAAATTGCCATTATTTTCTCGAACATAAGCTGAAAATCTAAGGACGTAAGAGCCCGTCCTTCATCAGTACACCTCTTTACCCTGGACAGACCATCAAGAAGAGTTTCAGCAACAATTTCAAGTCCACAATCCAAATTGATGTCTTGAACCTGGGTTAGAGAAATAAATAATCTTCACGACAGAAATATAGTAAGGTCATCAGATAATAGTTTTCTATTCTAGAGTCATCCATGACAGAAGAATAGAAACAATCTGGCCCCGTGCTTTGGCCTATGTTGATCTTCTGAAGGTTCACTTTATGAGCCTCGGACACTTGGAAAAATGAATGGGAACATCATTATCACATATAAGAAAAATGAATGGGAACATCGTTATCACATATTTAGCCAATATGTAGATTCGCATTACTAGTGATGACCGCATCAACTTCTACAAAACGGCATCTGTACATATTGCCAAAAATGTGAATATAAGACCGACAGTACGTACAAAGTAGGCATAACATATGTAAGTAGAAGTCATCAACTACAGCTGCATTATTTTGTAAGAGCATCAGCCAAACGCGAGCTTCAGACTTGTGTAGTTTTCGAGCAACAAGCAATAAAGTAACAGCACCTGCACACCTCCCGCGCAGCCTCACTGTGAAATGCGCTGTCCGTTTGTCCATGAAGAATTATACCCGGAAGCGAACACAGAAAGTGGATGCATAGATTCAGATAATGATCTCCTCTCATTCTTCAGTTACTTCTGCTATGAGTTGAACACTAATAAAGCTAGGAAGCGCAAGAAATATCTCGAGAGAAACCTCTAATTCTCTTTTGCAATTCACTTTCTCCCTTTGGTCAAATAGTGGTATAGAGCATAGTTCATCATGACTACTCCAAGTCTCGAATCATGCTAGGTTCATGAGCAGCAGTAGTGCATGTTGTTTTTCAGTATAATACGAGGCATTCAAGCATTCGGAAGCATAACAGTTTAGATGTTTGTATAAGATGAGTCAATGAAAAAAACGATAGGACAAACCATAAAAGGTTTTTTGCTTCTATCAAAATGAAAAAAAATAAAAAAATTTGCCTTTTGGTGATAGCATGAAAGGCTTCTTCGTGAATTATATAGACGTGTCGTAAGATTCCCAAAGAATTGATACATTTGGTAAGAAAATCTGAAGGAAGCTTTGTTTGAAAGCAAGTTTTCATATAAAAAAATATATTTTTCCTTAATTAGCAGGGTGGCTCTTTAAAGTGTATGATTATGGTACTTAACATTTAAATAAAAATATTTGGCAGTAGGACACTTAAATTATTTAGAACTTGTACGATTCTTCTGGTAGATAATGAAGTGTGCGCCCGAATTTGTAGTATTTATTTGGGAAAAAGTACCCAAAAATTCTTAAACATATTGTATTGATACCAATTCAATCATAAACCTTTTCATTAGACCAATTCAATCCTAAATCTTTTGTATTTGTATCAATTGAGTCAATCCAGTCAATTTTTGCAAGATTATCGCTAACGTGAGCACCGGTCATTCTACGTAACCAGCCAATTGGTCACCCATGGCTGACCCTCGATCACAGCCGGCCATGGGTGAGGCAGCCCTCACCTAGATCTAGCAAGGGCCTAAGTGAAGGCAGTGACCCTCGCTGGCCAAAATGAAAAGAAATAAAATAAGAAAAATAATAATAAAAAGAAAAGAAATACAAAAATTAAAAATATTATTTAAATATTATTAAAAATGTTTACATCAATACCAGTCGTACCACGTAGAATTGTTGGTGTCTTTGTCAGTAATTTCCTATCAAAATTAGCTGGATTGACTCAATTAGTACAAATATAAAAGGTTTATGACTAAATTGGTCCAATTGAAAGATTTACAACTGAATTGATACCAATGCAATATGCTTAAGACTTTTTCTTTTACTTTTCCCTATTTATTTATGCTGCTTCTTATAGTATTTTTACTCTAACGGTCATGTTCTAGATCTGTCCCCATTTTTATTTGGTCATATATGCATTTCTACGGGGGAGAACTGACACTATAGAGAAGATTTATTACCTTTTCAAATCAATCCAAATTCAATGACATGTTAATTTAATTTCATGTCACTATCCTGCCATAAACTCTCTTGTCCTAAATTGGCCCCTCTTATAAGGTAATTCCAGTCTCCCTATTTTCCTTTTTTAATGGGAACTTTAATTATGTCAATACCAGAAATGAAAAACTAACTGTGGACTCATTTCCAATTTTGTCTTGGGTAATTCACAGAAATCTTAACAGTAATATATTATATTTCTATCAATTGGGGAAATAATCTCATGTTTGTGCAAACGAGAAAATATATCCCGGTGCATACGTCTCACATGAGCTGACATGCACAGTGACAGCCATATACAACTTCAACATTTGTGGATTTGGCCCAAAAAAAATCCATGGATGAAGTTTAGATATAATGAAGTGGAAGATAGGATTGAGGAATCTGTGTATAATTGGATATATCATAATGAAGAGTGTCTTTATGAGAGACTATCAAAGGTAAGATAAATCAATCAAAATATGCACAATTAAAGAAGATATTGCGCAATCTTGAGAGATACTAAAAACCAACACAAATTATCCTAAATTGCAATACCAAGAAATACAATTATATAAGAGAAGGAAGTGTTCATCAAAATCATATGAAGAAATTGAGATTCTGCTTTGATGGCTACTACATTGACATTTGCTCATATCATTTTCTTTCTAATCTGCATTATCAATATCATTTTGTCATACCCGGCTAAGTCCAAGACCACCTCCATTAAACCTCGGAGATTAGCGATCAAGCTCAATCACCACAATTATATTCAATCTCCATATTATAATCCAAATGCCACCATTTCTGAATGAGCTGAATGTGCCATTAACGGTTCACTCGCCCGCATCCGCTCCTTGAGCAAAAGAATGACTACTCCAAATGACGACGACGTTCGTGACAGTCTCGTCCCAGCTGGTGGCGCACACGGGTTCCTCGCCAATATATCCATTGGTACGCCACCGATCCAGCAACCTGTGCTAATCGACACGGCAAGCAACCTCCTTTGGATTCAATGCCTGCCTCGCACTACTTGCTTCAAACAATCTCCTCCTCTTTTCGATCCCTCCAAATTGTCGACGTACTCCAATACTTGTTGTGATTCTCTTGCTTGTTTATTGAGTCGCAGCAAGTGCGATCCTAATCACGATGAGTATTGCACTTACGAGATGTCATATGTTGACGAATCATCAACGGCCGGTAACCTCACCTCCGAACAAGCGACCTTCAAGACATCCAATGAGGGCACAATAAAGGTACCGATTGAGGTGCTCGGATGTGGCCACGTTAATAAAAACACCAGGGATGTGCAAGAAAGATGGGTATTAGGACTAAGCTACGGTTATTATAATGCGCTAAGTCTAGTTAAACAGTTAGGCTCCACATTTTTCTACTGCATCGGCAACATACACGACCCCCAGTATCGATACAAACAACTCATCTTGGGAGACGGCGATCATGGAAGGCGATTCTGCGACCTTGAAGGCCAAAAAGGGTTTCTACAATGTGGACCTCCAAGGTATAAGCGTCGGGGAGAAGACACTACACATCGATCGGCCCCGGGACGTTCCAAAGAGGGCCTTCCGGTGAAGGAGGAGTGATTATAGAACCGGGAACCACGTTCATATTTCTAAATGGATAGGGGTACATCCCGTTGCGGAACGAGGTCAAGAGTCTGATGGCAGGAATTCTGAACAGGGTGAGTAATCCAGAGTACTTGTGCTACGCCAGGAGCGTGGAGAGAGACTTGATGGGATTCCCGGTCGTCACCTCGCAATTCTCGGGTGGGTGCGCAACTTGGCTTAGACATATACAGCATGTTTATCTAGTTAACGGCGAACGTCTTGTGCATGGCCATCCTTCGGCCGTCTCCCGAAATGAATGGCGTATCCATCATTGGAGTGATGGCACAACAATCCTATAACGTAGGGTATGATATTAGACAGGGACAGGGCAAGATTTTCTTGCAGAGGATTGAATGTAGTGTTCTCGAAGCACTTATATGATCGCATGTGACTAAAAAAACGTCCTACCATACATTAACAATTTATCCCACTTCTTCTTGAGGAAAAAAAAGAGGGATATGAATGACATTTCGAGAAAGAATAAAATAACTTTCACTTCGCGGATAAATCGGGTTGAAATAAGAAGTCAATTGATACTTTAAAGTTGGTTGTCTAGTAGTAAAGGGATCACCTATCTTTTACACGGTCAAGAGTTTGATTCAAGTCGTGAGCCAACCTTTGAATTGCCCATATTGCGTTCTCCACCTGCCGCATACCCCTATGTAGAAATGCCCAATTGTAGTATTTTGACGAGACCGCAATGACGAGCTCGCCAATCTCAGACCTTCAAGTTACAAGTGTATCAGAATAGTTATGCCTCAAATCAAAAATTTCATGGAGAATGCGGAACCTTCATGGTAAATTGTTGGCAAAAAAATTACCGACAACCTTTTTCCACCCTGTTATATGATAGTTGTCATACTTAATGCATTGGTAAAAAATATAATTAAAAATTGGTAAAAAATAGTAAAATTTTTATCTAGGGTATTTCAAAAATAAATATTGGTAACTAACTATAATAAAAGTTAGCAATGCAAAATTAGTTGGTAATTAAATCGTACAAAAAGGTTTGGTAGGCAAGACAAATAAAAGTGGCAACATAATAGAAAAGTTGGTAAGATATAAAAAAAAATCATTGTAACATTGTTCAGCAAATTAAACGAAAGATAGTAATCCAAAACTAGTTTGCAAGTTAATTAGAGAAAGATTGATGAGTCTCACGAAGGGGTTCATAATTTCATACAACAGTGGGTCAATTTAAGACATGGGAAAAAGATAAGATGAGTTTTTAATCACTAATAAGAGAAGCTAGTAATCTTTAAAAAAAATCGAATAAACTTTGGTAATTGCAACAAGAAATTAGTTGATATAACTTAATCAGACAAAAGTTGGTTACCACTCAAGCTTGGTAATTTCTCTAAAAAATGGAAAATAGAAAGGTTGGTAAGCAAGACAAATTAAAAAAAGTGGTAACTTAATAGGATATATCGTAGAAAAAAAGTTGGTAAATCGTGTATTTCTGTTAACTCCATTTAACTTGGCTGACGAAAATGCTAATATGGCTTTTTTTAATTATTTTCTCTATCATGCGTGGTGATGATATGGTTAGAAATGACATCATTTATTTAAATTAAATTAAAATATAAGCTATTCTTTTTTTTTTTAAAAGTTAGAACTAGGCCGCCCCCTACATCACTGGGAAGGGTCAGCAATGGTGGGGGAATGGTCAGTGAGGGTCGCCAGCCCTCCCGGCGATGGTGGGGTAGCGGCGACGGCGAGGGATGCACTCTAACTCTCCTCTTTTTATTATTTTTTTAGCTTATTTTTTAATTTGATTTAAATAAAATTTGCATTCACAATCATATTTAGACTAAAACGACATCGTTCTAATATTATGTTTCACGTTTTAGCCATATCATTACCACGTAAGAGAGAGAAAATATTAAAAAAACAACATCAACATTTTCTGTTATCCCGAAAGTACTCAATTGCACTAATTTTACAAGTTTTAGGACTTAATTGCACTTTCATTACAAGTTTTAGGGCTTAATTGCACATTCGTTATAAGTTTTAGGACTTTCGATGTACATTTTAGTATTTTTACCCTAACGATCATTGTCTAGATCTATCCCCATTTGAATTTGGTCATATATGCATTTCTATGGGGGAAAATGACAGTACAGAGCAGATTTATTACCTTTTCAAATCAACTCAATCTAAATTCAATGACATGTTAATTTGATTTCATGTCACTATCCTGCCCATAGACTCTTGTCCTAAATTGGTCCCCCTGAGAAGGCAATTCCAGCCACCCCACTTTCCTTTTTTATGGGATCATGTTCTCTGGCTCTTCATCATCATAACAGTACCAGAAATGGGAAACCCACTCATTGCCAATTTTGTCATGGGTAATTCACAGAAATCTCCAACTGTATTATACTACTGCTTAGCCAGGTTTGCTCCTCGAGAGAGAGAATTTTTCTTTCCCGCACGCAATCTCTACTATTGAAAGATTCAGAGTCCGTTCATTCACCGCAAGAAGTTCATCTCGGATTCACCAGAAGTCTACTGTGCCATTTCAGACACTACACGGCATGTAGGACACAACGCAACCATTCTAGTCTTGTTGCATGTTTTTTTTTCCTACGACTCTAGTAAGTTCTCAGACTGTTCCAAAAGTAGAAGATTAGGCCATGCTTTTTGCAGGGCGTAAATCAGTAGCATTAGCTCAGTTGTTCGCGGGCTATCATTGTTATGACTATTGTCCTATTGCGCATCCCATAATGAAATGCTTTAATCCTCTGAGGAAAGAACGTTGACATCGTCATATCGGTGGGAGCTTCCGCCTTTATTTTATTTGGGTTATATCTGCTGTGAAACAGAACAAAAAGAGAGCTAATTCCAGTTCGCTTTGGAGTGTGCGAGTTTGTGTGCACGTGTAAAGTTTCTGCTTGACCTTCTTTTTCGTTTGATCCGTGGAGAAAATGTTTGTTGGGTTTTTTGGGCCTTTTCAGAATGAGAAAGGCGAGTCTATACGTGACTGTGTTGTCTCTGTTGGTGCTTGGCAATGGGTGGATGGCCGAAGCTGCAAGAAGAACAAAGGATGGATCAGAAGAGTGGGGTTATGTCGAAGTCAGACCCAGTAAGCCCACCCGAAATCGATGCAGAATAAGTTAATTAAATCAATCCTCTCTTCCATTGTCTGATCTGTTTCTTTGTGTTTTTGTGCGTTTTGGTTTGGCAATTACACAGAAGCACACATGTTCTGGTGGCTCTACAGAAGTCCAAACAGAGTTGATGATCCCTCCAAGCCTTGGCCTGTCATTCTCTGGTTGCAGGGTGGACCAGTAATTCCCTCTACACCAAACGCGAAAAATATTATGAATGGAGAAATTATATCATTTTAGCTTGTGTTCAGTGGATACAATGTACATTGAGACATATTTATGGACTTCCTTTAATTAAAACAGGGTGGATCAGGAGTTGGGATTGGCAACTTTAAAGAGATTGGACCACTGGACACCCGCCTGAAACCACGAAAGTTGACATGGTTGACGAAGGCCGATCTCTTGTTTGTGGTAAAATGATGAACAACTTATGAATGAGACATGAATTTGAATTTTTATCCTCATTTGCTCGTTTATATAATTATTTGTATGACATTCATTTGATATAATACAAATACAGGACAACCCCGTTGGAACAGGATACAGTTTTGTGGAGGACCCAAAGCTTTTTGTGAAGACAGATGAAGAAGCTGCAACAGATTTGACTACATTGCTAAGGAAGATATTCAACAGGAATGAGTGTCTCCAGAAGAGTCCTCTCTACATTGTGGCCGAGTCTTATGGAGGGAAATATGCTGTCACTCTTGCCTTGTCTGCACTGAAAGCCATTGAAGCTGGCAAATTGAAGCTTAAGCTTGGAGGTATCATAAGATAAAATTCTGTTTTTTAGCTGCTAAAGAACTGATTTATACTATCTTCATTGTTCAATAAAAAAGAGGAAGAACAAAACCCAGATTTATGGTTTTCAACATTTGTCTTGTTTTATTTTGTATTAGAAGACACTAAAAATTAAATTTCTGGACTCCGATCCATTTCTTCAATGCAGGAGTTGCATTAGGAGACAGCTGGATCTCCCCTGAAGACTTTGTGGTGAGAATATATTTCGAAAACGACTCCTGAAATGTCCAAAATAATTCCTTTTGATCCTTCAAAAAAATAAACGTAAATATCCAAATCGTCATCTGAAAAATCATTTCTTTTCTTTCTTTTTGCAGTTTTCGTGGGGTCCTCTTCTCAAAGACGTTTCAAGACTTGATGACAATGATGTGAAAAAGTCTAACAGGTCTGTAATCTTCACTATTAGAATAAAATGGAAAAAAGAAGATGATTTTTGGATTGGATTATCTCTGGTAATCTAACTAGTCGGTTTCGGAAAACAGGGTAGCTGAGAAGATTAGGCAGCAGCTAATGAGGGGGCAGTATAGGGAGGCCACAGCTTCTTGGAATGAGCTCGAGAGATTGATCTCCTCCAGTAGCAATTCAGTGGTACGACATATTCTATACATTCTTTTTTATAAAGTTGAAAATGTAACACTGAAAGCATCAAGATTAACAAGATTAGTTATTTTATTACATAACAAATTCTAACTTTTTGGTTCTTTCACATTTTTCTTGACAACGTAGGATTTCTACAATTTTCTATTGGATGAGGGAATGGACCATGTGTCCATGGAAGCAGTGGAACTCGCGCAAGGAGCATCAATGAACAGATACTTGAATTACTTGAAATCTTCTGCAAAAGATAACGGCAATTTCGACACCTTGATGAACGTCGTTGTCAAAAAGAAGCTCCAGATAATCCCAGCGAATTTAACGTGAGCGCCCTTTCATTCCCTTATTGGGAAATGAAAAATTCTGTTGAGGACATCCCACATCTAACGAAACCACATGAATTATTCATCTGTGCAGATGGGGAGAGCAGTCAGACTCTGTCTTCTCAGCCCTTGGAGGCGATTTCATGAAACCAAGAATTAAAGAGGTAACGCAATTGGCATCACCATCTCAAATCCTTCTACATAGGCGGTTCAGATTTATTGATTGGCATAGAACTCCTTGTTAAGGTCAAGATTTGCCAGCTGAGCAGTCAATGAATAAACATAACAGACTAATTAGGTCTTAAAGGTAATATTGATCCTGTGTGTATGTGTGTTTTTGGACCCTTTGCTTTTGCGGATATTCAAGGAAAGATGCAGCAACATCTAATATGGAGCAAGAAATTTCGACTTTTGCTGCAGACAATCTCTTTATCTTTTACAAGACATAATGTGAAAACAAAAGCTTGTCTTTTTGCTGCTAATTCTCATACTTTTCTCATATATATCTCTTCTTATTTCACGTGTTGTGTGAATAGTTGCTTACAATGCTCAAATATGCTTTCGGTATTGATTTTAAGGCATACATTTATTAATTCTTATAGTTTTCTCAAAAATGCTTTCAGGTCGATGAGCTGCTCGCCAAAGGAGTGAATGTGACTATATACAATGGGCAAGTAAGATATCTGTCTCTCAGGGTCACTTTCAAGTTTCAACTTCTTCAGACTTTTTCATGTCAATGGAAAGCCAACGAGCTGGAGGGGGTCAAATTCCACATGGACCACCCCACTAAAGTTGTGGCCTTGGAATCCTTTCACTGACCTTTTTGATAAAGATTTAGCTCGGGCTGGTCCTCCTGTACTTGTAGCTCGAACGAAGACATGATTTGAACGGAAAGTGTATTATGGGAAGTAGAACTATAATAAAAAAGCAACAAAAAAAGAAGACTAACGAAATGGCTTTGATTTAATTAATGTTATGCAGCTTGATGTAATTTGTGCAACTAAGGGGACTGAAGCATGGGTTAAGAAGCTCAAGTAAGATCTCTCTCTCTCTCTCTCTCTCTCTCTCTCTCTCTCTCTCTCTCATGCAGGAATGAATAACCATTTTGTGATTTTTTAAATGATCCTTTTTCTGAAAATAAATTTCAGGTGGAAAGGACTGAAGAGATTTTTAAGGATGGAGAGGACACCTTTGTATTGTGGGACGGGAAGAGTGACAAAGGGATTCGAGAGATCATATAAGAACTTGCACTTTTACTGGATTCTTGGAGCAGGCCACTTTGTAAGTCAAACTTTATAACACTACCACTTCAAACACAACACCCATTTCTATCCCTCTTGACAATGCAATCCTTTTTTTTTTTTTGCCCTATCTGGCTATTACATGGTGTCCTTCACCACAACCTGTATCATCATTCTTGGCATCATATCATCATCAAGTGCAGTAAGTTGAGTGATCATCATAATCAGCATCCATTCATTATATTGTTTGTTTAAGGCCTTTACAAGACCCAGATTAAGTTTCATAGGTATGATGGATCGGTCCATACAGTTTTTAACTTCTTTACCATTTACATGCATTTAGCCAGATACATCCCTTTCTTTTTATTTTGAAATTTTCAGTAAACATTACTGCTTCTTAGGCCCATATTGATATTTCATGGATTCTTTTTGGCTAATAAGTGAAGTCGTTTGTGCAAAACGAAAGGTGTTTGCTATAACAATCCTGAACATGCAATGGTGTTGTAACTGTTGTTTTCCCATCAGTCACTTCTATTTTAGTTGAATAAACGCCATCATTAGTTCATGTATTGAGTACGAAAGCTAACATGAGCAAATCATGTAGATGGGAGTCGAGGCATTAGTCGTGTGTCAGTCTCACCCAGTGAAAGCTTTACTCCGGTGGAGAACAACATACTGTCAGACTGACGCAACATATCTGATGAGAAGATAAGTTTTTTTCTTGATCTCTCACTTTTATTCTTCTTGGATTTTGCAGGTACCAGTGGATCAACCCTGCGTATCACTGGAGATGGTCGCTGACATCACACAGTCGCCTGCTTCTACCCAAGACCAAAGCAATGAGAAAAAGGATCGACAGTAGCGAGGGCTTCCGGTTCTGTATGGTCAAATATCTCAAATCTTACTACACAAGAAAAGGAAGAAGAAGGGTGCAGCTTCTTTGTCTTTTTGTTCTTCTCAGAACAGGATATAAGAGCCATGTCCACTCTTGGATTTCACATATTTATTGAAAAAATGGAACGACAATCTATCAAAAGGGAAACAAATTGGAAAACAGCAAAAGATTTTGTCAGTGACCCTCTAGTTTTTATGTAGCTTTCGCAGTGAGGGTAACTAGTCAGTCATTACTTGATGCATCCCGCATGCAACCTCCTTGGTTGTACTCTCTTTGATTCATGATGATGCATTCTTTTATCACGGGGTCCATTCCATGGACAAGCAAAATTGCGATGATACAACGTGTAACCCGGTTTAATAGATTACAAATGGAGATACCTGAAGACCTACATGTACACCCTTGTGCAAATTCCATATCAATGACTAACCAAATCACTTTATGCTATATCTGAATATACACTATGGAAGGCGAAGATGAAAACGGACCTAAATTTAACGGCATTCTGGTTTTTTGTGTACACCTAAAAAGGAAGGGCAATGACACAAACGGATCCTAAACTGTGGCCTAGTGTATAATGTGATCCCTAAACTTTCGCCCCAATGTGCAATGTCGTTCTTGAACTTTTAATTTATTCAATGTGGTCTCTAGGTGGCAATGTTTGGTGAGAGAAAGAGCTGAAGATCTAATGACATAAGAGCTCGTCCTTCGTCAGTACACCTCTTTACCCTGGACAGACCTTCAGTAAGAGTTTCAGCAACAATTTCAAGTCAATATATAATTTTCTGGACAGCGATATACTAAGGTCATCGGATCATACTTTTTTATTCTGGAGTCAACCATGGAAGAAGAATAGAACATTCTGCCCCTAAGCTCTAGCCTATCGTGATTTACTGAAGGTTTCTCTTTATGAGGCATGTACACTTTCGAAAAATTAAATGGAACAATAATCATCATTGCCAATGAGTGCCGTGTAGCGTGTATAAAATACAGCAAGGCATCTTAGCGCAACTCTGTTAAGAATAACATAATGTGCATGCAGGCCATGGTAAAGTTAATCGCGGAGTGGATCCGATCCAACCTAGTGCATGTTGGACCTTGTATCTTTAAATTGTGTCTTACCATCTGCCCACACTTCCCTGATTAGCGGACACAACTTGATAGAAGTAAACTTCCACTGAAATTCCGAAGTGAAAATGTCCTCGAGTCCCTTGATACTTAAGTGATTTCCGGATCTCAAAGTATACATATAACTTGGGAAAACATCTCCAATTTTATAGGATCGTGCCCACCAGATTTTGCACCAGCTCTTACCTCCTTGCTGATTCCCCCATGCAAGGCCTTGTCTTGTAGTGCTTGTACTCTCCCAATAACAGATCAATATACCTATGCCGAAAAAGCACATACTCTGATAACAAGTGATACCAAAGAAGCCATGTGAAGTAACGCCACAAAGGAAGGAGACCAGCGGAGTGAAAATGTGGCAGCCCTCTGAAAAGGAGGATCCATTCGGCAACTTTTCTCGAAAGAAATTTTTAAGGTCAGACTAGAACAAGGAAAAAATTTATCATGTAGATCAAGTGTAAGCAGCCAAGCACTGAGATGGTCTTTCATTTGGATGAGTGGCTACTGAATTAGTGCCGAAGAACTATCATCTCCAAGTCTCCAACAGATCTCGTACCAAGGGCCATTGCCAGTGACTATTGAACAACAAATAAATATACTTGATCACTAAATTTGCTGTCCCACTTTGTATTGGCAATTCAATCAGCATACCTGCACAAAGTTCACCATTTCAAACTAACTGGAAGACAGACAAAACACTTGCAAAGGCAACATAAAAACAAAAGCACGAGGATCAGAAGAAGCTGTTAGGCAGCTTCATGCCTGGAATATCATAACAGTTTTTGTTAAGTCCCTTCTGAAAAATTCCGTATGACCGCATGAAAAGTAAGCTGAGATGATTTGAGTCGTTAGCAACTAAAGAATAATTAATCTCGATATCTTCTTGGCAATATCGGGTTAAGTCTACTTTTGATCCCGAACTCTTGTCGAATGCGATCAAGTTCTCTAGCTTGTTTAATTTGCGCAAAATTTAAACCTCCCCCCGCCCCCCCCCCCCCCCCCCCCCCAAAAAAAAAAAACAAAAGGAAAGAGAAACATCCTCTTTTTTATTTTGACTAGATTAGCTTCACATGGATATCCGCGGCACATTACTAATTGGCCAAATTGCTGGAGGAAGGTCTCGATCCCATCCCTTTTGAAATACGGAGGAAGACAAGTAACACTTACTGTTCACTTGTTTCCTATTTGCCAAACATTAGATGTTCTAAAAGACTAGTCTTGTGGACCTAAATGGATTGCGGAAGCACTTTTTTAACATGCGACCTTATCTTAGCACAAGCAGGACATTTTAGGATCTCCTTCTCTTTCTCAATAATGTAATAGAAAAGGTGAAAAGTAACCCATTAATGTGGAGCAGCGATCTTGCAGTTGTTAGATGAACGTACTACGTAAAATCTGGTACAGCGTCCACCTGACAAACCATGCAATCTTGTAATGGGCATCCTGTATCCAAAAGGTAACTTCTGGGAAGATAGCGTGGATGCGCTATCATCACACGTGAAGATTTCCAGGTTCCAAGCTGCAAGTTTTGTGGTCAGTAATAATTCGTCACTGTTTGCACGAGTAACGGGACTGATATGTAAGCATTATCCTTCTACAAACAACATCAAATATCAGTCGAGAAGCGCTGAATTACTTGAACGTGGAAAAGATACTTCATTGGTCAAACTGCCCAAAATATATATAAACGGGAGAAGGAACCGTTGTTACTTTTGTGAACAACGGAATAACATCGCATGTTTATCCAATATTTAGATTCAGATTACTAGTGATGGCCGCATCAACGTTTTACAAGATGGCATCTGTACATCTTGCCAAAGACGTGAATATAAGACCGATTGTAGAAAGTAAAAATACCACATGTACGTAGAAATCATCAACTGCTGCTGCATTTTTTTGTATGAGCATTGACTGAAGGTGAGCTTTGGGCTTGTGCAGTATTCTTTGCAACAAGCAATAAAGTGTCAGCACCTGCACACCTCTCCTGCAGCGTCATCGCGGAAGTTCACTGTCCGTTTGTCCACGAAGAATCAGACCCTAAAGTGAAGATAGAAAATGAATGAATAAATTGAGTTAATGATGTCCTCTCATTCTTCTATTACTTGTATAGTTACTTCAATGTTAATAAAGCTAGGAAGCTTATGAAGTAGTTCTGGAGACACCTCTAATTCTGTTTTGCAGTTCCCCCTCTTTCTTTTGTCAAACAGTTGTTATGGTACATGGCTTATCATCGTGATGGATTCTATACAACTACTCCAATCGTGCTATCGTTCATGAACAGTAGTGCATACGCTGGAATAATGCAGCCACGTTGTTAGAATAACCATGGGCCGATTTCCCCTGTAATTCACAATCAGTGTGTTCGGTTTTCAATGAAGACAGCGATAGAAAAAACTATAAAAGGTTTCCGCACCTATCAAAAAAAGAGAAGGAGATTTACCTTTTGGTGATAGCATGAGAGTCGTTTTCATGAATTATAAAAGGTTTCCCCGTGAATTGATATATTCGCTAAAAACATATGAAAGAATGAAAGCAAGTTATTATATAAGAAGTTTATTATAATTTTTTCAATTATCTGGGCTACTCTTCATAGTGTTCGATTATCTTAACCAACATATGAATGTTAACCTAATGCATTTGGCATTGTGATACTCAAATTATTTTAAAAGTTGCATGATTTTGTTGGTAGATAATGACATTCCAATTTAATTTCATATCACTGTCCTGTCCACGAACTCTTCTCCAACATTTGTCCTTCTGAAAAGGAAATTCCAATTTTCCACCTTTTCCTTGCTTTGTATGGGGATCTGACGTCTGACTCTTTATCACGATAACAGTATCAGAAACAATGACCCAACTGCAGATTCATTCCCACTTTTCTCATGGGTGATCCATTGAAAGCTTAACAGTAACATATTACTGTTTAGCCAGGTTTGCTCCTTCTCAAGAGAGAATTTTTCCTGCACGCAATCTCCTCCATTGAAACATTCAGAGTCCATACCTTTCTGGGGAAAAAGCTCCCCAGTTCCTTCACCACGCCAAGTTCAGGTTCCGACCTTTTTATCTCGAAGACACCAAACATCTATTGCGCTAATTCAGACGCTACTCCGCACGTAGGACAAAACACGGCCAAAAAAGTCTCTCTTTTTTTCCTACATCATTAGTGTTACTGCATGTTTTTTCCTAAGACCCTACTAGATCTCATACTGTTCCAAAAGCAAAAGATAAACGCCATTTCTTTGCAGGGTATGAAATTAGTCGGTCTTGAGCTTTTTGCTCATGGGCTATCAGTATTATGACAACAATCCTGTTGGGATGCCATAATTAAATGCTTTAATCCTCTGTCGGAAGACCAAGTCAAACCAGCGGGAGCTTTGACCTTTTATTTATTTATTTCTTTGGTTATTTCTGCTGTGAAACAGAACAAAATCGAAAGCTAATTCCAGTTCACTTTTGAGTGTGTGTGTCCATGTAAAAAGTTGAAGAAGGGGTTTTCTTGGGCTTTTAAAGAATGAGAGAGGCGAGTCTTCATAGAGAAATACATGGTATAAAAAAAGTCAATTATTACACAATTGACATCATTGTCCTAGAGAAATCTTAAATCCTTATAGGGGTGGTTCAAATTAATTAATTGACATAGAACTCCTTGTTGAGGTCAAGAATTGCCGGCAGGACAGTCGTGAATAATTATTGTCAGACGGACCAATAAGGTCTTAAAGATAAAGAGGGTAATATCGATCCTCTTATATATAAATGTATGTCCTTGGACCCTTTGCCCTTGAGGGTATTGAAAGGAAAGATGCTGCAACATCTGATATGGACAAAAAGAGTTAAGACCTTTGCTGCAGACAATCTTCTTATCATTTAAAGACATAATGTGAAAACAAAAGCCGGTCCTTTTGCTGCTAATTCTTGTTCTTTTGTCATCTATCTCTTCTTATTTCATTTTGTCACGTGAATAATCGGTTACAATGCTCAAATATGCTTTTGGTACTGATTTTTATGCATGTATAAATTCAGGTCGATGAGCTGCTCACCAAAGGAGTGACTATATACAATGGTCAAGTAAGTTACCTCTGAGTCGCTTTCTAGATTTCTTCAGACTTTTTCATTTTCAATGGAAACCACTGAGCTGGAGTAGGTCAAATTCCACATGGACCACCCCATTATAGCCTTGATTGCTCATCACTACCTCATAGCCATGAAATCCTGTTGCTGACCCTTTTCTTCTAAAGATTTAGCACTGGCTGGTCCTCCCGTACTTGGAGCCCAAACAAAGACATGATTTTCAGGGATGAAGTATATTTTGGGAAGTGAAAAAAAAAGTAAAAAGGCAACAAAAAAGAAAAAAAAACTAATGAACAATTAATGTCATGCAGCTTGATGTAATCTGTGCAACTAAGGGGACTGAAGCATAGGTTGAGAAGCTCAAGTAAAATCTTCCTCTCTCTCTCTCTCTCTCTCTCTCTCTCTCTCTCTCTCTCTCATGCAGGAATGAATAACCATTTTGTGAATTTTTTGTATGGTCCTTTTGTTAAAGATAAATGTTCAGGTGGGAAGGACTCGGGGCATTTTTAAGCATGGAGAGGACACCTTTGTATTCTGGGACAGGAAGAGTGACAAAGGGGTTCAAGAGATCATATAAGAACTTGCACTTCTACTGGATTCTTGGAGCAGGTCACTTTGTAAGTCAAAACTTATAGAACTGCCACTTCAAACACAACCACCCATCTATTTTCCTCTTGACAATGCAATCCTTCTTCACCATAACCTGCATCATTATTCTTGTCATCAACACATCATCAAGTGCAGTTAGTTGAGTTGTCACCATTATAATCATTTTTTCTATAGATAATGTTAGTTATGTTTAAGGCCTCCCCAAGACAAGACCCAAATTTATTTCATGTATATGATTGATGGTCCATACAGGATTTTACCATTCACATGCGTATAGCCAGATACAATCTTCTTTTTTCGTTCATATCATCTAACAGGTCAACTCACTGACGGAATGCAGGTACCACTACCAGTGGATCAACCCTGCGGATCACTGGACATGGTCACTGCCATCACAGAGTCACCTGCTTCCACCTTAAGCCAAAGCAATAAAATTGAAACGACAGAGTGAGGGCTTCTGGTTCTGAATGGTCAGATACCTTGAAATCTTGTGACACAGACAGAAGGGAAGAAGAACAATGTAGCTTCTTCTCTTTCTCTTGAGAACTAGGAAATAAGAGCCCTGTCCATTTTCTTTGATTTCGCATATTTGTAGGAGAAGAAAATGGATGGATAACCTATCGAAGGGAACCAAATTGCAAACCAACAAAGGAAATTGTCTCCATAATCCTCTCTTTTTTTGTGCAATCTTGCCGGCAACGGTTACTCGTCAATCATTACTAGATGCATCCCGCACGCAACCTCCTTAGTTGATACCATCTTTGATTCACGATGATGCATTCTTTTATCAGGTTCTAAACAAATGAGCAGAGATAGAAAAGTGATAGAACCGGGACCCGACAATAGCAAGGGAGTACTAAGTTTAAAAGGGAAATTTGCGCCCATCTGTGTTGATTTCATTATGTAAACACTATGAGAAGCAAAATTGCATTGATATTCCGTGTAACCAGCTTAATAGATTACAGATGGAGATACTCGAAGACGTACATGTACACCATTGAGCGAACTCTATAAAAAATGACTAACCAAATCACTCTATGCTACATCGAAATATACATTATGAAGATGAAGATGAAAAATAACCTAGATTTCATGGCTTGGAACCTTGCGTAATAAAACAGAGACCAAGCCTGGGTTATTACTTATTCGATCTTCTCTAAAACTTCCAATCTCGTTTTTCTCTTCCAACCTTTCATTACTGCAACCAGGTTGACCAGTCCAACAATCTGGTTTTTGGTGTACTCCTGAAAAGAAAAACATATTTGCACTTTTGGTCAGACAGTTAACTGAAGCGCACTGAAGACATGGTTTCCACGATGCATAATATCCTTACCGGGTGGGCTCGAGCCCAATGAACATATTCAGTCTCAGGTAGGTAGTAAGCCTGCTCATAAGTGGAAGGACAAAAAGAACATCAATAAACATAGCAGTCCATAAGTGAGAAAACATGAGAAGACTGAACTACAGGGCACCACATGCAGCCTCAGATGTTTCATTTCTCAGCCACTTCCATTACAGGATTTATCCCAGTATACATGCTATTTGGAGTAAATTCCCACCTTGATGAAAGTTTCCACTGTCTGGAACTTGGGCTTCACATTCACAGACACGAAATGATGCAGCCCGTTTATCAAAACCTAAAGAAAAAGTCAGCATTAGAAAATTCCAACTTGAGAGCAGAAGGGGGGGTGTCATGTTGGGGAGGGAGGGAGAGAGAGACCTGAAGATCCAAAGACATAAGAGCCCGTCCTTCATCAGTACACCTCTTTACCCTGGACAGACCTTCAATAAGAGTTTCGGAAACGATTTCAAGTCCATAATCCAAAAGGACGTCTTGAACCTGGATCAAAGAAATAAATAATCTTCAGGACAGTAATATAGTAAGATTATTGTGTTCTACTCTAGAGTTACCCACGACAGAAGAAAAGAACATTCTGCCCCTGAGCTCTAGTCTATGGTGATCTTCTGAAGGTTCACTTTGGAAAAATTATAGAGAACATCATCATCATCTCAAACGAGGGGCGGCGTGTACAAAATATAGCAAACAACAAAAACTTGCAACCAGGCCATTGTGAAGTCAATCTTGGAGTGAATCCAATCTAGGGCATGTTGGACCTTCCATCTTGAAATGGTGTCTTACCATCTACCCACACTTTACTGATCAGCGGACACATCAATGCAAAACTTGACAGGCATAAACTTCTACTATTAGGAGAAATTTCGAAGTGTAAATGTACTCGAATCTCTCGATATATAAGTGATTTCAGCATAGTAGAATGTAATATACCGGATCTCAAAGTATACATATAAGTTGGGCAAATATCTCAAATTTTACAGGATCATGCCCACAAGATTTTGCACCAGCTCTTACCTCCTTGTGGATTCCCCCATGCAAGAGCCTTGTCTTGTAGTGCTTGAACTCTCCCAATAACAGATCAACATACCTATGCCAAAAAAAAGCACAACTATGAAAACAAGTGATATCAAAGATGCCAATTGAGATAACACCATAACAAAAGGAGACACATCTTCAATTAGCATACTCCCAAATGCGACTAATTTCAGATGTTATTCAGAGACATTGGAAAGACAGTCTCAGCAACTTTTGCCGTAGAAAATTATAAGGTCAGACTAGAACAAGGAAAAGGATTATCATGTAGATCAAATGTAAGCAGCCAAGCATTGAGATGATCTTTTACTCGGTTTGGTGGCCACTGAATTAGTGTTGAAGAACTATCATCTCCGACGGATCTCATACCAAGGGCAATTGCCAACAACTCTTGAACAACAAATAAATATATTTGACCATTCGTATATGAAATGACTAACCCATTATGTTCTAGGCCTAGCTCTTTCACTTCCCACTTTGCATTGGCAATTCGATCAACATACCTGCACAAAGTTCACCATTTCAAATTGACAAGAAGAAAAACAAAAACGCTCACAGAGGCAACATAATGAAAAAAGCAAAAGGATCAGAATAAGCAGTTAGGCAGCTTGATGCCTTCACCATCATCACAATTTTGTGAATGCCCTTCTAAAAAATTCTGTATGACCGCATGAAAAATAAGCTGAGATGATTTGAATCATTCACAACTAAAGAACAATTAATGCACACTACTTTCTTGGCAAAATGGGTTTAAGTCCGTTACTGATCCCTAACTCTTGTCAAGTGTGCAATTAAGTCCTCAGATTTTTTCTTTGTAACATCGAGTTCTCTGGCTTGTTTGATTTGCGCAACTGAAGCCTTTCATCACATGTGAATTTTTCTAAGATACTAAAGCAGCACGCCACATCAGAACTACATTTTTTAAACAAGAAAAAATAAAAGGAGTGCAGAAGGGGGGAGGGAGCAAAGGACTCAATTCCTTTCCCATCTGAAATAAGGAGGCCTGATGAGTAGCACTTCTTGTACACTTCTTTTATTTGCCAAATATTGTATATTCTGGAAGACAAGTCTTGTGGGCCTAAATGGATTGTGCAAGCTCTCTTTATCATGTTTCCTCTTGTTAGCACAAGCAACATTTTTGGATCTCCTCCTCTTTCTCAATAATGCACCAGAAAGAGTTAAAAGTTACCCATTAATGTGGAGCAGCAATCTTGCTGTTGTTCGATGAATGTATTCAATAAGATCCGGTACAGCGTCCACCTGACAAACCATGTAATCTTGTAATTGGCATCTTAAAGAGGTATCCTAAAAGTAACTTTTGGGAAGATAGTGTGGATGCATTTTAATCCCACGTGGGTCATTCTAGAAAGAACATCAAACATCAATAAGTGCTGAATACTTGAACGTGGAAAAGATACATTTTTGGCCAACCTGTCCAAAATATATTAACAAGAGAAGGAACTGATACTACTCCCGTGACCGATGGAATAACATCACATATTCATCCAAAATTTAGATTTGGATTACCAGTGACGGCCACATCAACTTCTACAAAATGGCATCTATATGTCTTGCTAAAAATGTGAACATAAGACCGATTATATAAAGTAAACATACCATATGCACGTAGAAATCATCAACTACAGCTGCATTATTTTGTAAGAGCATTGACTGAAGGTGAGCTTTGGACTTGTGTAGTATTCGAGCAACAAGCAATAAAGTATCAGCACCTGCACACCTCTCCTGCAGTGTCATTGATTGTTAAGTATGTACAACATGCGCAATTGGTCCAAAACTACAAAAGAGGAAATTAAAGAGTCCACAAGAAGACAACAGCATCAAGGAGCTACAAAAGCATCTACAACAATGCATACCCACAGATTTCACAAAGCGGATTGCAGTGATATGATCAGAATACAGATCTCCCCTTGCTAGAGATAACATGCAGTTGCATCTAAGACTTTTAATATTGATGGAGAACAAGCAATACTGAAAAATAGTACCATGGAATCTTACCGCATGCCCATAATTCTCTAAGTAAAATGAAACCCAACAACAATCTCATCTAACTTGTCTTAGTTAATGAAGAGACAAGCATACTAGAAGACTCAAAACGTATGTGCAGAGTGCACCTCAATTGGAAATACTTATCAGAAACTTGTTAGGAACGAGACTCCGTAGATCTGGTTGGTTTTTGTCATCAGAAAACCTAGGCAGTTTCACGCCCAAAAGAATTCCCTACATGGCTGTTCAGGACTTTGAGAATGTCACTAAGCACGGAATGGCATGATCTTCTCTAACATCCTTTCTTTTTCACAACCAATTTGCTAGAACTAGGGGAAGCTGGAACCCAAAGATACAGGTGTTACTTTCCGGGATGAAGAAACAATGCCCTTTGATGCCAATTGACATTCCCGAAGTCTTCAACAGTCACATAAAATAATTTTAGCAAAAAGAATTTGCCAAATAGGATTTTCCAGCAATAGAAAACAATCAGAGCAGTCAGAATCCTTGATTGCACTTCTCTAAAAAAGTTATGGAACTACTTTGTTCAATCAAAAATTTTGAGCAGTAGATCACCCTTTATCCACAAGGTTCATGACTTCTTGTGTACTTATCCCTTCACTAAACACTTCTCTGTTTTTACAGCCTCTTCATATAAGCGGCTACCTTCACAAGCTTGCTTTTGTGAAAATGACCAGGTGACACATTAGATAATCATAGCTCTACTTTTAACTCAAAGCAGGAACCTGAAAATCAATACTATAGATATTTATCAACTTACATGAATTTATATGATTTGGTCATGCTAAATATACCAAAATATACACAGTTTGTTATGGTGTGAAATTCGAATGATAAAATGTTTTAGTTATCAGATAGCTACTAATATTGATAAGCCAAAACTACATCCACACAAGATGACTAACTGTTTGGAAGTAGTCAAAGTGTGGAACCGCTTTTACATAAGACTGGAAGTAAGAACCAGCAAATATATGAGTACCTTCAGACCCAACTGGCCAAATGCTGCATTTGGACTGGTAGGTGTAACATCATTCAATGATGTAGGTGAGGATGACAACAATGAGACAGGTTGGGGTTTTATCCACTGATCACAATCTTGTGCTATTCTGGATAAAGCTGTCTTCAGTCGATCTAGAAAGACCAAGTATTTAGTATAAGTGAATTTCAATTCATTTCCAGCACAAACGAAAATCAAGATGTCTATAGTGAATTGTGTAGATGATAACCATCATGTTTATGGCACATGATATCATCTTTAACTTAGGAATGACAAATTGACAAGGCAAGAGCACTCAATAACTCATTCACCCCTTGAAAGACATTTAGTCACCCTCGAAGTTTCTTTCAAAACCAATTTTCTTTTGAAGGCAAAAGGCCAACCGAACAGATTTTGAGCTCCAAAAAGATACTTCAGCCGGACAGGAGAAAAGAGAACCAATTCCTACCCAATCAGAGCTACTTAATACAGGTTCTGGCAAAGATGCTATTACTTCTTTGTCTTAAGCACATCCAACTTGCTCAGACTATATAATTGGACATGAAGAAAGAGCACCTAGAGTTAGACATGAAAGGAAAACAATATCAGGGGAAGCATCTAAAAAGATGGGTTAAAGAAAAGTACTCACAGTTAGGAGACTCGTTAAAGCCTCTCCCACTTGAAAAAGTGTTATGCTGGCCGAAAGTTTCATAAACAAAATGAAAAAAGATTTCGAACAATTGGCATATTCCCTGCAGTAATAAACTGTCAGAAAAATAATTTAGAGAAGAAAAGTACCGTCGACTTTGTATAATAAGCTACAATGGGAGAAAAACAGAAACAAACTAGACGCACCTTAAAAAACTCAACATTAGCTAATTCCAACTTCTGCATTAGTCTTGCGTACTTATCCATTGACCTAATAAGACAGTTCATAATGGCTTAAATATGATTTAGTGTTTATCATCTGAAGTATGCATTTATCCATATGATCAATCATTTCACCTTAAAAGACAAAGAGACGATCCTGTTTGAGCAGTGTTCTCTTCATCATTTGTCTGTGAATGCCTTTTCAAGGCACTGGGCTTAGAAATTCGGCTAGGAAGTTGACTGTCCTCATCAATGAAGTCTGCCAGGAGATCTTCATTTTCTTCCTCAGAAGCCGAATGCCCATTAACATGATTAGCTCCTGTACTTCTTGAAGACGGTTTATCATCATAACAATCATTAACCTGCCCATCGTATTCACTAGAGACCGCCCCATTAGTTCCACTGGCAATTTGAAGTTCTTTTGAGCCGCAGGTTAACTTTTGCAAGAATGGGTTTCCACTCTGAAGCCAATGGGAAAACATACTCTTTTTGGAAATAATATCAACTGACTTGGCTGATTTGTTAGGGTGGAGCAAACTGGCATTAGCACGGAATGGTACAATCAAGGGTGCTCCATCACCAACTAAACCAGCAAAAGTAATTACATGTGCTGCATCTGGGGGCAATATCAGCCAGTTCTCCTTTTCCAAGACCATTCTGAGTGCCTGGTAAACAGACAGCAAGAGCTACAGTCATACATTCAAAGTTACTTGAAGTGTACGGCCAATCTAACAGTAAGCGTCCAGTAAATGTCACAATAAAAGAGGGGAGAAAGTTCAAGGCAACTCACATAAACATTTTGCCGATGAAATGCCAAAAAGTAATTTTCACAGACGGCCTTCAACTTGTTCCTAAATTCAACTGCTTCAAATCCACAAAAGGCTTCCCCAGCCAAGATAAAGACACTAAGGTCTTCATAATTTCTCAAGAATTGATGAATACTTGTGGAACAAACAGCTGGGGAAGAAAGCAAAACAGACACACGACTCGTTGTGAGCTGCCATAGATTCCTGCGTCCTCTCTGGAGGGTTTGTGACAGAAAGTTTGTCGCATCTTTTCGCAGCTGATACCAAGGGGATCCACTGCTTGATGCATCACCGTCATCACTCCTTCCAACACCATCTGTGTCTGGGGTACCCACAGGAAAAGTACCTGTAGTTTTAGAAGAGTTCGTACTGACAGACTCACTCAGCAGAGACGAATTGGTGACTCTATCTGAAATTTCAGATTGCAAAACATGTTCTCGGGAATTCAGAACTTCTGCATCCGTATCGACTTGATTAATAGAGGTGCCAACCTCCATTTGATTTGGATTCGAAGACTGTACAATCGAAACCTGAAATGGAGATGGAAGTTTTCAGCAAGTATGACAATGAACAATATGAAAACTGCTTTATTAAGGAGCAAGAACATATAGAGAACTTAACTATCTATCAGATAAACATGAACAGAAAAAATGCATCAAGTTTGATTGCTGCTGAACTAATCCACTATCGCCGAACACTTGCCAACCAAATACAAGACACCTGTAAACCTATCTGAAAGTGATGATAATGCTATTACTATTCTATAGAAATGGGATCTGACAAACAATAAGAAAGCCAGGCACACTGTGTAAAGCAAAGGAAAGTGGGGCTTCAAGACAAATGCACATCTTATTCCAAACAATTCTGAATAGTTTGTCAATAGTAACGCAAGCAAAATACTGAAACTACAAACTGAATTTGAGATAGGCAAGGTGGAGCACAAAACAAGGCAAGCGCAAGGGCATCCTCTTAAGGTTATGAGTTAAAAGCATAAAGGTCTTTCAACATAGATTTCCCAGCAGTGGCAAGATGCTTGATTTCTACACAAATCACAGGAGAGGAAGAAAAGGAGCTGTGAAACTTATCATACTCCACAACATTCTAATAAGGCTAAATGAAACAGAAATCTCTTAAATGCATATAAAAATTATTCGAGAGATTAAATAAGAAAGGAACACGGATGGTGACAAGTATTAGCACCGTGTAATCTTATAATATAAAAAAAGGAAAGAGGAACATGTCACAATTTAAAGGTTTGGGAGTTTTAGGGCTCATTAAGGCAACTTTGTTTAGATTTGGGTCAAGGCAGGAGTTCAGTTCAAGCAGACTAGCTGAAGATGGAATTTTAAAGAAAATTAATCTCTAGATGGCGCACATTACCAACATAGAAAGACATAAGAAGCAGTTAGCCAAAAAATGAAAACATGAAGTTTACCTTTTTCTCCAGCTGAAAGCTCATGATTCTGTAATAGGAACACATCAACTCAAATAAAACGGCTAGAGTTCTCAGCAGACAGTGCCTGAACTTAGATTCTGGAATTTGACGGCATAGATCACTGTAGGTAAGCCTGAAAAAGCAAACTGTTATGTAAAGGTCCTGTTATGCAATCAACAAGCTTTCCATTGAAATCCATCATCATACCTACTGCTTTGCTGATTTACTTCTCGATCCTGACAAAGTCAGCCAAGCATCAATAAGAGTAACCTCAAAATAATGTTGACACAAAAGGGAAAACGTATGGAATTAGAAAGTAGATGCTCAAAAATGTGCTGCTGTATTGGATACCTTACGCTAAAGACAAGGATATTACAGTCATCTTGATACCCAGCACCTACCATCATGTGAATATGCATGAATTTCCGCGATAAATTGAATGCGTCCATAATGTATCAGTAATTGCAAAAATTTTAGGATATCACACTGGTATTGACCGACCTTAATTTGTATCCCATTCAATCATGTATTCATTCACCTATTGTCACAACCACATAACACCTCAAATAAACTTCAACATGCCACTAGATGCCAAAGTTTTGGATATTACAATTCAACTACTGTACGCATCTATTTCCACCTTTGCCACAGATACCAAAAAACAGGATCAACTCCATTGGCATTTGCATCACATGAAGCCAACGATCAAGAGATTCCAATGACCATATAACCTCTTACCAAGAGTGAACATTCATATTGTATGGTGTGCATTGGGCATGACATCAAATGATCTGGATTGTTTTACTTTTTAGAGCTACATGGACTTAAAATGGTAAAAGATGGTTGGTAACATCAATGTTAGGGACTAATTCGATCATAAATTTGGAGTATTTTAGTTAACGACAACGCTGGCAGCAGTCTCAAGTGTTTTCCTTTATATTTTCCTACTCGTGTAGAAAATAGATAAGTTGCCAACTCAGAAAATCTTATAGTACCTCGAGCACGATACTTTTTAGCAAAGAGTGAGTTTCTGAAAGAACTTCCTGCATAAAAAAGCTCTGTATCTTCTCAGCAAGACCAGAAATATCCCCGATTAGTGCATAGGCATCGATAACCTGCATTTTACATCCCGTGAGAAAATTTCTCCGCCATAAGCACTCATAATTTTATCAAGGAGACTGGTGCTGACTACAAAATAATAAGCACCTACTGCAATAGAATGTGATACGCCCTTATACCATACAGAACAGAGCAAACAACCAGCACGCACTTTGCCAAGGTACAAAGGATTCAAGTAACAAGCGAGAACACTTCCGGAACCTTTCAATTAATAATTCCTTTTTGACTGAACAGACATACTATTAACCTACTCAGTATGATGCTTCTTTTGGCCAAAGCGGAAACGTCAGATCCTTCCTACTCTTAGTAGCTTCTAATAGCCAATCACATTTTTCTACCAAAATGTATCGTCTATAGTAAACGAAAGCATGTAGTAGCTTCTTTCACCTGAAATAAAAAGGCAAATGCCTGGTCTATAGTGCAGGTGATATCCTAAAACAGGGGGAAATAGCTTTACTTACTTCTGTTCAGTAACAGAACATGCATCTAAACTCAAATAAGTTGCTTGTCCAGATACACACAATGGTTTCTTTTTAATCATTCTGTTAATGATAATTATTCGTTCTACCTTCTGTCCGTCTATGCAACTAACACTTGCATTCTTTCCAACCTAAGCATAGTGCAGAAACCAGACTTTGACACAGCCAACTTTTCAATTCTCGATGAATCTAAACCATTTCTACGAAAATAATTATTTTTTTTTCTCTTTGATCATCTCAATCACCAGCATATCGCTGGAAGCGAACCTACACTTAGAACTTTCTGCAATACTTAGATCATCCATATCAGTGACTTCAAAGCAGATGAGAACTTCCCAACTTAGTAAGAGCTAAGAGCTGGCAAAAAGGAGAGGGACAATTTTCCTGTTTATTTTCAGCAGAATATGATGGCTTAAAAATCTCCCAGTGCACCATGTGAAGTTCTCAGTAACATATGAAAGTGACAATTCTCAGATATATATATATATACATAAATGTATGCGAAAGTAACATTTCTATAATATATAAAGGAGAATAAAAATTTCACAAACCAATATCTAATCATTTAATATTCAAGCAACACTTCACAAATGGAAAAATAGGGAAAAGAGAGAACATGGAAGCCAAATATTCGAAATTTGCTGGAAAGGACTTATATAGCTGTACTATGTATATGATCGCATGGAAAATGCTTGAAACTCAAGATAGCCTGCTCTACAAGCATCCTTATGAAAATTAACTTGTTTGATAGCAAAGAACTGGCATACTGACAGTTAGATAGCCCTCCTCTTTAAATTCTTGGCACACACCCAGCAAAAGAGAATCCAGCTTTTGAAGAGTTTTTCCCAGCCAGACCTACAAGGACCACAAGGGAAAAATCGTCAAACATGACTATTCTGCGTATGAATAGACACACCCATGTCTGACTAGTAGAGAAATCTCTAAAGCATGAGAAACGAAGAAGCACTTTAAAGTTGTACATAGATCCCATATTGTAAACCAAGATTACATATACAAAACAGAGTTCAAATGCCACGTGTTTCGCAAGAGTAAGCAATATTCACCTCAACACCTCGGCTCATCTCTTTTATTGCTGACAGCCCTGAAAATCCATCCAAGAGCTGCAAATACTCAGACAACACTTGAAATGCCTGTCCAGTGATGAAATTTCAGTTAAGAACAATTCGAATAGTAAGTAGCGATCTATGAACAAGCAGGAGAAATCACAGACTCAGAGGCCACCTTGCAGTAATCCCCCTCTTCAACGAGTGTTTCAAGTGATGTTTGCATATCCAACGCATGGCGAAGTTCTGTCAAAGCAGGAAGCATGTCCTACAATTACCAAGAGCACGACATGATGAGTCCACATTGGCATGCAATTATTTCTTTAAGATTATCCCCAAAGAAATCAAAGACAAGAACAGACGGCCAATTTGCCAAAAAAAAAGCTAAAAGCAGTTTTGTACATAAATACAGTTTTGTTGACCTCCAAGGAATCAGCAAATGCAGAAGTTGAGCAAAAAATGATGTGACTATAGCTCAATGTTTGATCTTAAATGAAGCTTCAATCGAACTATTATCGAGAAATTTTGATGAACGAAAGCATGAACTTTCAGACAAGGTAAAACACATAACAGATCATCAATGGTCGCTCCAAGCCTGATTTCTCCTCATAAGGGTTAAAAGCATCAATGATCAAAACAGAATCATATCTTACAGATCACTGATTAGTTTTCTTCTTGTCGGAGCCGTTATCGCTTAAGTCAAATAGCAAATTATCTCACCAAAAAAAAAAAAAGCTATCATCAGAACTCTAGCTCAAATTAAGTTGCATGGGAATCTTTCTAGTTGAATAACCATGTAACAATAAGATCAAAGATTAAATCATTCCTTTTTCAAATCAGGTCGCTAGACAGGTTGCTTTCTTATCCATGTGCTCTTATTGCTTTGGTTCTCTTGAAATCTTTCTTAGTTGCCATTCTTTTTTCTTCTCTTGCTCATTCAATCTGTGAAAGATTAATCATTTCTCTTATACAATCTGGAGTGCTAAATGCCCAAGGGCATTATTTCAAAAATAGAAAGTGCAAGCTTTTCTCTAAACCTTCATGTAGAATAAGACAAAATCATTAATCCAAAGTGCTCTCAAAATAGCAACTTCAACCAAAAATTTCATTGTTACTTCACGAACAGATTCAAAGCTAATCCTACCACTGCTTCTAGCAAGACTTTCATTGTTTGATCATCAATGCCATATGTACCACCTTATTTATCCCAAGGCATTCTCCTCTCTCAATTTCATTTTCATGGGTAAATGAGAGAATCAAAAGAAAAACCGTCAAGCATATAATAATTTCCTAGAGTGGCAGAAGCAATGGATTTACCAACAAAACAACAATCATATCACTAAGTGACTAGGAACAGCAACAATCAGCTAATGTAACAGATATAAACATCAATAATGCTAAGGTAAATGGCTGGATGAGAATACCAAAAGTGCTTGTTTCTTCTTTGAATTAGAATTAACAATTAGATCCCTTGAAACCTCATTCATTGATGAGGTCAGATGCCTCCGTCCATTCTGGAACATAGAACAAGAATGACCATGAGAATCAGCTGTTATATGGTGGACAACAGCGACATGAGATCAAAGATGCACATTGTTTTGAAGATCGAGCTCATTATAAAGGAAATTAAATATGGATAGTTCATGCACATCGTTTGTTTTATGTGCATTCAGATTCTCACCATGCAGATGACAGTCGCAACCTTCAAGTCCTTCTCAAGTTCCCTCACCAAATCCATTCCCTTCACTGTCCAAAAACAAAAATTACTATGTATACAAATCTCCGAACAATAAATGGTACCAAAATAAGATATATTCTTAATGTCTGCAATAATATCAGAGGTCAATGGCAGCAAATGAGAGAATCACGTTTGCATTGATCTTATATAGACACAGATACAGGTAATATCCATACTCTAGTACAAAGAATTACAGAGGAACTGGAAAAATTTACTGACACATAATATAAAATATGTTTCGGTAAATAGAAAAGCAAGACCAGATTTCCCATGATGAAGACTATACCTCCTAAGCAAGTGTATATTGAAAAAAAGGTTAAGCAGTTCTATGTAGTCAGTAAACTACACAGCAAAGCCAAAGTTTCCTTTCAAACTGATTCCTCTTAATTAATGTTCGCAAACAGTTTCTTTTGGCACCAGCTACTTGTCTGGTCATTCCATTTTCTTCCGAATTGTGAAACTACAAAAGGAAGAAAATGAGACATAGGGAAGAGAAAACTAACCCATCACTTCATGATGCTCCATAACATTGCGGGACAAGCATTCTGAAGCTCTATCAAGTTGTGCTAACCTAAGAGTTGCCTGCAAAAATAGCATATCCCGAAAAATTAAGATGACTGTATTTTGATAATTTTTTTCCATGAACTTATCAGTGATTCAGAAAACATTTTATATTGACTATTAAGAGAATAGGAAGAGTCAATCAAATGAAGTATCCCAAACAAATGCAGCATTGGCAAGACCCAAGAGACCCACAGAGCTGAGATGAAGAGATACCTGTTTCTCAAAATAGGCCAACTCATTTTCTTCTCCAGGGATGTGCTCTAAGATATGCCTCACTGGATCGAACTCCTAGAATCAATGATACAAGTAGCCTTTGCATGATATACTTAGTAAATGTCTCCAAGGAATTATTAAATTTAGAGTCAACTATAGTCCTTTGTTTGGGAAAGGAGAGGAAGGGGGCTTGATGAAAGAAGGACAAAAAAATTGGGTAAAATTTGAATTTTTTGTGAGAAGGAGTAGCCAATTTTCTTCACCCATTTTGTTCCCATCTGCCAAAAAAAGCCTAAATGTAAAGAACAAGATACAAAAATAAAATCCTTTTCTTCCTTTGAATGCAGATGTCACTCCTACATTCAACTATATCCCCAAAACATACAACCAGACGACAACTAAGCCTTGCCTTCATCTCAGAAATGCTAGAAAGAGAACACCGTCTAGACAATCTTTCTATCTTAATCAGAAGTAAACTAAGCTGCCTAACCTTTTTTTTTTTGGTCAACAAGCTGCCTAACCTTTAAGTGTATGAAAAATGAAAAGCATCGCCCAATTGATTTCTCAAAGGTCATCCATCCCACTAAGCCCTTCTGCTTCCAACCAGCATCAACACCCCCAGAAAAATATGTGTGCACGTCTGTGTACCCAGGGAGCCTTTGGGAAAAGGGAAAAAAAGAGTGCGTACAAAATAACACCTCTTCATAGAATTCTTCTTCCAGCTCTGCAACCGGAGGACCAGGAAGCCTGCTTCCATATATTGAGCTCAACTCTGACGAACTTGAAGAGAGAGTGAACCTTTCGTGAGGGGGCAGTCCTGCCAAAGCACGAGCTACAGCTGCTGCTGCAGCAGCTCGAGCTGGAACCTGTAAAGGAGTTGCTAAGCTTGCTAACTTAGGAGGGTAAAGGAAAACATGGAGATGTCTTCTGATGAGCTGATACTTAAAACTTGGACTGAAAAGAGCACTCAAATATACATAAGGACACAACCAACATCATCTTTCTACAGCATTTGGATTGGAATTTATAACAATGACAGTAGGCAGTAGAACCATTACGTTGTTTCACTGCATCACACACCGGGCATGTCATGCATGCCACATGGTATACAACATTGCAAGTTAAGTTAGTACACATGTAGACGCAAAATGTCCATTCACCAAGCAAGAGAGATGGTGAGCTCTTGATTCGCCAGAATTGTCACTTTTCACCATACATTGCACGAAGTATCCTTTTAACTCCATACAAGCAAAAATGACAAAATGCCAATACAGCTCAACCTATACATCCGTTTAGCTCACCATAGATTGCATGAAACATCCTCATACTTCCTATTCTCATTCGGCCTGTTTGTACAATTCCCACAGGTCGATATTCTATTAACTAACTTAAACCCTCTAGGCTCAACCGCACCTTAGAAAATCCTGTCCTATTTGATCACTTATCAACAGTTAAATCAAACATATCCAAATCAAACCACAATGATTCGTGCTGGCAGGATACCTTGCACATCATTTTCCTTTTCCAATTACACACAATCTTCTTTTTTTTTTTTGCCAGCATTTACACACATTCTGCCCCACCTAACTAGACACTTCACTCCAAAGTGAGGCGGCCCCATAACCAATACAATCAGCTACAGGGACACGCACATCCGGAATCCAATGACGCGGCACTCAATTCGGATCGGAGCATTGAGGATTACCTCGGGGCGATCGGGACCGGCAGGAAGGAGGCCGAGCAGCCTGGCGGACTGGACGGAGCTCAAAATCTTCTCCCCCACCTTGGACAAATCCATGCCGCCTCCTTGGAACAACAGGAAGGGGACCAGGAAGAAAACCCTAGAGCTCTGGAACCCACCCTCGCTCAAATCGCCATCGAACAGGAAAGGATTGCCCAGGACGGTGCCGAAGGGGAACAGATTCGGCTGCATCCTAGCTCGAAGCTCCAAGATCGTGGCCCGGGAGTCCCATCGTCGGCGGCGAGCGGGCGGAGGGATCTTAGGTTGGGCGGGGCCGAGGTCCGGCGTGCATCGGAGGAGGAGGACGAGGATTTTTCTGCTCGCTTCTTCGTCTTCCTTGGTACGTGACGAGCGAGATCAGAGGCTGGGGAAAGCGCGACGCGAGCGAGGTCGGAGATGATGATGTGGAAGTTTTCTATGGGTGGAATTGTCTCCGCTGATGCTGATGCAGTTGGGTGATTAACGTCGTTTGAAGACTTTGTGAAGAAGCTCTCTTGCTGACCCGTCTTTTGCACGACGAGTACTTGTGACTTGCGAGGTGCAAGTCTACGGTAAATGAAAATATGAGCGATTATATCACTTAAAAAAAATTAAAGGGAAATTTCAATTAAGGATCCCAAGCGGGGTCAAATTCTCAAAAAAGGATCCAAAGTGAATATTGTGTCAAATAAGGGTCTCAAATGCTCAATCAGTTTCAAATAAGGACCCAAAGTGCCCAAAACGTCTCAAAAAAGGACCTGGATCCCTCGCCGGCCGGAATACCCGCCGGCCGGCGAGAAATTTACTGTTCCGGCACCGGAACAGTAACTTTTTAAAAAAAATTTTTTGTTTTTCCTTTTCTGTTTTTTTATTTTCGTTTTCCTTTTTTTTTTCTTCCTCCGCCGGCCATAGCCGGGGCCGGCGGAGGTCGCCGGCTTCAGGCGAGGCTGCCCTCGCCGGCGTCGGGCGAGGGCCGCCCTCGCCTGGGCTGGGCGAGGCCGGCCTCGCCGGCATCGGGCGAGGCTCGCCCTCGCCAGCGGCCGGCGAGGCCGAGCCTCGCCTGCAACTGGCGAGGCCGACCTCGCCCGACGCCGGCGAGGCCGGCCTCGCCCTCGCCTGCAACTGGCGAGGCCGGCCTCGCCCGTCGCCGGCGAGGTCGAGCCCTCGCCAGATCGGGCGAGGCTCGCCCAACGCTGGCGAGGGCGGCCTCGCCTGAAGCCGGCAACCTCCGCCAGCCCCAGCTATGGCCGGCGGAGGAAGAAAAAAAAAAAGGAAAACAAAAATAAAAAAATAATAATAAAAAGTTACTGTTCCGGTGCCGGAACAGTAACTTTCTCGCCGGCCGGCGGGTATTCCGGCCAGCGAGGGACCCAGGTCCTTTTTGAGACGTTTTGGGCACTTCGGGTCCTTATTTGAGACTGATTGAGCACTTCATGCCCTTATTTGACACAATGTTCACTTTGGATCCTTTTTTGAGAATTTGACCCCACTTGGGGTCCTTAATTGGAATTTTCCCAAAATTAAATGAATGAGTGAAAATAATTTTCATCGTTCATAAAGATATTTAAATATAAATTATTATCGATAATGAAAGTATTTTACATTAATTAATTATTTTAAGCGATCTAATAAACGATCATTTTTATTTTATTTTTCGCAAAACAAATAGAGTTTAAGTGATAGTATATTGAGATGCTAAACGCTTGAATGCAACGGCACAAAATTATCGGTACATGCGTCATAGGTCGATACTTTAGATTGCTAATCATGCGACACTTAGACCTTGAATCGACTTGTGTTATTCAATTCTTAGATGATATAAACGAGCGGGCACTTTATTTATACATGAGTGCACTTCTTTACAATGTTGATTTCCTTTCTATCTAACGGTAAGATCCAATCCCCTTCCCTTTTATCAAACCGGGCAACATTTAGACGTTGAGCTACACCTTGAATTGCATTGTATTGCTCAATTCTTTGATAATCCGAATGAGGGGAGGGAATCCTATTTATATTATGAATCCATTTCTTTACAATCATTAATTTTCTTTTGATCTAACGGTGAAGATCCAAGCTCCTTACCTACCACTTACCCATTGTTTACAAGTTGAAAAATCGCTAGATACAAAGATACTCTAGATTACCAAACCAATGCTTGGCCTATCTCTTCAGTCGGACGAGCCCAATGACCTTTTGCAACACGCGAAACATGTTCTCGCTTGAAACTTGAAAGGGATTTATGTCGAAGTATCGGTAATGGCAGAGGATGCCGATTTATCTTCGCTATTGCCGGCAATGGATCTCGCTTTTTCTCAACATCTTCGTGATTCAATTCGAACATGACTCGACACCCTTATCTAACGTCTCTCCGACATTGGCAAAACAACGGAGGTGTCGATCTTTCTTCACTTCCGTCAAAACATAACTGCCGATCCAAGCAGGGTTGGTCGGATCAAGGGCGAGTCACAACATGAGAAGACAGCATTTTTCCCTTAGCTTTGGCTCCACGTTGGATGCTCCTTGCGATAAAGTCGAGTGACTATTTTTCTCGCTCGCAAGCTGGCAAAAGGGAACAAAGATTGACAAGCGTGCACGTTAAACTAGTTTCCAAGACTCTAATTGAGATTGACCGTCTTTAGCTCATCATAAAAATTAATGTGATTTTGACTCCAAATGCTTCAAATAAACGGGCGGCCCAATTATTCATTGATCTTCTCTATGAAAGAGGTATTTGGATAATGGATAATTAGACATGATCAATAGGCGAAATAAAGAAAGCTTAATATCGAGCTTAAAAGCCTATGCTCGGACTTGCTCATAATTTCAAAAATACTAAAATTGCCATATACAATTGATTGGGCTTGTGCGGTTTAGGACGTTAGCATGGAACCACCGACTTTGCCCTTCGGGCCAACCGAGTGTAAGTGGGCACAGGTGGCTACTACCTCCTTATCGTCTTTGTTCAATGATATTCTTGAACTATTTATAAATATTCAATCTAATTCTTATATTTCAATTTGTTCAATCTAGTCTCTCAAGAGAAAATTGTCCAAAAAGTCCTAAACTTATTGCACTTTTGTCAATTTAGTCATAAACATTTTCACTTCTTGTCAATTAAGTTCATCCGGCCAATTTTGGCTAGCAGTCGCTGACATGGCAATTTTTAAATGTTTTTTTTGAATTTTTTCTTTTTTTTCTAACTTCTTCCCTCTGGCTGGTCCGGTGACCGGCCAAAGGCGAGGGCTGACGGGGGCGAGTTTCGCCGGCTCCGGCGAAGCTCACCCCCACCGGCCACTAGCGAGGGCGAGCCTTACCGGGCCCTGGCTAGGTGAGGTCGCCTTGCCCAGCAAAGGCGAGGCCCACCTCGCTGTCACCATCTCCCTTGCCTAGGTCGCGACGGCAAGGCCAGCCTCGTTCACCCAGCTAGGGGACAATGAGGCTCGCCCTGGCTAGTGATCGACGGGGGCAAGCTTCTCCAAAGGCTGACGAGGTCGCCACTGGCCAATGAGGCTCGCCCTCGCTAGTGATCGGCGGGGACGAGCTTCTCCAAAGGCTGACGAGGTCGCCACTGTCGATGAGGCTTGCCCTCGCCAGTGATGGGCGGGGACGAGCTTCTCCAAAGGCTGACAAGGTCGCCACTGGCCGATGAGGCTCGCCCTCGCCAGTGATCGGCTAGGGTGAGCTTCTCCAAAGGCTAATGAGGTCGCCACTAGCCGGTTCGGCGAGCTTTGCCAAAGGCCAGCAAGGTTGACCTCGTCGGCCAGAGGAAAGAAGGCCAAAAAAAAATTGAAAAAATAAAATAAAAACAAAAAAAGATATTAAAAATTACCACGTCAGCGTTGCTCGGATCGCTGGTGCCTACATCAACTCCGGGAGGCCAAAATTAGTTGAATGGACTCAATTAGCAAAAAGTAAAAAGATTTAGGACTCAATTGATAAACTTGAAAGGTTTAGGATTGAATTGGCAAAAATGCAATAGGTTTAAAACTTTTTGGACATTTTTCCCAATCTCTCAACTACACATAGCAAAGTCAAATAAGTCATTTGATACTATTCACTAGTTTCGTATTTACACTATAGCTCGAATTTTTTAATATCTTTTCATTTCCATCTATTTCCTTAAAACAACAAAAAAAAATGGGGATAAGGACACTAGGAGTGTCTTAACTTTTGTATGGCGCTCACTTGAGGGCCATAATTTTTTTTGGCTCACTTGAGTGCCAAAAATTTGAAAAAGTGATCACTTGAGTGCCAAATGCCATTTGGCAGCCGAAAAATCTGACGTGACTTCATCGGAGCTGACGTAGATAATATTTTAATATTTTTTAAATGTTTGAATTTTTTAATTTATTTTTTTAATTTTTTTTATTTTTGCAAAAAAAAATTTCAATGCCAGCGAGGGTTACCGGTGACCCTCGCCGGCTGTGAAGGCCTCGCCCAAATTTGGCGAGGGCCATCATGCCCTTGGCTGCGAAGGCCCTGGGCGAGGCCGTCGCGACCTCTAGTGAGGCGGCAGAGAGCAAGGCAGCCTTGCCAAATCTGGCAAAAGCCTTCACCGTCGCGGGTGAGGCAGCCTCGCCAGATCTGGTAAGGCCTTTGCCACCTTGCCCACGTCAGCGAGGCCGCGATGGCCTCGCCAAGGGCTTTCGCGGCCGCGAGCAAGGTGGCCTCGCCAGATCTGGCAAGAGCCTTCACCACAGCAGGTAAGGCGACCTCGCCCGATGTGGCGAGAACCTCGTCGCCGCACCCACGACCGATGAGGTCGCAATGGCCTCGCCAAGGGCATTCGCGACTGCAGGCTAGGCAACCTCGTCGGATTTGGTGAGAGCCTTCGCGGTTGCAGGCGAGGCAGCCACTGGCGACCCTCGCCAACCTTGAAAAAAAAAAAGATAAAGAAGAAAAAAGATAAAGAAAAATAAATTTTAAAAAAATCAATAAAATAAAATAACATTAAAAAAATTCACGTCGGATGAAAAATTGGTTAAAAAGTCCATGTCAACTCATTTGCCAGAAATGGCACTCAAGTGGTCTATTTTTACCATAAGCGGCATTCAAATGATCTATTTTACTCCGATGTGTCACTCAAATGAGTAAAAAAAAGTTATGGCATTCAATTGAGCACCGTATTAAAGTTATAGTACTCCTAATGTCCTTATCCCCAAACAAATGTCATCTTTTTACTAGCTCATCGCCTTTTTCTTCCTTTATAAACAATACGATAGTTACATTTAAGCAAATTTTTACTCATGATCTATAATAGTACAAGTAAAACCTCGTTTGGAGTTATATCGGATTGATATTCTTTTTATTTAAAAAATAAGTGTTTTTATTTAAAAATGATATTAATTTATCTATAAATATTTGTACTTGTATTAATCTAATTCTTATCCTAAATTTTCGATGGATAAAATTCAAACTTTTGTGTTTCTTATTTTCTAAATAAAATTTAGTTAAATTTGTAAATTAGGAAATTAAAATAACAAGAATATCAATCTAGTACAAACTCTATGGTGTTCTACTTTTGCTATTATAGAGATTATGTTAAAATATACTTAAAATAGAACTATTGTTATAATTATGAAAACCAAAAAGGTAAGAACGTAATGAAAAGGATAGCATGGATTTTTTATGTTGTGGGAAATAAATGGAAATGAAAAGATATTCTAAAATCTTGGCCACAGTGTTAATTTGAAAAATAATGAATAGTAATGAATGACTTATTTGACTTTACTATGGATAGTTAAGAAATTAGATTGAACAAATTGAAAATTTAATGATTAGATTGAATAGTTATGAAAAATTTGAGGATCTTATCGAGCGAATTGAAAGTCCAAGGATAATATCGCACATTATGCCATAGTTTAGGAACTATTAGAGCCGCTTTCCGTTACATATGTTTTTAATCATTTTCAGTTTTTTTACATTTCTTATAAACATTTTGTATAAGTGAATTGAATTTTCCAAAGGTAAGGATTATTTAAGTACTTTGAACATTTCAACTTTTACTCTTGAAAAATTATTTATCAAGACTGCTATACTTTAAGATAAATGATGAAAAAACATATATTGTTCTCATATATGGGAACCTCGCTCAAAAAAGACGAGTGGAAGTAGCCAACTCAAAGAACATTCAGTTTGATTGTCATTTAAATGAAAGGGCAAGTGCAATAGATGATAACTAGCGATTAATCAATCAATTATAATGTACTAAAAAAATTTCATGTTAAAACCTGCAGAAGTTGCTTGAGTGATGAGTATGTCAGTCTTCCTTTCTTTCAAGACCTGTGTTCAAATCACCACTCTTCTGCATTCTCTTTCGGCCACCCTCGAGAGTATGGACCCGTGCGATTTCAGTAATTACCCGATGCATGTGGAACGAGAGGACTTAGCACACTTGGTTACCACCTGATGAGGAGCAGTCAAGCGCTCGAAGAATCTCTGGCGCTCCATCTACAAAGAGAAGAAAGAGAAATTACATGCAATTACTCTAGTACCATCTAAATGATGCGTCCTTGCGGACCCGAGCATCATGACGATGGAACATGAACTCCATTCACATAATTACCACAGTGTGCAAACTATTGCTTGATGTCGATGGAATGTGGTGTCGAGTCCAGTCACGGATGGTCCTCTCGACTACTTTTCCCCGACATCGCGGTTCCGTCGCTACTGTCAAAGGATGTAGGGAAGGCCTCACAGCACACACACCCACGCTAAATTTTCAAAACAAAAAAAAGGGAAACAACATAAATGGTTCTTAGACTTTGATTCAATATGTAATATCGTTTTCAATTTAATTTGTTCAACATTATTCATGAACTTTGATCTAATATTCAATGTGGTCCGTAAACTTTTAAACATTTTCATATAATTTATTGACAGCATGAAATAGTTACTAATAGTTCATATAACATATCGAACAAATTAAACTTCTAGGAACGATATCACACATTGGGCCAAAAATCAAGGATCACGCTGCATAAATTAAAAGTTCGGAAACGACATTACATATCGGATCAAAGTTCAGAAACCCTAATCACAACTAGCCATAATAAGAAAAATAGGACAGTAATTTCATTGGATTTCAAGCCCACAAGAACACAATCACCACAACAAAAAGGGATACGTAAATAGTTTCTGAACTATATGAAAATATAATTCTCAAATTACATCGAGCAAATTAAAAATTTAGAGATCAAATTACATATTAAGTTAAAATTCATATATTATTTGTATCATTCTCCCACATAAAAACTAAGGCAACGTATGTCCCGTCACCATCAGAAGCAGCGAGCTGAAATTTTTGAAGGTGACGTCCCGTCCATGGTAGCATGCACCCCAATAGGCTTTTTCCTAGCAATAATACCCCATCATAGTCAAAATGCCACGGTTCGTCTCTACCAAAGATGAACTTTCAATATCAAATGCGACCGTGCAATAATATTAGCTCCCTTCTTTATTTCAAGGGTCCCAAATAGAATTAGATCAACTCAATCGAAAACGTCATGATAAAGCGTATTAAAACCGGCCTTTGAACAAGATAAATCAGATATCCGTTTTTGGAAGATTGCCAATAGCTTGACCCGCCACCGCACCTCCGATCTCGTCGAACCTCGACATGCCCTCTCCGGCTCCCCAACTCGGGCTCTCTTTTTCCATTTTTCTTCTCGGTCACAAATTGCCCGAAAAATTACGACATAAAAAAAACATTTTTATTACAAGATCATCGACACGCGCACTTGAACATAGGTCGATTGTCCGAATCATCATCTAGTCTTTCTTCCAACCAAGGCCAGGCGCAAAAAAGGAAGGAAAGAGACGACGGGCAAAGTGGACCCAATGAGCAGCGGCCAGGTGGCACCCAGAACACGTCATCTCGTCGCGCTCTCTTTGTTGGCTAGCAAATAAATTAATTCGAAGCAACCGTTAATCGGATTTCCCCCGTGGAATTCCCCAAAATAGACCTCCCGGGACATATCATCCCCTGCCTCCTCTAGGACCCGCGAAGGCCCAGCTCCCAAACACAGCAGATCTCTCTCTCTTTCTCTCCCCCTCTCTCTCTCTTTCTCTCATCATTCTCTCACCGGGCTCCGTGACCGGCGATCGCTATGCAAATGGCTCCGATACCGGCGGAGAACGGCGTCGAAGGCGACGACGAGCGGGAAGACGAGGAGGCAGATGAGGACGAAGAGGAGGAGGAAGACGAGGAGGAGGAGGAGGAGGAGGAGCCGAGGCTCAAGTACCAGAGGATGGGAGGCAGCATCCCCTCGCTCCTCGCCAACGACGCGGCGTCGTGCGTCGCCGTCGCCGAGCGCATGATCGCCCTCGGCACCCACGGCGGCACCGTCCACATCCTCGATTTCCTGGGAAATCAGGTATAATCTGCGGGAATTTAGCGCGCGACGCTGCCGTTCGATTTTACGCTTTCTAGGAGCTGTCGGATTCGCGGAGCTCGAACGCTTTGCTTGTGACTTGATCGTTTTGGATCTAAATTCTCGTTTCTTTTTTTTCGCGGCGATCGAGCTGATTATTGTGGAAAGTGTAAGGTGAAGATCGGGTTGCGGAAATCCTCTTTATTAGCTCGTGGAGTGAAGAAGCTATTAGTGTTCCAATTTACTTCACAATCAATTTGTGCTGGACTGCCGTTCATTCAATGCTCAATTCGCCCGATCAGTTTCCACCATAGCTGTGCTAGTTTTAGCTTCCTTTTCAAGAACTACGTCCTGTGCAACTTATTCACCAAATCTGCGCTTAACTTTGTGGATATAAAGCTCGCTTTCTAATAGTCGATAGGCAGTTTTTCTGGCACAAATTGTTTGAGCCAACTCACCGTCTTCGACCTATATTAAGACTTACCTCATAGGCGAAGCTGTCTTTTCAGTGTCACACATGCGTCAGTGAAGCACAGTTTAGGTGGTAGTCCTTTGAGATTTGCTACAGGACACTTCCTGGTTATCAGGGAAAAGAGCCTTTGTATATCAGTGCAAGTTTCTATTCGCTGGAGTGTAATTTAGTATCTAGCATTCATGAACTCATAAAATAGATAACTATTTTGGGAGTGTCACGTTATTGAATAAGTACCAATGCATCCCTCTATCAGAGTGGAACTGGCTTTCTGAAACTACTTATGATGTATATGACATGTTGCTTACATCAATTATGCATTTTATTGGCTGTTAACTTTCTTGTTTCCCTTTTTCAGAATTTCTGATTTTGAACTTGATATGAGGACATAAGTTTTCCATGGGCCACATATGAGGTGCTAAGATGTCATCATTTCAAATACGTGGCCTTCTTATCAGTTTTTGAATGAAGAGAAATGTATAATAATAACTTGAGGGTCCTTTTTCTTGTTATCAAATCATGATCTCTACCCCGGGTGCTGTAATTTTTCTTATCTTTATTTTGTGAAGTATTTTTAGATTGTCTGTCTGTCTTAGTCTCATTATTATGCAGGTTAAGGAATTCGCTGCCCATACAGCCGCTGTCAATGACCTTAGTTTTGACACAGAAGGTGAATATATAGGAAGCTGTTCAGATGATGGATCTGTTGTGATAAATGGCCTCTTCACTGATGAGAGAATGAAGTTTGATTATCACCGTCCAATGAAGGCTATTGCTTTAGATCCTGATTATGCGAAAAAAGCATCCAGAAGATTTGTAGCTGGTGGTTTGGCTGGTCATTTATATTTTAACATGAAGAAATGGTTAGGCTACAAGGACCAGGTCTATAAAACACTGATCTATAGATTTTAAAGATACTGGTATATTGTTTGATCCTGCTGACTGGAAGTAGCTTTTTAGGTTTTGCACTCTGGCGAAGGTCCAATTCATGCAGTGAAGTGGAGAACAAGCTTAATTGCTTGGGCCAATGATGCTGGCGTCAAAGTTTATGACTCAGCCAATGATCAGCGTATAACATTTATTGAGAGGCCTAGAGGAAGCCCGCGTCCTGAGCTTTTGCTCCCTCATTTGGTTTGGCAGGTGAGTTTACATATGTAAATGGTTGCTCTAGAATTGTGCAAGTGTTAGATAGGTGTTGCTGCTAGTGTTGCTGAAGAGTTGCAGCAACCCTCTTTTTGCTATAACTGTCCTTAGATGGTTTGTTTTCGGCAACAATTTATTTCACGGTCTGCCACCTCTTGATGATAATCAGGACGATTCACTGTTAGTGATTGGCTGGGGAACATCTGTGAAAATTGCATCCATCAGAACTAATTCGCATAAAGTTGCCAATGGTACCTATAACCATATTCCAGCCTCCACTACGAACCAGGTGGATATCGTGGCATCATTTCAAACAAGCTATTACATATCAGGGATTGCTCCCTTTGGTGACTCTTTGGTTGTTCTAGCTTATATCCCGGGGGAAGAAGATGGGGAGAAGGACTTTAGCAGCAATGTACCTTCCCGTCAGGTACTAACTCTCAAGTCCACCCACTGTTGTCAGCATTTTTGTTTTGCAGAATTCAAAGTTCAAACAGCATCTCTCCTTTTTTTCCATCATGTTTGGCATGCTAGTAATGAGGAACTTCGTGTATGATTAAATTTCTTAACTCGGATCCCATAATTTAAGAAAATTTTGGCAAAAACTAGCATCCCTACATAATATGTGCACCCTCTTCGGCTTTTTGGTGTATGGAGCAACTTGTTGGAGGTCTACTATGCCCTAGCATATTAGATTTCTTTCAATTATGACGGTCAACAAGAAAATAAAAGTATCTAAATCAAAAACCATCTGAACAGTACTTATGTGAGTCATTTCTATGAAAAACAGGGAAATGCGCAGAGACCAGAAGTGCGTGTAGTAACTTGGAACAATGATGAACTGGCTACAGATGCCCTACCTGTACATGGTTTTGAGCATTACAAGGCCAAGGACTACTCCCTTGCTCACGCTCCTTTCTCAGGTTATTAAACTTGTGGCTAAAATGCTGTAGAAAAGATTGATTATGCTTAAACGCTTGAATGCTGTTATATTTGAAAGCAGGTAGCAGCTATGCTGGTGGTCAGTGGGCTGCTGGAGATGAGCCATTGTATTATATTGTGTCTCCCAAAGATGTGGTTATAGCAAAGCCTAGGTCAGTCTTATTAATCTTTCTTGTACTTTCTACTAGGTACTACCCTTAATTTTTTATTTTGTTTCAGCTGTAAATAAGGTGAATATGTGAGGTCATTTTCCTTCTTTTGGTTTCTGGGTAATGCTTGGTGGGTGGAGTGGGGCAGGCTTATGTGGTACTGGATGCATTAATTCTTGGTTGATTTTTTGGCTGATCCTTTAACTTACTTGGCAGCTATGCTTTACTCTAGCGCATTTTCCAGCAACACTAATGTTTTTCTATTTGAATTTCCAATGCATGCTCAAAGTTAATAAACCTTGGAATGTGTGATTGCTAGGGATGCCGAAGATCATATCTCATGGCTTCTGCAGCATGGCTGGCATGAAAAAGCTTTAGCAGCAGTGGAAGCTGGTCAAGGACGCAGTGAACTTCTTGATGAGGTGCTTCTATATCATTTTTACTACTTTTTTATATGAGGGAGAGTTTGCTAGTCTAGCGACTCTCTTTTTCCTTCTCTGTGTTTATTTTTCTCCATTTGTGTGTGCACAAGAATATTGTACATATTTGTTTCTATCAGAGATAGAGCACTTAAAAAACATGAAGTTGATTGAGTGAATTTTTCATGGCTCGTCATTTGTTGAGTCTCACCCCCTTTACTCAAGATTGTCTCTACTTCTTCCAAGTTCAAATCTTTGAGGTGCTGGGCTTTGACATTGTTTTAGACATGTTTTTTGGTTCGTGGCATCTAGATCTCATGCTTAATGGTCATGATGAGATGGTAGATGAGCATTCAGCTCTAAATAATCAATTACCTGTGAAGTTAGTATATGCATAGTCATTAGTCTTTGATGTTTTCTTTTTTACATATTCCTTTTGTCATCTTGCTCAAGTTTTCAAGATATAGTGTCTATGGAAGGGTACTTAGCTGCTGCTTACTCATGCTTTCTTGACTGTTTTTCAATATGCACAGGTAGGATCCAGGTACCTTGATCATTTGATTGTGGAAAGGAAATATGCTGAAGCTGCTTCTTTGTGTCCAAAATTGCTGCGTGGATCTGCTTCAGCATGGGAGAGGTAAGTGACGCTGTCTACAAGTTGTTTATGGATAATTCATTGTTGACGATAGTTGATAGGTGTCTGTTTGCACAGATGGGTTTTCCATTTTGCACATCTACGCCAGCTTCCTGTTTTGGTTCCATATATACCAACAGAAAATCCAAGGTTGCGTGATACGGCATATGAGGTTTGTTGGCTAATTATCATAAAAAAAAAGGGTTATTTGTTTGGTAAACTTGTTTTCAGTCGGTTGAGTTGTTTATCAGTTTGCATATTCAATTATATTGCTAAATATCCCCGTGGATTGTCTCCAGTTGCCAGTAATCACCTTTACATTATATCACACCGGCCAGTCCTTTTATTTTTATTACTATTTATATGGATGATTTACCAAGAGAATCTTGGATTCTAGTAGAAGTCTAGTGTACTGGAAGTGCAGACATGGTTCCTGGGTCTAGTGTCAAACAGGCTCCTACATTCCTGAATAAATCACTGATGACATTGCCCACATTCAATCATTGCAAAAATCTTTTTGTGGTTTTATTAGGTAACGAACTTCTAGTTCTTACATGACATGTCAATTACAACAAAAGATCTGAATAGATACTGTTCATTTGGTCCCCGTTTTATATTCCGATGAAACTGTATCTACATTTTGGACTTTTCTAAGCATTTTACAGCGGTTCTTGAACAGTTAGGTTTCACTTCCATCATCCCATGTTTCTGTACGATTTCCATGAAAAAAAAAAAGGAAGTGCATAACTCCCAGAGACATGCTACGAACTTTTTAGTCAGGGAACATTTACGGTTATTTTTTTTTTTTTTTGGTAAGGTGATTTACGGTTATCGTACTATACCTAGACAAAAATGATCCAACTAATTCCCAAAAAATACAAATTTGTATCAAATTCGAGGTTAAGAGGAAAGAAAATAGGGGAGCAAAGTATTTCTTAGTTTACTTAGTTTCATCATAATATTGGTGAATAAGACACTTGCTTTTTATGGTTTTTGTCTTGAGATATAGGTTGCCCTGGTGGCTTTGGCAACAAATCCGTCTTTCCACCATGAGCTATTATCAACTGTCAAATCTTGGCCACAAGCAATATATTCATCATCGCCTGTTATCTCAGCCATTGAACCACAGCTCAACACTTCATCCATGACTGATGCTCTCAAGGAGGTAGCTATATGAGGTTAGCTGTTAATCTAATTTGAGAATTTATGCTTGTAGCTTTTTAACTGTTCCCTTTGTGCATCAGGCTCTGGCAGAGTTGTATGTAATTGATTGCCAATATGAGAAAGCTTTTTCACTCTATGCCGATGTAAGTGCCAGCGAGAGTCAAGTGTATTCCTGGATTACACACAATGGCCAAGGAATATGCTGCTTGTGACTTCAATTGAAGCTGCTCTATGGAACTGATGCCTTTTTAATTACTTTTCAGCTTATGAAGCCGGAGGTGTTTGATTTCATTGAAAAATATAGCTTACATGAAGCCATTCGTGAAAAGGTATGGCAATGCTAGGCAATATTTAGGGCGTGTAAAGGCTTCTGGATGTAAACTGTAATATTATGTGAGTCGATTGGGAGTCTGGATGACTGTTGTTGTATATGACTCAAGGGAGGAAAATGCTAAAATTTCTGGGTTTGCATTTCTAATTATATTCAAGGCTGTGACTTTTGAGTTTTCTGGTCTAGATACTTGCATGCTTAGTTCAACCCTCTCTTTCTCTCCATGCAGGTTGTCCAATTGATGACGCTAGATTGCAAACGTGCAGTTCCTTTGTTGATTCAAAACAGGGATTTGATAACACCATCCGAAGTGGTTTCTCAACTTTTGAATGCCAGCAATAAGAGTGATTCAAGACATTTTTTGCATCTATATCTGCATTCCTTATTTGAAGTGAATCCCCATGCTGGAAGAGAGTTTCACGATATGCAGGTATGAATAGACAAAGAAATTCCTTCTTTTCTTTATTTTGCTTTCTTTCAGACGCAATGCTGTCGCATGCTTTTGGAGTGAGGTATATGTCTTCTGTATAATCTGAGCATATACTTCTTTACAACTCTTGGTTGGTGCCTTGCATGATATGATGTTCTTCCTTAATATTGTTTGCATGGATGATAACCATCCTGTCAAAGACTGTTGAACACAGCTCTCTGTATTCTTGACCAAGGCCACATCCTCTTCACTTCAGGAATGCTAAATGTACTCAAAGATCTTGTCCTTTTTTCAGATTGTTTTACCTTTTTTTTTTTTGCAAGGTCTCTGTGGTAATTTAAACAAACGATTTGGATCAGGGTTGCACCGTTAATGTCATCTCGATTTTTTAAAGAAGTTTAGAGAAAGATTTATCACATTTATCATTATTCCTCTGACAATGTTTAGAATTCATTTTCTACTTTCATATATGATCAAGTGTTGTACTTTTTTTTGTGATAGGTAGAGCTCTATGCTGACTTTGATCCGAAGATGCTGCTTCCTTTTCTTCGCAGTAGTCAGCACTATACACTTGAAAAGGTTTGGAAAGTTATTTCATGGTTGACCATAATGCTTTGGAAGTTGTTCAACCTATTAAACTTTCAAGACCAATTCCAGGCTTATAACATTTGTGTTAAAAAAGAGCTTATTAAGGAGCAAGTGTTTATACTGGGAAGGATGGGGAATTCAAAGCAAGCTCTTGCTGTCATCATCAACGATTTGGGAGACATAGAAGAGGTAAACCGCTTCTTTGTATGAAAAAAGCTTCTCTGGCCTAATTTTTTTGCTTAGTTCGTTTGTTATTTGTATTTCTCAAGTAGTCTAAATCTTGGTGTTAATACAAGCAGTACATTGTGCACAGGCTGTAGAGTTTGTGAGCATGCAGCATGATGACGACCTATGGGAAGAATTAATTAAACAATGTCTTGACAAACCTGAAATGGTACTGTGACATCTCTTCAATGTTACTAAAAACCTTATTGGGATTGCCGATAATCACATGCCAGTTATCTGAGCTTCCAAACATGTTTTCCATGCTTGGCAGGTGGGCGTGTTGCTGGAGCACACTGTGGGGAATCTCGATCCACTGTATATAGTCAATATGGTGCCAAATGGTTTGGAGATACCTCGGTAAGTACTGACTGAGAAAGTTTATTCTGGTTTTCCTTTCCTGTTGACATGATTCTCATGTTAAGTGGCTTGATTTTGCTTGTTACAGTTGCAAATCATTGTTTCCTTCATTATATCAAGATAATCCTCTTGAGTATTTTCCTTGTTCTTCAATCAATTGACAGGCTAAGGGATCGTCTTGTCAAAATCATCACTGATTACAGGACTGAAACATCTCTCAGACACGGGTGCAATGATATACTTAAGGTAAACCTTGGTTTACAATATGGAATCTCATTCATCAAAACCACTTTAAAAAATGCTTAATATTATTCTTCGTTTCTTAAAAACGGCAGGCGGATTGTGTCAACCTCTTGGTAAAGTACTACAAAGAAGCAAGACATGCTGTGTATTTGAGCAATGAAGAAGATGAGGCTCGAGCAAAGAAAAATGATAGTAAGGCTTACCAGGAGCCAGAAAAAGCGTCAGGTCTGAGAACTACAGGGGTAAAGTCCAAAACTAGGGGAGGCGCAAGATGTTGCATTTGTTTCGATCCCTTCTCCATACGAGATGTGTCTGTGGTCGTCTTCTTTTGCTGTCATTCGTACCACACAAGCTGTCTAATGGATTCCACATATTCGTATAGCGGCAAGAAAGGGACTAAGGAAGGCTCTTCAGAGCCCACGTCGCATTATGATTACGAGTATGAGTATGATGACGGTGATGAGGAAGATGAGGATGATGACCAGAACGGTAACAACCGCATGCGGTGTATATTATGTACTACTGCTGCCAGTTGATAGTGTCCAGTGTGTGCTTGACCTTGCATGAGAGGGTGTGTTGTCTCAGTCTTTCATGCCTGTAATTTTTGGTGTGCCACAGCGGTTTATTGGTTTATTTATTCTGTGGGGGCCTTCTTGTTTTTCTTCTGGTCTCTACTGATGAAGTGTATCATAGCAGTATTTTGCCGACTCTGCTTCTGGCATCATCACGATGCCTTGAGCCTATCTATCAAATGCGAGGACATTGGCGTGAGAGATTGAGAGGTTTCTAAGAAGGTCGATGTGCAGAAGAAGCCGACTTAGGCATTCTTGTGGCGGTGAGGTCATGGATGGTGAACTGCTCTCGATTGATTCTCACGCCACCCAGGCTGCTTGCGCTGTTTGATCGGGGGCGACTTTTCTGAGAGGGGAACAGATGAAAAATCTCGAAGAAAAGTGAATGCAAGGTCAATCTTCGACAAGCATGGGTGCAGGAAGAAGCTGGGTGCGTAATGGTCATGTTTCGCTGGGTGTAAAGCTTTGTTATTATCGTGTCGAGGTGAGCACTTACTCTTTGTAAATTTTGCGGTTTCAGCTTCAGCTGGAATGGCTACGGCTGCATACAGCGGGGCCGGTTGGTTATTATTAATATTTATATTTTTTGGGTGGGGCGAGTAGACGAGGCCACGAGAAAGAAAAGCTAGGACTTTGTGAGAGACATTTTGCCGAAGTTTTTATTTGGGTGTTGGTTACGCTCGTTAGGGTGCTTCCTTGCTGAGCTCCTAGATGGACTTTGTTAATTTCTGGGTATATTAGAGTTCATTTTTTGGGTGAGCATATGTTTGCAGCTTTCCTTTTTGTGGTAAGCCATGTTTGAGTCATTCATTCCTATATGTCGAGCATTGCTCAAATACTGCTTAGAAGCTAAGAGAGATTGACAACCTCCACGGGTAAGAGCATAACCCACTTTTGTAGCCACCAAAAGGAAACACCATGACTCGCTTTGGAAGAAAATGAATTGGGGATGGCCTTTCACGGGATTTTTCGTTCTTAATATCATTCAACTTCTAAATTTCTGAATTTGGATCTATTATGTATACATAGAGCCAGAACTAAGATGATAATGGTTCAAAATGTATTAAAGGCATTTACTCTTAAACTTTTCAATTTTGTTATAAAAACTATCCCTAGCTAGCAGTTGTTTCACCTCGAAAATGATTTTTTTTATTGAATTTGTAAAAAATGATTGGGGGTGCGCTTTAATGGGATTTTTCGTTCTTAATATCGTTCAACTTCTAAATTATGAAATTGGATCTATTATGCATACATATGGCCAGAACTAAGATGATGTGCGGTTCAGTGTTCGCGGTCTCGCACTTCTCTTTGGGGATAGTTATCCAAAATGTTCCAAATCAATTGTATGACAATTAATACAATCACAAACTCTTCAATTTTATCAATTTCGTCTTAAATATTATCCCTAGCTAGCACTTGTTTCCCCTCGAGAGTAGTAGCATGCCCGATAAACTTTGGCAAATTCTGACAAATAAATAAAAGGGAAAAGACCATAAAAAATCCCAAACTATGTCACATGTGACACATTTACCTTGAACTTTTTTTTGTGATACCAAAAACTCCAAACTATACTATTTATGATACATTTACCCCATTGTACTTTAGTCCATGGGCATTTTCGTCTTTTTTACTTTCTCTTTTTTTTTCCTTTCCGGTGAGGGCGGCCCTCGTCGGCGTCAGGTGAGGGCTGCCCTCGCCTGATCTGGCGAGGGCGACCCTCGCCGGCGTTGGGTAGAGGTGTCAAAATGGGTCTTAAACCCATATATGACCCATTTAAAAATAAACGAGTCATATATTGATCACTTTAATTTTAAAAAGTCAACCTTGAATGGGTTTTAAATTTTAAAGTTTAAAGATAAATGGGTTGAGTTTGAAACCCATGTCCAACCCACCTACTAGACCCATTCACACACACTCTCCCTCTTTACAAAAATGTTTAAAAAAAATCGAAATTTAATTATTTTTATTTTTTCTCTTTTTCTTTTATTTTTTTATTTTTTCTTTTTCTCTTCTTTCTTTTTATTTTTTTTTATTTCGGCCAGTGGTGGGCCACGGCGACCGGCCACTAGGGCAGGACAACCTCACCGGAGGTCGGCGAAGCTCAAGCTCGCTGGCCTCGGGCGAGGCTCGAGCCTCACTGATCTGGCGAGCCTCGAGCTCGCCTGATTCCGACGACCTCGAGGCTCACCCGATCCCGGCGAGGCCTCGGCCCACCTGTGGTCAGTTGCCAGCCACAGCGGCTGGCGATTGGCCAAAAATAAAGGGAAAAAAAGAAAAAAATAATTAAAAGTTTGATTTAAAAATTAAAAAAATATTAATATTATTAAAATGAATACACAAAGTAAAATCAAATCAGATTTTATATACCAAATATCGAAAAATATTTTCTAGTTTATTTTCAGGTTTCAGCCAAATGTTAGAAATTTTTTTATTTTCTTGGATAATGACTTTATGGAAAATATTTTCTAGAAATGTCGCATTTTTCGTAAAACAAACAGAACCTCAATTTTAAAAAAATTATAAAAACTTTTCACTAGCTTTGTATTACATAAAATGTTTTAGCAATATAATTTTTAAAAAAATCATAAGAAACAAGTATTCCTAGATTAGGTTAAATATAAAAGTGTTTTAGCAATAAGGGTCGGGTCAGGTATGGGTCGGGTCAGGTATGGGTCGGGATATTTAAACTATGAATAAATGGGACATAAACGGGTTAATGGGTCAATTTGGGTCGGACCATTTATGACCCAACCCAAACTTGACCCGACCCACCCGTTTAATAGGTCTAGCGTCGGGCGAGGGTCGCCCTCACTTGGGTGAGCGAGGGCAGGAAAAAAAAAAGCAAAAAAAACGAAAATGCTTATGGACTAAAGTACATTGGGGTAAATGTGTCACAAATAGTATAGTTTGAGATTTTTTGTGTCATAAAAAAAAGTTCAGGGTAAATATGTTATAGGTGGCATAATTTGAGGTTTTTGGTGGTTTTTCCCTAAATAAAAAAGCTTTGGCAAACGACGAGTCGTGTTAACGTCCCCGCTCGGTGGTCGTTCCTTTCACAACCTCGGTGATGCCGCTCGCCGCCGCCGAGCGGCCATATACCCCTTCCTTTCCGGTGAAGTAGCCGGAATCGCGCCCCGCCCCGACGGAATGCTCCGACTACTTGGAAGGGGCACAGCGAGCCGCCTCTCTAACCTCGGACGCGTCGGAGTCGGAGTCGAAGTCGGAAAGCCTCCATCTTCATCGGCAGCGCCGAAGAAGCAAGAGATGCTGAAATCCAATCGGTTGATCGGTCGAAGCTTTGCGAACAGAGCTTCGGCCCTGCGTCCTGAGGCGTTCGCACATGGCGACGAGGAGCTCGTCGCCTCTCTGCCTCCGCAGCATTTGGCCCGGAGGACCTCGGCTCGCTTCCTCGACATTTACCAGGTTTCTCTCTCTCTCCTTGTCCTTCGCGGCATCGACTCATGTCGGATCCGGTCGTACGAGAATGTTGTTGCAAGCTGATTATTTACTTTTTATTTTTATTTTGCCATCGGGTGTAGATGGGAAACAAGGCAGCGATCGAGAAAGAACGTGCCCGGCTGTAAGCTTTTTCTTTTGTTCTTGTCCTGTTTCTGTAAAATCTTGAGTTCCTGTGACCGACGATGTGTTCGAAATTCGACGATGGGTGACGTGCGATGTGGCGTAGGGCAGTGCGGATGAGATGAACAGAGGCTACTTTGCTGATATGTCGGAGCTTCGGAAGCATGGTGGTAAGGTAATTTAGTGACTCTTCATTGGTATCAAAGCTCACTTCACTGCCTTAAGTTGGTTTTGTGCTGGGTTTTCATGTATTGCAAGGGCTCTTCAATGCTTGATTTCAGAGACTTCGCTTCGTTTGGCGGCATTGATAGCCGGAGTTCCCGATTATTCGATATAGAGTTGAGAGGATATTTCCAGCAAATCATACCTAATTGCATTTTGTTCTTAAGTTTAGCAATGGATCTATTCATTTACCTTTGCCTTGACATCTTGGAATCTGGTAAAATTTGCTGTTTGAAGCAGCCTAACCCGAACATTTGTAAACTCTATACTGGGTGAATGATAACTATCTTATTTGAAGGAAGAACCGGTGTCGGTGCTTGTCATGAAACAGAAACTGATTGCATGGCTATACACATTATTAACTATGTGGCGTGTACGAACCAAGCGAGTCAAATGTGTGATTATGTAAGTTTTGTCCGGTTATCTGTATAGCCAATGTTGTTAGCTTTTCGATATTACTGTGGTGCAGATTGCAATGGCAAATAAAATCATAATTCCAGCAATGGCAGCTGTAAAGTTTCCCATCATCGAAGTCGATCGATCAGATGGCCAAAGTTTCAAGCTGCCCATCAGCTGCAGTGGCAAAAAAGTCAATCAAAACATGCCATCTGTCCCTAAGGCTACTTTATTATGTCTGTCGTTCCGAGCAAGCTCCCAGGTGGGTTACATGAATTTTTTTTTTTTAAAAGAAAAAGTGATAACTCACGACCGAAATTGGGTGCATGTCTGCGGCATGAAGGGGCTTATAGTTTCCTAACTTCTTTGAAGTTATGATGGCAGCTATAAATTTATTGCAGCTATGCATTGCCTTCTTTCCTGTATCATCAACAAATTTTGTTGAGTTCGATTATCAAAAAGCATTTTTTTGCCTTCTTTTATGGATTGGTTTGGAATGCCAACATCCTACTTACGGAGATGAAAAATATCAATGGAGTTTCCAAGGTGTTACTGGACATTTAAGCTTGCTCCTTGTTTATTTCTCTTCCAGAGTGCTAGTTCTACCAAGATGATTTTTCTTGATCTGTCACTTATTATTAACTGTTACCTTCTCTCTACTTGGCAGGCAATGATCGATTCTTGGGGTGTGCCTTTTCGAAATGCTTTCTGTGATAAAGAGGATGTACATCTTTGTGAGGTACAGGAATAATCTTTCTTTGTCCACCTTATTTGAGAGAAATTAAGCTGCTACATCTATAATAAACTCATAAATATGATTAAATCCTGAAAGAAAAATGAAAAGTACCGATGCTTCTCTTGAATCTTTTTCTTTCTGTTACTTGGAGCGAAATGTCAAGTTATTCTCTAAGCCACAGGACCTAGCTATGTTAAGCTTCATTCCCTCTTTATGGTGACTCCATCCATTCCTGGCAGACCAGGGGAGCATAGATGGCACTTGCTGTTTGTGATTGCCTCATAACACTTGCTGCTCTTAGCTATGGCTTCACTTCCATGTGATTGTTCTCTGTGGTCAACTTTTTGGCCGAAAAAGGCTCAATTGAGTTATTTTTGTTGACTGATGATCATGTTCAGGTGTCCTTCATTGATTCATGGTTATTATGTCGGAAACCAATTAAGCGACTGCTTCTCCGGATTATGAGAAAACCCAAAAGCGAGGATAATCAAGGTCCACTCAGGAGGCAGATTGTCTATTCATTTGGGGACCATTACTACTTCAGGAAAGAACTCAAAATAATGAACCTCCTCACCGGGTACAGATCTGCAAATTCCTCACTCATTTGCTTGCTATCTGCCCTTTCTTTCTTTTCTTTTTTTCACCTGAGCATTCCCATCGTGTTGTCTTCAGGTACGTATTCTTGCTCGACAAATTTGGAAGGATTAGATGGCAAGGCTTTGGCGCAGCAACTCCAGAGGAGTTGCCCTCCCTTCTCTCCTGCACGTCCCTCCTTTTGGAAGAAAAGTAAGGCACCCAAAAGTTCTTTTGCTGGATTGCATCTTTCTTTGTGCTCAACATTTTTCCCCGAACCTGTTCGCATTGAACTTGAGTTAGATCAACACTTAAGTGGCGAAAGGAAACAGATTTTGCAGTTTATCTTACAACCATAGATTTTTTGGGAGATGGTTTGTGTTCTTGAAGAGAAATAAATCCAGGTGGCGAGTGGACGTCCATTTCGACTGTACATCCCCTGCATACTGTACTTAGCATTAATAAATCAGCAGTCATTTACTTCTGGGTTTTCCAAACTGTAAGCACGGTAGATATCTTAGGCGTTCCTGCTGCGCTAATCGCGGTCCTTAATCTCATATCTCGTGTGCTGCTTCTCCCTACCTTCTTGTTGTACACTTGATGATATTAGCACGCAATGATTCTACTGACTAAATCGGTGGTTATTTTCTCAGCAGAAAAGTTCTTGAATTCGTGTAGAGGTCAATCGCTACAGACATATTATAAACTTCTTTGAGAGAAATTACTAATAAATTGTTATAGATATTTCAAAAGTTGCTTTTTCATCTGGAAACTTTACTAACCAAAAGAGTCAAGTTACCACAAAAACTTTTACTGCGTGATATTTGAAAATTACAGGGTCTCTACTGCCCAGAAATTGTTATTAACTAAAATTGATCATTTGCTTCCTTTCACGTGGAAATCGTATCAATATAAAGGAGTTATCAACTATATAAACTACTGGTATGATTACTTGGGTCTACCCATATCACCCTCGCGATGGCTTCGCGCACAAGGAAAGTTCCTAGCCAGAAAGAAGCAGTTGTCAGGGATAAAAAGGACGTTTCGTTTGGAAATAAGACGGTTTTAGCTCCGAGATTACAAGATTTCGAGCATGCGCAATTACTTTTAATGTTCCTAATTAACAGTCGCCGTTAATTAAATTCCGATGGGTAACTTCAAAAATGCATCGAATGGTAATTGGGTCCTTGTTTCTTGACAACCTATGTTTCATATAAAAATAAGTAGTAAAGGCTTGATAAGCGAGATAAAAGGCACTTTTGACATAAATATACAGATTAAGGAGATACACGAAGTAAAAGCTAGGAAATGATTTTTTTATTTTTTCTAATCCGACAAATGAGAATTTCACATTGAATCGAGGGCAAAATAATAGAGCGAATCCTACCACAAAACCAGACAATTGCCTAAGATGTCCCACCAGTTCATAACCGAGTATAATGTTTGTTTTTCACATGAACCAAAAACCCAAAATGTATGTCTCGTGAAGTGAGCAAGTGCTTTCGACCAAAAAAGTGAGCAAGTGTCAAGTATATTTCCAGTAAAATAGCAAGTCCCGTCCTTGGTGCCCAACGCATCAGCAATAAAACATCACATCTTTGACATTGTCTTTGATCGAAGGAAGTGCCCGGATCTCCACGGCAGTGCCCCTTCCTCCTCCCGAGGACCCAGTATCCGACCCGTCCCCATCTATGTAATACCTCGCTCGAAAGGCCGCTAAATGGGCATAATAAGCAGGGGGCACTGCAGGATCCACAAAATATCATTGAAGAGTCAAAAATTTGATCAGGAGTTTTAAAGGAAAAACAGTGAAAAATAACAGATCTTGGCCCAACCTATTGAGACCGAGCGTGTGCATCGAGCATATCTGCAGAGTTCAAATATAAAAAAATAAGATAATGATCCGAAACAAACTTTTCCCTAGGCAATGAGTGAAACCAATTAGAAAAGCAGAGAATACTTACGTGTAGCACAAATTGTTAGTGAGGGTTTGGAGAGCATCGGCACTGAAGTTGTTCTCATCAAGTAATACATGGTAGTGCGACGGCCTACTAGTACCCTACATCATATGAACGGATGTTATAGCGGACACTTTATTTACATAACAAAGAGAGTTCAACGGTAACATCCGTAAGAGCGTTTCGCTCAACATAAAGGAGATGGATGTCACCTGGATCCCAGCATGGCTATTGAGGTAAAAATCAAATTCAGTGGGGTGGCAGATGCGAGTATCAACAACGGTACCTAATCAAACGTACTAAAAATTTAAGTACTCGAAAACCTAACTCGCTTCAGTAAATTAACAAGAAAGTTAAAGAAGTATCATACCAGGTAGTATATTGCCACTCCTGTCCATTGAATCGCGTCTGTTATAATCAGGAAAGAGGCGCGTGTGGTGCCTCTTTTGCACCACAACGAAGGTAACTGGTGGCAGATAACCCTCTTCAAGTGAGGCACAGGCCTATGTAATACCAACTAAAGTTATATAGCTGGAAAATGATTCTAAGATCTACTTAATGGAAAGATGATAAGCGAATTTTCAATGGACTTATTCCCCACTAAAGTACCTGGCGAATTGCATCCATTTCATAGAGAAGAACTTGAGAGAATTGTCCTTCACTAACCCCATCCCTACAGTGGCAATCAAACTTCAATGGCAATGACAATCAAACTTCAATAGCAATGACAAACAAAGCTATCTACTCTAACAGAACAATAAAATACGACACCTATAAAATATTATCCTATGAGGTTTATGCCCAGTAGATCTTCTGAAGGCAATAAGCAATTCCCTGCAGGAGAACGTGAAAGTGAGTTGGGGAAAACATAAACTTAATATATTAATGATAGGTGCCAAAGAAAACAAACAGGACCTTACCTAATCATCCCTCCAGCTTTCCCCTCCGGGGTCTGTTTAGGGATGTACAAATCGTTAATGATTTCTTGTCTGTGAGTCTGTGCAGAAACAAGGCCTCTATATTTCGTCACTTCTGGCCAGTCCATAGAAGCTACCACCTGGTCATATCAATACCATCAATTGTTTGACCACTTCAAAATGGGAAACAAATGACAGCAAAGTAGGGAAAAGCATACAGCTGCTATGGAAGGATTAGCATCATCTCCAGGTTGTGGATGTGTTACGTCTGCCCCAAAAATTATGGTTGGCATATCAGTGACAAGGGGGATTCTTCTCAAAATGGCGTCATTCAGAACAGTATTCCTTCCGCCAACCTATGACCATCGAGCAGAATGATCAATATTCATTATCAAAGAAATAGAAAAATTCATGCAGAAAAGAACCTCGGGACCTTGACATTAATTTTCAGTGCGAGATTTGCAAGATATTGCTCCTTCATTTTTGCAGCTTCTTTCGGTTGGCAACACTGTGAGACAATTCCCAGTTCAGTTTCGCATACTCTTTTTATCTTCCCTGTGAAGGAAATAGTCATTAGAAACGGGAAAATTTCGACTCCTTAGAGCTCTAAAGATGACAACTAAAGGATAACTTACCATAAGACCCAGCTATGTCTGGTAAGATAGCTATCAACAGCTGAAGTTCTTTCCGAGGTAAATTCATGTTCGCGAGTCTTGCCCGAGATTCTCTATTAATTTCCGCAAGGACTCTTTCAATCTGGCGGGGTTGACCATCACGTATAGGGAGTACTGGTTGGGGGTTAAAAGCCTACGAAGAGATTAAAATTTGTTAGGTGCATATAATTTGTACCTCATAACATCACCAGATAAGGTAAAGAAAAAGAATATTCCATGACATGACAGTGCTCTGTCAGTAGATACCTACCATCCCTTTACTATTACACAACTTGACCAATTCGTCACAAAATTGATGAGTAATATTTTGATTCCACCTTGAGAAGTTAACACACGTCCAGGTATCCACTCTACCTCCATCGATCATTTTCTGTAAAGAAATGGCAAAAAGAAGAACTGATTGTGCTGAAAATGTTAGACTAATCAACTTAAGATAACAACACGGTGTTTGTTTATTGAATTTTTCTGCACCAGCCATCACTGCAGCGATGCATTGTGTGCGCATCAAATGATGATTGTTAATTAATACTAGAAGGAAGTAGCTCACCTTGTTAACCATATTCCACTGCCCCATCAATGGACCAACCGTTGCATCTCGACCACTTTCATGATATTTAAGCTGCAACAATGGCATGCGTCAGCGGATGAAACTAAAAAAAAATAGAATGCAACAACTTGAGGCATCCAGTTTCTCACAACAAAGATGTGCAACAGCTTACCATTGGTGGTGGCAAAACACGAGCCTCAACGAAAGCAAGTTCATTTCTCACCGACATTCCAAATTCTTTTGTTAGGAGGAGTTCGTCATCATACTTATTCTCATCAACCATCTGCACGGGCATGCAGTGGCTTAGCTTGGAAATTGCACTGCCTAGAAGAACCTTATCAAAAGGATGTACATATGAAGCCAGCTAACATTTCCTACCTGCCATATACTCTTTTCCCTGTCATACGGGCGTTGGCAGGTCGCCCTTAACAGAGCAGTCACTTGTCGTTCATTCAATTTCTTAGTGTACCTCTGCCCAGCTGCAATCCGACAAAGCTGTAAACAGAAAAGCCAGACCTTTCATGACCAGAGCTAAATAAAGCAGACTTCTAAAAAGAGAATCGGAAGAAATAAACAATCTCATCATCATCAAACAAAACCTCCATAGGTAAGAGGACAGGCTTCGTGTCGCTTCCAGCTAGTAGTGTTGGCATTGACACATATTGCAAACCGATGTTGTATCTCTCCCGGAAGTACTGAACAACTGACATCTCTGTATGGTCATCGAGCATAAACCTGATTGACCAAATACAAATTGTGAACGTTTTGTAAAACACAAAGATTACTATGAGAATCAAGAAAATAGGTTACAGTCCCTCAAGGTCACATTTATCACAGAAGAGTACAAGAACATGTAGTAGATTCGGGGGATGATTGAAAAAATGCTACTATAATCATGCCAAAAGGATACCAAGTGAAGACATTTTGGTTTAAAACTTACAAAAATGAAAAGAAGCACCGCACCATAGGCAACAGGTTCTTATTATCTCAAAAGTAAAACGAGTCAATACAGGTCCAACATGCCATCATCTCACATCAATCTTTCCTTTTTTACTTGATAAGTCGCATCAAAGTTTTCCTGAAGACAAAATTTCTTAAAAAATAAAAGGCCGTCGACAATATGGCAATGGGGGATTTGTTCAAAGAACATTTACTTTGCTAGCAGAGAAGGTGGAAACATATAACTTGATGGTAAGCCATCCAACATGGAGACTAGAAGCATTGGTGCACAGCAATTTTTGCCACAGAAGAGGCACAGGAATATCTCAGGTTATCGTGATTTGTTCCTGATACATCGATGCAGCACAATATTAAACGACGGGGTCTTCAACATCTAATCTTCTTTCCCAAATACAAAAAAAACCGTGCGCTACCATACATGCATTATAAACTAGGGTAGAACCAGACAAAGCAATGCAAAAGAAAAAGAGCCCTCACGTGGTTTGGCTCATTGGCTTATCTGACAATCCAGTGATCCTGTAAGTTCTCCGATATCCTGTATGAGTCATTTCCACCTTAAGTCGTGTCAAAGCCTTCTTCACCTAAGATCCCAAAAAGAGCAAGAGCAATGTCTATTTGAGAGAGATGAAAGTAACTCACTTGCATAAAAATAATCCGACGCCAAATAACCATCCAAAGAGCAATTAAAGAAAATTACCCCTATCCCTCCACCCGGAACACGCTTGCTCACCAACAGAAACGCACACATACAAGGATAGAATGGATAAAACAAATACCATTTCAGTTCCCGTGGATTTCACGGATAGTATGGATAAAATACCCTTCTTCGTTTTGCCTTTTTTCCTCTACATACTGCAGATGCATTCACAAGTTCTCAAAGCTCTTCTTGTTTACGAGGTGAACAAATGAAGCATGCATAATTGCAAATACTGAAAATAATACATGTAAAAAATTGCTCGAACCCCATCAAACATAGTTTAATCGAAAGCACCAAATGTCTTGGGCAACTGAATTAGTTGCATATATTCCATACATGAAATATATTATTCTGCGAATCATAAAATAGAGGACAAGATCTTGACAAATTCTGCTCTCTGAGCTTACATTATGATCCCTAAGACTGTCGAACTGCAGAAGCAAGGCATTGCTATCGATAAAGTCAATATGGGCTTTATTTGCAAATATAAAAGGTCATACCTTAACACGGTCCTGATCAGACAATTGGCTCAACATATCTCGACGGTTGAAGTATTTCGCAACAAACTCGGTAACAAGAATTGGCTCGTAGAAAGCTCTAGCTGACACGTCTACAGCTCGAGAAAATTGTATAGAGTGCATCAGTACCATTCAAACTGATATGCAAGATTGGCTGATGTACACGAGCAAAGATAACTGAGTGCTCAAGCGAAGTACCTATATTGAGTGAGAGCCCAAACTGTGTAGGTCTTAAAGACTGATAGTATCCTCTCCAATATTCTAAACCTTCACCGAGTTCACCTTTAAGCCCTAAATCAGTTGAAAAAAATGATCGCCCAACAACAGTATACCTATAGTGACGAAATCAGCAAGTCAACAGATGGGTTGATAGAGGAAGCAAAAAGTACACACTGCCCACAAGTTACCCCTAAAGAAGGCAATGGATACAAATTGCACGTGAAATTACTTTTCAGATGGAGAGGCTCTAAGGACCACATCAAGAACTTGTATTATCTCTTGCGGGCAATCCAATTGTCTACCCTGAATAAACTGCTGAAGATGATGAAGATCGGTCCTCGCGACCAACGATATCGTTACCTTGAATTCGCGTTCCTTCCTGCATGATGCCTCCAAATTAAAAACTAAAGAGTGTTCGAATGATTACCTAGTACCAAAACAATAAGGAAGGTTCACCTTCTCGATTGAGAAGAACTACCGGCAGCTTCATCATTTTCTACCAATTTAACAGAAAACACCTTGCTATTGAAGGGGAGTGGTCCTGCCGTGTAGAGACTCTTTCTCCCATCGTAGGCCGGCCTCCTCCTACCCAAATGAGTCTCCCAATACTGTTTGACAAGAACACCTAATATCTCCCTATTGATTTTCTTGTTAGAAACCACGGGATCAATAGATACCTAAATCATTGTGTTACCAATGCCAAAAAAACGAGGTCAGTAAATTCAAGGCATTTCGACTCCAATAAAAATCGAATATGGCACAACAAATTGAAACTCCGACTCATAATTGAAACAATGTCAAGCTATTGAGATGCAGTAATATTAGTTAGCTAAAAAATCACGACTTGCAATATACCGATGAGAAACAAAAAGGGGGACTATTTCATCAATTAGACGAAAACAACAATGAGCCGCATAAAAAAACCACAAGCCTATCTAAATTAAATTCAGGAAGGTTGCAAAGCTCAAGGAGGAAAGTACATTGCTATGAGGAATTAAAGTGCTAACCAGAAACATTTTATATAACAGAAAGATCACAGATATTAATGAGGAGAAGGGGGAAGGAAAATAGGACTTCTCCCATCAGAACGCGTGAAGAAGCCAAGAGGTCAGGCCACTGCTCAGCAAACATGATCAACATCCAAGCCCAAAAAACTAGCTAGTACTAATTTCCAAAAAAAAAAACAATTCATCTGTGCAGTATCAAAAGAGAATATCAGAAAATTAACAAGAAAAGTTTCGACTCAAAACTGGATGAACGCTGAGGGAAAGATCACAACAAAAGCTCCTGGACCAGACAACTAATCTTGGGCAAGTGTCCCTGCAGCCCGACCAGAGTATCAATAAGAGGGGAGAAAAAAAAGAAAAGACAAGCTAAAGGGGGAAAATCCCAAATAGCGCATAAAAGTCTACAAAAAAAACAATCAACCAAATAATCACGATAAAACAAAAACAGAGGGAGAAGCTGAAATGGTTCGAGATCCGACACGGGTGGACCGAGCTCAAAGACGGAGCAAAACGACCGACCGCTGAACTTTGTGGAGATGACTAACAAAGACCAAAAACCAGACTCAATCGCAAAGCCAGAGCACGAAAAGGAAAAACGTAAGACAAAAACACATGACGAAAGGAGGAAAGCAGCGGAACAAAATAAACGCTGGCGAGCGAACTCCAAAGCAAAGACAGAGTTCAGTAAAACCCGGGCAGAAAACAAGACGATTTGAGCAAGACGACAAAAATTTCCACAGGTAAAGTGATTCGCTCAGGACGAGATGCATTACATCGTAATGGTGAAAATCCTTGTCCGCCACTTCGACTAGAAAATGGTTCGCTCTAACCACGCACTTTCTCCCGGCCCTTCCGAAGCCAGGCCTCGGCGGAAACCTGACTCCCTTCGACGAGAGGGGCGGCGGCGACGAAGGAGCCCGCAATGTGAGCCGCCGCTCGACCTCGCCGCTCAGAGAAGGAACATCCAACGCCGGCGCCCCAGGGGAAGTCCCCGAACTAGACGCTCCGGAAGGAGAAGAAGCAGCAGCAGCAGTAGAAGGTCCGGGAGGATACGCAGCTCCAGTCGGTCGAACCGGCGACGGAGCCGGAGCCGGAGCCGGAGCCGGAGCCGGAGCCGGACGGTAACCGGAACTGGCGGCGGCGGCGGCGGGATGGCCCCTGCCTCTACCGCCACCTCCTCCGCGCTGGAACGACGGGGCCGCCGGCAACTGCTCGCCGCGAGAGTCCGATCGCCTGCCTCCCCCGCGGCCGCGGCCGCCGCCGCCGCGGCCCCCACCACGGCCTGACATTGGCGGAAATCGAGAGTAGCGAGGACTACCGTCGAAGAGCGAAACCCAATGCGCGAGGCCGAGGCCGAGGCCGAGAGCGAACCGAGCGTGAGGGAAGATACAATTAGAAAAACGAGAGCGCCGGCGTAGACCGCTGTATTTATAGAAGGGAAAGAAATTGAGTGAGAGAGAGAGAGGGAGGGAGAGGGAAACGGAGGAGCAGAGGCCCGCGAAGGAAAAAAGTGACTTAGACCTGAAGTCGCTTGAATACCAGGGTTTGCGACGAAAATATTTTTGCCCTGACCGGACTTTTCACTTCGCACGTAATGGATATTCTTTTCTTTTTATACGTGCGTGTATATATACACGCGCGCGCTCTTTTCCTTTTCGACGCAAAGCATCCGGAGGAAATTTACAAATAAGTATACGAAGTGGGGTTAGTTTTTTTCGATAGAAGGTCCCGAGTAGATATTGATTCAAATAAGAACGTGAAATGATCAATCGGTCTCGAATAAAGGCTTAAGTTGCCGGCTAATTTTTTCTGCAACCGGAATAGGGGCACTTCTGCCCAATAACCTCCCCCGAGCATGGCCGTTTTTTTTTAAAGGAAAATTAAGCGTAAAATGAAATGAAGCTAGCTTTGTAGTATCCCTTCCTCTTTCCCTCTCTCTCTCAAGAAGAGATGGTCATCGAAAAAAGAAAAACGAGAGAGATATAAACATAGTTTCGTAACAAAAGAAAGAGAAAACTTCAAAATTATAAACCTATTACGCCTATTCAAATTCGCTTATAAATCTTTTAATTTACGAATTTAATCATAAAATTTTTGGCGATTCGTCGATTTAGTTTTTTTGGCCAATTTTAACTATAAATCGCCGAGATCCTACGTGGCACGGTCGGCACTTATATAAATAATTTTTAAATATTTTATCTGTTTTTAAAATTTTCCGATTGTTTCTTTTTTTTTCTTTCCTCTTTTTCTTTCTAAGCCTGGGCCGGCGACGGCCGCGACATCCTCATCCAGACCGGGCAAGGGTCGCCTGCATCTGGGCGCGGAGGCCCTCGGCCAGACCAGGCGAGAGGGTCGCCGGCCCAAGGCTTAGGGAGGGGAAAAAAAAAGGAGGAAAGAAAGAACAGAACAAAACAAATAATCAGGGAAAATTTTCGAAAAGCTATACATGTCGGCGATTTTCAGTCAAAATTGGACGGAAAAGGCTAAATCGGCAAATCGGGCAAAAGCCTCGAGATTAAATTGGGATAATCAAAAGGTTTAGAACCGAATCGACACAAGTATGCTATTACCATAGGGCTTGTTTTGGCAATTCTTCCAAAAACGGAATAGTATTGGTCATGGAGGCGGTTGGCATTTGGGGGCCAGAAAAGTCGCCGCCCGCGAGAGGGTACCGTGGGGGGAATCCCGGGTCAGCGTAAACCGGGGGGGCGGTGCGGTGCGGCCCCCACCCGGTCAAAGCCCCGCGCCCCCTTAAGTCACCCTGGCCCCCATCGCTAAATCTTCGCGCGGAAGCTGCGCTGCCCCCACCCGCCCGCCCGCCCCGGTCTGCGAGGACGAGGAAAGGAGGGAGAGAGCGAGACAGAGACAAGGCCCGGGGGCCCCCCACCCCACGACCACGGGGATGGAATGATGGTTGGCTCGGCTCGCGGCTGCCCCACGACGTCTCGGTTGTCGTGGCGGCGGGAAATCAAGACAGCGCGTCCTTCTTGTCCCAGGTCGACGGAGAAATTGGAATTTTGCGCTGTTTTAAAATTTCGAAGGAAAAAGACGGAGGAGGGAAAAAAAAGAAGAGGAGGAGGAGGATAAAGGCTAAACGACGCCGAGTCTTTCGTTTTAAGTCGTCGAGGCGAGATCGATGATGGGCCTTCGAGGGAGAGAGAACGTTCGGTACAGCTTCCCTCGGGTCAACGGAGACCTCGTTCTCTTTAGGACCGAGCATCTCGAAAAATCCCTGATTGATATAGCCCCCGACGAATTTTACCTCGAGCCAATATTTTGAGCACCAAATATCTCGAATGGGTATACATTTGACAAATTTACCACAGACTAATTCTTTTACCGCTAGAAACAACGAAATTGGTACGCCCGACTCTCCGTTGGTCTTCGTTCGATTTGATTAATACGGTAAGAATTCATGGACTCAGGTGTCCCGAGCCGCCAATTGTCACGTGTCGTCCAACTTAGTAAATTGATGGTAAAATTTAACAGAGGATAAATTTATCACGGGTGCACCAATTCAAGTTTATGGATCACATTGAACATTTTCATATAGTTCAGACTACATTAAACATATACCAAAAGTCCAGAACCACATTGAATAGATTAAAAATTCAATGACCATATATACCGATCAAATTAAAAGTTTAGGAACCACGTTACACATTGAACAAAAATTTATGAACTGTCTGTGTTATTATCCCTTTATTTTTAACAATCTGTTTATGAAGTAGAATTACACGATTGCATATACTTTGACCTGTTATCTAGACTTACATAAAGGTTTTCTTTTTTATTCGACAGCGAACAAGATTTGTGCGTTAAAAAAAAAAACAAAACAAAAAGGCAAGCAACTCAAGGGATTAATTTGTTTCAACATGTCGTACCTAGATTATTGCAAATTGCTCAAATTTTTTGTGGTCTCGTTAACAAGTGTCATTGGAAACTTTATGGTAAACATAAATAATAGACATAGTAAGAATGTTCCTCTTTGGTCCAATACGATGAAGCATTCTAAGAATCGAATAACTTTACAATTGAACTTGCTTCCTTTCACATTACCTTATCTCTGTGTGGATGTGAGGAGCCATTTTTTGGAATATATTCCACCCCGACCTTTATATTTGTTGTCGTGCGTGAAATATCAGCATAGAGTGTAGATCACGATAATTGCCTTCCTAAGAAAATAATGTTACGCGCCATTTGATCCTTGCTGGTCCGTCTATGGAATAGAAATACACACTTGCATAGGCTTTTGGTCTATTCCCTAAACTAACGCAAAAAATTTCCTTTTTAACGAGTGTCATGAGAAACTATTTTTAAAGTGAATACATAATAATTAGACATGGCATGAATGTTCTTCTTTGGCCCAATGCAACGAAGTGCTTTAAGAATCGAACAACTTTTACGGCTGAACTTGCTCCCTCCCACATTCCTCGTTTTCTCTACTTGATTAAACAAAAAGCCTATTATAAAAACTGGGTCTCCTGTAGATTCCATGACAATATTGGTTGAGATTCATTCGATTCATGTGAACTGGATTTAAGCAACAATTTTCCGAAAATACATCCCATCCCTTTTTTTTATTTACTATCGTGTGTGAAATACCGGTATTGAATGTAGATAGCAGCAGTTGCTTTCCAAGACAACGACGTGACATACTATTTGATCCTTGCTAGTCTGTCCATGGGATAGAAATACATACTCGCATAAAGCACGTTCTCTCGACCACCCATAAAGGGTTTTCTTTTTAATCCAGCAATATACAAGATCAATGCATTCAGAAAAGAAGAAGAAGAAGCAAGAAAAGGGAGACCTTTATTTCCATGTGCTGTACCTAGATCATTATAAATTACTTGAATTCCCGAGGTCTCGTTAGTAAATATCACCGAGCCCTATTTTTAATGTAAAAGCATACTAATTACTTTTTTTTATGCTTTTCTTAAGTAAAAGCATAATAATTCCTCATTGGCCCAATGCGACGAAGCACTTCAAGAACCGAATAATTTTTACTAGCCGACCACGCTTCCGTTCCCAATTCCCTTTTTCTCTGTGAGATTTAGACAAAGGCCCGCATCTTCCCGCCAAATTAAACAAAAAGTTTTTCTTTTTTTCTGGGGTCGTGAAATTAAACAAAAGTTGAAAAAAGCAAACATAAAGAAGCTGCATCTGACCGACCTTTTTCAAATGTTAAGCTCCCATGTTATCTTCTGACTTTGATTCTTAGGCAGGGGACGTGGCAAAGGGAATTTAAAGCGAAAGCGAAAGCGTGGAAAGGAAAAGGCAAAAACCCCCCCAAAAAAAAAAAGAGAGAAAAAAAGAAAGGAAGAAAAAAACCTCGTTTCCTCGCAGGTCGCGAAGGACGAGGGCTGTCGCGTTGGTCCGTACACTGGGGAAGAACTAAGAAATTGACGTGTGCATCTGCGTGGGAATGCGTTGCCGCGGACGCGTTTCGGGAAGCTACCGGTCGGCTCTCGCGGGGCCTGGCAAGAGGAGCGGTACACGTGTCGGATGAAGAGGATCGTGTCCACTGTACTCCCGCGAGGTGCGATGTAGCGGAGCACTGACCCCCCCCCCGGGGGTGAGGTTTCGGAGAAATGGACCGCGCGGTGGGTCGCCGTGGACCTGTGCCGTGCGAGGTCTTTTCGTTAGGCTCAGGATCGAATCCTTTCCGTTAGCAGATGCTATCTATTCTGGTTTCAAAAGGGGATTTGTGAACTGCCGTTGCGTCCGAACAGACACGTGTTTCGATACCCGTCACGTTCTCCTGCGCTGATTCGGTGCAAGTGAAGTTGGACCGAGTCGGAACCGCGACCATTGTCGCGGGTATCTTTCGCGATCGTGAATTGAACCGGGTAGAATTGAGTACAGTGAGATTAGGCACATTTTCTGCTGTGGCGTTTGAAAATCCTCAACACAAAACCGGACGGTGGCCAAGATGTCCCCCCACCAATTCATGAGCTCAGCTGAATGTTAGTCTTTTCACGTGAACCCAAAAAAACCCAGGATGTACATCGGGTGAATTGAGCCAACCGCCAAAGTCCATTCGGGTTGGGTCCTATTCGGCCCGGTCCAACCATGAGCCTAACCCAAGAGCTGAAGTGCGTTGCGCTCGCTCGATCCTACCTCACCGGCGCCGGATCACCGGCGATGACGCCTCCGGGACCTCCGCTCTCCTGTTTGATCATCGCGGCGAATGACCGCACCTTCAAGCCGTAGTCTCTTCTTGCGCGGCAGATTTGGCATTGTTCTCGTCACGGTAGAGTTCCGGCAACAATACCCATCAAAATGAGCAGAGAGAGCTTCATCACTTGATTCGGGAAGAATGGCCGTGATCGAAGCTCGATCGAAATAAGAATGAAAGACAGGTTGAACAAGTCGAAGTCGAGAACAAAAGGAAAAAATATCATGATAAGAGCTCAACCACGCGGATAAAACCATCAAGGAAAAAGAGGGAGCCAAGCAATGAAAAGGGACACTCTAGCGAGCGAACTAAAAGCAAGACAGCATTCAGTATAACCCACACACGCACACACACACTGTTATGACCAAAACCGAGAAAATCCTTGTCCTCTACTTCAACTAGAAAATGGTTTCGCTCGGACCAAGCACTTTTTCCCGACTGTTCCCAAAGGTCCCGGCGGAAATCTGATCGCGGAGGCGTAGCCTCTACCGCCACCTCTTCCGTGCTGAAAAGACGGGACCAGCTGCTCCTGGCTCAAGTCCGATCGCCTGCCTCCGGCGCGGCGACCACCACGGCGTGACATTGAGGAAAATCAAGAGAGAATTGCGATTCGAGAGAGGGGAATCCAATCGAACGCGAAAGCTCCTATGAAAATTTAAAATATCATTAACATTTTAAAATACGAAAAGACTATACATTTAATAAATGTTTCCACGTGTATCCTTTGTGAAAATTTTTAGTGTCTCATCTTACAAGGGGTTAAAAAAAAGGGTCAGAATACGCTAGTGGTAGAATTTTTAACTAAGTAAAAGGTTAAAAATTAAAAATCAAACCCGATACGTCACAAAAAATTGTTTCTATGAACGAGCCATCTCTCGCTTTTTGTCTCTTCAAAGGGTTTTTTCGCGAGAAAGGGCCACAATTTTCGGCTATCGGCAAATTTATTCTCAATTTTCAAGTATTTCACAAAAGGCTTTAACTTTTACTCTCAAGGCAAATTTGTCCTCAATTATCAAGTGTCTCGTAAAAAGGCCACAACTTTCATGCCAGAGACATATATGGCCACCATTAAACTTTACTTAAATGGTCTCCGATCTTATAAATAGAGAACGATATAGTCAACACGGCAAAAACCCCAAACAAAAACAATGCCATCCCCTTTTCTAACAAAAACAATATCGTCAAGTTAGGGCTTCAAAATCAAATATAAAGGGAAAGAAGCTTGATTTGGGGCTTTAGGATTAGGGCTCTTGAGAGCCAGATACCAGTTTGTCCACGGGAGAATGTTAGGGTTTCAATTTGGGGCTTGATTCCATTAGATTGAGAGAGAGAGGCACTCAATTTTGAGGGATTTGGGCGAAATTGAACTTACTTACTATCTCGTCAAAATCAAAATTAAGATGCGAAAAGGGAAAATGACTGATTTATTCAACTAATAAATCGAGTCGACGGCGTTGACTGAACTGGCTGCATTTCTCTATTTTTAGTTCAAGAACCTAAGCCCCAAATCGAGATCAAATACCCTAATCCTGCTCCCTCTTCCTCTCCTCTCCTCGATCTGATTTCATGAAGCCCTAGCTCGAACAATATGTTTTTGATTAAAATGAGGGGCACAGCCTTGTTTAAAATAGTTCGGGGTAAAATTGTCGCAGGTGTACCAGTTTGGGATTTTTGGTGGTCAAAAAAATAGTTCGGGGTAAAATTGTCACATGTGTATCAGTTTAGGATTTTTTTTATCAAAAAAATAGTTTGGGGTAAATTTATCACAGGTGTACCAGTTTAGGGTTTTTCGTGGTATTAATCCTTTAAAATATCATTAACATTTTCAAATACAAAAAGACTATACGTTTTATAAACGTTTCAACATATATCCTTTGTGAAAATTTGTAGAGTCTCATCTTAAAAGGGGTAAAAAAAAGAGGTCAAAATACGCTAGCGGTAAAATTTTTAACTAAGTAAAAGGTTAAAAATGAAAAATCAATCCCGATACATCACAAAAAATTGTTTCTACGAACGAGTCATCTCTCACTTTTTGTCTCTTCAAAGGGTTTTTTCGCGAGAAAGGGCCACAATTTTTGGCTGTCGGCAAATTTATTCTCAATTTTCAAGTATTTCACATTTGGCTCTAACTTTTACTCTCAAGGCAAATTTGTCCTCAATTATCAAGTGTCTCGTAAAAGGCCACAACTTTCATGCGAGAGATAAATATGGCCACCATTAGACTTTACTTAAATGGTCTCCGATCTTGTAAATAGAGAACGATACAGTCAACACGGCAAAAACCCCAAACAAAAACAATGCCATCCCCTTTTATAACAAAAACGACATCGTCAAGTTAGGGCTTCAAAATCAAATATAAAGGGAAAGAAGCTTGATTTGGGGCTTCGGGATTAGGGCTCTTGAGAGCCAGATACCAGTTCATCCACGGGAGAATGTTAGGGTTTCAATTTGAGAGAGAGAGGCACTCAATTTGAGGGATTTGGGCGAACTTGAACTTACTTACTCACTCGTCAAAATCAAAATTAAGATGCGAAAGGGAAAAATGAGTGATTTATTCAACTAACAAATCGAGTCGATGGCGTTAACTGAACTGGCTGCATTGCTCTGTTTTTTAACTCAAGAACCTAAGCCTCAGATCGAGATCAAGTACCCTAATCCCGCTCCCTCTTCCTCTCCTCTCCTCGATCTGATTTCACAAAGCCCTAGCTCGAACAATAACTTTTTGATTAAAATGAGGGGCACTGCCTTGTTTAAATCAAGTAAATCTAAGCTAAGTTGATGTTGCGGCAGTCGCCGCTCCTCCATTCGACCGATCAGGCGCCATATGAGCAAAAGTCTAACCGAAAATCTACTGGTGGCCAGATTTATCCCACAGGAGAAAGTCCGAAAGGATTTTTTTTTACGAGATATTCCAAAGTTGGAAAACAAAATTTTTTCAAAAATGCTTGGGGGGGGGGTGACTTTATAAGACCCTAGAATATTAAAATGATGCAAATGATTTAACGTGATTTTTGAACTTTTAATTCGTTCAATGTGATTTCTAAACTTTAGCCCAATGCGCAATATCATCTATAAACTTTAAATTTATTCGATGTGATCCCTGAACCTTTGATACACGTTTAAACTAGTCCATGAACTATATAAAAATATTGAATGTTAAAGCTCAAAGACCACATTACACATTTTGCCAAAATTCAGAATCTATATTGAAAAATTAAAATTCAAGAATCACATTGTACATCCCGTCAAGTTCAAATATCATTTTTGTCGTTATTCCGAAAATTAAAAGATCGATTTTATCCCATGGATGAAAAGTGGGGCCCTTTCGTCTTTTATTTTTATTTATTTCTTTTAACGAGCCGCGAAGACTCGGTTTTGACTACTGCTCCCACGGTCCCACCTTCGAAAACTTCCACGCTATTCAATGCATTCGAGCTTTCATTTCCCTCCCCTCCTCAGAACGGCGAAAAACGGACGGGAGGGCATGGCCGCGTCCTCCGCCGGCGCGTGGGCCCTGATCGCACTCGCGCTGTTGCCGTCGTCGTCGTCGGCGGTGGCGGCGATCCCCGGCGGCTTCCCGGCGGCGCTGACGCTGGAGAGGGCCTTCCCGCCGGCTCATAGCGTCGGGCTGGGCCGGCTCAGGGATCGCGACAGGGCGAGGCACCGGGGGATGCTGCGGACTTTCGATGGCGTCGTCGATTTTCCGGTCGGAGGCAACTCCGATCCTTCCCTCCTCGGGTACCGAATTCGATACCCATACCCGCAGCGTGCAATCACATTTTTTGGAAGCTTCGCTTCAAAATCGCACGTCCTTTGCATGTCCGTTTACTAACTTCGAATGCAGCTTATGCTCCGTGTGGAGCTAAATTTTGTCGAGCTGGTGCTGATTAGAGAGGTTTTGGGTTCTTCGTTCCATTTGATTTGACCTCGTACGTGGTGCTGATTATGTTTAGATTGTGGTTTCTTCTCTGTAGGCTGTATTACGCGAGAATTCAATTGGGCACTCCTCCGAGGGAGTTCTATGTACAGATAGACACCGGAAGCGACCTCCTGTGGGTCAGTTGCAGCTCCTGTAATGGCTGCCCTCGAACGAATGCGCTCAATGTATATATTTTAGCATTGCATGTGTATTAAACCCCCACACTTTATAATGCTTATAGTTTTTAAAAAACTGAGTGAATGTCACTGGGTATGCTGCGACTCCCAATAGATGCCGCTCCATGTTTTCGATCCGGGGAGCTCGTCCTCAGCTTCAGTGATCTCTTGCTCAGATGAAAGATGCAGTCCGGGAGTTCAAACGCTGGATTCCGTATGTCCCACTCAGAGCAATTTGTGTAGTTACTCGCTTGCGTATGAAGATGGTAGTAGGGCTTCTGGATATTACGTGACGGACTTGCTTACGTTCGACATGATAGAAGGGAGTACTGCTGTGAATTCATCAGCTGCCGTTATGTTTGGGTAAGCAAATCGTAAACATGACAAAAGTAAGTTTGCCAATCCTTCTTAATGAAACTGAAGGGGTTCTATTAATTTGATGGTGGATTGAGCAGGTGTAGCACTTCACAAACAGGAGACTTGCAAGAGTCAGATAAGACAATTGACGGGATTTTTGGACTTGGGCCGCAGGAAACATCTGTTGTCTCTCAACTGGCTTTACTCGGAGTAGCTCCCCGAGCATTCTCACACTGCTTGAGAGGAGATGGTGATGGTGGGGGTACACTAGTTCTTGGTGAAATTCTGGATCCAAATGTTGTCTACACCCCACTCGTGCCTTCACAGTAAGTTTATGGTGAAAATGAAAGAATGTCGTGCATAGTTCTAAGAGTTTTAAATGAAGCTGATATACGTGTTATGTTTTCTCTTCTCTTTGGAAGGCTTGACTGTGTAGCTCTGCATGTTATAATCTGCATTTGTTAGTGTGCCAGCTGGATGGTTCACAGCCTCCGAGATGTTGGAGCCTACGTTTCTGTGTTATTGTGATGTAATATGTTGCAAATTTGCCGTCCTAACTAAGTTTTGCTTTAATTCTCATTCCAAGGAAGAACTCAGTACGGCATTGACGAATGCTTCTATAATAGGAAAGCTCCTTTTGGATCCCTTTTGTACCATGTCAAAGTATTGTTGGTCTTAACCCTGTTCCTTAATCTGGAGATTTTTCTACTCGATGAAAATTTTGAGTGCTTCGACCTTCTAGTACAACCACTAGTCAGTCTTATCCCACCTTCCAACTTCTTCTAATTGTACAAAAAATTTACAAATCATGTTGCCTCTATGTTCATTTTACTAGGCCGCTTGTCCAATTTGCAGGCCTTATTATAACTTGAATCTGCAAAGCATTTCCTTGAATGGTCAACCTCTCTCCATTGATCCATCAGTATTTGCAACATTCAGTGATCGAGGAACCATAGTTGACACAGGAACAACTTTGGCATACCTTGTCGAGGAAGCTTACAATGCACTCATCAATGCTGTAAGTTTTGGAAGAAAATGCTACTGCTTGCACATGCTTAAAATGGGATGACTAGGTTAGAAAGTTAATTGTCCACCAGGAGTTAACAAAAGTTCCGAAGAAGTTGGACTAAGGTTGCAGGCCAAACACCATTTCTTTACCAGTTTATTATTTGTTTCATACAGATTGCAAACAGTGTTTCTCAAACTGCACGCATGCTTATGAGCGAGGGAAATCACTGTTTTTTGACTACCTCCAAGTCAGTCTTTCCTAAATGGTCTCTCCATTCATTTATATGAAGTCCCACTGGTTAAAAAAGCTACTACTGACAGAAGGCTTTTGCATGTGCAGTGTCGTTGACACATTCCCTCAAGTTAGTTTTGATTTTGAAGGCGGGGCCTCGATGATCTTAAGCCCTCAGGAGTATCTTGTGCGGCAATATTCTTTTGTAAGCGGTTAAAAATGATATGAAGTCATTGTTCTATCTATTTAGACTCTTCAAACCATTCATAATTTATTTCTTTTATTTTTTGGTCAGAATTCACGATTTATTTCAGTTGCTGACAATCTGCAACTTAAATTTGCTGGGATATGACTAGTAATTGGATTGTGATTTGCAATAATTCAGTTTATGTTGCTTTATGTTGAGGACTGTGATTCTGGATTGTTGTTGCGTCAATAGGTTTCTTGTTCTTGTCTTGCTGCTGCTACACTATCAGATTTTTTTGGCTAGTTGAGTTCATAGTAGATTTCTCTGGAAGAAACTGTTGAATGCTGTCAATTAAAACTTACAAGTCTGTACATTTGCTTCTCTGTTCTCTTCCTGTGAAGCTGCATCTGATCTAGTCATAGGAGCTACTTAATTTTGCTCAGTGACATGGGCTGTTAGGTGGCTGACTTAGTATGCACTATGCTGACAGATGTTGTGAATATTGTCCTCACAGGATGGTGCTACATTCTGGTGTATGGGCTTTACAAAGGCTCAGGGCCAAGCTAGAACAATATTAGGAGGTGAGACCCTCTGGTGTATGTTTCATCCCTCTTGCCCCCCTTTTTCTGGCTTGAACACTCTTGTATAAGTTGAATTTAACTTTTTATTGCTCTCGACTCAAACAACTTGCATTTGCGCGTGTCCCAGCCTATGCCATTTTTAATGTTTTTCAACAAATATTCTAATATCTTGTTATGTGATTCCCCCCTCACATGAATCAAAGGTGACCCAATCAGATGGATCAATTCATCCATATGAAGTTGACAGTTTCCTAAAGAATGATTATTGTTTTCCCCGTGCGTGCCTCGATAAGCTTGGCATTTTCAGTATTTACAACTTCCTATTAATATAGTCCAGGGAAAAAGATTTATGAAGCATTACTCTTTCAGTTTGGTTTTTGTTTATGCTTAGTGAATTGTGAGAACTGGAAACGTTATAGACCGGTCTTTTCTATTTTAGGGCCAAAGCTAGTTCTCATTCTTTATTTTTGGGGGGACCTCACGAAAAGACATTCTTTTGCATTCTTCACATCATGTTTTGACGTAGTAAATGTGGATCAAGATGGATGTGCATACTTGGATTCTCTACCTCTAAAGCAATCGAGATTACTGCCTTATTCTACAGATATTGTTCTGAGAAACAAAATTGTCGTGTATGACCTGGCTGGTCAGCGGCTTGGATGGACTAACTACGACTGTAAGTTGCTTTCTCTTCGTCCCAAATTGAGACTGAGCAAGAATCTAATTAGGATGAGGTCGTCCATCATCTTTCTTCTCGCCAGTCGGGTTTTCACAAGTTGAACAAGTGATTCCATCCTTTCAAAAAACAGTAAATTTTCCATGTTTTGCATGAATAATTCTTCCCAGGTTCCCTCTCGGTCAACGTCTCCACAACCACGACCAATGGCAAGGACCAAGGAGAGTACTTCCATGCGGGGCAAACGAGTCGTTGCAGTGGTTCGGACAGGGTTGCACCTTTTGAATTCATTCAATGGGGATTGAGAGCCTGTTTTATCACCGTATCCTTGCTCGGTAGTATTATTAGGCTTTGTTAGCATTTGCACCAGGAAAACATCCCTCGGTGTTCCTATGCACCTTTCCTTTCGGGTATGGAAACAGCCCTCTTGTTTCTCCGGTGCCACCATGTAGCCACCGGCAGGGTACACCTTCTTCCTGTATATTTATTTTTATTTTTCGCTCGAGAATTATTATAATTTTTTCTCCTTTCAACTTGGCCTGTTAAATTAATGTTGATTATATCTAACGTGACTTTTGGGAGGCGTCGGCAATTGTACAGGATGAGAGGATTGGGCTTCGGATTGGGCTTCTCACACTAAAATGTTATCCGATTGCATCGATTGCATTCCCTATCTGGAAGGAAGGCTCAGTAGAGTTTTAAACATCATCTTTATTCACCACCCTCAACCCCATAATGCCAATGACAACTAATTTGAAATCCAAACATAGGGCACATCTTTCAAATCATAAAGTGAGGATGCCAGAAAGCATAACCAATTAATGAAATCTGTCATCAGTTCCACATGCCACGGAGCAAAAAGATCGATCGACATTTCGATTTTCATTTAGAAACATCTCCGACTGCATATGTAAAAACTTTGTTCCACATGCAGCTTTCTTCTGCACAAACCAGTAAAAACCTCATCGGGCGCATGTGAGGCACTTTCAATATCAAACATCCGCACTAAAAACGATAACCAAACATCAAGAGGTGTCCAACACAAAACCAGTCAATTCCCCAAAGATGTCTCACCAGTTAACTGAGTCTAACGTTTGTTTTCACATGAACCAAAAACCCAAAACGTATCTCTTGTGAAGTGAGCAAGTGCCGAGTCTATTTCCAGTAAAATAGTAAGTCCCCTCCTTGGTGCCCAACGCATCAGCAATAGAACATCACATCTTTGACATTGTCTTTGATCAAAGGAAGTGCTCGGATCTCGACAGTAGTGCCCCTTCCTCCTCCCGACGACCCAGTTTCTGACCCGTCCCCCTCTATGTAATACCTCGCTCGAAACGCCGCTAAATGCGCATAATAAGCAGGAGGCACTGCAGAATGAACAAAATATCAGCGAAGAGTAAAAAATCCAACGGGGACTTTTTAAAGAAAAAAGGTCAATGGTGAAAATAACATATCCTGGCCTAACCTATAGAGACTGAGCGTGTGCATCGAGCATATCTGCAGAATTCAAATATAACAGTAAAGACATCATACCAAATAAACCTTTTCTCTAGGCAATGAGCGAAATCAATTAAATAGACAGCATAATAATTCTTACGTGTAACACAAATTGTTAGTGAGGGTTTGGAGAGAATCAGCATTGAACTTGTTCTCATCATATAATACATGGTAGTGCGATGGCCTACTAGTACCCTACATCATATGAACGCATCTTTAGACACGGTATTTACATAACAAAAAGAAAGATCAACGGTAACATATATTGGTGCATTTTGCCTAACTTAAAGGAGATGGGTGTTACCTGAATCCCAGCATGGCTATTGAGGTAAAAATCGAATTCAGTGGGATGGCAGATTAGAGTATCAACAACAGTACCTAATCAAACGTACTAAAAATTTAAGCACTCGAAAACCTGACTCGCTTCAGTAAATTAACAAGAAAGTTAAAGAAGTATCATACCAGGTAGTATATTGCCACTCCTGTCCATTGAATCGCGTCTGTTATAATTCTCAGGAAAGAGGCGCGTGTGGTGCCTCTTTTGCACCACAACGAAGGTAACTGGTGGCAGATAACCCTCTTCAAGTGAGGCACAAGCCTATGGTAATACCAACTCAAGTTATAACGGGAAAAATGACTCTTAGATCTACTTAAAGAAAGATGATAGCGAATATTCTATGGACTCATTCCCCACTAAAGTACCTGGCGAATCGCATCCATTTCATAGAGAAGAACTTGAGAGAATTGACCTTCACTGACCCCATCCCTGCAGTGATAGTCAAACTTTAATGGCAATGACAAACAAAGCTATCTACTTTAGCACAACGATAAATTACATCACCTGTAAAATATTATCCTATGAGGTTTTTGCCCAGTAGCTCTTCTGAAGGCAATAAGCAATTCCCTACAAGAGAACGTGAAAGTGAGTTGGGGGAAAGCATAAACATAATATATTAATGATAGGCGCCACAAAAAACAAACGGCACCCGACCTGATCATTCCTCCAGCTTTCCCCTCCGGAGTCTGTTTGGGTATGTACAAATCTTTAATGATTTCTTGCCTGTGAGTCTGTGCAGACACAAGTCCTCTATACTTCGTCACCTCTGGCCAGTCCATGGAAGCTACCACCTGGCCATATCAATGCCAGTAATTGTTCTTTTTTCGGTAAGGTAATGCCATTAATTGTTTATACACTTCAAAATAAAAAATGACAACAGAATAGGGAAAAAGGCATACTGCTGCTATGGAAGGATTAGTATCATCTCCAGGTTGTGGGTGTGTTACGTCTGCCCCAAAGATAATGGTTGGCATATCAGTGACGAGAGGGATTCTTCTCATGATGGCGTCATTCAGAACAGTATTCCTTCCGCCAACCTATGACCATCAAGCAGAATGATCAATAATCACAATCAAAGAAATAGAAAATTCATGCAGAAAAGAACCTTGCAACCTTGACATTAATTTTCAGTGCAAGATTTTCACAATATTGCTTGCTCATTTTTGCAGCTTGTCTAGGTTGGCAACACTGCGAGACAATTCCCAGTTCAGTTTCGCATATTCTTTTAATCTTCCCTGTAAAGGAAATGGTCATTAGAAAAGGGAAAGTTCCAACTCCCTAAGAGCTATAAAGATGACAAATAAAGGATAACTTACCATAAGATCCAGTCATGTCTGGCAAGATAATTATCAACAACTGAAGTTCTTTTCGAGGTAGATTCATCTTTGCAAGTGTTGCCCGAGATTCTCTATTAATATCCGCAAGGACTCTTTCAATCTGGTGGGGTTGACCATCACGTATAGGGAGTACTGGTTGCGGGTTAAAAGCCTGCAAGGAGATTAAAATTTGTTAAGGTGCAAATAATTTGTATCTCATAACATCACTAGAAAAGGACAAAAAAGAAGAAGAATATTCCATCACATGACAGTACTCTGTCAGCAGATACCTACCATCCCTTTACTATTACACATCTTGACCAATTCGTCACAAAACTGATAAGTCACATTTCCATTCCACCTCTTCGAGAAGTTTACACACATCCAGGTATCCACTCTACCTCCATTGATCATTTTCTGTAGAGAAATAGCAAAAAGAAGAATTAATCATGCTCAAAATGTTACGGTAACAACTAAAAGATAACAATGCGATGTTTGTTTTTTGAATTTTTCTTCACAAACCATCACTGCAGCGATGTATTGATTGCGCGTCAGATGATGATTGTTAATTGATAATAGATGGAAATAGCTTACCTTGTTAATCATATTCCATTGTCCCATGGACGGACCAACCATTGCATCTCGACCACTTTCATGATATTTAAGCTGAAACAATGGCAAATATCAGCTGACGAAACTAGAAGAAATAGAATGCAACTAAGAGGTACAACAGCTTACCATTGGTGGTGGCAAAACACGAGCCTCAATGGAAGCAAGTTCATTTCTCACCGACATTCCAAATTCTTTTGTTAGGAGGAGTTCTTCGTCATACTTATTCCCATCAACCATCTGCACAAGCACGCGGTGGCTTAGCCTGGAAATTGCACTGAATAGAAGAACCTTATCCAAAGGGTGTACAAATGAAGCCAGCTAACAATTCCTACCGTCCTGATACTCTTTTCCCTGTCATAAGGGCGTTGGCAGGTCGCTCTCAACAGAGCAGTTACTTGCCGTTCATTCAATCTCTTAGTGTACCTCTGCCCAGCAACAATACTACAAAGCTGTAAACAGAAAAGCGAGACCTTTCATGACCAGAGCTAAATAAAGCAGACTTCTACGAGAGAATCTGAAAATCATCAAACAAAACCTCCATAGGTAAGAGGACAGGTTTGGTGTCACTTCCAGCTAGTAGTGTGGGCAACGATCCATATTGCAAAACTATATTGTATTTCTCCTGGAAGTATTTGACAACAAATATCTCTGTTTTGCGGTCATCAAGCATAAACCTGATTGACCAAATACACATCATGAACATTTTGTAAAGCACAAAGATTACTATGAGAATCAAGAAGATAGGTTACAGTCCCTCAAGCTCACATTTATCACTGAAGAGTACAAGAGAATGTACTAGATTCAGGGAGGATTGTCATAATGTTACAATAGTCATGGCAATAGGATACCAAATGAAGACATTTTGCTTAAAACTTAAAAAAATGAAAAGAAGCACCGCACCACGGGCAAAAAGTCCTTACTATCACATCAATGTTTCCTTCTTTTCTTTTTTACTTGATAAGTCACATCAAGGTTTTCCTGAAAAGAAACTTTCATAGAAAAAAAGGCCGTCGACAAAATGACAATGGGGGAGTTGTTCAAAGAACATTTACTTTGTTGGAAACATATAACTTAATGGTAACCCATCCAACATGGAGACTCTGTTTTTCAATACATATGAAGCATTCCAGCACAGTAATTTTTGCCGCAAGAGAGGCAGATAAATATCTCAGGTTATCATGTTTTTTCCAGATATATCAATGCCACACAAAATGTAAACGACACAGTCTTCAAGATATAATCTTCTTTCCCAAATGCAAAATAAACTGTGCGCTACCATACATGCATTATAAACTAGGGTAGAACCAGACAGAGCAATGCAAAAAGAGTCCTCACGTTGTTTTGCTCATTGGCTTATCTGACAATCCAGTTATCTTGTAAGATCTCCGATATCCTGTATGATTGATTTCAACCCTAATTCCTCTCAAAGCCTTCTTCACCTAAGATCCCAAAAAGGGCAAGGTCAATGCCTAAATGGGAGAGATTTTCGTAACTCGCATAAGAAAAAACCATCACCAAATAACCATCCAAAGAGAAATTAAACAGAAATACCCCTCTCCCTCCACCTGAAACACACATGCTCACCAACAGAAAACCACACATACAGGGAAAAATATGAAGGAAACAAATACCATTTCAGTTAACGCAGATTTCACAGATATGTAGTTCTTCCTTTTTCCCTCGACACAATGCAGATGCATTCACAGGTTCTCAAAGCTGTTCTTGTTCACGATTTCAACAAATAAAGTTTGTATAATTACAAATAATGAAAAAGATACTCGTAACAAATTGCTTGAATCCCACCAAACATATTTTAATCCAAGCATCAAATGACTTAATCAACTGAATTAGCTGCATATATTCCATACTTGAAATACATTATAGACGGGCTTTTGCCTAAATAGAAGAGAAATCTCTTCTGCGAACCATAAGATGGAGGACAAGATATCGATAACTTCTCTTATCTAAGATTACATTATGATCCCTGCGGCTGTCGAACAGCAAAAGAAAGGCATTGCTATCAATTAAATCAACATGGGCTTCATTTGCAGATATTCAAGGTCATACCTTAATACGGACCTGATCAGACAATGGCCTCGACAGATCTCGACAGTTGAAGTGTTTTGCAATAAACTCGGTAACAAGAATTGGCTCATAGAAAGCTCTAGCCGACACATCTACAGCTCGAGAAAATCGCATAGAGTGAATCGGTACCATTCAGACAGATGTGAAAAATTGGCTGATGTACACAAGCAAAGATAACTGGCTGCTCAAGCGAAGTACCTATATTCAGAGAGAGCCCAAACTGTGTAGGTCTTAGAGACTGGTAGTATCCTCTCCAGTATTCTAAACCTTCACCGAGATCACCTTTATGCCCTAAATCAGGTGAGAAAAATGATCGTCCAACAACAGTATACCTGTGGTGAATTCAGCAAGTCAACAGATGGATAGATTGAGGAAGCAAAAGTACATGGTGCGCACAAGTTAACCCTAAAGAAGTAATGTATATGAGTTGCACGCAAAATTACTTTTCAGATGGCGAGGCTCTAAGGACCACATCAAGAACTTGTATTATCTCTTGCGGGCAATCTAATTGTCTACCCCGAATAAACTGCTGAAGATGATGAAGATCAGGCTTCGCGACCAGCGATATAGTCACCTTGAATTCACGTTCCTTCCTGCATGATGCCTCCAAATTAAAAACTAAAGAGTGGTCAAATGCTTATTTAGTGCCAAGACAATAAGGAAGCTTTACCTTCTTGATTGAGAAGAACTCCCAGCAGCTTCATCATTTTCTACCAATTTAACAGAAAACACCTTGCTATTGAAAGGGAGGGGTCCTGCTGTGTAGAGACTCTTTCTCCCGTCGTAGGCTGGCCTCCTACTACCCAAATGAGTCTCCCTATACTGTTTGACAAGAACACCTATTATCTCCCTACAGATTTTCTTGGAAGCAACCACGGGATCAATCGATACCTAAATACCAATGCCAAAAAAGATGTCAGCAAACTGAAACTGAAACAAAGTCAAGCTATTAAAACCTGAGGAATACTATAACATAAAAACCAATGAGAAACAAAAATAGGGACTATTTCATCAATCAGACGAAAACAACAATGAGCTGCATGAAACACCACAATACAGAAAGAGTGCAAAAAAGACAAACACTCAAAGGCGAAAGTACATTGCTATGAGGGATTAAAATGCTAACCAGAAACAATTTGTTCAACAGAATCACATATATTAAGTGGGAGAAGTGAATGCAAATAGGAAGTCTCCCATTCCTCGAAGAAGCGTTGCGGAACTTGGATAACAAAACCAACACAACAAAGAACAGGGCACTGCTCAGGAAACATGATCAACATCCTAGTCCAAAAAATTAACTAGCAATAATTTCCAAAAAAAATCAATTCAGCGTCAGAAGATAATATCAGAAAATTAACAAGAAAAGTTTCAACTCAAAACTGGGTCGAACGACGACGGAAAGATCACCACGAAAGCTCCTGGACCAGTCAACTAATCTAGGGAAAAGTATCTCTGCAACCCGACCCAAGTATCAACAAGAAAACGAAAAAAGACAGGTAAAGGGGAAAAATCCCAAACAACACGTAAAAGTCAAAAGAACAATCATCCAAATAATCGCTATAAAACAGAAAAAACAGGGGATATGACAAAAAAGAAGAAGAAGCAGACAACAAAAACAAAGAGAGATCCTGAAATGGTTCATGATCCGTGGACTGAGCTTGGAGGACAAGCAAAATGTACGAAACGTAAGACAGGAACATATGATGAAGGGGAAAAACACCGTGACAAGAGCTCAACTACGCAGATGAATCCATCAAGGAAAAGGGAGAGAGCAAAACAATGACCCAGGAAACAAAAAAACAGCATGCAGTGAAACCCACACATACACCTGCTGGTAATGGCCAAGACCGGCACAAAAACAGGACGATCTCAGCAAGATGACGAAAACTTTCACCAAATAAGACGAAGGAGGAGGAGATGCATTACGTCATAGTGGTGGAGATCCATGTCCGCTACTTCGACTAGAAAGTGGTTCGCTCGAACCACGCACTTTTTCCCGAGCGTTCCGAAGCCCGGCCTCAGCGCAAATCTATCCCACTTCGACGAGACGGGCGGCGGCGAAGGAGCCTGCAATGTGAGCCGCCGCTCGAGCTCGCCGCTAAGAGAAACATCCGGAGCCGGCGCGACAGGGGGAGCCGCCGAACTTGACGCTCCGGCAGAAGAGGCAACAGCCGGTCGAGCCGGAGAAGGAGACGGGGCGGGAGCCGGTGCGGGGGCCGGAGCGGGAGCCGCAGCGGGAGCCGGAGCCGGAGCCGGAGCCGGCTGCGGAGGCGGACGGTGGCCAGGACCAGCGGCGGCGCCGGCGCCCGCGGCGGCGTAGCCTCTGCCTCGACCGCCACCTCCTCCACCACCTCTTCCTCCTCCTCCGCGCTGGAAGGACGGGGCCGGCTGCTGATCGCCGCGAGAGTCCGATCGCCTGCCTCCCCCGCGGCCGCGGCCGCCGCCGCCGCCTCCTCCTCCACCACGGCGTGACATTTGGCGGAGGGAACAAGAATCAAGGAGAGATGGGCGATTCGAGAGAGGGGGAATGCGGTTCGAGGTGCGCGGCGTACCGGCGAGCGAGAGCGAGAGCGACGAATGCGTCGAGTGATACAAAGCCAGAAGTAATAGAGAGGAGCGCCGGAGCAGAGTGATATTTATATATAAAATGGAAAAGAAAATTTCGGGGAGAAAAAATCGGAGGACTAGCCCGCTAAGGAAAGTGACGTGGAGCTAAAGCCACTTGAATTCCCAGGCTTTGCGGGAAAAGTTTCGCCCACGATTTTGCCCAATAAAATATTCTTTTCTTTCCTGACATAATAAATTCATTTATGTATATTTTTATATAATTTTTCCGCCTAATGGATAGATATTCATTTCTTTCCCGACCTGTAAGCGAACTTACGTATGTGTAATAGGACGCGTCGCAAAGTTTAGCCGAATCTCACTTCAATCAATCGTGTCACTGTTAAATTCCAAGCTCACTCAAAGAATCAAGTAAGAAAATTGGAATTTAGAGTTTTACTCGGGGGTGGAATGGAGCCCACATCGAGTTTCCTGATTAACGGGATACTAGTCAAGTCACGATAAACTTATCGCCACACAAGTGCCTAGTTCGATCGGGTAAATATGAAGCATTTAAGCAGCGGAACCTGCATACATATACAAGCCAAGACACAAGCTTGAAAAAAGTAATTCCGTTACCATACATCGGTTGATCTCGTGCTTTCTTGAGAGTTCTAACCAATCCCATGAAATCCGCACTTATTCTCAAGTGCGGTGCTTTCTTGGCAAACTCATTGCGCGAGATCTCATGGTTAGGGCGATGGGATAAGCATGGCTACGGAATTGTTACGGCGAAAAGATAGGATATTTAGGCATGGTTTCAAACCAGAAATTTTTACTGACTGCGGACGGACTCTATCGGGCACTTTCGGAGTGGAAGAGTCGCTGAATAAAGAGAGAGGGGTAGCTGCAGAAGTCTCCCCGACGGTGGCCTGCGAGGGCATTATGGGGAATCCGGGAAAACGGGGGCCGGGGCGGGGGCGGGGGCGGGGAGGGGCCCACCAAGTCAAACCCCTCTACCTCCCTCCCTCCCTCCCTCCCTTAAAGCCACCTGGCCGCCCGTCTCCCCCGATCGCGACACGTGTAGCGCCCAACGGACGTCGAGGATCGCGCGGGGGCCCCACCTTCCCCCCACGACACCCGGAATGATTGATTGGTCGCAGCAGTCGCAGCTTCCCATGACGTCTGATCGTGGCGGCGGCTCGATGGGGGGAAAAAATCAGAATTTGCGTTTATTTAAAATTTCCCCGAAAAAAAACAGAAGAAGTGGTGGTTAAGGCTAAGCGACCGAGCCTTTTTTAGGCAATTAAGATAAGATTAAAGATGGGTCTGTTTTTTTTTTTTTTTTGGGGGGGGGTCGGAAAAGATGGGTCTTTAAAGACACCTGCGTACGTACAGAGTCATCCGGCCGACCGGGACGGTCTCTTTTGTTTCACTTTCATTTATTTTTAGGCCACTTTGGCTTTCCTTCCGGGTCCGTCAGGATCGCCAACTTTTTTTTTTTTAATTCGATTTCGAATTTACGTGCATGCGAAGAAATTGGTACGGGTTGGACTGACACGAGACGAAGCAAACCCAGAATTTAATATTTAAGATTAATATTATGGCAATCTATGATTTGATACATTTGTAATAAATTTATCTCAAATTAAATCTTTAATCACTAAAAATCTCAAATCAGTATACATATAATAAATTTATCCCGAACTAATTTTTTGACCATCGAAAATCCAAAATTAATACATTTGTGATAAATTTATCATCCGTTATATTAGATTAATAAAAAAACCACCACAAACTAGTACACGTGTGATAAATTGAAGGTAAAATCCCAAACTAGTACATCCGTCAATTAGCATATGTCATTTAACTCAACAATTTGATAATAAAATTTAATAGAAAATAACGGAGGGTACTGATTTAGGGTGATTAAAAAATTAGTTTTTGGCAAATTTGTCACAGGTGTACCCGTTTGCGATTTTTCTTGGTACTAACCCTAATATTGGCGAATTACTCTGTTGAGATTTTTCTTAGTAATTGTAATTGTTTTCCAATATTTGACAAGTCAATAAAAAAACCTATAGATTTCAACAAGCACGTTTTTTTTTTCACGTCGCTTGTAATTTGTATCGTAAAACTCCGATTATTTCGTAAAAAATGAATGACTTGGAAAACGATTCCTAAAAATAATCGCGCGTATCGCTTGAAATAATTAGTTAATGAAAAATATATTTTCATTATCGACAACAATTTATATCTAAATATTTTCGTGGACGATGAAAATATTTTTCGTTCATTTTTTGTAAGCGATACGAACAATTAGTTCTTAAAAAGGTATTTTTCAAATTATTCAATGTTCGCGAAATAAACGGAGCCTAACGTTTACAGTATATTCCTTAGCTATACTTAACGAGTGCTTAATAAATATAGTCGCAGTTCGTCGAAGACAACAATTAGATCTTCTCTTAAGCTAGCAATGACTAGTGTCGATGCATGTGTTACGCGTGTGCATGAGTATCACGAGAAAATAGGAATCGGATTTTGATAGGATTGACTAGATATTGGATACATCCTAAGTAGTCATTAAAAATGTGTAAATCCAGTGACTACTTCTTTAAAAGACTGTAGTGGGTAGTTTTGATTTTTCGTTCAATGGTAGTTTTGGAAAGCAGAAGGGGAGATATAGCTGGGCACGGAGACCCAACTACTAGGAAGTTCATTAAATGCCCTGCAAAGTCCATGAACTAGCTTCGCCAGAATTCAATCGATAACGAGTCGAGATTTCACCATTTTAGATGGAGATGGATTTTGTGCCGGCTCATACATGAGTGTCAATGGATCACAAGGAGCAATGATGATACTCTGGACGATGGCTAAAAGATCTTTTGTCAGAGTTTGATCAACAACGAGAGATCTTGAGACCGTTGATGAGAAGGAAATTAAGGATAATTGAAATTTTGCATTGCTAAAGGATAAGAAGGTTTCTGTCATTATTGTGGGGGGCTGGCAATGAACACACTCGGAGTATTTTAAACTCGCTAGGATTACATACAAATGTTTACTAAATTTTAAATAAATAAATATATAACTTCGTAGTGATTACAAGAGGTTACACGATTCACAAAGAAGTTACTCCGTAATCTCCTGTTATCTGGCAATAATTTATTTATGAGAAATTAAAACAATTCTAAAATAGTGGTAATAGAAATAACCACCTAATGCCTACTCTTGTGTCAATTGCTCGCTGTCAATATCTATGAGTTCGTCGATAAACTTTAAGGTTCTCATTGATAACTTTCACGTTGTGTGTCGCCAATGACTTCGTTGGCGAGTTGTTAATTATTTTCAAGTTACTGATATTTCTGTTTTTAAATAACTAAGCTCTGCTCTTATCGACCAAGTCTATTCCATGTCAATAATAACAAAAGGTCTTTCTTTTTTTGGTGTAAACATAACCGATTAAGTACACACCGTCGCTGATAATTGAGGGACCAACATTCAAATTGGTCTTTGCTGATGCCCGAGTAAATTTTTTAGTAAAGGACTCGAATGCCGGATCGAGGTCTTTCAAAAAAGAGCCGCCACATTTTTTCCCTTAGGCTCCATTTGTTTGTGGAAAATAAATAATATGAAAAATATTTTCCTGAAAGGATGGTTTGTACCATTTGAAATAATTAATTGGTCAAAATTATTTTCGTTGTCGACAACAGTTTATGCCTAAACAACTTTTACAACCGAACTACTTTCTTTCACGTTGCCCTTTCTCTACTTGATTAGATAAAAGCGCGGGATGAAATGGGTATATCACGATAAAAATGGTTAAGATTCATTCAATTAATGTGAATTCGATCTAAGCAATAATTTTATGGAATACATCTCATCCCCAACTTTTATTTGTTGTGCGTGCAAAATATCGGTGCAGAATGTAGATCACAACAATTGCCTTCCTAAGACAACAGTGTTGCATACCATTTGATCCTCACTAATTCGTCTGTGGAGTAGAAATACGCACGTGCATAGGCCTTGGCCTATTCCCTGGACTAACATAAAAATTTTCATTTCTTAATTCATAAGTAAACTATATTTTTGTGTTTATAAGATCTCGAATTTTTGCATCTTATTAACAAGTGTCATAGGAAATTGTTGTAAATTTGAAAGGCTTCGAATCAAAAGAGCAATCAAGCCGAACTTTGAGGCGTGATATCACTTTCCTTCAGGGTTTATTTGCCCCACAATTATTGCTAATGGTCACCGGCAAAAATCGTCCAGGATACAACAAAGTCTCAAAATGAGAATACTAGATAGCAATTCTAGTATTTCTCCAGGGTCTCTCTAGGAAACAAAAGAAAATGATGACTGTAGTTTTCGAAAGAAGACTTGAAGAAATTGATCACTATTTCTTTCTTACCAAAAACTGACATATATAGAAATCGGTCTTAAAGAACACTGGCAACTCTTCACGAAAGGTTGCAAAGCTAACAAAGATATTCCTTCGGAAGAAGTTGCAAACCGAATAGATGCAACCCTTCGGAAAAGATTGAAAACTGAACAAGTATAATTTTCAAAAATTGTCTTGGAAAGACACATGTAAAATTCGGAATAAAATAAATAAATAAATATATATATAATTCCGAATTTTCATAATTTCGAAAATTACTTAATAAAAAAAAATTCAACCTTTCAACTAATAAAATTTAATAAGATAACCTTACGAAATAAAATAAAATATTCGCGCACCCACACGCGGATATTGTGTGGACTAGCACACACCCCATTGTCTTCACTCTAAAGATCAATAAGATATTCACAGTTATAAAGTGTCACGCTTTCTCAAAACTTTCCCATGTGGGACAAAGAAAAAAGGCACTATTTTGTTTGTTTTACAAATAAACAACCAACAGAAACTACTTTTAAAGTGAATACATAATAATTAGACATAGTAAGAATTTTCATCTTTGGCCCGATACAATGAAGCGCTCTACGAAACGGACAACTTTTACCACTAAATTTGCTTCCTTTCGCATTGCCCTTTTTCTCTACGTGATTAAAATAAAAACCTGGAAAATGGGCCTAGTGTGGATTCCATGATAATAATGGTTGAGATTCATTTCGATTAATGTGAACTGGATTTAAGCAATAATTTTCTGGAATGCATCCCATCCCTTTCTTTTGCTTGTCATCGCATGCGAAACAACAGTGTTGAATATAGATAACATCAATTGCCTTCCTAAGACAACAATGTGACGTACCATTTGATTCTCACTAGTCCGTATATGGGATAGAAATAAACACTTGCATAGACCTTTCGCATGTCTCCTCGACCAACATAAAGACTTTTGTTTGTTCAAAAGGGAGAAATTTATTTCCATATATCGTACTTTTTATTTGTTTGTCCTATCTCTAACTCTTCTTACTCTCGGACTCTTACTCTTTTCTTGCACATATACTAACGTCCCAACCCCTCAATCCCTTTATCAACACGGCCACATGCCTATTAACCATATGTTATACTTAGATCATTTTGAATTGCTCAAATTTCTGTGGGTCTCGTTAATAAGTATCCGTCGAACGCTATTTTTAAAGTTAAAAAACGATAATACACATGGCAAGAATCTTCCTCGCTGGCCCAATGCAACGAAGCACTTTAAGAATCGAATAACTTTGCAAGTGAACCGACTTCCTTTCACAGAACCCTCTTTCTCTATGGCTATGCGACTAGATAAAAGCCTGCATCTTCTGCCAAATTAAACAAATGTTAAAAAATAAGATAAAGAAATTGCATCTGTCCGATCTATTTCTTTTAAATAATAATATTACGTATTGTTTGATCCTCACTGGTCTGTTTGTGGAATAGAAATACACACTCACACAAGCATTGGCTTGTTACCTGGACTAACATAATTATTTTTTAATTCAGAAGTAAACAATATTCCTGTGTTTGCGAGATGCTCAAATCTTTGCATCTTGCTAAGAAATGTCAGAGGAAACTACTTTTTAAAGTGAATACATAATAATCAAAACATAGTAAAAATGCTCCTCTTTGGCCCAATGCAATAAAGCACTTTAAGAATCGAACAACTTTTACAACCGAACTTGCTTCGTTTCGCATTACCCTTTCTCTGTGTGATTAAATAAAAGCTTGGGATAAAATAGCTCTAGCATGGATTCCATAAATAATAACGGATGTGATTAATTTGATTCCTGTGAACTAGATTTAAGCAATAATTCTCTAGAATGCATCCCATCCCTTTCTTTTATTTGTTGTCGCGTGCGAAAAACCAGTGTTGAATGTGGTAGATAGAAGCAATCGCCTTCCTAAAACAACAACGCGACATACCATTTGATCCTCACTAGTCTGTCATGGTATATAAATACACTCGAGCACGGACCTTTCGCATGTTCCCTCAACCAACATAAAGGTTTTTCTTTTTAATTCGACAATAAACAAAATTAGCGCATTCAAAAAAGGAAGGAGCAAGAAAAGGGAGAAATTTATTCCCATACGTTGTACATAGATCATTATAAATTGCCCAAATTCTTATGCGTCTCATTAATAAGTATCGTTGGACCCTATTTTTAAAGTTAAAACACGATAGTACACGTGACAAGAATGATCCTTGTTGGCCCAATGCAACGAAGCACTTTAAGACTCGAATAACTTTTACAACCGAACTCACTTCCTTTCACAGGACCCTCTTTTCCTATGCGATAAGATAAGAAGCCTGCATTTTCTTGCCAAATTAAACAAATGTGAGTAAGATAATGAAATTGCATATGTCCGATCTATTTCATTTAAATAATGTTATGTATTGTTTGATCCTCACTAGTCTGTTAGCGGAATAGAAATTCACAAATAGGCTTTGGCTTATTCCCTGCACTAACATAATTATTTTTTAATTCAGAAGTAAGCAACATTTGTGTGTTTATAAGATGCTCAAATTTTTGCATCTTGTTAAGAAAGTCATAGGAAACTATTTTTTAAAGTGAATACATAATAATCAGACATAGCAATGAGGCGTCTTAAGAATTGAACAACTTTTACAACCGAACTTACTTCATTTCACGTTCCAATTTCTTTGCGTGATTAAATAAAAGCTTGGGATGAAATAGCTCTCGCATGGATTTCATAATAATAAAGGATGAGATTCATTCAATTCACGTGAACTGGATTTAAGCAATGATTGTTGTTGAATGTCAATAACAGCAATCATCTTCCTAAAACAACAATGCGACATACCATTTGATCCTCACTAGTCTGTCTACGGGATAGAAATACACTCTTGCACAAACTTTCTGCAGGGTTCCCTCAACCAACACAAAAGGTTTTTCTTTTTCAATCGGACAATAAACAAAATCCGGTGAGTCCAAAAAAAACGAAGAGGACAAAGCAAGAAGAGGGAGGAATTTATTACCTAGATCATATTATAAATTGCTCAATTTCCTGCGGGGGGGTCTCGTTAATAAGCGTGCCGAGCACTATTTTCAAAGTGAAAACACAATAATTACACATGGCAAGAATGTTCCTCTTTGGCCCCAATACAATGACGCGCTTTCAACAAGAATCGAATAACTTTTACTCCCCGAACTGTCTTCCTTTCGCATTAACCCTCTTTCTCTACTGGACTAAGATAAAGGCCCGCATCTCCTCTCCAAAATCAAGCAAAAGTAAACAAGAAAAGAAGAAGAAGCAAAAGATAAAGAAGCTTGCATCAGACCTGATCTATTTCATTTAGTTCCCTTTGTCGTCTGACTATGATTCTCCGGAAGGCGACGTGGAAAAGGAATTCAAAGCGTAAGCGACAAAAGGGGAAACAAAAGCCATAAAAAAAAAAAAAGAAACAGAAGCACGTTCCCTCGCAGGTCGCGAAAGGGACGAGGCTGGACGCATCGTCCGTACGCTCGGGACCGAACTAAGGAGTTCACGCGCGCGCGTCGCGGACACGTGCCGAGAAGCGACTGGTCCGCTCTCGACCGGCCCGGCTGAGGAAACCGAATCGATCCGCGTGTCGGATGGAGAGGATCGCGCCCACCGCATTCCCGTGGGGGCGCGACGCAGCGGAGAAGTCCCCCCGGGTGGGGGAAGCAGGTGTTTCGGGGAAATGGACCACCCGGTCGGGTCGTCGTGGACTGTTGCCGCGCGAGGTCTTTTGCTTAGCGGGTGGGATTTGTTAGATCCCCTTTCTTAGCAATCTGCAGATGGGCGATTCTGCTTCTTTAATAAAAAGGGTTTGGATTCGTTAGCTGTCCGCGTCCAAAACGTACCAAACCCTCACCGCAAGGAATTAATTGATTAATAACGTCTCTATTTTTTTGGATTTTACCGAGCCCCAATCGAGACGCGCGCGGCGTTCTGATATCCAGTGGGCGAGGTTGGCCGGAGTCAAATACGAAGAAAATGCAGCCGTCGTTGCAGGCGCCTTTTCTCGGCCGTGAATTTGACCGGGCGGAGTCAAGTGCGGTGAGGTTAAGCTTCATTTTTGCCTACGGCATTGAAAATTAACGTTTTTAGAAGAGCGTTCAAATAAAAAAAGCGTTACCCTTTTTCATAGCACGCGGGTTATTGTAAATTGAATCAAGCCGGACCGCTTTATAATTTATCCATGCCGCGCCCTGTGTTCAGACCGGTTTCGCTTTCCATTGGCATTTTCGGAACGGCAAAGTTATTAGTATCGCATTTATAGTATATATAGACCGTTTATCCCGCAACCATGATCATGCACGAGCCGTACAAGGGAGGCAATTTGAGAAATATTAACTGGATATCATTGCCGAGCGGCTATTCAGCTCATTGCGCAAAAAAAGAAGAAGCAACGTGCCATTGTGAACAAAGACATATAAATTAATTTGGCCAGTCCTCCAATTTTTAGGTTCGATTGTGTTAGCTGAACATCAGTGCCATCTTTCGTGTGACAGCAATTAGGTGTGTTTCATTACTTCAACACCTTGCTTTTGGACATATACGTACGTACATCAAAATCAATGATTCACTGCCCGAGGGTGGCTACGAACTCAATTGGCCCGTGAGATCAGCACTTGCGAGGCTCGAAAGGCTAATTAAGTGGGGCACGACGCACGAGCAAGGCTTTTAACGTGGAACATCTCGACTCAATTGAACTGGGCCTGGCCCAGCTTGAACAATTGCGTGTGTGATTTCATGCGGGCACGTATGCGTGCTTTTTCTTTCTATTATTCGGATTGGACAACAATGTTACGTCTAGACCCGTCAAATGGAAAGTAGGGTCAAGTTTGAATCATGTCGAAAATGGTCCAATCCAAAATGATCGAATTCAATTGAATACAAATCTAGCGACTTGTACCCTGGCTAATACCCATATTGCTAAAACTCATCTATAATTAACAAAATCTAAGAAAACTCATACCCAAATCGAGGTGATAATGCGGAGTGAGCGAGCGCGAGTCCAGCGAGGGCTAGAAAGAGTCATCAAGATGGATTAGATCTAAGTAAGTTGTAAACCCATGTAACAACTATATTATTTTAAGTTTTACCACCCTAAATCTATTTATGATCAGTTTACTAAATATAAATAACCTATATAACAACTCAGTTAATTAAATTAAATATGGGTTAAAGTAACAGGTCGAACATCCGACAACGAGCCTTGCTCAACCCAGAATCTGTCCAACAATCATCTCTACCAACCCGGTAATAGCCTCGATTTGTCTTTAGCCGCCGAGAGTTGAACTTTTCCCGAGCCCAAGTCCTATCAGGCGATGGCCTATCGCGCTATCCTCTTATTTGGGTAAAGTTCTACACCCGACGAGGAGCCGTCTCCATTTTTGGACAGCAAAGACGAGGTCCATTACCTCCTTCTCTATCTTCGGAACAAGACACGACTGGATCTGGTTTTGGTTTAGGCGGTGGAAACATGTTACGTGCGTGCCCAAATGGTGAAGGACACATAGAGGAATACGTAGTGCTTCCTTTGCCTGGGTCAAAACCAAACCAAGAAAAGGGAATGAAAAGAAACAGAAAAGAGGCGGGAAAAAAAATTGCGGAATGCGAAATCCCCAGTTTTGCAAAACAAAATCTCAATGAATGTCGGGTTGCTCAGGCCCGTCCATGACCCAAAATTTACATTGCATCGATCATTTGTTCGGGCAGGTAGACCCGGGCCGAAAATCGCTGATTGGACGCAGGTCGTCCTAAGTGGCATAGCTAGCGTTGACGTGGATAAAGTTTGTAATTATTTAAAAAAATTGAATTTTTTTTATTTTTCTTCCCTTTTTTTTTTCATCGTGCCAACAAGAGTCATCGGTGACCTTTGTCCACCACAATGGCCTCCTAAGACGGCCGGCATCTACGTCAATAATTTTAGGCTCAAATTGGCCAGAAGGACTCAATTGGCAAAGTATTTTTAGTAATTTCCCGTTAATAAGTACATACGGAATTCTTTATCAAAGAGAGAATGTTATGGAGTTCATCAAAATATCATTCCATGGGATGCAAGCGCCCTTATACACTCAATTTTCTAACAACAACTCACAATCACCTTCTGGGAAAACTAGCATCCACCCGTCCAGGTTCATTCTCCAAAAAAGGAGTGATCAGACCAGAGTGATCTGAATCACAAAGTGAGTTTTTGTCGTTGAATTGGCGCATGTGATGCTAAAAAATAGGGACATCGATTCTCCTTCTGCCTTGGATAAGCCTTCTGTCGGGGCTAAATCTATTCCACACCTAACAAAGAAATTTGCATTAAGGGACACACGCTTCCCTCGATCATGCTGAAAAGTCGTCGAAAGCAATGAATGTGGACGCAATTGGAGATGATCTTTCGGGCATGTGAAGGTTCACTCGATCCCTTGCTCGCGGGACATAACATTGACTTAGCCGGTGCCGATAAGCCGATGCTAAGGAATTGGTTTTCAAAAATGGAGAGAAGTTGTTGATGATGATGACATCGGTTCGTTCTCGGTGTGTTTGTCAACGGTACCAAACGCATTTGTTAATTGATCCCAATTTGGAGTTCTTCTACGTAAAAAGCCAGTCCAAGGTGAACGAAGCCATGTAGATGACGTACAGAATAGTCTTGTCTGGTATCAACCTTAGTTTATCAATCTAACATGGTGGCACGAAGAAAGAAAGGTTTTCTCGGTTCGACGATTTCGAATTTGCCTATAAGCAAGAAGTGCCGACGGCGAGATGGCAGAGGCTAGCGATGATTAAAGGTATAGGGAAGAGAGAGCAGGGGAAAAGAGTTCGGGTTTTAGGGAGATATTTTTCAAATTATTCATTTTTAGCACAATAAATGCGCCCTTATTCTTATTTTAGAAATTGCTTTGCAATAAGAAAATCATAAGATGTTCACCTAACGATATTTGCTTTTTGTGAAAATCCTCTTAGTCAACGTCGTTTGGTTAAATGCAAAGTCATAAAACCATTGCTCTCCCAAACGCACTCGAAGAGAGCATTGTTTGTATAGAACGGGGATTGTTGGAGAATATTTTTCTCAATCTCATTTCATGAGGCATAGAAGGGAAAATTCCAAATAGGGGTATGAAGTGTCCTCATTTTCTCAAAAGAGGATCTAAAATGGACCTTATTTAAAATAAGGGCATGAAGTGATTTACTTAGTCTCAAATAAAAGTCTCGGCGAGCTCATGCATCTTACATGCTAATTTCGGCGGCATGGTTAGGGGCTTTTTCATCCAAAAGCACTTCTTTCCTTTTCTTTTCAATTTACTGTTGAACGTGTTCTTCATTCTTCCTTCTTCTTCCGCACAATGCTGAGCATGCTCAAGCCACAGCTGCAGCAGGTTTTCAAGCTCATCGACTGGACAGTCCTGGGTCTCAAGCTCACCCCTATATTCGATGATGGCTATCCATGGCTGTAAGGCTTGATGGGCCACAGGCCTTGACGGCAAGGTCGAGTTCGTGCCTCTAGATTTGATTTTCCGATGGCACAACATGGTTACCGTGATTGACACTGCCAGCTTGCCGTGCGCCGACCAGTTGTCGCACCACCTCGTCATCACAAGCCTAGGTGCAGCCTCGAGCTTTGAGCAAAGCCCCTTGCCTTTATCCTCTGTCTCTGTGGGTCACGGGAAGGATCTTGGTTCGGGACATTGGTTAAACGTTGCGAATCCCTGTTGTCGATCCCGACCTTAAAGATCCCACATCTATTGTCCTCCAACGCCGGCGACCTCCGTCGTCGCAAGCCTAGGTGTAGCCTCAAGCGTCGAGTGAAGCTCCTCCACTCTCCGTCTTTACAAGTTTGCGCTCAAGATGTTGCATCCGACGTCGCCGATCCCAGATACGGCGTCATTGACCTTGGAGATCCCATATCTTGTGTCCTCCGAGGCTAGCGACACCATTGGCAACCTCCGTGGCCGGCGACACCATTTGACGCATTTTATTCCATTGTTTTTCCTTTCAAGATGTGCATGGCCATGCTTGTACCCTCCTTGTTCATGCAACTATGCGATCTTTTGCTCGGCGTACCATTTTTTATTTGTTTGTTCTCTTGTGTCTTATTTTTGGGCCTATGTCGCAACCCGCCAAATTTTCGCGGAAGAGGGAAACTGGCGTAGCCTAGTACGCGCTAAAAGGGGTGTTTGGCAAGTTGTCAAATAGTGAAAATTCTGTTCTTTTGTTCCCAGAATCAGTTTGGGAACAGAAATCCGTTTGTTAAAATTTTTGTGGCCAGGCATAATTTTGCAAAAAATTATTCTCAGAATCAGTTTTGGAACAGAATCAAAAAGCAAAAAAAAGTAGTTTTTTGATTCCGGAACAATTTTTTCATTTCTGATTCTTCTTCCTTTTTGGTTTGTTGTTCTTCTTTTTTCCGGTCTGCCATCGGCCAGGGTCGGCGAGGTGGCGCGGCCCTCGCCAGTGGCCAACGAGGCTCGACCTCGCCAGATCTGGGCTAGGTCGAGCCTCGCCCAGCCAAGGTGAGGCCAACCTCGCTCTTGCCGGGGGTGACGAGTGCCAGACGCCCTCGTCGGCTTTGGCCTGTGGCCGGTGGCCGGTGCCGGCGACTGGCCATGGCCAAGGAAGGGAAGGAAAAAAAAGAAAAAAAGGGAAAAAAAGAGAAAGAAATATTAAAAAATTCAAAATATTATTAATACAAAGAAATTTTGTGTAGTTACCAATCGTATTTCTGTTCTTTTTTTATTCTAATAATAGAAATTTTGGGTGGTTACCAAACACCTTCAAATACTTAGAAATTGTTCTCGGACATAGACTAAAAAAGAATCAGTTCCTAGGTATAGAATTGTTACCATGCGCACCTTAAGTCTAGATTTGGGACTTAACTTGGGCTCTTCCAAGCCCATATCATATCGCGACTTATGTTTTAGGTTTTTAACTTGCAAGTGATTTTTATCTAGGAATCGCCACTAATCAATTTGGGGTGAGTCGATTAAAAATCCAAGTAAAGTGACGGAAGAATCACCCTACTCCAATGAACCAAAGATTAAATGAGTTCGGAAATTTGATTACACTAGTTGAGTAACTAGTGCCCTTTCGGTACCTTTCATCCTGTTCATTTTAGAAAATATTTATCAAGCAGTTTAAATTGATTTTATAACCTAATTCCTAATATGTGAGGTGATCAAACGAGTGCACAATTATTAAATGTTAGCAGTCAAACTAGATATGCAGCCTAGAATTTTAACCCTAACTAAGGCGGCATCATTCAAAACATGACAATTTATACAATCATATTCTAATTAGAAACAACATGCATAATAATAATACAACAGTAGTAATGATAACATGCAAAATCCCATTGCATAGCCCTATAGGCTTATCTGATTTAGATGTAATTATTAATCAAATAATTCACATAATTTAAAAAAATATTCAAAAATACTAATTTCTAAACTATTTCCTAATTAATTTTTAAAAAAGAAGAAGAAGAAGAAGAATAATAATAATAAGGGAAAATTTCATTTTGGTACCCATAGTGGGGCCTTTTTCTCAATTTGGTACCCAAAGTGGATATTCCCAAATTGATACCCAAAGTGCTCATTCAGTCTCAATTTGATACCCAAAGTGCCCATTCAGTCTCAATTTGGTACCCAAAGTAGACAGTCCCAAATTGATACCCAAAGTACCCATTCAGTCTCAACTTGATAACCAAAGTGCCCATTCAGTCTCAATTTGGTACCTGAGTTCGCCGGCCGATCAAATGCTCACCGGCCGGCTAGAAATTTACTGTTCCGGCTACCGGAACAGTATTTTTTACTTTTTTATTTTTTTTTCTTTTTCTATTTTTTTCTTTTCCTTTTCATTTTCTTTTTTTTCCTTCTTCCCTCCGCCGGCCACAGCCGTGGCCGGTGGAGGTCGCCGGCGTCGGCCCTATTTAATCGAACATGTGGGCATTTCATCGAACATGTGGAGTGCACGTCCGAAACATGGGAACTTCGACCTATTCCAAGACTCAAACCTGTTCCGACGACCGTAACTCACCTCTGACGTCAACCTCTAGACCGTGACTAAGGACGGTATGAGCGAGGATTCGCACGAAACGGCCGGCGCAAGTCCCAGCCAACCTATAAACCAAAATAAGGGAAAACAGAGTTCGACAAGGGCCGAGAAGGACTTACCGGTTGTGGCTGATGTTGGGGGGTCGCCGGTCAATCTGTGGGTAACGGCGAGGCCGGCTGGCTTCCTCGTCAGTCTCTTCAAACACTCATCTCTCACTTTTGCTCTCAATTTCTCTCAAAATCTCTTCAAATCTCTCAGTCTCTCTTTGCTATGTTTTGACCAACCGTTTCTCTCTCCTCTTTGCCGGTTTATATAGTGGTCGCTAGTCACTTGCTTTGTCCCGAAAGTTGTCCATTGAATATTCTGCACCGGCCTCTGCTCCTATTTAAGACTTTTGTGGCCATATTGTGCGGTGGAGTGGGTAATCCGCACTTCCCAAGCGGCGATCGGCTGCAGGGGAAGTCAAAGAGGAAGGAGGAGAGAGGGAGAGAGGTCGGGCTAGTGGGGGAGAAGAAGGAGTTGGGCCGGGCTAGGCCGGACGAGAAGGAAGGGGAAAAAGAAAGGAGGGAGTGGGCTAGGCCCGCGGGGAAGAAAGGAGAGAGCTTGGTCTACCCGAACCCGACTCAGACCGATCCGATTTTTTTTAAAAATATTTTTAATTTAATAATAATTTTTTAAAAAATAAAATAATAAATATGCTCTAATAGACCTTATTAATACAAATGTGCCTAATGTCTATATGCAATTAAATAAAAAATATGTATACTTTTTCATTTAGGAATTAAGGGCATTAATCCCTAAATTTTGTATAATTTAATTGGGCAATTAAAAAATAGGTGTCAACAGCCTAATTCCAAAAAAAGTATAAACTTTACCTTGAGTGACAATTCGGGGCCCTAACTTTTTGTTGTATCGTAAAAAATCAAAAACTTTCACTTAAATCCAAAATCTGACCCGAACAAATTGATGCTCCTTTTTGAAATTAGCCCCTTATTTTTGTATGACAGTGAAAATATTTCTCTGGTGAGCCAAGCGCTTGTTTAGATTTTGGAATGTTCAGGAAGAAGGAAGAAGATGAACAATAAAATGAAAAGAAACGAAAAGAAATACTTTTGGCCAAAAATGTCCTTATTTGTGTTGTTAGATTAGCATGTGCTCGTTGACTGGCGACAATTTGGCCGGTCGGCTAGCTAGACCCTTATTCGAGACTAAGTAAGTCACTCCGGGCCATTATTTGAAACAAATTCCACTTTGGATATTTTTTTGCGAAAATGAGAACACTTCGGGCCCATATATGAAATTTTTCCAGCATAAAATGTTGTTAAGTCTTCAAATCAATTCATGTCCCGATTATCTTAAGCCAGAATGCATAAAAGGAGAATTAAAAATAAAAAAAGAAGATGTCTCTGAATTATTTACAAGTGGTTATGAGGATAATTCAGAATTATTCCAAAAATATTCTCAAAAGAGGTCGAGGTCTTGATCCTTCAATCTCAACAAACACCCTCGCCTAGTGGAGGCATTGAAAGTCTAAGTGAGATAGACAAATTGATTGATCTTTGCACATAGATCGTCACCCGAATGCTCCCTCGACAAATCGCAATTAGAATGTGGGGTTTGCTACTTCCAATGTCTTCATAATTCTAGAGGACAAACAACCTTAAATGACCTTAAAATTGACAAGTTGAGGGGTGTTAGGTATAGTCTTTAAACGAACCGAAAGGGCCGGTGGCTCAGTCCAGGTGCCGCCTCCCATGTCTTTATCGCGTTATTTATTAGTTAGGACTTCCACGGCGCCCCCAAAATTCTTAATCTTTTCTCAATGGTGCTTACCTAACCTTGATTTTTTAATTTTCCCCGCGATGCCAACCATGAACATTTGACAAACTTTATTAACTTTGGACTCATCCATGACAAGGATCCAATGATTTTGTTGATGCGAAAACTAACGGTACGTGTGAACCTCCCAGTGTGCTGTTACTGTTGTTAATTTAGTCGCGATTGGATGATGTATACATGTGATGATCATGTCTCAACTAATGCGTAGACGTGAAAAAAAAAAACCACGATGTGTTTAATCGTGATGGTAATGGTCAAACTAACGTTATCTCGTGTTCGATTGTGAATTGACTGAAAATGAGATGGGGTTCAGCTTGAGGTCAAGGAATGTGGCGGGGAGGGCATTTCTTTGGGAGATGGGATAAGATTTTGTCCCTTAGCCCATTCGAAAAAATTAAAAAACAAATTTGTAGAGGAATATTTCAAATGCATGGAGCGCAATCTCCGGCTACAATTCGATTATAAAGAATTCCACTAATTCTTTCCTCTCTCTCGAACGCGATTTGGGAATCTTGATGGTTTAATTTTGAGTAGAGAAGCACGAATGTCGATTTTCACTTCACGGATGGACTCGAGGGTCTTCATATCATAAATTATGTACGACGCTTACTTAAATGTTATAACTATTTTTCTGATTACTTGAGAGTCATATAACTTTTCAATCAATCATTTGAATACTATAACTTTTTAAAAACGTTCATGATAATTGCCATGCCACGTCGGATTTTCTGCACTTGGGCGAATACTTTTAAAAAGTTTTCGCACTTAAGTAATCAATTGAAAGTGATGGCACTTAAGTAACCGTTTTTAAGAAATTCTGGCATTTTAGTGATTGAAGAAAAATTTATGACACTTAAGTGAGCACTATACAAAAGTTATGACGCTTGTGTTGTTTTTATCCCTATTTTAATAGCAACCCATAGTTTGCTACTAAAAATGAATTTGATGGCGTTCAATCATAGACCAAAAATTATCGCCGTCTACACAATCATTATCCTTTTAACAACTTCTTTTCCTATTAAGATAGAGGGGACACCTTCTTTTTTTGGGATCTCATGGGTAGGTCGACATAATCTTAATAAAAATTGTTTCATGTTCCACTCATATTCCTATTGTTCCCCAGTACATGTACACGTGTCGAAGTAGGAGTATTGAGTTTGGCAAACTTTGGGTGGCTTCATCCTCTAACTAATAGATTTAAAAAGAACCATACTCCCTACCGGCATTTACTTCCCAAGATTTGTAATGCGCAGAGGATTTCAAATGATCTAATAATCCTCAGTTAGCTTACATCCTAGTCAACATCTTTAGTGTGATTAACTTTATTGAACGATATTGACAAGTGTCTCGTTTTTGTGTCGTGCCACTTTACCCACAATAAAGCTACGAGCGAAACTAGGGTTTCTTATAAAAAAAAGTTCATGGAGCTTTGCATCATCAACCTGATTAACTAGACTGATTATAACGAATTATCAAAATTTTCTCAATGTATATATGATGAGAAAATTAGTATACTTTGGGCCATCGAACGGAAGTGAATATTCACAAGAACTAGCTTGAGTTTACGCTCACCATTATTGACTATCGTTCAAGTGATGATGCATGCATGTAAACCGATGCCAAACCTTGCCAGACCACCGCTTATGGATCAGCACATCATCTTCCGTTCTTCCTACGGATCCACAATACAATGTCTATATACGCATCAACCAACTCCTCGTCATGTTCTCTCTTCCCAAAGAGTGCTGTCCTTACCTTCGCCAGCTGAAATATAAAACAAAGAAATACCAGAATAATATGAACTCATGCTAAAGTCAACCCTTAAGTTTGCTGATGAGATTTTCGTAACCACTAGGAACAACAGCTTCGCATGATAGAATAAGGGTCCTCTTGGATGGGCCAAGTTTTTCTTCCTTTGAAGGGCACCTTACGCAATTTTTAATATAGGAAAAAGGCATAGTGCCCGAAATCTCTGTAAATTAGATTGAGGTCAGCATTTCAAATCCGCTCTATAAAAGCTCCCTCTGTTTCTCTCCTACGTACAAATCCAAACAAAGAAGCCTTTGAAACGAAAACCAGCTTTGGCAACATGAAGGTCAAGATAGAGAGCTCGAGGATCATCAAGCCTTGTTATGATGGTCCTCCTCCATCAACCACCCTGTGCATTCCTCTTACCCCTTTCGATAATGCAAACTATGATGGCCAAATGGCAGTTATCTACGCCTATCGTCCCCCGACACCACCGAACCTTGCCATAAAACTAGGGTTGCAAAAGGTTTTATCGGTGTATAGAGAGTGGGCAGGGAGGTTGGGTAAGAATGAGGAAGGCGACACGGTCATTATTTTGAATGACAAAGGGGTTCGGTTCGTCGAGGCATCTGTCAATGATCCCATCGATGAATCGATGCCCTCTTCGCCATCGCCCGTTTTATTGACTCTTCATCCGAGCCTGACGGATGTAGAGGAGTTGGTCCAAGTTCAACTCACCAGGTTCAGTTGTGGCTCACTCGTGGTCGGGTTCACCGCTCACCACCTTGTAGCCGACGGTCATGCCACCAGCAACTTCTTGGTTGCATGGGGAAAGGCTTGCCGAGGATTCGAGATGGGCCCACTTCCGACGCATGACCGAACAATATTCGTTCCTCGAGATCCACCAAAGTTCGAGTTCCAGCACAGAGGGGTGGAGTATACAAGCAAAAAGCCAATCAAGATCGATGATGGTTTTGATGACTGTATTCTCGCCGAAGAAGTTGTGATTCACAAAGTCCATTTTACGACGGATTTTCTTGCCAAGCTCAAATCTAGGGCTTCTTTGTCCCGTACTGAGGATATGAGAAGTCCCCTAGATTTTAAATCCGATCAGATTATTGTATCATCTCCAACCGGTATTTCCAATGGCCTAACGCAGCCCAACAAAATGTTTAGCACATTTGAGTGCTTGGTTGCTCATCTATGGAGATGCATAACTCGGGCTCGTGCATTGAATGGATTCGAGACAACTCAGGTGAGAATCTCCGTAAATGGTCGAATGAGGCTGAACCCTAGAGTTCCAAACAATTATTTTGGCAACTTGGTCCTTTGGGCTTTTCCAAAGGCTAAGGTCGAGGATCTCTTGAACAAGCCAATATCATATGCGACAAAGGTCATCCACGAGGCCGTTTTGAAGGTCGATGATCATTACTTCAAGTCATTCATCGACTTCGCGAGCCACAAGTTGAAGGCGGAAGATCTCTATCCCACGGAGAATATAAACCCGTCCCCGGCCAATTTGGAGGTGGATAGTTGGTTGCGATTTCCGTTCTACGATCTAGATTTCGGATGTGGGAGCCCTTACATGTTCATGCCCTCCTACTTCCCAATTGAGGGGATCATGCTTCTTTCACCTTCTTTTAAGGGCGATGGAAGCATAGATGCATTCATACCACTTCACAAGGATCACCTGGAGAGGTTTAAGGGGAACTGCTATACCATTTAAAACGTGGGGTTTGGTAGACTACCAAACGCATACTTGCCCGCAGTCGCTAATTGTAGTTGTTTTAGTCTTATTATTATGCGCTTCAGATTTATGTAATAACTATAAACAATGAAGGATAGAATAATCGAGGAAAGTTGGCATCCACTATCCTACTTCAGAGAAAACTAGTCGGGCAATGAATAAAGAAATCTAAGTTGTTGGTAGAGAAAGTTCGATTTGTCGTTTGTTTTGTGTTTTTAACATCTGGGGAAGGGATCATCGGGCTTGGAGCAAGTCCGTCGCTTGTCCCTATTTGTAATGATGCTCCTTGATCGTTGAAAATCTGTGTACGGTTTGGAAGGAAAAACGAGAGGTTCCTTCATGAATAACAAAGCATGTATTGGCCCATTATTGATGATTGGCTCGAGATATTGTACACAAGAAGGACGTTGCTCTTGATGTGCATCGAAACAAATTACTCCCAAGACCGGAAAGTGTTTCATATATTAAGTTAGTAACTGTATCACATATATTTCCATTTTACTCTCGATTGAGAATATAAATTATTGAGCCAAGTAGAACGCTATCCTAATCACAAATAAATTGCCATGTCAAGTATTTTTGCTGACGTGAATTATTTAATAAATAAAAGTTAAGCACAATTACTACCGTAGCTCACTCACTCAACAAGATTTATGCCATCTTCATCTAAAATGAATAAAAAAATTTCTTTCGCTTTTTGTCACTTTACTTCTTCGTTCATGTTTTTCTATTTCATTTTTCTTTCCTCTTTTTTTTTTTTTGCACCAACTCATTTATCTTCTTCCTCAGTTCACTTTCGCTTCCAGGCTCCAACATGCCATTTATCATTATCGTCAATTGCCACACTATCACCATCTCGACTGCTAATGTCCACATTGGGCAGTTGCCACCATCTTTGTCATCGCCGTCTCCATTTGCCGATGTCCATCAATAGTCTTGATGCTTACTCTCTCTCTCTCTCTCTCTCTCTCTCTCTCTCTCTATTGGAGTGAATTAGGTACTCATTAGGGGTGAATACTGGTCTAAGGTAGACTCTAGAATCAGACCTGACCAGATCTACCCAGCCAGTTTTGGTCTGGTTCTCGGCTTTGGGTGCGGAGCCGGGCTGAACCGAATCGAGAAACCTTAATTCTTGTATTTTGAGTGGGAATTCAGGTTAAGCTATATATCAACACCATGGCGGGACTTCATTTCAACTATCAAGCATTAGTCACAGCAAAAGAAGGATAACTGAACATAGGTCAAGAGCTCCGACCCCAAAAAAAAAAAAAACACAAGTCAAGAGCCAAACATTTCATCATATCTGTGGACCAAAAGACTCAAACACTTGCACCACGACCACAGGTGAGATCTATGTTTTCAGCATATAGGATCAGAAAATCCATTATTATGCCAAGCATTCTATAATTCACATTTTATGTTACGTGTTTTGAATTTTTTATTGTTTCTTTTATTTTACGTGTTCATCTTTTATGGATTGTTACTTTTGATGGGTGAGAATCTCCATTATTGTTTTAACTTTTACGTTGCTTGACTTAGGGATGAGTTGGATACTTCCCAATTCCTCTATAATTTTGTTTGTTTTGTACTGTTCTTTACACCGTTTTGTTGCGCTACTATTTTGCAATAGCTACTATTTGTCTTGGTTGCGAATAAAAAAAAATAGGAATTGGCTTGTTCTCGAGTAAACCTCGGAATCGGATCGGACCGACATGGTCGATTCTGGGGTTTATATAATAAGTTTCAGGTTTCAAAAATTGGGAACAGGGTAGGTTCTAGATTTCAGATTTCGAATTTATTCATCCAAAAATTGCTCACCCTTAGTGTTCATTAAAAGCTTAAGCACTTGCCTTGTTATTTCTCTTAATTTAAGAGCGAGAGAGAGAGAGAGAGAGTAAATGGACGTACTTATCAAATATCATGACACCTGTTGAACGAATGAATTAGTATAAATATCTTCTAGAAGTTTGAATTTTTTCTCCGACGGTGTCCGATATTCTTCCGGAATGACCTCCTTCGATACAAGAAATAATAAAATGAATTATACATACATACATATATATGTATATATATATATAGACACACACACTCACATACACACACAAATAGTGGTTATTACTCTAGAAATAGCACTTGAAACTCACTGGTTTTCAACACGTAGTTAGGTCCACGCCTGGCTGTGTGAAACCAACATATGCAATCTTAATGTCCATCATTAGATACATCGGCCGTCAGCGCTGATGTCATTAGTCCTATAAAGAATCATGGGATTATACCTGCGTGGCCAATCAACGCCTCCTGTCCGTGACCTGTGTGACGATTTTGGGTCTTCTATGGTTGGAATGACCGGACAAGAGACGTGTTGGACCGTCGTGTTGGCTAACCATAGCATGGATCGCATGAGAGAATCGCATTAGGTCCACATTAGGAGTGACCATTGGTCTGGGGTAAACCCTAGAATTGAATGGACGACCCCACCCAACCAGTTCTAATTCGGCTCCCGATTCTGAGTTTAGAGTCAGGCTGAACTGGATTGAGAAACCCTAATTCATGTATTTTGCGTGGAATTTCTGGTTAAACTGTTTGTCGACACCATAGCGGGACTTCACTTCAACTATCAAGCATTAATCACAGTAAAAGAAGGATAATCGAACACGGGTCAAGAACCAATCATTTTATCACATTTGTGGACCATAAGACTCAAAACACTTGCACCACGGTGAGATCTATCACTACAAAAAAACCGGTTTTTTGCCACGAAAATTTGCGACGAAAAAATTTTTGTCGCAAATTTTCGACAAATTTTCCAACGAAAAGTAAAATTCGTTGGAAATTTCCAACGACCAATTTTTCGTCGCAAAATTCGTTGGAAATTTCCAACGAATTTTTTTTCGTCGCAAAATTCGTTGGAAATTTCCAACGAATTTTTTTTCATTGGAAATTTCCAACGAAATTTCCCACGAATTTCAAAAAACCGGTACTATTCGGCATTTTTTATATTCGTTGGAAAATTCGTTGGAAATTTCCAACGAATTTTCCAACAAATTTCAATTTTTCGGGCAATTATTTCAGTGTGTACAATTTTGGTTGAAAATTTCGTTGGAAATTTCCAACGAATTCCACAAAAACCGGTACTATTCGGCATTTTTATATTTCGTTGGAAAATTCGTTGGAAATTTCCAACGAATTTTCCAACGAATTTGATATTTCCGGGCAATTATTTCAGTGTGTACAATTTTTATTGGAAAATTCGTTGGAAATTTCCAACGAAATTTCCAACGAATTCCAAAAAAACCGGTACTATTCGGCATTTTTTATATTCGTTAGAAAATTCGTTGGAAATTTTCAACGAATTCCAAAAAAACCGGTACTATTCGGCATTTTTTATATTCGTTGGAAAATTCGTTGGAAATTTCCAACGAATTTTCTAACAAATTTCATATTTTCGGTCAATTATTTCAGCGTGTACAATTTTCGTTAGAAAATTCGTTGGAAATTTCCAACGAAGTTGAATTTTCTGGGCAATTATTTTAATTTGCACAATTTTCGTTGCAAAATTCATGGGAAATTTCCCACGAATTTTGCGATGAAAACGTTACTTCTTCCTTATTCATATTTTCGCGCTCAACACATTTCTCTCTCTCTCTCTCTCTCTTGCCTTCACCGTCTCCCTCTGCTCTCTCTCTCTCTCTCTCTTGCCTTCTCTCTCTCTTGCCTTCACCATCTCCCTCTGCTCTCTCTCTCCCTCTTGCCTTCACCATCTCCCTCTGCCTCCCGCTCCGCCTCCTCCCCTGCCGCCCCCCCTCCGGCTCCGGCGCCATGGACAACTCCTCCGCCGCGGCCAGATCTGGGCGACGTCGGCTCCCTCCCCCGCGGCCATCCAGGGCGACGTCGGCTCCCTCGCCGCCACGGCCAGGCCCCCGCGGCGGTCGGCGCCCCCGACGCCACCATGGGCCCCCACCTCGCCTGCCGCCTCAACCACCTCGTCGCCGTCGCCGGGGAGCTCGAGGTCGCCCAGATCTGGGCGAGCTCGAGCTCGCCAGCGAGGGCCAATCGAGCTCGCCGGCGAGGGCCGAGCTCGCCCAGATCTGGGCGAGCTCGAGCTCGCCGGCGAGGGCCGAGCTCGCCCAGATCTGGGCGAGCTCGAGCTCGCCGGCCATGGTGAGCTCGGGCCTCGCCATGGCCGGCGAGGCCCAGCCTCATCGCCGGCGAGGCTCGCCCGCGACGAGGCTGGGCCTCGTCGGCCATGGCGAGGCCCGAGCTCACCATGGCCGGCGAGCTCGGCCCTCGCCGGCGACGAGGCTGGCCCTCGCCGGCGGCGAGGGCGATTTTTCGAAAAAAAAAATCGTTGGAAAAAAAATTTCCACGATTTTTCAACAAAAAAAACATTTATAATTTTACCAACGAAAAATTTTTCGTTGGAAAAAAATTTTCCACGATTTTTCGACCAAAAAAAAACATTTATAATTTTTTTTCGTTGGAAAAAAAATTTTCACGATTTTTCGACCAGAAAAAAAATTTTGTAATTTTTCCAACGAATTTAGTCACGATTTTTCCAACAAATTTTCCAACGAAATAAAATTCATCGCAAATTTCCAACGAAATTTGAAATTTTTCGTTGGAAAAATTTCCAACGACCTATTACCAACGAATTTTTTTTCGTTGGAAAATTCGTTGGAAATTCGTTTTCCAACGAATTTTTTCAAATTTTTCGTTGGAAATTTCGTGGCAAAAAACCGGTTTTTTTGTAGTGTATGTTTTGAGCATATAGGATCAGAAAATCCATCATTATGCCAATCACTCAATAATGCATGTTTTATGTTACATGTTTTGAATTTTTTACTGTTTATTTTATTTTACGTATTCATCTTTCATGTATTACTACTTTTGTTGGATGGAAATTTCTGTTATTGTTTTAACTTTCATGTTGCTTGACTAAGGGGTGAGTCGGACACTTCCCGATTCCTTTATAAATCTATTTGTTTTGTACCGCACTTCTTGCCGTTTTGTTGCTTTACTATTTTGCCGTAACTACTATTTGTCTCGATTGTGAATAAAAAAATGTTTTACTAAAGTTCGTCCTTTCAAGGAATAAAAAAAATATAGGAATTGGTCGGTTCTCAAGTAAACCTCGGAACTGGACTGGACCAACGTGGTCGATTCCAGAGTTTATAGAGTAGGTTTCAAATTCTAAAACTTAGGAAACGGTCCCGACATGAAAGGTTTCAATTTTCAGGTTCCGAACCTACCCATCTTAGAACCGTTTATCCCTAATACTCATCAAAAGTGTAGGCACTTGCATTTGTCATTTCTCTTAATTAAGAGAGAGAGAGAGTAAATGGGCTTACTTTACCTATCAAATTCCGTGTCACACATTAAACGAATGAATTAGCGTAAATATCTCCCAGACGCGTGAGTTTTTTCTCCAACGGTGTCCCATATTCCTCAGACTGACCTCCTTCGGCACAAGAAATAATAAAACGAAAGATTCCCGGCGCAATAATAGATATATACGCGCACATACGCATACACACATATAGTGGTTATTACACTAGAAACAGCACTTCGGAACACACTGCTTTTCGCCGCGTGGTTAGGTCCACCGCCGGTGTGAAGCCAACAACATATGCAATCTTAATGTCAACCATCAGATCCACCGTCCGTCAGCGCTGATGTCATTAGTCCCACCAAGGAACATGAACGACTCCTGTCCGTGGCCGGTGTGATGAATTTCGGTCTTTCGGTGGTTGGGAGGACGGGGCGAGAGAGACGCGTTGGACCGTCGCGTTGGTTGACCAGCGCGCATGGATTCGCGGGATCCGCCCGCCGGATACTCCCCTTCGTTGTCACCTGCCTACTTTAACGATAAAAGGGTGTGAAAACGACCGCCACCTAATCTTTGGTACGCAGCCTCTTTGTTTATTACGGTCGTCCGGGGGCCGATCCCCATGTTTTGCTTGTGAACGTGAAAATTCAAAAAGTGCAATCATCGGCCACAAGTGTTAATAAGGGAAGAGAGAGACAACGGGGCCGAAATTGAGACGCTCTTTGTTTCCCTGCCGACAGTAGCAGTAACCTGACTCGGGGGACCGTCCTCCGCGCAGTTAATCGCACGCTTAATCTGACTAAGGTTGCTGGGTATGGATGATTAATGCAATGTACAGAGATTAAGTACGAGCATTGCATGCAGATAAACATTTCCATACTCTGCACGCGTCTCCCTCTCCATTTTAACGAGTTGAATTTCGCGAAATTTTCGAACCCGTGTTACCTGCCCGCCGTATCGGACTTGCGGGCCACCGCGATTCTACTAGTCGGACTTTCCGGTGCGCGCGATTAGTTTCTGCAGCACGGCGCTTACCCATTTGCTCAGATCACGCGAATCTCTCGTGCTAGCACAAATTGAGCTGATGGCTCTCGCTGTTGAGCCAGATTCTACGAACTGAGGTGTGAATTTTTCTCCTTACGATATGCGTCATCTGGGATTATATCATTTTAGCAAAGGGTAAAAGGAATTTGTCGCTTTGGGGCAGACGAAAGGGTTAAAGGCGGAGTTCTATTTCCAGAAGATCTTGTACCACGGGAGATTCACGTAAACAAATGGGCCCCTGAATTGGCCGAAAGCAAAGGCGGAAAAACAAATGGCCCATTTTGTTCGGCCCACTGGGCCTAGCCCCGCACACTCTTTTCCAAGCTCAAGCCCGTTCACTCGGGTCGGGTAGGGACCGAGGCTATTCCGGGCGGATATTGGGGTGATCCGGCGTCGCCCGGTCAAGTCGGGTCGCTAGATGGGCTCGGAACGTGGGCCTTTCGTGGGCCGGGTATGGGCCTTTCGGCCGGCGCGTGACGCCCACGCGCCTTCGCCGCCCCACTATTTTGCGAAACGATGGCGGTACCGTCCCTCCCCTGTCGCTGTCCCCACAATTTCTCCATTTCTTTAAGCTGCCGGCAAGGCAAAAAGCTCCCAGAAACCCTAACCGCCAAATTCTCCTCCCTCAATCCACCGCTCATCGCCGGATCAATCGAGCCAATTCGAAGCCGGTCGCCGATTGGGAGGTCCCTCTCGTCAATGGCGGAGGACAGGGGCGGGGGCGGCGGCGACGTGAGGAGCGCGGTGAGCGATTACTCGTCCGAGGACGAGGGGACGGAGGACTACAGGAAGGGAGGGTACCACGCGGTGCGGGTCGGCGACGCCTTCAAGAACGGGTGCTACGTGGTGCAGAGCAAGCTCGGGTGGGGCCACTTCTCCACCGTGTGGCTCGCTTGGGACACTCAGAAATCGGTACGTGCGTTCGTCCTCCCTTGGGAGTTTGCTGTTTGATTGGCAAGAGTACGGCGATGAGGGAAATGGGATTGAGAATGAAGTTTTCGAGAGTAAAGATTTGTTTTTTAAGATTTGGCCTCGAACGAAAATGACTGAGGATTGACATTTTGTAATGTGTGTTGTCTGGTTCGTAAGTTGCTGTTGTTTGTTTGAGCAGAAGCATTGATGATAAAGATTAGTGACATATTAAGTGATGTAGAAGCATGAATGTGTAAGTTTAATTGAGCCAGTAATCAGTTCACTCAGGTATGTTAGTTGCAGAAAGGAATGTGTATAGAGTCTTCATGGGTAGTTGTTTTGCTACTGTCTGAGGCTTCCCTGAGTAGACGGCTTTGCTTCTTAGGTCTTAGTAATATAATTGCTGATTCCTCTATTGGAAATTCCTAGATGTTGTCGTCTCCGGTGTAAGTCTCAGTTGCTATTGAAATTTTTCATGTGTTTTTTTTTATGTCGAGAACTTTTGACTTAATTGCATTAACTGATTGGGGAAGTTGCCAAAAATTCTCTCTGTTCTAGTCGTTAACAACTGGAGAAATTCATTATTTGTAGCGTTATGTAGCTTTAAAAGTCCAAAAGAGTGCTCAGCATTACACAGAGGCTGCAATGGATGAGATAAAGATTCTCAAGCAGATAGCAGAGGGAGATCCCGATGACAAAAAGTGTGTGGTGAAGCTTTTGGATCACTTTAAGCACTCTGGGCCAAATGGACAGCATGTTTGTATGGTTTTCGAGTACCTGGGGGATAATCTCTTGACCCTTATCAAGTCTAGTGATTATAGAGGGGTTCCTCTCAACGTGGTTAAAGAACTCTGTTTCCATATTTTAGTGGGCCTGGATTATTTACATCGACAGCTTTCTATCATACACACTGATCTGAAGCCGGAGAACATCTTACTTTTGTCAATGATCGATCCATCTAAAGATCCCACAAAATCAGGTGCTCCACTTATTCTCACAAGCAAGGATGAGGCAGCACGAGTATCTGCTATTTCCAAGGAGACTAAGAGCGGGAATGGGAGTTTAACTAAGAAGCAAAAGAAGAAGATACGAAGGAAGGCCAAGAAGGCTGCTCAAGGCTGTGTGGCAGAGGAAGTTTGTGAGGAGGGAGATTCTAAAGCTTTTGAACCGGCAAGTAGTAACAATGATGAGAAAGAATCTGAAGATTCCGTCGATGTGCGATCTCATGATTCTTTGAACAAGGATGATTCAGCTAAGAGTGATGACAATAAGGATGCATGCGAAGGAAATACACATCATAGAAGTAGGAGTCGAGCGACAAGGCAGAAGCTCCTGGCAGAAGTTGATCTCAAATGTAAATTGGTTGATTTTGGAAATGCTTGTTGGACTTATAAACAATTTACAAATGACATTCAGACAAGACAGTACAGGTGTCCAGAGGTTATCTTGGGTTGTCGATATTCAACTTCCGCAGATTTATGGTCCTTTGCTTGCATTTGCTTTGAGTTGGCCACTGGCGACGTCCTCTTTGATCCTCATAGTGGCAAGAACTACGAGCGTGATGAGGTATTCACTCATCAATGAAGCTTCGAGTACTATTGTTTCCTGTGGGATTTCTCTCCTTTTTAACTAGTTTTCTTCTATTGAAAACCCAGTCTACGATCATATGTCACAGTTCCTTTGAGGTTTCTGGAATATATTAGACCTTCCGGTTTTTTTTAATTATGAGATGCTTATATTTAGGTGTTATTTCACTTCTTTTGGCTAATTTTGCAGGACCATTTGGCTCTCATGATGGAACTTCTCGGCGTGATTCCCCGTAAGGTAATTCATCTGGTAGCTATAGGTGCATTAAGCTACACTATTGTAGATAATTTGTTTGTTTTTTGTGTGACAACAGTGGTTATCCCGTGCTTCTGTAAGTTAAGCTTATTCAAGCCACTAAAGTTATATTTCTTTCAGATTGCAATAGGCGGTCGATACTCTCGTGATTTCTTCAACAGAAACGGTGAGTTGAGACATATCCGCAGATTACGTTTCTGGCCTATTAACAAGGTTCTCCTAGAAAAGTACAAATTCAGTGAGCAGGATGCAAATGACATGGCCGACTTTCTTCTGCCCATACTTGACTTTGTGCCTGAAAAGAGGCCTACAGCTGCCCGATGCCTTGTTCATAAGTGGATTTCTGGGAGTCCTCGAGTTATTCAGCTTTCCACAGCTGGTAACAATGTTTCACATGAAAAGGAGCAGAAGGTTGAAAGGGAAGCAATGGAGCATGGCGTGGGGGAATTTGAAGTCAATGGAGCCCCCAAGCAACGAGTGGAAACTATAACTTCATCCGATGTGACCAAATAGACATGACTAGCCTGTTTGTTTTGTCTCGTGTTCTAGTCTGTCTCTCTGCATTCACACAAATCGTCTGAGCTCTTGCTGGAAATTTTGTGGGACGTATATAGATATAAGTAGCGGTCACCCTTGCTTGAAGCTCTATTGAAGTTGCAGATGGTTACTGTGAAAAAAATTTTGATGAAGTAATGAGAAGTAAATCACCCGCCTATCTTATTCTCCAGTCTTGGATTGTTGATGCCCCAATTGCTGGATTACTCAAGTTCAGCTTTCTCACTTGTTCATCAGACAAATTTAGCATTCTTCAAGGAGGATGTATGATTCTTTGCTGTGACGTGGAAACGAATTTATTTTTTTTGGGATACTGTCTCCCAGAGTGCATATCCTTGTTTTCACCGGTTTTCATGCTTTGGATTTGTGGACCAGTTACGGCACATTTTATTTCCGCCATTGTTCTTCCTGTTAGTCCTAGGAGGTTTTAAAGAGTGACATGATTCTGAATTGTAACCCTGGGTTTCCTAGCTCGACTAGCTGCGAGTTTTGTGTGCAAAAAAAAATTGTGCTGCCAAAGAAGATGCGGAAAACGAATAGAAAAGAAAAGAAGACATCAATATGAGGATTTCTACGTTTATTTGTCTTCATTAAACTAAACTACCAAGATCGTTAGTATGGTTGCTGTTGTGATCGTGAGCTGTTTCGATTGCTAGTTTGGAATTAGAGCAGGTGCTGTGGTTATTTGTTTTACAGGTCAAGGGATAAAAAGTTATTGCCTTTGTTCATATGAACAGGTACTGTAACACAAACAGGGGTGTTCGTACATATAATGTATTCTTACCTCTCTCGCACACATGGTATACTAGGTATTAAAGACAGTTGAGTGGAACTAAAATGGTTGGAGTTCTGTATATATGATCCTAAGCTAGAAGATGAGGGAGATGCCGCTGGTGAGCAGATCATCAGACAGTATCTTGTTGGTCGCTTCCGTTGGATGAAATCCGTCCCAGAACACATATTCCGATGCATTCGCGCACGTGCCCACCGACTTTGGGTCGCACAAAATTGATGTTTCTAACAAGCCTGTTCCGCAACACGCTCTCCTCGCCTCGGCAAAACCTGTCAAGGTCACCGAGTTATGTATTTTCGCTTAAGGTGACCATTGCCCGACTCTGAAGGTGTATGCCCTGAACATTTGAAATAGGAATTTTCACATACCGCTGTCGGAGGGCTTTTGGACGATGCTGTAGAGAGGCTGGTAGATGTCTAGGACCACCAGAGTAAGGCCAGAGAGCTTGCTCTGCAAGGTCTGAGAAGTGGCATTGAGCTTGTTGTTGAAGGAGACTGCGTCCCTGTTCAGCTTGGCGACGCAGCCCTCGCTGTGGTTGCCGAATATCGTGATCGTCGCCGGCAAACACCCGAGCGGCGGCAGCGTGGTCACCCCAATCTTTCTTGCCCCTAACGAATACAATTCCTGCCGCAGAAAAACACCATTTTGACGTTAGACATCGCAGTTCTCTTCTGACCATAATTATATAGGCCGACATTAAATTGACTAGAATGACATAGACCCTCGAGAGAGAAAGAAAGAACCTGAATGAAAATGGAGTAGGAGTGCATGAGAAGGTCTGAGAATTGGTCAGGCGTGTAGACTTTGTAGAGAAGAGGGTTGATGTAATAGTTCTGGGCGAAGTCGCTGCTTCCGGCACTGATGAGGTAGAGTCCATCTGATATTATCGCGGTGACGTTTGCTTTGTACTTCGGTGCAATCTTTATGATCTTGTTCTGGTACTCCTTGTAGTACTTCAGCTGCTCGGTCAACGAAATCGTGTGCTACACCCACCACAACTCCCAATTGCACATTATTAGTTAGTAATTAGACTGGCAAAGTCCAGATCAAGGCTAGAGATGCAATAACCAGCTTAGTATTATCAAATGTTACAAACTCTAGAGAGAGAGAGAGAGAGAGGGAGAGAGAGAGAGAGAGTACATATAGTTTGGCTGTGGAGTCATAGTAACCAGAAGAAGCAGAAGCGAAATTAGCGCCAATCAGAAGGTGCTTTCTTCTGGCCTTTTCGCTGAGATAGGCTGGTGGGTAAGAAGTAAACCCAATGTTTTCAGCTGCCACCAATCACACATATCATTAGCCACACATGAACCACATTACTAAATTCTCAAAACCCTGATGAATGTTAGAAATAAGTTGAACTAAAAGCCAAGAAAAGAAGGAACAGGAATAGAGAATGTACAGAATCTGAAAAAATGGGGTATGACAAGTACGGTTGTGTGTGTACCAGTGAAGTCAGCAGCGAGCTTGCCATTACAGAACCTCCCGGTGGGCAGGTGCTTGATGAAGTCCCGGCCATACGGAGGGAAGTTTGCCTTCACGATGGTGGAGAGGTGGTTGTTGTTGCCGGCGTCCACCACCGAGTCCCCAAACACGAACATCGAAGGCACCAGAGGTTGGCCATCGACCACCACGCCCAGCATTGTCATCATCATCACTCCAAGCAAGCATGAAGCGCCTAAAAGACTCGACAAGCCCATTGTCTCTAACACGAGAAAACTTGCGGATAGACTATGATACGCTGTAGCGAGGACTAAATGTTGGACATTATAAAAGAGAGCGCCAGCGTCTGGAAGAAGCTGATAAGCGCGCGAACAGGTCTAAGGAGAAAACGAAAAGAAAGGGAAAGAAATTGCTGGAGGTTGAAAGTGCATGTGTCGCAAGAAATTAACCCGATGAAATCACCAAGCTTAAGACTCACGCGTACCTTGTTCATTAATGGTGTTAGGCCGGGTCTGACCTAATTAATTAAAACAAAGATCTTGTCTAGACCGGCAGATGATTGGTGGCCATCATGTGTTGAACCTCGTTGACCTGATATCATTGTGCCAAAAGAATTGCAATCCTGATTGAAGAGGTAACTTTTCAAGTGAGTTCATCAAAGGGTCCTGTTGACATTTCGTCCCCGACTGTATAGAGAGCAGAAAGGAATAGATTTGCAAGAAAATTACGTCGAAACAAGGGGGAAAAAAAACTTAAACTTTGTCAAAGCATACTTTTGTAGTTTTACTGAGCACAGAAAAGAGAAGAACATCTTCTAATGGTGGTATGAATGTGTCGCGCTGAATAGTATCACCGATTTGTTCGGATCTTTTGATATTTGAAATTTCAAACCATGCCGGTTTGTAAGCATGTCAATCAAAATGGAGAATTACGGATAGTTCGGTGAAATTGCATTGGCACGGCACGGCATGTGATATCACCGATGAATAAAATACAATCTCTCCAAGACAATCATTTAAATTTTATCCAATCGATCATGAATGCACGAGGAACAATGCTATGATATTCCTTCAATCCTAACATATATATTAGTCAGTTTAGCAAGAATGAACCCAGGAATCACTAATCAGGGTGCATGATCTGTCAGTTGAACTTGAATCTTGCTGCATTTTAACCTTACTCTCTCTAATGTTCAACCTACCAAGAAATCACTCTCTTAGCTAGTAATTGCGATCATCATGGGCATAAGCATAGACCCTTTTTCGATCAACATTGAAATAAATGAGATCCGACCCGATACATCAAGGGACAGAGTGATTGTTTTGTAACGGGGAAAAAATAAAGGGCGATGGTTCCACCTATAATACCCCAATGGCGTGTCTTGATGAACTCTGCATTTGAGCTGTAGTGGCTTCCGCGACACTCTTTCGTCTTTTTACCAAGCAGATGATGATGATGATGATTCACAAGGCGTGTACAAGAATCTCTGTTTCTGAATAAGCAAAAACAGAGAAGGGGACAAAGAAGAGCTGAATTGCTGAATGGTTCAACTAGAGGAACGTGGTTGGCACTCGAAGTTAAGGCAGTGTCATGTGTTCTTCTGACCCTGTTCTTACTTTCGTGTCGTGCATCCTCGATTCTTCACTTCTGTTGCTGTTCCAGTGTCGCTATCCATAGAGATCAGAGATGCCATATACTGAGGTTTGAGGTGGAGGCGCCTTGCGAGTTTCCAAATAATATTTTCAAAGTGTTATGCGTAGTAATGAACTGCATATGCCAGTCCCTGTTCACTAAGTGATCGTGCGTTATAAGAAAAATGTCTAATTTTTAATTTTCAAGCACAACCTAAGATGGCGGCGCAAGGCATATCTCTTATACAAGATAACTTTTTTCCCTTTAATTTGGGTTAAAATTTAATCAAGTACTAATAATTCGATTACAATTTTATCATACCACGAAACGATAAAGCACCAATTTGGATGTGTAAACACCGCATGCGATATAACGCTGCACATGCAAGACTTCACACGCTATCCAAGCTTCTTAGAAAAAAAAGACCAAACTAAACTGTTGGCTAGAGCAAGTCCATGGGGAATTTTGGCAAATACGAATTCGTACGCGTCAGCACTCACGAGCGAGGCCGAGAAAACTGGAGAAATGCCGGAGTTCGATTTTGCTGGTCCACATGGAAACGACCGACCCTATTTCCTCCACCCTCTCTCTTTCCCCTCCCTACCAATTTAAAGTTCAAATGGCCAAAAGCCTCATCTAGATTAATGAGATAAATCTTTCACTTGTAATGGTAGGGGCCGCGCGAACGCAGGCCCCCGCTGCCACAAATTATGACGTAGGCTCAACCACTATGGGCTGACCTTAGGCGAGCGCCCCTCCAGAGTGCAACGGAGGTCGCTAACCTAGGCCATGGGCCTTCATGATCGCCCATCGACCCCGTCCAGGTAAGTATGTTGTAATTTAATCCGAGTCCGTTTCTTATACTCCTTTCACCTCCTCTTTCTCGTGCTGCCGCCCGATGTGGGACTCCTCCAACAGCCTGCTTCCAACCGTGCCACGAGGCTGCCTGGTGTGCTTGTAATAAAAGCACGGGGGTTCATTCTGAGGACTCCTCCAAGCTTTTTCCACGCCGCGACTAAGATTCGATTCGACCTTTGTTTTATTTTCATTCCTTCGAGACGTGCGGTGTCTCCGAAGCCCCCCCACCTCTCCATCCTTCATTGCCTCCCGCAGTGAGCATACAGTATACGAGCATCTGCTACTCTGGTGTTTTTTTTATCCAATATGTTGCTCCCCATTGGTTGTGGAAATCGGCGGTCGCTCCGTCCAGAACTATGGTCGAATCCCGCGCCAACATTCGCCCCGCGGCTATAACTCCACTGGAAACGTCGGCACCCTGGATGCCTTCCTTCCGGAAGTGAAACCCAGCTCGTTCGAGTCCCGTCACATGAGAACAGGAAGATGAGAAATGAAACGAATCGAGTCGAGAGCCAAGTGGACATTTTCTTATCCAAACTCGAGCTCGGTTTGCAGTTCGAATCTCAACCCAGAAAGGCACAAAACCTATAAGAGCGAGCGTGTGAGATTGTCCTGCTGACTTGGGAGCTCGGTTTGGGCTTTTGAGTTCTCGAGACTTCCCCCAATGCAGGAACGTGCAAAAGAGATCAATCAAAGTAAATCACTCAGACGTAGCTCGTGAAGGTGCCAGAGCCGACGGCGAGAAACCCGGACCCGGCTCCATCTGGAATCCCAATTACTCTGATTCGGTCGTTAGCGGCGCTCGAACGAATCACGTCGAGTTCAAACGACTCCGTCTAGATCGCGTCCGTGACCTTTGGAAGCTCCATGGTCCTCTCACGTCTCGTCATCATAGTGCTGGTTGCGGCAAAAATCTCTTGATCCAGGAAGAAGCGACTCGGTTGGGCGGGCTTTGGGAACGCTTGGGATTGACGTCCCGATCGACCCGCTGGGCCGAGTTTGGCGAGACGTTGGCCATTATTGATGATGGGCTTTGAGAAACGAATGGCCGCTCGCGGCGCTCGTCGCATTCGTGGTGGCAAATGCGCGAATCCTCCCCGTCGGTGCCGCCGCGGCGTCGTCCCTTTCTGTTTTCGCCGTTCCCCGCGAGGCGGGCGCACGCGCCGAGAAAACGCGCCCTCCTCGAAATCGCCCGACGGGGAAATGAGCCGGGGATCGTGCCCGAAGATTTGCAAAGCATCGATCCACTCTTAATCTGAGACCGGGTGCCGTCCTCGGCATGGACTCGGCAGCTCGATGTACGTGCATCCTCGAGGGAAAATGAGTCACGGGGGTGACGGATGATAATAGTGGAAGACGATAACATTTGCACCGATGCTTCGTTAAAAAAAAATTATATAGAGCTCTACTTGTTAAGTATACTTGATAATTCAATGTATCGATTGTACATACAAAGTGTATTCAATAGACAAATGGCTATTGAAACGGAGATCCACCGTCCCGTTATACGCACTCTTATATAGGTATCCAAACTATTTCAATCGCTGAACGATGTGTATGCAATCTGTTGTTTAAAATTTACGACCGAACACATAGATAACCGAATTATTAGGACGCCGGTCCCAAACATAATACGAAACACAAGATCAATGTTGTAATCAGCGCGCTACTAAACTCGTAAAGCACGGTGCCAAAAGCTTCGTATCTTAAAAACTGTGAAATCAAAGTTAAAAATCTCACAATTTTCGACACGACGCGATAAATTGACTTTCACTTCCGCGGAGTCCGGGCTAACCGCGACAAAACTGTTCCGATTCTAATTTGCCCAGAAAAAAAAAATCAATTTGTCCTCGAAAATGTTTGGACACAGGCGACATTAGTCTCGACCAAAACACGCTTCCTTGCTCAGCACTTCGCCATTCGATGCCGTTGCGCTGTCGATTCGTGCTTTGTCTTATTCTGACGTTACTTTAAGCTCACCGCCCAGGAAGGAATGCCTCTCCATTTCTTTGGCTTCCCAAATCCCCCTCCCTACTTAGCGAAAAGGCGATCGCATAAAAAGCATGGATCGACACCTTCGATTCGGTTCTGCAATCAGATGGCGCGATTATAGAAAAGGGACAGAGACGTTCCTTACCTTCCCGAGGAGGCGCGCGAGTCTCCGTTCGGGGATCGGCGCGCGTGGGTCAGAAACGAGCGGTGGTGCGCACTGCGCAGAATTTCCGGTTTCAGCAGGGAGAAAGAAAAAGGGGGACGGGGACCCACGCGGGGCATCATGAGCACGGACAGCTCACTACTAGAAAGCCAATCACGTGACCCGTTTCTCTCACGGAACGCGGATACCCTTTTCTTGGGGTTTCGACGAGTGCTCGTCGCGCGATGAAACGACCACGCGCCCGCTGGTCGCTGCTTCTCGCGGAAATTCTCCGCGAGTTTTAGTCAAAATCGAACCTGGCTAAATCACAAAAGAGGAGAAGCTACTGTGCTAGTTTCGCCGTGTTGCCCCGACCAATGTGGCGCGTTTGTACGGTTGGAATCCACGAACGTTCGATGCGCGCTCAAGGAAGCATGCCGTGCATCGAGTTCTCGATCCCGAATTTCTGATTGCCTATTATTTTGAGAAGAAAAACATTAAATAGTGTCCTCTGTGCACTTGCTAGAAATTATTTTATATTCGTTCGAAATTTAAAATTATTTATTTAGACTAGGTGAATTTCTTAATTTGTGGGACCGTTCTATGATTAAAAGTGCCCGGGAAGTCCTTGTTTCCACTTTTAGTTAACTTCGCTAATGCCTTAATGAGAACTTGTTAATAAGACCCTTTTTACCAAGATGCTAATTCTATTAACGTCATATTGGTTGTTTTTATTTGATTTATATATTTTGAAAGAATGAGGTCTTGGATAAACACATTTTAATCAACACTCGAAAAAAAAAAAATCGCGACGTTAAGGAGTACGTCTTAACCTTGCAAAAACGTCTAATGTACCTAGCAATGTAATTTTGTTCTGACAACGAAAAGAAAATCACGAAATGAAGCTAAGAGTGAGCATTGGCATAGGGTCAACCTTAGATCAGCCAAATCCAACTGGCTTTGTTCCCGAGGGGAGTTGGCCCATTTCCTAGTACCAAGATCCCTGGAACCAACATTATGAGGGTTGGTCCTTGGTCTCGGGGTTCGGATTGATCCAGTCGGACCAACCCTGTATGTATATTTTGCCCAAACCCTAGGCCTCTCCTCTTCTAGACTGTTGATTTATAGTGATAACAGAGGTGGTGACTTTGTATGGAAGAATCAGTGTGGCTTTTTTTTTTTTTTTTCGGGAGTCAAAGAATCGGTGGGACTTAACGGCAATGGTAACGGACATTGTCTTTGTGCTTTTCTTTCTTGGTGCTTGGGATAAGAATAAAGATGACGAAGAAGTTTACGAGGGGGTTTCGTTAAGGATGAGATTGCGGATGCAAATAATAATATGATAAAAATGGCAAAATATTTGGGCCGTTCAGGAAACACTCTTGCCGCTCTTCTCTAGAATTCTCGCCTCTTTTTGCTCAGTGCTCACCTCATAATCGTAGCTCAGCTCGTGATATCGCTTGCCTCTCTTAGCTCGCCTCACGAACGCAGCTTGCTTACCTCTCTTCCCTCGCCCCACGAACGAAACTCAATTGGTGAGTTCCAAGTTAATGCTTGATTTGAGAGCTTCAAGCTCGCGTGAGTTCTCGATTTGTGTTGGGCATTTATTTTTTGAATTAATACCACAAAAAAATCCTAAACTGGTATATGTGTGATAATTTTATCCTGAAATTTTTTTTTTACCACCAAAAATCCAAAATCGGTATACCCGTGACAATTTTATCCCAAACTTTTTTTTTTACCACCAAAAACCCTAAACTGGTATACTTGTGATAATTTTACTTTGAACATACCACAAAAAACCTCAAACTGGTACATATGTAATAATTTTACCGCAAACTAAAATTTTAATATTATTTTTTTATATTTTCGAATATTTATTTATTTTTTTATTTTTTTCTTTTATTTTTTTTTCATCTTCAACTTTTGGCCGGTCGCCGGACCGGCGATCGACCGGAGGCAGAAGCCGGCGAGGTCGGTCCCGCGCGGCTGCTGGCAAGGGCCGCCCTCACCTGAGTCGGGCGAGGGCGGCCCTCGCCGGCGTTGGGTGGCCCTCGCCAGCAACCGACGGGGCCAACCTCGCCGGCTTCCGCCTCTGGCCGATCGTGGCAACCGGCCAAAGGTTGAAGATGAAAAAATAAAAAAAATAATATTAAAATTTTAGTTCTGGGTAAAATTGTCACATGTGTACAAGTTTGGGGTTTTTTGTGGTATGTTCAAGGTAAAATTGTCACAAGTGTACCAGTTTGAGGTTTTTTGGGGTATATTCGGGGTAAAATTATCACATGTGTACCAGTTTGAGATTTTTGGTGATAAAAAAAAAAGTTCGAGGTAAAATTGTCACACATGTATCAGTTTAGGGTTTTTTGTGATATTAACCCTTATTTTTTTAAATTGGCTTCTCGATTTATGTTTGATCTAAGAGCTTCGAGCTCATGTGATTTCTCGATAAATAGTGGGTATTTATCAGAGGTGTACAAAGAAATCGGGAATCGCCTAAAACGAAATTGGACCGGCAGTTCCCGGTTTTCATTTACTGGAATCGGTGAGTATTGGTCAAGTTTCCGATTTCAAGTATGGAACTGTTCACCTGTTCACCTGGAACGGTATATAGATATTATATGCCTTTTGCCATTTACCCTGCATTTTTACTTGTGTCTCGCGGTCCTCAAAATAAAAACAAGAAGAAGAAACGCTAGTCTCATCTAACTCTCTCGGGGAGAGTCTCACTCAACCATGCCTTCAACTCTGTTGGTGCATCTTAGACTCGCAATTGCCTCGTGCCTCGCCTCCGACCCTCCCTCACATCTCGCGTCCGGCTCTCAGTCTCGTCTTGTCTGGTTGTGAATCTGTAGGGATTAAGGACCGGTTCCACGGACCCATTTGGAAACCGAATCGGACCAACAGTCTGACTTTCAGGTGGATCCATGGAGCCAACCTTTGATTATCAGTTCCAATTTTTCAGAAATGATCCTTATCGAGCAGTTCTCGATTTCGGGATGAAACTGCCCACTCGGACCATACTTACCCCTAATATTTATTTTTTTCCTTTATACTTCATGATTTGTGGTTGATTTGAGAGCTTTAATCTTATTATAAAAATCTCTTTCTCGGCGATGCAACAAAAAAAGAATCTATCTAGAACCGGACTGGACCGTCGGTCCTCGGTTTCAGGCTCAACACAGTCGATCCCTGATCGCAAAATTTGAAAATCAACATTGTGCAAGTCGGTCCTTGATCAGGCGCTCATCGACCATGCTCGCCCCTGGAATGAACAGTCCAAAGCCGGAGAGCCTATACGCTGACGTGGAGCAATGATGCGGCGAGTAGCGCCCACTCCCCATCATCCCTTCCACACCCTTCTCTCTCTCTCTCTAGCATGTCATTAGACACCCGGATCCATTGCTTTCCCACCCAATCTAACTTAATTTGTTTCCCCCTCTCTCTCTCTGCGAAGCGATAAATAGCACGTGAAAAGAACCGCGTCGGTCCTCACCCTCCATTACCATCATCATCAACACTTCCCCCGATTTCTGCATTCCTAGATTCTCTAGAGAGAGAGGGGGAGAGAAGAGAGAAGAGAGAGAGAGAGAGAGAGAGCAGCGGCAATGGCGAGAGTAGATCTGGACGGCCGGCCGATCGCGCCGCTGACCATATGCATGATCGGCGCCGGGGGCTTCATCGGCTCCCATCTGTGCGAGAAGCTGATGGCGGAGACGCCGCACAAGGTGCTCGCCCTCGACGTCTACGGCGACAAGATCAGGCACCTCCTCGAGCCGGAATCCCTACCCTGGGCCGGCCGCATCCAGTTCCACCGCATCAACATCAAGCACGACTCCCGCCTCGAGGGCCTCATCAAAATGGCAGATCTGGTACCCTCTCTCTCTCTCTCTCTCTCTCTCTCTCTCTCGCTCGCTCGCTCGCTCGCGTGATTCCGCTGGTTACGGTTCTTCATCGATTGACGCGAGCTAGCTCGTGCTCGTGAGCTGCGATTTGTCTGCTAAGCAGTGGTGCTCTCTCCGAGTTCTCTGAAAACGAGCGGTTCATCATCAGTCGTGTTTTGGATACCGTGGTTGATGGATTGGGCGTTGTGATTCTGCTCTCAGTCTTAGTTGATCGGTTGTCCGTGCCTTGAGCAGGCTTACGAGTGGTTTCGTTACCTCTTATTGTGCTTGACGCTGATTTCCGTTGTCCCTTTGCTTCCAGACGATCAACCTCGCCGCGATCTGTACTCCCGCCGATTACAACACTCGGCCTCTCGACACGATCTACAGTAACTTCATCGACGCGCTGCCTGTGGTATGGCATTTCGGTTTCCATAGAATGTGCACTCTCAAAGCATGATTTCGGAGATCTATAGTTTTGGCGGTGCAATGGAGACTTCGATTTTTTTTCTTTTATAGGAATTCATTGAAGTTGATGTCTGATTCTGCTGTCGATTTCAGGTCAAGTACTGTTCGGAGAACAACAAGCGACTCATTCACTTTTCGACCTGTGAAGTGTATGGGAAAACGATTGGTAGCTTCCTTCCCAAAGATAGCCCACTTCGTGAGGTGTGATTTCCCTTTCTTAATGTGTTTTTGTGCTAATGCACTGTTATTAAGCTCTATCTTTATATCTAGCTTTTCTAGCTGTGCATTAACATTTGTACGGTCTTAACTTTTCCAGAGACTGGATTACTTTAAGCTCTTTTTGAATGATTGCGGATCTGTTGATTGGTCTTGTCCTATTATATCCTGGCCCAAATGTTGAAAGAGATTTGTAAACTGAATTTCCCATAGTGGATATGGGATTAGAGAATGTGCAGTAGTGCAGAAAGTATTTGTAAGCACTTATAAGGGGGAGAAGTCTTGGAAGTTGTTGCTATTGGTATTTTTAAATCTGAAGTCTCCATGATTTATACTCCTACTGTTTTCAAAATAGTTTTTGTGTCCAACAACTTAAGAGTAGATGTTGCATGTTTGGTTTTCTCCTGATGCATAATTAACCATACTCAATTCATTATCAATATCACCAGTGTATAAACTTACTGCATGTAATTGGCTGAATGGGTGTTTTTAGGATGCTCGATAGCAATATTCGTATTTCATTTGTAAGGTGATTGGAATCTAGGTGGTCTATCTGGATGCTTCTAAATCAAGGGCATTCAATAGGAAGTTCGAGCAAAGAACTCATTGCTACACCGGGATCCAAGATCAACTCTTTCTTTTATGTGATGCTATTGTATTCATAATGCATATTGTGCATTTAAATTTTGGTGAGCTTCCTTGGCTCATTGATGATTGATCCTTTGGCACTTGATGGCCGTTTTGAAGGAGGTACAGATCGATTTTATGGAAGTAGGTCCAGTCAGTTATTGCGAACAGGGCACGTAACTAGCTGTTTTCTGGCTAATAAGAAAAGACTGTTTGCATCATGGTGTCATTTTTCGCATACAAGATTGTTAAACAAAATCTGAATTAGTATACATTGTCTGCTTTACAGGACCCTGCATATTATGTTCTCAAGGAAGATGCTTCCCCCTGCATTTTTGGCCCAATTGAAAAGCAGAGGTGGTCCTATGCATGTGCAAAACAATTGATTGAGAGGTTGATTTATGGTGAGCGATTGTTCATTGAATTGCAAATTTTTACTTTTTTCTTTCATATTCTTACTTTCGTCTCCATGCACAGCCGAAGGAGCGGAAAATGGTCTTGAGTTTACTATAGTGAGGCCTTTTAACTGGATAGGACCCAGGATGGATTTTATACCTGGCATTGATGGTCCAAGTGAGGGTGTACCCAGGGTTTTGGCATGCTTTAGTAATGTAACTCCTTTTTCCATTATGGGAATCCATTCATTTTGAATTTTGCTCCATATATCTTCTGGCATCTTTAGTAATATGCATTTTCGTTCTCCCTTTCTGCAGGCTCTACTACGTCATGAGCAACTCAAACTTGTAGATGGTGGCCAGTCACAGAGAACTTTTATTTACATAAAGGATGCCATTGAAGCTGTTCTTCTTATGATCGTGGGTTAAACTTTCCCCTTTTTCGTTTGAAGGTTTCTATTGTTATTTAGATTTGACAGCTGACAGTGCAGTAACTTCTCAGGAAAACCCGGAGAGGGCTAATGGGCACATTTTTAATGTGGGTAACCCCAACAACGAAGTAACAGTTAGGCAGCTTGCTGAAATGATGACTCAGGTGAAGGATGTTGCACTTTGCTGCTTCATTGTAAATTAAATCACGCATATAAAGCTTCCATGTCCAACGATATAACTGTTATTTATGCATTATGCAGATCTACTCAAAGGTCAGTGGTGAGGCAGCTTTGGATGTACCTACCATTGACGTTAGTTCCAAAGAGTTTTACGGTGAGGGTTATGACGATAGTGACAAGAGAATCCCGGACATGACCATCATTAATAGGCAATTGGGTACGCTGGTTCTTTATTGTTCTGGTTTACCTGCCTTTTTTTTTATGTAGCTCTGAAATAAATTACCATGCTGGCAGGTTGGAATCCCAAAACATCCCTCTGGGACTTGCTGGAAGCCACGCTTACTTATCAACACAGGACATACGCTGAGGCCATCAAAAAGGCCATGTCAAGGCCAGTTGCATCCAGCTGATTTAGTCGAAAAACCGGGTTCTCGTGTTGGATGCTGGCTGTTGCAGGCGTTTCAATTCTTTGTAAGGTTTTAGTTTGTCCAAATGGGTTGGTTTTTGTATACGTTGGTTTCTCTCTCTCCCATATCGGTAGTCAAGTGCTCGGGGAATGTTGTCTCTGCAAAATCTAGTGGACAGTCGAGGGATCTGTATCTTAGCGATGTAATTCGTAAGTCAATCTTAAGCTACAGTTGGGATGCAGAGCATGCAACGAAAGCAATCTGCTCCGGGGGTTTGATTGCCGTGCCCCTATTTTAATTTATTTTTTCCCAAGGGCATTCTATATAACTTTGTTTAAGCTGTATTCTCGTTCTTTCTCCTCCATTAATTGATCATTCTAGTGCAATCACATTAAGCATACGGAGCACATGTTTGGCATTCCTGTAGCAAGCGCTTGGGAAAGCAGAAACCATTAATTTGAAGGTTATGTTCACAAGGTGAAGGTAGGTTTGCTGAACTGGCATCTGTAATCTGCGTATATGCAGTCTTTTCTTTTGGGCATGCTCTAGTCCCGTCTCCAGCCATTGAAAGAACACATCATATGCGGACTGTATTGGGTCTTCTGTAGGCGTGGTGTGAGATGCATCGCTGGTCAAATTTCCCTATTTCGTTCTGTTGGCATCATCCGCATCTTTTGATTCTTTGTGTGTCGCGATGCTTCTCTGATTTAATGTGCCGTGTCGGTAACGATGCTGCCCCGCCTGCCAACTCGCACGAAGTCGTTGGATGGGCCTTCGCTTTCGTACTCCATGATCGTTGATGCAGCAATCCATGCCCCTAAACTCCCTTCAATTTGGGAAGGCACTGCACTTGTTACATCGCGGCCGGGGAAACTATACAATTTGATGGTCAATCGTACTGTAATCTATTATCATATTTGATTTCATATAGTTTAAGTTGGAGTGAATAAATTTTTTACTTATATATGCTCATCACATGACACTTCACTTTATCTCTTTGGGTCTACACTATATAATATTATCCGCTCGGCAGAGGTGCGAAAGCAGCGCCATCGCTCTCGCATGCCCAATATTGTCCTTTTTGAGTTGCGAACGCACCGCCATCCCTCTCAAGGCTTTGTTTTCATCACAACGGGAACTTGTGTGAAACGTGTTACATAGATATAGAACCCCAAGCTTAGTCCATGATTTCCCCCTAAGCGATGTGGGACAAGAGAGGCTCTTCCTCCCTTCCCTACGCATGTCCAAGGACCGAGGCGCGGATGCACCGCCATCCCTCCTCCCCACGTTCCGCTGCTTGGCTTGGGCCATCACACCTTTTGTTGCTGAAGCTTATGAAAAAACGTGCCTTTGATGATTATCGACCCCTTCATCCCACACGCTTCGATCACTGACTTTCAATGTCAACAAATTAAATAAAGATCGTTTCTGAATATTGTCTTTTAAGTGGGAGCGAATGGCTATACATTTCCAATAATGTACATGGCGAAAGCTTTTGAGCATAGTATCTTAACTATATTTTTCATAGTGACAGCCTTTTCTTTTATCTCACACCTCAGAAAAAATTTTAACGAGATAAAGAAATAAGATCCTCAACAGGACGATAGAATTGTTTATTGTAATAATAAATAAATATATATTTAGTCTATGTTTGCACACCGTAAGCATCAACGTCGCTTTGGCCGAGTGGTTAAGGCGTGTGCCTGCTAAGTACATGGGGTTTCCCCGCGAGAGTTCGAATCTCTCAGGCGACGTGTCGTTTTGATTTTTCCCTGTTTCTATTTTTTTTTCTTTTTTTGGGGGCATTTCTCTCGACAGAATCCAAAACTAGAACCTCTCTGGATTCTCTCTGGAGTATGTAAATGTAATGTAGGTAGCCTCTCCCACGTTCGTCTCGGTGCAAAAGTTCTTGCGGTTGCATCGCGATTCAGGCACGCTTTCGAAGTATCATTCCCTCCGATTCCGATTCGCATCGTCGACCATGTCCGCCGCGAGCTCGCTCAATCTGCAGCCGTCTCGTTTCTCGGCTCCGGCGAGCAAAGCCAACGGCGCGACGCTCGAATTGAGGATCGCCTGCTGCTCCATCAAGAACCCTAGCTACGGAGCCCCGTCCGCCGCATTGTCGCTGCGCCGGTCTTCGGCAGGGGACGGGCCGGCTTTCTCCATCGCCAGATGCTCGAGCTCGGAGCCCGCCTCGATGGGGACTACTACTCCGGCGATCCCCCGCGTTTTGGAGAGTGGAGGTGAACCGACGATTGATGGCGGCGGCGGCGGCGGCGGCGGCGGGAAAGAAGGAACCCGGGGAGGTGGCGGAGGTGGAGGCGACCACGGTGGAGGTGGTGGCGGCGGCGATGGCGATGGAGAGGAAGAAGAGTTCGGTCCGATATTGAAGTACGAAGACGTAGTGAGAGAGACGGAAGCGCGAGGCGCAAAGCTTCCTGCCGATATGTTGGAGGCCGCCAAGAGTACGGGGCTTCGCGAGCTTATTCTTCAACGATATCTGGATTTGCAGGTTCTTTCGCCGTTTCGAATTAGTGAATGGATCTCAACTTGTCGTTTCCATGCTGTTAGTTCTTCGAGAATATCATCGCTTCACTTGTGTTTCTATTATCAAACAAAAGTTGCGGGAACTTGTGAGTAGATATTTTGAGATATTACTAAAGGGAGAGCCAAAATGGGAATCGGAAGGTGAAATGTGTGTTTTAGAAACATAAGGTTTTTCTTTTCTGGGCACTGAAAGGACAGTTACCATCAAACTTTTCACCTTGTTGTATGTAAAGATCAGCCTTGCAAGGTTGCCGAGGGGATTGATCATGTTTAAATGTCCAGTAGTGGAGTTGAATCTATATCTCTCTGGTGCATTTTCTGTGTTGAAGTTATTTTTTCTGGTGCTTATACTCAAATTATACTTGCAGGGGTCATATTGGCCACTGGGCTTTCTAATGAACCACTGCTCAATGCTTCGGAACAGGATGTTGGCTGATCCTTCTTTTCTTTTCAAAGTTGGGACTGAGGTACATTGATGTTCTGTTTCGGTAGGTGGGTTTGGTATTAAGTGATGTTATCACATGTTCATTGAGGACACTTGACACCGATGGAGAGACTGAAACTGCTTATTGCTTGACCTTCCGGTTGGATTTTGTGCAGTCTAAAAATCTGTCATGTAGTTGTGTACTAAGCTCCTTTTGTTGTCTTGCATGGTGCAGATAGTCATCGATTCCTGCTGTGCAACTTTCGCTGAAGTTCAGAAGAGGGGCAAGGATTTTTGGTCAGAGTTTGAGTTATACATGGCTGATTTGTTGGTTGGTGTGGTGGTAGACATTGCTTTAGTTGGTTTGTTAGCACCATATGCTCGTATAGGGCAGAAGTCTACGTCGAGAAGTATGTTTGGACGCATTCAACATGCTTGCGGTTCTCTTCCCAGCAGGTTTAGCTTCCTTTCCACATTCTTCTTGTCATTTGAAACTTTAAGTAGTGGATGATGAGTTACGAGATTTAGCTGTTGACATCGTGTAGATCACTATTCTATTTGTTTCCTGCAATTGTTGAAAGTAGATGATTTGATGAAAACACCTAGAATTAATTTAATTACTTTGAAGAACAACCCTAGCTAGTTGGTTAACTTCTTTTGACTGAGTAGTTAAAGGCCCAATACCGCTATTCTCTGCCTGATAATTGTCAGTGGTAGGAGTAATGTGGCCCCTGGTTACTTTTTTTCCTTTTTTTTGAAGCTGTACTGGCATGTTGTTCAGGTTTTGATTTGGTCGTTGTGTGTTTGATACGCCACAATTAGCGAAAATGGTTTTTGTCTGTAAATGGAAGATATATGTTATGTCATTTCCTGTTGAGCTCTTGATAACTATAGTTACATATCCTTTGATCTGTGCAGTGTTTTTGAAGCTGAAAGGCCTGGTTGTAGGTTCTCTATTAGGCAGCGGATTGCTACATATTTCTACAAGGTATCAACCATAGCTAGATTTGTTATGTAGCTCAAAGGACATTTCTTTAAATATTTTGGAGGTGGGAATTAGATTGTTGGTTGAATTTTGTGGTTTCCAAGCTTCTTTCCATTTCCCTTTCCTATGCTCAATATGTGTTCGGGATTTTGCTAGTTGTGTTTCTATTTGTAAACTTTAATTGTTTGGTTGGCTGAGTGGTTCATTTTGGATCCAGGGTGTATTGTATGGATCCGTGGGATTTGGATGTGGTCTTATAGGTCAAGGAATAGCAAATTCGATCATGACTGTTAAAAGGTAGACAGCAAATCCTACTATCCACCTGCATTATTTTGCAGATCTTGATAATCTTTTCACTGTTATGGAGTGTGATGTGGAACTTCTGGCATTTGTGACTTTACTCTTTTTTTTTCCATTTTTTATTATCCGACAAAGCACTTTAAGCATTTTTATATATGCACAAAAATGATTTTGTGGAAAATGTTGGTAACGGCTTTTCTCTCCAAACATGTGATGTTGGGATTACAGAAATAGCTTGTGCTGCTCTGGTACATAGCTCCCTGTCTCTCTAACGCCCACATCCGCACTCCCTGCACACATACATGAACAAAGCACATGGACCTCGGTCATAATAGTCATAGAGCTGTCATGGATTTTCTTTTGCCATTACCTCTTCACTAGGTGGCTGATCTTATGAGTGCATTGTTATCTTCAGGAACATTAAGAAATCAGAGGAGGATATACCTGTGCCACCTCTTATACAAAGTGCCGCACTTTGGGGTAAGTTCAATCGTCAGTTTTTAGGTATCTGTTAAAGTTATTATAGAGAGATCATTGCCTGTAAAATTAATTTCTTAATATTTGAGTAGCTGATGTTTTGTTCTTTTCTGCTTAACCTTTCTTTTTCTTTTTATCTGCCGACACATTGTGCATTTTAAGGCCGTTGCTGGTGGTTAGAGTAAAAACTCTGACACTTTGGAGTGGGCTAGATTCTTGTTTGCATATTATTGGTCGTTCTTTATATGCCGTCTTATAAGCGCTGGAGAGGAAGCAGCGAGAGCTTTTCTGCACTAGAAATTCAACTGTAGTGCTTCGCATGTACAGCTAGACATCCATTTGAAATTGCATGATTCTGTTCTGTGTGATGACTTTGCTTCGCTCTCAGGTGTTTTCCTTGCGGTATCTTCCAACACTCGTTATCAAATTATAAATGGCCTAGAGCGCTTGGTTGAAGCATCACCTTTGGCGAAGAATGTCCCACCTGTCGCAATGGCTTTCACTGTCGGTGTGCGGTTTGCCAACAATATCTACGGTGGGATGCAATTTGTAGATTGGGCTAAATGGAGTGGGGTTCAGTAGCAGATGCTCGCGTAAATTATATTATCCCATGTATACCATTTGTCATTCTTTGAAACGGGGACAGAATTTCTTTGTTTGGCAAACTGTCAGTTACATCGGTAAGAACAGTATGATTTTCAGGTTTTATAATGATTTCCATACGGTGGCGTGTTTCTGCTCTTTTTCTATTTGGCTACGTGAGGTGGGGAAGTTAATGGTGAGACGTGAAGATAGGTCTCGTCTAGGATACTGGACAGAGTCCCTCTCTAAGCTCGCTTGCTCAGGTCGTACTTTTCCTGCGAACACAGCTCAGACTTCACGGATTACAACTATTGGTGAGGATTTTATTTGTTTTTCTTTTCTGGGTGGTCGCTCTCTTACTTAATTGGCACAGACTTCTTGTTGTTCTTCGCTCTCTGTATTTTGATACTTCGCGTCACTTCTTGTTTGGTTTGCTGGATTCTGTTGGTCCAATTTCTTTCTCCTCGTTAGATGGTAGGAATCGCTTAATCTTATCATAACTTCTCCGGCTGGTCGGGCTGTTCTTCGCCATTCTCATTACCCAATCCGATACATTGACTCGATCGGGTTCGGATAGGGTTTGCTCATCTCATTCCTGCCGATTTCTTGAATTTCTTCTCTCTCTTTCGGTCATCTTCTGGAATGGAGGAAAGATGTTTGCCAGGAAAATTACCAAAAAAGTCCTAAACCTTTTGTAATTGTGCAAATTTAGTTATAAATCTTTTTCTTTGGTCAATTCAGTCCTAAACTTTTTGCAATTGTACTAGTTTAGTCCATCCGGTCACTTTTGACCGGTCAACGCTGATGTGGTAATATTTTAATAATTTTTCGATTTTTTGTTCTCTTTTTTTTTTTTTCCCATATCTTCTTCCTTGGTTGTCGGTCTAGCAACTGGCGAGAGGCTGGGGTCGGCGAGGGCGAGCCTCGCTGCCGGGCGAGCTCGACCTTGTTTGGCCATGGCGAGGCTTGACCTTGCCTGGCGATGGCGAGGTCTCGCCAGATTTGGGCGGCCTCGCCGTTGCCAGGTGAGGTCGAGCTTCGCCATGGCCGGGCGAGGTCTCACCAGATCTGGGCAGCCTCACTGTTGCCGGGCGAGGTTGATCTCGCCAGATCTGGGTGAGGCTTCGCCCGGTCATGGCGAGGTTGATCTCGGCGTCGTCGGGTGAGGTCGAGCCTCGCCATGGCCGGGGGCGAGGCTCAACCTCGCTCGGCGACAGTGAGGTCTTGCCAGATCTGGACAGCCTTGCCGTCGCCGAGCGAGGTCGACCTTGCCATGGCCGAGCGAGGTTGAGCTCGCCCAGCGACGATGAGGCCTCGCCCAGATCTGGAGAGGCCTCGCCCAGATCTGGCGAGACCTCGTTGTCGCAAATGCCGGCGAGGGCTAGCCTCACCCATGGCCGGCGAGGTGGAACTCGTCGGCCTCGGTCTTTCGCTGGTTCGGCGACCAGGGAAGAAGATAGAGGTAAAAAAAAGAAAGAGAAAAAAATAAAAAAAAATTCGAAAAAAATAAAAAAATTATTAAAATGTTGCCACGTCAGTTGGCTAGCGTGGGTTGGCGTCCACATCAGTGCCGGCCAGCAAAAAGTGGTCAGATGGACTGAATTGGTATAATTGCAAAAGGTTTATAATTGAATTGATAAAAAAAAAGGTTTAGGACTGAATTGACACAATTGCAAAAAGGTTTAAGACTTTTTTGGTAATTTTTCTGGATTGTCACCGAGTCACCTCCTTTGGGACTATTATCGCCTGCGTCAAATTTGGAAGTTTTTTTGAGTCTTTGATCAGTAATGCGATGTTTCATGACAACGGGTCTTTGTCCGTAACATCCTCTCCTTTCCAGTTCTGTTCCATGATGTCACTTTCGCCAGGTTTTGGGTCACCGCGTTCATTGCCAAAGGAACTAAAAAGGAACTAAAATCCAAGGAACGGGGCTTGTACTTGATACAGTTGTTGCTAGCTTGCGTGAATCACGTCGCCAACGGTAACCTTGAGAATGCAGACATTGCCCTCGAGCAAATCTCTCGGCTCACGTCTGTTGATGGGGATACTATGCAATGGATCGCGGCATACTACATGGAGGCGCTTGTTGACCGGATACTCAAGGCATGGCCTGGCCTTCATAAGGCACTTAATTCTACTAAAATGTTATTGCTGCCTGAAGAGCTTCTTGTCCGCAAGCTGTTCTTTGAGCTGTTTCTATTCTTGAAGTCGGCATTTGTGCTCCCAAATCAAAGCTATAATGGAAGCTACGGAGTTGGAGTAGAAGGTTCACATTATCGATCTCAATGCAGCTGAACCAACACAGTTGATTGCGCTGCTTCAAGCTTAGGATGCACGGCCTGAAGAACCGCCCGTTCTCAGGATTACAGGGATTCATCAGCACAAAGAGGTCTTAGATCTTGTGGTCCGCAGATTGACTGAAGAAGCAGAAAGATTGGATATTCCATTTCAGTTTAATCCAATAGTTAGCAAATTAGAAAATCTTGAGTTTGAAAAGTTGCGTGTGAAGACTGGTGAGGCTCTGGCAATCGGCTCAGTTAGTCAGTTGCATATACTATCGGCCTTGGACGATGAACATCACCGGAAAAGATCGCCTCTTCCATTTAAGAATATTAATGGAACTAACTCACACAGTCTTACTGATGAGCCAAAACACGCTGGGTGAACTGCTTGAGAAAGACTTGGCAAATGGGAGTAGCCCAAGTACTGATTCAGCTGCATTGTCGCCACCTTCTCTAAATGCTTCGGGCAAGATGGATAATCTCCTCAATGCTTTGTGGGGAATGTCCCCAGAAGTTATGGTAGTGACACAGCAAGACTCGAACCATAACAGATTGGCTCGCGGAAGCTTTGCACTCTTATGCTGCATTATTCGATTGGTCGGAGTATATGGTGTTGAGGACATCTTTAGAGAGATTGAAGGTGGAGAAAATGCTATTTAAGGAAGAAACCAAGAAAATTGTATCATTCGAGGGAGCCGAAACGAAGGAACGACACAAGAAGCTCGAGAAGGGGATCCAGAGGCTTGACTTGGCTGGATTTGGGAATGTGCCGTTGAGCTAATAACGGGAGGTTGCAGGTGAGAAGGTTGATGCAGGGATACAATTGTGACGCCTGTAAGATCGAAGAAGAAAACGGATGCGTGGTGATGTGCTGGCAAGATCGGCGTCTTTTCCCCGTGTCGGCTTGGATGTGTCAAAAGTAAGATATTATATTTTGGCATTGCTTCATTGGCTCACAAGTGTGTCTAATCATTTATAGGATCTGTATCTCCTGAAGAGTGGAACTAATAATTTTCAATCCGGATGATTGAACAGTGCACTCTTAGGCAAATAACAGTCGGTCTTTATACTCATTCGAAATGGAAATGTCATTGTCAAGTTTGTGAATGTGCATTTAGATCGATCTGATTATGGTTACTGTTTCATCCCTCGAGTTGCAAACGTTGACGACTTATCACATGCCGGAAAGTTTCGAGCCTGAATGATGATGACAAAGAACGAAGGGTTGGGTTGATATTGATCCTTGTCATGACTTCTTAATGGAATTAGGATTGTTCTTCTGGTTTTAATCAGTTAGTCTGTTTTTCCTTGAGCTATTCAGAATTCTTGAAGGACTCCATTAGTTCATCAACGTTAAATGACCTGAGCCTACACCCAGAGGAATGGCCTAGAGGGTTTCAAGCGTGCTCATTAAGTTTCGAAAGTCGTTACGCACGCACGGCTCACGCAATGCTCATACCGACATCAGAACTTCGTTCTTTCTGGTCTTTCTCAAGCTGTGAAGTGCGACATTTGACATTAAGGTGTTAGTCGAGTCTGCAACAACCGGATCTCTGTATGAGCTACGAGATTCGAGATTAATGGTGCTTGTGATCAACAGGCGTTCACTCACAGCGAACCCAATGATGTTTCTTTCTTTCGAGAAACTAGAAATGAAATCCCAGGATGCTTTTAATCCCCAAAGCTATTATGGGCTTTGCGTGGAACTTATGAAGCTTTACACTGCATCAAATTCGTCCCCAAGACTTCGCGACGTCACAGCATGATCAAATGCCTCTCGACCTGTTTCATCTTAACAGTAAGCTGATACTGCGGTTCATGCAAAAACAAGAGAGGGGTTTGATCTCTTCAGCAGTCTCTTGAAAGGCAATGCACGACATTGCAGAATGATTCGAACATAAGTGCAAGACAAGATTCAGGAACCGGGACAGACCAACTTCTCCAAGTGATGCGGATGATGCTCAGTGCTTTGTCGGTGGTACACAATCTATTTCTCTCGCGAGAGGTATCAAGCACAGGTATCAACGACAGCCGCAAAATGAAGAGGATGAAGATCAGTCGAATCAACACAAGCCAATTAACAGAACAGACAGACAAAACTCCACCGGAATCTCGGCACAATCTCACGCATTCACGAGCTCTCAAGCAGACACATCGGAGATGTCAACAGTTTCAATGCGCTCGTTCTCGGGCAAAACAGACCAATTCGGAGACTGTGCGGCCCTCAACCACTTGAAATCGTCGACCTTGGACCAGTTCCCGGTTTCTTCGCCGAGCGCGGCGTCCTCAAGATCCCGCTCGATTCCCCGGTAATGGAGACGATACGGCGCGAACCTCACTCCCGAGCAATCCTCGATGATGGGTCTGCTCCTCACCCTCAAGTAGAAATCGCTCGCATTGGCGCTGTGAATCCTTATCTGGTGCGACGCCAGCACGAACACGCAATCCTCCGCCTCCTCGATCAGGACTGATCCGGTCACGGGCCCAGCGTAGACCCTGCAGTTCCTCAACCTGTGCACGAACAGCGCCCTCGCGCACCCGATCAGCCTCACCTCGCACGACTCCAGATCCGACAGCGTGAACTCGCCGATCTCCAGTCCCCTCACGTCCTTCGTTAAAACCTCATTTGCCCTGTTCCTAAAACCCGGCGAATCGGGCACGGCGACCGCCAAGCTCCCGGCTTTCGCGGCTGGCCTCGAATCGCGAGTCTCCGCTTCGGCTCCCTTCAGCGAGGACGCGGTCGGTTCCTTCCTTGCGGGCTTGTTCTTGAAAGAGAACTTCTTCTTGGGGATCAGCTCGGAGCTGAGGTCGTCGAGGGCCTGCTTCAGATCGGAGATGGTCTTCAGAGAGGACCGGACCTCGTAGGAGGGCAGGTAGTAGGAGCTCTCCGCGACGAGCTTCTCGAGGTCGGCGATGGAGGCGGAGATCTCGTCGAAACTGGGCTTGAGCAGGGACGGGTCGGCGAGCCGGCACCGGGCGAGGCGGGACTCGATGGACCTCCTGGACTCGCCGAATAGGGAAAGGAAGGACGAGGTGGACTCGAAGGAGGCGGCGGCGGAGGCGGGCGGCGAGGGGCCGGGCTTGTCGGGGCGAGGCTGGTGGCGGTTCGAGAGGCGCTCGAGCATCGCCAGATGCTTCTTGCGCGGTGCGGAGACGTCGGCGGAGTCGGATCCATCTGCTGCTCCTCCTCCGGCTTCCATCGCCGGAAGCAGAGCGAGCCGGCCCAGCCGGGAGATGCACGAAGCCGATTCGAAGGAGGAAGAAGACCCGACCCGACCGCCTCGCGAGTTTGGGCTCCAGTTCTTTCGTTCTCAGAATTTCAAAGCTCTGAGTTTAACCCGAATTGCTTTATAATTCTCCTATTATATGGAAAAAGAAAAACGTGAACTTTTTATTTTTTATTTTTTTGGTAATAGTAATTAATCCTGAGAATAAAAAGGTTTTAATTGCAGCCTCTCTAGTACCGAAAAAATTTCGATCTCGCCAAAATTCTGGAAAAAAAAATGGAGTAAAAGTACAGGCGACATCAAAGAGCAAATTCAATATTTCTGTCATTTCTTTAATAAATTGAACTTTCGAGCCTCTAAATGCATCGAAATACGGATTTTTCCCATCATATGGCTGTTTTCTCTTCAGCTCCATCATCGTTATCAATACATTAAGATTAGCGTAAATCGTGTAGTTAACATACAAATATGCCGCAAATGAAAAACAAAAAAATCTAGTAAATTGTATGGATATGGGAGTGTCAACAATCAATGTCTAATGCACCGATAGCATAGCCAGGGATAATAAAAGTTAACAGTGAATTTTGATGAGTGACCAAGCCAAAATTGTGTCAATATTTGTCAAACGAGTGGATCAGATCAAGTTTGAGTGGGTAAAAACTTCATGACACCAAGGCTAAGGAAATGAAAGAACAAGCATAAATGCCGACAACAAAGAGCTTTCAAATCAGTCACCATGTCGTCGCTGACCATCGCCACCAAGAGCCCTTGCTGTCACGCCTCCATCCGATGACGCCAACCCCTTTGCTCTCTCGATTCGTGTGGCACATCTCTATCTATTTCTCTATGCTGAGGTCGCAACTTGTTGTGGTTGTGGCGGTTGGATTGTGAATTACAATTTGTATGGTGACCCAAGTGAGTATGCATGGTTCGATCCCGCTCATCCAATTCAAAGTGCCCATAGGCAATTGGTAAAAATCAGACCTAAATGGATTTTCTAGAAACCTATTCAATTTGACCGACTTTAATTTTTTAAACCCATTTTCACATTACCTTTTTACCTATACAGAATTCAGTCCTAAAAGTACAAGTCAGAGAATGGACATATTACTCATTTTGACACTTCTAGACATAAGAGACCAATAATGAATTTAACTTTAAACATAAAATGTTATAGGTCCAAAGTATGCGAAGTCTTATACGTAATTCGTAAGAACTCTCTATTTTCAACCTTGTAAAACCTTATTATTTTATGGATTTTAAACACAATCATGTCTTGCGCCAAAAAATCGAAAAGAGAAAAACAAAAATGAATAGGCTATGTTACTTTGGGCCTGAAAAGTCCAACCATTACCATAAGGATAGTGGAAGACGAAGATAGAAAGTAGTGCCATCGTACCGAAGTAGCTTCTTTGGATTAAATGGGTTTAAATTGGTTTTTTTTAGCCCATTATAGCACATTATTAATTGGGCTTTCCTCTATTAGACCCATTGCAAGTTAGCCAATCCATATACCGTCGAACTTATTAATTATGATTTAAAATATAGTCCTTGACCCATTTCGCCACCTCTACTCCATGGAAGGTTTGGACCTAAGAAACCTTATCCAAGTTTATATTAAGGGCCTAAAAGGATTACTAATAACAATCAGTTGTGTTTGGGAAGGCCACAAGGATCATGCGGGTCTATTCACTTGAAACGTCTTGAGCCTAGAAACATTATGCCTACGAATCCATGATGCCAAGTTGCAAATAGTAATGATGAAACCTATGTAATCCTGTTTTGACTTATATATCAGAACGGGAATGTTTCAAAATTCGAAAATAGTTTGATCTTTTGCTTTGCATCCTCATTTATAAAGTGACTTGGAAGGAATTATTTACAATATATGCGTTTACATTTATTGGATTTTCTCATCCTGTAATGAAATGTAATAGTTAGTTATAAAGAAGATGATTTGCACAAATACTACTACAAACTACAGACAACAAAAATGCAATGACGTGTGGCAAATGGTTGCTAGATTTGATCATAAATTCCGGCAAGAAAGTAATTTCGTACTATTAGGATTTTTATGGGCGAATTCTCTATAAAACTTCCAACTTTAGGTTAAGTTCCAAATCTACCCCGAACTTTTTTTGTCTCAGGAAAAACCCTAAACTTTAGGTCCAGTCTCAAATCTATCTCGAACTTTTTTTTTGTCTTAGAAAAAATCCCAAACTTTAAGTCCAGTCCCAAATCTATCATGAATTTTGTTTTGTGTAAAAAAAATCACCAAAATTCAATTTATTTTCAAAAATATACCTCCGTGATCCAGTCCCAACTTGACATGGTACTTCCACGTTGACAGCAATTCACATAAGAAAAGTAATGGGGCGATAGGTACAGGCTGACGTCGCATTTTTACTTCGATAACAAATCCAACCCAATAAAAATTATTGAAATTATCCAAAATCAAATCGTTCTAGGATATGAAAGTTAGGGACGATAACAAATCCATCCCAAAAAACTTTTTTTAATTTAACAAAAATCAAATTTTTTGGTTTAGTCCAAATTTGCCCTAAACTTTTCTTTGTCTAAAAAAAGCCCTATTACTTTGTTGATGTGGATTTGTTATCGACGTGGAAGTGTCACATTAAGTTGGGATTGGATCAAGGGGTATATTTTTGAAAATAAATTGAATTTTGGTGATTTTTTTTTCACAATAAAATTCGGGGCAGATTTGGGACTGGACTTAAAGTTTGATATTTTTTCTGAAACAAAAAAAGTTTAGGGCAGATTTGGGACTTCACCTAAAGTTTGAGGTTTTTCCTGAGACAAAAAAAAGTTCAGGACAAATTTGAGACTTAACTTAAAGTTTGAGGTTTTTTAGGAAATTGGGCCGATTTTTACTTTTGGAAACTAAAATTTATGCCAAAAAAAACCAAAATTCTGGTTTTAATTGGAGAAATTAAGATGGCCACTCCAAAAAATGATACATTGTGGTCTGGCCTAAATTTCTTTTTATAAATATAATTGTACTTATGCAGACCGCAACGATTATTTGGGCCTACTCACTTAAAAAGAATGCAGGCAAGCCTAGAAATATCGAGCCGTTAGTCCCATAAATCCACGAGGCCACATTGTTAGTAACATCTGATTTAGAAGAAAATTATGGAGAAACAACAGTTTACTAGAAAATCAAATAATAAATCTCTAGAACATGTACCATTTCGATAACTTAATGTGCCCTAATTGCCGCTACAATCCGTAATGCATTACTATATCAAATAGGATTCTCTCTTAAGCAAAGGCAAGTCAAATGACAATTACTATACACGATCCATCCGATGAGGATGCGACACATGTGTTCTTTCCATGGAGCTAACTTTTGGCCAGATTTGGTGATAAATTCGGGCTTGAGTTTGAAATTATGCACTCTCCATTATTTAGATACCGTAGACGGCTAGGTGTTTTCAAATAATCCATAATTCATTTTTGTATCAGATATGTTTCTCTCTTAAGCAAAAGCAAGTTGAATAAGAATTACTATAAAAGCTCCCTGCAATGAGGACTCGATGCATGTGTTCTTTCCATGGAGTAAAGTTTTGACTAGATTTGATCATTAATTTGAGCTTGAATTTGAAATTATGCACTTTCCATTATTTAGATATCGTAGATGGCTAGGTATTTTCAAAGAAGTAAGATAAAATCGATAGAAAAATCCAAAAGATTGGTTTTAATTCCATAACATCAAAATGTTGGAAAAGAATTGAGTAAATATTTTCACTTAAATGTGAAGGAGAATTTTTTGAAATTTGAAAATATCTTGATTTTTTGCGTTGCATCCTCATTTATAAATTGACTTGGAAGAAATTATATATATATATATATATATATATATATATGAGATTTTCTTATCAAATATGTATTGTGATGATATCATTGAAATGTAATAAATAGTGATAGCAAAGATAGCTTGCACGAATACTACTATAAACTGCACACAACAAATATGTGACACATGTGTTGAGTGAGATGTACGTGTAAGTTGTGTTAGACTAGTCTGTTATCAGAAAATTGGTGTGATATTAAGTAGTTAATATATCTAAATTGGCCCATAGCTCATTGGCTACTTTTGAGTGAAAGTGGATCAAACTTGATATGTTGACGGGTTCAGACTTTGGCTCTCTCTTAGCGATATCACGGGATGAAGGTATCGGGCTTCTGACACGCAATCCAACAAATGCTATTAGGGTTGATAGCTGATTGATGCCAAATCTGTTCTGGAGTTGATAGTTGATTGATGTAGAAATGCGGGCTTGATAGCAGACTTCATAGTTTGGTCTGGAGAATGAGATAGTTTGATATAGAATGATATCTGGATTAAGGGGGAGAAGAGATTGTCGAGATGTTAGAAAAGTCCAAGATTAGATAATTGGTGTGCTGTGAAGTAGTTAAAATATCTAAATTGGCCTATAAGTCATTGGTTTAAACTTTTGAGTAAATGTGGATCCAACTTGATACGTTAACGGGCTCGAACTTGGGGGTGTAGCAACGCGGCCTGATGGCAAACCTCGTAGTAGACTAGAGACGAGGAATGAAGTATGAATGAAAGAAAGGGCTCGGATTTTATCTATCTTTCTCCGGGTGTTCACCCTACCTTTTAGCCTGTGAAATGAAAGCAGTCTAGCCAAGCTTCGAAATCACTTTATTCTCTTGATCCGAATCCCTTTCTGGTGAAATAAAAATTGCACTGTGCTTAACACTTGGAGTTCGAAGTGGGATAGAGATAATGAGCTCTTTAAAGCCCCACATTAGATAATTAGTGTATATCTAAGTTGGCCTACAACTCATTGGTTTAAACATTTAAATGAAAATGGGTCAAACTTGATATGTTAATGGGTTTAGATTTAGAATTTCTCTTGACGATTTCCCCGGATAAAGGTATTAGGTTCTTGCTGCGCGTTCACAACAATATACCGCGTGTGTGTTTTCCATGGAGCGAGCTTTTGGCCATATTTGGTCATAAATTCGAGCCTGAGTTTGAAATTATGTACTTGCCATTATTTAGATACCATAGATGGTTGGATCTTTTCAAATAATCCATAATTCATTACTGTATCAGATATGTTTCTCTCTTAAGCCAAAGCAAGTTGAATAATAATTACTATAAAAGCTCCCCGCAATGAGGACGCGATGCGTGTGCTCTTTCCATGGAGCAAAATTTTGACTGGATTTGTTCATAAATTTGAGCCTGAGTTTGAAATTATGCACTTTCCATTATTTAGATACCGTAGATGGCTAGGTCTTTTCAAATAATTCATAATTCATTACTGTATCATATATGTTTCTCTCTTAAGCAAAAGCAAGTTAAATAATAATTACTATAAAAGCTCCTCGCAATGAAGATGCGACGCGTGTGTTCTTTCCATACAGTGAAGTTTTGACTGGATTTGATCATTAATTCGAGCCTGAATTTGAAATTATACATTTTCCATTATTTAGATTCCGTAGACGGCTAGGTATTTTCGAAGAAGGAAGATAAAATCGATAGAAAAATCCAAAAGATTGGTTTTAATTCCATAACATCAAAATGTTGGAAAAGAACATGTTTAGACACTCGGGAGCAAATTAAGTATATCTGTTGTTTACTTAACTAATTGTATTTTCGAGCTTCTGAATGCATCAACATAAAGGTTTTTCTGATCAGATGACTGTTTTTTCATCGATCTAAGACATTAGCATTAGTGCATAATGATTAGCGTAAATCATGTAATTAACGTAGTACTATTCTATTCAAAAAAATGAATAATCAAGTAAATTATTTTAATAAAGTCATTGGCAGTGTTAAGAGCCTAGCATTGAAATGAATTTGCTAGGAATAACAAAATTTGAAGCTGATTTTGGGTTGGTGATTGAGCCAAATTCGAGTCACTTGCTTTGGAAAATAATATGATAATCTCATTTTGTTTTGCTCCTCCATGTAGATATGTTAAATGGGCGTATAGGGTTAGGTTTGGATAGTTCGAAAATTGATATGACCCGAATTGACTCATTCAAGCAATCTTGACATATTTTTGTATAATACAATTTTAGCTATTCATATCTAATGCAAGCTCCATACCAATTTTCTTAACCATTTATATTACCCAATTTTTTGTGAGGATGGATCTCAACCATTAAAGTTGAAAGGTTTAGATGCGTCCTATTTTTTGTTCATTGTTATTCATTTTTAGTTTTTTTTCTTTGTTTCCAATTTTGGTCGTCTTCTTCTCCATGACACCAGGGTTAAGAAAATGATTGGACAAACTTAAATGTCAACGACGAAGAAATTTGGAACAAGTCGACCTGGCATCGCCAACCATTATTACCGAGAGCCCTTGCCGTCGCGCCTCCATTCGCCAGCGGCACTGATCTTCTTGCTCGCTTGACTCATCTAGCGCATCTCTATCTATTTCTATAAGGTTGCGTCTTGTTGCTATGGTGGTAGGATTGTGAATTATAATTTGTATGGTGACCCAAGTGACTATGTGCGGTTGAATCCTGCGTACCAATAGGAGACAAGCCATAAATGGGCCAGAATGGGTTCTTTAGAAACCCATGAAGACCCAATCCGATTGACTTTAATATTTTAAAACTCATATTCATCTGGCTCTTTAAATATTTAAACAACATCTAAACAACTTGGTCCTAAAAATATGAGTCAAATTTTGACACTTTAGGCATAAGAGACCAACTATGATTTAACTTTAAGCATTGGATGCTATAGTTCCAAAATACGTAACTAGTAAGAACTTATATTATCAATTAGAATAAGAAAGATGATTGACTTATGACATTCGACAATGAATACTTGTTCTAATTTTTGAAAGGCATTAGAGGAACAAAAAAATTTTCAACTTTGTAAAATCTTTTTATTTTATGGATAACACAATCATTTCCTGCACCGAAATATTGAAAGTAAAACGAAAAGCAATATGCCATGTTGCTTTGGGCTTGAAAAGCTCAACTAGTATCCAAAGGATAGCAAAGACGGAGAGAGAACGTGGCATCAGCGGATCAAATTAGCTTCTTTCGATTAAATGGGTTGAAAGTGGGCTCTTTCTAAACTCATTATAACTCATTATTAGTAAGGCTTTGCTCTATTAGATCCCGTTGCAATCTATTTTTTGAAAATCTTAGCCAATCCATATATCACTCAAATATCAAAGATGAATTAAAATATGAGTTCCTCACTAGGGGTGAGCAAGATGGACCATCCAAACCGCGATTGGACTGGACCGTATCTGACTGACTGATTTGATTTGATTCTCGGGAATATTGGTCCGGTTCCCGATTCCTAAAAGTGGAATTCGTTTATGGGCGATCCGGTTCTCAGTTCTAGGGTGAGAACCGGACTGACTGGACTAGATTGATAAATATATATTTTTAATTTTTTCATATATATAATATTTAATATATATGAAAAATATTTAATATTGATCCCATTGGAACCGATTGTTCAATTTTGTCATATATTATATATCTTTTTTCAATTTTTTTCATGGCCTTATGGGATCAAATCAGAACTACAAAGAAAAGAGCGGAATAATCGGTTCCCAGTTTATAAATAATATTTAATATTGGTCCCATTGAAACTGGACCAGACTGGACCATACCGATAAATATATATTTTTCTAATTTTTTCATATATATAATATTTAATATATATGAAAAATATTTAATATTGGTCCCATTGGAACCGATTATTCAATTTTTTCATATATTATATATATTTTTTCAATTTTTTCCATGGCCTTATGGGATCAAATCAAAACTACAAAGGAAAGAACGGAATAATCGATTCCCAGTTCACAAATAATATTTAATATTGATCCCATTGGAACCGGACCGGACCGGACCACTGTCTCAAGACTAGCTGATCCGGTCCCCGGTCCTAAAAACTGGGAACCGGTCCTCCCGATCTAGTTCCCAATTTTTGGATTGGACCAGATCGGATCGGGAACCGCTCACCCCTATTCCTCACCCATTTTGACACCTCAACACGCGAGAAGGTTTGGACCTAAAAACCCTAACCTAAGTTTATATTAAGGACTCGGCAAAAGGACACAAGAAATGCCACAACTTATGTACAGAGATCACTTTGGTGCCATAACTTTTTTTCGGATCATTTTGGTACCAACTTTTTTGAAAAACGATCATTTTAGTGCCAATGTTGACGTGGCTCGCCGGAAATCCAATGTGGCGCTGACACGGCTCGCCGGAGAGGTCCAGTCAGTATTAAAAATAAAAAACGGCGCCGTTTAGCCCGCTGACGTGTACTTTTAAAAAAAAATTAAATTATATTTATTATAAAAAAAGGTTGCAGCAGTGGCGAGGGCTCCCCCTCCGCCGCTGCAACCTTTATTATTATTATTATTATTATTATTATTATTATTAATTTTCTAAAAATTAAAAAATTCGAAAAAAAAGTCACATAATTTTCACGTGTACAAGTCAGACCATTTTTTTTAATATAAATACCAGGTCAGCTTTTTAGCCGGAATTTTGGCCGGAGTCACTAAAGTAATCTATTTTTCTTCGATTTGACACCAAAGTGATCCAAAAAAAAGTTATGGCACCAAAATAATCTCCGTACACAAGTTGTGGCATTTCTGATGTCCTTTTGCCTTAAGGGCTCAAAGGGATTACTAATAACAATTAGTAGTGTTTGGGAAAGCCACAACGATCTTGCAGGTCTATTCACCTAAGCCTAGGAACATTAGGCCTGTGAATCCATCATGCCAAGTGGTACATTACAATGACTAAACTGTGTAATAATTTTTTTGATTAAATGTGAAGGAGACTTTTTTGAAATTTGAAAATATCTTGATTTTTTGCGTTGCATCCTCATTTATAAAGTGACTTGGAGGAAATTATTTACATATATATATCTAATTTATAAAGTAACTTGGAGGAAATTATTTACATATATATATTTGATTTTCTTATTAGTATGTATAGTTATGAAATCATTGAATTGTAATAAAAAGTGATAACGAAGATGGCTTTCACAAATACTACTTTAAACTACACACAACAAAAATGTAACACATGTGTCGAGTGAGATGCACATGTGAGTTATGTTAAAGAATTCCCACATCAAATAATTGGTATGGTGTTGAGCTGTTAATATATCTAAATTGGCCTATGACTTACTGACTTAAATTTTTGAGTGAAAATAGGTCCGACTTGAGATGTTGAGAGCCTCGGACTTAGGCTTTCTCTTGGCGATATCCTTGAATAAAGGTTTTGGACTTTTGATGTGCACTCCCAATAAAGGCGATATCATAATCTATTCTAGTGTTTGGTGAATGTCTCAAGAAAGGAATTTGGTGACCGATGTGATTTCCGAGCGGTAGGTGTTGCAGTGTAGGAATATGGGCCTAGTGGCAGACTTCATAGTTCAGTATGGAGAATGAGATATCTTATTGTATAATGATATCTGGATTAAGGGGAAGCACACCTAACACTAAGCGGGCCTGATGCCAGATTTCATAGTTCATTTTGGAGAATGAGATATCTTGATGTAGAATGATACCTACATTAAGGAGAGCACACCTAACACTAAGCTCATGTGTGAGGGGGAGATTGTTAAGGCGCCAGAGAAGTCTCACTTTGGAGAATTGGTGGTGTGAAGCAGTTAAAATATCTAAAATAACCTATAACTCATTAGTTTAAGTTTTTGAGTGAATGTGGGTCCAACTTGACATGTTGATAGGCTCGAACTTGGGGGTATAGCAACGTGGCCCGATGGTAGACCTCATAGTTCGGTTTGGAGAAAAAGACCAGGGATAAAGTTGGGCATTGATGAAGATTCGAATTCAAGAGAAGTACACTTAACACTGAACTTACACTTGAAGAGGAGAATGTTGAGATGCACGTGTGATTTGTGTTAGAGAATACCTACATCGAATAATTAGTGTATATTTAAGTTGACCCATAACTCATTAGCTTAAGTTTTTGAGTGAATGTGGGTTCGACTTGATATATTGAAGGGCTTAGATTGGCAATCTCCTTGGACGCAGGTACTGGGCTTTTGCTGCGCGCTCACAACGTGTCACGTCCCGAACCCTATCGAGATCGCGACATCCCTCCTTTGGTCGAATTAATACGACGTCCCAGGAAAACGTCGCCGACCCAATTCAATACATCAGAGTTCGCACATGGCGGAAATAATTATAAAAACACTCGTACTAAAAAGATAACGACGGGGTAGAGCATCAAGACCGTCAATGAATTAACAACATTAACTTTATACATTGCCATTATACCGAGCATACAAACCACATTACATACAAACTTAGCAAACGAGCATCAAAAAACCACCGACATAATAAAAAGGATCGGGTGGTTGGGTTAACCTAGCTTCACTATAGGTCGACCTATCTATCAAAAAGTGACTGGTCAAACCTATTATGTACAACCCCTAAGTCGCCCCAGTGTGTCCTAAGGGTCATCCTCTTCTCCTACTTCTACTAAGTTCTCTGGCACGAGCTCCGGAAGATCACGCGCATCGTGATACGGAGGGACAGCTTGCAACGGTTGCACAACCAGCGATTCCACTAGGAGTACCGTGAATGGCTTCTCATCCGGCTCCTCAGGATCCACGATCTCGCCATCGGGAGGAATGATCACCAAAGGATCCCACTCACCGACGTTGTAAAAGGGGATGTCGAAACTTCTCAGTGGACCTGTCTCCTCTAAGCCATCTCGATAGGTCCACCCTATGTATCAATAAGGTTTCCAGTATAATCAACCCTCGTCAACCCAAACAATGCTCGAATATCTAACAAAAACTCGATCACCTCCTAAAGGATACTCTACCTCCTGATTATCCACACGCCTAGGGATTCCAAAACGAGGAGGCGGGTCTCTAGGATTCATGGCTGGGGGTCTGAAATGGTGGTTATACAACCATGAGACGAATCTCAATAAGTGTACAACCCCAAACCCCACACAGGCTCTCACGTATCGCTAGACGAAACACGCATGACACAACAATCAATACTACTAACAATCACATGCGATCCTACCTGGGATTCTATCATGCACATCCCTGCATGTCAGATAATAATACAGCCAATCCATTCAAGTCCTTACTCATCAAACACTATATCACGCGAGGCAAACCACACTTGCATACTAACTCACACCATGCGTCAACTTTCACAAATCTCGCACATCAAGCCAAGTCTAGCTCATTCTCAACTTTCCATCACTACTGCGTCCGCGTAAAACGCATCAGGCTAACGGTCTTCTGACCTCGTTAGACATCGTCACTCCGTCGGACCGGGCATCATTACCTCGTTAGGGATGGCATCGTCCCACGTAACACGCCTCAGGATGAAACCTACCCCGCGTAAACGAACACGCCTCAAGGTACCACTTTCCCAATCATTCAAACCATCTCGTACCATCGTGCCACACATACCACACGGCCACACATTCACGTGCCATACACACATTTCACAAACACACATCATCATCGCACAACTACACCACACGACCACACACATACTCGGCACGCGGCCTCATTGCACGATCACATCGCCACATCTTCACGACCACACACATAACACACAGTCTCACTACATTCAGCCCAAAACACATTCCAGAACCAGTCAACAATCATCCACCACACAATCACTCATACGAGCCCATTCAAGACATAGAATTATCAATCAAACTTGCAATTCAGTCCAGGTCATTCCACATCACAACAGCCCTATCCGAGCCTTCTAAACCGTACATATTTAGTCACCCAATTCAGTACATAACAACCCAATATCCAGCCCCCTTCACATGCCTCAAACAGCCCCTAAATTACCCAAACCGAGTCCTAAACACGTCCAACAATACCCGAGGTCCTAGAGAGGATTTGGGGGAGTCACTTACCTTAAAAGGGGTGACAAACAGGCTGGATAGGTGGTTGGAACAGCCGGACCAGAAGCGCAGCTGAGCAGCGACGCCGGCGGCCAGGCGGGCGAACGGCGGCAACGCCATGGACGGGTGGCTGGCAGGCGACGATCGGGCGGCTGGGCGCGGCGATGGGGACGTATGGGCCAGGCGAGGACAGTTGGGGGTGGCTCGGTGGTAGCTGGGCTGAACAGGACAGGGCGGGACAGAGAGAGAGACGGGCGAACAGTGGTCTAGGAAGCACCGACACGCTATTTTTGCTTCTGAATCCGTGTCCGACACGTGTCGCGTGTCCGACATGCTCGGACACGCTCGGACACGCGACCGACACGCTCGGACACGCGGTCAACGCGTGTCGGAGATCCGACACGCGGTCAATGCGCCGGACACGCCGGCGACACGCGTGTCCCTTCATCACAGAGAGAGAGAGGAGGAAGAAGGTGCATCCGAGAGAAATGAGGAAGAAGGTGCAGATCTGGCGCCGAGGACGACACCCTCCACGCTGTCATCTCCTTCGCCACCTGCTTCTCCGGCGCCGAGGACGACGCATTTCACGCCGGCGCCGAGGACGACGCACTTCACGCCGGCGCCGAGGACGACGCACTTCACGCCGTCATCTCCTTTACCTCGTGCTTCGCCGGTGACGGAGGAGAAGGAAGAGGTGGGAGGAGTCTGCGGTCGTGCGGAGGAGGACGCTGGAGAGAGGAGGAGGCGCAGGGAGGGGAGGATAGGGAAGAAGATGTTATTAGGGTTCTGACAAAATGAAAGTGGGCTGGGCTTCAAACAATAGACTGCTTTTTTTCTATTTTTGATCTTGTACTTTCGTTTTTTGCAAATTTGATTATTTACTTTTAGTTTCTTAACTAATATATATTTATACATAATTATTTTTTGAAAATTTATGTGTATAATTATTTTAGGGTAAATTCATTCTAGGTTTTTATTATTATTTATTTACTTAATTGAATCAAATTTAAAAATGATAATTTATCATGTATATATAAAAATTTACTTTTTATATACAACGTGTCGCAACGTGTCGGAATTCTGTATTTTTGAGAAATAACGTGTCGCGTGTCGTGTCGTGCCGTGTCGCGTGTCGCGTGTCGGTGCTACTTAGACAGTGGTGGCGCGGCTGGGAAGGAGAAGCAGCGGCGGCGGACGGTTGGCCGGCGGCGACCAGGTGGCTGGGCGGGCTGGTGGCTGGCCAAGCTAGCTCATGCACGGGGAAAGAGAGAGAGAGAGAGCTCCGATTGGTGGGGGGTGAAGAGAGAGAGAGAGTGGATTATGAGAGAGAGAGAAATAAATATTTATATGGTGTCCCCAATAATTGGTGTCTAGAACCCCCACTAGAAATTACCGAACTACCCCTCTAACTACCGCACCAATCCAAAGGCCAAGATTCGATCTTATCCAAATCCAACGGTCCACGTTCAATCTTATCCAATAATTCAAGGGCAAAAACGTAATTGCTCATGGAAGGAGAGGGGCATTCTTGTCCTTCTATTTTCGGCCATACAGGATGATTATCAGTCCCCTCAATTTATCCAGTCTTCAAAATTCGTTCGCGGTGCATAAGGGCAAAACGGTCATTTTTCAGATCCCGAACCAAAATCCATTTTTTTACAAAAACGGGTGGCCCCAAGGTTGGCCACGCCAAAAACGCCATCGGCGGCTAAAAATTATCACTTTTAAAATTCTCGATTCCCGGGCTCGAATTCTAAGAAATGATTAAAATCGTACAATCGCGACTTTAGCTTATCTCTTACTAACGGGTGGCTCATTGGGATTACGCTCTTTCGACCCGTGATCGACACTAAGTCGAGTCACGTTTAAGTTTGCTCGAGCCAAGGCGACTTCAATTGTCATGTAATTACGAGGGTCTGTCGCTAGTTCCCTTCGGACACGATTAATCAAATAGATCGGTCTCTGTTGGCCCAAAATATTCCCTCGTCAATCCTTATGATTGAAGGTCGAACCAAGGTCGAGTTCTTTGGTCGTGCGAACTCAATCCCGTGATGGCCTTACCTCTAAGGTTAGTATCCCGAGAATGCGCAGTTCCGGGTGAGATCTCACTATAAGTGCATTGGCCAAAATATTCATTTCATAAATCTCAGGAAAAGGATCGAAAATTCAGAATGTTACACAATGGCATGCCTTGCATTACGTGGGGCAAACAGTGGCTAGGTTTGATCATAATTTCTAGCCAGAATCTAATTTTGCAATGATTAGGATTTTTACTTTTGGAAACTAAAATTTATCCAAAAAAACCAAAATTCTGGTTTTAATTGGAGAAATTAAAATGGCCACTCCTAAAAAATGTTATATTTTGGTCTGACCTAAAAGGGTTTCTATAAATATAATTGTTCTTGGGTGAACCACAACAATTATCCACGCCCATTCACTTAAAAAGAGTACGTGCAAGCCGAGAAAAATTGAGGCGCTAGTCCCATGAATCCATGATGCCAAATTGTTAGTAATATCTGATTTACAAGGAGCTTACTAGCAAATTATGGAGAAAATAACTTTTTACTAGGAACTCGAAAAATAAATCGCAGGAAACATGTTCCCTTCCCATGATTCAATGCGCTAGTCCATTTGCGGCTATAGTCCATAAGTCATTGTTGTATTGGATAGGATTTTCTCTTAAGTGAAGGCAAGTTGAATTAGAACTACCATAGAAGCTCCCTGCAATGAGGTCGCGACGTGTGTGTTCTTTCCATGGAGCGAACTTTTGGCCAGATTCAGTCATTAATTTGAGCTCCAGTTTGAGATTATGCACTTGCCACTATTTTGATTTCGCAGACGGCTAGATTTTTCAAATAAGGAAATAAAATCAACCGAAAAATCCAAAAAACTGGGGTAAATTGTGGCAATCCCATGGCCATGCCAAAAGCCAGCCTCTTACTATCTGTATGAAAATACAAGGAAAAATGATAAGCAAATTCCTTACAAATTTAGGCAATTTCAAGGAATAAAATTAATGTAATTTGTTTTTTTCTCAAAAATATAAAACCAGGGTCCAACTCAAATTTTCAAGTCACGAGGGGTAGAAGAGGAATACAATATATCTAAGGACCCTATAAATACCATTGCCCTTACACAGTGATCTCCACAAGTCCTAGGGACCAATTACAAGAAAAGAGTTGAGGTACTTGTCTTGCTCCTTTCCAAGATTTTCGTTTTCTATAGGCCTTTCGGGAGAGATTGAGATGGAGATGAACTCAAGAATCGTATATTCAAAACAAGTGTAACTTCATTTCCATGTCTATGCAGGATTGGGTGGCAAACCATTTCGCCATAGACATGCCAAACCAGATTGTCGAGGCCGAGGGAGTGCAAAAGGAGGACACAAACGCGGCCATGTCATCGCCGGAAGCTACGGTGGCCGCTGACGCCAGTACAGGAGGGGAACCGGTGGTGGCTGCGAACCCCGAGCCGAGCACCACGGGAAAGAGGAAACGTGGTCGCCCTCGAAAGTCCGACAGCGATGAAACAACAATGGGTCCGCCTCCCACACCGGCACGGCGGACGGCCGTGTTGCCCGCACCGTTGGCTCTCCCCGTGCCTCTTCCGTTTGCCGAGTCCTCCTCCACCAGGCGCCGCAGAAGAGGGAGGCCGAAGAAAACCTATAAGATAAAGCTCATGCGAACTCCTCCTTGTAAGTTCCCTCCCAAAAATAATGACGCGATAAGTTACGGACATTATTATTATTTGGCATTGGAGACACATTTGGTGAGCTTTTACACGCTCTCTAATGCTCTTTGGATGTTGGATGCCACGGTGGAGGGGCGATCCTTATAATACACCCGACACCCTCAAATTAAATAGATCTTTCCTCGATCTAACGTTATGAATCTAATCTCTCAATCTACCAACTACTCCTACGTAATACGACAGTGCTCTAAAATACAAGTGACGATTCCTATAACGGTCTTAAAAATGACGTTGATTTCTTTTCGAGTAATTTTTGCATTAAGGGCAGTTCGTGGTGCCCCCACAAAGGCAAAACAGCACCATCTCGGCAGGGATGATATTGATCAATGATCGGTCTGATCGGGTCCGGTCGGGTCGGAGGCATAAATCAGATCAATCGGGCTTGCGCTGCAAAATTGTGAAGGATTCGAATTGGGTTCGTACGGTCCAAAGGGAGAAAAATGAAATGGGTCTTTGTACAACTATAGGGTATCCAAAGGGCCGAAAGCGGGAAAACAATAATAGATATTTACGAAATTACCCTCGAATTTTATTTCGCTTATTGAATCTCTAAAATCTCAATGATTCTCGCAAGAATAGAATTGAACGGTAAACATGCATAGCGCAATGTTTTCATGGCGAAAACTAACGTAACACTCTTTGCAGCCGCACTCGTTCATAAGGTCGGACCAACCTTCAAGCCGTATGTGCTATCGGTGCCCGCGGGACTCGTATGTATCGTCATATATACAAATTTATTTTATCGTCATCGCCACCTTAGTCGGTTATCTGATTTCAAACATCTGCTAAACCGTGGTTTTCAGGACATCATTCAAGAGCTGTTAGCATATGTTCAGGAAGAACATGAAACGGTGGTTCCTATCACTGCTACTGGTGAGGTCTCTTCTGTCGCCTTCCATAGCAGCAATCCTGGTGGAGAAAAAGCCACATTCGAGGTTCTTCAGTCTCTCACTCCCTTCTTATTTATTTATTACATCGAAACGAGTTGTCGACTTTTTCAGTGCACTCGCCGGAAAAATTATTCTCGTGAAAAGGCCTTAATCTTACGAGATGTGTACCTTTTGACAATGAGTAGTCGGCTTAATTCGATGAGATTTTCTGCCGTGCCATGCCTGGAACACGGGAAAGTTGTAGGGCTCAATTAGGTGACCGATGAATATCCACCGACGATTGACAATCATTGTCAACCATCGGCCGGCTCAGAAAGGGCCCGAGACTGCTGCCATGTTTTGGTTCACAGCACTGTAGAAAGAACCTCATTTGATGCTACAGACATCGCCAGATTAGTACTCTTTGTGGCGAAAATCGACAAAGATTGACCATGTTTTGCCAACGAAATTCGACTATTACTCCTAGAAACTTTACAATTCTTTTACGTGACCAATTGATGTCATCGCAGGGCCGCTTTGTGATTAATGTTCTGCAAGGGTCATTGAACCGGAAGTATGGATTATTGACTCTATGGATGACAGATACTGACGGGGCACATATCGGCGGCTGCCTCGCCGGCCCTCTAATTGCAGGCAACCAAGTTCAAGTAAAAGTCACATCTTCACTCACTTTCTTTTACTTCCGATCCTTCAAAAGACTTGAATTTGAATTATCATGTAGTCTTGCAAATTCTAATTTACAAATATGCAACTGATAAGACCGGATTTTGGATTGGGTTTCTGTTAATCAGATTGTTTTCGGCACATTCGAGGATACTATAGAGAGAAAGTACAAGAGAAAGCGTTCGGCTACTGCTCCTGCGGCTGCAGGTGAAGTTGATGACGGCGAACTGGTGGATGTCCCCGTGCGCGCGGGTGAGACGGTGGAAGCCAATGCAAATGGCAGCTCTCCAGGACCTGAGGGATCGGATGGGGGAGAGCCAATCATGGCCAGCCCAATTACTATTGTGCCACAGGCCTCGAGTCTCCCCGAGGGATCGGAAGAGGAAGAGCCGATCATGGCCAGCCCTATTACTATTGTGCCACCGGCCTCGAGTCCCCCCGAGGGATCGGAAGAGGAAGAGCCGATCATGGCCAGCCCTATTACTGTTGTGCCACCGGCCTCGAGTCTCCCTGAGCGATCGGAAGAGGAAGAGCCTATCATGGCCAGCCCTATGACTGTTGTGCCACCGGCCTCGAGCCTCCCCAAGACACCGGACGACCCGAATGAGTCCATGGATATTTGTGGCAGTGAACCTGAGAAGTGAAGTTCTGGCCCTGGCGAATCGTTGTTTTGGAAGCTACCGTCCTCGTCTTCGATTGTCTGTTGTTATTTTCTTTCGGTTTCATTTCCGTGAATCGGACTTATTTGATGTGATCATTCTTTATGAATAATGACTGTTGTCCCATTTCCTTCATGTTTGGCTTTTCTTCATTTCCAGATCAATTCTTACCATGGATTTATATATAGCATGTGCAGTTTCCATCTGAACTCTGCATGCGTACTGTATAAGGGGAAGAAGAAAGCAATCACTGCTCTGCGAATTTATCTCTCAAGCAAAGGAAATGCTACTGATAGTTCTTGCTTTACAAATTTCCACTGCCATTTACCAGGACAGCGAAAGAATTTCGGTGTCAGGGGTGGACGAATCGGTGTCCTGGTTTCAGTGAAGGGGGGCTAATATCTGCATTCATAAAATCGGACTAGCTTTTGAGAACAAATTACATCTGTTTACAAATCAGCAAATAACTGGTACGTATCCGCGTCGAGGGCTATTTGCCTAACCGCAGCAACAGCTGCAATAACCGCCCCTGCTGAGAACACTGTAGCAATAGTGCTGTTCAGCCAGAAAATGGGGCTTCGTCTCCACGTCAAGTTGTAGAAGACCATGGGCAAGACGAAGTCGAGAGGCAGGAATCCGAATGATCCAATCAGAGAATTGATGTCCCCGAAGAAGGGGAGCATCGCCGCTATTGTTGTTGCCACAACGACGGATGTCGACCGAGAGATCAGGCGAGGTATGACATTCCGTGCAGAGAATTCCTCGCTCATGGGGTCCGCGAACGTGTTCTCGAGAACTTCATTAGTAGGCTGCAGATAAACCTGCCCAAAACAATTCGTTCTTCTCATGTTACCGCCGTCACATATTCCACCGTGCGTGTGCACGAGAGAGAGAGAGAGAGAGAGAGAGAGAGAGAGAGAGAGAGGTTCTTACTACACCAACAGCTGACAGTTGGAGAATGGCGAACACGTTGGTCATCAAAATGAACCATTTCGGAACCAGCGCCTCCCCATCAACCAAGAAGTTGTTGAGGAGGAGCGCATCTGCTTTGTTGCCAAAAGCCCAATAACCAGAGATCGCGACACTGAAGAAAGTGGTCACGACCACGACATAGCAAATGCACAGCCCCTTGAACATCTTTCCCTTCACCGGAGGCGCCAACGTGGCCTATAAATCAATTTACACAGATTGAACATGATGGGCTAAAGTTAAACCGGTGGTACAAATGCTGAACCATTATCGTTCATTAAATCTCTCCGCCTGAGCGATTCAAGCGGACATCAAATCATACTGAGCTAAACAAAACAGAAGCATCACGAGTATCAGACCTGAATTTCAGGAATAATCCCATTCCCGTACGTTGTCGCAATAATGGCGACGGCATTGAAGACACCGAAGATGCGACTTTCAGTGCTCCCTACCAAGGAATAGTCCTTTTCGGGCCCCTTGGACGAAAGCCCTGCAACAGAAAGAGGAGAAACTCGACATCAGATATGATTGTCATGAACCAGTTTGCTTTGCTATTACACAGCATGAGCACTACTTGAATTTCATGTATGAGTTAATACTTACCGATGTAAATGGAAGCGCCGGTGGCACAAGCACTGTACAGAAGGGACAAAACCAAGGACACCAAATTGATGTGCCTGAGCGAGTGAAAAGATGGTACTTGAGCTAGGACTAACATCAAGCATCCGAATATTATGATGAACTCGAAGAGCTTCATCGTCCCATCTGGGTTCGACAGTTTGTAGATCGTCTGGAATCGTTTGATAAAACCATAAAAGAATGAGCTCTCTACACACTAAAGTATGACCAAGCATGTACAGAAACAGACGAGCAAAGTTTAAGAGTTTCGGTAGTCAGACCTTGAGGCATTCTCCTCCCAGAAGAGTGCTGCCAACAACAGCACCATAGCAGACCAAGAATTGGATCGGACCGACGTAAAACTTCCCCCATATTGGCCCTGCCCAAACCCATTTTTGTTTCATTGTTAGCCTCGTTCACTTCAAAACAGTAAGTGCCATTTTTCGCGGTGCCGAACATGCCACATGCAGACACTTTTACAAAAGCTTACGTAGCCGTATCGGGTTTATCTCTAACATTACACTTGATGACAATCGGCTCGACCAACATTATCATAAGCTACTTACGTTCCACAATTTACTCTAACCTAAAGATTAGGCTCAGATAAACGGAAAGAGCTAGTAATTCGTGAATTCAATGACAAGCAGAATGGTCCTGAGTTATTGGTAGCTCAAAAACTACCCTAGGGCTACTTTGTACCACGGGGCGTTAGAAATTGCAATGTCAAACGTTTCTCTTTCGTCGCTTCAAACCGTCGGCCGGACATGTTGTCCGACTTAGTATTCACCTAGTCCTGAACGAAATGAAAGTTGCGTTTCTCTGACCAAAGAGAAAAATGTCTTGTGTGCTGCTATCGATTCAACGGTCAAAGCACGGAATCTCAAAATGTCAACAAAGTTACTTGGCGTACATCACAAAAGAAAAGCGGGATGATTGGCGGCTCTGACCATGGATTGCAATCCAAAAACAGTGGATTGGGTACGATCAGGGCAGCTAGATCGAAAGCATCGTGCCCAAGGAGTTCAAGTAAACCATCCGGGTTCACATGTATCCACACATGGTTTTGAAACTCAAACGATTGACCACGTGCTTCGACACAACTTGTCCTAAAGTCCAAGGCCAATCTCTTGATCTCGGACACGGACTTCCGGGGTCAAACATCGTCACCTAACAGCCAACAACTTCCTCACTTTAAAACAATCGCATGGTAATGTTACCATCATACGTGTTTTTTTTTTTTTTGATAACCCAGGGAACCCCCGCACGGCCGACAGTCGGGAGGTAAACCCTGGGGGCGACACGTGCTAGCCACCACACACGTGCACCGGTTAAGTCACCCTGCGGCGCCCAGGATTCGAACACTCAACCTTTTGCGAGAGGAAGAGTGCCCTCTCCAGCAGCGCCACCCAGGCGGAGCGCTGTCTCTTTCAATAATCATGTACTTCCAACCGGTTAGTTAGAACAGAGAGTTACTACAATGTCTTAAGATAAATGTTACTGTGAGATGAATGTTACAATGATTGGGACTTACCCATGATGTCGTAAGCCATGTCTCTGAACCGAAGATGCCGATTGCCCATCTCGGCGTTGTGCTCCAGGACGAGCGATATGAGGTTGTAGGAATAGAAGCTCACGACCGCTCCGATGACCAGGCAAATGATCCCGCCCGTCCATCCCAAGAAGGCAAAGGCATAGGGAAGGCTCAGAAGAGGCGGCGCCACAATCGACGTGGACAAGTGGTATCCACAGTGCATCCATGATCCTGTTTCAATTCCAATTTCCAAATTAACAATCAGTTGATTCTTTCAAGTATCCTCGCAAACTGTCTTTTGATAGTTAATTCGGACATGGGCCGTGGGACTGCAGCCTAGGAATCAGCAAATTGTCTTAGATCCAACCTTTGGGGAAAAAATAACGAAAAAAATGGAGAAAAGAAAGAAAGAACCCTGTACGTCAAGTTGTCACAGACAATAACGACGTGCCGCCAATTAAAAAACCTCGAGGACATGGTGGCCATTGTTTAATCGTAATTATCGTTCTAAATTTCAAACTAGATGTAATTAATTATGATATCAATACTGCGAAAAGAAAAATGATTCCCCCGGTAATAGCTGGCCGACGTACTTTCTCTTGAATTTTCGTTCTGTAGATGACATGTATACAGTCTGACTTCGTGTTATGCATTATCAAAAGTTGGATACTATTTAATAAAATCATTTATTATTTTTTTAATTGCGAGTAGGGTAAAATTAGTGAAAATGACAAGCATTTTTCTTGGCCATATACGTCTTGGAATCAACGGAGATACTTGCGGGGATTGTTCCTCCACTTTTGAGGTGACCCCCACCCACCAAATGGCCCCCAGCCCAAAGCTAAAGAGGTAGCGTCACTTTCCTCCCGGCTAAAACAAGAAAAGATACCATTATATCGACCATTTATTTATCTTTTAATAATGATAATAAAAAGAAAGAATTCACCACCTACTGTTCTTGAAGTGCGCACATACACGAAATTCCAAACATTAATCGATTCATGTGACCGACAGCCTCAGCTCAAAGGGAGGAGGGAAGGGGCTTGCAGAAAGTTAGATTCAACCCAGTACGCTCGTAGATATAAGAACGGTTGGGTACAATAAACTCGTTGACTACTGATAACAGAGACGGAGGAGGCGGAGGTGGCGGCGGCGGCGGCGGCGGCTGCGGAGCCCGAGAGAGAGAGAGAGAGAGAGAGAGAAGAGATGGAGTTACCTTCAGATTTGAGAACGAAGAGAGCACCGGCGTCGCGATCCTTCAGAAGGTGATCATCTCCTTCTTGCACACCCACCGCCGAGCTCGGTCCCAGAAACCCCATCTCTCTCTCTCTCTCTCTCGCTATGCGTGTGCGCAGGAGAGAAGAACTCTAGCGGGTGCCCGGGATCGAGGCGGAGAATAATATGAAATTATATAGGCAGGCATGTGGGATGGACAAGTCAACGAGTTATGTAGTCGTGATGAAGATAACGATGAAATGATTCGTTCCCTTGACTCGGCCATCCAAAATGGCCATTCGGTTGCACCCAGCGTTCACAAGGTTCACACTAGCTACCTGTATATTCCCCGGTCCCACCGACTCATGTACGAAATAAATCCTAAGTTTGTTTTAACCGGATTTGCCCGTGTAGATCTGCGTGTACACATTGGGAGGGCGATACAGGTTCGGATTCTCACCGTTTCCAAATTGCAAACGGATTTCGATACGGGGTTGTTCGCTCAGACTTCGACCCCCGCGCCATCCTAGAGTTTTTCCTTATGTGTAGAAAAACATAAGCCCGTTCAAGCTGCCGATGTGATCACTCGAATTTCTTGTTGATGAATAATTAATCCACAAATTCCTCTGCGATTGTGTCTCCACGGAAATTTATCCTTTTCCTCGTAATTTATTTACCGCTTTGGTTATTGGGTGTTTCATTTAATGTTAGCGTACCCGCATGATCACTTAGTTGATAAATTAAAATTATTTAAGCTGCCTGGAAGATATTTTTGAAATGAAGGAGATTAGATACCGAAACGGTTTTAGAATAATCTAGTGTAATCAAGTCCTCGAATTCATAATATTTGATTCGTAGGAATAAAGTAATTTTGTCAATACTTTACTTAGGTTTCTAATCAATCCATCATGAGATAGATCAGCGGCGACTCCTAGATAAAAATAATGAACTTGAACTTTAAGTCGCTAATTAGTACGAGCTAAGGAGGACCCGAGCTAAATCTAAGCTTAATAATCTATTTGCTAAACCCTTGGTGGTGGTGGTGCATCGTGCATATGAGGTAAGGTCGCTGACACCACTCACCTCACTTACTCCGCATCTCGAGGCTATTGAACGGATAAAGCTTAAACCCAAATTACCACCCCAGAGCACTCTGGGTAATCCTTGAATGCAAGACCACAATAAGGGAGACACATTCTCTTGCGATGTAATTAAGGTGACTAAACATGTCGAATCATATGCTTTAAGCAAGAAAGGAAAAAGCAGCAAAAAAACAAAAAAAAAACTGAAAATACAAAGTATAATATAATTTTTTGTGGTGATATGACTGTAAACAAAGCATAAAAATTCAGGGTTCCAATGGAGGTACTCCAAAGGAGACGATAACCCCACCGACAAAATTCCAAAATTTTTGTTTGGAAGTTTGAACCATGTGATGGTGGAGTTGGGTCCAGTTCATTCACACACACACACGGATCAAGATCTGGTCCCGTGCATGCAATTGGGAATTTGCATTGATTCCATGCATTAAAGGGACCCTGCGAGATGTCCCAGGTCGAGCCACAAATGTCATGAAATAGGCGAAGACACCACCCTTTGCAAAGGGAAAGGGGAAGAGGAAGACTAGGTGGGGATGAGAATGGGGGGTGTGGGAGTTGGTCAAAGTTATTGCTAGGCAATGGAGAAAGCAGCTAGACACGTTTAAGCGTGCATCATTGTAGTACCGATCTTACACGTGCGCACGTCCACACACGTATATATGTACCTATATGTATATGTGTGTTACACATGTACGTGCATAGTTCGTGTCGAGTTATGTCCCGATTTTGTTTTCACCGAGTTGCTGTAGTGCACATGCTTTGAATTTGCGTTCGTTGTGGTCGAAGTCGGGTATCATCCGATCGCCCCCTTGGAATTCGAGATCAATTGCTCGTCAATTAGGAGGCACACATGTATTGTAATCCTCACCGACCAGGGAAATGATCCCGCCCGTCCATCCCAAGAAGGCAAAGGCATAGGGAAGGCTTACAGGAGGCGGCCCCACGGCCGACGTGGTCAAGTGGTATTCGCAGTGCATCCATGATCCTATTTCAATTCCAATTTCCAAATTAACAATTAGTTGATTCTTTCAAGTATTCTCCCAAACTGTCTTTCGATAGTTAATTCGGATATGGACCGTCGGACTGCAGCCAAGGAATCAGCAAAATATCTTAGATCCAACCTTTGGGGAAAAAAATAACGAAAAAAATGGAGAAAAGAAAGAAAGGACATTTTACATCAAGGTGTCACGGACAATAGCGACGTGCTACCAATTAAAAAATCTCGAGGACACTGTTTCATCGTAATTACCGTTCTAAATTTCAAACAAGATCTAATTAATTATGACATTAATATTGCGAAAAGAAAAATGATTTGTCCGGTAATAGCTGGCCGACGTACTTTCTCTTGAATTTTCGTTTTGTAGGCGACATGTATATAGTCTGACTTCGTGTTATGCATTTTCAAAAGTTGGTTATTATTTAATAAAATCATTTATTATTTTTTTAATTGCGAGTAGGGTAAAATTAGTGAAAAGGACAAGCATTTTCCTTGGCCATGCGTCTTGGAATCGAATCGATGGAGATAGTTATGGCCCACCCGCCCCCCCGCCCCCCCCACCAAATGGCCCCAGCCCAAAGCTATAGAGGTAACGTCACTTTCCTCACGGCTAAACAACAAAAGAAATCATTATATCGCCCATTTATTTATCTTTTAATAAAAAAAAAGAAAGAATTCACCACCTAATGTCCTTGAAGTGCGCACATGCACGAAATTCCAAACATTAATCGATTCATGTGACCGACAGCCTCCCCTCGAAGGGAGGAGGGAGGGGCTTGTAGGAAGTTATCTTCAGCCCATTACGCTCGTACATATAAGAATGGTTGGGTACAATGAGCTCGTTGACTACTGATAACAGACGCCGAGGAGGAGGAGGCAGCGGCGACGGCGAGATAGATCAGCGGCGACTCCTAGATAAAAATAATGAATTTGAACTTTAAGTCGCGAATTGATATGAACTAAGGAGAATCCGAGTTAAATATGAGCTTAATAATCTATTTGCCGAACCCTAGGTGATGGTGCATCGTGCATCTGAGGTAAGGTCGCTGACACCACTCACCTCACTTATTCCACGTCTTGAGGCTATTTAACGGATAAAGTTTAAACCCAAACTACCATCCCAGAGCACTCTAGGCAATCCTTGAATGCAAGGCCACAATAAGAGAGACACATTCTCTCGCGGATGTAATTAAGGAGGCTAAACATGTAGAATCATATGCTCTAAGTAAGAAAGGAAAAAGCAGCAGAAAACAAAAAAAAAACTGAAAATACAAAGTATGATATTATTTTTTGTGGTGATGTGACTGTAAACAAAGCATAAAAATTCAGGGTTTCGATGGAGGTACTCCAAAGAAGAGGATAACCCCACTGACAAGATTCCCAAATTTGTTTGGAAGTATGAACCATGTGATGGTGGAGTTGGGCCCAGTTCATTTACACACACACGGATCAAGGTCTGGTCCCATGCATGGAATTGGGAATTTGCATTGATTCCACGCATCAAAGGGACCCTGCGAGATGTCGCAGGTCGAGCCACAAATGGCACGGAATAGGTGAAGACACCACCCTTTCCTAAGAGTAGGTGGGGATGGGGGTAGTTGGACAACGGAGAAAGCAGCTAGGCGCTTTTAAGCGTGCATCATTGTAGCACGGATCTTACACCTGCGTACGTCCACACACGAGTATATGTACCTACATGTATATGTGTATTACACATGTATGCACATATTTCGTGTCGAGTTATGTCCCGATTTTATTTTCACCGAGCTGCTGTAATGCACGTGCTTTGAATTCGCGTTCGCTGTGGACAAAGCCGGGTATCATCCGATTGCCCCCCTTGGAATTCGAGATCAATCGCTCGTCAATTAGGGAGGCGCACGTGTATTGTGATCCTTACTGTTTAGGCAATTGAATTTTCAATAAAGGCTTGCTAGCTGAATGCGAGCCAGTCGAACGACACCAAATTCTAGGGGCTTGCGTATTCAATCGCAATTATTGTGAGCCTAGAAGAAAAGTCAATGAATCCATGAAAAGATTCGTAATTTGACCCCTAAAAAATAAGGAAAAGAAAAAGATTCGAACCCCTAGAACTTTTGTTTTATGCTCTTCAATGATCAATCGAAGGATTTTGACATTTTTTATTATTTGAGACGGATTCAAAATTGTTCGATTTGTATAAATGGCTAATTGCTCCCATTGGTGAACGATCCAATCATTCGCCCGAGAGCCTCCAAGGCGTAAGCATCATGAGGAAGGACACTGTTGTCCGCTTCAACCATGGCATTGTCTCTGCACTTTTGGGATTTTGCATGGAACGGATCCCTTTCATTTTAGCAGCATTCGTTGAACGAACGGATGAGACTCGATTGGACCTGGATCACATGGATTGGGTCTGTGTGCCCATTGTTCATGCAAGTCTCGCACGATTAGTGGTTTGTTAAGCTTCTTATCAACAGTATTGCTGCTACACCCATGCTGACAATATAAATTAGCTACATGTCTCGCAGGAAACTGTCGAAATGCACCGAATTATCTCTTTACTTTTTCGCATACAAAAACAGAGAAGTCCCTTGTTTCTGCTTGGCCCACCAAACCAATCCGCCTAATGAACACAGTTTGCTTACCAAATTATCCAATAAGTATACATTTGTTTATAATTAGTAAGGCCATCTTAAAATAGGTAAATAACTTCAATTTGCTACAAAAGAGCTCCTATTCATGCAAAAAGTTCGCCGGTCTTCCTAGTAGATCTACTGTAATCAATGGTGTTGACTGCTGTGGTGGTGTTACATGTCTTGCTTATGCTTCTTATTTCTTTTTCTTTTTTGGGGTCCCGTAATCTCGCATATGCTTATATCTGCCTAGTACCGGCTAATCTGTCAACTGGGTTTTGTTAATGGATGTCTCCGGGATATTCTCTATCGTCACCATTTTGAAAGGAGAAATGAACGCTTGTCAAGACATTTGAAATGGATTGAAGCATAACAAAGTTTTACATGTCGTGAAGATATGATACGAGCTATACTATTGTCGAGAGTAGATTTGGATCCCAATTTATATACATTGGATCATGATGGCGTAAATGAAGAAAGTGGTGCTTCAAATGATATGCAACTTTTGACATGGCATGTTTATGTGATCAGATTGCCATAAGTTTAGAAAAATATTTAAGGATGTTTGTAAATTTTAAGGATAATAAATTTCTTTTCTTAGGGCATATGTTATTACATTTATTGTAATGAAATTACTCTCTTTTTAATCGAGAAAGAGTCCACTTTGATGTTATTTTTTCTATTTTAACTTAGCAGAAAAAGAAATTTTAGTTTTTTATTCAGAAATTTGTAAATACATTTCTTTTACATTGAAAGTTGTGGACATCGCCTTTTCTAATTTTAAACAAATTAAAAATTAAAAAACTTAAATTGATCATCCCAAAGGATTTCTGAAATGTGTTTCCACCAAACGGTCTTTCTCTCTCTATTTTTTTTTCAAATACTTTTCCCAAAAGCGAATCAAACACAACCTAAATTCAATAATTCATTCTTTTTTCGAATAATTCTAATAAAGAACTACTAATTTTTTTTTGAAACAAAAAGGACAAAAAAAAGAACGAAATCTTACCAAAAAAAAAAAAAGAACGAAAAATTCCACCAAACAGCCCACACTTTTTTCTTAAGCTGGTGACGCAATAATTGATTCTTGACCGGCAACTAATAATTTCTTTCAAGAAATTGTCCAATCTGTTCAAAGGGCACACAAGCCAATGATTTTGTGCCCGAAAACTGATTCTACTTATTCTGTACCCGGGAACTGATTCTGAGCATTTGAAGGCATTTGGTAACAGCTCAAAATTTCCATTTCTGAAATAGAAAAAGAACAGAAATGTATTTGGTAACGGCACAAATTTTTTTTATTAATAACATTTTTAAATATTTCTCTCTTTCTTTTTTCTTTTTTTCTTCTCCTCCTTTTTGGCCATGGCCTGGTCGCCGGCCTTTTCTAGCCCTCGCTCGAGCCAACAAGGGCCGCCCTCGAGGCTCGTGGCCTGGGCAAGGGCCGCCCTTACCAGATCTGGGGAGGGCTGGATTTTCGCTGCCACCCTTGCTAGATCCGGCGAGGGCGGCCCTCGCCCAAGCCGTGAGCCTTGAGGGTGGCCCTTGCTCGCTCGGGCGAGGGCTAGAAAAGTCCAGCAAGGGCCACGCGGGCCCTCGCCTGTGTTACCGATAGCTGATGGCCGGCCGGGCAAGAAGAAGAAGAATAGCAAAGAACAGGAAAGAAGAAGAAGGAAAAAAAAATAATTACTTTTCCAATTCCAATTCTTGTTCCTAGATAGCTTCTTGATTCTATTCTTCCAAAATTGATTCTGGGAACAATTTTTTGTAAATTTGTGCCCGGGAACAAAAAATTTACCAAACAGATTTCTGTTCCAAAACTGATTCTGGAAACAAAAGAACAGAAATTTTTACTATTTGGCAACTTGCTAAACGGGCCTTAAATTTACTGTACATATGTCAATTCAGTTATAAACTTTTTAATTTTGCCAATTTAATCGTAAGTTTTTGCATGAAATTCCAATATAGTCATTCAGTCAATTTTCGTCGAAAATTACTGACGTGGCAGTTCAGTTACATGTTTTGCTTGTTCAATTGATTGTGTGAAATCGTGATGTCTCGTGCTCTTGTTTCTTATGATGAGAAACCGTGGTCATGAATTTCGGATTCAGGGTATTTGCAGTCAGGATGCTTATAGTATGAAAGAACAGTGCTACTTACTGAAAAGCGAGAGTGTCAAGTAAGACATGTAGCTTGTTGCATGTTGAAGTGCAAGAGAGGAGGAAAATTTACATGAAGAACTACTCTGAGAATTTCATTGCGGCGCTAATGTATTTCGCATTTGTGGCCGATTTCTGCTGATAAAGTTGAATGTAGCGGTAGGAATGTAGAAGAAGAATTTTGACTGGTTCACTGATTGCCTGAGTGGATACATGCGCGCGAGCATGCATTAAGATGTACGTATTCCTGATTTACTTAGTATGGCGAGCCACCTTTAAATTTTCATGCATCCTACAGAATTAGATAGAGTGGCATTCACTCATGAAATTTTTCATCTCAAAATCTCTTAACGAGAAAAAGGACCAAACCAGCATGTCACCCAATGGTGTGACAAATTATAGCATGCTTATTCGCCAAGACGTGGAGGTTAATTGGTGTTATGGCCATGTGCTCGAGAAATTTATGCGTAGCCACGGCGTTCTTTTTGTGCTTCTGAGTTCGTTACATCTGTAGTGGTTCAAACACTTGTGCCGTCACAAGTCCGACTTCTCTTGGAAGCCAAGTAGCAGTACTCGTATGAAATTTGCTGATATCTGCTGAAGGCATGAATCCTGGGTCTGGGTTCATTGTCTGAACCTTGACTTGCGTGATTTTAGGTATCTGTTTATGATGTATTGTACTAGCAAAACTATGTTGGCTTGCGGCGGAGTGAGTGCGCTGATTATTTTATCAAGCTGCGAACAGGGCAGCTCGGTATGATGCTTTCTCTTTCGACATCTTTCTTTGATCCTGTATGCTTGTGTTATAGCTCTTCTTGATGCCTTTGGAATCTGATAAGGGAAGTGGCACAAGGAGGTGGAAACGTAACCACTGTAATGTCCGGTACAATGGACGGGTCGCTCAGAGAAGCCTTTCAGATTCTAGAGGAAGAATGCCTTGCAAGGAAAAAATAAAGAGAGCTTCTACAAACGAAGGCAGAGGAAACACATATAGAATTCACAACCCGATCTTATTTATGCTGAAAAGAATGTGTACAAGGAGGATGTAGATGACAGAGTGGCAAGATTTTTCTATGCTGATGGGTTGAATGTCAATGTGATCAACTCTCCCCGCATTCGTAGAAATGAGAAAGGCATTGGCCCTGCATATGATTCCCTTCGAGAGAAAGGCTTTGTGATTCCTTCTCAAGTAGAGAGAGAGAGAGAGGAAGGATCGAAAAGTTTGTGACCATTATTAGGGACTCTTGGCCTCATACCGGCTGCACAGTATTGTGTGTTGGTCATTTCGCCGGCACGTTAGGCTGCTTTCACAATAAGATATCTGTCTCAAGCCCCAGAGGACTTCTGTTCGCAAAAGCAGTAGTATAGATGACCGCAACGAGGTGGATGATGTATTTACTGCTGTGCTTGGCAATGCAACCTTGAAGTTGGACCTGCGAATGTACTACAGAAAATCTCACACCTTGATCATGCCGATAAGTTTTCTGAAACATATTTTGGTCTCCTTGCACATCAAATTCTATACAGATGTCGATGGAAGAAATAGCTGAAACTCAATCCCTTAAACCTTTAGTAATTCGTGCCAGGCAAATTGAGGAATGAGTAACTGAGTATGGACGTCTTTATCCTTGTACATTGAGCCGAAGTCAGGAAGGAAATTCCGACCCGATTCCCACCGTCTTAGCACCTTCATGTTGCACTACCCAGAGGATTCTCGAAATAAAGGCAGCACTTCGTGAGTGGTAATGAGCGAAGAATGGAAGAAACGGAAGCTCAGTATTCTGGATGACGTTTCCAATATGGAAGCCACCGTTTTAGGAGATGACTTTTGGAGCGGGGCCCTTTCCTTTATGCAGCTATCTTATCCTTTGCGAGTTCGTTTTGGCCACCTTCAACATAGAGAATTCTTTCATGGGTGCCGTTCATTACTGGCGGGTTCGGACACTAGAAGCCTTAAAGAGTTCTGCAATTGATGAACTTCTATTGAATCAATAGAAGCACTGTTGGAGCGGAGGTGGGATGAGTTGTTTTCTGCACTCCCGCTGCAGGTTACATTCCCAATACTATGTTTTTTCGGGAAAGGCCAAAATGAGGATAAAATAGTGATGAGGGGTTGGAAAGCTGTCCTTGGTAAGTACGAATGTGAAAATGCAGCGAGACGGATACTGACTCAGTATTACCGATGGAGGAGCTCATCTCTTATTGGCGGCTTGAGGGACCTTTTGGTGAGGAAGATGCTGTCGTTTGTAGAGACAATCGAGACCCAATTGCATGGTCGGAGAATTTTGGTTTCGGAACTCCTCGTTTACTAACTTTAGAGATTTAGGTTCCGAGTCAAATTTCGAATGTTAAGAGTATATATCAAGAGATGTGGCAAGCCGATGATTTTTCATTACGAGAAGCAGCCAACCGATTCGGGGTGCAGAGAATCGAAGATCTTTTCTCTGTTCAGAACCTAGACTTCACATTCAGCATATGTGAATCCAAGTACTTCATCAATCAATCTGACTTGATTTCCAGCTCTCCCATCTGGAGAGAACATGAGATATTGCTCATCTTGATCAGACCAAGGCAATGGTAAGTACACACGAAAGTAGCCACAGAGGGCATGAACTGCATGGATCTGGGAGCTCCGAACTTGATAATTTCTCCGTCATTTAGAAGAATCCATCGCTTGAGTACTGACAGAGTAGATAACAAGTGCCGAATGACTATTCCGAGGTGATCATTTCATTTTCTTCCGTCTTGGTGTTCAGCTGCCATAAGCGAATGCTGAAAAGATCAGGTTTGAGAGCCGAACCTGTGACCAATCTTGCGCTATTCATGCTGTTGAGAATAGCCATTGGGAAATGAATTTTGTCTCATCGAGTGAAACACTCGAGACATGTTGTGGTGAACCGCTCGCTCCTTGCCACGCCGGGCTGTCCAAATCTCATGATGATGCTAATTAATCTGCCACTGTCTGAAAACTGAAATCCGCATAAGAAAAAAAAGGAGGAGAAGGTGGATGCAGAAGCCCCAGTTCGTCCAACAGCTTCAAAGAGGCCATAGGAAAGCTTTTACCAAAAAAGAAGGGTTGCTGGCTGTGGGGTTCGAACCCACGCGCACTTATGTGCAGAAGATCTTAAGTCTTCCCCCTTAACCTCTCGGGCAAACCAGCACCTCCTCTTCTACCTCTCCGTATTATCATATTTATAACCAATATCTGAATGGAACATCTAGTACCACGTGGCGTCTTAAATCCAACGGATACCGCGCAGAATCTCCAAAATCGCCCAAGCGCTCTCGAGTCTCCTCGTCGATCCCTCTTGCTGCTTTGCTGAATTCCGGTCATGGCGGAGCATTTGGCGTCGATCTCCGGGACCGAGAAGGACCGCGTGAACTGCCCCTTCTACTTCAAGATCGGGGCGTGCCGGCACGGCGACCGCTGCTCGTGGCTCCACGCCAAGCCCAGCATCAGCCCCACGCTCCTGCTCTCCAACATGTACCAGCGCCCCGACATGATCACCCCCCGGCGTCGACGCCCAGGGCCTCCCCATCCACCCCCGCAGAATCCAGGAGCACTTCGAGGTACAACTATTTGCCGACGCGGCGTTTCCCTCGCCTTCTCTCTTTCTTTCCTTGCCGCTTCGGTTTCCGTTTCGTCCGTTTCTGTTTCGGTTTGGAACGTCGGCGCCCGTGATCAGAATCCGATTGGGTTGAGATGTTCGTCCGTCGTCGTTCAACTTTTTTCTGGGCTCGAGATCGTTTTCGCCTTGCGGATTCTGATGAGGTGCCTGCTATCCGTTTATGTATTCGTTAGTCGGCAATTTGTGTTTGGTAGCTCTGGATTTTGAAAGAGAAGGAGTTGAGTTGATTTACATGGTGGTTCTAAGGTACCTTCCAATCGGGAGATAGAGCCGATGCCTTCTCTTTTACCGTTCATTTACATGATCATGTTGACGAGGTGTAACCTTGCTTTGATGTTTCGCTACTGTGAATGAGCGCCCGATCGACCGTGTGATCATGTTGCTGTATTGCCCAAGCGCGTTGAGTTCGAATTCCTGAATAAATTTCGTGGAAGTTGCTGGCTTAAAAGTTCTCTAGCCTCTAACCGAGGAGGAGGACGTGCTGTTTTCTTGAATCCGCGGGATTTGCGGCTCTAGAGGCTTTCTATCGTTCGCATCTTGTTACCCGTCAAACTGTATCTAATCTATCTTATCGCGACAATTGATGACTGCTGTTGTGCCGGGACTTTCTGCTATCATCTACTGGTCAGTGTCTTGTTTCGATCATGCGGAAAACTTCCACCATCAACACTAGTACTGAGGTCGGATGTGTTTCTTGCCTGCCGTTGCAGGATTTTTATGAAGACCTGTTTGAAGAGCTGAACAAGTATGGAGAGATCGAGAGCCTGAATGCCTGTGATAACCTCGCCGACCACGTGGTACTGCTCTGGAAACTGAAAACGAGAACATCAGGGATACTCCTTTTAAAGACAATTTAATTCTTAATAGTCTGTTTTTTGTATTTCCTGAGCAGGTGGGCGATGTCTATGTTCAGTTTAGAGAGGAAGAACAGGCAGAGAGGGCCCTTCAGAGCCTGAGTGGAAGATATTATGCAGGTTAGGGAACCTCTTGTTGGTGAAGCACTTGAATTTAATTGACTATCCATTCTTGGTTTGTTATGTTTGGCGTCTTACATTTCAGGCCGTCCCATTATTGTTGATTACTCTCCGGTGACCGACTTCTGAGAAGCCACCTGTAGGCAATATGAAGAAGACAAGTGCAACCGTGGTGGATACTGCAATTTTATGCATTTGAAAAGCATCAGCGGGTACATGATGTATTTAATTAGCTTAGCTAAGTCCAATGTTTTTGCATGATTCTTATGAGACTAGTTGACATCTCATATGTAGGGAGTTGAGGCGGCAATTGTTTGCGAGGTATCGACGTAGGCACAGTCGGAGCTGGAGCCGGAGCCGGAGCCGGAGCCGAAGCCCCTATCGGCACCATAGCTACGAAGAGCACTCTCATGGAGGAAGGGGATATGGGAGGAGATATGAAGAGTATGACTATCATGATAGCACGAGCAGGAGGCACAGGAGCACTAGTCCTGGCCACTGGAGAGGGAGAAGTAGGAGCCCACGAGGAAGGAGGAATGCCAGTCCAATTAGGGAAGGTAGTGAGGAGAGGCGTGCCGAAATTGAACAATGGAACAGGGAAAGGGGATCAGCAAGAAAATGCTAAAGTGGCCAACTCTAACAGTAACAGCAATGGCAATCTTGAAAATGCTATTAATCAGCATGTGAAAAATGGGGATTTGTGTGCATATCAAAAGCAGCAGCGGCCGCCTTCTCAGCATGGAGTATGTGGATATTGATTGAATTCGAGTTAATGGTTTGTTTCTTTCTCCTGTTCATTTCAATTTCATAGCAATTTAGCAGCTATCTTAATGGAAGTTTACCATTAAGTGCAGACATTTTTTTAATAAGTGAATCTTACTGCACATTTTCCACTGTGCAGGTGGTGTGCAGGTTCAGTGTTCTGTGATATGATAATTAAAAAAAAAATTACCTCAAAGCATCTTCATCATGATTATAGGATGATTGATTTCATGTGTGATTTGCATCCATGCCACCTCCCTTTTTTCTTTCTACCAATTTGCCGATACTAAACTTGGCCCATCTGCCTCTGCAATTTTTTCCTGCAAAGTCCTACTTTATTTCGTGGGCAACTCTGTCATTCTTTTATGACGTAGTGAGCCTAAGTCCTACTTAATTTTTTGGGTAACTCTGTCATTATTTTATAGCATAGTAGGGCATGCTCCAATCAATTTCTATCCATAAAATGGAAGAATATTTCTTAAACTATCTATGGTAGTGCAAGTCCCCACTTGTGTCCTGCTTGATTTTTGCTTACAAATTTTTACAATGGTGTTAACACAACTTTGTGATTACCAAAATTCCCTGACATGTAGCATCTTTTGGTGGGTCTTTGGCTAATGAATTTTTGTTGTCTTGCTTGAAGATTGTAAATATTAACTGTTAATTGAAAAAGTGTCTGCATTTCCTTCGGAATTGTAAGTCTTTATTTGATGGGCTAATGTGACTTGACATATCAAAATGACCCATAGAAGATCATGTTGCCTTGGCAATTGATATATGCACAATATAATATGACAAACTCGATAAGCCCTTTCATGTGTGTCATTTCTGGATTAATTCTCAGCTTGACTTGTTTTTGTTACTTTTATATACTTTTCATTGGAGATACAAGCATAAAGTTAGCAACTTGGCCTTTGCCAACGTGCTTGTGGCATGTAGTTTTAGGTCATTTATACATCTTTTACTCTCAGGAATTCAGTGCGCGCACATCAAGACTTATGTCGAAGCAAACTTCCACGGTTTTGATGGCTCTGCTTTCTGTTTTCACTTTCTACTATTTGCGAATTATGTAAATTAATAATGATCTTACGTACCTTTCAAGTCTTGCAGGTCAAGGTTCTGCATTTTTCCAAGTGGATCCAGTGTTTTACATCTTTAGTTTATTAAGAGAAAAAAAATTGATCCAGTGTTTTGATCGTGGTTTCCCTGTATGTACAGGTGGCCTGTCAGATCGTGGAGAATTGGGTCTGGAGGTTCTGTAGTTATTTTGGATCTATCGGAGTACCTAAGGTCATGCCTTGCTTTATTTTATGCATACCAGATTGGAAACAGCGATGTTAGTTGCTGTTTACTGCTTTGATCATCATGAGTACTCTTGTTACTTGTAGAATACTTGCAATCCATATGACAAAATGTTTAATGGCTCATAATAGCTAGATTTGATTGTGCGAGGATGAAGCAAACCGACCAGCGGTGGTCGTCGTTTCGGAAGATGCATTTGCATCCCACAATTGATGAACTTCCTGGGAAGTCATTGTCCAAATTGTTGTTTTGATTTGATGGTAAATAGCATGCAAACTTAATCATGCCGTGGATGTTCTTTTGGTCGACCTTGTTTTGTTCACTAGTTCAGTTTTAGACCACAGGACTCGGACAATATTGGGATTTCCGTGCTATATGTGCTTATAACTGAGATCAAATTACCGTGGCAAAGGAGAAAAGATACTGGGTACTTGCATATTGACCTGCTTTCCATTCGTGTTGTGTCGTTAATTGCTATAACAAATCAATGAGCTCAAGGAGTTTAACTAGGACTGGAATATATTGGGACCTTCAGTGCATATATGCTTTTCCCCAGTGACGGAGGTTCTGATTTATGTTACCATCTCGCTTCTATTGTCATTCTTGAATCGCATAATTCTTGACGGGGTATTCTTGGTGCTCATTAAGGTAAATGCCAACCAAGAGAAGGAAAAGGATAAAAAGGAAGAGAAGAAAGGACGATGAGGAGCACTCAGAAGCCTTTTCTGCGAGTTCATTCGCTACTTTCGTAAGATCTACAGCCGGTACTATCATGGATTTTGTGTTCTTTGAAGGACAGGTTTGGGCATAATTTGAGTTGGACCACAATTACAGGAGAGGTGTCGGGTTAGTGGATCAGGAAATGGTCGCTGGTGAATTTGGAGTACGGCACATATTCGATTCTTCACGTTGTATTGATGTTGAATGACTTCGTATATGAAACAATTCATCCATGCTTTTACCTTGTATTTACCTGTAGTGTGAGGTTTGTAATATAAGTATGCACAAATAATATAGTAAGGCTGCGTTTGGTCGTTCGGATTTTTAGTCAGAATAGGATTGATAGGATAGGATATGAAATCCAAGGGATTTGCTATATCCTATTTATTGTTTGGTAAATCATGATAGTAAAGTCAAATATTTTTAAATATTGTCATATCCATTATTTGCTATGAATGTTATATCAGTGTAAATGAACCTAAAAATTACATAAACAGAGATGATAAAAATCTCTTAAGACACTCTTACCTATTTTATTTTTATTTATTTATTTATTATTTTTCCCTCTTTTTTAAATTATTTTCTTTTTTATTTCTTCCCCTTCCATCATTCTCTAATAAAAATTTATTAAATAGTAAACTGTACAAATATGCCTAAAATATGCAATAAATATAAATACTAAATGTGTATATATATATGAAATTTATATCATAAGATAGAAAGAAATTTCAATAGATAAATAAAAATAAGAATAAATAAAAATGATTTTATTGTTTTTTTTTGTTACTTTGAATTTTTTTATATTAAAATTCAAATATTATTTTAATTTTATTGATTTAACAAGTTTGTTATTCGAAAAAAATAACTTTTATATTATGGATATTAGAAATCCTATACATTCTTATCCCACCTCCTCACGGGATAATTTTATCCGGGTTATAACCGAGTTTATCCTATCTTGATTAGACACCAAACACGAGATAGGATAAAATTTATCCTATCCCGAATTTTATCCCAACCACCAAATGCAGTCTAAAAGAATAGTTCAGAAACGCATTACATGTGGAGGAGCATGTGACTAAAGTTCCGGCAAGAGTTTGATTAGAGTCGATACCGAATGCGCTTCCACGTACAGTTTTTCAATATATTTTTGGATAGTCCGTACATTTCTTTATACAACCGCACGTATGATATATGGTTGATTTGTCTTTTACAACTAATTACGTGACCATATATAAAACAAAAATTTGGATGGAGCCTTGGCTCTACAGGGCTTATTGCCACGAATTTCAAAAAGGCCGGGGGGTCAAGTGGTAAAGTTAGTGAAACATCAAGTAGGAACTTGCCACAATCCCAAAAAGAATTAAGAAGAAATTTATTCTCCCCTTAACTTATGGGGCGGCTGTAAGAACATTCATTCCATGCGTGGTCGGTCTCATCACGTGGATTCCACGATGAAATTTTGTTTTAAGGGATGAATTTATAAGACGACAAAGCTCTTCATTACAACAGCAGCAGCACATTAAATTTCACAAGACGGAAGCCCCTCCATACATTGGGCCACGAACAGTGAAAGCCTGTGCAAATATAAAAACGAAAAAAGAAATTGAAATCTACAACAAACAGCGCGAAAGGTGAAGAGACGGTAGACGCGATCACGCATGGATTGGAGCCGCTGCGGCGGCCATACTTTCGATGGAGGATGCTACTTAATGATCGCGATCATCTTCTGCGCATGGCGGAGGTGATCGGAGATGGCGGCCAACTACTGTAGCCAGAAATCCATGAACTTCAACCAATTGAAACCGGCCTTTGCGGCTTTCTGAGCTTCGCGAGAGCACGACGAAGTCGCCACCGCCGCGGCGCCGCCGTCGCCGCCGCCACGACCGTCCGCGAGGGCCTTCTTGGGACAGACGAAGAAGTTCCTCGATCCTAATGCCATCAGCTTCTCCTCTCTATCCAAACCTGCAATTCCGAAAGAGCAAAATGGATAAGAGACTATCGATTCGGGCGCGATGAGGAGAAAGCTGCACATGAACGGATCGAGACGGCGTGGCGTTCCGATTCTCTTACTTTCCAAGCTGAACTGCGAATAGTGGAGGTCGAAGCGCGACGGATCGTCCGACGCCAGGGCGGGACGCCGCCCTTCCTTGGCGTACTGCCTCACGACGGCGGCCACCAGATCGCCGACAGTCGACTCCGGCGTCGACACCACCTGCACGGCCCCGACGCCGCCGAGCACCGTCACGTTCAGCAGCAGCTTCGTCAGCCGCGGCCTCGGCGGCGCCGGCAGCAACGCCGGCGGCGGCGGCGTAAGCTCCGGCGCCGTCATGGGGCGGCGCAGCTCCTTCGCCCCAGCGATCGCCGGCGGGACGCGGCCGTGGAACGAGGACGCCTTCTTCGGCGACTTCCCCCTCCGGCCCCTGTCCTCCGGCGCCGTCCGGTGAGACTTCGAAGTGGGCATGGCTGAGTTACGCAATAGAGAAGTAAAACGTTCGGCGGAGCAGCGGGGGGTTTCGGCGGCTACCGCAAACGGCGGTAGCGGAAGAAGCGGGGGCGAGGGAAACCGAGAGCTGGAGAGTGGCTGGGGCTCTCAAGTTCCCGGTGGCCGGCCGCTATCATAACCAGAGTGGTCAAACCGTAAATAACGGAGAAAACGGAAGGCAAAGGAGGCCTTGCAGGGGACAAGAATGGCGGACGACGAGGCAGAAGATGAGGCTTTGGGCGCGACTTATAGAGGAAAAGGCGAAGAGAGATACCAGAACCCGCGACAGTGGCCTGATGCTTGCGATGCGTGACCGGCTGTAACCGGTCGACCGGGAGAGAGAGAGCGTAGATCGAGCTCGGAGGAGACCGGCATTTGCCCGTGGCGAGTGAATCCGGGCTTTGCTTGCTTCGGGCTTGCAAGTTAGGAATATGCGAGTGAAATCAGTCATTTTTCAATCGGTTCCGACAGATTATTCGGCGTATCCGGAGAAGTCTCCGCGTATCACTATTTAAATGGGGATCTTGGTTTTGCATGATCAATGTGATTTATAGGTCAATATGATTTTTTTTTCCGTGAACCTTGATGAAATCGAGTTAATCTGGATCGTTAGATCTACCGCAATATACGTGAAACCCACAAATTTTTAGTAGTTTTTACTCAGTTTAAGATATAACTCACGTGTTCTATATTAATTGAGTGTATTTAGCCATAGAATTGATTGGTGTGAGTGATGTCGTGGGCTCACATGACCCAATGCATCCAATATCGTGATATATTACATTCTTAGATTCGGATCCCTATGAATCGAGCCCGTCAATTATCACGAATTCAAGTCATATGTAAACGTCATAAGGCCTATTATCTCTTGATCTGGAATATAAAAAAAGAAAAAAAAACATGAGGATTTACCACTGGGTCGCGTAAAATATTCGTATTCCGACTAAATGATCTTTACATCTCGATCGTTCTATTCTAATCGCACAATTAGCTGGATTGCGCGGGATGAATATCTTTGACTCCATACTTAGAACGGATGAGTATGGATGGAGAAGGAGAGGTGGAGCATTCTTGCGCTTGCTTCTACGACAATTCTCTCCCGTGCTCAGATCTGTCTTTCTTTTTATGTGCCACGAATTAAATTATTTATCGCCGAATCAATCATTATATAATATTATATTATATCGAAAAATTCAGAGACATTAAACGATGATAACATGGTGTAACCTAGATATTGGCCGAGAAGGGGATAAAGATAAGCAAGGGTCCCGATAAAATCCAGTACATGCTGATTAGGGCCAGTATAGTATATATCAGTCCCGTGTGACCTTGATGTTGCAGTTTGATTGGATGTTTTGCAATTCAATAATTTTGGGTCAGCTTCTCGCACTGTGACGGACGTTGGATTCCGCGAATAGCGAGGACTGCTTAATAGTAAGTCCAAATTCTTTTAAAAAGCATTAACTTTAATTGGAATCCCTATTAAAAAAATAACATAAATAATACCTGAATTTTGACTTAATATATAATGTGATTTTTGAACATTTATTTTTTTCAATATGGTCCCAATGTCGTTCCCGAACTAGGTCCCTAAACTTTTGATACAAATTGACATCGACGAGGGAGATTCATCGACGATTGTATGACATTGATATTTCTGTAAAAGATGAAAATATATTTTCATTATCGACAAATAATTTATGTCTAGATATTTTCGTGAATGATGAAAATATTTTTCGCTCGTTTATTTTTGTAAAGGATATAAGCGAGTTTTTTTTCGAGAAAATACTTTTCAAATCATATATTTTTTGCAAAACAAATGAAGTCTTACTCTGCAATCCACGACGGCGCGTAAAAAACTTGACCTTACGGAGCCTAACCAGCTAATCCAGGTATACCAATGGTTTGATGCTCTTCGAATGAAGTACTTATACCCATTTTCTAAAAAGCCCGGAAATTTAATACTAAGCCTGACTCTCTTGGTGGGGGAAGATATTTCGTAATATTGTCGGGAAGCGCTCCTTTTTCGATTAGCACTGGCCTTTCACGTCCCTAAGTTCGTGATAAGAATGTTTGATTAGCGCACGTAGCATTCTCATCTTGTTTTGAAAAGAACTTCCATTATTAGTTGACAATATCTTGCAATCAGCCTCGTGACTTATTAAATATGTTCATCAGCCACCGTTGGTTTCGATAAAAATGGGGCTCTTGTGATAGATGTTTACTCTCGCGGAACAAATCCCCGGCATGAAGTGGGGTGAATGCATGCGAAATATAGAGCGTAGCGCATAGTAAATTCTGCATCATAAGTATATTCACATACCATGTCGGCATAAGATAGATTCGGTTAATAGCTAATGAAAACAGTCACGGTCTTAAAATTCTCCAAAGAAGGTTATGAAACAGCCAACTCCTTAAACAAAGGTGGGCACGAGACAAAACACGGGAGGGACCTTTCTTTTTGCGAGACACTCTCGTTTCTCGATTATTACTATCTCTGCATGCATTCTCTGTCGCAGAATTCGATCAACAGGTGTTATTGCATAGACAAGATCTACCGGTTCAAAACATGTCAATTTATTTTCTTTCACAGCTCCCTCCTTCACTGCAGATGAATTTTGGCCAGAACGTCCTCGAATCCGGCTAAGGATCCAGGAAAGCAACACGTCAGACGTGCGAGCTGGTCCATACGATACGAAGGGGCACCTCCACGAGAAAAGGGCCACGTGGCCCATCCTCCTCTTGCGAAGAAGAGGGTGCCCTCTCTTTGTCCTATCTCCATTATTGCCGACACTTGTCCTCCAGCACTTGGAGAGAGGACAGTGACTTTGGACATGCTTTTGTCCATTGAATCTTTCCCCCAACCTTGCCCGCCATCTCTTCTCCACCCTCCCCCCCCCCCTCTCTCTGTCTCTGTCTCTCTCTCTTTCCCACCACATGTTACACTACATCTTTCTTTATCAGTAAGAAACTTGGCTCATTGACGTTTGATCACAACGTGGGGGGTTCCACCTTCGCTTCTGGTTTGGAGTTTTGCATGTGGCGTGCCTTGGTGGGATTGCGAGATCATCAGTAAACGCCGGATTAGGGAACCATCTTGCCTTTAAATCGGGGGTTAAATGCGTTTCTCTATAGATCTATTTCTTTGATTTTGGTGGTTTCTCGGATGTGGAGGAATCTTGAACGATCCGGAAGAGTTTTGTTTCGCTGAGGAGGGTTGGTGCATCTCTTTCGCGTGCTCCTGAGATGCCCCATTCAAGGAGAAACTCCAAGAATTGACTTGTACTAGGTCGCCAGTTTCTTTCTGCTCCTCAATTGTTGCAACCGTGGCCTTGACGATTTTAGGGTTTGCGTGGATGGATGACCCGATGTATGTGGTATGACCGTGATCTTGCGTGTGAGCACAATACACGTACATGAAGCATACGTTGTGCTTAATGCATTGCTTCTCTCTCTATGTTTTTTTTCTTTTTTTTTTTTTGCATGAATAAGAATGTACCGACAATTGGATTAACGATGTGACAATTTTCAGAGATGACGTCGCGATGGGGTGGAAACATGATTGTATCGTCCAACCCACGCCAACCATTTCGGGCCCAATCCACATTGTCCCGAAGTTTGGAATATTCAATAATTGCAATCGCTACGTGTGATTGACATGAAGATTGACTTCACATACATGGATAAACATAAAGATTTTTGGCTACACGAGTTTACTGTAGATAGTTTTCATTATTAATTAAGGGAAGACAAAAAAATTTTCACGTGAAAACTCTCCAATCGAAATCAAATAAGACGCGATCAACCTCGGCCCGGCCCCAAAACCCCATTGACGCTTCATTGGTGGCGGGGGTAAAAGTTGTCATACCCAATCAAATTTGGACCGTCTTTTTGATATCTTTAGTAATACTTCATTCACGCGATGGCGGAGTAAATCGAAATCATGTTCAAATTCCAACGCTAGGTGATCGAAATTCAAAGGACATCGTGGACTTATGCATGAGATTCCATCAAATCGCGAGGGGAATTAGAGCGTGGGAGCAACTGAAATCGACGTGGTGAAACTGGAATTGAAACTGGGATTTTACCCGGAATCGAATTTGGTTAGACATTGTTGGGCTGTTCCACAGTCTAGCGTGGGCCTAAAACGCAACGTTAGCCCAAATCCAATTTGCACTTCCATCGGAACCGTCGAATGGGCCTCTTTTCGGTCCAACGGTCAGCCCATGAAGGTTAAGTCGATATGGCCCCCGAAAAAGCGAGTAAACGAGATTTTTTTCGCCTTACATAGCCTGTAATCAGCAAAATCGATTGAAAATTTCCAGCAATTTCTTATCGGAAATTATCTGAAAGCATTGTGTGAATGCAAAGCCGTTGATTGTATATCAAAGAGCACTTTTTATGGACACTTTTTGTGTAGTCCATTAAGAAAAACTACTCGAGATTCTACATACTCAATTTTATTGTTTTGTTTCACGTACGTAATTGAGATATCGAAATCAAACTGATCCATTTAAATAAGTTCAAGTGCCTTAAGGACATACATTGGTTAAACTTCTGGTCTTTTGGTTAAGTCGATGATGTTGCTGCGAGTATTCCAGACATCAGCGTCAAGAACATTTGTACCATCCGTGTCCAAGTTCAAGACCCGAGAATAAAAACAACGTCAAAAAGGGCTGCGTAAGATGCTTTCGGCAAAGCGATTCCGTGGCCCCATAGTGGGCTATCAGCTTTTCCCAAAGTTGTACAGCATGGGTTTGCTCGATGCCCCCAAATTGAATAAAAAAGAGAGAGAGAAAGATTAAGCTACTACAGCTTTTTGGGTATTGCAGTTGCTTGAACAGCTAATCCGAAATTTAAACCACCCAAGAACTAGGTGTCGATTCCTCCATCTCTTCATCACCCGATTCAACTGGACTGGTCCGATCGAGAAATCGTCTGAACTGATACGAGCTAGTTAAGAAAGGGTGCTGTAATTCAGAACCACATCTCGTCGAACTGGTCGTCCGAACTGATGCGATCCATGCACAAAATGGAAGCCGCTGCTTCTAGTTCTTCCCTTGGGCTGCAAATTTTCACTCAGCGCGGCAGGTCTTTCATGTCACTAGGAATTGCCCAAATTGCAGAGGAAAGCGATTGATTACGGTTGATGCAAACGTTAGGTAGCTCTCATTGGCACACGAGTACCATCATCTTTTGCACGACGATCTCGCAGAAACATCGCAGCTTTTCAAAGGCGTTTGACGAGTATGGCAAAAACATAAGCACCTCATAACTACGACTATCTGACTGCTGCCAAAAAAGGCTTATGGATTTCTTCTAGGATGCTGCCCCGACCAATTTCAAGAAACTACAACTCTAGAAACACTTTACCAATTACATGAATGAAGAGATAATAAGTGCAGACGCAACTATGCAGAATCAAACATCAATGATCAAATGAACTAAAGATTTCGCGAGTCCCACCATGATTTCGCTTAAGCTCTCGTGAATGCCCCGTCTGAATATTTAGAAAAGCTTTAGCTTATTATCCGGTTTAGCTTCATTCAACAATGAAAAATATTGGGTTTTGCTTTAGTATAAAAGAGTACCGTCCTTCACATTAACAACAGAGATTAGGCCAATTAACTGAGTTAAATACACCACAACTATACACAACTACAGGCAGGGCTCCAGTCCCACCCCACTAATATCCCATGATCTGCATGATCATGAAGGAGCTGCAGCAAATTCAAGTTAATCTGCATAATCCTAACTTTTGCTGATGGAGCTTCTTGCTACATGAAAGAAAACAAAGAGACAGAATCCTTAATCAATGCTTATGTTGCTGGGTGTAGATGTAGTCCAGGTGCGCCTCTGACATAAACCTTCTTTTTATGCATTCTTCTTCGCCATCCTCGCATGCCTCCTCTCCCATCAGCTGCATTGAAATTTTTTTTTTTAAATTTTTTCCCGAAAGAAAGTCGCACACGACAGAACAAAAGAGCAAATTTAGATCACGATGAAAAGAAAATCGCAGAAAAAGGACATGCGGATGCCGCAGGTGAAGGAAAACAAATGGGCTGTGCAATGCGTACGTTACGGATCATATCGTCACTTCCATCCAACTTCTCTCGCATGGAACCTCCCGAGCTGGCGATTTTCTCCATCTCTTTCTCTTCAAGCCCTGGAAAAAAAAAGAAGATACATACAGCTTCCCCCTTAATTAGCCTTTCCTCATCTTTCAAACGTGCGATGATGGGGTCGAGGAAGGATCAACTAATGGATGCTTCAATTACCTGGTTCAGTTGCTGCGTATTTTGCAGCTGAACTTGATGACAGAAGAAGGAAGAGGAGGAAGATTGAAAGAGCGCGAGAGCATAAGCCGAACTTCATTTTCGTTTCGTGCTTGTATCGGAGGCCAGATGGTGGAGGAGATGAGTTTCAGAGGGTTTTGAGAGAAGGGGCGGTTGGGGATTTGGAAGGACTGGGAGCACATTGATGTCACTTAAATGCATGCAAAAAGTAAGTGCCACCATACTCACTTTCTTCATTTTCCTCTTGGTACATGCTTCTTTTTTGGGTGGTTGAGATAAGTTTCAAGTCATGTATATTTTGCACGACGGATGAAGGAACTCCTGTCCGAAGTAGGGTCCACAACCAAGATGTAATCATAGCCGTTGAGTTTTTTGAAATTCGAATGATCGAGAGTTGGGATCGACTCGATCGGTTCACGTGAAGTGGAGTTCCGGCAAGAAATTTCCCTTAGACAGCGTGCGGTAGGAGTTTTGGGATGTGTAATCTGCCGAGGAATTAACGATTTGATTCCTTCGTAGAGCCAAAAGAGAAGCCATGCATTGCGATCAATTGATCAAGATTTTATTATTATTACATATGAAGATAAGGTGCTTAATGCGAGATTTGGTTTAATGTGTCGGAACTTTGAACAGTTTTATAGCAAAATTCGAACAAAGAGAACCAGACATGCTGAAGACGGTGCTTAGTTTGTTGCAAGTTAGTTGCCGAAGTGCAAAGCCAAAAAGGTACGTTGGCCCCCTTTAATGTCATAAAGTGAGGAACCCGGTTCTTAAATCGAAGGCCTATTACGATCTAGAAGGAGAGAGCAAGATGGAGAATCCGAGAGAGGAGCAAAAAAGGTCGGAACTCGAACAATGCGAGACACGATTTAGCTAACTCAGTATTATTGATCTCGAGATCTTACACAATTGATTCGCTCGCTCATTAGAGCGGCGTACCAAAAAAGAGAGGAAAGATTCAATCCAAACATAGGTTACCCTAACGCTAATTGCACATCCGATGCTTATTCCTATACTCTAACTTCTTATCTTATTTCCCTTTGGCTATAGCTTATAATCTTTCATGAGGATCGAATCGTGGACGATAAGTCAATAGATACACAAATTCTTAGAAAAACAATCCCATGATATCACGTCTTAGAAAATTGCAAAACATAAGGCTATCGAAGGTTGTGTAAACAACTCTAAATCAACCATTTGAGGCACGAGACTCGTGAGATATACTAGCCTTTGCTCGGTCAATTTCAATTCTCTTAAGCTCGAGCTAACTTGAGTGTCGGAGGTTGCCCGGAATCCCGTCCCCGTCGGATTTTCCTATGTGTAGTGTGCAGAGTACGCAGGATCAAGAATTAGCTGTGGTTCAATTCACATTTGACCGTTATCCAACGTCAGATGGGAATTGATCGGCGTCGACGCTAGAAAAGCATACGAAAGCAAAATCCTGAAAAATTCACAGGAAATCAGTTCACGAAAGTCCCAACGTCCCGAGAGAGAGAGAGAGAGAGAGACTGTGCTTTACGTCACTGCCTGCCAATAAAGTGGTCCCACGTAGTTCAGAAATCAATGCAATGGCGGGAGGGGTTTCACTTTCACTTTCTGACAGTGTCTCGGAAGTCAACCATCTTGAAGAACGCAGTAACAGTCGTTGGATCCATTCGAGTAAATTTACAGCGGGCGTTGCGGTTCGTGCCAAGAAACGCACGGCATTTTTTTTCCTTCGACAGCTGGTGTCCGGGCGCACATGTGTTCGTCTTTTGACGTGACGGGGGACACGCGGGCAAGATTCTCTGAGTTAATAATGCTGCGAAAAAGCAGCAAGACCAGGCAACGATCCCTCCAAAGTCCGAACCGCAATCGCACATTTAACTGAGCGCGTGTAAAGCATCTCGTTTGGAGGATTGGGGTACATGTCTGTTTATCAGTGGTTAAGAAAATTTGCTGTTAAATTAAGCTAAAAAGAGGAAAATTAGTGAAAAAGATCAAAACCCCTTTCCTCTCTTCCACATAAAAACTGGCAAATACACCTTTCGTTTTCTATAGGCCAAAAGCCACAAAAAAAAATTTAAACTATAGCCAATCGTGATATATTTATCTTCAATTGTTTTCTATGACACATAAAATCTTAAATTTGTACCGTGCGACACATTTATCCTCCTTCAAAATTCTATCAATAAAAACCGCTGCATGGACGTTAGAAAGCAAACGATGTTATATGGCACCCACGTGACTTAAGTGAAATAAAAACGACATTGTTTTGATTAAAAAATCATCTGGACGGAACCTTGGGAATTTTTTACGTCACAAGAAAAAATTTATGGTAAATGTGTCATAGCGGGTACAATTTAAGGTTTTTGATGTCATAAAAAAATTCAAGATAAATGTATTAGTATGGGCCTAGTTTGGACTTTTTTATGGCCTTCCCCTTTATATCTAACTTTGACTAGTATTGTTTCCTGTTCTCAAGATGTTTTTATAGCTCGCAACACTTAAACTTTCTTGGCCCCATCAAATTTCAATGGTGCACGCAAATTGTTCCGTCCTCGTCCGCTTGCATCATGTAACATTCCACTTCTAGGGCAATGGATGCCGCTCCGAGGTTTTGGAAGAAGTTGTGATTTGAATAAGAGAATTGCCACGTTCGAACCAAATGTTCAGCCAACTGGCGACCGGCGAAACTCTCGAAAGTTTGGTCTGATTTTCATCCGATATCCAACGCTTTTCATGACTTTAAAATCACGTGTAGGGTGTTGGCATTCGAAGTCAGTTGAGACCGCATGGAATTTTCACATAGCTTTCTAAAGTTTTAAGTGGAATTCTGTTGTTCAATTTGACAGAAAAGTAGCCTCAAATCCGAACGTTCTGGGCTTGGATTGAATTGAAGAGGCGTGTGCCCAGGAGAGGATGGTTTCGGAAGTCGGTCGGTCCAAGAAAGCGTTGTGAAGTTTCTCGTCTAAAAAGCATTATAAGCCCAGAGGACAAAGCTATTGTGTCTGGGTTGGAGCCCATGAAGTACTCTTGGAGTCGGTCACAGAGGATGGAGCCCATAAAGTACTGCTAGATCTCAAATTTCTTTTTTCTCAAACCATAGTTAAATTAGATTTGAAAGCAAAAAATTGCTCAAAAGTATCCAAAGAAAAAGGGACCAAAAGCCAAGCTACATCGACAGGGGTAGCGGCGAGGGTTTGCTGCCCTTGCCGGTGAGCCCTCGCTCGGATTTGGGCAAGGGCCATCATCTGCATCATAGCGACGATGGTGTCGGCGTTGCCACTATTGCACGAGGGTCGGTCCTCACCTATGGTTGACGAGGGTCGTCGGCCTTGTCGGCACTAGGGCAAAGTAGGGAGCGACAGCACCCTGAGCTTAGTCCATTTTTAGTCATAGAAAATTAGCTTCTTTACAGATTATATCCTCTCTTCTTTCAATATTCAAAATCGTTTCTGATGTGGCTTTTGCTGGGTGCCACATTGGCGTCGCGTGTCTTTAAAAGATTAAAAAAAAAAAAGTCACATCTCATCAACATCTTGCGTCAGCCAAATCGGACGGAATAACAGAAAGATTTGATTGCACCAACTCGGTAAGTTTTAGAACCTTTGCACCGTCGGAAAGCCTTAAGGCTCGATTGTACTGTCACAATAAATTTCAAATCCTCCGACACACTTATCTCATTAAAAAAAAAAAAGATGAGGTAGGACCATATTTCTACTCGAAGACAAACACACCCCAATTGAGGGTTAGAAGAAAACGTGCAGGTAGAGAAGCCACACTCACCAACTTAAAAAGGAAAAGGAGATACTTCCTACTCCCTCTCGCAAATTATAATATATATATTTTTATTTTTCTAATTCTTATGTGACTATGGTTGTTGTTGCCATATTTTTTATTTTTATTTTCTTTTTATCCTAAGCACATATTTACCTCGTTAATTAACCCCACATGTCTCATTTCCACACCCTCTCGTTCGTCACTCTTTGGTTATTTGTTATTACTAAGCTTGTGTATTGAGAAATATGCCAAGTTGTGATCCCAAATTGTCATTTACTATGATAAGTGAAATTACCTCCCGTTTATTTTAAGAACCCTAAGCTTGAGCCAACTCCGAAATAGACCTTTCGTTATTTGCAAACTGAGTCAATTAAGTAAGGCGTCCTCATTACCATTTTAATTTGCTATTATAAAACTCTTCAGAATAAATGTCGCAGGCCTACAAAAGAAAATTCATCTGGTAGGTATAAAAATCGTATGAACGCGAGAAACAATGTTTCATATATGTCACTTGGCGACTTTGTAATGATTTTGACAAATTTAAAGTCTTCGGCCTTTTTTTTTTTATTGGGGCTAATTCCCTAAAAAAAGTTTTTGATTTTAGGTGTAATCCCAATTCTATCCCCGAACTTTTTTTGCGTAGAAAAAAAATCCCCCGACTTTCACTCTAGTCCAAATCTGTCCACAGATCCAAAAGTCGCCACCGGTTTCTTCAAGATTATTAACATCATGAGGCTATTATTATTCTGTACGAAGTTAAGTATGTTGATGAAGGCGCTGGTTATGATTACCGACCTCTAACTGGCCCTGATGTTTATAATTTTGAGTAAACCAATGGTGAATTTTGGATGCGTGAGCAGATTTGGGATTAGAGAGAAAGTCGAGGATTTGTTATTCAGACCAAAAAGAATTCAGGGCAGAATTGTGTTGGACTTAAAGTTAGGGGCTATTTAGGAAATTGGGCCTTTTTTATTGGCCAATAAAGAAAATTTCCGATTAAACAAAGGATGTTTGGTTAAATCCAATTTTTTTTTTACTTATTAAATTCGTTTTGGGTCAGCGGAACGACGGGCGACAGAGAACCAATTTTCAATGGACAAAGGAATCAAATGAAACATATGATATTAAGGGCTGAATTTGTCTTGCAGGAGGGGAGAAAAATTCCAAGCGAAAGTATCCCTCCAGACTTGCCCAACTACAATCCTCCAAAGTTTGGTGGAAGTTTTTAGGAGAGTTGGTCCAATTATCATGTACTAATTAATTTCATGCATCTTACATAATCGAAACGCCAAAATCGACGTCTTTAAAAAGCTCATCTCTGAGATGCTCTACGGTCATCTACGCACGTAAGCCTCCAATGTCTTTTCACAAGAATCTTTGCAGGACGCGTCGATATTCCAACCGCATTATGCAAAGTGTTTATTTTTTTTGCATGATAATTGAACTGTTGAAAATCTTTGTAAATGGGATTCATGAAGAGTTATTCATGGCGATGAACATTACCTCATGGCTTGTCCAAGAGATGCTTGCTCAGATTATCCCTTATTTATTAATCAATGGTATTAATTTGCCCCATCAGCTAGAGAAGGCGATTAGTGAGTATGGACGACCCGCACTTTATTTTATTTTTTGGGCTCGGCAATGGGTGCGAAGATTGCTAATCCCTTAGTAGAAAAGCTCAATCCAATGGGTGGACAAGACAATGGCCCCATTTGGTTCAGCATTTAGAATGTTTATTTGGGCTCTAAAGTCCCTTGGCAAAATGCAAATGGTGTTTGGCAATTTTTTTTACTCACTTTGGGGAGATGCAATTGCATTTGAAATGCTCTCCAAGGGACCTTTGGCCAATGCTCTACCGGAGGTGTTTTGGAAAGTTGCATTTTTGGAATGCAACTTACACTGTTCATCGACACTGTTCATCTTCCCCAAATTGAGATCCGGCGGCTGGCGACCGCCGCCTGAGGGCTAGCCCAACCCCAGCAACCACCGCCTGGGGGTCGTGCGACCCAGGCCAACCACCACCCGGGGTCGCGCGTGGTTGGCCTGGGTCGCCGACCCCGATGACACCCGAGGTCCGGCAACCCCAGGCAGCGATCGCCTGGGTCACGTGACCCTTAGGCGACCACCGCCTAAGGTCGCACGACTCCAGGTGGTGGTCGCTAGGGTCCCGTGACGCCGCCTGGGGTTGACGGACCTCATGCGTCGCCTGGGTCGCGTGACCCAGGCGACGCCTGAGGTCCAGCAACCCCAGGCAACGGTCGTCGGGGTCGCGTGACCTCAGGCCGCCTCGCCTGAAGTCAGGGGAGGGTGGCCGACGACCAGATCTGGTCGTCGGCGGTTGGCCGGCAACCAGATCTGGCCGGCGATGGTGGTCAGTCGCCAGCTTTTTTTTTTTTTTTTAAATATCAGCAAAAACCTTTTTACAAATAATTTTTACCAAACGGTATTTAGGCCAAAGTTGATTTCAAATGTGATTTTAAAATATACATTACCAAACACTACTTGCATTTCAGAAAACCCTTTTAACTCAAAGGTCTTTGTATTTTGCCAAATACATTTCCCAAAAGCTGAACCAAACAGGCCCAATATCTCTACAAATGCATACAACTTTTGGACAGCACTTCAACCTCATAACCCAAGGAAAAATTTCTCGAGTATAAGATTATAACCTTGGGGATTGCACCGATTTATCAAGAAGACGAGCTAATGCAAAGCTTGCTCAAAGCCGAACAATTACCGTTGTCCATTGTATCGTGGCAGCACACATGTTGGAATTTAAAACGGTTTCTCTGAAATGCACCGACACCTGTCTTAAGTAGATTAGGAGTCATTGCAAAGCTGACTCGATCAATTTTGTAGCTACGAAAGAGGCATCACATGGCATGATACTTATTAAAAAGGGAAAAAAATATGTTTAGAGTATATTCATTGTGTAAAGTTGGATCGGGCTTTTGCCATTTGGAAATTGCACCATATTCATACAATGTTAGTGGAGTTGATTGTTTGTGAGATGATTTGAAAAATGCTAGAACTTGCTTGATGGAATGAATTGTTTGAGGTTCTACGCTTTGTTTTGCGAACCCAATTTATGAAATGGACTCTGATTTGATTTTGTGGATGGTTGGAGGACGAAGTAGAGGCTTTATTGTTGGTGTCAATATGATCGTAACCCATTAAGGTGCTGTGAGCATGCGTAAACATGCCCATATCTTATCTTGATGATATGGCTTAATTAGGACCAATACACAAGACCCTCTTGTTTGATAACTGTAGCTGAATCGTAGCAACATCGTGTTATAAAATGCCATGACTATCACGTTTGGTAATACATATTGTAAAGCTGTATAACTTTAATATTGGGTGAGATGGTTTCCCAAAAAAAACTATAAATTGTTGTAGCTTCTGAAATTGTTGCGGCTGTGAGGTACTTACCAAACACCTTATAAAAGCCGCAACACCTCTTTTCACGTGGTCGGAACTACCACGGGAAAAAAGCTATATCGCACGGCCTCTAATCAAAAGAAAGGCTCGTCAGCAGAAGAAAAACTCCATTTAAGTCGCTCAAACTTCGACATTTAAGAGAACTAGCACTAACTAAGGATGCCCTTGGGCACCCCAGTTGTTCATCGATGAAGAAGTGACCCATCATCCTAGACAGAAATTACTAAATCGACCCCCACAAAATTAGGTAAAGATGTGGAATCGAACGGAGAACAAAAAGACACTGGAAGCAACGAAAGATGCGGCGACAACGACCGCCCCAAGGTGGGGGAGAAGCACCGACGCACGTCAGCGGGAGGTGTCGAGACCGTCATTGCCATCCATTGGAGTAGCTCACAACCATTAACACGCGCATCGTCTTCTTCACCTACCGCAACCATCTCATCATGCTCACCAAACCCCTCCCCCTCCCCCTCTTCCCCTCCCATAGAATAATCCAACAACAGCAATCTCCTCATTCTTCTGCCGTCATCATGTCCACATCAACTACTCGCATCCCGACCTGCGAGCATCGCATCCATCGATCGAAACGGGAACCAATCGAGGATCTAACAATGGGCAATCCCCTAACTTTTCGAAATCTGGGTGCGCCTTTGCATCCGTGGGAACGTGCTTCTCGAGCCCGGTATTTCGGGCCTAGAATCAGGTCAAGGATCTGGGGGTTTCCAGGTGCCGACCAGGACCTACTGTTTCTTATTATCATCATCATCAGGAGCTTGTTTGACAAGGCCTTGGAGATCGTTCTGCTAACGTCTTTTTGGTAGGTGTTGACACGGACTAAGCATGTCGTAGAGACAAGTTTAGTGTCGTGGCTTGTCAAACGATTGACGTTTGGAATCGATGATCAACTTGGGCACCTTGAGAGAGATCAAGACAACAGCTTCCATTTCTATTATTTTATTTTATTTTTCTATCGTTTCCCCGATTAGTGTACAGCGCATTCGTCTCGTCGCTCACATTGATTAGGCACTATTTAGAAACGTCGAAGGAAACTTTTAAAGATATTTAAATATTTGCCAAAATATTTAGGATATTTTCTCTTGTTCTTTTATATTTCTCGTGATTATGCATGTCTAATTTTGATGTCCTTAAATAATCATCTAAAAAAGCCTATTCATGTGCTCTTTTCTATATGCACATTGAAATATACATAAATTCCACATTTTTTTCTCTTTCTGAAGAAACCCTCAAGGAAACTCTAAATGCACCCCGTACACACCCAAATAAATCCATCCCGCACTTCGTGTGCATGATGGTCATATTTCAATGCCAACCGCATCGACTAGTTGAGTGTGTCCCGGTCAAATATGCACTAGATGACTTGGGTGACTTTAGAATCAACTAGCTTTGATACCAAGATAAGAATAATGCGAAAGATAAGAATTGAGAAATTTGAATATTTCGATATATCATATTGAGTATATCAGCCTATTTATAGGCTTTGTTTGATGACTATCTATAAAAATCAAATCATATATGCATAATCAAAATAAATATGAAAAATCAGAGGAAATATCTTAACTATCTCCATCGTATAGTTAAATGTCTCTTAACATCCCCTCAAATTCAAAGTGTATAGAAGATGTTAACTTGAGTTTCGATACAAGTCTAAACAGAAGTCTGAACAGTGTCTAGCTGTGGCGGATGAGGCGTTGTCCGGCAGCTGTTCATGGCAAAACTTCCAAATATAGCTGGTCTGAAGACAACGAGTCTAGTGGAGGTGTTGGCTTTTTGAAACGACGCACGAAAGGTCGAGAATCAAATGGGAAACGGCAAGTGGCCGATGAGGCTAGCTTGTGAGACAGTAATTGAGCGACGTGGGCTGGCTATACCGCTAATGTCGTAGCATCAATGATTACTGGGCGTTGTGGAGCCACCTCCGTGAAAAAGGCTCGACCGATTAAAGTGATTAAATATCCCCAACCGAACCAATCCCAATCTAATTCCCCAAATCCAGCGGCGCTTAGTTTGTGCAGTTTTGCAAAGAAGTTGAGCAAACGCGAGAGGCGGGTTTGCTAACCCGGGAAAATTCATAGTGAGAAAGTCGACAACGCGCAACCTAACTATTACAATATGATATACAGAAAAAGGCATCGCGTGGCTCAATCTAGACGTATGACTCCACCTAAGAGGTGATCATCGCTTACCCATATTTCAGCTTGACTTCGCAGTTGTAGTCCTCCTTTTACCAAAAAGCATGCACTTCTTTCCACCAAAGATGTTCCATTGAAAATAATAAATATCCAAGAGAAATATCTATTTTGTCGCAATTATTGACGGCACCCTCATACTGTTTTCAAAACTCCACGCTTATTTGCTTGAACAAGTCTTATTATGCGCCAAAGCTCCCAACGACTACGCGCAAGCATCTCTCGTCATGACTCGCCAGTTGAAAGAACGCTAGCTTGAGCCCTTCTTATGAATGACTTCAGTGAAACATCGTTTACAAACTTATTTTAGTAAACTAAAGACCCCATCAGTATGGATTGATCAAAGCATGATTCGCAATCAAAGTAAATAAATAAAGGGAGAGGGGAGTGGGGGAACAAAAGGAGGGAGAAGGAAAAAAGGCGAAGAAAAAGTTTGACAAGATCATATTTATATATACTTTCAAATTCATAGCGTGCAGCAGTTATTCAAAAAATAAGCTGTTCTAAAGAGCACTCTCGAGACAAATTCTTTCGCCAGCTGTGTTCGCACGTTGGCATGGGAACCCGTTCCATCTTATTGATCGACTAATCATGAACCCATTCCGGTCGCACCTTGATTTGCGAAAATCTCGGCTGCCGCTGCGCCAAACCGTTAAAAACCATTGATAAATCCCATGTGAAGGTGAACAGACAGACAGACTCGTGAATGCCATGCAATGGTGTGATAAAGAAACAGGGGTGAAGAGGCCTATGGAAACACAGCAGGGACGGAAGCCGTGTCAACTGAAAGAGGGGCCGTGCTCGATGCTGATTAGCGGACGCGTTCCTGGGAGCAGTTCATTGTAACGGGGTGAAGTAGAATTAAAGAATTCAACGGAGAAAAGGATGCGAATACGGGACAGGACCCCGGCAGCCCAAAAAAAGCCAAACCCTAACGCGCGGGGATCTCGTGCTCTGTTCGAGGACGGACAATGCAGTGTGGTCCTCTCATGCCCACCTGCCACTTGCCAGTCCTGAGCTGAGCTGAGCTGAGCTTCGGGTCCAACGCACGCGCTCACTGGTGCTCTTTACTAGGTGGATGCATCACGTGTAGTGTTTCCCCTGGTCCCTGTGCTCAGGGACAGCGAGGCATCGTCCATGCTCTTTAGGTACCTACTCTACTGTTTCTAAATCGGATTTTGTTAAGAGGGGCACGGCAGTAAAGTTAATGCAACGAAAAATTTCAAATCGATACATTCGTGATAAATTTTCTTCAAATTAATTTTTTGACCATAAAAAACGTCAAATTGGTGCACCCGTGATAAATTCACCCTCCGTTAATTTTCGTTAAATTGTACCGTCGGTTTTTTTTTGAGTTAGATGAAAAGATGAGTGTACTGATTTGGGGTTTTGCCCTTCATTTATCATAAGTGTATCAATTTGAAAATTTTCGTGATATCACTCCAATCACAAAGGAGTAGATGTGGGAATTTTTCAAGTATTGTGACATTTCCTGTGATATGCATCGCTAAAATTATGAAAATTAACTACTTCTCAATTAAATATGTTTAATGGCAGCCGAGTTTACAAAATTGTTTCTGACGAGAGACGTATTAGGAAATTTCTCAATTAAATATGTCTTAAAGGAAATTTCTACTTTTTCACGATAAGGGATAAGTGCACCGGAAGTTTTAAAATTTATCATGAAATGCAACTGAATCTTAAAACTTTCAAAAAGTGCAATTAAATCTTAACACTTGTCTTGTCACGAAAGTGTAAACTTTCAAAAAGTGCAATTAACGGAATGACTTGATTGGATCAATTTGATAAGTTTTATGTCTTGATTGCACTTACTCAATTACACTTTCGTGATAAGTTTTAGTACTTGATACCACTTTTTGAAAATTATAGGTTTCAATTGCACTCTCGTAACAAGTTTTAATTATTCCCAATACATCTATTCCTTACGATAAAGGAAAAGTTCATTTCCAAGTATTGATCATTATATATATCACGAGAAAATGTCGTTTCTTTAAAGTACATGAAAGCCCCGAAACACTATGTAAATCTTACAAACTAGTTCGGTCAGGTTCAGATCTCTTGTTGTGCAGGTAGCTCTAACTCCTAACGATTTACCAACCCAAAGTAATTGTAAGATGCGAATATTGCAAGCTTCCCACTTTCCGGGGTTAAAAAAATTCCTGATTCTAAGCCCGTCGATAGAAGCGCCCCGCCCCCCAGTACTACCAGCAGAACATATCGGGTCGTGGGACAGAGACCTCGATCACATAAAAAGAAAATTAGACACGTTATTCTCGCCGAATCTAAAATCACATCGAAATCAAATGAATAATACGCTCCATCTAGGAGCACCACATCTCACCTACTACCCGCTCTATATAAAAAAAAACATTAACTTGTCCGGGCCCCATCGCCATCGCCAGGTTGTCACGTACACGTCCACACGAAAGGACGCTGTTCTATTCCCTCCTGTAGCGGGCGTCGTAGGGGCGAAACAGAGCGCGAGCGATAGCCATGGATGGGCAAAAGGGGAGGAGGGGGCTGAGCAGCGATGAATATAGATAACGAAATTGTAATTTGATTTTACAGTTCAACCAGAATACAGAGATCTCCCCAACATTCGAGAAAAGAGAGAAAGGGGCGAAAGTGTCGGGCTGCCTTCTTTCAATGAATCTGAATCGAACTCGGTTTACCCAGTCCAAGAACACAACAGCAGGAGAAGAGACGAGAGAGAGCTGGTGCAACCGTGGACTCAGATTCTTACACGTAAACAACCCACGAATTCAGACAAGCCTAACGTCATCATCTCCTCCGTCCTTCCCTACCTACGCAGCTTCACATATTTACCCACCAACTCGGATTTTGATATCTTGGTTGGTGTTTCACGAGCAAACCCAACCCAACCCAACACAACCCGACACCCCCATTAAAGAAAAAGAAAGATCGACAAAGAAATGAACCAATAATGGACTAGGAAGACGAGAAGGCGAAACGGAAAAATCCTCTGTTTGTGCAGTAGACGGTAGCTCATTAACACTTGCTCTGTTTATTTTTGCGAATTTTTTTTTTCTTTTTATTTTACTATGATTTCGATTCGGCTTTCTTGCGGGGGGGAGGGGGGGAGGGCTAATCTCCTCGGGAAGGACACCATGGCGTCATGTCCATGGGGTAACTCCCCAGGACCCTGAGGAAGGACGTGAACTCCTGCACTTCGGCGAGCGCGTTCTGGGCCCTGACCTCCGCGAGCGACGCCTCGAAGTCGACGTAGAACATGTACTCGAAGTGCTTCGCCGTGCCGACGTTGGCGTCGTCGACGAGCCGGATGGGCCGGTTACGGTGGGGCCTGGACTCGATCTTGGTGAGGCTGATGTTCCGGAAGGCGAACGCGGAGAGCACCTTGAACAGCACGCTCGTCCCCTTGTCGTGCGCGAACACGATGCTCGTCTTGAACGGCCGGTCCGTCCGCGGGATGATGGGCTCGCGCGCCAGCATCACGAACCGGGTCACGTTGCTCGAGTCGTCCTGGATCCCGTCCGCCAGGATCTGGAGCCCGTACAGCTCCGCCGCCCGCAAGCTCGCGATCGCCGCCGTGTCGCGGAGGTTGTTGGCCGCGATGTACTCCGCGGCCCCGGCGGTGTCGTCCACGGCCTCGCGCGCCGCCTGCGGGGCCAGCTTCGTCAGGGTGTGCTCGCACTGGGAGAGCGCCTGCGGGTGCGAGATCACGCGCGAGAGGTACTCGACGCGCGTGCCGGGGAGCGCGAGGAGGCAATGGTGGACCGGGAGCTGGACCTCGCCGACGATGTGGAGGCGGTGGCGGAGGAGGAGGTCGTAGTTCCGGTGGATCGAGCCGCCGAGCGAGTTCTCCACCGGCAAGACGGCGCGGTCCGCGATCCAGAGCTCCACGGCCTGGAAGGCGACCTCGAACTGGTCGCACGGGATCGCCTCGCAGTTCGGGTACGCCTTCCCGGCGGCCGCCTCGGAGTAGGCCCCGGGGACGCCCTGGTACGCCACGCGGAGCTGCGAGCCGTGCATCGGCGCCGGGGACAGGTCCGTGATGGTGAGCGGCTTCGGCGGCTGGGGGGCGGTCGGGGAGAGCTTGTTGTTGGCCTCGATGGGGACGAGGGTGAGGTCGACGGCCGCCTTGTGCCCGTTGACGGAGGCCACGCTGTCGGGCCGGCCTCCGCCGCCGCCGCCGCCGCCGCCGCCGGCTTCGTCGGCGGTGGACGGGGGCGGCTGCTTGTCCTGGGAGATGATCTTGCTGGCGAGGATGGCGCAGGAGCTCTGCCAGTCCGCTTTGCAGGAGCCCACCCCGTTGGGGTAGTGCACCGAGTCGGACCGGTACGCGCACCGGGCGCCATGGCCGTGGCCCTGGGGGGCGGCGGCGGCGGCCACCCGGGCGAGCTGCGGCGGGCGCGGTGCCGCCCGGATGACGGGCCGGAGGCTAGCCGGGGTTTGCGGGGATAGAGACTGCATCTTCTCGTGTGTGTGGGGGGGGGGGGGGTGGGGGGGCACGGCGCGCCTCGGACGAGACCGAAAGATGGGAGGAATCGGGAGAGAGGAGAGACGCGAACAAAAAGCGAGGAGCAAATTTGCTAAAGCTAATGCAGACAATGAAAAAAACACAAAGGAAGGGGGCTTGGAGTTTCTTCTCGGGGAGAGAAGGGAACCTCAAGCTGAGGAGGGCAGGGAGAGAGAAGCGGGTGTTCTTATACGAGGGGAAGTTGGAGGGGAGAGGGAGTAGCGGGGGAGGAGAGGATTGGTGAGGAAGTGGTTCGGTCAATCTCTCACCTAACACCCCCTCCCCCCTCCCTTCTTCTTTGCCTCCTCCCCCTCTTTCCACCCCCTATCTTTTCCTTCATTTTTCCCAATCCCCGTTTCGACAATCGGACATGTGCCCGATCGCACGTTTCGGGACACGTAAGTTGAATCGAACTTCAGCCCGATTTACGGCTGCCCTTTTCCCCCCTTTTGTTTTCCACGACGTCGCTTTGAGCGTCCCCGTCTCCGGCGCATTGGTTTTGACTGCTCGGCAGTCGGTAACTCGGACCCGTCTTTCGAATCTCGCGTTTCCGGCGCAACGGGTGCGAATTTGTTCCTCTCTAGCGGGATGGGTTTATGGTCTCTCGGGGTAATCTTGCGCCGTCGGATTGAAATGATACGGATTTTGGCCGTCCGACGCGTCTCGGTCCGAGCCCAACTTTTTGATCCGACGGTGAAAGTCAGCGGAGGTAATGTGTGCCCTTGAGGGGCCACAGGCTCGCCCCCCCCTTCTTTAACATGTTAAAAACAGGCTCGCTAGGTCACAAGCAAGTCTGGCGCTAGTGTATTAAGTGCCGTAAAACCGTATTGAAATCGTTCGAACGATATAAGGTCGGACATTGTTGCGCGATCCTTTTCAAAATGGACGAATTGAGTACAATCTCCTATACAAACGAAATGGCTTCACCCTGGAATTTTCCGCTGGATCGTGAGGCATCCATGGCCACACGCCTTCCCGGCAATTCATGCCGAGCATGTGCGACACAACAGATGAGATAAAGTTAAAGGTCAGTAGGTCGCACATGACACACGCGCACACATACTTCCCTTGGAAAATTTCAGGTCTTCGTCTTCGTCACGTCTTCGCGTGACTGCCTTGCAATTGCAATCGCAACCCTTTTAGGTCCTTCCTATCCTTTTCCCGTGCCTTTTGCGTTTGAGGGACGAAGATAGCGCGAAACGTCATAGACCGTACGTGTTGACATCCCAAAAAATCCCGTTATTATCGATAAGCGACAGGCTCAGTCAATTTGATAAGAGCTTAGTAAAAACAAAAGTAATCGATGAACTGAACAATCGACATTTCGAAGGAAATCGACGACTCGCCCTATAAAGTCATTGACGATCAACATCGCTCATTATATACGAGAACCTTCGCCGGTCATCGAGGTCATCGACACCGGCACGTGAAACTACCGGATACTAGAGTCCATAATTTCGGATTTGTAACTTCTGATGGATAACTTCTCGTGTATTTTGTATAAGAGTTGCGATGAAATGCGCGTGGTCGAAGAGCTACGACCGCGAGATCGGTCTCTCATTGGACCACAGACGCCCCCTCCGCTTGTAAGGGGTAACGGAGAAAATTATGCAAAGTCAAGATGCCCACTCTGCCTAATTCACTGTTATAAAACCAAGGAGAAGTGGTCCCCGTTTTAGGCTCGGAACATCTTAATTTAATTTTCGGCTCCGTTTATTTCGTGAAAAATGAATAATTCAAAAAATATTTTCCAAAAAATGACCGTTTGAAATAATTAGTCAATAGCAAATATTTACATCATTAGCAACAATTTATATCTAAATAACTTCGTGGACGACGAAAATATTTTTTTGCTATTTATTTTTATAAGTAATTCAAGCGATCATTTTTTGAGAAACATTTTCCGTGAAACAAACGCACCCTTAAATGCAACATCTCGATAGAATGGTATGGAATTACTGTATTTGATAATAAGACATTAAGTCAAGGGAATGGAATCGAACAAGAATGCATTGTACTCGTATTATGATGTAATGATTGACATGCCATAAACAAGTCCTAACTACAATTAATAACAAATTATAAAATTAATTCAATATTAAGTAATTTTTTTGATATAGTTTAAGACTGGATAAGATTATTGTATTTGGTAATAAGATCTAGGGAATGGAATTGAACAAGAATACATTGTACTCGTATTAATGATGTAATAATTGATATGCCCTAAACAAATCTTAACTACAATTAATAACAGATTATAAAATTAATTCAACAAACGTTAAGTGTATTTTTTATATAATTTTAAAATTTATAACTTTGGTGTTATTTTTATCTTGATGTCTTGATTGTACTAATTATCAATAGTTAACAATTTTTTAGCGATTCAATTTTAATTAATAAATTTTTCGATTACCAAAAAAAGGAAAGAAATTCCTCCACTTAGGTGGAGAACTCAAAAAACGTCTCTCGTGCTCTAAATAGGCATAATTATACGAAAACCCTAATAGCTCCGGCAACTCCCTCTCTCTCTCTCTCTAAAAAAAAAACACCTCCCTCAAAGAAACTTCATCAGCAGAGAACTTGCTTTGCTCTGTTTTTTTTTCTAGGCCTTGATTTCCTGTTTTTTCTCTCCCGATCTGATCTAGTAGTTTTTCTCGCCTCGTTTGGCTTCTTCATTTGTTCATTGTGCTCCTTTTCTTTTCTCGCCATTGTGAATAAATCTGCCTGCAATTAAAAATTTTATGAGAACATCATCACCACTCCGGCCAGCAATGTGCTTGGGACATGGTTCTATGACTTCTATGAGACTGGCGAAAGCTCTCTTCTCCCGATTTAGGTATATTTCTAAATCTGGGAGCTTTTTCCTCTCGATCTAAATCTAGATAGTGGGGTTTCTTAGATGTGTTTGATATTATCATATTGTTGTTGTCTCTGCCTGGCGATGGTGTTGCGGATGCCGAACCTTGGCGCGTGCTACAAGCCAATGTTTCTGGAGGGGAAGATCTTGACATGTGACCATTACCGACCATTCCGATGATCGGCCGTAGAGTGACAGATTTGGTCTTTTGGGATGAGAGCGTGCATATAGCTGCAAGCTATACTAATTTGTTTTCTAAGTTTTTTTTTTGCAGCTCTTTTGAGATTTGCTTTGCTTCGAAGCTTTTTATGTTTCTGTCATGTTTGATTCTAACAAATGAAATTTTATTTCGACCAAAAAAGATGTAATGGCGTGTCGTTTGTCTTTGGTACCTATACCCAAGATGGAAAAAAGAAAAGGACAGTAAATGCCTACATTTTTCACATATTTGGCGCATAGGACTCTCGTCTGGTCCTCAACGCGAGGACTCGGGAACTAACGTTAGGATTTCCGTGCTCAAATGTAGAATTTCGGATCTAAGTGCCGATACCTAGTCATATTTTGAAAAATATTTTGCGGTTTTTCAAAGAGGAAATCATTTTCTTAAATTTAAGTATATGTTTTTTTTAACTAAGAAAATATTTTCTGTTGACTCATTTTCCTAAGCGAACCAAACACCGAAAAATGGGGAGAATGTTTTCCCACCAAACTATTTTCCGCGAAACAAACTGAACTTAAATTTTGTTATTGGATTTTGTTTTTGGGATCCTTAAGTTTTCAAGGGAGAAATTGTCCAGTCCACCGTAAACTGATTGTACATATGCCAATTTAGTTATAAACTATATAATTTTACCAATTTAATCCTAAACATTTACGTAAAATTCTAATGCAGTCATTCCAGTCAATTTTTGCCGGAAATCGCCGACATAACAGCTTGTCACATAGAACGACCGGCGATAATTAGATCGTCATGATAGTGATTTTTCGGCAAAAGTTGATTGAAATAACTATATTGGAATTTCGTGTATAGGTTTAGGATTAAATTGATAATATTGAAAAATTTATCATTGAATTGATATTCGTATAATATATTTATGACCGGTTGAGTAATTTTCCCACCCAAGAGCTTTTCGGCTTGCCTGGTGAATGTCCATTATAAGTAAAGGCAACGTAAAAGAAGGATTCAAGCATGGAAAATGAAAGTATGGGTTCGCTTAAATTGCAAGATAGTTGAGCCTCACGTGACAGAGCGTGGGACCTAGTGTTCGACACTAGAGTTATGTAGACGCAGCCAAAACTTTTTGACTTTTACCATTTTTCTATAGAGCGACGGAAAGTGAAAATTGCCCTTTGGTGGGCAATTCAATCGCCTTTCAAGTTGTCGACGGCGACCTCTGAAGGCTGGCGAAGGAGCTCTTGGGATAGGCCCTCCGAAATTTGCTTGGGAAGAGATGAATTTCCTCGACTAATATCGATTATTGATCACTTAAGTCTAACATCATCTAAGGGTAGGAATTCATCCGGCGCTAGAGTGAGCATGATTCGGATGGGCAGTTTCCATCGTGGAACCGAAAACAATCCACTAATGACCAGTTTCGAAAAATTGAAACCGGAAGCCGCTCGTTAATTTCATACTCAGTCGAAAATCGGACTCGCTCTCGGTCACCTCCCCTTGCGTGAAGCTAGGTGGGACCGATTTCATGGACCCACCCGGGAACCAAATAGATCGAGAGCGAGAGAGGGAGGAGATGAACCGCCGGAGGTGCGGCCGTGAGTTAATGGGAGTTAAGAATCGAGGCTGTGAGTCAATGAGCATTGAGCTTGTGAGTCGAGACCATGAATGAGAGATAAAGAGATGACTTAGACAAAGCAAGAATGAGACAAGCCAGACACTTAGTTGATGGGCGTTGAGGTTTAGACTAGGGATTTTAGGGTTTTCATTTTTCTTAAAATGTTTTCCTTCTTTTTTTGGTTGGAATTTTTTCTTAAAAATCATATATATATATATATATATATATTAATATTACTGGTTCGATCTGGGTGGGTGGACGGGTGGTTTCACGTCTAGAACCGGGAACCAGACCGGTACTCACTAGTTTTAGTTAATTGAAATTGGGAACCGGATTAGTCCCCATAGGAACTACTGGTTCCGGGCTAGTTTGGTCCGGATGGTTCTTGGTTCCTTTGCACACCCTTACCAGGGACACATAGATTGGGCCCGTGCATGTTTTACCCTACCGAAGTGGCAGACAAATTGAATCCTCGAGTGTTGGCCAAGCGCCTTCCACCTTAGGATGCTTAAGTCCGAGATTCTCAATTGCCAAATTCATCGAGGCCACTACAGAAGCATGAATCCATTCGACTTCTACTTTTTTGGTGCGAGCACACCGAGGCACGTGTCGATCGGTGGGACCGATCGATTCTCAATTGCTCGAGAAATTCTTGTCGAGTATCTAGCTCACGGATCGCGTACGGTAACTATTCTCGAAAATGAGATTTTCCATGATCAATGCTTACGATTGACTTGATTTTTTTTTTTTTTGGATCAGAAAAAGAACTTCTCGTTAACCTAGTTCAAAGTTGGAAAGGCCCGAGAGATGGGCATCATTATATAATAACTCCCAAAGAGCTAGGGGAGGGGAGGAAACCCAATTTGGAGGTAAGGTATTTTTCCGGTGGGTTTTTAGCGACCTAGCCGGCGACCGACTTGGCCTCTCTTAGGGCAATACAAAACACGGACTTTAGAGGGAGCGAGTAGAATTTCCTTGCATTTTCCAATTGGCACGTGGGCTTCCCAAGTGAGTTGGTGAGGGCACGTGAGAGCATTGACCAAGACCAGGAAATCAGTCTCCACTTCGATCGCATCGTGCAGGGGAGGGGGAAACGCCATTCTCTTCAGTTTGAGGAGAGAGAGCGTAATTGAGGGCATCCTCTAAGGCAAGGGCTTCGACCAAGAGAGGCGACGCCGCAGCAACCGTTTTCGTAGCTCCGTGCAGCAAGCGACCAGCAAAATCACGACATACCCATGCGATTGACCCCTCCGTCGTCCCAGGTACGAAAGCCCCATCAATGTTAACCTTAAAGATGCGAGTCGTAGGAGGTTTCTAGCTACCCAAGGCATTTCCTTCTTTCATTCCAAGTTTTACTCGCTGAAAGGCTCCATTTTTGGAAGCTTTCGAGTGTGGTGAGGCCTGTTTCGACAACGTCGCTCGGGTCTAGGGGTTGGTGTCTGAAGATGGCTACATTTCTGGCTTTCCAAACACCCCAGAGCACTGAAGCAACCTTGGCTAGATCTGGTAGGTTGTTCTTGTGCTTCGGTAGATTGCAGATCCATGACTCGGAAATTTGCAGGTTCAGCTCTAGATTTGCCTACACTACCCTGGTCCAAGGACAAAGGAGGCATAGGTGCTTTGCCGTCTCACTGTTCAATTTGCGCATGGGGCATAATGGGTCAGGTACAATCCTTCTTCGATACAAATTTTCCTTTGTTGGGAGTGCATTCTGGCTATGTTCCACATAAAAAGCTTAACTTTTGGAGGGGCTTTTAGCTTCCAATTATCTGTCCATAGGGTGTTAGGCGGGCGGTAAGATGTTGAGGCTTGCTGCTCTTTTTGCTTGCTGTTTGATTCTCAAATATAGGAATAACCGCTCTTTACTGTATATTGCCCTGTTTGTGCACCTGTCCACACAACTTGGTCTGTTTTCGTTTTGGGGTCTAATTTATATTGTCAGTGTTTCACAAACTGTTTGCTCATCAAAAAGCTCCCGCAGTACATTTTCATTCCATCTCCCCTCCTCCCTTTCTATTAGCCCTGATACAAACTGAGGTTCATTAATGTTGGCTAGGCCAATTTAGCACTCCTTTTTTCAGCCACTTGTCTTCTCTAGTTCTTATTCTCGTCCCATTTCCTACTACCTACATAACTGACCGAGAGATTGAATCTCTTCCCATCATCAAGCTTTGCCAACCCCAAGACGGGCGTTGCCCCTTTTCTGCAAACCAAAAGTCTCAATGTGGAAAGTAGAGACCTTTGAAGAGTTTACCCCACAAGGAGTTTAGGTTGTTGCTTAATCTCCAAGCTTGTTTAGCCAACATTGCTTTGTTAAAATCCAACAGGTCCCGAAATCCTAACCCCCCTCTGTCCTTTCTTGTCTTCAACAGCTCCCACCATTTCCAGTGAATGCCAACTTTTTCTCATTAGTCTTCCACCAGAATTGCGCTATTTTCTGTACCATTGCCTTACAAACTGAAACTGGGATTTTGAAAACAGACATGGCATATTGCGGTAGTGCTTGCACCACTGTTTTAATCAAAATTTCTTTCCCTGCTTTGGACATTAATTTCTCCTTCCATCCTTCTAGTTTAGCGCTGACTCGTCCAATTATCCATGCAAACATTTGTTTTTTTGAAGTTTCCTAATTCGAAGGGATCCCAAGGTACTTCCCTGTCTTCACTATGATAGGCACTCTCAATTCGCTCACCATGTTTTCTTTTAATGTTTGGGGGCAGTCCTTGCTGAAGAATATCCCAGATTTGTTCAAATTTATCTATTGTCCAGCAGCCATACAGTATTAATGTAGGATTGAGGCCAAGTTCTGACATTCCAGAATTTTCCCATAAAAAAAAAGATAGAATCATCTGCGAAGAGCAGGTAGAAGAGAGTGGGGCACCATTTGTTCAATTTGATTCCCCTTATACTTTCTTCATCCACCGTCTTCCTCACGAGTGATGTTAAAACATTGGCTACTGGGATGAATAGGTAGGGGGAGAAAAGGTTCCCTTGCCTAATTCCTCGGGAAGGTTGAAAATAAGGAAGGTGCTTCCCATTCATTTTAACGTTGAAGGATACAGCGGGGACGCATTGCATTATCCAACCCACCCATAGCTCATCAAAACCCATTTTAATCAGGCAAGCCTCCAAGAAATCCCATTCCACTCGGTCATAAGCTTTTTTTCATGTCTAGCTTCAAAATGGGTGAATAGGACGTTCTTTACTCCACCTCTCTCTACCATTTGTGTAGCTCTCTCTACCTTTTTGTGTAGCTATGGCTTCCTCTCACCCTTCTCCACATCCAAAACCCTAACCTAAACCCCACTATTGACTTCCATTACATCACCCTTGAAAACCCTGTGATCGTGAGTGAACCTTGGTACCCACCCCCTTCTCGATTCTCCACTCCACTCCACAATGTACACAATGTAACCTAGTTTTCTCCCCCGCCCAACTTCTCTGTGCGCACACCTCCTCATGGCTCGTCTAACCACCCAACCAGACTGAAGGATCGATTCTCATCCATTATCACGGCTCCAGTTTAAATTTTTGCTGTCCTCTCTTTGTTGCATCTTCGGCGTCTCCCAAGTTCTCGCCCTTGTGCTAATGGTGCTGCAAGTTTAGTACCTCCTGTTGCCCTACCTTTCTGGAAAATCCTCAAGGTAGAGCTCACACCCATGGACGAAGACAGTGGCGCCTCTGAGCGACTGGAGACTCTCTGCAATAAACTGGGTAAGTTGTTGCATAAACGAGACATTACTATTTGGGATGATGAGATTTCAAAGGAAAAAGTTATGGAGTATCAGTTTACCCCTTGTGGGACATCTTTTCCAAAACCCCAATATCAATTTTCAAGCTTTTCAGATAGCCAGGAGAAAGGCGTGGAGAAATGAAAACGTAGTTGTGAAACCTTTATAGAATGGCATTTACTCTTTTACCTTCAACAAAGAAGAGGAAAAAAACAGAGTGCTTAAAGGGGGGCCATGGTCTTTCTCGAATAACTTACCGATGTTAAAGACTTGGGCACCTGATAAACCACCGCATTGCTATGTGTTTGGTTGAAATTTCTCGTATAATAGAATTCCAGGGTTTTCTGAATGCTTGCTTGTTAATGGACATGGAAAGCAAATGATGCACCTTCACTTGGTCGAATAACAGAGATGGAGAGGAAAACATCAAAGAACGTCTTGACAGGGTTTTATGCAACATAGAATGGAGGATCTTATTCCCTAAAGCAGAAGCTTTTGCCCTCTCGGCGATAGGATCTGACCATAGCCCTATAATTCTACTCTTCAAGGCAATCACGAGAAACGTAAAAAGGAGTTCTAATTTGAAGCTTTTTGGCATGAAAATAACCAATGTAAGGAAATTATAAAGGAAGTTTGGGATTGCCCCCTCCAGGCTGAAAAAAACTTAACAGGGAAATTACAGGCTGTGACTTTTGCATTGACAAAGTGGAGCAAGAAGACATTCAGGAATGCACAGAAAAGAATATGTTCACTGAAACAAGAGCTCCAGTAATACATGAACAGAAGTGACAGTCCTTTCGATAGAGAGAAGGTCAAGAAACTGCAGGGAGAAATTGAGACATTGTAGAGACAGGAAGAGATGTATTGGGGGCCGCGATCAAAGATAAACTGGCTGAAATGGGGTGATAAAAATACTAAATTTTTCCATGCGACAACAATTTAGCAAAGACAAAAGAAACATAATCTCGATGATTAAAACTTCAGACAACACATGGATTTCAAAACAAGGGCTGATTAAACAAGCCACAATGATGTTTTTCGGAGAGTTGTACCAATCTGAGGGCCAGCGAAACTTCTCCCCAGGTCTAGAATAATGCCCCAGGGCTGTTGCTGAGGATATGAACCACTCATTGCTAGCTGATTCGAGTATGGAGGAAGTTAAAAATGCTACTTTTCAGCTGGGGGCGGCGAAAGCACCGGGGCCGAATGGTCTGAATAACCTCTTTTATCAACAGAATTGGGAAGTATTAAAAACGGATATTTTTATGGAGGTAAAATAATTTTTTAGAAATGGAACCATGCTGCTAGACCTCAACAGAACCTTGATTTCCCTGATTCCGAAGGTTCCCAACCCTGAGAAACTTGATCAATATCGACCGATTAGTCTATGCAACTTTGGATACAAAATCATCGCTAAAGTGTTGGCGAACAGACTCAAACCGCTGTTGCTAGAAATCATAGCTGGAGAACAAAGTACATTTGTGGGAGGAAGACAAATTCAAGATAACATATTTGTGGCGCAGGAGGTGTTACACCAAATCAGAATTCGGAAGAGGAGGAAAAAATTTCAAGCCAGATTGACTTGGTTAGTAGAGGTAAGTTTGTCTACAGCTCTACTGACCCAGAATTCCAATGGGTGATTTTAAAAGGAAGGTGAGAGAATGAGAGAGCTGCATCAGCGGGGCCTTGCAGAAAATTGAATGATTGAGGGTTGGCCTGGGCCAGACCGATTTGGGTAGGCTCGACCAAGGCGGAGTTGTAAAAGTTCCCACTTTTTTGGTTGTTCTTTTTTCAATCCTCATAAACGCGCACACACATATAGTCAAAACATAAAGAATTCATTGTAGGAAGGGCATAGAAGAAGGGATACTTTTCAGGTATTTCAAACTATTATTGATTGTTGAACATGGTCCACCCAGCTCTGCCACCCACATCGTTCATTCATTAAGCGTGCTGAATTGGTAACTCGATTTTAGCATTCCTAACCTTGTTGCGAACAACGCAAGAGGCTTGCGCGCATCGGAAAGAGCAATTACGTGATGATTAGGAAAGCAATGCCGGTGGGTAAGTCCTTCGATATGCGTTGCACGATCCTGATTGTAAGGTACAAGGCTTCGGTGTTGGTCGATATGGTCCTGGGCACTCCCACCTTAATAGCTACCTTATGGGATGTGGATCTCTACCGTAAATCGGGTGTATGTCCCATAGCTTAACTTGACATCTTTCCCACATGAGAATTTAAATAATTCAAAAGGCAAAAGCACACGATGAAGGCTAAAGACAAATCTTGTAACCGGAAAAGCGCCAAATGCTAGTCGTTGAATGAGAAAGTTGTATAATAACGCCGAGTTTGGGATGAACTGAGTTGACTAGGATGCCTAATTTCTTTTCCTCCTTCATCATATTCTTCGGCACGTTGTTCCATAGGTTTGACAGTTAAGTGAAGGTCACATGTCGTAGGTACAAATGGGGGGCGTTCAAGTTCATTTGCAGAGACAGCATGGTGAAACAAGCGAAGGATGAGGTAGGAATAAGAGGCATGCGCTTGCGTAAAGGTAGGTGGTAGAAGCGTGGAGGGTGGGAGGGCTCTTAACGATGGCATGAACTGATGGTTAGACCAGAGAGAAGCAGAACAGGGCTACTGCCCGCGGTAGACTCACCTACCGGCAACAGGCAAGCCTTTTACTAATCGACACAGTCTATGGCAAAGAGACGCGACGATGAAAGGAGCGTATCAGGGAGCCTGGGACCCGACCCTCTTCATAGACGATACAAAGAAAGAATGGCGGCGTTTTCGTTTCCGTCGGTCACGTTTTTAACCCTGGGCGGTCTGGGTGCAAGTCCGCGCAATATCGGTGTGGTGCGAATTTATCAAATTACTTCTTGCGGAGATTGAACGATGCTGGTCATCTCGAGATCATATTATCTGTGCAACACATTCGGATTTTATTTAATGTTCTTCCAAAGTTAAAAGAAAAGGGGCGGTCGTTTCGTTAAGTAGTTAATGGCCTAATTAAGAACGGAAAGTTGGTTTTCTTGATTACAAAACTTAATTCGGACGCGAATGAGCTAATACTAAAAGTAGGTCTTTGTCTAATTTTAGTTGCAAGAAAATTTTGGTGGGAAACATGTGGGCCTAGCTGACCATGGACCCTGTCTCGACGGGCTTTTGCGTGGGCCATTGCGGTAGAATATGGATCGCGGGATCCGGCCCATCGTCAATAGAAGCCCATCACCCCCCACCGGGCCGATTCTCTACGGGCTTGACATATAAATTCGGATCCGAACCTGCTCCACGCGCGTTCCCTCCACCTCCATTAAACCCTGCACCGTCCTCCGACGGCGGCGAAGCGCAGCGCCGGATCGTAACCTGTAAGGCCGCCCTCTCTCTCTCTCTCTCTGAGCTTTGTCTTCGTCTTTCTCAATTAGCCGCGAAGATTGCTGGGTTTCGTCCTGATTTCGTGTGCGGAGAACGCTCTTTCGATTCTGGGTGGTGCTAGGGTTCATTTGTCCTGTTTCTGTTTAGGCCATTAGATTTCAGTATCGTATCAAGGTGCTGTCTCAGCGAGGTGCTGTGCATCTGCTGCGGTAGTTTGTGAGGTGTGAGGAATTGGTGGGTATTGTTTGTGATGGTTTGTTGGGCTCTCTGGGGAGGACTTGTCATGGCGACTGCTCACGTTTCTTTCCCTTGTTCAGAAATTTATGTTGCGAATTGACGTGGAAACACAATGAGGTTGGAAAAGTGCTGGTTCTGTTCCTCCACCGTGTACCCTGGCCACGGCATTCAGTTTGTGCGAAACGATGCTAAGGTATGTCTTGGCAGCTTGTACTTCGAAGTCTTCCTTTGGTGTGCCATGGAGAACTTCTCCACCTTTTGCTGGGTTACTGCAAATTCTGTAAATTCCTAGATGCATGCTGTTGTCATCTGCCTTTGTTTTATTGCAAATGGCATTGTGTTTTTTCTTCTTTGGATGCATTCAATGGAACCGGTGTCGGTTTGTTGTTAATGGGCTTCTAGAGGGGTAGAACGCTGGGAATTTGGATGTGAGCCCTGATTGTCTATATCCGTGCAGATATTCCGGTTTTGTCGATCCAAATGCCACAAGAACTTTAAGATGAAGAGAAATCCTCGGAAGGTAAAATGGACCAAGGCCTATAGGCGATTACATGGAAAGGATATGACCCAGGTAAACAAAGTGGTTTGATCTTTCTTTGTTATCTCATTTATCGATTACTTATTTTCTTGGCCGTACATATGTCTTGTTACTTTGTCCGATGATAAAGTATGTAGTGTATTCTGATTAACTGATTTTGACTCCCTCTGTGCCTTGTTCCTCTTTAAGGATTCAACTTTTGAATTTGAGAGGAAGCGAAATCGGCCAGAGAGGTATGATAGGAATCTGGCGGAGAACACACTAAAGGCCATTAAGAAGATAGACAAGGTTAGGGTCGATAGGGAGGTCAGGCACCACACCCTCAGGTATTAGCTCTTTCCTTTTAAACTTTTTCTAGAAGCAGAGAAGTTCTTGCTTCTTTTTTCGGTTCCGCCATGTGACAACAAAGTAATTTGTGTCCCGGTTAAATGGCAGAATGAAGGGCAAGAAAGCAAAGGAGCAGAGGGAGGCAGCGAAGGAGTTGGAGCAAGGAATCCACCTGGTCAAAGCTCCGTCACTACTTCAAGAGGAGCCATCTCTCACTTTGCCCAAGATCAAGGTCAAGGTTTCTCATCAAGAATCTCAGGAAAACCGAGCTATGGAAGAATGATTTTGTTGTCGAAACCAGTCCCATATCCATTTGTTACATCATTAGAATTGAGGTCATGTCAATTTTCCTGTGTCCCGTTACTTGTAAGGGTGTCGTAAACTTATCTGGTTTAGAGTTTTTAAACTCCAACCTCTCTCTCTCTCTCTCTCTCTCTCTCTGATGTTAATGGTGGTGACTTAAGACCAGTGCGGGTTGCTGGTTATTTTTCTTTTTCAGTCAGATGTTAACAAGACCTCCAGTCGAGAGGTATGTAGCATTTTTGGATTGGATGTTCATAAGTTGAAAGTTTTGGAGCCTTCATGAATACTAAAAGTCTATCCTTGTTTTCAATTGTTCAGTTGCATTTGTTCTCTCTTCTGCTGTCTAGCGAAATATATAAGGCGGTACATATATTACCATCAGGAGGGTAAAATTACTTATTTGTTCCTCTTGTGGTGAGTTGAAGTTTATTCAAGTAAAATTTATAATGCTGTAGATCTTTTGGCTGTATCTTTCGTGGCTGCTGTATTTTCACCGCTTGTTGGAATCAGATGATTCATTGCTGACAACCTAATTTTCAGCGACTTTGCTGGAATTAATTGTCGAATTAAAGCCGACAATGCTTTATATACCTTGTTCGCCTTATCTCGGAGACGGAGGAGGTATGCAGGAAGGACTCAGTTTCGGAACTCCTGGTCGTGGAGTGTCCTGTATTATAACGAGACAAGCTAAACCTCTTCACAATTGGTGATGGATGAACTGAATGGTTAACGAAATTGATTCATGGTCATTGGGAAGGAAGGAAGATGCTCACAAGGATATATCTATGGGGGTTGATTATCATAGCCCCAAGGGCGGACGTTGGTTGCCGGAGGATTCTCTATGGTTGAACGGTATCACTCGGGTTTTAATTTGTCTGGCAGTTCACTTGACACTTTCTGTCGACTCATGGGGTGCTCTGCTCATAACTTAGAAAACCTGAAGTCGCAAAGGTTGAGATATTTGCGGAGCTGCTTTGGTGGTGTTCAGCAGTCTGGAATTCTTTGAGATAGTTTATCTTCGCTGATCTCACCATGGCGCGTTAAAGCAATTCTTTAATCCAAGAATTATGGCGAACGGAGACCTTCTGTGAGTGTATGGTGCAAAAGACTGCTCAATTGTTGAAGTTGTGTATTAAATATCGATCCCTCTGGGAATTGGGATTCCCATATGCCTGTTTAGATCATCATCCATTCATGAGAGCTGCAACTGCAAGAAGCTTTTAGACCAATAAAAAAAAAAACTGCAAGAAGCCCAAAATCTGTAAATCCTATATGAAGGATGAAACTCGAATTAGCTCTACATGATTCCACCGTAGTAGCAAATTATTGAGGTGGGAAAGAACGCAAAAGACTCTTCAGACGGTGGGACAACGTGTTTTCCCTTTCAAATTTCCTAATTGAATGGCGTACTCGTTTTGCTGGTGGACCAGATTGGCAATACAAAATTGATCTTGACAGCAAGTAAACTTGTCTTGGAGGGAAATCGCACAGCCTTAGCTTTTTGCTTGTGTCTCATCTCATGGAGTGTTGTCTTTCGCTGAAAGCTGGATTCCTCGTTCGAACAAGGGTTTCTTGTTCTGCTTATGTAAAGGGATCGCTCCGCCGAAACCCTTGTTATGTGGATTGAGGTTAACAAATTTACAGCCTGACAGAGCAGAATTGCCTCCAGTTTTTTCCACTCGAGTTTTCTAATGAATTTTAGTTGGAAAGCTTCATGTGCAAAATGAAAGTGGAATTCTTAATTTGGTTGAATAATTTCGTTGTCACGCGCATGACAGTGCCTTTTACAATGTTCATTTTGCCCTCCTCTTTTAAAGGGTTCTCTGTGTCTTTCAATTTAAGACTTAATTTCAGCAATCTTGCTGAAAAACCAGAATTGCCCAGAATAGATCATCTGCTACTAATCTTTGGAGTATGAGACAAACATTCCTGATGTGCAAATTCTTCCTTGTCCATGGTAATGTTATTTCTTGTAAGCATGGGTAATGCTGTGTAAGCGCGCAAAGTTTTTATATGCTTAGCACGACAGCATTATTTTGTCGATGATTAGATGTTTCATGGAAGTTGTCTGAAGATGGGCAAGGCAACACTTCTAATGATGTAACGAACTGATGCAAGTAAGATCTGGAGAATTTATTGCGTCGCTTTCGCAAATCAATTTCTGTCTTCTGTTAACAGGGAAATAAAAAGGACAGTTAACAATTTGCAAGAAGCAGCCGGGCAAGAAACTTTCATGGCTTTTGGGAATTAATATAATATCTTTGACTTGCAAGGTTCGACAATGATCGTGCAAAGACCCAGGATTAGTTTAATCCTCTCTGTTAAACGAGAGGTTAGCTTGGGGAAACCGAGTTGCACATGCCTCTGGCAGATGAGATGTCAATTTTTCATTTTCTTAATGGATTCAGCACCTCAAGAAATAATTAATGAAGCCAAATGGGTGTTGCAGGACGAAGACAGGACAGTGAAACGAGGAGAGAATTGGAAGCAACTGGGTTTTTTTTATTTCCGCTTCTATTTTTCTTGGGGTAGTTTAGTTGGCTGTGTCTTGCATGCCTGATATTGATAAATAGTAGTACTGTGCTTGTGTAAAGTCGTTGCATACGACCGTTCAAAATAGCAAGCAACGTCTAAGTCTTGCCCATACAACGCTAAACTCGACTTTGATTTCAGGGAATTGTTTGCTAGAGCATTGCAATCTTGTAAGTCATTGAATAGTTTTTAGGTTGTGTAGTAATCCAAAGTAGGTTTTCCCACCTTGAATTAATTGCCGGTCCTCTTCTGTTTTTTTGGAGTTTCTTGGTCTTTGTAGCTAACATATTTTTTTTCCCTTTTGAGACTCTTAATAAATTACAGAAATCAATTAGCAGCTGAATCCATCTATGTTTCGATTTGTGTACCAGACGACAACTCTTCACCACCCTTCTGTTCACTAGCTCTGAGCGTGCGAAATGAGATCAGCAAGATAATAAACATTTGGCAATCCAGAGGAAAAGGCACATGGAGTTCACTTCAATTGTGTTTTGTTAATTGTGGTTTTGAGTCATTCCAACCTCTCCTCTTCTTCAGAATCTTTTGGTAAGTCTTGCAGCTTCTGATCGTGGCTCCCAAAACAGTTGGCTGAGACCGTTTACCGGAATTTTTCCGGATATTATTCTCACTTTCCAAGTTGCAGCATTAATGACATAATATGTTCCTTATTCTACATAGAGAGTTGCACCATCCATGAAATGATTCGTATTCTTTTATGAAGCGTGAACAGTAGTGGTTAAGCGACCTCATCATTAAGTTAGCACTTATGTATGAGCTGGTCTTCTTCCTCCATATTCTTACTTAACCCCTCAGCGAATTTCTTTAATTTGGTGTTTGTGGGTCGTTTTTGAGATTCTTATGGACACGTTCACGTAGTTCCACGACGTTTCCTTAAGAAAATACATATAAAAGAGAGATAAAAGAATGAAAGATGCTTCATGGGTCAGTTTGGGTCGGGAAGAAGCTCTTGTATTATATAAGAGCACATAAAGAGAAGATTTTCTTAGTCAGTGGGGTTTCATTTTCTTGATCATTTGTTGCTCTCACGTTTTATGGTATGAGAAAGGGCATTTGGCTGCAGTATTTTTTATCATTTACCCAGAAAAAGAAAAGGAAAAATTAAGATGCTGAGGATAAAGAAATGAAAGATTTGGAGTCCATATTCTCAAGATGAAGACTCCAACAAGAATAAAGCCATATCTTGAACCTTTAGAAGGAGTTAAAAATCTCAGCAATGCGTATATCAGTCATTTGATATCGTCGGGTCATAACTCATAATGTCAGAGTATCTTAAAGATTGGAGCTCTTGATGATTTCTATGATGTTCTGCAACATGTAGCTCTGCATTGTGTCTGCTTCATTGATTTTACTAGGAAATGCATTTCAAAATATCATGCTCTTACTTTTTTCCTTTTTCTTTCCCCCTTTGCCTTTTAAGATAGTTGGTGCTCTGCTCTGCTTTTAAGGTACCCTTATGAGCTTCAGTTCCACTGCACTTGTAATACCATGTAATTCTGGTCTCTATTGCTCATAAATTTGAAGGAAGTACCATCTGCTACAGAATCTAGACAAGATGGTGTAATTGACTGGTACAACTTTCAAGAACAGTTCAGGCAATCGATTTTTGGTGGAATTTTTTCTGGTGGGACATAAGATCAAATGGCTCAATCCACTAGATGCTTTCCCACTTTTTTCATTGAGCAGATTCGGTCTCTTTCTGATTCTGGACTATGTACTTGGTCATAATTGCGGAACGTGCCCAAAGACCAGAACTTCTGGGGTCCACAACCTTAAAAGCATGCCTCCTAACCTTCACTCGTTCTGTGCCAAAAGAAGAGGAACATTGGGCTCCTCTGTAATCTTCTTTAGTCACAGATTCTCCATCACCTGTCCATTTCTTCATTCAAAGTTGAAACCTTTCTAAACGATGCTTCCTCATTTACATTTCTTGGCCAGTGATCAACATTTAATGAAAAGCTCACCCTTAAGTCCACTTGCTCAACAACCAGCCCTTGCTTTTCAAACCCATATGACTATGTTGTTTTGCTTCATTGCAAATTTAATGTCGCTCAGACATATCTAATCATCGTCTGATGCAAATTGTGGAAAAGTCGCCTTCTCGAACAGCTTCAGTTTGGCTGGTCACCGGAGGCACAAGCTTATTCACTGTCAAGAAAAGGGTAATGTGAGAAATGTCGGATCATTAACCAGATAGGAGTTCATGGAGTTTGCCCTGGTTTAAATGTTCCTCTCCCCAACTGAAACCTTCATGATTTTTTGTGCAAGGGGTTGAGCTGCACCAATTAAAATAGTCACACTATTTTCTCATCCTATTTTTAATTTCTAACTCTTAACAATGTGGATCAAAAGAAAAAGGGTACAAAAGCAGAAGATAAAGAGAAATTTCTGCCTCTCAAACTTTATGGCTTGCTTTTAATCATAAGGTGTGTTGGAAAGTAGGGTTGGTGGGTATGGGACAATTTATTTTGTGGGGTCAACAGACTTCACTGTAATCATCCCATTGCCCATCTCATCTTTTAACTCCCAAGAAGAGAAAAACTTCTAGACATCAAAATTATCCAAACAGGCACTCAACAACCACAATCACATCACACCTCTCTGTCTGATTCTCACACAAGAATGACTCCTCTCTTCATCTTGCTGCAAGTTGCAGACTCGTAACTTAACTAACACAGGCTCTCAGAAGAGCAGAGGAATAATCAACATATTGAAAGAAAAAATTGTCCTCGACCTTTCTCCCGTAATCAATACTAACATACTCAAGACAAGAAATTAAATATCACCATTAGCATATGATTCATGACGCTGGACTTCAGACCAGGTCGAAACTTCTTTTGTTTTTTTTTTTTTTGGTCGTCTCTTAACTATTATATAAGTTGTTGATATCTCAGATGATCTGGCAGGAAAGAGAAAAGAAAGAGGCTTGATGTTTTCTCATTCCTGTTAAGCCTTCTATTCTATTCTTTAAGTCAAATAGGAAAGATATAAGCAGAGAGAGGGAGAGAGAGAGAGAGAGGGAGAGAGAGAGATTCCTATTAAATACATAGTGGCCCTGTCAGAAACCTGAATTTCTGGCCTTCCTTCTTGCTTATCTTCAGACTCCCATCTATATTTCGTCTTTTGAAAAATTAAAGAGAGAGCCCAGACAGATCAAAATCGCCTACCTTGTCCAGCCTTCAATCTCTCTCGCTCTCTCTGGGTCCAAAACAACAAGTGATTGAGGAAGAACCTATTTTGCAGTTTCCATTTTGTCCTGACCCTGTTTCTCACTTCGTTTCTCCTGAGATGAGAGATATAGTTTCTTGCTTCAGTGAGAATGCAGTAGGAGTTTCTCCATCTACTTGCTCCAGCTATTCCAACAATGCCTGCATCTCCCCAACTCTGATCCCTTCAGTCAGAAATGCAGTCATTTGTCTATACAAAACCACCATCTCATCACAAAAACACCTCCTCATCACAGTCACTTGGAGCAGAAGTCATATGGGTCAAGGCCTGACCGTAAACATTGGCGATGACCCATCCGCATCATTCAAGCTGCTCAACACCAATTCTCGGTTCCTCCGGAAAAAGAAGGGCACCAAAGTGATTGAATCCGCAAATTCGCACATCGAAGTCTTCTGGGATCTCTCTAATGCCAAGTATGATAGCGGACCAGAACCAGCCGAAGAGTTCTATGTGCTTGTCATGATTGACTCAGAATTAGGCCTTTTCCTCGGCGACATGGCTAAAGAAGCCGTGGCGAAGAAGTTCAAGACCGGTAACGTGGCTGCTAAATTCTCTCTCGTTTCGAGGAGAGAGCACTGTTCTGGCAATACCCTTTACAGCACAAAGGCTCAGTTCAGCGATACTGGGATTGTGCACGACATTTTAATCCGCTGCAGCAGCGAAAACGAAGGGTTTAAGCATCCGGTGTTGAGCGTTTACATCGATAAGAAGATGGTGATGAGAGTGAAGAGGTTGCAGTGGAATTTCAGGGGAAACCAGACGATTTTCACTGATGGTTTGCTGGTGGATTTGATGTGGGATGTGCATGACTGGTTCTTCAATCCAGCGTCAGGTTACGCGGTGTTCATGTTTAGGACAAGGAGTGGATTTGATAGCAGATTGTGGTTGGAGGAGAGGATGGACCAGAAAGACCAAGATAGGATTGAATTCTCCTTGTTGATTTATGCATGTAAGAGTCCCTGAAGGACTGAATTTTAGCTGAAAACATACACTGGTTTTCATTTGGCTCTTCTCTATTCTGATGTCTATAGATTTTTACATCTGGTTTTCTTTGTTTCTTGAAAATATTAGTACTTCGGATTCTTTTTGTCATACAAAGCTGGAAATGACTTGGTAAGAGGGTTGACATTTTTCAGAGTTGTGGAAAATTAAGTAAATTGCCAGTGAAATGATTCAAAGGTTATCCGCATCTCTCTTATCATGCCCTGCAAAATATAGGAATCTGATTGAGCTTGTCTAATAGTGTCAAATGTGAAGAAGTGCGATTGCATCAAAATTCAGAATAAGCACTAAAAAGGCAAAGCCAAGCGAAAAAATGCCAAAAATCTTTGACTATTCTTGTAAGATCTCAGTCCATATTTACCGAAAAGGCGTGGGCTTTTAGAAAGATTATAGATCTTCACCTCACTTGGTCATTCTCTCAGCTTGACCCTCCAAATTAGAATCTTTAGATGTTGTTTGAAGCACTTACTCTTCCTGGGTTGGTTGACTTCTCGTGGAAGGAGACTTTCAGAAGATCATAAACTGCGCAGACTGTATGCAAAATTGAATTTCTTCACTTGGTAGAAGAAGAGATTCAAATTCAAAGTCTTCCCCTTCCATTCAGTTCATACATTCTTCACATCTCTCTACTTCTGTTTACCTATCTTTAGAACCCTCTTCATAATGCTTCGGTTACTTCACCTGCAGCAGTTCGGGCTCTCGCCCGGACCGTGAATGAGCAGAAGTTGGACTGATCTGGAAACTGGACTCTTGAATGGAAAATTACCTGAGATTAGCACTTTCTTTTGGATTTTAAAGGATTCCTGAATAGCTGAGCTACTGACTAAAATCATGTAACGATTTAACCATACGCACATGTGCACTAATACAAGCACTAAATGGGCATAAGCTGTGTCTTGTTCAAGACCGTCTTAGCAACATCAAATTCGCCTGCTTGAATGCCCAAAGTCAACGGAGTGTAGAAGCTCCCTTTGCTATTTGTTGCTGGCAATCAAGCATTTGAGCTAGAATATTTCCTTGGAGGTCTAGGCTTTGGGCTACTGATACATTACTGGGCTCAAGTACCATGTCATATCAAGTGATGCACCTGCAACTCAAACCTGGCGCATTTAACATTGCTCGAAAAGGATATTGAAAAGACATGAATGGGTAGGCCAGTAAAATTACCGAGGTCACCATGTAGCCCCAACTTTGTGGAAGTCTCGTCGCTTTGAGAGCTGGGGAACCATACGGCAAGGGTAATACCCAAATGATCAATCACAAGTAGAAAACTCATCAGACTCTAGCCATCATCATCGCCTCGACTGACAGCGTAATCTAATAGACTAAAATTGACAATCAAGAGTTCAACCGTGAATGCTAATGTGTGACATAACTAAGTCAAGAATTGGTTAAGTGGTTAAGGGTTTGGAAAATTATTGCTAAAAGACTAAGGCAGGCCACGGATTCGAGTCCAATTGTGACCTTTGATTCGTGACACGTTTGCATTCCTAAGTAACCTAATTCGCAGCGGTGTTTATGACTTCCCTTTATCTATGTGTGGTATTGAATAGGACACGATACTCTTCACTAACTAGCGCTTTGCATTTCGACCAAACCAAGGAAGTGAATGCCTTTGAATTTTTCCTTCTATTCTTATTCGCACGAGTACCAGCAGTTACTACCCATCTTGAGCTTTTGGCATCACCAACGACCAAAAGTGAAAGCACGGGCTTCCCGATTCGATATCCACTCACGTGGCCAATTTTGTTTGAGACTCGAGGGACATGAAAGTTTGGTAGCCAAATATTGTTAGAGATATATTTATAAGATTCCGTATATTTCCCTTGATTGATCCTAATTAGTCGTAATTGATATTCCGCTACTTTAGGTAGCCATCATATAAAGCCTTTCAATAGAGCTCATGCACTCTTCATTTAATTACATTTCTCCCTTCTTTCATTACAATTTTCAACTTGGTATTAAAGTAGGAAATTTCGAGTTCAAATCTTTTTAGGCCCTTTATTTGCCTCCACATTATATATTTCTATGCTCAATACTAAGCCAAAGTCCAGCCTAAGCTCAAGGAAGAGTGTTAAAATATTTAAATACTAAATCACAACTTAAACTTTGAATGATGATATCACAAGTATCATACTTTTGTATGGCGCTCACTTGAGGGTTACAGCTTTTTTTTTTTGGATTACTTAAGTATTACATCGATGAAAAATCGTTTACTTGAGTGCCTATTTCGACCATTGATCAATGCCGAATTTGATGCCAAAGATAGGACCCCTTTTTCGAATCCCGCACTTGGTCTATAGTTGGTTGGCAGTCTTACATATGTCACTATTGTTTTTTGGTTGGCGAGGTGTATTCTTGGACTTTAGCGCTCCTCTTCTTGGCGGGCCCCTAATGGGCCCACTTGGGGAGACCCCATAAACCCATAAATCCTACTGTCCAAAGGAGGGGAGTTTTGAACTCCCCACCCAATGGCCAATGGGGCAAGCCCTCAATGGTTTATCTTACTATTACTAGACCTAACATTGTGGCTGCATTTGGTCGTTCGTATTTCTGGTCAGGATAGGATTGAATAGGATAGGATAAGAAATCTAGGGATTTGGCCATATCCTATCCACTGTTTGGTGAATTATGGATTTAAAGTCGGATATTCTTATATCCTATCCTATCCTGCGTTCGGTAGAAACTATATATCAATATAAACGACATATATACCTCTACGTGATGCTCATGAAATATTTCGATCTTATTACTATAAAAATAACATTCTTATACACAAATAAACTTGAAAATATGACATTTTATTAGATTTTCAAATTTCTTTGCAAAAAAAATGAAAATAGAAACAAATGAGACAAGAAAATTGTCATCATCATCTTTCTTCGAGCGTTTTTCCGCAAACAAATCATTCTTCAGCTTCTTCTTAGGAAGAGGCTTGACCGCACCCTTCTTCTTCTTCTTATTAACCGCCAGGCCACCCATTGATCTGCAAAAGCATCAAATACCAGGGTTTACACATAACAACGTCGGAAGAACATCTTAATGGGATAACAAAGATGGAACTCGAATGTGAAATAAAAAAGCCATCTTTTGACATCAACTGAAGCCGCGAAGAGCAAAGAGACAAGCTCCAAGTTACCAAACCTCAACTCCACCAAACCATAGAGCATCGCAAGCACAAAACAAACAATCGAAACAGCGAGATGGTGGGTTCCTTCATCGTCCGCAATCCCATTGTTTTTTAAAACAGACAAATCGAACAGAACTGAATCAGCAATTGCAAGGAAGAAGAGCGACCGATTCCTTCTCCACCGCGAACTAGATACCATTCGACGAACACGATGAACGCCATTGACGACGGTGCGAAACTGGAGAAGACAGTAACAATACCTGAGCTGAGCAGAGCAGAAGAAGAAGAAAAAGCGATGAAGAAGGTCGGAGCTTCTTTGATGTCGCCGACGAGATGCGGAAAAACGCTTCTTCCCTACAAGCTTCAACAGTATTTCTGCAGACGACCACCTGATCTCCTCCTCCTGCGGGTCCTTCCAGTTCAACATCTCGACGAGTCGCGTGGGTGAAAAGTGCGTGAATGAAGGGTAGGGTTTCTAAAAATTTGCTTTTATATGACAGATAGGAGAAATCCTATTCGACCTTATCTTACTCCCTCCCTTCGGATTTTTTATCCTGATTATATCCTCTCTATATCTGACATTATACTATCCGGGACACCTACCAAACATGGGATAGGATAAAACATATCTTATTCCGAGTTTTATACGGATGACCAAACGCAGCTTGTCCGTGCTGTTCATATTGTTAATCAATACATTGCCGCGCCATGTACGACTCATTTTGTTGTAGTCCTTCGAATTCTTTATTACACCACCAAAGCGTTATCTTTTATCTAAATTTAAGCTGATCACTTTTAAATCACCTTGACTTTGAGGGGATGCTAGAGATATATTTAGGAGATGCTATATATTTTTCTTGATTGGTCATGATTGATTATAATTGATATTTCAGAGAGTTGCGTTGACTTTGGCAAAGGATCAAGGAACGAAATTTATAAACGGTCTTTGCACGCGGAGGGTTTCGAAGTCTTTTCAACTTAACAAGGTAGACTAAAATTGATACGGTAAAAAACAGCTTTAAGCACCCCAAATTCACACTTCGCTTCGCTGATAATGAAATTCTACATAAGATTCAATAGTCGACATTGATCCATAGCTTTCTGGGTGAACTGTGAATAGGACATAATGCCTAAGAAATGTGGTTGTGGTCATGGGTTCGAGTCCAAATATAGCGGCCTCGCAAAAAGCGACGGTGGTAATTACCCGGTTGCGGTGATACGAATAGTTATGACCCGATGAAATTAATTGGAGCATTCGAAAAGTCGGAATACCCGGCGCACGCTCGCACGGGAGGGGGTGGATTTGCTACTTCACAAATTCGAGTTGAATTCCAGACTCGACCCTAGATTGGGCCTGACCCAATTGCTCTCACGAGAATTACGATAATGAACTACCTAATCATAGATCAAGACCCGGATTAAGCCTAATGAATCTCAAACCCCAAGTTCGAGCACTAGTCCGCTCGAGCCTACATACGAACATGATGATCTTGATTGCAACATATATATAATGACGTCATTATCAGAAATGCCACTATATCTGATTTATTATTATTTTGGGCCAAAATTCATTTGCCTTGTTTTGGGTAATTCCTCCCCCTAAAAAGCCTCGCTCCTCCTTGACCACCCCTTCGCGTTGCTCCCGTTGCACCATTTCAGCTCGTCCTCTGCATGCCCTCGTTCCGTTCCGCCCTTTTCGCGCCGAGAAAGACACTATATCAACCCCCGCCCCGTTATCTCGTCCTCCCGACCGCTCCTTCCGCCCTTCTCCGACCAAAAAGCCGACCATCATGTCTTGCTACAAGGGAAAATATCACGGTAAATTGCAAAGCCTCTTCTGTTCTTGAACTGCGTTGACACGCCGTGTAATTAGAGTTCTCGATCTAATTCCGTTCGCGCTTTGCAGACGAGCTCATCGCCAATGCCGCCTACATCGGCACTCCGGGCAAGGGGATCCTCGCCGCCGACGAGTCCACCGGCACCATCGGCAAGCGGTTCGTGGCCATTGACGTGGAGAACGTGGAGACCAACCGCCGCACTTACCGCGAGCTCCTCTTCTGCACCCCCGGAGCCCTCCAGTACCTGAGCGGCACCATCCTCTTCGAGGAGACCCTCTTCCAGAAGACCGCCGACGGGAAGCCCTTCGTCGAAGTCCTCCAGGAGGGCGGCGTGCTGCCCGGCATCAAGGTCGACAAGGGCACCGTCGAGCTCGCCGGGACCAATGGCGAGACCACCACTCAGGGACTCGACGGCCTTGCGCAGCGCTGCCAGCAGTACTACGCCGCCGGAGCTCGCTTTGCCAAGTGGCGCGCTGTCCTGAAGATCGGCGCCACCGAGCCCAGTCAGCTCGCGATCAACGAGAACGCCAATGGATTGGCTCGCTACGCCATCATCTGCCAGGAGAACGGCCTGGTCCCGATCGTCGAGCCAGAGATCCTTGTTGACGGCGACCACGACATAGACCGCAGCGCCGACGTGACAGAGCGCGTGCTCGCGGCCTGCTACAAGGCGCTCAACGATCACCACGTGCTCCTGGAAGGTACGCTCCTGAAGCCGAACATGGTGACTCCGGGATCGGATTCCGCCAAGGTGCCACCGGAGGTGGTGGCGGAGTACACCGTGAGGGCTCTGCAGCGGACGGTGCCTCCTGCGGTCCCGGCGATCGTGTTCCTCTCCGGAGGGCAGAGCGAGGAGGAGGCGACGGTGCATCTTAATGCGATGAACAAAATTGAAGGTCGTTCTTTTTAAGCATAATTGACGAGCCCAAATGGAATTATGACCACCATCTTTAAGTTTGTGCTTAACTAATGGGGAATTTCTCTCTTTGGCATTCCATCGAACAGGTAAAAAGCCATGGACGCTTACGTTCTCCTATGGAAGAGCGCTTCAGCAGAGCACGCTGAAGGCGTGGGCGGGGAAGGAGGAGAACGTGGAGAAAGCGAGGGAGGCTTTTCTGGTGAGGTGCAAGGCCAACTCTGAGGCTACTTTGGGGACTTACAGCGGCGATGCCGGTTTGGCCGAAGGCGCTTCGGAGAGTCTCCATGTGAAGGATTACAAGTATTGAGTACCGAGCACGAGTGGTTTTATTGCTTCTTTTTGTTCGTTCTGTTCTTAATAGTTGCTGAGAGCATGGCACAAACACTGACTGTCGGGCAAGCAGATCATAATCAATTGTCCAATTTTTGTTTTCTGATGAATTGCATCTCATGGTGAGTTTCCATAGAACAGCCCCCTGTAAGAATTGGCGTTTCTATATAAAGATATATAAACCTGGGCATATTTTTGAAGGTCTGCTGTAACACCATGGGCATGGTGTCTGAGTGGCAAAACTAGCCCCCATTCTCAGATACTAAATCAATTGATGAGATTAAGCTCTTGAGTTCTTTTCTACACTCATTTCACTCACCGAAAGACCTCCAACTTTCAGATGCAAGTTACCACCATGAAACTTCGATTAAATGTACTTGGCATTGAGATTGTAACGAGATAGCTGTTGGACCAAGAGGAGAAGGTTTCCGACTTCCATTTGGGTTCCCTCTAGAAATGGAGGTATTTGCATTTTGCAACTGGACTATCACTTTATAACGATCTCTTATTATTTTGGATAAAGGTGCAGGCTGCTTCTTTTCTCCTGTACATCTTCAGAAGAAAATTATGTTATGGCAGATAGGATCTTCAGAAAGGGATACTCAGGATCAAATGAGCGCCTTATTCACCTGATAGCTGATCTAGCCTCTATGCAAAAGAATTAAGTAAAACTGATTGAAAAGGAGAAATTAAGTCTCTCTTCCTATGAAGCTGCATTGCTTATGGCAGATAAAGCAACAGCCAAAGGTTGAGCATAAACAAGGGCACAAACACGCCACTATAGATCAATGGAAAGTAGTGACTCTGCTGGGGGGCAAGAAAAAGCGTTAAGAATGAGCAGGACTCGCCTCTCGAAAGACTTGACAGCATCTATTCCCAAAACCAACTTTTCCATTCCCTGCAATTGTCTTCCACTGCTACACCATCTCGGAAATTGATTATCTCCAAGTGCTTGAATTCTCCCATGACCATTCAAATCGTTAATGCAATTTGTCTCTGAAGCACGAATTCATATGCCTATTTCAGGTATAATCACATTAGCTTTCGACTCTCCTATTTGTCCACTGTCAGGGTTTACCATTTCAATGCCCTTTTGTTGGCCATTTCTAGGCACAAGTTTCTCCATTTTTGGAAAGCATCTTGGCAACCTTCTTCTTCATTTCCCTTTCCATTTCAATGATTGTTGAATTGTAGATGTAGAAGCCACTCACTGAATCTGTTTAACCTTTGACCAAAAAAAAAAATCTGTTTGACCTTGGTGGCAACTGCTGACTTAAAAAGTTACTCTGCCGTCATATATTGATTAACGGATTGGAATGTAAGATTATAGAAATCCCAGTGAGCAATTTCCTGTTCAAGCGCAAGTCTCTATCGGCTATGATTTGACAAGCACGGGTCCGGTGGCTATTCTTTTGAAATTTGTCCAGGGACCACCTTCTTTTCACCAATTAATTCATCACATGACAGATCTTCCCTTTGCTAGCTTGTGTGTATAGAACGGTTATTTGAAACTTGAGCGTCTTTTTCCTTCTATACCTATTTGAATGCCAATTGTTGTGCTTTCTTCGTGACCTTCCATGTAACGCGCTTTCAGCTGTACATGGATCTCACATCGTCGCTTATATATAGGAATCTTACTTAGAGGTACCCTCTCTTGAGTTATGTGAATTTGATATGTAGAGCGATTCCCGTTCTGAGGCTGAATTCCATAGTTTCACTGTGAACTGCATAAAAGATATAGTCTCTAACTATTAATGCTTGGAGCTGGATATAGCCATTTGATGAAATATGTCAATATCAGATGAGAATCACTTAATATGGTTGTAGCTGAAGTGACTACATTTCAGGGCCTGTTAAGTTGTTAGGCAGGACCAAATTTTCAATAATTTAGAGATCAGTAATTTCAATGCACGTATTAAAAGCATGTCCATCTTTATGGGTTGAACGCTGTATAAGAACTACTTTTTTCCTTCGGACTGAATACATAAAGGGGAGAACTCTACCACAAGTGGGGAATTATTCAACATAACAGCATGGATGGCCGACGATGGACGGCTCTGTTCCTCGCACTTTCCTCTTTCAAGAAGAGAAGGTGCAGATTTTACCTTGGCTTTTGGCAATAGCTAAGCCTGCTCTATTCGGCCTGTTGATGAAATTACTGCCCACTTTAGATTGGCTATGTTGAATTTCGCCCTCTTATTCTTTTTTCTTGCAAATCGGAAACATTTGATTTGAAGGAGGCTTAGCATAGGACTGGAAAGACAGGGTGGGAGAGCTGACAGTCTATCTTGGTTGATCACTGACAAAAAGATCATCGCATTTAGAGCAACAACTTTATTGTCACTAGCACAAGTGGTCAAACATGAATCCGAACTTGCAACAAATATCATAATCACAGCTGAGCTTTGATATTCTGCGCTGCAAATTGCTTCTTTAAATACAGTATTGCATTTTGTATAACAAACATCACTAGTTATTTGGAAGGAGGATTATGATATTGATAAACTGCATAGAAAGACTGAATCATGGTAAGCAGCAGAATCATCACAGCTGCCACGGCCGACATGAAGGACCATGGAGTGCTGAAGTATGTGTGCTTGAGTCCAGCCAATCGGACATGCCAATCATTCTGATAAAACTTATTCACTTCCACAAAGACCTTGGACAAATAGCTCCTGTGAATGTCGAACACCACATCTTTCCCAACATTATTGAAGAAACGGGCAACTTCCTTGTCTGTCCCAAAATAATTCTCAACAATCTTGTGGTCGCCGAGGAACCCAGCATCAGCAGGCGTATTAATAAGACACCCCATAAAAGTAACATAGGTTGTGATGTGCTCGGTGGAATGGCAATAGCACTGCTCAAAAGCAACAAAATTGAGGAACAAAGAGCTCCAGAAGTCGTCAATAGTCAAGACAGGAATCTCGAGGATGCCATTTCTAAATTTGATGTCCAAGATGCTGTGAGTCTTCCTTGGCCTGAACTTGACTCCGGCTTGATTGAGCTTCTTCGCAGATTGAATCAGGTGAAGGAATCTCAGCGACCTTACTTCCTCCTGGCAATCGGGGTCCTTGGGGATATAGCTCATGCGGAACAAGTCAAGCAAATGCTTTCCTTCTTTATCGTAGTACTTCTCCAACGCAGGGACCGGTCTTTGCACCATGTAGTTGAAGAACCCCAAGGCAAGCTTGGCCAAGGAGGGGCCACCATTTTCGGATCCAACAGACAGATCAAATAACTTCTGCAGAACAAAGTAAGGAATTTGGTTCTCAAGCCGGAGGAGATCCCTCATTAAGGACGGCAAAATCCAAGCCATAGTGACTAAAGGGTCGTTGGGATCGGCCTGGACTATCCTTCCGACTTTGCAGAACAGCTCGATAATGAAGCAACCATCGAGCACCATCATCCAGATAAGGTCCTGGCCATTGAATTCCAAGGTCTCCGAATAGCTCTCCCGGATCTTCTCCTCCATTGGAGCTACCGCCACAAATAAGTCCTTGAGCACAACTCTCCTGCTCTCCGCCTGCAATAGGAGATCGCTCAGGAACCGCCTTTTGTGCTCCTGGATCATCTGGTACTGCGGCTTCCCATGGTGGAAGGGACCGATGGAGACGATATGAGGCTGGTAGGCCTTCTCATTGATCTCAGATAGGCTCTGAGGGACTCTGAAGATGCAACAAGAATCTCTTCCTGCTGAACTGTTTAAGAGCCTTGGCAATTCTTGCATTGTCCCTTCCAATTCTGATAAGAAACTCGGGTCGATATGGACGACGTGATGAACGGAGCTTCCATTCTCTGTGCTGTGGTTGCTGCGGGAGTCTGAAGCTCTGGACATCTGAGCTTAATTGCCAAAAACTATGCTATTTTGGGTAGATTCAATCTTGGGGATGAGGAAGCTTTGGCTTTGGCCTCTCTTTTGTTCCTGCCCAGGAAAGAGTAGGCCATACTACCTGGAAATAATGGTAGAGAAAGACTAATCTTTGTATTTTTTTTTTGGCAGTCAATTAGGGAGACGAAGGCTAAAGTTTCTGGACTCGTTGAAGAAAGCCATACACGGTACACGGTGAGGGAATGGGGCCGACACGTAAGGTGATTATGGCATTATTGGGTTCCTTGCAGCTTGGTTTTCACGGGTCACACTCGGGCATTGAGCTCCGCTTGCACGTAGACTTTGTTGTACCGGCCTTCTGAATTTCCCTTCCTTTTCCTTTCAAATTCACATGAAGTCGCCTAGCGCTTGATATGGTTCACCGTCGTTTCCAGCTCATTTCGACGAACTTTCGGCGGAAAATCATTCGAACCCTACTTATTATATGCAAAGATTGGATAATTCAACTGTGAATTTTGATAATAGTAAACTTTGTCATTGAGGAAATCAGTGATCCTTGTAATATTCCGCAATGGAAATGCCAAGAAAGGAATCGAACTCGACGTGCATTATGGAAATGAGGTCCTTGTCAACTCTAAAAGTAAAAATATTGGAGTGCAAGTACTAGTAACTAAATATTTCAGAAATCACACTGCCCGTGGAGTTTGGAGGGATGTGCATTTAATATTTGCGCCATTTTATTTTTTGATTTTGATGGCCATTATCCGGCTTTTTCTACCGTTTCTTTGAATAAACCAACACGTCTCATCAGTCCAAGCACGTTTCGTCAGACGGTGCAATATATTACCAATATATGAGCAAGGATTTCTAAGGAGTTTGCTGCTAAAATGGGATCGGATCCTAGCTACCTGAAGGAATCACCATAAAGTAGAGTCTTCGGGTTAATTAGGCAGTAGAGATAGAAATTCCTATATGTAGGGCAGGCTTTCAAGATAGAGAGAGATGCACTACACTATTTGGCCTTGATTTTGTTAGGCGATGCATGAACGGAGTAAAGAAGAGTTGTACCGAAGACTTTCTATTTTGTTAGCATACAACACAGTATAGCCTGGTGCTTCGGCTTACTCACCATCTAGTATAGCTTTAGTGAGAGTTGAGTTGCGAAATCGAAACGAGCCAATATTATGAATGTTCTTGTATTGTGTGAATAAGAATAGTAACGTAAACCAACTATCAAAATATATCATAACTATCAAAATATATGTGCATCCATATATTTATAAAATAGTAAGTTGATTTCAAATCAAGGTTTCCATAAAGCACACAACGAATGTATATATCTCATAATTTAGATAAACCCAACAACTATCATTAGACCTGTATATTGTCTCAAACCATACCCAAATCCCAACTACCAAAAATTCATGTCGATAGATCTCTTGTTCTACTTGTCGCTAACTGAAAAAGATGTATGATTTATGGTATGAGCAACACAGCTTCGTAAGTAGTATAAATCTTTTATAACCGGATTGAACATCCATTGTGTATATTTATAAAATAATACCACATTTCATTTATCCCAAGTTTAGTATATAGCATGACGAGTTATATCACTTAACATAACTATAATCATATAGTAAATACTCATTTGATCGATAATATCAAAGCAAATATCAATGACTAGTCTATTGATCAATCTAATCAAATCACATATCCATTGTCTAGTGCTCAAAATCCATTGATTAGTATAGTGCTCAATGTCTAACTATGGTCACATTTAACGCCCGCGACAAAGATGACTAATAATATTCCCTTTGACTAGATTTCCACTTATATTGATGATGGCTCGGCTCACAAGGATGTCTTGATAATAGCATGCATACCCACAAACCCATTAATGGGTTCAAAACACAATGATACTAAAAATCAAACACTAAACCATTCTCCAATAAATTACAAATCAAATCAAATCCAAAATCCTTCTCATAAATCGGTTTCACAGACCAAAATATATAATCTTTCACAAATTAAATAAAATACATTTCGTATGGTTTTTCTCAAACCATTTCAAAATTCATTTCATAAACTAGGTTTACGAATCAATATGTATAGCATTTCGCAACACCTTGCATCATTTCTCAAACATTCACAAATAATCAAAAAATAGTAAACGCTCGATCAAGGTTTTACACAACAAACATGCTATAACTCATAATATGTCGAATCCCCTATATTTTCAAAACATGAGTATACAAATTCATCGAACCACTCACCGGGAAAAGTTTAAATCAAACCACGAAGGTTATCTCAAGTCAACGAACTCGAAATCCTATTAATTAAGAGGAAAATGACATCAAAAATCAAGTAACAAGATATTTTAACTACTATTCGACTAAACTTCAACTTATTCGGCAACAAAACAACTCCTACATGCCGACAAAGAAACTCGCTCATGGCAGACATTCGATGTTATCCACTACGCATTGTTTGCATGCAAAATTTTCAAAATTCGTTTTGATCAATTCGCAACTCAAAATCGACTTCTATAAAACCTCACGGATCCATAACACCCTAAACTATCATTTCCATAAAACTTCACATCTTATCGATTCCTAATTGAAAACTCAAAATTTACATACTTTCGAATTTATAGCTTAATTCTGAAAAATCCCCCGAAAAGATTAATAAATGGTTGAAAACCTTATCAGACACTGTGAAACGGAGTTAATCCGACTCGTTGGGATTAATGGGCCTTGGGCTGGGCCCATTTATTACATTTTTTACAACCGTTTCCACACGTGTTTCTGGCTTCACTGACCTCAGTCCATTCGAATAAAAGAACAAACTCTCTCTGCTGTTCCTCGACGAGCCTGATGATGACTCGATTCCGTGTAGAATGTCTTCCACCACTGCACCCTTCTTTGAACTTAATTATTACCAAGTGCTTGAATTCTCCCCTGGCCATTCAAATCATGATTGCAATTTGTCTCCGAGGTGGGAATTTACGTACCTATTCTACCTATTTCGGATATAATCATATTAGCTTTCAACACTCCCATCTGTTGGCCGTCAGAGTCTGACCCATTTCAATACCCTTTTGTTGGCTGTTTCCAGCCACAAGTTCCTCCATCGTTGGAAGCATGTTGGCAATCTTCTTCTTCATCTCCTTTTCCAGAATTTATGACATGTTAATCATCGTTGACTTGTAGATGAAGGAGCCACTTACTGAATCTGTCTGACCTCGGTGAGCAACTGCCGACCCGAAAAGTTGCTCTGCTGATGTGAAAAAGCGTTTCAAGGTTAATGTATCGGAAGGTACGGTTATAGATCCCAAGGAGCAGCTTCCTGTTCAAGCGCAAAAAACAAAAAAATGTTCGATGCCTTCTTATCACCAATTAATTAATTCATCCAATGGCAGATCTTTTCCTTGCTAGCTTTTCTGTAATAGATAGAATCGTCATTCGAACATTGATTGTCTTTTTCCTTCTATACCTATTTGGATGCCTATTGTTACGCTTTTTCTTCGTGTCCTTCCGTGGGATGTATTTCAGTTGTACATGGATCTTGCATCATCACTTTATTATGAGGAAACTTAACTAGACTTACGCTCTCTTGAGTTATGTGAATTTTGATATATCAAGCGATTAGTTCTGAGGCTGAATTCTACAGCTTCACGGTGCACTACAGAGCAGATATAGTCTCTAATTATTAATGCTCGGAGCTGGTATTCATCATGGTTTATTGAAACTTATTAAAATCAGATGAGAATCACTTATCATGGTTATAGCAGAAGTGATCACTTTTCCAGGCCTGTCAAATTATTAGAAAGAACCAAAATTTTCAATATCTTAGGGGTCAGTAATTTCAATGCGGGGTTTAAAAGAATGTCCATCTTCATGGGTCTAACGCTGTATAAGAACTACTTTTTTCCTTTTGACTGGAAACGTAAGTGGGGAGAAGTCTACCACGATTGGGGAATCATTCAAGATGAGAACATGGATGGTCAACGATGGACGGCTCTGTGCTTCGCACTTTCCTCTTTCAAGAAGAGAAGGTACAGATTTTACCTTGGCTTTTGGCAATAGCTGAGCTCCCTCCATTCAGCCTGTTGATGAAATCACAGCCCACTTCAGATGGGTTGTGTTGAATTTCGCTCTCTTAGTCTTTCTTTTTCTTGTGAATCGGAAACATTAGATTTGAATTAGGCTTTGCATAGGACTAGAAAGACCCAGTTGGAGAGATGACGATTTATCTTGGTTGATCACTGACAAAAGATTGTTGCGTTTAGAGCCACGATTTTATTCTCGCTGCACAAATTCGTTGGACAACTAGCGAGTTTGAGTCGTTTACGATATGGTATCTTACAAGTGGTCAAACATAAATCCGAACTCACGACAAATTTCATAATCACATCTGAGCTTTGATATTCTGATCTACAAATTTCAAGTGTGGTATTGCATTTTGTATAGCAAACATCGCTAATGATTTTTGGGAGGATTATGATATGCATAAGCTGCATAGAAAGACTGAATCATGGTAAGCAGCAGAAGCACCACAGCTGCAACAGCTGACATGAAGGACCATGGAGTGTCGAAGTATTTGTGCCTGAACCCAGCCCATCGGATATGCCAATCATTCTGACAATACTCGTTCACTTCTTCAAAGACCTTGGACAAATAGCTCCTGTGAATATCAAACACCACGTCTTTCCTAACATTATTGAAGAAACGGGCAACTTCCTCGTCTGTCCCAAAATAATTCTCGATGATCTTGTGGTCGCGGAGGAACCCAGCATCAGCAGGCGTATTGATGAGACACCCCATAAGTGTAGCATAGGTTGTGATGAACTTGGTGGAATGGCGATAGCACTGCTCAAAAGCATCAAAATTGAGGAACAAAAAACTCCAGAAGTCGTCAATTGTCAAGACTGGAATCTCGAGGATGCCATTTTTGAATTTGACGTCCAAGATGCTGGGAGCCTTCCTCGGCTTGAACAGGACTCCAGCTTGATTGAGCTTCTTCGCACACTGAATCAGGCGAAGGACTCTGCTTGGCTTCCTTTCTTCCTCCTGGCAATCGGGGATATAGCTCTTGCGGAACAAATCAAGCAAATGCTTGCCTTCGTCATTGTAGTACCTCTCCAACACATGTACCGGTCTCTGCACCATGTAGTTGAAGAACCCCAAGGCAAGCTTGGCCAAGGAGGGGCCACCATTTTCGGATCCAACAGACAGATCAAATAAACTCTGCAGAACGAAATAAGGAATTTGGTTCTCAAGCCGGAGGAGATCCCTCATTAAGGACGGCAAAATCCAAGCCATAGTGACTAAAGGGTCGTTGGGATCGGCCGGGACTATCCTTCCGACTTTGCAGAACAGCTCGATAATGAAGCAACCATCGAGCACCATCATCCAGATAAGGTCCTGGCCATTGAATTCCAAGGTCTCCGAATAGCTCTCCCGGATCTTCTCCTCCATTGGAGCTACCGCCTCGAATAAGTCCTCTAGCACAACTCTCCTGTTCTCCGCCTGCGATAGGAGATCGCTCAGGAACCGCCTTTTGTGCTCCTGGATCATCTGGTACTGCGGCTTCCCATGGTGGAAGGGACCGATGGAGACGATATGAGGCTGGTAGGCCTTCTCATTGATCTCAGATAGGCTCTGAGGGACTCTGAAGATGCAACAAGAATCTCTTCCTGCTGAACTGTTTAAGAGCCTTGGCAATTCTTGCATTGTCCCTTTCAATTCTGATAAGAAACTCGGGTCGATATGGACGACGTGATGAACGGAGCTTCCATTCTCTGTGCTGTGGTTGCTGCGGGAGTCTGAAGCTCTGGACATCTGAGCTTAATTGCCAAAAACTATGCTATTTTGGGTAGATTCAATCTTGGGGATGAGGAAGCTTTGGCTTTGGCCTCTCTTTTGTTCCTGCCCAGGAAAGAGTAGGCCATACTACCTGGAAATAATGGTAGAGAAAGACTAATCTTTGTATTTTTTTTTTGGCAGTCAATTAGGGAGACGAAGGCTAAAGTTTCTGGACTCGTTGAAGAAAGCCATACACGGTACACGGTGAGGGAATGGGGCCGACACGTAAGGTGATTATGGCATTATTGGGTTCCTCGCAGCTTCGTTTTCACAGATCACAGCTCGGGCATTGAGCTCCCCTTGCACGTAGACTTTGTTGTACCGGCCTTCTGGATTTCCCTTCCTTTTCCTTTCAAATTCGCGTGAAGTCGCCTAGCGCTTGATATGGGTCACCGTCGTTTCCAGCTCGTTTCGACGAACTTTCGGCGGAAAATTGTTCAAACCCTACTTATTATATGCGAAGATTGGATGATTCAACGGTGAATTTTGATAATAGCAAACTTTGTCATTGAGGAAATCAGTGATCCTTGTAATATTCCGCAATGGAAATGCCAAGAAAGGAATCGAACTCGACGTGTATTATGTGGAGTTTGGAGGGATGTGCATTTAATATTTGCGCTATTTTATTTTTTGATTTTGATGGCCATTATCCGGCTTTTTCTACCGTTTCTTTGAATAAACCAACACGTCTCATCAGTCCAAGCACGTTTCGTCAGACGGTGCAATATATTGCCAATATATGAGCAAGGATTTCTAAGGAGTTTGCTGCTAAAATGGGATCGGATCCTAGCTACCTGAAGGAATCACCATAAAGTAGAGTCTTCGGGTTAATTAGGCAGTAGAGATAGAAATTCCTATATGTAGGGCAGGCTTTCAAGATAGAGAGAGATGCACTACACTACTTGACCTTGATTTTGTTAGGAGAGGCATGAACGGAGTAAAGAAGAGTTGTACCGAAGACTTTGTATTTTGTTAGCATACAACACAGTATAGCCTGGCGCTTTGGCTGGCTTACCATCTAGTATAGCTTTAGTGAGAGTTGAGTTGCGAAATCGAAACGAGCCAATATTATGAATGTTCTTGGATTGTGTGAATAAGAATAGTAACGTAAACCAACCACCCACCTGGGTGGCGCTGCTGGAGCGCGCACTCTTCCTCTCGCAAAAGGTTGAGTGTTCGAATCCCGGGCGCCGCAGGGTGACTTAACTGGTGGCACGTGTGTGGTGGCTAGCACGTGTCGCCCCCAGGGTTTACTCTCCGGCTGACGGCCGTGCAGGGGTTCCCTGGGTTATCAAAAAAAAAAAATAATAATAACGTAAACCAACTGTCAAAATATATCATAACTATCAAAATATATGTGCATCCATATATTTATAAAATAGTAAGTTGATTTCAAATCAAGGTTTCCATAATGCACACAATGAATGTATACATCTCATAACTTAGTTAAACCTAACAACTATCGTTAGACATGTATATTGTCTCAAACAATACCCAAATCCCAACTACTAAAAATTCATGTCGATAGCTCTCTTGTTCTACTTGCCGCTAACTAAAAAGGATGTATGATTTATGGTATGAGCAACACAGCTTCGTAAGTAGTACAAATCTCTTCTAACCAGATCGAGCATCCATTTTGCATATTTATAAAATAATACCACATTTCATTTATCTCGAGTCTAGTATATAACATGTTTACAAAATCAAAATGAGTTATATCACTTGACATAACTATAATCATATAGTAAATACTCATTTGATCGATAATATCAAAGCAAATATCAATGACTAGTCTATTGATTAATCTAATCAAATCACATATCAATTGTCTAGCGCTCAAAATCCATTGATTAGTATAGTGCTCAATATCTAACTATAATCACGTTTAACGCCCGTGACAAAGATGACTAATATTCCCTTCGGCTAGATTTCCACTTATATTGATGATGGCTCGGCTCACAAGGATATCTTGATAATAGTATGTATACCCACAAACCCATTAATGGGTTCAAAACACAGTGATACTAAAAATCAAACACTAAACCATTCTCGAATAAATTACAAATCAAATCAAATCCAAAATCCTTCTCATAAATTAGTTTCATAGATCAAAACATGTAATCTTTCACAAATTAAATAATATACATTTCATATGGTTTTTCTCAAACCATTTCAAAATTCATTTCATAAACTAGGTTTACAAATCAATAAGTATAACATTTCGCATCACCTTGCATTGTTTCTCAAACATTCACAAATAATCAAAAAATAGTAAATACTCGATCAATGTTTTATACAACAAACATGCTATAACTCATAATATGTCGAATCCCCTATATTTTCAAAACATGAGTTTACGAATTCATTGAACCACTCATCAGGAAAAGTTTAAATCAAACCGCGAAGGTTATCTCAAGCCAATGAACTCGAAATCCTATTAATTAAGCAGAAAACCATATCCAAAATCAAGTAAAAAGATATCTTAACTACTACTCCACTAAACTATAACTTATTCGGCAACAAAACAACTCCTACATGCTAACAAAGAAACTCGCTCGTGGCGAACATTCAATGTTGTCCACTATGCATTGTTTGCGTGCAAAATTTTCAAAATTCATTTTGATCAATTCGCAACTCGAAATCGACTTCTATAAAATTTTACGGATCCATAACACTCTAAACTATCATTTCCATAAAACTTCACATCTTCATGATTCTTAATTGAAAATTCAAAATTTACATACTTTCGAATTTATAGCCTAATTTCGAAAAATCCCCCGAAAAGATTAATAAATGGTTGAAAACATTATGAGGCGCTGTGAAACGGAGTTAATCCGACTTATTGGGATTAATGGGCCTTGGGCTGGGCCCGTTTATTAAACTTTTGACAACCGTTTCCAACAACGTGTTTCTGGTTTCACAGACCTCAGTCCCATTCGAAGAAAAGAACAAACTCTCTCTGCAGTTCCTCGACGAGCCTGATGATGACTCGATTCCCTGCAGAAAGTCTTCCACCACTACGCACTGCTTTGAACTTAATTATTACCAAGTGCTTGAATTCTCCCCTGGCCGTTCAAATCATGATTGCAATTTGTCTCCGAGGTGCGAATTTATGTACCTATTCTACCTATTTCGGATATAATCATATTAGCTTTCAACACTCCTATATGTTGGCCGTCAGAGTGACTCATTTCAATACCCTTTTGTTGGCTGTTTCTAGCCAGAAGTTCCTCCATCGTTGGAAGCATGTTGGCAGTCTTCTTCTTCATCTCCCTTTCCAGAATTTATGACATGTTAATCATCGTTGACTTGTAGATGAAGGAGCCACTTACTGAATCTGTCTGACCTCGGTGGGCAACTGCCGACCCGAAAAGTTGCTCTACTGATGTGAAAAAGCATTTCAAGGTTAATGTATCGGAAGGTACGGTTATAGATCCCAAGGAGCAGCTTCCTGTTCAAGCGCAAAAAACAAAAAAATGTTCGATGCCTTCTTATCACCAATTAATTAATTCATCCAATGGCAGATCTTTTCTTTGCTAGCTTTTCTGTAATAGATAGAGTGGTCATTTGAACATTGATCGTCTTTTTCCTTCTATACCTATTTGGATGCCTATTGTTACGCTTATTCTTCGTGTCCTTCCGTGGGATGTATTTCAGCTGTACATGGATCTTGCATCATCACTTTATTATGAGGAATCTTAACTAGACTTACGCTCTCTTGAGTTATGTGAATTTTGATATGTGGAGCGATTAGTTCTGAGGCTGAATTCTACAGCTTCACGGTGTACTGCAGAGAAGATATTGTCTCTAATTATTAATGCTTGGAGCTGGTATTCATCATGGTTTATTGAAGCTTGTTAAAATCATGTGAGAATCACTTATCATGGTTATAGCAGAAGTGACTACTTTTCCAGGTCTGTCAAATTATTAGAAAGAACCAAAATTTTCAATATCTTAGGGGTCAGTAACTTCATTGTAGGGTTTAAAAGCATGTCCATCTACATGGGTCTAACGCTGTATAAGAACTACTTTTTCCTTTTGACTGGAAACGTAAGTGGGGAGAAGTCTACCACGATTGGAGAATCATTCAAGATGACAACATGAGTGGTCAACGATGGATGGCTCTGTCCTTCGCACTTTCCTCTTGCAAGAAGAGAAGGTACAGATTTTACCTTGGCTTTTGGCAATTGCTGAGCTCCCTCCATTCAGCCTGTTGATGAAATCACAGCCCACTTCAGATGGGTTGTGTTGAATTTCGCTCTCTTAGTCTTTCTTTTTCTTGTGAATCGGAAACGTTAGATTTGATTTAGGCTTTGCATAGAACTAGAAAGACCCTGTTGGAGAGCTGACGATTTATCTTGGTTGATCACTGACAAAAAATTGTTGCGTTTAGAGCCTCGACTTTATTCTCGCTGCACAAATTCGTTGGATAGCTAGCGAGTTAGAGTCATTTATGATCTGGTTTCTTACAAGTGGTCAGACATAAATCCGAACTCACGACAAATTTCATAATCACATCTGAGCTTTGATATTCTGATCTACAAATTTCAAGTGTGGTATTGCATTTTGTATAGCAAACATCACTAATGATTTTTGGGAGGATTTTGATATGCAAAAACTGCAAAGAAAGCCTGAATCATGGTAAGCAGCAGAAGCACCACAGCTGCAACAGCTGACATGAAGGACCATGGAGTGTCGAAGTACTTGTGCCTGAACCCAGCCCATCGGACATGCCAATCATTCTGATAATACTCGTTCACTTCCTCAAGGACCTTGGACAAATAGCTCCTGTGAATATCAAACACCACATCTTTCCCAACATTATTGAAGAAACGGGCAACTTCCTTGTCTGTCCCAAAATAATTCTCGATGATCTTGTGGTCGCGGAGGAACCCAGCATCAGCAGGCGTATTAATGAGACACCCCATAAGAGTAGCATAGGTTGTGACGTACTTGGTGGAATGGCGATAGCACTGCTCAAAAGCAACAAAATTGAGGAACAAAGAACTCCAGAAGTCGTCCATAGTCAAGACTGGAATCTCGAGGACGCCATTTTTGAATTTGATGTCCAAGATGCTGTGAGTCTTCCTCGGCTTGAACCGGACTCCGGCTTGATTGAGCTTCTTTGCACACTGAATCAGGTGAAGGAATCTGCTTGGCCTCCTTACTTCCTCCTCGCAATCGGGGATATAGCTCATGAGGAACAAATCAAGCAAATGCACGCCTTTTTTCTCGTAGTACTTCACCAACACATGTACCGGTCTCTGCACCATGTAGTTGAAGAACCCCAAGGCAAGCTTGGCCAAGGAGGGGTCATCATTTCCGGATCCAACAGACAGATCAAATAACTTCTGCAGAACGAAATAAGGAATTTGGTTCTCGAGCCGGAGGAGATCCCTCATTAAGAAAGGCAAAACCCAAGCCATAGTGAATAAAGGGTCGTCAAGATCGGCCGGGACTATCCTCCCAACTTTGCAGAACAGCTCGATGATGAAGCAACCATCGAGCACCATCATCCGGATAAGCTCCTGGCCATCGAATTCCAAGGTCTCCGAATAGCTCTTCCGGATATGCTCCTCCATCGGAGCGACCGCCTCGAAGAAGTCCTTGAGCACAACACTCTTGCTCTCCGCCCGCAATAGGAGATCACTCAGGAACCGCCATTTGTGCTCCTGGATCATCTGGAACTGCGGCTCCCCATGGTGGAAGGGACCGATGGAGACGATATGAGGCTGGTAGGCCCTTTCATTGATCTCCGATAGGCTCTGAGGGACTCTGAAGATGCAGCAAGAATCTCTTCCTGCCGACCTGTTCAAGAGCCTCGGCAATTCCTCCATTTTCCGTTCCACTTCTGATAAGAAACTCGCGTCGATTGGGACAACATGGTGAACGGAGCTTCCGTTCTCTGTGCTGTGGTTGCTGCGGGAGTTTGATTCTGTGGACATCTGTGCTTAATTGCCAAAAAACTATCTGCTATTCTGGGGTAGATTCAAAGCTAAAAGTTCCATCTCGCAGATGAGGAAGCTTTGGCTTCTCTTTTGCTCCAGGACCATTAGAGAGGAGACCACAACACCCAGAAGAGACAATTCACCAGCAGCCTAGAAATTATGGTATAAAAAGACTTGATCTCTTGTTTTTTCTATCGGGCAGTCAATTAGGAAGACGAAGATTTGGTTTTCTTTGTTGGCTAGGTAAGCGAGCGATGTTAATCGAACGGTGGTACACGGTGAGGGAATGGGGCCAACATGGATGTTGATTACGGCGTTATTGGATTCCTCGCAGCTTCTTTTTCACGGGTCACAGCTCGGACAGGTTGCCGAAATTGATCATTGAGCTCCATCTGCACATGGAATTCTTGGACCGAGTCAGCTTTTTGAATCGCCCTTTCTTTTCCTTTCAAATTCGCATGAAGCTGCCTAGTGCTCGATGATGGGTCATCATTATTTCGAGCCCATTTCAATTAACTTTCTGCTGAAAATCATTCGAAGATGTCGCAATGGCGAATCTTGATAACTGCGAATCATGTTATTGATAAAACGACCATCGTGCTTTCAAAATTAAGCATTATTTCTTGGAGTAAACTGGGCTATCAGTCACAAATTGCAACGTCAAGAAAACGAAGCCGTTCGTCTTAGTGCCTAGAATTTCAACGAGATTGCAATGGTATTGCGGAGATTAGGCATATTACACTAGTTTTTGTCTTTTTTGTCATTTTTTCTCTTGGGGGTATGGTCAAAGTCTTTGGCCAGGTAATCGACACAAATTTGGCTTCTCCGCTGGACCGAGCTTTATGCAAAATCATGACACTGGTAAAGCTGCTACATAAATGTGTTTTAGTGAATTATTAAAATTTTTAATAGTATACAATATTCAATAATTATTGACATCTTTTGAAAAGTATCGGTAAAGCTACCAGTCAAAAAACTTGTTTAAAGGACATTTGATATCAAGATTTTGGACTTTGGGTAAAGGGTTTCTGAATTTCAACAGTACAGAAAGCGTACTGGCTTTTGTCCACAGCAGAACTGCAGAATCGTGGGACCGGTCCATGTGCTCGCGGTCATAGTCATGGAAACAGAGAGAGAAGACGTAGAGCTAATAATTATATGTCGCTGCATTTATATGGGCTGACTCAACACAAGTGGTCAAGAACCATTTGAACCTTCAATAACATAACACCCAACAGATTCTACAAGATTTGCAGCTCAAGTTTTAATCTGCAGCTCAATCTCGACCAATTCCTGAAGATGGCAAACCCAGACTTCTGCTAATTCTGGTTGGCAGGAGGATAGAAATATGCATAGACAGCAACGAAGGACTGAACCATGGTGAGTATCAGGAGAATGAGTGCCGCCAAGGCCGACATGAAGGACCATGGGGTGTTGAAGTACGTGTGCTTGAAGCCGGCCCATCGGACGTGCCAACCGTTCTGGTAGTACCGGTTCACGTCCTTGAAAACCTCAGACAGATAGCTCCTTTCGATATCGAATACCACATCTTTCCCGATGATACTGAAGAAGCGAGCCACTTCCTCGTCCCCACCGAAGTAGTTCTCCATGATCTTGCGGTCGCTGAGGAACCCAGCGTCGGCCGGTGTGTTCATGAGGCGTCCCATGAAAGTAGTGTAGGTCGTGATGTGCTTCGTGCAGTGGTGGTAGCACTGCTCGAACGCAACGAAGTTGAGCAAGAGAGAACTCAGAAAGTCATCGAGTTTGAGGACCGGGATTGCTAGGGTGCCGTTGATGTTCCTGAATTTGATGTCCAAGAAGCTGGAAGAATTCCTCGGCTTGAACTTGACTCCGGCCATGCCGAGCGTCTTCGCCGGCTGAATCAGGCTGAGGAACCTGCTCGGCCCCCTGGATGTTTCTGGAGCCTCCGGGATATAGCTCAACCGGAACAGGTCGAGCAAATGCTTCCCTTCGTTGTTGTAGTACTGCCTTGGGACGTTGGTCGGCCTGTCATCCATGCGGTTGAAGAATTTCAGCGCAAACTCGGCCAAAGGGTAATCGTCGTTGTTGCTCAATCCCATGACCAATGTGAATATGGGCTTGAGGACGAAAAACGGGATTTGATTCTCGAGTGCAAGGAGGTCGCGCGTCAGGAAAGGCAGCATCCAAGGTATGCTCAATAGCGGGTCGTCAGAAGGTGGGCGACCCAACTTCCTGACTTTGCAGAAGAGCTCGACGATGAAGCAACCATCGAGTATCATCATTTGAATGAGGTCTTGGCTATCGATGTCCAAGGTTTCCGAGTAGCTCTCGCGGATCTGATCCTCCATCGGTGCAATGGCCCTGACCAAGTCCACAAACCCAACACCTCTTTCCTCTATCCGGGCAAGGAGGTCATGGAGGAATTGACCCTTGTGCTCCTCGATCATGCTGAACTCCTTGTTGCCATGGTGGTACGGGCCAATGGAGAGTATGTGGGGCTGATAGGCTTTCTCGTTGATCTTGGCCAGACTCCGAGGGACCCTGAAGATGCAACAAGAGTTCCTGCCCGCGGTTCGGCTCAACTGTTTCGGCATCTCTTGGGTCTTCCTCTTCAATTTCGGTAGCAGATTGTTGATGTCGATGGCATGGTGCGGCTGGCTTCCGCTCTGGGCACTCTGGTTAATGCGGTGATTCGATTCTCTCGACATCGAGGATTTGATGTTATTTTGCTGTTTCAGTGGCCTCTAATGTGCACGCTCTTGGATGAGGCTTCAGACCTTCCTCTGTTTCTGATTACATAGACGACTTGGAGGAAAGGGATCCCACAAAATTATTGGTCTTTTGGGTTCCTGGCAATTTCTTTACAATTGGAAGGGCCATTCGTGACCATTGTACCGGAACTGAGCAGCGAACTTTCCTTGTCATTTGTTGAATCTGGTTGGCGAAGACTGATGCCTAGTCAACGTCATTTGATCTTTTTTTTTTCCCTCCATCTTGTGATGGGCCCAAAAGAAGAAAGAAACGAAGATGTTTTAACCCTTCCGGTCATTCTTCCTATGCATTTCAATGAAGTTTCTGTCTGCTTTATATTGGTCCACAGGGGTCGCTTCATCCAAGACCAGATATCACATCAGCATAATGCTATGATTTTAATCCTTAATGCACTCTTTTCATCTGATTGCAACTGTATCACTAGGTCGAGAATTGAGGGTACCAAACCATTTTTCTAAATATCCCTTCTGAAATGACAAATGTAGAGCAAGACTAAGATCCTCTATGAGATATGAAACCTACAAATTAACATTATTTATTAGAAGTTAATATCTAGAGCACCCAATTGAGGAGAAATCACAGAACATCTGCAAGACAGTAAAAATTAAAATGCGAAACTTGAAATTAACATGATTCGCTGCAAATAAAATCAAAGGTGGGATTTGTCTTTGGTTTTTGGTGGAACCATTCCCTGATATCACCAAGTTATTTGATAAATATATTTAATGATTTAATCTAGACCATTCATTACGGTATTGCCACATGTTGTGTTATTATTTTATTAGTGATAGAAGGCAATCGTGATTCGGACTCTTTGCAACGAGAAAAGTTAACAAGAAACTGACAAAAACAGAAGGCTTTTTTACTAGTCCCCCAAAGCAAGATGTGCTGTGGTCAGGTGTACTGTTAAATATTGATAATCTTCGAATAAGTTCATCTTCCCATCTTTCTCCTAGTTAATCAGTAAACACGGATTAGAGCTTAAGCAAATGGAGAGAAAACTGAGCACCAACATCACAGAATCCTAGTATCCCGATGTTCCCATGGTTAGCTCATGGTCACATCTCACCTTTCCTAGAGCTAGCCAAGAAGCTCTCACACAGGGACTTCCACATATACTTCTGCTCCACACCCATCAATCTAAAGCCTCTCAGAGACACCCTTCTTGCTCAAGACTGTGTTTCTTCAATACAACTCATTGATGTTCACCTTCCATTTGACGACTTTCCATAACTTCCTCCGCACTATCACACCACCAAGGACCTCCCTCCTCATCTCATGTCCACCCTCAATTCTGCATTCGATTCTGCAAAGTCTTCCTTCTTTGACATCCTCAGATCCCTCAAGCCAGGCTTGGTCATCTTTGATTATCTCCAACCGTGGGCCTCAGTTGCAGTTAGTGAGCTGAACATAAATGCTGTGGTTTTCCTTACTATGGGGGCTGCCTCCTGTTCTTTCTTGACTCACTCCATTCATCACACCTTCAATGAATACCCCTTTTCGGCTCTGACTTTGCCCGAGTCTGAGAACCATAGAATCACCCAGTTGATGAACTCCAGTCCCAATGGATACAAGAACAAGGAGAGGTTCTGGGAGTGCATGGAGATGTCATCCAACATAGTCTTGATCAAAACATCAAGAGTCACAGAAGGCAGGTATGTTAATCATCTCCCTGAATTAGTGAAAAAGAAGGTGGTGACTGTTGGGCATCTTCTTCGAGAACCTGCTAACAAGGACGGTGATGGAGAGAAGATCATGGAGTGGCTTAATAAGAGACAATTTTCTTCGGTTGTGTTAGTTTCTTTTGGGAGTGAGTATTTCCTTTCTGAAGAAGAGAGGGAGGAGATTGCTTATTGATTGATGCTCAGCAATGTGGGCTTTATCTGGTTCTCAGATTTCATGGTGGAGAAGAAGTTGCAATAGATGAGGCTCTACCACAACGATCTACAGAGGATTGGGGACAGAGGCCTGGTTGTGAAAGGATGGGCCCCACAGGCCAAGATTTTGGGACATCCAAGCATAGGTGGGTTTGTGAGTCACTGTGGTTGGAGCTCAACACTGGAGGCAATTCTTTTGGAGTGCCAATCATAGCCATGCCAATGCACCTTGATCAGCCTCTGAATGCAAAGCTTAGGGTGGAGATCTGTGTGGGCATGGAGGTGAACAGGGGTAGTGGAGGGTTCAGGAGGGAGGAGGTGGCAAGAGTTATACAACAAGTGATGGTGGAGGAAAAAGGGAAGGAGGCCAAAAGAAATGCTCAAGATTTCGGTAAGAGGATGAGAGAGAAGCAAAAAGAAGAGATAGATGATGTGGTTGAGAAGCTGAAGCAGCTTATTGGAGTATAATTTCTCTGCTGGTTGAGTAAAAAAGATAAAATGTGTTTTGAAAGAGTAGAGAGTGTGAATAAAAAATCATAGGCTGATGTTGCAGTTTGAACATTACGAATTGGTGTTTGTTCATTTACTGAAATGACACTGAAAATGACAACGTTGATCTGGTTCTTCTCTTTTGTTTTGCACTTTGATTCTTTTTTTTCTTTCTTTTTTTTTTACGGGAGAAATGGAGATTGTCATGTATTTGTGAAAGTCACAGGCTGATGTTGAAGTTTGAGTGAATCAAACTTGGAATGAGAAATAGATAGGTAAACCAGTTGTTGGTTGGTTTAATGCATCTTCGGCTCCTAGCCCCCTACAATGGTCATTACAACCAAAGCAGGCAATAATTTTTGACCAAAGTACAACATAGCCCTCGTTTCGACCAGACAAAAAAAGTACACAACATAGCCAAAACCCAAGATTTTACTGAACTAGGTACACCACAAGCACCTATTCTTGTTTCTCATCATTGACAGTTCGTTTTGTCCAATTTTCCTTATAACCAGAAGGAGATTCAACTGGCACAGGTCCATATACCAGTATTTTTCATCTACAATAAAAATGAACGACATACTAGTCTGTCATGTGCTAAAAAGGAGCAGAATACATTCCATACACTTAAACAGTTCCCCTCAGAAAGGGTGCCTTACTAGCCCGCCATGTTATTTTCTTCCTAAGGTGAAGCATAGTATTCTTTATGGATAACAAATTAGACAGTGTACAAATAACAAGATCTGGAAGGGAGATCTTGAGAGTTGAGATTAGGAACATGTTGAAATATTTCCTCTTTTGAGCGCCTAGCGTAGGGATTCTATATTTTGGCTCAGCTCTTCCAGCTTCTTCATTCTCAATTTCTCACTCTCGCCTACCAGCTGATCAGCAGGTGACACAGCAAACGAAAATTTGGAGCAAGACAAAGAAACCATAAGCAGGGAGCAAGCATTAGAGACAGTCCACATGAGAAATTTTCCCTGAAATGATTAACAAGAATCAAAAAGAAAATCAATTGCTATTATGAAAAGAGATTTTACCTCCATCAGTTTGGCAACCAGTTGAGCCTTTTCTTTACTCTTCTCATTGAATGCCTCTAACACTTCTCTGTATTCTCTCTCCTGCGACATGGGAAAGCTTCAGGGAGTCCAATAAAAAATTTCACCACACTGAAATAATTCGAGGGCAAACTGCAAATTCATATCTCTTCAAGTGGCAACGAGTTTGTACTGAAACAACATTGTGTTCCAAAATAATTTCAAGAATGAGAAGGTCTCATAAACAATATTCCTCAGCATTCAAGACACTGTCGTTGAAGGAACACCACATAGGCCATTGCCAGAAAGCATTTTCTGAGATGAGATAATTAGAAAGAACTGAATGTCTTTATTGTTTTATTTTTTTGGGGAGCGTGAGCTGAAATTGAATGATATAGAAAGGATATGGACCAGAACCCAGTGGATCAATTTAATTCACATTAAAGGTCTATGTGCTTTAACACTAGAGTGAGGACGTTCAAGAGAAAAAAAAAAGGAAATATGAGAGAAAATAAGCTCCACCTTCTTCTGGCAGCTCAGTCCCAACGGTTTTAATTCTCGGTTAACGATGTCTATCTTCTTGCGCACAATGCCGACCTCCTTTCTCATTGGATCCGTAAGAGCTTCCAGCTCCTGATACATATTGCATATTCAGAGGATCAGGTAATGTCCTTGCACTATGTTCTCGAATCCCAGTCGAGCGGATTCATCTCAATCAATGCTATCAAGCCATTATACACTGAAACTTTGAAAGCACTTTTATTTCACGACTGTTAGACTGCCGGCCGCCAATCCAATTGGCAGCTTTTTTTTTCCAGATTAATGCCCGTGTTTGAGAAATTTAACTACATTTTAAAATCTCCTCTTTTTACTACTCCTTTCAGTTAACTTACATCTAGAATCTCGGCCAAGCGCTTGCTCGCTTCCTCAACACGGCCCAACTGACTCTGCACTTTTTCCTTGACCTCTGTCTTCCTCCTCTCAATCTCCTCTTCCTTTGACCTAAATGCAGCGAGAGCCGATCTTGACATCTCGTCGTTCTCGTCTTTGACGGGGCTCTCATTGAAGCTGAGAAATCCTGAGTTCCTCACCCTTTGCATCTGTAATTGTTGGTGCTGCTGCTGCTCAAGTATTTGTCGCTGTGGTGTCATCCTTCCTCTCTTGAATTCTCTCTTTTTGAAAATTATGACCTTCTTTTTCCTTTTGTTCCTTCTCTAAAGGGGGTAACAACTCACGCCAGCTTGGGATATATAAAAGATCAACAGTCTCTGCAACAGAACATGACAATGATGTAAAGTGACCAACATTCCAAATCTTCCTGAAAATACACGTATGGAACTAATAAATGAAAATCATTGCAAATTACTCGTGTAGTTCCACCAATATCTACTGTAAACATCAAACTTTCGCGACACCTTTCTTGTTGGCAACTAGAATTTTCTTGCACTGCTGTCTATATTAGATTATTATTGTCATGAGGAAAACAAAATCAAGATGGGCCATTCTTTGGTTAAATGGGCATCATCTTAAGTTGGTGTCTTGGCAAATTCAACTAACAGCTACAGCCTTTTTCTGATCAGATTGCTATTACAAGCACCCACCATCAAAAGGGTCTATTTCTATCCCTTCTTCATATGGGATTTTGCAGGTTAAAGTCCCTCACAAGGAACAGTGTTGAGCTATTTACAGTTGACTGTGAATGCTTAAGGTTGAAGGCACGTACTTGATTGGATAGCAAGTGCTCACCTGCACCAAGCATGAACAGCAGGCGTGGAGGAGAAGCCAGAGTAGGAGAGATTTGCCTTCATCCCATGGTAACTAATTGGGTGTCAAGTTGGTAATCTTCACTCTCAATCTTTTGTGTCTTCGCATCATGTATTTTCTAGTATGACTGCGCACATAGGCCAATTTTCATAAACTAGACTAAAAACACTATCTTTTCAGTCTGGTACGTGCCTAATGGCAATTTCCATGATAAAAAGTAATTTTTGACCTATCATCAACAGGTTCTCCATTGAACCAGTAAATATCCACGATTTTTTTGAAGCATCGTTAATTAGTAACTTCTCAATTAATCTATATAGCAAACTTCACACATGAAATAGCAATTTTAAACATATTAGACACAAATAATTTCTTCCACATAGAATGTTGCTTTATATAAAAAAATTGGCATTTTAAAAGATCTTGCAAAATTGCCTAATTATTAAATGTATGAACGATTATTCGATGGAATGAAACTATTGACACAATATGAAAAAACTGTAAGCATATCTATGAAAAGAAAAAAAAAACTGTTTCAAAGATTTGAATTTTTCTTGGATAAGTTTGTTTATAAGATAGAAAATATTCAGGTTTTCAAATAGAAATACGTGAAAGAATGTAATGCAATTTTCAATTCACACATCTTCTCATTGATAGGAAGACTTATGAAGTAGCTAACTTGAGAAGATGTTTTGAGGATATAAGAAAGAATTGCGATCCCTTAAATATAGGTGGTCTTGCTTGCATTGTATAATGGTACAGATTGGTCACATCTCAAATGTTATACACTTCAATTTTCAATTATTTCATGCAATATAGTCTTGCGATGAGATCATGATTGTCCACTTTATTTTTTATTATGTTACACTTAGATTAGCCACGTTATAATCTATAGAAATATGAGGTGATCAATGGGAATTTAATCTGATTTTGTTTCTTTAATGCATAATATATTCTAAAAGCTATATACTTCAATAACACCTGATGCTTGTGCTCACGCTTCAGCATCAAGTGGAAATGCCAGTGTTCAGTGTCTACTGCTCTTTGCTTGCGTGAGAAGTCAACAAACAGTTCCAGTCACTCGCAAGCAAGGCCTGATAAGGTGGACCCTCATGGCTAGCTTCTTTTTTTTTTATTGAAAGAAAAGGTACATCACTTCCAAATAAAAATACAAATTCAACAAAACAAGTAAATCTGAAAAATGAATCAATTTGATACATCCTACTCGCTCATTCCACAAAGACAACCTGTCGTAACATCAAAGCACAGCGGTACACACCTAGATTAGGCGTCCCGGCACTATCACCATATAAAGATAACAATCATACCAAAATGTTAAAATAGCATGGAAAATGCCTTGTAAATCCCAGATTTATATCTAGATCGGAATACAAAAGCATCCAAATTTAAATCTAGCTCTAGATCAAGAGAGAAGAGATGCAAAAGAAAAACCGGTTGATCGCAAAATTGCTTTCAAATAAGTTAATTGTTGAAGGTGGCAGCATCAAAAAAGCCTCAGAGACTTGCAAAACTCTTGACTGACTAGAGCAAGCACTTGGAGCCGGAGTGAGCAAGCAGATCTGGAGAGAGCAAATTCTTTTAAGGAGCTTGTGCGTCAATCTCTAGAGCTCACATGATATCAAATTGGTTAGTTCAACATTTATGATATCAAATTGGTTCTACCACTATGCGGACGGTCAAGAAAGTTCGGCCTTGTCGAGTTATTCAATGGATAGGGGTGGGCAACACTCGGTTTCGAGATTGGGATAGTGCTGATAGTCCTAAATAGACCCGATTAATGGGTGGATGTTGGGGGCAATTCGATTATTATAGACTAAAAGGTGACGGAAGTCTACAGGTGCGGGATGAGGTAAGTAGAGCGCAAGTGTCATAACTTTTGTACGGAGGACACTTAAGTGCCATAACTTTTTTTGGCTCACTTGAGTGCTATAACTTTAAAAAAAAAGATCACTTAAGTGCCACTTATGAGCTGGTCGTGAAGGCTCGAAATCGCGGCTTTTCCGGCTGAACAATGACTTTTCCGGCGAGGCGAGCACCACCAGCTTGAAGAGGGGGTGTCGGTGAATCATTCCATGGCCTCCGTTCATCTCGAAATTACCGTTTTAGCCTCCGTTGACGAAGGTAAGAATGCTTCGTAGTCACACATTTATCGAGCCGATTTGTGTGACTACGAAGCATTCTTACCTTCGTCAACGGAGGCTAAAACGGTAATTTCGAGATGAACGGAGGCCATGGAATGATTCACCGACACCCCCTATTCAATCTGGTGGTGCTCATCTCGCCGGGAAGGTCACCGTTTGGCTGTAAAAGCCGCTGTTTCGGGCCCTCATGACCAACCCCTTTGACAAGCTAGTCGTGAGGACCTGAAATCGCGGCTTTTTCGGTCGAATGGTGACCTTCCCAACAAGGCGAATACCACCAGCTTGAAGAGGGAGTATCGGTGAATCATTCCATGGCCTTCGTTTGTCTCAAAATTTTCGTTTTAATCTTCATTGATGAAGGTAAAAATGCTTCGTAGTCACACAAATCGGTTCGATAAATGTGCGACTACGAAGCATTTTTACGTTCGTCAATGGAGGTTAAAACGAAAATTTCGAGACGAATGGAGGCCATGGAATGATTCACTGACACCCCATCTTCAAGCTGGTGATGCTCGCCTCACCGGGAAGGTCATTATTCGGCCAGAAAAGCCACGATTTCGGGCCCTCATGACCAGCTTGTAAGTAGCACTTAAATGATCTTTTTTCTTTTAAGTTATGGCACTCAAATGAGCCAAAAAAAAGTTATGACACTTAAGTATCCTCCGTACAAAAGTTATGGCACTTACGCTGTACTTACCTCGGTGCGGGATGTACCACTTGGGGATTTAGATCTCAACAAGCGAAATTCTTTACTTTCGATGACGGGGCCTCCGCTCCGCCTGCCCAATCTCGAAAAGCCAGAAGGAAGAGTGGGCAATTTCAGGCAAGGACGTCACATGGAAAGGAAGCTCGACTTTACCCGGGGCCGAAGCTCGCCAACCATTTCAACCAAAAAAAAAAAACCATTTCAATGTAGACTTAGGCAACATATTGGACCTCACCTTCGGTTTCTGGCCAAGATTCGAGCTCGCCTGATGACCATCTCTCGTCCTAAAAGTCTTGTCCAGACGAAATTGCTGAAATGATTTGTGGTTTACTCAACCAGTCGCGACTTAATTTTGATCTGCAGAGCCAAATTGCAAATATGATTTGGATGTGCGCAATTGCGCATGACCTGATGGCGCCAAAGTCCGAATCAACTTGCTTAGTCAATTGCTCGTAATTCGGATGAGAGCCGAATGGTACGTTGGCCAATTTTTCCATTTCTATAGTAGGCAAATGTGAGGGTAACATGGGCTTTGCTGGAGCAAACCCTTGAGCTCATTCTTGCACGATCTACAAGAAAAACGTACACTCCCAACAATTTCTCTCTCTCCGAGAGACCGTCGGGCCCTTAAGCTCATTCGTGCACGATCTGAAGCCACAAGAAGAACATACACTCTTAACAATTTCTCTTCGAAAGAGTACTAGGTTCGGACTTGTTGATAACTTGACTCTGATATCAGTGTTTTGTGATCTTAGGTCTTAGGTCGAGCCAGATCTGGGCGGCCTCGCCCTCTCCCATGGCCGGCAAGTTGACTCGCCGTCCTCAGGCTCTGGCCGGTCGTCGGACCGGCCAAGGAAGAAGATAGGAAAAAAAAAGAAAGAGAGAAAAAAAGTATTTAAAAAATTAAAAAAATTAAAAAAATATGTGTAAAAATTGCCACGTCAACGTCGGCTAGACGGCTGGCATTGACCGGCGTCCATGTTAGCGTTGGCCGGCCAAAAGTGGCCGAATTGACTGAATTGGTATAAATGTAAAAGATTTATGACTGAATTGATACAAAAAAAAATGTTTATAACTGAATTGACATAATTGTAATAGGTTTGAGACTATTTTAGTAATTTTCTCATAGGCAAATTGCTAATTAATTAGTTAAGGCCCAAAGACGTAATGCCTTACCTTGTAATTGGGCCTCTAGACTTCCTCGAGCTCTCTGGCATCTTGTTTGCTTGGGCTCCTCTAAGTTCTAATCGAACTCACCCTGTAGTAATGGAAAGTTCTATTCTTGACAAAAAATAAATAAAATAAAGAGTGTTTGTTTGGGGGGAAATTTTATGATAAAGGAAAATACTTTTCGAAAAATTATTTTTCAAAAAATGGATAGTTTTCCTTTGTTTGGTGATACGTGATCAAAAACGTTTTCTGATGTTTAGATCTTACGTAGAAAATGATTTCAATTTCGTGACTTTATATTGAGCCAAAAGAAAATTAAATTATTAAATAATTTTTTATTTTATTTTTCTTTCTTCCTCCACCCGTTGCCAGGCCTTAACAACAGCCAACAACCTGCCACAAGCGAGGCTCAACCTCACCAACTTCAGGCGAGGCTCAAGCTCATTAGGATCTGGTGAGATCAAGCCTTGCCAGCTAGCTCTTATGGTCGATCATTGTCTTTGTCGAGGCTTGGCAACCGGTGGAGGGAGAATAAAAAAAAAAGAAAAGAAAATGATATGAAGAAAAAGAAAAAGGAAAAGGAAAATATTTAAAAAAATTTGGTATAAGCAATTTTAGAAAGTATTTTAATCTATTTAAATTTAGAAATTTACTTTTTTAATTTTGCTCACGAATATTTTCGTTGACTTCAGAAAGTATTTCGGTTGACTAAATATTTTTAACTAACCAAATAGATTAAAGTCCGAAAAACTAATTTTCCAAAAACACTTTCACTCAAATAAAACTAATTTCCCTACGATAGGATAGAACCATATAAACGCTCCAGCAACGAAGAGGCAATAACCGCGCGGACGCAGAGAAAAAAAGCATACTCTCGAGCAACAATGGCTCGACGTTCTCTACCTGCGAAGGAAGGTTGGATGACGTTCTCTTTGCCTCCTTAATGCTTGAAAAACCTGTCAATCGCTTGCTCCCACTGCCGAACTTTCGGTCGTCGCTTCGATCGAGAGCGCGGAGTTTTCGCGTCGCCGGCGCCGGAAACCGGGCTCGTGCTTCGCTTTCTTAGGATTTAGGGATTCGGTGTTCCTGTTGATTAGGGTTTCGAATAGTTCCGGGGGGGTTTGATCGGTGTTAGGTTCGCCTGATCGGAGCGAAACGCGACGGATTTCGCTTCCGCGCTTTGAGTTTTCTCCGCTTGAAGGCAATGCGCCAAGGCCGCTACCACGTCAGGTCCCGGACCCCGCCTCGCCGGAGAAGTGGTGGCGGCGAATTCTCACCGCCTAGGCCCCGACGGCGAATCTCGCCGCCGCCGACGCCGCCCAGCCGCCGCAGACATTCGCCGGCGCCTCGCCGCCGCCCGTATTCTCCGGTGCCGCGCCGCCGGGAATGTTCTCCGTTTCGTCAGCGTCGTCGCGGTGATTCTGAAGAACGAAGGGAATCGCATTTGACGTATGGCGCAAGTTCTAGGGATTTCGCTTCGGCACATGCTCAGAGAGACAGGTCGAAGGATCGGTTGGACAGAGTCGGTGAGTTATCTCTGCCTTTTCGCGGACGCCGGGATTATTCACCGCCTCGCCACCATGCTGTCGCGGAGCACATGCTGTCACATACGCATTCTCAGTTTGCATCACGTTCTGCAGATGGCCGTCGTGCTCATGATGATATGAGGAGGACGGGTGTAGTCTTGCCTGAAGAAAGACATGCAAGTTTGCGCGAAGGAGGATTATACGAGGTTAATCCATTAGGAAGCGGAGATAGGGGTGAGCATCTGTCAACAACTATGCGGTTGGATGAGGGTTCTTCTTATAGAAATTCCACTTCGACAAAGTTCCAGTGGAATCGTTTGTTGGAAGAGAAGCAAGGTAGCGTCAGTATGAGTAGGGACATGGTTATTCCACACATTAGGAGCACGGGTGCTGATTACCTTACCAGTGCTTTTGGCACTGATAGTCAAAGATTTTACCTGGGCAAGGAGGTTTTGGATAAGGCGATTGTTCCAAAACCCACTTTCCTTGATGATAATGTAAAGGCTAGGGCTTTTCCAGGTTTTCTTGGTTCAAGCGTGAGACTTAGTGATAGATACCGGTACACTGATGGTAACTATGCAGAGCCATTGGCTAAATTGGGTTTGGATGGCCCGAGATCCAATGCTAAGCTTCCGGGAATAGAGTCATCTAGTGTAGGTGAGATGGGCAAGTACAGCCTGAACGGTGATTCAGCTAATGCAACATCAACTACTTGGACAAAAACATATTCTCCTTTGCCTGTAGATGTTCCAGATGACTATACTCTACCTATTTCTTATAAGAGTCTGACAAAAACATTTTCTCCCTTGCCTGTACGTGTTCGAGATGATGACACTCTACCTTCTACTCATAAAAATGGCCATCCATTGCCTTCAGAAGGATTTAGCTGGAGTCATGGGACTGGTAACCGCGACTCATCTGCTGAAGTGCCTCCTCGCCGGTCATCTACAGGGTCTGAATATCCTTTGAAGGACTTATTACACTATAGCCGGACTCTTCATGTTCCGGGGGAGGATACAGTTGGAGTTAACAAGTACTTTGAAGGGCAAAGGAAGGAGAGGAGTGATGTAGACAATTTACCTGATAAACTGTTTTATGAAGAGATGGATAATATTAGAGAAACATATGGCCTGCATGATTCATCCAAAGCTAGTCTAATGCGTCTTGTTGAGGATAAACAAGGTGGCTATGAAATACCTCGGGAGGATTGTTTAACAGAAAGCTGGAAGTTGGAGCATCCTGATGATCCAACTGAAGCTTCATATATGAGAGGGCGAGATGAATGCTTCAGTCCTGGAAGTAGTCATGGTCGATATAGAAAAGAGACATATTTAGATAGCAAAAGCCTGCAATTGTCAGGAGAGGATGCTTTTGGAAACAGTGACGATCTTTGGGTGTATAGAGATGGTTTGAAGAACATGCAGTTGCCAGAATGTAATGATGGGTTGCACGAGAGAGATTGGAGCCCACAACAGAGGGTTTCAGTTGAAGAGATGGGTGCCATAGGCCAGTCTGAAAGATCTCTTAAAAGGAAGAATAGTATGGATTTTGGAATAAGGAGTCATTACCTCGAAGGTGATTTTTACCAAAATCAGAATGCCAGCCACAAGATTTGGGACCCCCATTATGGCAATGAAGACTGGAGTGATGAAGATAGTCACTCATACGATAACTTTCAACTGGGGACGATCAGAAGGACATTTAAGGCGGATGCTTGTGAGAGTGGAGTTTGTGATGACTACTTGTCTTGTGAGCACCTCCCAGTACGTCTGCAAGGAAGATTGAGGAAGCCAATAAAGTTAAGATCTAGAGACATATATAAGAGGTTGGGGCCACCTCAAAAAACTTGGTCGTCTGTTCCTTGGGTGAAAAGACATTTCCACAGGAGAAATCCTAATGATCACGAAAGTCATGTTGTTGAAGGTGGTGATTTTATTGAGACACGAGTTGATTTATTGGAGGATGACATGGCATATGCCAAGGCAGAGCTGCCTGAGGACTCTAAAGAGTTTAAGCAGCTTGTGAACGACGCCTTTCTGAAGTATTTCAAGTTTCTAAATGAAACTTCAACCCAACGCAGAAAGTACACTGATCAGAGAGGATCCGGCCCGTTAAAATGTGGTGTTTGTGGCAGGTCTGTCATAAAATTTGAATCGTGGTCTGTTTACAAGTGGAGTATTTTCTTTTCTCACTGTCTCATGGAAGTTGATTTCTTTTCCAAAGTAAAATTTTTATGAAGCTATGACATGAATTCAGTTGCGAACAGTTCTACTGGCCCTGCCCTCTGCTTTATGGTCACTCTTTTGAAGTATTGAGTGGTCTATACCATCATTGCTGTTGGTTCAGATTGTCAAATCTGATAAGCAAATAACTTTGGGTTATGTTGTTCTGATTGTTCTTATTGGATATAATTGGATCAACATAAGCTGGTGCCTTTGGACTTCAGATTTGAAATGAACATAGTCGGTCTTTTTATGCACTGGAACCGATCCTATAGTCTACACAATGTATTGTTGGACAGAGAATGGAGAAGGACCTTTTCTTATCACCTTCTGATTTCCTCCGTTGTTGCTATAATCTGGTTTCCAGATATGATGGACTCTCGGAGGAAGAGATTTCTGATGTTGGTTAAAAAATTGACTAGGGGTGATGGTTAGGTTATTAATAAGGGCAGCCATTTGGAGTTAAGGGATGTATTGGATATTTAGTTGGGCTGTCAATGGCGGGGTTTGTACTGGTAGTTTGTGACTTCTTAGGACAGAGTAGAAAATGTCTCTTGACCATGTTAAGGTTATGATAATAGATGCATCGCGTGTAATCTTTGGCTTTAAGTGGGCACTAGACGATAGCAGGTGGTGATTTTTGATGATTTATTATTCCCTGTTTCTAGTTTCACTAATATGGACCAAGACTAAGTAAAGTGATCTTTGTATTTGCTAGGTAGCTCTATCTGACTCTGTCCACATCATGTTATCAAGAGGTGCTCAGAATAATGGATATGTTCATGCAAGAACAATTTTCTTTCTAAATTGCTGGTTGATTGCAAAGTACCTCTGTTGTGGCTCGCTATAGTTTTCTCATATTTTGTCGAGTTTTGGTTTAGTTGCTGCTTATGTCATCTCCTTGTGGAGATAAGTTTGGACCGTCTTCTTAATATTTTTTTGAATATGAGAGTCCCGGAATTTTTACATGTCTCTCTCTCTCTCTCTCTCTTTCTCTCTCTCTCTCTCTCTCCTTGTCTGTGTGTGTGTGACTTGAAGATTGTGAACTGCATACCCAGCCTGGTTTTGTAGTTACTAATGTTTGTGATATGAAGGAGTAAAAATGAATCGCGAAATCTTTTTAGTATGTACACAAATCTTTCAGTTCTTGTAAGGTGCATACGTGATCACAGCTTTGCTTCTTTTTCTTCTTTCTTTTCATCTCAGAAGCCTATTAGCCGGGGTGCTGCTTTTTTTGGTGTCCAGTATGTTTTTGGACTCGAATAATTTCCTTGATTGAAATATTTTACATTATAGTGGTTTACTTTATGTAAAATTGTTTATGCTGGGTTTCTTATTCATTGCCCCTTGGCTGCATGTTTTTGTCAGCAACTCAAAGGAGTTTGGCAATGCGCTAGCTTTGGTCATGCATGCAGTTATGTCCAAAAATGTTGGTTGTCGAGTGGAGCACTTGGGATTTCACAAAGCACTGTGTGTGCTGCTGGGATGGGATAGTGCACCAGCAACTAATGGTCCCTGGGCCTGGAAAATGCTTCCACCCTCTCAAGCCTCTTCCTTGCGAGAGGACCTCATCATATGGCCTCCGGTAGTTGTCATTCACAACAGTTCCATAGCAAATGCTTCTTCGGGAGATAGGGTGATCATCAGCATCGAAGATCTCCAGGCTGTTCTTCCAGGTAAAAAATGTTGACAAAGTTTCTATAATTGAGTGAGCTTGGTTAGTGGAGACTGTGCCCTTTGAAGTGGAAATGCTTTTTCGTCTGGGTCCCATCGCCCTTTTGAATTTTTTGTTGGCTTGTTTGGCTTTGTAAATGTGTCAGGAAGGGTCTCCAGCAGTGATGCATTAGATTTAGTATTCTATGACGAAGTTGTTGACCATGTGGTGGTTTCCTTGTTTTATATTATGTTTGTTTTATTTTATTGTTGATATGATTAGACTCATCATCCGTCTTATTCTCCTCTTTATCATAATTTCAGTTTAGTTCTGGTTTGTAGAGAACCCCTACCTTCTCCGATCCATTTGACACGTGCAAGTTCTTATCCCTTTGTAGTCTAACTTTTTTACTTTGTGATCAAGAGATGGGATTTGCTGTTGGAATAAAGAAAGTCTCTCGGGGAAAGCCTGCAAATCAGAGCATCATGGTGGTATGTTACCAACCCACCTTGTCAGGTCTGCTGGAAGCTGAAAGGCTTCACCAATACTTTGCTGAGAATAAGCATGGGAGAGCTGAGTTGGAGCAAAGGAGTTGTCCTAGCAGCAGGGGAAGCAGCCGAAGAACAGAATCGAGTCTTGCAGATAAAGTGGCGAGCATTCTATATGGCTATTTTGGAATTGCAGAGGACCTCGATAAGCTGGATTTTGAGACCAAGAAGAGGAGCATGGTTCGGAGCAAGAAGGAAATGCAGCATTTCATTGATGCTGCAGTCGAAAATCGATGACCGCATCTTGTGGCTTTGTAAATTTTCTCGTCCTTTTGGTGACTTGGTCACGTGCATCTGATTGTATTTATACATGTCTGCAAGTAGATATCATCTCCCTTTGGGCTTCTATAGTCCGACAACAGGATCATCATGTGAATATGACCAAACTCCTCTGAATGGAAGGAAGAGCCTCTCTCTCTCTTTTTATTTTTATATTTCATAGGCTGCTTGCTTTATATCTTTCACTGCGTTCTACTAGATTTTGAGCTGATACTTTACAGCAATGCCATCTGCACTTGAATTGAGCGACAAAATGTTTTTTTTTTTGGTAAGGTAAAAAAAATGTTTCCTTTAGGATTACTCTATAATTTATCACAGATGAAATAAGTAGCATTAGAGACTGGATATGAATTTAATCTCTAGGATAAATGCTTCGATCTGATCTACGATCTCATCTGAATTTGAACGCGATCTTGCGGAGGCATTGGCGTTGTGACATTCTCTCCAAGGTCCGGTGGGTGGTACATCTGTCGGGTTGTCAAATTTGAAATGGATTTTCTCTGATATGGTATGTGACAATGTGTAGTGTCTCGCCAGCAAAGTTGTTGCGAATTTCCTGAATTATCACACTGGATATTCATGTGGAAATTGGGCAGGCTCATAAGCTGGAATTTTAATAAATTGATGATGGAATGGTTTGCTTTTTTGCATTTTCTAGTGAAGAACATCTTTGTCAGGCCTCGCAGTGCATAGGTACATCGTGACTTCTCTCAACATCTAATGGTAATCCCTTGATTGATTATAGACAGATGTTACATAACCTCGTCTTGCACCATTCCAACTTTTCTTCATATGTACGTTGAAATAGAGCTATAGCATGTCCTTCTTCCCGATCCCGAGGGCCATGTTATAGATGCCCCGTGCCTGTAACGCCACCAAAAATACATGAGAAGGGCAAATCCAAAGAGCCCCTCAGCGAATTCGGCGACCGAGGACTTGTGAAAGAATAGGTGAGAGAGACTTAACGGTCATGAACATGGCGGTGGCGGCCAGCGCGAGAGGGATGGCGACGGAGGTGATCCTGTCGTAAGGTCCCTTCAGGTACGTGGGCTTGTCGATGCTTTGGAAATACTTTTGCTTCTCTATGAGCTTCTCTCTCGGCCTAAACGGTGGCTCCGGCTCCGACATCCTGCAATCCACACGCAAAAAACATGCCATGGACATCATGTGAAAACATTACCTACGCAAGTCAGAGGGAACACTCCCAAAAACCGAGTTGGGCAAGAGTTCATACGGATTGGTTCAGCTGGGAAACAAAGAAGAAGAAGAAGAAGAAGCAACCTGACACTTTGGATTGATGTTCTGTGCAGCAAATGAAAAAGTTGACGAAGCAAGAGCTCTAGAGGCAACGAGACGAGAATACAAGCGTCATATATGCAAGAGAACGTGCGTGTAAAGGTAGGAGGGTGTGGTCAGTTCAGGCATCTACTGGATGTTTCTCGCCTCTTCCGCGGTTCCCGAGAGGTTCAAGACGAAAGCCCAAGACTGAAAACGTTGTAGTGACCAACTTTCAAATGGGCCGCATGCTCATGATGCCACAATCCTTTTCTTTTTGCACACTCGGCATTTGCCTATTTAATCCAAACCAAACTGTATTGCGGTTTGGAATTAATCAACATAAATCGCCTCTTCGTGATTTAATTCGAATGTGAACCAAACCCTACTCGCCCTTTTTATTCCTCTCTCCACCTTCACACGCATTTATTTCTTGCAATAAACTTTTTTAGATGGTTTTATTTAAGGGAAAAAACCACCAAAAACCCCAAACTTTGCCACTTGTGACACATTTACCCAGAACTTTTTTTTTGTGATACCAAAAACTCCAAATATTACTATTTGTAATACATTTACCCCAATGTACATTGTCCATGGGCATTTTCGTCTTTTTTGCTTTTTCTTTTTTTTTTTACTTTTTTTTTCCTTTCCGGCGAGGCTCGCCCTCACCAGATCCGGCGAGGGTCAGCGAGGCTCACCCTCGCCGGAAAGGAAAAAAAAGTAAAAAAAAAAAAAGAAAAAGCAAAAAAGACGAAAATGCCCATGAACAATGTACATTGGGGTAAATGTGTCATAAATACTAAAGTTTTGGGTTTTTGGTGTCACAAAAAAAGTTCGGGGTAAATGTGTCACAAGTGACAAAGTTTGGGGTTTTTGGTGGTTTTTTCCCTTTATTTAATTTTAAAACGTTTGCCACGTGTCAGATCCATGAGTGGATCTAATTAGACAAATGCACGCCACGTCAGCTGCTGACGTGGCAATTAGGCACTACTGAATATTTTCTCGGACCGTAGAGACCTCACACACTTGAGGGGAATTGTTGTTTACTCCTAGCCGACGTGAGCTCATTTCGTATGACACGTTAGATTTTGTGGGACCTACGATTGCGTCTATATCAACGACGCCCGTGTCTTAATCAAAGAGACTGAAGCCCATGATGGTCCTGCAGCAAAGTGACCGTTCGGGTCAAATTAAATCGAGGCCCGAGAAAAAATGGGCCCAGTGGCCCAACGGCCCATAAGGCCCGACTCGAGATGAAAAGCGCGGGAAACGATCGCCAATAAATTAATCATTTTATTCCCCCCGCTCGTCTTCCGTCTCGCGGCACTGCGGTGCGAACTGATCTCTCTCTCTCTCTCTCTCCCTCGCTCTGTGGGATTCCCTTTCCGTGGAAGTCATCGGCGGTTTCGTCTCCGTCATACTTCAATCGCCGGCGAGATGAACGGCGACAGCCGGAAGAGCGACCGTGGAGACTCCTGGAGCTTCAGGCGGCAGAAGCAGCAGCAGCGGTCCGCCGAGGAGGAGCTCGAGTCGAAGCTAGGGTTCGATCTCTTCTCCGAAGGCGAGAAGAAGCTCGGCTGGTTGCTCACCTACGCTCCTGTACGTATATTTCGTCATTTGGCCGAATTTCGTTCAACTTGTCTTCTCCCGATTTCGGCGGTATCCGGAAGCTATTCGTATTGGAGGATGTGTCGATGGAAAACTCGATCGCTTGCCCGAGTTTCTGGTTCGAGGATGTTCTGGATTTTGACTTTTGGTTTGTTTTGCAGTCGTCGTGGGAGGATCCTGACACATTCAAAGTCCATAGTTGTATCGATCTTTATTTTGTTTCTCAGGTAACTGATGATGCTGAAATTCATATATTGGATATTTCGAATGTTGACTTTGTCCATCGGTATGTTGTTGTATCGACCGTTTACTCCTTGGAGTTTGATCGCAGGATGGTAACAGTTTCAAGTCAAAGTACAAGTTTCGTCCTTACTTTTATGCTGCAGCAAAGGTAGGGATGGAATGATTCTCTGTCATCTATGTTTCTGATCATTTAGCCATGGCTAGAAACGAGCAGGAAGTGGAAGCTTGAAACAACTACTATTGTCGAAGATGCACCTTGATGCCAAATAGACCAGAATGTGAAAATTTTTTCCTCAAGCTGCTCACTCAATTCTTTTTGTCAACTCAATGAATTTTGCAAGTGCAAAAAATAATAGCCGTCACTGTTGTGGCCATATTATTGTTGCCTTTAGAGATTAAACATCTGGAAAAGTAGGTCAGTTGGAGTAGAATAGGTCCCATTGATGGACATTACTAGTTGTGCTGAATTTGTGAAGTATTTAGAGGATAGAGATGATGGTGCAGTTACCGTGATGAAGTTTGGTGAAAATTTTGGGAGTTGTTGCTGTTTTGCATTGTATTTAAATTGTTGTGTTACTGCAACACTAATTTAGGTGGTGTTCCGTATATTGCTTGTGCAGGAGAACGTGGAAATGGACGTTGAGTCTTATTTAAGACGAAGATATGATAGCCAAATTGCTAATATTGAGATTGTGGAGAAGGAGGACCTTCATTTAGTAAGCCACTCTTTTTTCTTGTTTGCTTCTGCATTCACTGTTTATTGCACATTGGATGGTTTAGATTTTCTTTCCATGTTCATTTCTTTATGCTGTGTCTAGGTATTTTCTGCCATATTTTATTGGCAACATCATTCTATAAAATTAGATCTATTCTATTGTCAAGTGAGCTGCTGCAAAAGACTAGAAAAAGGTTGAATGGACATTCATTTCTTATTAAGGAAATCATGGAGCTTCAGTTTATTTAAAATCTGATGATGTAAATTCCGCTCCCATCTCCTGGCCCATTAATCAGGTGCACTTACCATGATGCGATCAGCTTCCTACTGAAGCTTTTCCTTATATTTTGCCAAAAGATTTACAACTATTTGCGTGGAGAACTAGATACATCTTTTTGCTTTTGATGGGTTGATTAATTTGTAACAAATTGACGATTTGTCAATTGAATAGCAGAATTGATGTTTTGTTCAAGTTCAAAGGGTGCGGGGACAAGAAATCTCGTGGATCATGATATATGGAATTTGGAATTCTTTGTGTTTTTAAAATGCTTTATATACATTTAGAGGCACAAATTTTCTGTTTGATTCTCTTGTAAAGTGTTATTTGTGGAAACGAAATTTCTCACTCTCAACCAAAGACTATATTTGTGTTGGAATTCTTTGAGCTTTCGTTTCACAAATTGGGCATCCAAATATCCATGTTGCAGTCCTTGCCAAGCGGAATTTGTTTCTTCAAGCTTACGGTGGTGTATTGTTAAATACTTCTTGTTTTTTCCTAAAAGAGTTGCTCTGTTATGGGCAGAAAAACCATCTCTCTGGATTGCGGAGATCATATCTTAAAATATCCTTTGATACTGTTCAACAATTGATGACTGTGAAGAACGACCTTTTGCACATTGTTGAAAGAAACCGGGCAAAGATGGAAGCTGCAGAGGCATATGAATCTATATTGACGGTGAAGAGGTAAGCTTTGTATTCTTATCAGGTCTCCATTCTTATGAATGGGTACATTTGTTGGTTTTTAACGTTCAATCTAATTAAGTAGCCTTATATTCTGTTCTTTTTCTGGAAGGAAAGTGTTGATATACTTCACTAATTTCTCAGTGCATATCTACAGAGAACAAAAACCTCAAGATTTTCTTGATTGTATCATTGGCCTCCGAGAATATGACGTGCCATACCATGTACGCTTTGCTATTGACAATGGTGAGTAGATGTGCGATTTTTCTCTCTTGAGGAACTTCTTACTAATTTTGCTTTTTAAGGTGTAAGGCATGTCTTCTTTACTCACGTAAGTTTTCTACTGACAGATGTGCGATGTGGACAATGGTATGATGTTAGTGTATCTAGTTCTGGTGTCATGCTTGAAAGGAGAACTGACCTACTTCAGCGTGCCGAAGTACGTGTTTGTGCATTTGATATTGAGACAACAAAATTACCCTTGAAATTTCCTGATGCTGAATATGATATGATCATGATGATTTCATACATGGTGGATGGAAAAGGTTACCTAATTATCAACAGAGAGGTGTGTAATCAAGACTTCATCTATTTTGTTTGAACTGAATATGCTCTTATCTCTGTTGCTGATTAAATCGGCATAATGTCTGATGTTAAAATCTAACATTGTCTGTTACTGTTATCTAATACTGCTTCACTTATCTTTAGTGTGTTGGAGAAGATATAGAAAATCTGGAGTACACCCCAAAACCAGAATTTGAAGGAATTTTTGAAGTGATGAATGTGAAAAACGAGGTAATAAATTTTGTGAAATGCTTTTATTATGCTTGTATTCGCAGATGGCATGATCGACCTTTTTTCAGGTAGAACTCCTTCATTGCTGGTTTGCCCACATGCAAGAGCTGAAGCCTGGCATATATGTCACGTATAATGGTGACTTTTTTGACTGGCCATTCTTGGAGAGCAGAGCAGCCCATCATGGGCTCAAAATGAGCAATGTAAGCATTCATCGATATTCATTCGGGAATTATTGCAGGGATTGAGCTTTTGTTTTCACTTCTAGATTGCACCTTAGTGTTATTTTGAATGCCAACATTTGGTTCAGGAATTTATTGGCATTTCCCATACCTTCCCATCTATCTTTTTGATTTTTCAGGAGGTAGGATTTCAATGTGACAAGAACCAAGGGGAATGTCGCTCTAAATTTGCCTGTCATCTGGATTGTTTTGCTTGGGTCAAACGTGACAGTTATCTTCCCCAGGGTAGCCAGGGTCTGAAGGTAAGCTGGTCAATTTCAAGGTCATATGCTATTTGTTGAGATTTTCCTTGGTTGTCTTATATTTTGAGAAACTTGTGGAGAAATTAATCTGGCAGTATTTACAGTATAAGTACTGCAACTTTGTGATCTATGTCTCGTATGAGCTTGTAAGGTGCTATGCAGTGAATGATTATAGACTCTATTCCTCCTAATCCATTTAGTATGTAGGATATCATGTTGTCATCAAACATTGTGTACTCAACCTTATTATAAGAATATTTTGACTTCTGTTGTGAGCTTTTAAGCTCATTATCTTTTTGCTGCTCATAATTATCTGACATGGGTTACACATAGATAAAAGAAGAAAAGATAGAAGGAGCAAAACAGCTCGGTACTACTCAATGATACAACTATAAGTGATTAGTTACTGGTTTCAACTCATCTATATGAGATTATATGGAAGCATGTCTTTGTCTTCATTGTGTGCTATGAGGTAACATAGTTCTTGCTCTGTCTTATGCAAGGCTGTGACAAAGGCGAAGTTGGGTTATGATCCGCTTGAAGTAAATCCAGAAGATATGGTGCGGTTTGCTAAAGATAAGCCTCAGGTGTGAATTATCTGCAGTGATTCCCCATTTGGATATTTGTATTGTATTGAAGTAGGTTGTTAGAAATGCATTTAATATCGGGTATACCTTTGAATAATAAAATGACGAGGATTTGTTTCTTAAAATGTTTGGACAGATGATGGCTTCATATTCTGTTTCTGATGCTGTCGCAACATATTACCTGTACATGACCTATGTTCACCCATTCATTTTCTCTCTTGCAACTATAATCCCCATGTCACCTGATGAGGTTCTCCGCAAAGGTAGCGGGACCCTTTGTGAAATGCTTCTTATGGTTCAGGTAGGTTCTTGGGCGCCTATGCAGATTCTTTCCTGGGTGAAGCAATTTCTTCTATTTTGATAAGTACATTAAGGGACTTATCTTCTCTCTCTGCTACTGAATATTGTATTGATTACAGGCATACAAGGCCAATGTTATATGCCCTAACAAGCACCAAGCCGAGCTAGAGAAGTTTTTTAAGAATCGCCTTCTTGAGAGTGAGACATACATCGGAGGCCATGTGGAGTGCCTTGAGAGTGGCGTTTTTAGATCTGATCTTCCAACTTACTTTAAGCTTGATCCATCTGCATACGAGGTAAGAAAATTGATTGGTTTCTGATCTTGCTTCAGGGATGCAATTGAAGTCCTAGATTTGCAAGCATATATCCTTATGGAGCTAGTTGACTAATTACTGATGTCTTTTCATATATCTGGTGCTAGAAGCAACACTGCAGTTTCTTCTGTTTAATTAGCATTCTGCACACCGTTAAATTGACATGATCATGCATAGAGCTTGCATTTGTGTTGGCCCGTCCTAGTTATGTTTGTAATTTATGTCAATTATACTGGCATTAGAACATGATGAATTTGTTTAACAAGCCAATTGGTTGACTCGTAAATGTTTTTATCCCTGTGAATATAGGCGACAAATGTCTCGTGTTTTGTCACATTCCAATTTTCTTTTATAGTTTGTGTTTTTCATCATGTTGTGCCGTGCCATGTCTGATGTTGACAGTCCCAATTGTGTTCATGCAATAAAAAACAGAAAATATGGGAGCTTAAGTATACTTGTATAGTTCCTTATGAAAGAGATCCAGTAAAAAAGCCATCAGTCTTAAATTAAGGTTTAGAACATCAATAAAATATAATCATGAAGCTTTCAAAGAATACAATGTATACTTTTATGCATAAATTCGTTTATTATTTATTTAATGCTGAATCCAATATTTGCGTCGACCAATGATAAGTGCAGCTATAAGAAAAAAGACTGAATGAAGGAACTCCCGAACATTTTGGCGATCTAGTTAGTCTGCCTGAGCCATACCTGCATAGTGTGTGAAAAATTATCATGAACTTAGTTACAACCATACAATTGCTAACCTTCTTTGATTATAGAGATGCAGGCAGCAAATCTACATTATGAAAAGTGTCAACTTACTTCTTCCTCGTTGTTCCTGTTTATAAACTTAACTGAGATGAAAAGTTAGCTTGTCTTACTTAGCATATCCATGGTCGAGATTAGTTGTGACAGGATGAATTATACAAGTCGGCAACTTGCGGTTGCAAGAGCAATTTTCCTTTGGAAGAAGAATTTATTGAGGCTTCAAACGTTGATAATTTTTTTTTGTCATTTTCCTCGCTTGAAACTTTTTCTTTTTGCAAAATGAAGTCCATTGTCCCCTCTCCTCAAGCTTAAATCTCATGAGGTAAAAGTATGCTGAATATATATTGCCCTAGCTGTTCATGCAAACATTCGAGTGCTTAACTGTGTGTATCATGTGTCAAATTTGGATCTTGTGAGATTTTGATTCATGAATTTTACTTCAGGTTTCATGAAATTCAATTTGTTGTCATCTTCTGTAAACTTTCTCTTATTTATTTATTTTTTGGTAGTGGATAATTTTTTTCAAGTACAGAATTCTGGCATTCCCTGACCTTGGAGTACCTTAATTTCAGCAACTCATTAACAACCTTGACCGCGACCTTCAATATGCAATCACAGTCGAGGGTAAAATGGATTTGGAATCTGTCTGTAATTATGACGAGGTGAAGAATGCTATTAAGGAGAAGGTGCTAACCTTGTCTCTTCCTGATTAAATCTCTTCTTAATAATGCTATGCACCTTGCAAGCTCCCCCGGCTCATGCTTCCTTTGAAAAACTTGCAATCTTTTTCTTTTCAGATTTACAGCTTGCCTTTTATCTGAATTGTTAAATTTGATCAGCATGTGCTACATTGAATATGATGTCAACAACTTCATTACTTTTTCTTTATTATTTGATCATTTCATGGGATTTCTTCGATATCTCGAAACTAGCAATATTATTTTCTATCCCATTCTATTGTTCCCTCAAACTGATGATGATCAGATGACATTCTCCAGCTTCAAAAATTGCGAGATGAACCAGTATGTGAAGAGTCCCCCCTCATTTACCATCTGGATGTGGCTGCCATGTATCCAAACATTATATTAACAAACAGACTTCAGGTATGCTGTTGCAGATATTTCTTTTATTCACCTCATTGCTTGAGGTTGTTGTGTACGCATTGGGAAAAAGACATGTCAAGCCTTCGCTGACATTCGACAGAACAGAGTACAGCTACAAATGTATCAATGAATGAGATTCAATCCATGAAGTAAACAAGGGTATTCTTGTACCCTGGATGAAATGAATTAAGTCGAGCAACAAACGAGGGCTATGAATACTCACATGCTATATGAGTGATCATATCTACTATAAATTAAGTTCTAGTCATGATTATATTTTCTCCCTCATCCTTGACTGTTTCTGCAACAATAAATTTTTGGCCTGTTTATAAAATTCAGTTATTTTTTCAATCTTTGTACTTTAGTTTGCTTAATTATCTTTTTGGTTAATGTGCCACGATGTCCTTTTGTTGATCTCCAGCCACCATCAATAGTTACTGATGAGGTATGCACAGCCTGTGACTTCAATCGTCCAGGCAAGACTTGTCTCCGAAAGCTTGAATGGGTGTGGCGTGGGGAAACTTTTATGGCGAAGAAAAGGTTCCATATCTCTTCAGTCAAATCTGCTTTTCATATTTTTTCAATTCTACATAGAATATCGACCAAAATCTGATTAAACATGTAACGAGGCTATTATTTCAACCTTCAGTGACTATTACCATTTGAAGAAGCAGATAGAGTCTGAGATTGTTGATATGTCAGATGGACAATTATCAAAATCATTTCTTGACCTTCCTAAAGCAGAGCAACAGTCAAAGCTTAGAGATCGTCTTAAGAAATATTGTCAGAAGGTATGCCAGTAATCATCTTCAATAAGAGCTTTTCTGATTGCCATGATTTAACATACTAAGCTATGTATTATTGCACAGGCATATAAAAGGGTACTTGACAAGCCAGTTGCTGAACTTCGAGAAGCAGGGATATGCATGCGGGAGAATCCATTCTATGTAGATACTGTCCGCAGGTTAGCAAAATAAATTGCGTTTTTTGTATATAATGACACCAATAGTTGACCTCTTTGTTAGACAGTATGTTGATATCTTTTTCCTATCTAGAACGTTGAAAATTTTTGCCTGAACCACAGTAGAATCTATTCCTTAATGTTTGACCTCAGAAGCTGTTCCTTGCAAATTAGCCGCTACTTGCAGTATGTATGAATTGTTGTTTGCCGTCTCCAAGGGTTTAACTGTGAATAACCTAAATAGGGGCCAACTGCTGGTTGCATATTCATGCTAACAGTATTTTGTTTTCTTTTTGTGATTTTGGTTTCAGCTTTCGTGATAGAAGGTATGAATACAAAGGACTTAATAAAGTCTGGAAGGGGAAGCTGTCAGAAGCTAAGGCTAGTGGAAATTCTATAAAAATACAGGAAGCACAAGTATGAAACATCTTTATGTCTACTCACAACCTGATTTTCATCTTTCTTCTACATTACAAGCAGTTTTATTATTGGTACTCTGTTTGATATTTGCAGGACATGGTAGTGCTCTATGATTCTCTGCAGCTTGCTCACAAGTGTATACTTAATTCCTTCTACGGATATGTCATGCGAAAGTGAGTTGATTAGGTTTTAATCAAATCTTATTAATAGAAGCCCGTTTATATGTTTTGATTACTGTTATTGATGGTTGCTATCTCAGGGGAGCAAGATGGTACTCCATGGAAATGGCTGGAGTAGTTACATATACTGGAGCAAAAATCATTCAGAATGCTCGCTTGCTAGTAGAAAAAATTGGAAAACCGCTTGAATTAGACACGGATGGTATCTGGTGTGCCCTCCCTGGATCTTTCCCTGAGAATTTCACTTTCAAGGCAAAGTATGTTACTGCTTCTTAATTTTTTCATGTTGCAAAATTTCCATTAGTCATATGAGAAGCTACGATTTTTCTAGCACGGTCCTCTTGTTTTCCCTTGGTTTTTGGACAAAATACCTTTGCCTTACTAAGTCTTTGCTACCACAGCACACATGCTTATCCTTTTTTTCAGTAATTTTCTTGTAAAAAGTCGAAAAACAAAATAGTGTACACTGAACATCATAATGGTACATGAGAAAAAGTTAGTAGTTGACAAAGCAGGTAAAGTTTATGACTTCATGTGAAAGATAACAGCAAGAAAGCAGGTTAGTATAATTATTTTTGCATTGAACTGACTATTAACTGTATTGAAATCACTGAAAATCTAGAAATTATTACAATGTTTTAGTTATATGCAAAGTGACGATCTTTTCAGCATGTTCATCTTGTTTCCCCTTCGGTTTTGTTGAAAATAGCTTTGCCTTTTTTAAGTTTATATATGGGATCTGAGCATGGTCTGCAAAATAACTTTCAGGGATTCAAAAAGGAAGCTTACCATCTCTTACCCATGTGTTATGCTCAATGTTGATGTGGCACAGAACAATACGAATGATCAGTACCAGGTCATAATCGAAACTATCTTGCATGATTTCTTGTCATTTACTTGTAATTATCCTTTAAATAAGGTGGATTTCACTTTACCAATGAACTTTATGTAAAAGTGATTTTTTCTCTAGTGGCCTAACTGGTAATTCTTAATAGACTCTTACCGATCCTATCAACAAGACATATACCACTCACAGCGAATGCTCCATTGAATTTGAAGTGGATGGACCATACAAGGTAATGGATTTCCTCATGGTCTAAAATTTTGTAATTGAGTTGCTCGTGACCACTTTCCTCTCCATGAAGGCAATGATTCTCCCAGCTTCTAAGGAAGAAGGGATCTTAATTAAGAAGCGTTATGCTGTTTTTAATGATGATGGGACCCTTGCTGAGCTGAAAGGTTTTGAGATCAAGCGTAGAGGTGAACTGAAGCTTATCAAAGTGTTTCAGGTATCTTTGCTTGTGCTTTCCTCTACTCCAGCTCATTCAATCTTCCACTAAGTTTTGGCCGTTGAATGGGGATCCTCTCTCCTTCAATGAGGAGAAACTTAGATAACTTTTTTCAGTTGTAACTCACTGAGACACTTATCTGACCCAAGTAGGGATGGATTAACAAAATGCTTAAAAATGTCTTTCCTTACTTTATTTTCAGACATCTTGTTTCCCTGTCCACTTTATTACTTAGGATAAGTCAGGTCTGCAAGTCTGAACTAAATTTATTTATATATGATCCAGAAGCATCTGTTGAAGAATTTCGTCATGGGAAATATTCTCTTGTGCAGGCTGAACTTTTTGACAAGTTTCTTCATGGTTCGACCTTAGAAGAGTGCTACTCATCAGTTGCCTCTGTTGCAAACCGCTGGCTTGATCTTCTTGATGTGCGTAAAAGATAAGCTAATTCCTACACTAGTAAGATTACACTATGTGAAACACTGAATTTTGTCAACCAACTCCTGTTAATGCTTGTTCGACATTCTTATCCCCTTTTCTTTAAATTTTCATTTATCTTCAGAATCAAGGGAAAGATATTGCAGATAGTGAATTGCTGGATTACATATCAGAGTCAAGCACCATGAGCAAATCCTTGGTTGACTATGGGGAGCAGAAGTCTTGTGCAGTGACTACTGCTAGACGTTTAGCTGATTTTCTTGGTGAAACTATGGTTAAAGATAAAGGCTTGCGCTGCCAATATATAGTCGCATGCGAACCAAGGGTAAGTTACTGTATCATTGCCCTGGAAGACCCATAGATCCAGGAATATTATTGTAGTAATAGTCTTAGGAGTTCGTGTAGCTAACTTTCATATGTTGACATTATGTGACTGCTGAATAAGTTGGCATTTCTTCTCTATGCATAAGTTGGTATCAATTTGGACATAGATGAACATGGTGCGGGAAACAGATAAAATGCCTCATATTATTTGTCTAGAACACACGAAAATGCATGTATATTTCGAACTTGTTGTAGAGAACTGATAATATGCATTACCCATGGCCATGTCTAGTAAGGTCTGTTTTAGTTTTATGGTGAAGGTCTCTAGGTTTGCATGACCTTAAAGAACCTAATGGTCTGCCTTCTGCCTAATTGCTAGTTTAGCAGTCCCATGGCATCTTCTACCTTAGTTTAGGTTGCTTTTCTATATTGAAATATCTAATGGAGTTTTCTTTTGCACCTTATGAACAGGGGACACCTGTCAGTGAGCGTGCTGTTCCTGTTGCAATATTTGAAACTGATATTGGTCAGTTATGTGCTATCATCACCTCCATAACATCCTTTTGCTGCTCATCAACTGAATGAATTAAGGCCTTTTGGTGCAGAAATAATGAAGTTTTACCTAAGAAAGTGGTGCAAAATATCATCAGACGTTGGCATCAGATCAATCATTGATTGGTCCTATTACAAGCAACGGCTCAGTTCTGCAATTCAGAAAATTATAACCATACCTGCAGCAATGCAGAAGGTGGTATTGATGTTGCCTTTTTGTTAGAATGATTTATCTTCCTTTTTCCTCTAAAGTTATAAGGCTTAAATTTCTTTAGGTTGCAAATCCTGTTCCTAGAGTTGTTCATCCTGATTGGCTGCACAAGAAGGTTCGTGAGAAGGATGACAAGTTCCGCCAACGTAAATTAGTTGATATTTTTGCCTTGAAAAATAAGGATGATGCAGCAAACGAAGGTAGTGGTGACATTAGCACCAACCATATCGTGAATGAAAAGAATGTGGAAGATTTAGAAGATTTTGGTAACAAGAAGGAAAGTTCTATGGATAGACCAAGACCACTTGTTCGTCACTATGAAGGTAACAGTGAGAGGCATCCAGTCAAATCAATGTGCCAAGCAGATGACCATCAGGAAGAAACTAGAGTTATAAATAATGGGCTTCAAGAACTTTCATCATTGCAGCAACATGCTGCGTCTGCAGAAAATATTGATAGAAACATTGACTATCAAGGATGGCTTGAACTGAAAAAGAGAAAGTGGAAAGATGCTCTAGACAAGAGAAAACGACAAAGGTACATTTTTCCATATGAAATTTCTGCTTTATATAATGCTTAAAAAGGTTGAGTCTCATGTGTGGATGCACATCCTCTTTTACATTGTCCCCCATTTCATAAGTTGCAGCATCTGGATTCTAATTGCAATACCATAATCTTTGCAATTGAGAGGCTGGCAAGCAGATGTGTGTCCTATAATGCATGATGATGGCACCTTGGCTTGGAAGCACAGAACATCAGGTTTATGTGTTGAAGAACCAAAATCCCGCTAAAACGATGTTGACCTTGGGCTAGGCGATGACACATTGCCCACCTCCACTGGACACTTCAGTTTTAGACCACCATAAATAATGCAGCTCTTTCTTGCAATTTATTCTTCTCACTCTCATATGATCCTTGCCTGAATCTTAAGTTAGGCTGGGTGCATGCATTTTGCACACTCATCAGTAAAAGGTTCTTGTCTTACCAAATGACAATGTCTTCACTCTTTTACAGGTTGGGCAACTTGAAGACTCCATCCATCCGAAATGGTGTTTCCAAACAGCCAGCTGGTACGAAAAATCATAAAGAAGCCAATGGGAGACAAGGGGTTAGCTCATACTTTACAAGGCATGAAGTAGCCCTGACAAGATGTCACTGGCAGGTCAAATTAGGATCCAGTTATAAAATTTCATGGAAATGAGAACCATTTGACTGCTGAAATCTGTCGTCTGAACTGTTTCTACTTCTTTCAGATTATACAGCTGGTTCCAGGTTCAATGAGTGGACATTTTTTTGCCTGGGTGATTGTTGATGGAATTATGCTTAAAATTCCTATTGTTGTTCCTAGAGTGTTTTACCTCAACTCTAAAGCATCAAAAACAGAAGAATTTCCTGGAAGGCGTGTTAACAAAATTCTGCCCCATGGGAGGCGTAGCTATAACCTAGTAGAGGTGCACATACCTCAAATTTTTACTAAGTTGTATTCTACCTTAATGAAGATATTACTGTGAAAAGCTTGTTAAATTTGTTTTCCTGTTTCTTTACTTGTTTGCATGAAGGTTACTATAGATGAAGATCAATTCAGGATTGAAAGCAAAAAACTTGCATCTCTACTTGCAGACCCTGAGATTGAGGTCAGGATACCAATGCACGTTATATCAACAATATTTATTTTCTGTTGCTTGTATTCTCTTGCTTACAATGTTTTATGATTTAATACTTATGGTCATCACTTATGGACTTCTCGAACCCTCAGTTTTTCCTTAATGCTAATAGGGCCATGTAAATGTTTCAGAGTTTTTTCTTTTTTGGTCCAAATGTTGCAGAGCTTGGTAAACAAGACTTTTAGTACATAAAAGGAGAAGATTAAACATATTAAGGCTGGGCCTTCTTTCTCTAATAACAGTTTAGGCTAACCAACTTGTCCTTCTGGTGCATGATAAGTTGTGAAATATATGTACTAATGACAAATTTTGGTACTCTGCTAGCGGAGACATGCAATCTAAATTGGATCCTGACAGTTCTCGTATTGCATCCTAAGAACTTCTGACCTTCACTGTTGACTAGACCCATTAGTTTCTCTTGCATCTTATCTTCCGTATCAGAAACTTGTCTTAGTGAGCTCTTTATCAACCATATCTTGTCTTTCATTTTAAATTCTACAAGGACATGTAGGGCCTTGCAGTGAATTAGGTAGTGATATTTCCGCCACGACACATGTTTGCGAAGCTGATGTGCATTTTATTAATTGATCTTGCTGGTAATACATTTTTAGTTAGTTTTGCTTTTACCAAACTGTGATGCTAATGTTTAACTCAGGGAGTATATGAGACGAAAGTGCCTTCAGACTTTGGCGCTATCCTGCAGATTGGATGTGTCTGTAAAGTAGATAAAACGGCGAAGAAGCGAAATGCCCAAGACAGTTGGTGTCTAACTGAATTACATATGAAAACTACGGCAGAGTGCTCTTATCTGGAGCAGTCCATCTCGTTCTTTTATTTGTACCATAGGTAATCTGATCTATCTTTTGACATATGGATTAGCTCTATTTACATTATGGTGATATGGCCATAGAAAAAGTCATGTTAGTACATGTACGTCTACTGGGTTGTACCTCAAGACCTTTCAAGTTGGAAAAGGACAACTATTTTCTAACTCTTATCGTCCTCTAGTTTTTTGGATAAGTAGGATGCGGCGGCTCGCCCTATTTAATCCCTACTAGAGTTAGATCCCTTGGATTCTTTGCAGTGTCCTTGATCATGCAAAAGGTAGTCTTTCAGTCAAATAAACAGAACTGGAGAATTTCCTGCACTTCAGAAAATATCAATTGTTTTGCATTGGTATTAGTTCTTGTTCTGGACAATAACCAATAACGGTTTAGCAAATAAGTCTATAAAAATGTATATGGTGCTTGTCGGATGCAGGGAATAAATTCAAATTCTTCGTGTGTTTGACTTATTAATATCTATGTCATATGCTTATCATTGCTTGAGCAGGCTATTTATCTTACCATCCATTCCATTTCAGCATTTCTGAAGGACGAGCTATATTTGCTAGCTATCTTCCTGCATTGAGATCAATATCTGTCATTGTGGTAAATCCTCACCAGAATAGAGATCTATCAGCATCTTTTCTTGAAAGACAATTCCGGGAAGCTTGCCAAACTTTGGCTGTTGAACTCTCCACTCTACAGGATGGTATCACTTTCAAGGTATATTTTTTATTCCTTCTTCTGAAAGTTTTTTAATGTTTTCTTCTACCTTAGTAATTTTTCTGCTTATATTGCAGGTAGATTATGTTGGATATGTGAAGGATGCTGAGAAGATTCTGCAGCGGCTTATAAATGAGCACAGGTTTGACTTGTCATTTAAATTCTATGTAAGCTGTTTAAGGAAAGTTTCTCTCAATTATGTAAACAGCTTAAACACAAACTTTATAACACTTCAATTATTATAAGATGAGTAAATGGGGAGATGTACTGCAGATTTGTCTAGGCCAAATGTACATGGAAGATCCCACAAGCTGAACAAGCATTCGCATTAATCTAGAAAATATTGAACCATATCTTAATGAGCTTTTTTTACTTTGTTTATACTATGTCTTCTATTTGTTCCCTCTGAGAAGTTTGAATTGGCTTTTCTGTCCATCACAAGCTAAATGGCTCTCATGAGCCCTGCTAAGCACTCTTTCTTTTTTTAGCCTGTTCCACCTTTAAGAGTAGGGGCTTACATACTGTGTTCCTTTTGTTTAAATACTGATATTAGCATCACGAATGCTGAATGACAGACATGAACATCATGGACCTACAATTGCTGTCATTGAATGCCCCAACATTCAGTCAATCAAATCTGGTATACAAGCACTAGATCAATTTCCATGTGTGAGCATTCCTCCTAATGCTCGTGATAGTCAATACCAGGTGATGTAAATTTATGATAAAAGCTGCTTCTCAATTATCTATTACTTTCATGTTACTTTTTTGTCCCTATATATCTTTACAGATCTCTTAATTTTGGGGCTCTGTACAGTTTCTTGGATGGCAACAAATAGCTGCCAAAGTTGGAATGCAGCGTTGTGCTGCATCAACCCAGTGGTTGAAAGAAAGGATCTCTCTCTCCAGATATGCTCATGTAATACTTCTATTTTGCAAACAGAGTTCCTCTTATAGTGTCTGTGGTTTGAGCCTTATAATTTATTTGACAGGTGCCCCTGGGGAACTTTGAAGTTGACTGGCTTATATTTACGGCAGACATCTTCTTTTCAAGAGCATTGCGGGATCAACAACAGGTTTGAAAGTGGAGAATTTCTAAAAACTTCAATTTGAGTGTTATAAGTATTTGGTCCTTTAGATTTACATTTCTTGGTACTCGTGCTGTTGCAATGAAATCCTGACAGGCTATGTAATTCCTTTTTTACCTTTGACTGATTTTGCCCCGGAATCTTGAGGTCGTTATTAACTAGCTTTCCTCAAGCAAAGATGCTTAAATGTAATATCTTCGTAGGTGCTTTGGATTTCTGATGATGGTATTCCGGATCTTGGAGGAATCCATGAGGAAGAAACTTGTTTTGCAGATGAGGTTGGTTTCAAGGGCTATACCATGACTCTACTTCTATTTGATGCGTTCTTCGTGCTCATTAAGGACATGTATCTCGGCTGCCAGATTAAATTATTCTTGTCTTCCAGCTTTTGCCACTTTCTTATCTTTTACTAATCTCGAGTATCCCCAAGGTGCTGATCGTTTGTTTCTATAGGTCCATCACAATGTTCTTACCTATCCTGGAGCATATAGGAAAGTGTCTGTGGAGCTAAAGGTCCACAAAACATACACTTTCCAGTATCTTTCTAATTATTCTTTCTGAGATCTGCTACTGAATCACATATGATATTTCTCTTACCAGATTCACCACCTAGCTGTGAATGCTCTTCTGAAAAGCAACCAGGTCAATGAAATGGAAGGAGGTGGTCTATTAGGTTTTGACCAGGAGTTATTTGCAGAGACGGATCAACAATACAGCATCGATGATACAACTTCATGTGCAGCTGCATTCCGCTTGCTGAAACAGTTAGTTCAGAGGTGCCTTACAGATGCAGTCACCTATGGAAATGTCTATGCTGATGCGATATTGCAACATGCTTATCGATGGCTTTGCAGGTAAACTTGCCTGATGTTCATCATGCCTAAACTTCTCAGATGCGCCTTTTTCTTCTGAAGCTGATGTTACTTATTGCTTCTTTCCTGTATGACAGCCCACAATCAAAACTTCATGACCCAGCTCTTCATTGCATGCTTCACAAGGTAGGCACTTCCTGAAATTTTCATATGGAAGTGGATCAGACGAAATGGAGATCAAAGATCAATCTTGTTGCTATGTTGTTTTATATTCTAACCGCATTACTTGAAATTCTTGGTTCTTTTCTTCTGTGTAAAGACTCACTGAAAACGTGATAAGAGGCATGGACAGTGTCTCTACTTTGTAATTATAAGTTTACTTGATATTAATGCTTGAGACATCTAAATCGTCTTTAACTTTGTTGAAGATTCTTGATTTAGTTGTGCATTAATAAGTAATCATGCAGCTTATCCTTTTTGTTGTCTAATGTCAGTTTTCTACCAATACAGGTCATGCAAAAGGTGTTTGCCTTGTTGTTGGCAGAGTTTCGCAAACTTGGTGCCACAATCATATTTGCAAACTTCTCAAAGCTCATTATTGATACTGGAAAATATGAGTTATCAGCAGCTCAAGCTTACTGTGATAGTTTGCTTAGAACAATCCAAAACAGGTTAGTTGCAGGCATAAGTATCTCTCTTTGGTTATTGGCATTGCATTGTCTTCATAACACTGTCTTCACTGATGTCTAGAGACTTATTTGAGTGGATTGAGATGGAACCAGTGCAGTTCTGGCATTCATTGCTTTATATGGATCAGGTACGTTGTCAATCATTCTGTTTAGAACAGTTAGCATCACCAGGTTATTTTTATCAGAGCTCTGGAACATCCACCATTGCCCATAGGACAGCGTGATTTCTTTTTATGGAAAGTAGCCTGTGCAGTGACCAAGCAAATACATTGTGCTCTGTGTGGTTTTCTGTTGGCAAAATTTAAGTGTCCCGGTAAGAAGTTTGAATACGTGTCCAATAATGTAGCAGAAAAAAACTTTCCCTTGTCTGAGAATCCAAGCTTATGCTCTCAATTCGCCATAGATTGTAGATTAATTACTTTCACATTGTAAAGCGCCTTCACATTTTCTTCTTTTTCAAGAATGTGGAACCGTGGTTTCTATTAGGTGGAGATATTTCTAGATGCTTCGGGTGTAAAGTAGTGATAATAAATTCAAACAATCGCAGTTGTCAAATGTGATTGAACTTCAGCAATGGTTGCAAACTTTTGTTTGCCATTTGATTGAGAATATATGAACCTTGCTCTAGATAGAAAATATAACCAGACATACTCAAACAGCTTTATCCCTATGATTGGACTTGGCTATAGCTGACTCGGCATGATTTTCACAATATTGTCCTTGTCATCCGAGGCACGTGATCAGATTGAAAAGGAATGGGGGAGTTTTTGTGAATGTTATCTTTGAAAACTAGTTATAGCTGTACTGCAGGCAAAAGGAAAGGCCTGAACTTTACATTGCGCTTAGGTTCTCTATGGTATCTGCTTAAACGATGAACTTTAATTATCCAGTCTGTATATTCCAACTGACTTGCGCTTTCTTGTTGATAGTATAATTATGGTGGAATCCCTGTCAGAGTTGATGTAAATGTTGATGAACCTCAAGTTGATATTGTGTCAAGCTGGAATATTGCTGAATGTTTGCCCAAGAAAATTCAGGTTAGTCATTGTCATGACAGCTGCATTATGTATGGGAAAATTTAGCTTTTACGACCAAATTGTGAACCTATAATCAGTCATTATCATTTGGCATCGGATTGTGTTTTGATAACCTTCTGAACCTTTTGCAGGATCACTTTATCTTCATTGTCTCTCAGTTCTTGTACATGCCTTGGAATCATGCACAAAAATTAGCTGCAAATAGGGCATCTTCAGATGCTGGCGACTTGTGTACTCCATCGATCACAGTTGTCGCTGCTAATAATTTTGAATCACAACTGGTGGAATATCTCAGAGAGCAGGTGCAAGAGCATCTCATTGTGAAAGTTTGAACAGCTTTTCATGATTTCTTGAATATTTGAATGTTTCTGTTTCTATTATTTGAAACTTTAAAATTGTCTACAGATTGGCTCTTACTTCTCTGATAAACTCTTGGGAGTTGTTCGTGATTGCGTCCTTCACATGAGAGAAATGGACAGACATCAGGACGATGAGTATTCATCACCTGCTTCTACTAATAACAGAGGAGATGCTGCTTTGGAGTTCATCAAGCACATATGCGCGGTTCTTGCTCTGGATCAAAATGTTCAGCATGACATTCTGGTAATTCTATACCAGGTCGTGAATTTCCACGACTCTCCCATTCAACTGCGTGGTTATTTTCTTCACTTCATATATTTCTATACATTTTGAGTCTTGCTAGATTGATGGTCAGCATGACTGAGGATGATTGATTGAGACTAGTTATTTGGATGACAGCTAAAGTCCTAGGTTTGCTAGACTTAAAAGTGTTTGAGAAAATCTAAAATTGGTATTGAGAATTGACATGGATAAATAATTGATAGCAAAGACATCTAAGAGTTAGGGTATAAAACAGAAGCATGTAACTTCTCCTTATGAAGTTTGACCCTGAGAAGCAAATACGTCATGGTCAAGTCTCAGGTGTCAATAACTCACAAATCGTCTCCCTTTTGCTTGCTACAGGTGATGAGAAAGAATCTTTTGAGATACGTACGCGTAAAAGAATTTGCTCCAGAAGCTGAGTTCCGTGATCCTTGCCAATCCTTCGTCTTACCCAACGTGATATGCAGGTAAATTCAAGCTTCTAATGGTTTTTAGACATACATCCGTCAGTGATCTACGAGTGTCTGTGCTAGTGATTTATGAGATGATGCAGCAGTTTTGGTTGTTGCCTTGGTGGTCGGTATAAGGTGTAAATTTCTCCACGCCAGTGGATTTCAGAATCAGATTTGGAGGTCTCGGCCTCCAGTGACAATATCCCTCAAGTGTCCTCAGGAAAAGATGGTTTCCTACATTCTTATCTTCAACGACTTACTCACTTTTAACGTAGACACCTACCATCCCAATGGTCCTATCGTTATAGTTCTTTCATTTTTTTGGGCAGCTACTGCAATGATTGCAGAGACCTCGACTTGTCGCGTGACTCGGCTCTGTTAGCTCAAGAATGGTGCTGCGCCGTACCACAATGTGGCCAGCCTTACGATCGTGAAGTGATGGAGAATGCGCTTCTCCAGATTGTAAGGCAGAGGGAACGCATCTATCACCTACAAGACCTTACTTGCCTTCGGTGCAACCAGGTGAAAGCCGCACATTTAAGTGAGCAGTGCACGTGCGCTGGCTCATTTAGGTGCAGAGAAGATGCTTCCGAGTTCCGTGGCAAGATGCAGATATTTTTAAAGATAGCTGCGCATCAGAATTTTCAGCTCCTTAGCGAATGCACCTCATGGATCTTAGAAGTGAAATAAGCTGCCACTTCGCGACACCCATTCAAGAAAAAGAAATCGAGCATCATGTGTCGGGCATTTCGCAGACAATTGCCCATTGCATTGAAGTACACCCCGGGTGCAGCAGCTAAGGATATTTGACTTTTGAGGCACTGCAACAGGCCAACAGAGAGGAGTTAACTTTGGAGTGGAGTCCTTGACCTCGTGGGGTTACTCATATATGTCATAATTTCTGTCTTGAAGGGTGAGAGGCTAGATCTTCTGTGTACAGTTTTGGTGAAATGAATGCATCACGTCCGAGAGCACGTGACTGTTATATATACTTACTCCGAGGCTCAAAGTCTGGACATGCTCAGCAGCAAGGTGCGAATTGAGTTTCATATGGAAGTGCACGTGACATTGTGGTACTTTAATAATATCGATCCTGATGATTCTGACACGGTTGATTTTCATGACAGGTCTCCAGGAGGATGTAATCTTGGATAATTATTCGGCTTTGGTTTCTATGGATAAACTTACTGATCAACCAAGCACTGATATTCTCATGCCGCATGAGATGGTTCAAAGAGTTGAGATTTTTAACGGCAAAATGTAATGTCAGCACATGTAACATGCTTTGTTACTGAAACATACCTGATCCAATATATATTATATAATCAATAAGTGAGGTCTTATGCGTGAGCTATAGCGTAGCAAAGGGATGAATTTACTGAGGGAGAAAAAGGAACGTTAGTGCTTTGGCTTGTGTCTGAATGTATGTTTCACCTACTTCCAGAAGCTTTCGGGTCTTAAGAAAAAAAAAAGCAGGATTATATCAACATTTTTTGTCTTGTTGAAAATTAATGACTGTCGACAATTCAATCCTTTCTCGTAAAGAGTTCATCATCATCATAACGGTGACAGTAATAGCAGAGCAGTATAGAGAGGTCGCACACCGCAAATTTACAGAAAAAGCTTGACGAAAGAGCTACAACTTCTGCTTTTACCATTAAACTTACCAATCTATGTGCAGCAGATGCCAAGTCATGCGACGCAATTAACAGAATGAGCAAATACCGGGAACAAGCTCACTTGTGCCTTTTGCTTTCAAGTCTGAGAATCCTCTTCTCCATCTGCATCACCAAAAGACCGAACTGACTTTAGCTTCTGCGTTCCAAACATGGGCATCGCACTGAAACTAACAGAGCCCCGGCAAACACGATCGAGCATGCAATATCCAAAGAGAGGACAAAGGGAGGACTCGTTCACAAAGGAAGGTGGGGAAAACAGACCACACCCGGTGATTACTAGTATTAGCAGGCAGCGTCAACTTATAGTGCAGTGCCATAGGAGTAGATTCTTTTCTTAGCAGGCAGCAGCAACTTCGCAGCTTGTATTTTGGACAAATATCGGACCACGTAGTTATTATTTTAATAGTTGCCACCATGCCACTGCCTTTTTGGTTTGGCCTAGGTGTAACGGTTTCCCTTGAGAGATAAATTTCAATATAGAGTAAGGTTAAGTATAATGCAATCGGTTCTCAGAGCATTTGTGGCAAGGAATTATCCTCTAATGCTTCTTCAGGTATGCGAAATAAAAAAATTCCAGGTTGAATGCATGGGTTATTCAGTCCCATCATCCAACTCCTACACAATTAGCATTCCAGTTCATCAAGTGCCAATACCATCTTCTCTATGCATGCAAGAAAAAAAAAGGAAGATACAGAGAGAAAAATACATCCTTGAGAACAATCATCTAAACGCCTCCTTTGAGGAAATTATCTAGTACAAATGTTTGGGTTCCGGAAGTGCTGTAGTACCTGAACAATTGCATCCAACTTATCCTTTGTTCGAGCAAATTCATTTTTCATCCAATTAAGTGCCTGGGAGAACCTAAAACAGTGATTCATTTGATGATAAGTGTTCCTGTGAAAAAGTGGGCAATCAGGGGGAAAGTACAAAGCAAAGTTAACGACATTTATCAGAAAAAAGAGAGCATCTTCTATGATTGGAATACATGTCTATAATGACAAATAAGCTCTGTTCCCGAACAGATTTGTCTATTAATAGCGGAGACCACTCTGGACATCTCATGCATAGCTTCCTAAACTGACTTCTTCATGGAAACCCAAGTTTATTTCTTGAAGGAAATTATTTCAAGGTCAAATTTTTTTGAAGTTTTATCGACAAATGATATTCTTTTCAAAAGAAGGATTGGGAAAGCAGCATGTATTTTGCTTCAAGGTAACACCAGATCCATTGCAGGACGACCTGCCCTTACCACTACGTGAAGTACAGTAGATGAAGTAGTGAGACGCCTAGACATTTATTTTTTAAAGTGTAAAACCTAAATGGAGAGAAAAAAAATAGTTCCTGCATTTTCAAGGAAATGGTAAGATATAATAATACTAGCTGCGTGAAGGATTGAACAATTACTGTGCTTATATCTTCTAGAAAAGAAAGCTTATCTAAAGACAGCCGAAGGCAATGAATACCTATCCCAAGTTCAGCCAGATTGAGTAACATTATTGCAGGATAAAGTCAATCCTAAGACATCCAGGGACCTGTTGCTAGTGAGGAACCGCTCTAAAATCATGGATGTAAGGAGTGATGATTGGATGGCAACTGAAATCAATTATAGGACTGAGGCATGAACTTTGGATAAAGGTAAAGATCCCAAAGAATTATAGCTCCCACCCATATGAGAACACTTTGACTACTCAAGAACATACAGATAAAATGCTGAATTCGCGTGTAAAAATCACATGCATACACATTCTAAAAGGCAACATCAAGTGGAATAAAAACCATGGGAAGTTTAACACATACAAGATCCAGAAGCATAAGTTCACTGTTTTTTTTCAATCAAATTTAAAAGGAGTAAAATGCATCATTTAGACGACCTTCGGCAAATCAAGAACCAAGTCATTAAATAATACAAGATAGTACAAAGGCCTCATGAGCCAAAGAGACAGACAGAGAAACTTCCTTACTTTTGCCCCTGTTTTTCTTCGCAAGCACGGATGAGATTATCACATGCAAGTTTCATATGCTCAGCACCTAAGCTGCAACAACAAAGACAAAAACAGATTTGGCTTACGAAGAGAAGAGAGTATTGTCAAAATCTTTGAAAAGGGTGAATTATCTTAGCAGAAAGCACAAGAAGGCAAAATCATCATAATTGTCCGAGTAATATTGCAAAATGCCTGCTATCTAGCCTGTATTTCTAGGTAAAAAGAAACTCATTATGAGGCATAAAATATGGAATCTCATGTAATTATGAGGCAGCAAAGGGGTCGGCTACCCAGACTTACGGATCGAACGCATCATTTTTCCAACTAAACATTAAAACCTGTATGGCAACTTATTCTAAGGAGAAAAGAATGTAATTCTGACTCCAAATAGAAACAGTCAAGCATAATATATGGAAACTCGTGTAATTACTCTACATATCAAGAAATTTGGATACTTGATCACTCATCTATCTTCCTTTTCAAGATATCACCAGCAATCATGCCTTACAAGTGAGGCCAAGAAAGCAAAGCAGTTGCAAGCCTAAGCCTAAACCTATACGTTGGGAGATAACAACGCTTTGGAAACCCTAAGGATAAACCTGGAAATTGAGCATTCTTAATATCTGAATGCAACCAAGGCATTTTTCATCCACGTTAATCTTCAAAAGGGACTGTTCAAGTGGAAAGCTTGAAAAGGAAAAAGGCTCTCATGATACGGAAATATCATTCACATCATTTAGATACTTGTACTGCAAAGGTAAACAATCCTTTTAAAAACATTATTTTGTGTAATTTGCAACTTGAGAGGATAAAAGTTAACAAATGAATACTCTCAAATTTTGGGTCCCCTTAAATATATAATCATCATGCCCAGGCGGGAAATAAGTGTTTTAATAAAGGTTTATGGAATATAGATCCTCCACAAGTTGGAAATAATGGCTCCACACTACTTGGACAATACATGCAAGACAACAATAGTGACTACTTATTAAAGGAATTCCTTTTCCAGATTACATGCAAAGTCTGATGCGACGTAGCATATCACAAATGATCCAAAAAAGTACATATAAGGTGCTACATGATTTCTAAATTTAAGTCAACCAGAGTTCATCATCACCTACGTCAATGTATTAACAAATGATAGCATGAGTGATAATAAGCAGACAGCATACTTGGATAGAACGGTAAGCTATTACAGAGGAAGATGGTTTCAAAAACTCAAAACTTCAATTTTTTTTATACTGGGATAATGTGTTGAAGGAAATTGAATGATCACATCCACAAGATTGTGGACTCTCTCTGTCTTCCCCTCACGCATGCACCCAAATCATACTTTAGTATTTGATCCAAGAGATAAATTTTTTTAGCAGAACAAGGGCTTTCTGAGTTACATCTTAAAGTGAAGTGCCCTCTCAAGTTGTCTATCAAGAAGCCTAGTTCATGCCAGTATAGGTTAAAAACACATCTGGGCTGGCTTTCCTTGAGAGAACTTTGTCGACACATGCCCCATTATATTCTGAACAAAATGTTAATAAGAGCCTCCGGACAGTTTTGATGCATTTGCCCCACTTATAGTACAAAACTTAAAGTTGTATACATCCCAGCAGTATTTTTCGATGTTACCACAGGCTTTTCTCCTTGATGGTATTAGCTTGGGCAGCCAAATGGTCAAAATCAACCTCAGGAGAATCACTGCAGATATATAGACATCCTGATTAAAAACTTAACACGTGATGAAACCAATGAAAACACAAACTCTACTAAAATGCAAAGGTACATAGATCTTGTGAGCTCGGATAATACTGCTTCCACATCTGCAAAGTATGAAGTGATCAATCTTATGATGGCATCAGGTTCATCGGTGCTTTTCAAAGTCTGAACAGAAGCAAATTGGTCATTTACAATCCCCTGGAGAAAACAACATGAACAATATATCAACTAACAGGGTCTCTACCAGCAAAGGCAGCCAATTAAGAAATATTAACACGCATGTCATGCTAATGAATGGAGAGATGACATGGCTTAAGAAACACCAAGTACAAAGATCTAAAAGAGAATAAGATGGAGGATTTACACAATAGGATGCAACTATTGGTAGCAGCACTATTTACAACAAGGATGATTATGCCAATACACCCCTGAATTCTTTAAGAACACAAGAACGCAACTGATAAAACTCTGAGATAAGTAAAATAGGGAAGCTAATACCATTTAACAAGAATGTGTATCCGCAAATAAAATATCCCTCACCTCATTTAACAATGATTGCACATATTCTTGGAGAAGACCTGTAAGAATAGGTAGAGCCATTGTCAAGAGAAAAGAAGCAGAGGAAGTTCAAAGTGAGATGCAGGAACTCTATCTCTGATGTAATGTCCTTAAGAAAAGCTTCACAAGCAAAACGAGAACTAGGCTGTGATGGCATGAGAATGGCGTGTTCAGCATGCTGCCTAGCAATATTGTTCCTCATATTCAGTATATTAACTTTCGTGCCACTCTAAATAAAATATTTGTTTCAGAGTAAGTACATGTCCTTAAAAGAGCACCAAAGGATGCTAACCGTTACAACTCTAGGTAAACAATTAACTATCGGGCCTATCAAAAGGTCTATCCAAGAAAATATAGCGAAAAAGGAAGGAAAAGAAGAACATTAAATTCTTTCCATCAAGAGTGTGATTTTCATGCCCTCAACTATGAGTGGAGAACCATTTGCCTTTAAAACAGTGAACCAGCTTGAAAAGCTTCTGATTGGAAAAATATCACAACCTTTTTGTTGCCTAATAATTGAGGATTTACAAGAAAAGGACCATACTTCAACTGCACTTGGCTTCAGCAAAGAAAGTTAATTATGTTGATACTTCCATGTGATCGACAAGCACTACACCACTAAGTAAGAGATACTTCTGATCATGATGAAATTTTGTCCTTCACTCATAATCATTAAGGGGACTCTCTAATTAATTCTGGCATAGGAACCTACTTCCAAATGGCACCCACCTACTTCATGGATGCCAAGTGGCGAATGTGCAATTGTATGACTCTTCTTGTGGGTCCTAGTCTTCACCATTAATAATGTAACTGTCAATAGAGTTGCCAAAGTATTTATTAAGGAAGCAAAATCGGAGCTATATAATGGTAAGCACTAGGATAGACCAATTAGCGGTAGAAATTTCAGAGTTGAGTTCTATCATAGCAAGCTAAGCTTTTTGTAGAATCTTAAGCTATATTGCACTTCAATAAACTGAGAGTTCAACAGGGAAGGATGCAAACATCAAAAAGACTCGTCTCAGCATCATCACTGTCGTATCCGAAGCTTGTGGAAATAAGCCAAAGGGAATAATTAGAGGGTACTGCTTTGTAATCATGCATTGCCACCAAAACGATCACTCTACTACAGAAGAGGAGGTGTTTGGCTATACTCAACAATAGAATAGAATTTAACTCACGTAATTTTCAGCGTTCCTTAAAATTCAGAAAATCGAGATGGAAATCGAATATTTCAGGGAGTTCCAAAAGGATACTTAAAAGAAGATTGCTTCTCCATGGGCCAAAAATGATCCCCTTAGGAGACAAACTTTTTATCACGGAAAAATAACGACCTTCCTTTTCAAGTTCAGGAATATTAAGATCTAGAAGTTTTCTGTTTAGTTTATCATGTGACAGAAAAGCAAGGTCAAAACACATGAACAAATATTAATACACACCCCCAAAGCATTTAAGCTAACCGGCTATCCCAAGCATAAAAGACGAAAGAAAATACTCCACATCCATCATATTTAGACATCACATCGTTGATGTTATTTAGTAAAGGATTAACAGTTATATTTACCCTTAACAGTTAGATGCACGCTAATTTTTTCTTCCTTCACATAATTTTGATTGACAATGAATAAGCCATGCATTCTCTTATAGTGTGCAGCACTTTATAGGGCATCTCTAATTTTATCTCCTCAGGTTAATTCAAGAAGCATATCCGGTATCTACATTGAGAATCATAGACAAAAAGCATTAAGTCATACCATGAAATAAATCACACTATGCCTCAAGGTGTTGAACAAGTATATTATGCAACCACATGATGTTGAGTTTTTTGGTTCTAAATGACAGCTTGATGTAGGGTAATAAGGATCTTCACTACTCTAGAAAACAGATATCTAACGAATTTGACCATGCAAAATGGTTCCTCATAATCATATGAACAATATACTCCCTCGTACATCTGTCCGCCATTGTTCTGTTTCACATAAAAATAATGTGTCAAGTTCGATTTAAAGAAATGGTTGCCAATATACTTTAAAACCTATTCCCGATGATATTTTACAACTAATGACAGCATAACAAGTGGGTTTCTGTCAAAATCTAACGTCTTCTAGACACAGGGTTCTAAGGGTGAGTGAATTGCGAAGCTCCAAATTCCTAATAGATCTACATTTAAGGAATATAAATAAATTATTAGTAGATCGTGCTGATGTTCGTCGATTGATGTAGAGAACCAAGAATTCAACAAATGTTAATACGACATTAATTGCATGAGACCGCATGGCAGATGCGAAGCACCGCAATAAATAGCATAAGAGACTGGATACTTTGAGAAACAGAGGAATGTACACTTTTTTGGTGCACATTGACGACAAATTTTCTTTGGCCACGCTATACAAATTATGGGGATTAAATTTTTCCATGCCGGGAGACGTCTAAATTAATATGACATCTGGAATGAAACTACTCAGAAGTCGCCAATTGCTAGGCAAATCGAGCATAGTCCGACTATATTATTGAAAATGTATGCATAGTTCCAACACAAAAGTTCAGAAACATCTGTTGCCTTCTTTCACTCCCAGCTGAGATACAGAATATGAGCTAGCAACAATCATATGAGAATTGTGATATGTTCAATCAGATAAGAGCCATCTAAGGATGTCAGGACCTTTAGAAAAGAATTGAACTTCATTTCAAAATCTGCCTTCGAGCTCAATAATCTTCCTCTCAATCTGCACTTCAACAGCACAAAAAAGGGATAATGAATACAATAAACTAACTTGTATAGGCTTTCAGCCCATATTTAATGCCAGTTTACAGCACGAGAATACGGAGCAATCAGATGGACAAGTTAAGCATAGAGAACTATAAAACATGGAACAAGAAAGTCCTAAGAAAATAGCATGAATATAAATCTGCTCCACAGTGTACATACAAACAATTAATAAATAAATCTGCTCAACAGTAAGCATAGCTGAGATGTGCCACTCTAATTATGATTTGTACAGTAACAACAGAAATATTATAAACCTGATTTGATGAAAACAATTAACTTCAGGCTATTATTTCTAATAGTACTTAGAAAGACACACTTAAACCAAATTATCCGGTTCCTACGCAACTTCTCATGTATGGGACCCTTTGCTTTGGAGGAAGAAAAAGGCGCCAAAGGCATTTATTCCCAGTATTACAAGCATTTAGCTGACCAATAAGTGGAGAAAAAGAAATTCTACAAAAAACCATACATCACCTGCACAAGTGTCTGAAATTTTCTTTGCAGCTTTGAGAACGCACTTTTGGTCCAATATAGAGCCTGTGAACAACTGAGATGCATGACCAAAAAAAAAAAACAACTGAGATGATATATTTAACAAAATGCCATCAACTACATTAAACTTCAAATATATAAAGAAATCAGTATAGACGGCCATAGTCCATGCCCTATTTCACTGAAAATAGCAAAGATTGAAGTGAGAAGAGTTATTCTTCTAAGATGCTGCTGTTGATTCTCTTGTTCTTCTCCCTTGAATTTGCAGTATGGTACTTTTCATCCCCTCATAACCAAGGGTTTGCAGTCCATGATGTCAGTCTTCCTTATTTAGTTGGCTTAAGCCATCTCGAACGCTAATAATAATCAAGCAGTCCATCTTCATGAAGGACTTTAAAGACATTTTATGGTCTTCTTTCCCCACATCTGAAGCAATGCTTAGGAGCAAGATAATTCCTTTATGTGGCTGGCCATAAAACCATGGTCTCTTGGGTCAACATCAAGTCTTTCTCCGTTTCTTTCTCAATGCTTGGATGAGTCAGATTTCCTTCACAGGTTTCCCACCTATATGTCCCATATCACTCTATCTATAGTTAGTACCACTCAAATTAGGAAGCTTTTCGCATGATCTCCTTGACCAAATTGCACAAGGGGAATGCTACTACATATTCGTGAAAAGCCGCGGTATGACTTCTCCTGATCTTCCTTCTTTGACAAATTTCATTGTGTTTCCTTACTTTCATGCCTTAAAAGTGCAATTGAACACCCTTCTGCTCGATTAGTCAGTCAAAGTTAACCACATAACTGTGAAAAACACAAAGGCCCCACATGCAATCAAAATTTTGCAACGCAGTTTCAGACAAATGAAGTTCTATGACTCCTTTAGCTGATATCTACATCTTTCCCACCAAACTTATGTGTAACTTCATGAGTGACTAAGACCGCTCTATAAAATATTTGTGACAAGTCCAGTATAACAGTGAATTGAAGTACTTGCATTACTCTGGCAGCTGATGACACCGTTAAAAACCCGCAGAAAGATTTGATTTAATCTTTTCTACCCAGTTTGAGAAGGCATGCAAACACATGCAATAGGGTAAACATTCAAGTTTGCAAACCGACTGCTTGATGAGTGGGCAGTCTATCCAGTCAAGAGAAAAGGAGTTAAAGCTCAAAGATGAATGTGGACACAAGTGATGGTAAGTGAAAAATGAATCAAATTCTGGATTCTTACTCTTCAAGACTATTCGCCTCAGAAGCATGAAGAAGTTCCGCACAGGCAAGCTTGACATCCACCGCACCAATACTGCAATAACATTAAAGGGAACTGATCTGATTATGAGGGCAAGATGAGATTTCTTTGCTTAGATTGGAAAAGGAAGGGGGGGAATAAGCAACAGAACAGAAAACTTTAATAGACAAAACTTCTCTTACTAATCCCAGTAATGTAGGTAATTGTTAAAATTTATACTAAAAGACTCTTTTCACCATATACTTCCTAAGATAGATAGAGTATTGAAAATTGAATGGAGTTCTTAGAATCCTGCTCTAAGAACTGGAAGAAAAATCTTCATAAATTTATAACCATAAACTATTAATTACATCGAGAGAAGGGCAAACGTCAATTAAGTTTATTACTTTTTAAGCTCATTTAATGCCAATTGATTTATTACTGTCATTGCAGACTTTAATACTGATTCTCAAAGATTCAAATGATAAGAAAACGCTGAGTAATACTTAAACTGAATAGGGTGCATTCTTCCTACCCTTCTACCTCATTGTATCTAAGTAAATCAACTACCAGTACCAATTATTTTCCATAACTCAGCATATCTTCTATCCACAGCATAGCTATTCTCAACTGCCATTTCTTGGGCACAGTATAACAGCGATATCACAACCAGCTCAATCTTATCTACTCTGTCAATGCATGTTTCATGAACTCCATGAAAAAAAAAAAACATAGAGCGGTCCAGCCAAGGTTTTTTCTTGAAAAATCTTGTTCCAACTAGCAAAACATTACTAGTATGCAACTTACCATGTAATTAAAATGTGCAAATTCACTGCATATAGTACATTGGTATTTAATTTCATCAAATATTTGACAGCAAGGAAAACCAGAAGTAACTCAATTTGCATGATGTGTGAACAACGAGAGTACCTGTCTGTTCTCTCATAGAGATCACGAGCAGCAATACTGACTGCATAGAAGTTGACGTTAACTTGAGAACTGTAGGAGCAGACATATATCCCATTATGATCCATAAAATAACCCACGGAACTTAGAGCAACTGAAATACAAGGTTGAAAGAAAGTGCGGATTTACATGTGATTGGTCAAGTCGATAAATAAGTTCCGCATACAGACACAGTAGCTGATGACAGAACGCACAACAAAATCTGGTCCCATTGATTCCTTGAAAGCTTGCAATTGACAGAACTGGTCGTCGACGATACCCTGCAAAGAATGAAGGCTCATTTGCTAGTTCCCAGGCTAAAGACAGGAACAATAGCACCAAGACATACGCAAACAATAACGACCCACCCTGGTCCACGTGGACCAAACTCCCAAAAGGAGCACTCGAAGCAACCATGAAAAGTAGTGACAATTTAGTGGTGGATGTTGACTTATAAGTCACTCGACAAGAGCTCTCCCATCCTATGTAGGACTCGGAATGTCACAAAAACAATCCCTTCATTGGTTTGACTAAGTGATAATAGCTTATAAATCAACCACCATACATAAGGTGTCCGCTCATACTAGATCGTACAACTAAATCGTTTAAACGTAAACAAAAGAGCTGATAGGATCAACATCAACAAAGGCTATTCTGGATTCTCTCATGCAGGACACGTCTCCAACGTCCGTACAGAATCAGGCACATATGTTTGGTATTGCTCTCACGTTTTTTTTTTCATATCTTTCACTCGATCTTCACCCGTTTACAGATGCTGAATCAATCATTTGACTCGATCAAACCATCTGATCTCAGAGCGGACGTCGACCAGAAATGAAAAAAACATAAAGCGGGAACGACCTCGCGGATGACCAATCCGGTGCACTCCACGGGTGGAGTCACCAGCGCACAGCATGGTTAGGGTTTCGCTCGCTCAAACACGCGTGCTCCAAACGACTAACACCGAAAATGCCGCTCGATCGGACCTCGGCCTCCAAAAGCAAACAAAAACCGCGCCGGCTCCGCCGCGATCGCGGCTCGCCAGGCTCCTTCGCCGGCGAAGAACGGGCAGACGATCGATGTCTGGAAACGCTAGAAACGCAAACCGATAGCTCAGGGGGAGGGGAAGGAAGGAAACGTCACCTCTTCGTACATGCTCCGCAGGAGGTCGCGGAGCCTGGCCTTCTGCTCCAGCGCCATCTCGCTGCGGCGGGCGACGGCGAGAGGGAGGAGAGGAGAGGAGAGGAGAGGAGAGGGGCGGTGAGGGGCGGAGCGCACGAGGAGGGGCGGCGACGACGACGAGAGAGTGCATGGCGAAGGGCGAGAAGGCGGAGCGGGAGGCGCTGAAATAGGGAGGAGCGATGGGACGGAGTGACGGCGCAAGCGAGACGGGGTGGCGGTGGTGGTGGTTTTCGAGCGCTTCCCACGTCACCTGGCGAGAGTCGGTGGAGGAGTGGAAGGTAACGGGCGGGGGCAAAGAAACTTGGCGCTATCGCAGATGACTTTGCCCTCGAGATTCGAGAAAACTACGGAATTGCCACTCCGTGCTTACTTAAGTGTTTCTGCTGTGTTTTTTTGGAAGAGGGGGAGTGGAGGGAAAGAGAGTAAAATACACCGAATTTCGTTCTCGCGAAAAATGTTAAGCTTTCTAAAAAATATTTCATTTTGATTTTCTTCGCTCTCATTTTCCCTCGATTTCGAAACAAAATATTAGGATAATCAGTCTCGAAATGGAGCCGGACATCATGGCCTCCGAATGGTTAAAGAGGATGTTGTCTGAGGATGATGTTCGCACATGTGTTTATTCATTGATTTCTTCCAAATGAGTGGGTAGTTTTCTCATAAACATCGCATGGCTCAGAGTAGAAACTTGTTGAATCAAGCCGCAACGTTTGTTTGAATGGTCTTCACGTTAAAGATAGTTGGAAGTCGATGCGATTACGACTCTAGATTCTATCATCAACGGCCTGTCCGGTACTTTAGTTCGTCATGAACGACTAGTCGTTAGCAAATGATTATCCGTTATGTTCCTTAACTTTATAGGAATGCTTCCAAAATTCCTTTCTTGTTTAAAATATACGAGGACATTTACGGGCTATTAGTGCCGATATTTCTCCAATCGTTACTTTGAGGATCTCATTCCCTCGCAGAACATTCGAATGTAAGATCTCGGAGAGACCGACACTTGGCATTGTTTGCGACCCGTATTAATCCAAAGCAGGTAAGCCTCATCACCCATGCCCCACTCAAGTACCAGAGGTCTAGAATATCGATCAAATATAGGGCTATCAACTTTGGAATTTTTGGAACCCTATCTTTTGTTAGCAAGTTTCTATTTTATTTATTTCTTTTATTGCAGGTAAATCTTTCATAATGTACTCTTGGAATTATAAAATCCCCACCTAAGCTTAATATAAATATACAACAATTTCTATCTCAACATGGCATCAATAGCCATCTAGGGTTCATGCCCCTTTCAACCCTAACTTTCTTTTTTCTTTCTTTCTTTTCTACAAGGGTGGTCGGCATGGCCCTGGAGAATCCTGCCGCCACCGCTGCTGCCGCCGCCGCCACCATAATCGTTATTACAAACCCATCTTCAACACTTCCTACATTCAAATGTACTCACCGCTTTCTTTCTTTACGTCTCACAACATTCAATCTCTATGGTCATGTTAATGGGATCAAACCGTGTCCCTCTGATGCAACCCAAGCAGCTTTCTAGCAACAATAGGATGCTTCCATCAAGAGTCTTCTAATTGTGTCCCTCTCAAGATCGGATTTACCTCTCGTTCTTGATGAACCAATTAGCAAACCCATGTGGGATGCTCTCAATGCCTCTTTTGGTCTTCTCCTTAGTCACAAGAGTATTAAGGCATTTCAAGAGTTGTAAATCTCTAAACCTTTCTCTCAAGCTAACTCTGCAACAGCCAACTTTGCTCAACGAGATTCCTCTATCTCTGCATCCACCCCTTGTGGTTCCTCTTACCCTGGCCGTGGTTAGTCGAGAGATCGTGGGGGTCGTGGGGGTCATGGTGGTTGCTTTGGCAGTGGTCATGGTGCTCAACAAGGTTGGCTATGGCGTTCCATCTGTCAGCGTATAAATCATACTGCTGTCACATATTACTATCGCCTTCTAGATATGCCTTACTACATGCTCTCTACGCATACCCTTTCGTATACTTCATCTTATCGACCCTCTTACTCTCTCAATGCTAGCTTGAGCCATGCATTTCCCCCTTCTTTTACCTTTGCCTGCCAACACCCTTCCTTCGCACTCTAACCCTACCATCATATCATGCCTAATATACAATTCCTCTCTTCTTACGAATCTCATAACGGATCGGATCAACTACACATGGGAAATGGTAAGTGTCTCAAAATCACTAATATTGGTATTTCTTCTATTCCCTCCTCTATTTCAAATCTTTCTTTACGTTTAAATGATACTTTTCAAGTCCCTGATATTTCTAAGTGTTTACTTTTGGTTCAAAAATTTGCAATTGACAATAATATATTCTTTGAATTTTATCCTACCCACTTTCTTGTCGAGGATCTAGTGACTAAGACAGTTCTTCTTTTCGACCCGAGTAGTGGTGGTCATTACACTATACTGCAACAACCTTCAATGCTTATTGCTAGTATTGTAAAACGGACTTCTATGAATGGCTAGAATCAATGTCTTGGCCATTCCCATGAGCATGTTTTACGATTTATGATTAAAGAGAATAATTTGTCACGTCAGTCCACATGGTTGAGTCCGTTATGTACAACTTGTCAATTGGGCAAGGCTAAATGTGAGTCATTAGGGTTGTTTCCAACTAGTAGTTTGTTTCCATTGGATTTAATTTATGGTAATGTTTAGGTCCTTCTAATTTTTTTCCAATTGATGGTCATCGCTATTTCATTATTTTGTTGATAACTGCACAAAATTTATTTGGTTTAATCCTCTTAAAGCAAAGTTAGATGTTTCCTCTATTTTTCTTATTTTTCAATCTCTTGCCGAACACCATTTTTCACAAAAAATAAAAGTTGTTCAAATGGACTAAGGTGGGGAATTTTGTACCATTCCCTCCTTTTTCTCAAAAAATTGGCATTGCTCATGGCCTCTCCTCCCCTCATACCCATGAACAAACAAAGGGTGGTTGAGCGTCGTCATAGGCATATAGTTGAAACCGGTTTAACATTATTAGCTCATGGATCTGTTCCTCAGCAATATTGGCATTACGTATTCAAAACGGCGGTCAACCTCATTAATCGGATGTCGTCCAATGTCATTAATCGCATCTTCCCCTTTCAAATAGTTTACAATCACCCTTCGGATTATTCCTTTTCAAAAATTGTTGGGTGTCGCTTTATTTCATATCTATGTCCTTATAACGCTCACAAGATGGATCGCCTCTCAGTTCCTTGTATTCTTTTCAGGATCTGGCCCTTCTCACAGAAGCTACCACCACCTTGACACTATCACCAATCATTTATATATTATCAACATGCTTATTTCTATTGAAAATGTTTCCCTTTGCCACTCCTACCATTCTCGGTCTATCATCTACTTCATCACTTCCTATGCATAGCCTGATACCATGTCTTCGGTCCCTATTGGCGTTCATCCTCCTACAACTATAGTGAGATCACAAACTCCTACACCGGCTCCCGTAGTGTTGTCTAATATCAATTCATCCACCTCACGTGCCTTAAGAACCATATCTCTCTATGACATTTATCATCCCCCCTCCCCATCGGCCTCTCCACCATTGCCGCTGCCCCCAACTAGGCCAACATGCACCCACATCATGCAACTTCACTCTTGTCCTTCTCAAATTAATACCTCCTCCACCCCCTCAACGAACCAGCCCCATTCACCCAAGCCAACAAAATTTTATAAGTGGAATGCAAGTATGACCAACGAATTTAAAGTCTTGTTAAAAAATGGCATATGGTCTTTGGTTCCTCGCACTTCTTCTATAAATCTTGTTGGATGTAAGTGGGTTTATAGAATTTAGCACAAAGCAAATAGCAATCTTGAGCCCTATAAAGCTCGCCCAGTCGCTAAGGGTTTTCATTAGCAATAAGGTTTGAATTATACATAAACTTTCAACCCAGTTGTAAAAATTACCACTGTTCGCTCCATTTTATCTCTTGCTATCTCTCAAGAGTGGCAACTACGACAATTGGATGTCCACAATGCCTCCTTACATGAGGCTCTCTATGAAGAAGTGTACATGTAGCATTCTCCTGGGTTTGAGGACCCAAATCGTCGTGACTATGTTTACAAGTTGCATCATTCGCTATATGGTCTCAAATAGGCTTCGGGAACCTACTTTCAACAATTTTCATAGTTTTTGCTTCAATTGGGATTCTTGGCATCACAAATAGATCCCTCATTGTTTATAAATTGAAGAGGCATTGATGTCATTTATGTTTTGATCTATCTTGATGACATTCTGGTTACAGGTTCTCACGCCCCGGTACGGAATCACAATCGATGCTCGATGATCGACCATGACCCGAACGAGCCCGTGACTTGCGGAAATAAGTTAGTACGTCCCGTTCTTTTTATTCAGATGCGCAAGTGGAATCAAATCGAAACAAATCATCACAAGAACAACATGAGCAAACCATTGCACATTATATTTACATGATCATGCTTATTTTAACAAGCCCATCTTCGGGGCCCTTGCAAACCACACATGTATCTTACATGCCTATTTCAAAGGTATTTTTCCGCACACAAGCTAACTATGGACAAACAAAATTTTGGCTTAGTGATCTTATTTCCACTACTTCATTTTCTCGTGCTCCAAACTCCGTTCACTAGCTCGCCGCCTCCCCGTAACCCGTCCGCCTGGCAAACCTACACCCTACCCGCGGTGTACCCCGGAGCCGGCCCACCGTCTCCGCTAAAAGGGCCATTGAACCTACACAAAGGTCCGATTAAGTCTCCATTTGACCAACAATACCATGCCACATACATGTGGGGGACCAACTCCTCGAGGCCCTCATCCACCATCACGTGAGTCGTAACTCAGCATTAGGGGCGGCGTTCACGGCCGTCAATCACAGTGAGCACTCCGGCTCACATTTCCATGAGGTTACCAAAACAGGTCAAGGGTGATGCCATCCTACGGACCTGAAAAGGAAAACAATGGGAGATGAGTCGGGGAGACTCAATAAGTGAACTCACTAATGCCAAGTGAGGATGAATCAATCGTCGTTTACATGAGTTAGCTCTTACTGTGCCGGTATCGATGGCAAATCCATAGCAAAGTTCATGCCAACAAATAATAAAAAAACATCAAGCATGGCTATGCATGTGAACATCACTAGTCAAGTCCCGGTTTTTATCTTGAGATGTGAACATGAACATCAAATACAAAACATAAGTAAGCCATGAAAAGAACCATCTATAATCAACCAAAGGATTAAATACGGTCAAAGCAAATAACGTCACAACGTATCTCATCTTCCTTTCCCGATATTAAGGAATTCACTTACTCAAATGATAAAACTAGAACACGTGAGAAACAAAGAAAGCAAGAGGCGTGTGGCTTGAGCACGTGAAAGGTGGGTTTCGGGCGTGACCTTCCTTGGTGGCCGAACAACAAGAGGAAAAAGGAGAAAGGTCGATGAGTTCTTGGTGTGAGAAAGTGGGGAGAGATGGTGATTGGTGTGGGGCTTCCAAATCAAGTGGGGGCCTTCTGTATATATAGTGGTCTATACTTAAGTTATAAAGAAGAAACAAGGTCATCATGAAATAATCCCTAAAGTCAAGTATCATTATTAGCTTGATTTGGAAATCTTGGGCATTAATGAACGATGGCCAAAAGAGCATGATGAAGTGATCTTGCAAAATCTCAGTCATTAATAGCCCTCTTTCTCTCTTTCTCTCTCTCGGCTCTTCCTCTTGGCCGGATTTCTCCCTCTCGGCTTTCCCTTACTTGGCCGATCTCCTCCTTTATCCTTTGCTTATTATTGGTGACAATGAGTCACCATGCTTCATTTATGGAAGTAGACAACTAAGCCGGTCACCAATTATGGAGGGGGACACCTAAGCAAGGCACTAATAATGGTGGTTTCTAGATGAAGATTTGACTTGTCAAATTTTTGTCTTCTAGTTTCCTCTCATTTCCAAAGCGTGAGGCCAATCCTTGGTCCTTTACAAGTGCTGGTTATACTAAAAAAAAATTGGATCAATCGAGTTACACAAAATCGACTAATCGACACTTAACTCTTAACCCCACATCATATTCATTTAACTTATTTTCCGAGGGTTTTCCACAATAATTCATGCTAATTAATCCTGTTCAATCCGAGGTTTGGTGTAGAAAAACCTCCAAATATGACCAAACACAACCAAGCAAAAATTCAAGTCCAACTATGCAAGTTCAGGCTGATCAGGTTGCCCAGGCGTGTGGCCTGTGCAATAGGGCCTGTGTGATATCCCCGATTTCGGGCCTAGGAAGCCGAGGGCTGGTAATAAGTGGATTAACGGGTAAGTCGAGTCGAGGGTCGGTATTAGAACGGACAGCATGATCGGAACGAGTGTACTGAGGGTTGGTCGTGGTTCGATCGAAAAATTGTCCATGAGTTGGCCTAAGGATCGACAGTGGAGTGATCCCTGACTACGCAAATGATTAGAGTGATATGACCATAGGATGATCCTTCGACCATAAGGGCCGTTAGTAGAGCGGTCCGGAATAACTGTGGATCAGTCCGGTGCTGGCATGTATCGGTCGCGAGTGATACCGTACGGCCATGCATTAGTCCCGGGTGACCACGAGTTAATTCCGAGGTACCGGATTTCCACGAGATTACATGACAACCGAGGGTCGACCATGGATCGTTGATACTCGAACGTGGCCCGGTCACAAATCGGCCACGGATCGTTGTGTCAAGTTGGGAAGGCCATGGACGAGATGTGTATCAGGCCATGTGCCTAATGGCTTAGTCTCGGCCCGGGCAAAATTGCCGGTCGCGGCGGCTAAGGCCATGTGCCCGGTCATGACCGGCCATTGTGCCCGTTAGCCAGGCCACGGACCGACTACGTGCCCGGTCGTGCACCGGCCATTGTGCCCAACCCTTGTGCCATAAGTCATGCCCGTAAGATCCGGTCCCGATCTTATCCTGTGTCCAAAAAATGTGGCCATGAGTCGTGCGTTGTGCCATTCCCGGGCCGATGTGCGTGTTTGGCCGTGAACCGACCTCTCGCCCGTATGACCCGGCACGATGCCCATGCGGCCGGCCAAGCACTAGGCACGTCGCCCTTGTGCCACAAGTCATGCCCGTAAGATCCGGTCCCGATCTTATCCCGTGTCCAAAAAATGTGGCCATGAGTCGTGCGTTGTGCCATTCTCGGGCCGATGTGCGTGTTTGGCCGTGAACCGACCTCTCGCCCGTATGACCCGGCACGATGCCCATGCGGCTGGCCAAGCACTAGGCACGTCGCCCTTGCGGCCCGGCGAGCCGCTCGGCATGTCGCCCGTGCAGCCCGGCGCGGCGCTCGTTCGGCCCAGCCACGCGCCCGGCCATGCGTATGTACGGTCGGCCACTCGCCCGGCCACTGACTCGATCAGGCCGGCCAATTTGCCCGATGGCCTGGCCATGTGCCCAGGCCACCCGAGAAGGCCAACTTGGGTGATTTTAGCTTGGATTGTTCTAGGGCCAAGTTTGGACAATTGTGAAGGCCTTTTTACACTAAATTTCATTTTAAAAGGGTATTATTGAAATTATTTTATGAGGAAACCCTCGGGAAAATTTTGGGAATTATTATGATGCGGAGTTCGTTTTGGACACTACGTGCATATTTTCGCGAGACCCGTTTGATCCGAGCAAATTAGGATGGAAATCAGCCAAATCGAGAAAACCCTAGAAAGTTTGATCAAGTCAAACCTTATCCATATCATCATTACCCTCATTTATTCATTAGCAAAAACGGGCAGATGGGGAGCGCTTTTACCGTTCACTAGGACCAGAGGAGACGGAGAAAGAGGAGCCCTGCGTCATCCTCCGGTTGGGGTCGGCCATGGCGGTCGGAGGGAAGCCCAGGGGCTAGAGATATCTGCAGAGGGAAGGGGAAGATGTCTGTGTAGATTTGGGCAGGCGAGGGCGAGGGTGGTTCTTGCCCGCCCAGGTGAGGGCGGCCGTCGCCTGACGCCGGCGAAGGCGGCCCTCGCCTGAGGCCGGCAGAAGTCGCCGGCGATGGCCACAAGAGGGAAGAGAGAAAAAGAAAAAAGGGAAAAAAAAGAATGGAAAAGAAAAGAAAAAGACAAAATTACCCCTATTCCGGCGTTGGAAATGTCTCTCGCTGGCCGGCCGACGAGTTGAGGTCCTTAATTGAGATAAGTTTGGGTACTTTAGGTCCTTAATTGAGACACCATCCACTTAGGGTCCTTTTTTGAGAAAAGAGACATACTTTGTGTCTTTAATTGAAATTTTCCCGTTATATTTATGAGAATTTGCTCTATTACAGGCATTATCAGATTTTGGAGGGCTCGTTCTCTTTAAAATTAGGAACCCACCCTTCTTCTCATTACATGATTTCGTTAAAAGTATGTCAAAATTGTTTGGCATTAATATAACAGAATCGTAAAATGATGTTATCATGGTCGACTGTATAGTAACTAGAAAATAGTACATATCACGAAAGGACAATTTCATTTACAAAAATTAATTCCTATCTATTTTTTTTACAAATGTGTACTTTCAATCGAGTATAACACGCCGTGTATCTTTTACGTGTATAATTCGGTTCGCTCCAAAATCAAGAGTAGTTTTCCAAAAGTTGAGTTGAGAATCGTGATGAAAAAGAAGGAGCTTAATCCTAAATTGTAATCCTAATATAGTCTAATACCCCTTTCAAACTTAAGTTGACTTGGAAAAAGTCAACTGGAGTTAGGTCCAAAAAATATCCAAGGATTTGTCTTGGTAAAAATATTAATAGCTTGGTTTGATTTCAATGTGTTTGGTGTGCTCATGAAAAACAGATTAATATTACGAAAAATCCCAAACTGATATACATGTGACAAATTTACCCCAAACTAATTTTTTGCTCACAAAAAATTAAAAATTGGTATATCTGTGATAATTTTATCCTTCGTTAGTTTCCGTCAAATTTTACCGTCCAATTTCTAAGTTGGATGACACGTGGCAGTCGACGGATGTACTGGTTTAGGGTTTTACCCTCCGTTTGTCACACATGTAACAGTTTTTTATTTTTCATCGTATTAATTCAATTTAACGGAGGGTAAATTTGTCATAAATGTACTAATTTGAGATTTTTGGTGGTCAAAAAAGTTAATTTTTGGTAAATTATCATAAATGTACCAGTTTAGGATTTTTCATTATGAAAAAATTAGTTCGTAGTAAATTTATCACAAATGCACCAGTTTGAGATTTTTCGTGATATTAGCCCAAAACATGATTATGTGCTATTTGGATAGTAGTTCCATTATTGTAGTGACCGACTATTTCGCTATTATGACATACTCTTATGTCTTTTTAAAGGTTTAAACTAATAGGTGCAGAGAGATCACATACTAAGAGCATATAAACCCCATTGTAGGTGATGTGGGATACTTCAACCCTCCCTCTCACATGCAAGTTGAGTTGAATTAGGACTAACACGTGGAATTTGAATAACATGGCAAATGCATACACGAAAGAGGCGGAACCTGCCTATGATACTAAGTTGAGAATCGTGATGAAAGAGAGAGGAAATGTGATATTGCGCACATTCAAAAATGAAGAATACAATACCCCCATATGTAAAGTGAGAATACAATTAAACTTAAATTAAAAACTAACTTAAAAATAGAAACAAGTTGGATAAATGCGCGGAAGATGGAAGTTTTTTTTTTAAAATCACGTATGCACGCATGCTCCATATATTAGCACAAGTATATTGCTAATCGATATTTCAATCGACCGCGATCCAAGATAACACGTAGACGACAACACAGTGAAAGAGCAATTGGGTTTTTGTTCGTTAACGTTTACCATATAATGGTACGAAGGCCGATTCACAAAATGATACGATAGATCCTTACGGAATGCTCGCGACTTACCAAATCGCTTTATACATCGGTTCTTGTGGTCTCGGCGGTTAAGCCCATAGCATGTTGCTTCTTCCTTTTGTTAGTTTCATGTCAACGACCAAGGAGCGTTCGCACGATTCTTCTTGTTGTGAAGGCTACGCAAAGCCAAAATAGGGCAAGTTGGGGGAGCGTCGAAGGCCGCCGGCTTGCGTGCCAAAGCAGAACGGGCCTCCGTCTCAAGGCTTGCGGCGAGTGCTTCTCAGGATGGACCCCGGAAACGGAGTTGACCAATTTCAACCACGTTGCGCACGTTCTACCCTTTTCTTTTCATTCTCTACGGCACAGAACCTCTCGCTTCAACGTGCCGTTTCCATCACACACGCACAAGCACACGCATCATCGCCATTTCCCTGTATGGCCGTCGCGATTTTCCGGTGACCCGGAGTCGGACCAGAGCCGGGAGTAACTCCCCGCTTTATAAGCAATTGAAGGTTACAGTAGACTGGCTTCCTTTCCGATCGCAGATTCATATGGTCCGGCCGCAATCTTACCGAACAAGTTCCAGTCCTTGACTAGAGACTAGGGCTGTCCTTTTCCGATGTGCCCGCAAATGGCGGATGCTTCTTAATTTCGAAAAACTAATTCTGGGTGTACAAATAATCGGTAACTCGCCGGAAACTTTACTAGATTGAATTTTACTCCAATATGCAGATACAGATCTAATAGCTGCAAAAGGACGAGGCCTGGAGTGCTGGAAGGGGTAGATATTAATAAAATGAATGCTTTCTCCAAGAGAAGTATTCAACCGTATATACAATCTACCGGTCTCTGCAGGTTCCAGTGCTCCACCTAGTTTTGGAATACAATACTGCAATTTGCAACTAGCAAGTGGTAATAAACTTATGCTAAAATAATCTCCTGATTGACGCCTCCAATCTCTTAAAAAATGGGCAGTCTAATTTCTAAATAAGCTTTACATTGCGTATTTGCAAGAACTTGAGTGGTTAATTTTGGGATTAATCCCATCCCTTGATGATACCTATGCAAATAATACTGTAATGTATGTAAAGTAGAAGATTTTTCAATACCGTATAAAGTGGCATGGAAGAAAAATCACGTCGCCAGCCGATTCTACTTGATGTCTTACCAGACAAGCCACACTCATAAGGTCTGTCCTTCTTCGGGCCCGGGTCATCTAGTCGGGGTCAGCCACATTTTCGTGAAGATAGATATAGAACTTCATTCCAGGTTCGATTCTCCAACTGAGCACTTGTGATTTAAGTGGCGGGCCACGGGGGTGGGTTGCTATACTAGCCTCCCCCGAGGAATAGTCGAGGTGTACGCAAGCTGGCCCGGACACCTCGGTTATCAAAAAAAAAAAACTTCACTAAGTGTGTCAATTGACACAATAATGAGTCTAATGGTGTTATCATACTATTCTCACTGGGGCGATTTTCTTTTGCATTTTTCTGTTATTAAGTTATATAATCTCGACCAATCGTGTAAAATAAAACCTTTAACACATACGGCATTGTAGAGGAAATACTCACACCTTAACAAAGAATGGAAAAAAAAAAAAAACAGACGTGCTATTGTTTGAATTCTATGTGAGAAATAAATCCGTTTCCCATCGTCCGCGTATGAAACAAGAGTCAAATACTCAAAATTATAACTCAAATCAAGCTTATTGGTCTCTTTTAAACCTTATTAAGGTCATTTCCAAAAGTCAAAACGATGTAGATTGGGGACATTTGACTTGCAATGCTAAAAAGGACCTCAGGAAGACTTGACGGGAAATCAAAGTACTTCATAGCCCGCACTTGATTGCGTCAAAGATGCAATGGATCTTTTGCAACATTCCTAGTTTATATAAAAGGAAACCAAAGCCGAGACCCAATACCCACCGAGTAACCCAACCTCACACAACAAGCTTACCCGCTTGAGATACAGTCAAGAAAATGGCTAAACTAACAGCACGGTTGGCCATGTTCTTGGTCGTCCTCCTCTTCGTCGTCGCAGCCGATGCAGCCCCGGCCAAGAAAGTGCAGTGCACGGACCCTGGATTTCCTAATTGCGTTTCCGATGGCATCTTCTCCTGTCCCTCCGGATGCCCTCAAACCTGTACCATGAACTGCAACATCTGCGCCCCCGTCTGTCCAAGGAGCCCGCCTCCGCCGGCATCGCCGCCGCCGCCGCCCAGGAAGAGATCGCCTCCCCCGCCCAGGAGGAAATCGCCACCACCCCCTCCGCCCCATCACACCCATCCGTCACCGCCGCCCCCTCCCTCGGGAGTAGTTTCGGGACAACAGACAGCGAGGTGCAAGAACAAGAACTACCCCCTGTGCTATGGAATTGAATTGCCCTGTCCTGATGGCTGCCCCTCTCAGTGCGAAGTGGACTGTACCATCTGCACACCTGTTTGCAGTAAGCTTTTCTTTGCCCGTTTGGATCCATCATCATTTATAAAAGAACGTTCTAATTCTTACACAATCAAACTGGGAAACTCTGGTAAAGTTCATAAATGTTCAAGATATTTCTTTCATTTGGCATGCAATTCAGTGTTCTATATATAAATGACTACGATCATTTGATTTTATTAAGCTGAATCTGTTAGCCTATAGTTTTAGATAATAATTATTGTTCTTAGTTTCATCACTCTTCATTTAGATGGTCTAGGGCAATGGCACGTCGCAAAATGTCAAATATATTGTTATGCGGTCTATTGCAATGGATTTAAAACTGAGACTTTATTGTCGTTGTTCGTGTTCAAACGTGATCAGGTTGCGACCGGCCAGGTGCAGTCTGTCAAGACCCGAGATTCATCGGCGGCGACGGCATAACCTTCTTCTTCCACGGCAAGAAGGACCGGGACTTTTGCCTGGTTTCTGACTCCAACATTCACATCAACGCTCACTTCATCGGAAGACGAAACCAGGACATGAAGAGAGACTTCACATGGGTCCAATCTATAGGAATGCTCTTTGGCACGCACCAGCTCTTCATCGGCGCCAAGAAGACAACAACCTGGGACAACTCCGTGGACCGCCTATCCATAGCCCTCGATGGACAGAGCGTCTACCTCCCCGAAGCTGAGGGCGAGAAATGGCAATCCACATCATCGGACATATCCATCACGAGATCGCGGGACACCAATGCCGTGGAAATAGAAGCGAAAGGGAACTTCAAGATTAAAGCAGTTGTGGTGCCGATCACCGAGAGAGATTCGCTGATACATAACTACGGCATTACACAAGAGAATTGCTTTGCACATCTGGACCTGAGCTTCAAGTTCTATTCGCTTAGCGCGGATGTTACTGGTGTTTTGGGCCAGACTTATGCCAAGAACTATGTGAGCAGGGCCAAGATGGGAGTCACCATGCCGGTTTTGGGCGGCGAGCGGGAATTCGCCTCCTCGGGTATCTTTGCAACTGACTGTGCTGCCGCCCGGTTCGTCGGCGAGCTGACCCCAAGCGACTCAACCAAGAATTTCAACTACGGGGATCTTAACTGCTCCAGCGGGGAAGATGGCCCTGGGGTCGTTTGCAAAAGGTAGAGAGATCTTCGCATCTCAATAAGGGAACCACCATGAATCTCAAGTACTTTTTACATTTGATATTTGATGCATGCAATAAAGGTCAGAGCCGAAGCAGTGATATTTGCGTCTGACCAGTTTCATATGGCCTTCTTGTATTTACTCTTTTCGTGAATAACAGACAATATTCAATAAACGTGATTACTGAGGACGAATTGCCCTTTATGTGAAGCAGGATATAAGTTAAGCTCCGCTAATCAATGTACTGAACAGTTCTCTCTATAAAATTTTTCTTTCATTCATTTTTGTATACGAAACAGAAAATTATTTTTAAGAAAATATTTTCCACATCATTTATTTTTTGTGAAACAAACGGAGCCTAAATGACAAAATGAAAAATAAATAAAGGGAGTTTTATTATAAGTTGCTGTTAGAAAGTTCAATTCAAAACTTTAAAGGACATGTTTGTTTAAACTTAAATAAAGATGAAAGTTGCTCTTTTTTTTTCTTCCATGTTAATATTCTAAGATTATTTTCAAATTCTAGAAAATCTTTAGAAGAAATTGTATATCAATTTATGTGTTGAAATATTGTTGTACATCGCTTGATAACGGATCATATTTACTCTTTATATCCATATTGTTTCCCTTTACATGTCAGCATAAGCTTATGAGTTGAATTTCTTGACTCTGTATGAAATAAGTCGCTATTAAGTGAAAGGATATTACATGTATAAAAGGCCTATATGAACTCATATACAGGCAATGCATCCAAAAATTTAAATTATTAGATGGAGTTCTATATAAGCACCGCAAATAAATGATATTTAACGGATGATATTATTTTATTTAGCCCATTTGTCATGCAACTAATAAAAATACCTTGCAACTCGCATCAAGGGTTAAAAAAGCATCAATTTATATTTAATGATCGTGGTGCTCTTCTCTTTCCGCGTGAGTCCAAATCGTCGATTAAGTTGTATTTATCATATACCGTATTTGAGGGAAAAAAAAAACCGATTTGACTAAAATATAAAGGAAAATTATAGGATCTTATATTTGAAAAATCATGTGCTGAACACGTGCCAACGAAAAAATGCATAAGAGAAGTTATTTTTCCAATCTAAGCTTGATGTTTTTGACCCATGAAAAATGTTTTGTACATTGATTTAATTATACTAAAGTCGAAAAACAATTTTTGAAAACATAATTTTGAAGGGATCTTAAGAGCGCGCATAATAATCATTCTGTTTCTTTATTTTTTTTTGTTCTCAGGAACATATTTGGAATAAAAATCCATTCGGTAATGTAATTTCTTTTTTTTTTTTTTTGGAACAAATTTTTAGTCTAAAAATAGGTTTGGAATTAGAATGAAGAATAAAAGTTTTCTATTTTTCTATTTCTATAACAAAAAGAGAAATAAAAACTCTTCTGGTTGCTTGCCCTAGCTCCCACCATTCGCCACTTGTCGGCTGTTGCCACCCTTGTGGTTGCTCGCTGGCTACCCGCCGACTACCACCTCCCGTCGCCCCTTGCCTCCTGTTGTCGATCGCCTATTGATCACTAGCTGTTGCCACCCCCCGGTGGCCGCCGCCTCTTGTCGCCACCTAATGTCACCCGCCGCCCCTTGTCGCTGGCCGCCGCCTCCCGTTGCCACTTGACGTTGCCCGCTGTTGGGCGCCGATGAAGGGAAAAAAGTGTAAGAGGAAAAATTTTGTGTCATTATTAAATAAATTTCAATTTTTACTTTAGGATGAGAAATTTTATGCCGTAATTAAACATGTATCTCTTTTCAGAAACTTGTCGACGAAACAGAAATAGAAAAAGCCAAAAATTTATTTCTGAAACTTATCATTTACGCCGTATGTATCTCCCGTTCTCTATAGAATCAATATACTTTCAATATATCGATGAAATGAGCATTTTTTTTGTTAGCTAAGTTAAACAAGCGACGCGGTCACTCGTAGAAAATAGTGATCATCTTCCTCTCCCTCCGGCAAGGGTTTCGAAATGAGTTTCTTCTTCTTCTTCCTTGAACGACAGAACGCCACACGCGTCCGGCAGGCCTGCTCGAGGTCGCAAATCGTAAAGCTGACGAGCGGGTTCCGGTGACCCCCTGGTATCGGACAACCTCCCACTGTTCTCACTCGGGTGGGTGCTCCAAGTTAACGCTCCGTCTCACCAATTCCAATGGCTTCTCATGGCCATCTTGACGAGGCGAGTCGCCACGCTGCTTATGTATGCTTGCACGGCTTTACTGGGTCGACATTGTAACGGTTCGTTTCTCGCTGTAGGACGACGATTTCGGGGGAGACTTTTCTGGGGCTCATAATGCTAGGCGTTCGGGTCTTTCTTCCTTCGCACTGATTTTTCTTTGTCCTTCTCTTTGCTTTACGCGAAGTCTATGCTGACTTTGGTGGTGATTCTCTGTCGTTTCAGGGAATAAGAGAGCTTTTGGGGACATTGAGGATGATGAAGACGATCTCTTTGGATCCAAGAAGGTACCCAGAGGGTCGAGCAGACACTTCATTTTGTTCAATTTTGGACTGTCTGTCGGCATTACGCATGCTCGTAATTTGCATGGCATTCAATCATTACTTATATGGGTGCCAGGCATATGTTGTAGTTCTTGAAGGCCTGTGCGTTTGTTGGTGATCGGACAATTCGAGCGCTTCAATTGTTGGCCGAAAATTACTCCAATATAAACTAGTCAATTTTAGTCTGTCGGAAGGAGAAGAGGTTGCGTTTCCGCTCAAGCACGAGCATACACGGTCACATGTTGTTTGCCACCCAGTGCTCCTTGCGGGATATTTGTCTTTGCAGTTGTTTAGCTCTCTCGTTCTTCGGTTCTGTTCTTGTATGCAACAACATAGAGCCTTTTTCCATTGTTTCCCTAGTCAAGTCGCTGACTTAAAGGCTGCTATAAGTTTAACATTTTACAGTTTGTTTTAGTTTTATTGTGTGTTGTGCTTATAATCAAACAGAAGATGCCTAGCATCTTAAGCTATTTGTTTTAATTGTTGGAAGTTTATATTTGCCTTGCTTCGCATTTAAGTCTGCTGTTTTAGTTTCATTTTCCTCCAGGCCTTTGATGCTTAAAGTGCTCCTCCTTTTTCTTATTTTTGATGCATAGAAATTTATTCTTTCTAAGTTTCTTGCTTCAGGGTAATACAAAAGCCGAAGAAAATGCTCCCGGTGCGGCTACAGGAATGATCTTGTCACTTCGTGAGAGGTAATTAAGAACTTTAAATTCTTACTCTATGTTTTTTTGGAAAATAAATGGTCGTGTACATTTGGCACGATTCCAATATTTGGGTAACCTGTTCAGCTGGAAATCTCATGAGTTTCTTATATTCTTTTTGCAGTCTTCAGACCTGTAAGGATACTCTAACGACATGCCAAGTATGTTTTCGACGATAGGTGTTGTCATTATCCTCTGTCATGTCTTTTTGAACCATGTAAGCAAGTGCAACTGTGGTTCAATTGCTAATTTTCCTTGTGCAAGAAGCACGTTGGTCATGAAGCTTTAACATTGATGAGAGCTGCGTTGGAGATGCTAGAATCAAGGTTGTTAAATTTGGGATTTAAGTAGAATCACGAAGGGGTCCGTAAAATCGGATCGTGAAATCATAATAATTTTAACAACCGCTGAAAAGAACTTGGAAAAACACCATCCCCCCATAAGTGGTGACCCCAACAAAAGACCATAATGCAAGATCAATTGAAACAAGTCCATTAAGCTACAAGCCTCATGCAAATACAAATTTACTAGTTTATAGTGCCTAGTGTTCAAGCTTGAAAGAAGGGTGAACAAAGACAATAGATGCAATCTATTTGCAGTTGACAAACCATTTTAACAACAAAAGCTCATAAACCCATTACTATTAAATAATTCTAGAATAAATTTTCAGCAGCCTTTACCACATCTTCATCAAGGCTACAGTCATTTCCATTATCATAATCATCCTCATTAAGTTCGTTATCGGATCCATTCATTGGTACTCTAGACGAAATTTATTTCATTGCTATCCAACTCTAAATAGCTAGAAGCTTGAAATGGTTCCAAATCATCTTGAACGTCACCCAGGTCATGGAATTAGGTGCAGTTAACATGCTCTGTCATTGGAAATTGCTATAGCCTTTTCATCATTCAGCCAGAAAGGGATGCAATTATCTTTCCTAAAACCTTGTTAGCCTAATGGAGCTGATAGGTTAGAATTTAACTTGATTAAGAAAGTTTGAAGAAATAAAGATGGCTTTACACTGCAAAACATCTAGTGCTATTGCTTATCTAATGATTCAGGGAATTTTGGAGTCTAGGGCTGTAGTCATGTTGAGGCAACTTGATTCAAGTGTGATGTTCAAATCGAGCTCCATCTCGCTTTAGTTTCACATAATGAGGCGATCAGTATGTTCATGCTCGACCATATTATCTATGATCAATTTCAGTTGGGTTAAGCTTTAACTTGAAGTTGAGTTCTCAATGTTCAACAGAACTGAAAAAGAGTTTGTTTATGTTTTTGATGTTGCATGCACTTTTGTGATCTTTGTGCTATTCTTTTATATATTCGTATCTGAAACTATTTGGGTTTTTTTGGCCCTGTCGAGTTTTTCAGACAGAACTAGAAGCTGCAAAATCTGAGATTCAGAAGTGGCATTCTTCATTCCAAAATGAGTCCTTCATACCTTCTGGGACATCTCCTGGTTAGTCTTCTGTTTATTTGGATATTTAATTATCGGAATTTGATTTATGACATGAGCATGAGAGAGTTAATTCAAACTATTCCTGTAGATATTCTGATACTCTCCTCTTCCTTGCAGAACCCATGGTGATAATCAACTACCTTCAGACACTTAGATCTTCAGAAGAGGCATTGAGAGAGCAGGTTGGTTCACTGGCAGTATGTTTCTCTTTCCCTTTGTTCAATTTTGCAATCAGAAGTTATTTATCATCTGTTTTTTCAATTTTTCTATATTAGCTGGAAAAGGCAAAGAAAAAGGAAGCAGCTTTTATAGTAACATTTGCAAAACGGGAGCAGGAGATAGCTGAGTTAAAGGTGAATCTTTTGTTGTGGTTATGGAGGATATTAGAATGGTTTGTAAGTGCAGTGTTGTTTTATCCCCTATCACCTTGTTTTACAAATATACTGATTATCATTAATTATGGGCACTTAAGTGAACAGTAGATGAGAACCAATTGTATTTGTATGTGATTGTAGCTGCATTCATACTCCAGTTACCAAGATGGATTGTTTCAATTGATTATCTTTCTGCCTTCTTTGTCATATTGCATGTGGATTCTGTAGTCATAGTTATGACCTATACAAAATATTTTGTAGACCTCTTGTTAAGGTACTTAATGAGATAGCAATAGGTATTATAGACTTTTAGTGACAAAAAGAAAGTTTTCCCACAAATAGGAAGAGTAAATAGGCAACACCATTTAAGGGCCTCTTTCACCAAGTAAGCTGGGATTCTTTTGATGTTTGCTGGGTAGCTGTTTAATATTGCTTCAAATTTCTAATATCTGGGCTGCATTTGACTGACACAAGATTTACCCTTTATTTCAGTCTGCTGTTCGAGACTTAAAAGCACAACTCAAGCCCCCATCTATGCAGGTAAGGCAGAATATATCTTGCTTCTTGAACATATGTTTCTATGGAATGGCAACAAGTGAATGCATGTGAATTATCAAATTGCCTGTGTGACTTGAGTTTGATTTCTCTTAGAATGAAGTCTATTTTTTTAAGAGAGTGCTTTCAATATTTCCGGCCTAGACATTAATGTCTAATTTTTGGTGACAAACCGTACACTTTTTAGTGTTTACCCTATCTGTTAAATCTACTTGAATGATGATTTTTGGGTTGGACTGGAAAAGCTCAGGCTGTAAACACTGTGTTTTGATATTGTCGATTCAGTTGATGATACTACAATCTTCCTGATGTTATTACTTGGCCAGTTAATTTTCTTGCATTAACTTGCAATGGTAGATCTAATATGTTTTTATCAAGGATTTACCGGGTGTAGATAGGGGTTACACCTTTATTTTGGTTAAAATTTGGATTTGCTGGCTCTTGCTGTGGAATTTATTTTCTCTATTTGATCGGTGGCTTGGAGGGAACAACTTTTCTGCGTCAGTTTGGTAATCCTTAAAAATGACCAATTTTTGAGCCACACGTGTACCAATTGTTAACTACTGGGGTTTGCCTCAGTAGCCACCCTTCCTACTTGGGAAGGGAAAGGCGGGGAGTTCAATTCCCAACCTTCTCGGGGGGGGGGGGCTAGGGGTGGGGACGATTAGTTTCGGATGTGGGTTTTGACTCCCACGCTCTACAAAGAGGCAGGGCAAAAGTCTAAAAGTGAGTTGAAAGTTAGAGTAAGGACATACAAAAAAAAAAACAAAAAATGTGTGCCAGTTATTACTCTGGTGTTGGCATCTTAAACATTGACTGTTCATATTTCTTTGTTGACAGGCTAGGCGGTTGTTGTTAGATCCAGCAATTCATGAAGAGTTTTCCCGGTTAAAGGTCTGTAGTTGAACTCTTTCATATAAACATTTATGGATGTTGAATTAGTCAAAGCATCATGTCGATAAATGTCTTAGGGAAAAAGACACTAATTTTGAAAACTTGGTGATGTATGTAACTGGTAATGTACACATTACAAGAAAACATCTACCCTGCATAGGTGAGTTCACATTCCATGGCACATTTAATGAGTCTGCAAAGTGCCTGAAGACACTTCTTATCATTTTTTCTTAGTACAAGAATCCTTTGTTTGTGGTGCCATGGGGATGAAACTTAATTCTAGAAATTTTTAAAGTTTTTTGATAAGAAATTTTCAATAATTGGAGAGGAGGCCATCTGCTTCTTTTATGTGGAGATCTGTTTTCTGCTCTTTGCTAAAACTTTTCTGATTGTCCTAAAAATTTACAAGACATTTGGTTTTCTTGATTTTAGGACTCCTCATAGTAGGATATACTTTCTCTATAAAGCCAAAAGTGAACTTAAAACTATTGTGTGTGTGCAAGTTCTTAATGTTTGCTTATATTTTCGTTTTAATATGTGAAAAAAAAAGAATTTTGTTAAGTACATTGCCAGTATCATCACCTCAGTTTTCATGGTCTTGGACTGGCTGATTTCATGGCATTAACATTTTCTGCTTTTGTAGCTCTACTTTTCCTGCATGCCCTACGTTGGCTTCTTGCATATGCCATATGCTATATGGATATCCATGTTGACCCCACATGACTTTGATAATTCTGTCCTTGGTGTGGATCTCAGAGGAGATACCTATTCATTGCGAATGCTTCTAAGATTTAAATGTTGTTCTAATGCTAGAACTTGGTAGACGAGAAGGACATGAGGTTGAAGGAGTTGCAGGATAATATTGCGGCTGTTAGTTTCACTCCACAGAGCAAGATGGGTAAGATGCTCATGGCTAAATGCAGGACCCTACAAGAGGAGAATGAGGAGATTGGGAATCAAGCAGCTGAGGGAAAGGTTCTGCCATATGTATCATGATATCCTGCAAATTTCAATTAGATCCTTTTATTTATTATTGTCTTATGAGTATAATTAAAATAGCGCTCGTCCACAAAATGCTATGCGGTGTAGGGATTCTGTTAAAATTAATATCTCGAGAATGAGATGGTTTGGGCTAATTTACTTGTTTGTCAACTGTTATCTGGCTTGCAGATGCATGAATTAGCAATGAAACTAGCTTTACAAAAGTCGCAGAATGCAGAGCTGCGGAGTCAATTTGAAGGTTTGAACATGGCTCATCCATGTGTCTTTGAATTTGTAGAGCTCTTTTTGCAACTATTTTGGCAGAAGAGAACCTTTACATGTCAATGCCGCGAGCAAAGGTTACTTTTTCACTAAATAGACATTGAATGAATGTAGAAATGGCATTTGCACAAACAGTGTCAGTTGTCTTTAAAGGAATTCAAATGTATATGTGTATCGCTATTAAGACAATACGTAGGTTTCTTTATTCTGTCATGTTCGTTTTTCCTTCGAGGGTCTCGTATTAGCTACTAGCTCGCTAAGTTCATATTGTGGTGGTTGCTTGCAGGATTATATAAACACATGGAATGGCTCACAAATGACGTTGAAAAGTCAAATGAAATGGTTTTCTCTCTCTCTCTCTATGATTGTTGTTTTTTGCATATTTGATGTAATAGTTATATGCTTTGTAGGAGGCCAGATAGAGAGAGATTGATAACAGAGCTCTTGTAAACGTAGGTGCTCATCTTGCAAGAGAAGCTGGAAGAGAAGGATCAGGAGCTGAGAAGATCGAAGAATGAGCGGCAGCAGAAAAATATGCCCGATGCGATGAGCGATAAAGCTCCTATTAAGGAGGAGAATCAAGGTCTTGTTGACTGAGCGGGAATCAAAGAAGTAAATATAATAGGACTGTCGTTTAGTCTGTTCCTTTGTTTATCCACCGTCGTCTTGTTTGTACATTATTATCATTATTTTTGTTCTTTTATGTGCTCTTCACTATCTCACATGTTTTATTACTCTTTGAACAATTTTGGAATTTTGATCGGCTTTGTGAGACTACATGATCAAGTGCACTGGGTTTTGTAGCATCTGAGAGGGACTAGAATGAATATGTTCAACGTGGTGTTTCTTCTTTTTGATCTGTTTCGATAAACAAGGGATAAATGACATTAAGAAGGTACGGTTAAATTACAGGTGTATGTATGCTTCTCTCGAGATCCTTGCGAACAACAGAGGAGATGCACACCGAGAAGGTTAAGATAGAACACAGCACTCGTGCATGGAGAGCAGCCCTTTTGATATTGAAGGCAGCACAAAAAATTCGCCTCGCGATAAGTAAGTTGTAACTGGCAAGTCCAGTTTCGACGACTAAGGTTCTGACAATCTTTGATAAGCGACAGAAGGGGATGGCAAGGGTTAACGGAAGAGCACGGTGACATGAAATTTACAAATTACTTGATGGTTCGAGGTCCATAAAGTCCTCCTCGAGTGTCGGCTGACTTAGCAATGACACGAGTACCAACCAAGAGGAACAACAAAACCGGATAACCTTTAACCCTCGATGTCGAGCGGAAGTGAAAGGCATGACTCCTCAAAGCTGGAGCACTGAAACTTGTCTTGTCGCTTATGAACGGTGAATTAGCTGGAAATGGCAAGTTCCATTTTAGTCGGTGCTCATGAGCCCATTCGATCTCTATTAGAACATGTGGGAATCACACGCTATGTGATGGTTGAGATGGAGTGGGCTCACATACATCAAACAATGCAAGATTCTCTCCCACCGGGCTAAGCATGGTCCATAATTAAACTAAGTTTAGCTGACTCTATCAATTTTTAATCATGTACAATTCGTGACGATGTCGGGTACGTCGCCCAGAGTGATGGTCATCCTTGTCGTCCTCTTAGTGATCAATGAAGGGCCTCCAAGTCTTGCTTTACCTTTTCCTCTCTTTGGCACCAAAAACTCGTGGCTTTCACAAATACGCCAAATTCCATCTCGCACCTATCATTGCCATTTCATTTCATGTCTTTCTGAGAATTGGATTTTCATGTTTTTTTTTCTTTATTGACTGCGTACGAGATTTAAGTCCAATTACAATACTCTAGATTTTCAACTTAAACCAAGCTTACTGACCTCGTTACTCTCTAGCCTAGTGTATCCAAAAGTCAAACAATAGAGCGAGGGGAGGGCATTTGACTTGCAATGCTGAAAAGGACCTCACAAAGACTTGAGACGAAATCAAAGTACTTCGAACTCCACAATCAATTGCCTCAAAAAGCAATGTCAATGTATCTTTTTTGGACATTCCTAGTTGCACTACAAAAGGAAACCAAAGCAAGAGCCAGTACTCACCAAATAGGGCTACACCCAACAGGCCAAACCGTTTTAGAATGGCAAAACTGATGCCACGGTTAGACGCGTTCTTGACCCTCCTCCTCTTCGTTGTCGTGGCAGAGGCCGTCCCGGCCAAGCAAGTGAAGTGCATGGACAGTAAATATCCGGATTGCATTGCCAGCGGCTACTACAGTTGTCCCTCCGGACGTCCTCAAACTTGTACCATGAACTGCGAGATATGCGCCCTGGTTTGTCCGAGGACCCCACCACCGCCAGCATCGCCTCTGCCGCCCATGAATCCCCCCCACCGCCCAAGAAATCGCCCCCTCCACCGACCCAAGAAATCACCCCCTCCATCACCGCCCAAGAAATCGCCGCCGCCCAAGAAGTCGCCTCCCCTGCCAAAGCCGCCCTGTTTCTCCCCTCCACCACCACCGCCTCCTTCCGGAGAAGTTCCCGGACAGAAGAGAGTGCGGTGCAAGAACAAGAAGTACTCTCATTGCTATCGCCTTGAGTTCACTTGCCCTGCTAGTTGCCCCACTCAGTGTGAAGTGGATTGCGTCACCTGCAGCCCTGTTTGCAGTAAGTCTCTTGCCCATTGAAATCCATCAAACTAGTAAATCTCTGGTATTGCAACTTATAATGACATGTGTCTTGGATTATTTATTTCTACTATAACTTGAATTTGAATTTGTATCTGTTAGTCTATAATCGTAATGCAAATTGTCAGTGTTTCGTTTCACCTGTGGCATGATTCACCGTGCCAACGGCATAAAAAAAAGTATGTCTATACTATAGGGCAACGGCAAGCCACATATATCAGTGAATTATACTTCTATTATGTTGCCATGAGCATGGGAAATCTTTCTGTTGAAAGTTTGGTTTGTTTTCTTAATGTACGAGGGTGCGCTACTGCGCTCAAGATAATTAGGTTATCAAGCATTTTCTATATCATTCTATTGCAACAAATTTTCTTTTGGCTGGCTGTTCATTATGTGTAAGATCATTACTCTGATAAACTGAGAGTGTAACGTCGCTGAACGTGTCCAAACGTGATTAGTTTGCGAACAACCAGGCGCGGTCTGTCAAGACCCGAGATTCATCGGTGGTGACGGTATAACCTTCTACTTCCACGGCAGAAAGGACCGCGACTTTTGCCTGGTTTCCGACTCCAACATCCACATCAACGCTCACTTCATCAGAAGAAGAAACCAAGATATGAAGAGAGATTTCACGTGGGTTCAATCTCTAGGGACCCTCTTCGACGGGCACCTGCTCTTCATCGGCACCAAGAAGACGTCAACTTGGGACAACTCTGTGGACCGCCTATCCATAGCCTTTGATGGACAGAGCGTCTATCTCCCCGAAGCTGAGGGCGCGAAGTGGCAATCCGAATCGTCGCCTGACGTATCCGTCATGAGGTTGCGTGACACCAATGCCGTGGAGGTCCAAGCGAAAGGGAACTTCAAGGTCAAAGCTGTTGTGGTGCCGATTACTGAGAAAGACTTGTTCATACATAACTATGGCATTACACAGGAGCATTGCTATGCACATCTAGACCTCAGCTTCAAGTTCTATTCGCTGCTCGCTGACGTCAGCGGCGTTTTGGGCCAGACTTACGCTAAGAACTACGTGAGCAGGGCCAAAATGGGAAAGGCGATGCCGGTTTTGGGTGGCGAGAGGGAATTCGCCTCCTCGGGTCTCTTCGCGACTGACTGTGCCACCACCCGGTTTCGTTGGCAAGCTGAGCCCGAGCAGCTCGACCGAGTCTCTTGAGTACGGGACCTCAACTGCACCGACGGAGGCGATGGCCGCGGGGTTGTTTGCAAAAGGTAGAGATTCTCGTGTCTCCAACTCGGCAATAACAATTAAGCCCGAGTAAGTTCATACGTTTCACATTATGTATACAATAAGGTCAGCAAAAATCAAGCTTCACTGATCAAGGTAAGATTATGAATGTGAAATGATTATTTCGCTTTGATGTCATAAGTTTCTCATCTTTGCGTGCGCTATCAACCGTGGGCTGTGTTCTTGCGTCCTGATTGAGAAAGTGGGCTGAACAGAATAGTCCATGCAAAGCTTGATATACTCTAGTTTTAAGCACAAGGTCCATTTTTTCTTATTAAATTCGAAAAGGCCCATCACGAATCTACTCAGATTAAGTCTATGTAATAACTTACGGGGAGAGTATACCAATGTCACTTACTTTATAACTTCATAAGCATTTTCAAGCTTGGTTCTTAGTCTAATACTAGCTCACTCAAAACTCAAAAGTATAAGGACACTAGAAGTGTCAAAAGTTTTGTACAGCTCTCATTTTAATGCCAAAACTTTTCGCTAGCTAACTCAAGTGTCAAATCGAATAAAAAAATAATCATTCAAGTGTCTCCGGCGACAAATTCTGGCAAAAAATATTACGCAGCTTTTATAATAAAATGGTTAATCTAACATGGCTTTTTTATATTAAAAACGAGTTCACTCAACATGAAGGATGACACATAGAAGGAAGCCATCGACATCGCAATCATCGTAATCCCTCTTTCTCTCTCTCTCTGATTCATCGTGTCAATTTGGTGGATTACTCGTACGGCTATCTTTTGTTTGGGCACGAGGTTCTATTTTCTATGATTCTAAAGCTGATTGGTGTCTTTTTTTTTTGTGGGGGTGATAGGCATTCGAGAAGCACAATGTAGGAAAGGACAGGACGACCTCCGAAGCTCGGCATCGCTTCGGAACCGAAGACGAGAGTCCCGACGGCTGCTGCTCCGACGGAGAGGATCGACAGGGAGATGGAGCTCGCCAAGGAGGTGGGACTCGGAGCCAGGGCCTCGACCTGGCGGTCACAGCGAGCGCCGTGAGGGCGAGGACGAAGGCCACCACGACCATGTTCGCGAACTTTATGGCCGCCATTGCCAGGAACTCGAGCTTTTCGCACACCTTTGAGAGGTTGTAAGGGCGAGGAGGGGCCAGGGTTTCCTGGTTGCGCTCGTGCAGAGAGAACAGAGTGTAGGGGGGGAAGGGCTGCTCTAAATGAGTCATCTTTGGTGCCAGGGTCAAAAAAGCCCGGCCCGGCTTGATCCTAACAATTACCCACACCTAAAATCCTTACCCAAAGAAGACTAAGATCCAACCCAAAAATACCCTAAAATTTCAAGTCGGGTTGAGTCGGTCCTGGCTGGGCTGGTCAGCTCGGGCTTTTTTGATACCCCTGCCCTCCACGCCGTCCCATGTGTTTGTCCCTAAACGAGGGCTAATAACTGCTAATCGGTAGCTGCCACACGATCTTTCCGCTCCATGACATGTCTCGTGATCTCGCTTTCAAATGCTAATTGTTCCCTTTGGACATACATGCCCATTCCTCTTCAAATCCATCCGCTTTGTTTTATGCTTTTATGCCCTTCAAGCGAATCCCTGCCAATCATTCTAATGTTGCCCGATTGTTTCGTCTTGCGCTGGCAACTATATCCCTATGTTTCTTGTGCTTTCAAAGTATTTTAATGGCATTTTTCTATTCGCCTATCTATATCAACAGCTACTATCTATTCGTCGTTGTATATCGACAATCGAATATGCACCACGGATGTATATCAATATCAATAGCTAATCTCTATGGTCGTCGACAAGATGTCACATGTGTAACGATAATCACATGACTATTCATGCTCATGTGTCAAGCATGCGTTTACTCATGTCAACGACCCAATCATTTTTTGTGTACACACAGCTATTCATTTTAGCCAAGTTATCTGAGACAACAGCTGATTTCTACTCTAGTGGCAGGATTCATCTTGAGATGCTTGTGATCAACATGCATAAACAGCAAAACACACGAAGTTGGACCTGCAATGCAATGGCAAGCTCAAGAACCGAAGAAGAGCGTAAAAAGCTAACATTGGGGTAATTGAATAAGACCACCCGAAGGAGATCGTGCAATCGATTGTGGTCACATTTGCCTGTACAGTCCGGTTGAGATGGGACCGATGCTAACATTTGCATGTCGTTTCATGTTTGTGGCCATCGCATGTTTTGGGGGTTCGTCTTTTCTTGTTTCCGATGGTGGCACATGTCATCAGCCAGGCGATGCATGGGAGGCCTGATCTTCCTTGGGTGCTTCTTGCTAATTGGCCACCACCATGTCACGATGGACTAAATATAGCCGCAAACTGAGCATCTCTCCGGACATATTGGCAACGACGTTTTAACGCTGTCCATGCATGTGCAAAACATGGTAAGGTAGAGACATTGGTAGTACGAGGTTCCTGTCATCTTTCATTATTGCTCTCCCACGTTAAAAACGAAAGAGTAGCATCAAGTTTTAGTCCTCGTGTTCCTCCATTCCCAATGGCCATATAAGCTTTCTCCAACGGGTGTCCTTATTGGTAGACTACACGGATGTAGACGTCATCCCCACATACAAACTTAACCAATATATGTGGATGATATTCATGTTTGTACCCGCCAGATCATAGATTCAAGATCCATCAACGGGATATTGGTAACAAAATCAGAGTAGATGGTGAATGTGTAAACTAATTGCTGATGGGTAGGATTTGAGTGCCAAACCCAATGGAAAGATCGAATGATCTTTGTTCACTAGTTGGACTATAAGAGGGTTCGCAAGAAGTGTTCATAGAGAGCAGCTAGCCAATATCTACAACATAATCATTCACTAAATCACATTTACAACACGCGAAACAAGCAAAGGCAGATGAGGCAATTCTCCATCCCTCGGCACAAAAGCATGATAAATAAACAAGAATCGTGGCTAAACTATGCACAAGATTGTTTTTCCTCGTACAATCCCCTGAAACGTCAGTCAGCATCAAAACACTAGTTAATGTTCCCAAAGTTGATGGTCGTCCTCGTCATCCTCTCAGCGACCGAGATGCTTTTGCAGAAACATGCTTAGTGCCGATTAAAGAGAATGATAATTAATATAATATGAGCAAATAGCTTTGCCTTTTCAGGACTTGGAACACCGATTAATGCTGTGTGACCTGACATACGTAGAAGGAATCATGTCAAGGAGCTGAGTCATTACTGGTTCCAGCGAAGAATGCACCAAATCAGTCCTAATGTTCTTCATCTTCGCGCACGTTCGATTCAGGAGAATCGGACCCAACAGTATTAGTTTAGTTTTACTCCAAGAAATATGATTGATACGTAGACGCGAATTATCTCATAGGCCCAAGATTTATCTTCCTAAGGTTGTCTTTTCTTCTATTGTAAAAGGGTCATGTTGATGTGTGCTTTCGAGACACTTGTTAAACATACTTTATTTAAAATAACTTTGTCGATTAGCATAACACAAGAGCGGCCAATTCAATAGAAGCCGCATAATTTCTTCGAATTAGTTACCTGATAAGTGCCCTGATTAGCCAAATCTCAGTACTACTAATTGTACGGTTTTGCAAGCTCTAATGGCGGAATAGGGATTTTCGATGATGAGGAATGATTTGTGATGACTTATGGTGATTAATCATGTCGAGAGGATTACTCTGCTCCGATGGTGCTTTAAGTAAAAATTGCAATAATTCTTATTCTGTAGCCGGACGGGATGGCAATATTCTCTTTCGATTAGACCTCTTCATCACGTTTTTCATGTTATGTAAAGCATAGTCGACTATGTGCCTTACAATGGGTCTTTTGACTCTCGAGAGATATTTTATGCAATTATTGTACTGCTGGCATCTAATCTAATTCATTATTGTAAAATAGACTTTTGGGACATTAGATGCACAAAATTTAATGGAATGAGCCTTTTCTTTTTGGAATAATAATTTAAGGGTTTTGCCTAAGGAAGTGAAAATTCGAGGAAATCTTTTAAAATCTCATTGTGCATAGTACGCACAAATGTTTCATTATGTTACTTTTACATATGCAAAAGAAATTGACTATGTGCAACAGTAATGAAATAGAGAGAAATATTTCAAAATCCCTAACTATGTCATGCTATGCAACACAAATGAATTCGAATACTCTCTCTTTTTGCTGAAGAGAAACGAATAATTATCCACCAAATTAATGTTGGTTGAAATGCTCTACACAATCATAACAATTACTATTGCTTTTATATATGTAGATGTTATTCTTTTTTCCCAATATTATGTAAATCTTATTCCTTGTTTTAATACCTTAAAAAAAACCACTTGAATTGCCAAGTTCTATCTCTAATTTCACCGAGCTATCATATTTATGTACATGTGATTTCACAAATTAACCATTATTACAATTGTACAACCAAAGTTTTCTAAGATCAAACGACTTCTAATTTGCAAAAAAGATAAGATTCTCTTAAAAAGTTTATGAATATTGTAATGTTCGCACAAACTCATTTATCGGAATGAGAAATTCTTTTCATCATATAAGGATCTTTACAATTGTTTGTGTCAGGAAGATGGTGGAGTCAGAACATATCATACATAAATGCCCCCATGTAAAAAGTGTATGCATCAAGACAAACAAGAAAAATGGTATCCAACTTTTTTCCAAACCAAATGGTAAATGGTATCTTTTTTGCTAATATATTAAGAGAAGTTGTCTAGAGAGTGCTCATTGTAAAAAAGGAAATCCCCTTGTCAATGAAAAAATATATTTTATCGGACCAATTATATTAAAGGGAAAACGTCGCGTATATCAATGAAATAATGACCACAATAGTATACATCCATTCGACAACTTGATCAATTTGACCAACCTGTTTAATTTAAACCATCGATAGTGGAATCTAGACTCCACCACCGGTGGACGGTATGATAACTCTTTCTTTTTAATCGACAAAAACACCATTAGTGATGGCTTGTCGGAAAGTAAACATGAGCGACGGCTATAGAAGCCATCAAACGAACTGTTTAGTGAAAATGTCTGCGAACAAATTACTAATTTAAGGAAGGGAGGGAGACCATTCACAAGGTGGATTGCTTTTTATATAGTTTTTAATTTTCCATGGACTAATCATATCGCAGCTGACTTCACTAAATCCATGAGCCTCCTCTATGAAGCCAAGCAAAGATCGTATCCAAATAAAAAAATAAAAAATGAAAGGGCAGCCCCGATCTACTTCGATCCGCAAATCGAGTCAAATTCATTAAAGCGGCCTTTTATTCCAAAATAAATAATATTATGATAAACGAATTCTTTGTACTAAAAAATTATCCATGCACTACGGGCTCCACTATAAGCACACACAATTCACTACGAAAATTCCCGTGATAAGAGTTTAGGAAGAAGTTGAAGTCTTTGTTTTCGCCTACGGTTTGGACGCGCGAAGTGGTCAGATAAAGGCGCAACTTAGCATTGTAATATGCTAACGCTCGCAACGTACAATATCGACATTAAAGACCTGGCTTTTAAGATTAATCGATTCTGACATGTATATAAAATAATGCGAAATTAAATCAAATCCGGGTGCATCGAGCCCCCAGATTATAAAAGAGCAGTTAATTTGACAGTGACATCAGTTGAGTGGGTGAGGGGCTTGGTCTCCCTCTCTCGTGCTTCGAGGTCGCAAATATATATAAATATATTTGTGGGATGACAAGGGAGCATTCGAGGATTTCTAGGTTAAGTGCGTTGATACATGAGCATGTTTATCTTTCTATTATTGTTTATACACTAAGCTGTTCTTTTTTTTTAAATTAAGTCGCTATTTGCAATCCTAGTTGCTATCACTAGGGATGCAAATATGAGGTCCAGAGTTAGTATTTTAAAAAAGGGATAAGCGCATCAGAAATCCTAAAATTTATCACAAAAATGCAATTGAGTCCTAAAACTCTCAAAAGGTACAATTAAGTCCTAAAACTTATCATGAAAGTGCAATCAAGTCCTAAAACTTTCAAAAAGTATAATCGAGCCCTTAAACTTATTGTGAAAGTGTAATTGAATCCTAAAAATTTTAAAAAGTGTAATTAAAAGAAGAACTTAATTGGACTAACTTGACAAATTTTAGGACTTGATTGCACGTTTTGAAAATTTTATGACTAAATTGAACTTTGTAGCAAGTTTTAAGACTTAATTGAGCTTTCTGAAAGTTCTAGGATTCAATTGCACTTTGATGACACATTTTAGGGCTTCCAATACACTTATTCCTTTAAAAACAATAATCCTAGTTGCTATTTGTAATCTTAGTTTTTGGGCTTTACTAACATAATAATCTTTGAGCCATTGTAAGACTAATAGTATGTTGTGAGTAATAAATTTTTAGATTAATAAACCCCAAAAAAATGTATAATTTTTTATTTTTTTTTGTTGCTGTTAATCTCACAATAAAATAAGAACCATTCACTTAATTATTTTTCTTTTTAAAAAATGTCGCTTCAAAGAAATGCAAATTGATTTCCGGTTCCTGACGAGGAAGATGATGTGGGTAACCAATCTAGTGTGTGTGTGTGTGTGTTTTTTTTCCCTTTCTTACTTTAAAATTGCAATGGAATAGAAAATTTCTTGAAAGACCAAGTTTAATAAGAATCTCTTGCTAATGCATGTTCATGAGAATGGAAAAGAGAAGGAATTAAAATAACCACAAGACACCAACTTAATTTATATACGCTCGTTTGCAATTATGTTCCACAATGGTTAGACTAACCTAATATATGTTAACCTTAATCTACTTCCAATTGTACTTCCTTTTGTCAAGTCGACGAGCTTTAATTTGTTGATGCAACAATTCAACAACCCAGAGCAGCGGCCGTGATGAGGCAGCCCCTCTCCCGAACAATCACCGGCAAGCCGCCGCTCATGGTGGCGGTGAGACCCGGAGAGAACCGGGCTTGTCGGGTCGGGCCCACGACTCGGACGTCGAACCTCCGCACCAACGCGAGCGCCACGCTCTTCATCTCCACCACCGCCATCTCCCTGCCCAAACAAGCCCGAGGGCCGGCTTGGAACACCGGGTACTTGTACAGGCTCTCGGGACGAAACACCCCGTCCTGCAGCCACCTCTCGGGCCGAAACTTGAGGCAATCGGCGCCCCATATCTGCTCCATCCGGCCCATGGCGTACGGGTGGTACGTGACCCGGGTCCCGCCCCCAACGACCGTCCCGTCCGGCAACACGTCGTCCGCCGACGCGAACTTGGAATCGAACTGCACGGGCGGGAACAGGCGCATGCTCTCGTGAACAGCCGCATGCAGGTAGTGCATGCGCTGCATCTGCTCGTAGCTCGCCAGCACATCCCCGGTCGACCTGTCCATGACCAGGTCCGATTCCTCCCGGATCAACCTCTCCACCTCCGGGTTCTGAGACAGCAGCCAGAAGAACCCGGTCAGGGCCGAGGCGACTGTGTCGCGGCCTGCCAGGAGGAAGCTGATCACGACGTCGCGGAGGAAAACTTCGTCGTCCACCGTGCCCATGAACCGCGACAGGAGGTCGCTGCGGGTCGCGAACGACCCGAGCCTCCGCCTCTGCCGAATCACCTCCTCCGCGAAGGTGTTCACTAGCTTGACCGCGTCCCTCAACCTCCGCTCGCTCCCCACGTTGAGCAGGCGCTTGGCCTTCCAGACCACGTGCGACACGTGCGCCGCTCGCTCCGCCGACAGCCTCGACGCGAGGTCAAAGGCCAGAGCAAAGCTCGACATGGGGAGGGAGAGCTGGAGACAACCCGGGTCGAGCCCGAAGGAGAACTTGCAAATGCTGTCGAACGAGAACCTCCGAAACACGTCTTGCAAATCTACGACGCCACGATCCATCCTCGACGTCAGGAGAGGCACGAGTCTGGTCTCGATCTCGCCTCTCACGATGTCGAACGCGTAGGCGCGCACCGACACGCTCCCCAGCTCGAGGCTCGCCATCTTCCGCTGGAACTGCCACGACTCACCGTCGGCGTTGAAGATGCCACGGCCGAGGAGGTCCCCCAGGATGGCGTTGAAGGGCTTGCCCTTCGGGTAGTTGTCGAACCGCGTCCGGAGGATGTGCTCCACGTTCCCTGGGTTCGCGGTGATCGTGTTGCGGAGGACGTGGACGTGGATCGTGCCGGTCGGGGAGTTCCGGAGGAGATGGGCGTACCAGTCGCAGAGGTTGCCGAACTCGGACGACCAGCTCGAGGAGAGGTAGCTCGCGCAGACGTCGCACTTGCAGAGCGGCGCCTGGAGCGACCTCAGCGAGTAGAGCGAGAAGGAGAGGATGGCCAGGATGAGGGCGAAGGTGAAGAAGCAGAAGCAGACTGTGGAGTGCATGGGCGTGTCCAACCACAGTGAAGATAAACGCTCCATTGACAAACAACTGGGGACGAGAGACAGAGAGAGAGACAGAGCGAGAGAGAGAGACACAGACACAGAGAGAGAGAGAGAGAGAGAGAGAGATAAGATGAGATGAGAGATTGAGGGAGAAGACAAATGGAGGCATTAAATACTGCAATGCTCGTGTCTGCATAGGGATCATCTGGTGCAGACAATATAGTGGGGGAAGTTGGCCACTATGTTTATAATAATGCCCGGCTTTAAATCGATAGCGAGAGTGATTTTGACAAAAAGTAGCACACCCTTCGGATATGGTTCTTTGCATATCAATTGAGCGTATATCGGTTTTGTGAAGCACATGTTTTTAGGAACACGATAAATGTGCTCTTTTTTTCTTGCACAATCCACATTTATCGCCGCTAAATTTGGATAGTCGGCACAAATTTTCAAGTTATAACTATTCAACCGAAGATGAAGGTGGGTTCCATAGAAAAAAGATTGCACAAGTTGTGTACCATGTAGAAATCTATCGCTAATTATCTGGGTCTTTGGTCTTCAAGTCAAATTTCAATCGTTAAAAGGTAAAAGGTAACGTTTACTTGTCACCCATGTTAAGTATGCTTTGATAAGCTAAAGATGTAAAGGGTAGCATGATCCATTAGAGTAGGTACCTCGTAAACATAACCATGGGTGTTTCATACGCCCGGTTGAAATGTTCAGTTTAAGCCATGACTGCTCAACATTCCACCACGGGCAAATTATCCAACAAGTCCTATATTTATTGTACAGCGGTCAATTCATTTTTAAACATTTCAATTTTATTAATTTAATCATAAACCTTTCAATTATGTCAATTTAGTCTTTTGAGCTAATTTTAGCCAAAAATCGCTTTGTGGCGATTTAGTCAGTGTCAACCATCATACGTGGCACAGTCGATATTGACGTGGATAAATTTTGCAATTTTTTTAATTTTATGAATTTTTTTTCCTTTTCTTTTATTTTCTTTTCTTTTTCCTTTTTTTCCTTCGTTGGCCGTCGATGGACCTCGTCAATGGCCAACGAAGGTCACTCACCTTAGGTGAGGGCCACCCTCGCCTAGCTTGGCCTCAAGCAAGGGTCACCCTCTCTTGGGCTAGCAAGGGTTACCCTCATTGGCCTCGATCCATATTGGGCGAGGGCCACCCTCGCTTGGGGTCAACGACCTCCGCCAATCATCAATGAGGCTCAGCGAGTCATCGATGATCGTGCCACGTAGGATGCTGATGCTAACTAAAGTGCTACGTCAACAATTTCCAACCAAATTTAGCCTAAAGGACTAAATTATGAAATCAATAAAAGGTTTAAGACTAAATTGTTATAGTTTAAAGGTTTAGAAAATAAATTGGTAAGTTTTCAAAAGATATAGAATTTTTTTTTTTGTCAAAGATATAGAATTAAATTTATACAATTGAAAGGTTCAGGACTGAATTGACCGCCGTACAATAGGTATAGGATTTTTCGGACATTTTCCCTCCCCACCATCGATGCAGGTTAGACAAAAGCTAGAGTTACATTAGGTCCATGACACAAATCGAACTTATGCCATAGACGAATTGGATTTCTTGAAATCGAAGATCGACCCAGAGATTCAAATTTAGGATTAGGAAATTCGAGAGAAAGCCTTATCCAATTCGATCAACCACTGTGACGGTGTGTTTTTTCTTTTCCCCCATTGCTTTGAGATGCGTTACAATGCTTTCGAAGCAAATCTGACTATTAGACAGACATAAAGTTAGGTACAAGAGCGTATGAACAACGCGTGCATGGGGTTGATGAAGGAACGAATGTAGCTGAAGCGCAGTTCAGGGCAGCCGTCACACACGTGCTTCAATCCGGCCGGACACATTGAGCTGCTGCCGCATGTAATATCTTCTTCTCTCTTCCTAACGTCGGCTCCAATGCCGCGCCGGCAACTGCAACATTGCCGCGCTCCAGAGGTAGAGATAAGCTTGTTTTAGACGTCTTTCTTCTAAATTAAAAGAATTTGACCTCCCATATTTGATCTTTAGAAGTTCATGTTATGATAGCAGAAAAAGCAAATCGGGTCAATTTCCCAGTTTCGCATCGAAAAGATTCAAATCCAAATCAAGATCCGGTGGACAATAGAAATAACTTGCTTGAAAGACTCATGCCTGCAATATTTATTGACTTTTGTGGTGGAAAAGGTAAAAGTAGAATCTTGCGGTGGGCCAGTGATCCAACCGCTAGCATTAAAACCAGGTTCTAAATGAAGCTAATTTACTTTAGTCGTCACACCCTACTTTGCCTTTTCCACCCAACCACATCCCAATTTTCCCCCATATTAAATATCACGATAAAAAAATGACATAAAATAGAGAAAATAATACAAATAGCCTCCAAATTTTGACCCCATGTATAGTGCCATCCTTAAACTTTTAATATATTCATGTGAGCCTTAAATTAATTCTAATTATTTAATTTCGTTATTTGTTTAATTTAATCTCTCAATTTTACATAACAGGTCAAATCAGTCCTTTGATACAATTCATAAGTTTTCATGATTACACTATTACCGAGATTTTAGAATATCTTTTCGTTTTAATTCGAATCAACAAAAGATACGTTATCACCACCCGCTTGGGTGGCGCTGCTGGAAAGGGCACTCTCCCTCTCGCAAAAGGTTGAGTGTTCGAATCCCGGGCGCCGCAGGGTGACTTAACCGGTGCACGTGTGTGGTGGCTAGCACGTGTCGCCCCCAGGGTTTACCTCCCGGCTGTCGGCCGTGCGGGGGTTCCCTGGGTTATCAAAATAAATAAATAAAAACGTTATCTTTTTATTACCTATTCACCTTTTTGGTCTTCGTAAATATTAGTGTAGCTCCAGTTAGTTATCTTTTTATTACATCTTTACCTTTTTGGTCTTTAAAAATATTAGTATAGTTCCGGTTAGGTACATATAGACTCATCTAGAAGTATATCAGATTCATATTCCTTTTATTTTGAAATTAGTGTTTTTATAAGAAGATTTAATAATGATACTAATTATAAATTTCTCTTAATAATATTAATCTAAAATCTTGTTCCTAATGTTTTGGATAGATAAATTTTTAAGTTTTTACGTTTCGTGTTTCCTTAATCAAAGTTAGTCAAATCTATAAATTATGAAATTAAAATAGCAGGAATACCAACGTGATACAACTCTAAATGATATTCTACTTTTACTATTGTAGAGATCATAAGCTAAAATATAGTTAAATGGAACTATCGTAATATTTAAAAAGATAAAAAAAGGTACAAAAAACTAATAAAAGAATAGCCATATCTTTTTTGTTGATTTAGGAAATGGATTGACATTAAAAAAATATTTTAAAATCCAGGCACTAGTGTAATTATGAAAAATTTTGAGTTTTTTTATGAAAGGTTAATGGACTAGATTGAACAAACCAAAAATTTAGGGACTAGATTGAAAATTTAGGAATTATTTCAAGGATTACGTCGAACGAATTAAAAGTTCAAAGATAATATTATACGTTGGGCCAACGTATAGTGACTATTTGTGTCATATTCTAAGTATATTCTTGATAGACTAATTATATACATCTCTAGCTTTGTTCTTTTTTATAAGGGAAAGTCACAAAAATCCCAAACTATGTCCACTATAACACTTTTACCATGAACTATTTGTGATGTAAAAAAAAACTTAAACTACGTGCACCGTGACACATTTACCCTCAACTTTTTTTTTGACATCACAAACCCTAAACTTATACCCACATAACCCATTTACCATCCATCAAGGTTCCGTAAAATACTATTTTCCAACCAAAACAACGTTATTGTTATTCACTTAAGTCACGTGAGCATCGTCATGTCAACACTATTTACCTTTGCACCTTTTTCTTCTTTCTATAGTACTGCTATAGTGTTGCTACACTACTGCTATAGTGACCACTTGAATTCTTCAGAGAGCTCGTCTTCAAGATTGAGGGAGATAGGATGGATGAAAGGATAATCTAGATACAACCCACTAGGTCTGAGACTTAATCCTCCATATCTGCTGAAAATCAGCGGTTGGTATTTTCACACTAGTGACGGCAAATTTTGATTTTTAATGATACTCATTTGGCGGGACTTTGATAGAAGGTAAATGTGTCACACGGGAATTTAATGTTACAATGCGCATAGTTTGGATTATTTTGCGGCTTTTTCTCTTTTTTATAACATATATTAATATCTGGAGCTGCAAGTTGTAGGCTACAACGATGTCGGATATCAATGCTCGCATGTTATTCCCGAACAATTGCATGTGCAGACCCTTCACTGATGATGGGAACGAATCTCTTAAATGTGCCCTAGCCAACCAATAAAGAAGCTACTCCTTAAAATAATCACCAACTGCATGATGGAATCTCAACCATAAAACAGTTTGGGTCTGATAAAACCCTTATATATCGATGCCACCGTCCGTTTGTTTGCACTTTACGCACAATACATATTCGGCCGACAGCATCCGACGCACGAGCTTTGACGGCATCTGCGTTTTGTTTGTGCAGATGGTCATGTCTTAACCCAATGGCATACATATGATCAAACAATTCTGGTTCCACGTGGTGGGGTCTTCTCTTGATTTGTCTCTTAGCCCGCCGTTTGATCACATGATGCGGACGCCTCTAATGACACGTGTGGATGCGTGTTTGTAATATATTTGGTCCCAGTGAGCGGTGCACCAGTCAAATGAGTGGATCAGATCTGGACTGGATCGAAAATAATTCGATCCAAATTGACCAATTTTCATGAGAATCATGCCGGACCCGACCCGACTCATATTCCGAATCTAGGAAAATTCATACCAAAGCTAAGATGAGAACGTGTGATCAAGTGATGAGGGCGTAAGAAAGTGAAGAGAGAATCGTAGAAGTAGATTAGATCTAAGTAAATTATGAATCTATTTAATATACATATTATTGTGGATTTTATTATTCTAAATCAATTTATGACTCAATTAGTCATTTACCGAGTATAACTAATATATATAATAACTCAGTCCATTAAATATGGATTAAGAAAAGAATTTATGATTCATTTTAATAGATCTAATGTGTGATTACATCAAGAGGTGCCTCATGTGTGGAGTGGTTGGAACTGTGGAGTAGTTGATAGCTGATAGCGATTGGCTGTCCACCGAATTTTGATCAGGCAGTCTGCGAGCATCTCTCACTGCTCGGCCATTGAAGTATGAAAAGTGATGCATCTTGCTAACTCAATTGTTTATACACTTAAATTTGCAAACCAATGTGCATATGTTAATCATCTAATGCTTCCACCGTAAAAAAATTCTTTTTTCCTTCAATGTGGAACTTCCGTGTGTTGAAGTAACAAAGAGCATCCGCGAGCTAACCGTGAGATTTATCATATCCTAAAAATCCCGGTAGAAATTAAGCATGAAGATAACAATTTGATCTTCATGAAAGTTGAATAAAAAAACTAACTTGAGGACAAACTCTGTGGTTATTAAAAAGGTTATTATCACGAAAAACCCTATACCGGTACACTTGTGACAATTTTACCCTCCGTTAGTTTCCGTTAACTTTTACCGTCAAATTTCTGAGTTGGATAATATGTGGCAGTTGACGAGTGTACCAGTTTGGGGTTTTACCCTTTGTCTTTTACTGATGTACCATTCTGTGATTTTTTGTTATATTAATCTAATTTAACGGAGGGTAAATTTGCTACAAATGTATCGAGTTGGGATTTTTGGTTGTTAAAAAATTAGTTTAGAGTAAATATGTCACAGGTGTACCAATTTGGAAATTTTTATGGTCAAAAATTAGTTTGGGATTTTTTTGTTGCATGTGTATTAATTTGAGATTTTTCGTATTAACCCTTATAAAAAAGATTTTGTTATTTCACAAAAGTTTCGGTGATATACCGATGAGTAACACAAAAAATCAAGCGGCCATACTTTTTTTTACCAATAATTTCTTTCCACTTATCGATTTTTTTTAAGAAATCTACTGAAATGAATAAATTATCTTTTTTAATGGAACAATAGAATCGTCCTTTTTCGGTATTTCTTTTTCCATACCATCGATATCATAGGATCTTGCGAGAGATAAAGCCACAACATGATCCAATGGAATAATGGGTTTTCTACAAAATCCCCGAACAAAGATATCAAACATCGTTGGAATAAAGAAAAATATATAATATATTTATATGTACTAACAATATTAATTATGAGCACGGGTAATAGTACTATGATAAAATGGGTAGTGGACTTATATTTAAAGTCAAACTCGTTAGATTCACAGAAAGCAGATAACCCAAATAGTTTTGAATCAGATTGGAGAAAATTGTCCAAAAAATTTTAAACCTATTACAATTTTACCAATTCAACCCTAAATTCTAGGACAATTATCATCCACGACCAAATTGCCAATTCAACTCTCGTCGGCCATGCCACATAGGACAGTCGACATTCACGTTAGCCGGATAGACTCAATCGACAAAACGTGAAAATATTTAGGACTCAATCGGCATAATTAAAAAGTCTAGAACTGAATTGGTAAAAGTGCAATTGATTGAGGACTTTTTGGATAATTTTCCCAACTGGATTGTATATGGTCCCAAAAGTCTTAATAAAATGCGGTCTCGACAGGTCTTAAGTCAACTCACTTTTCAAATAACTCAATATATCGGACCGAGACAATCATCATCCATGAGTAACCGAATATCATAAAGAATCAAATGCGGAAACAAGTAAGAATATAATCCATCGTTAAGTACATTTGGTTGATGATTCTTGGACAAGCTGCGCACAGATGGACACGAACGCAGTACGACGAACAACACACAACAAATCGTTTTGCGAAACAAACAACATTAATACGTAAATTTCTCTTTCGAATTGGGAAACTCGAATGAATCGTGTGCGACGTGTTGAACGACGTCGTTTCGGGGAAGAATCATTTGAAGACGTATTTAACAATTCCGGGGATATGAGTATTCATGGCGTAGCCTTCCCAGTCTATGCACCTGGGGTCAAAGTAAAACAGGTCGGTCTCTACGCTTCCACTCTCTCTCGCTGCTGCTCTCAACTTCTCCGTATTCGTATCGTCGAAGCTGCATACAAGCCAGAAACGAAATTATAAAAAATAAAAAGGACGAAAAAACCGGGTAATGAATTAGTTTTCTCGTCCCGAAAATACATAAATACGATAAATAGTAAATAAATAGAAAACGTACATGCCCTTGAAGAATAGATAAGGTCTGTAAAGCTCTACGAGGCGCATTACGAACTGGAGCTGCCGGTTGAGATTGCTGCACGTGTCATTGAAAGAATGGCAGAACGCCGTGTTTACCAATTCCAATCCCTGTATTTACCGCGTAATGTTAGTAAGATGAAAATGTAACCTGTCGATTGAGACGGGGGCAACGGCTTAGAGTTCCGTAATTGAGGAGGAGTTTACCTTTAACCACATCAGATAACGGATGGCCATGTATCTCCGGAAGCTAGCCATGCTCTTCAACACAGTGACCTTGCCGACTTTGATGGGCTTCCCATCCTTGTTCCTCCATGGGTTCTGGGTGAAGTAGCGCAGCCCGTAGTCCTGAAGGCTCGAGTATTGTACCGGGTTCCTGACCGACGATCCCACCTGATAAATCGCGTCGGCGGGCGGTCGATTCGCATGCGCCACCATCGCCACCATCATCAAGTTCACCACCATGTCCGCCGGTATCTGCAAAGCCATCCGATGGATACGTGCCTATGGTTAGTCTCTTTAAGACATGAATGCCACTACCATATAAGGAGTACCAAGTTTCAGATGCTAAGTGACGGCTCGGTAGCTCATGCGGTTTTGTCTTGTAAATGCAAAAGCAATGTACAGTCCAGTCTGTACGTGGGACGTCCGTGACCGTAACACCAACCCGGTCCATCCAATCTCTTTTCATGAAATCATGGGCCTTGGGAGGTCCGTCCTCGTGAGTTTCCATCTAATAAAGTCTAGTCCTAGTCGAGTTAGGTCCATTTAAGGAAACCCGTATCCTTAATTTCGCTTAATTTTTAGTATGTCCAAAGTTGCATCGATACGTCGTATGTCGTGTTAGTGTCCCGTTAGCACCCAATAACATGCCGACCCGTATGCATATCTCTCACCATCGAGCTTCCGATGTTCGTGCGACGCTCAAATAGCAAACATCGAGTTAGCATCCATAGGTACAAGCATAGTACGTGACATGTGCGCGACGACAATTGGTGAAATCGAACAATTGATCACGTGACTCACCATGTCCACGACCCCATTGATGTCGCCGAGAAAGCACGTCAATTTCCCGGTGGCGTAGCCCACGAGTAGGCTGTCCACGGTTCTGTGACCAAAAGATTGTCGTTAAACGAAAGAAGAGAAAACCAACATTTGCTGCTAATCATGCTCGCTTGCGAGAGTTAACGTTAATCACGAGGATTAAGTGGGTAATTAATTAGGTTTCAAACCTAACTCCTTCGGCCCAACCAGGGAAGGGTTCTTTGTAAGTGCTGGTGACGATGGTTGGGCGGATGATGACTACGGACATATCCCCCTTCAATTCCCCCACCAGCATCTCTCCCATTGCCTTCGTGAATACGTACGTGTTTGGCCATCCATATACCTTCGCCCTGCAATACACACCCCCCACCAAAAAAACAAAAGGAAAAAATTGATGAAATCAGAAAGAATTAACATCAAGGGTTCCCTCAAAAATCGATTGGACTTCGATTGAATTACATCCATCGTAAAAAGTTTGAAGTTTGGTCGATCGAGTGATTGAAATCAATTCTAGCGACCTTGTTATGAATTTCACTAATAAGTTTTCCGTGATAACCGATGAAATTTATCCTATGGAGAGAAACTTATCCCGGAGATTGTTGACTCGTCGTAAGTTTTTAAAAACTTCGAAGAGACCCTAAAGTCGAGCTTCTGATAAAATGTCTTCTAGATGATTTGATTAAACCAATAAGGAAGATTAGTGATTAAAACAAAGCAAGTTGTCACATTGATAAGCAGCATCGCTATTATCACCAACTACAACAAGAATACAAGTATTAATTATCAATCATGCAGCAATAATTGGCAAGAGCACGACTATTCATCCCGAGGGATGAAGCCCCAATATTTGTATCAACGAATTAGTAACTGGTGAAATTATTTTTATCTCTTTATTTCCCCTCAATTTTAGAGAAATTACCCAATCAATCATAAACTTATTGTACGAATGCTAATTCATTATGAACTTTTCAATTTTACCAATTTAGTCATAAAACATTTGCCCGAAATTCCAACATAATCCTTCCGATCAATTTTTGCCGAAAATGCCTACGTGGCGATATGCCACATAGAACAACCGGCGACAACTAAACCGCCACGTAAGCAATTTTCGGTAAAAATTGACCGGAATGACTACATTGAAATTTCACCCAAATGTTTAGAACTAAATTGGCAAAATTAACAAATTTAGAACTAAATTGGCATCAAGACAATAGGCTTAAGACTGATTGGATAATTTTACTTTGTTTCAATAGAATTGTATTGTCTCCATGTGAAGTTCTCTCCTTTTTGTTGTGGAAATGTAATTAAGATTAACAAACCTTTTGATGCCCAACTCCTTCATAGCCACTCTAGTTTCCTTCTCCGAAGCTCCCTCTTTTCTCAATTCATCCAACTTTTCCTCCACAATTCTCTTCTCCGCATCAATGTCCAGCCCGGAAACCCCATTCAGCGTCTCCCCCATCCGGTAAGGACTCTCCTTTATAAGCCCTTCCGTCTCCCCGGACACGTAAGCTGCAATCGGACAGGCAAGAACGGTCTCATATCAGGCGCATCCACTAAAGCCGCGACATTAACTCATGCGCTTGGTAATACGATAGACCGAGTCAATCACGATAGACAAAGCGCAATGAGCTTACTTCATGCCGTTTCTGTTCCGGCCCATCGATACTCGTTACCAAAGTAATCAGAGAGCATAAAAAGTGGATACAAGAGTGATTGATGTACTTACATGTTGAGACATGGACAAGGACCATCAGTTGGGAGCATTTCTTGGCAAACTCTGTCACGTATTTTGCTCCATATGTATTGACACCCAGCGCGGCATCATATCTACGTATACACACACACGAAACCGAGTAAATTTGTTTGAAAAAGAAGTGTTGCTAACAACAGAAAATAAAGATTCGACCGAGCAATTAGTATATAGGGAAATTCACGCGATTGATCGAGTTAAACCTTTCATCAAAGTTGGTGGTCGCAGCTAGATTGACAATCACATCGATTTGAGCCCACAACTGCTCTCTCAAATCCGCGTCCGCCACGCCCAAATCCTCACAAGTGATGTCCCCAGGCACAACAGTCACCTTCTCAGATATCAGGGAGCTGAAGTTCGGACCATATTTTTCCTTTACCACTCTGAACAGTTCCTTCCCAAACACCTAAAGTCAACATGCATATTAACAAGGGAAATTAGAAAATAATAATCTAAAGATCAACACTTGGGATAATATATGCATATCTACATAACGCAAGGCCAATTCTCATTCATTCCCAGATTAAAGCGACCTTCTGTCATGGTCCCCTTCCCTGCACTAGCCAACAAAATGACTTCTTTCTTTGATTAATTTCGTTCTTATCTTCTAGGCGTACCTCGCTGTGGAGACGCTGCGTGGCTGACTTTGCGTCCGCAGCTCTCAAGAGAAGATGGAGCTTCTTCACATTTGGCTGAACCCTCAGGACCTTCTCCACAAATACTGCACGCTCCCAAAAGACGAACAAACCATAGTTACATCAAAAACCAAATCAACACTAGATGAGAGAGAGAGAGAGAGAGAGAGAGAGAGAGAGAGAGAGACTTTTGGCAAGAAACCCAGCACCACCGGTGACCAAGATGGTCTTGTTCTCGAGAAACTGAAGCACGCTCTCCAACTTCATTGTTGAGAGAGGAAGAACGGGTAATTTCGATGATGATTTGGTGGACTGTGTTGTTTTATGTCAGAGAGAGAGAGAGAGAGAGAGAGAGAGAGAGAAGGAGATATGCGAGACAGAGAAGGTTTTGGCCTCGCCTTTTTCCTCGAGAGGAAACCAGCAGAAAGCAACCCACAAGATGTTTGGTCCAAAGCAATATGACTTTGCATCTCCGTATATATTGTTTAGAAAAGGGCGGTCGAAAACGATGTTGGAGTGCACGCAATCCGTTTTCCATTTTCGTTTTCTGTGATGTCTTTTCTTCGTCTGATCGAACGTCAGTTCTTCACTTCCCTTGGTGCGAGGAGAGTAAACATCACGGTTCATCGCTTGCGCTCGGAGTTCACGCACGTGTGGGTGATATCTGCTCAACTGCATGCATTTCTTTAATGCGTTCCCAGTCAGTAAATCTTCCAACCGCACATTTCTGCATAACCTAAGATACTGCCATATCGTCCAAACCACACATTAATACATGACCTCAAAAACAATGCTATTTTATGAAGAAATGGAAAAAAAAATAATGGGTTCAAATGCATAGTGAAGTTAGCAGTTTGGAATATTGATTTCATGACAATGTCATTGATTAGTCTGGAAATAAAACAAAAGAAGAGATTGTGTCTTTTTTGTACGAGTAATTGTAGGTGTTAGGAGTTCATTGGTCAGCTAATCTTATTATATATTCTTGAATTGGGCTCAGGATGCACAGTCAATTGAGCAGTTTGGAATTTTGATTTCGTGAGATTGTCATTGACTAGTCTAGAAATAAAATAAAGAAGAGATTATGTCCTTTTTGGACCAGTACTTGTAGGTGTTATGAGTTCATTGGTTAGCTAATCTTATTATATATTCTCTAGTGACAATATATTTTAAATGTGTTCATGACACGTTAAAGCATGGAGTCAAGAATCGGGTGCCCCACTTTTCCCACTGCCTTTTCTGAGGAATTTCTCAACCACCCTTCGATGTGGAGTTGAACACAATAATTAACTTAGGAAAAAATACATAACAAGTGTCATAACTTTCGTATGACGCTCACTTAAATAGTATAATTTTTCTTTATCAGTTAAGTGACATAACGTAAATACAACAATCACTTGAGTATCATAACTTTTTTTCCGATTACTTAAGTGACATATAATTTTTCAATTGATCACTTACATGCTATGACTTTTTAAAAATATTCACCACAAGTGTTATGCCACGTCAAATTTCTGGCACTTTGGTGACCTTTTTTTAAAAAAAAATTCCGCTTAAGCAATCAATTGAAAGTTATGGTACTTAAGTAAACATTTTTTAGAAGTTACGACACTTATATGGTAAAAAAAAAGTTATAGCTCTTAAGTGAACGCTATACGAAAGTTATGATACTTGTGATGTTCTTATCCCGATTAAGTTATGACCACTCAAAAGATATGTGAGTCTCATGGTTAGTAAGTGATATTCATGTATTTTGTTAGGATCGTGCAGCAGAAACTCGATATCTTTACTTGGAAAGATCATCAAGAGTGAGCCAAAATTCAAGCCTGTTAACATATCAAATTGGACTCACCTTCACTCAAAAACTTAAGTCAATGAGTTATAGGCCAACTTGAACGTTAACTGCTTCACACCACACCAATTCTCTAATATGGAACTTCTCTAACATAACTCATAATGCATCTCCCTCTCACGTGTGAGCTTGGTGTTAGGTTTGCTGTCCCTTAATTAGGGTATCGTTTTGCATTAACTTATCTCAAGCTAAATCTCCAACACTCACCTTCATCCCCGGTCTCTTTCTTCGGACCGAACCATGAAGGCTACCAGCGATACCTTCATCCCCAGTCTTCACGGCTGCCATTTGGGACCGCGTTGCTAAATCACAACGCCCACCTGCTCGGAAATCATGTTGGTCATTAGATTGATTCCTTGAGATATTCACCAAACACCGGAACAAATTGGGGGTCCACCAATCTACCACCAGCTTTGATACCATTTATTGGGAGTGCGCAACAGAAATCTGATACTTTCACCCAAGGAGATCGTTAAGAGGGAGTCAAAGTCGGAACCCATCAACATATTCAGTTGGACCCATCATCACTTAAATGTTTAAGTTAAGGCCAACTAAAATATATTAATTGCTTCACAGCATACCAATTCTTTAGTATGGAACTTCTTTAACATAATTTACGCATGCATATCAACAATTAGAACTAAATTATATGGATAACATGAGGAGCTAATATTTCATGCACGCACTTTAATTGTGTATTTTATTTGTGACGTGCACCGTTCGTCGTTAATTGTGGCTATTGAGGATCAAGTTGGGTGAGGCCGACGCATTTGCTGTTAAAAAATATTGGTTGATCAAGATCCACGCCCATAAGATTTTGCTTTAAAAAGTGTGGACGAAAAATTTGTCTCTATATATATTACTAAAATATAGAATTTCTTGTTTCAGAATAGCATATGCTGGCCAGCTTGATCCTTGTGAACGATGTTAAATTTTTGAATTATAATTCTTGAATATCAGAAAGCTTCAGAAAGGTGTTTTCGGTGGGATTATTGTGGAGTAAGGATAAGGAGAATGTTGACTGGTAAGATGACGAATGAAAGGTTGTCATTGCTTTGGTCTCTCTTATTTTGGATGGTCGAAGGCAACGTTTTATTACTTCTCCCAAGTTTTTCTTGAACTTCAGTCTATAGTGGCCCCAACTTGTGGTTGTCTCCATCACCTTAACTTGAAGATCAAACGATCTCTTATTGTATACTTTGAAGCAGTTCAGTGCTCTCTTATCACTTCACAAAGTTGGGAAACTTTTCTTTTCTTTAATAACAGGGAATATCCACTTTTTTTAACAATAGGTTGTCATTGCTTTGGTCTCTCTTTATTTTGGATGGAAGAGGTTGCCATGTACTTGTTCTCGTACCGTTGTGTGATTCAGTAGATTCAAAGCTAGAAACTAGTGGCGATTAACATGGTAGCTGAACTGAGTAGAAGATTATATAGAGATTGGTTCTCTTACGAGAGCGTGTAGGAACTTGTGCCATGAATCGAAGCCATTTCGTGGAAAGAAAGTGTGATTTAACACTCATATGCTAGAATACCATCCTTAAGTGTAAACTAAGATTTGAACTAATTCAAGAAGTATAGAAGGAATCTCGAAAGATTGGAACGTAGTGCCGGCCCATGCGTTGTGGCCATGTAGAATGTCTAACCCAAGTAAAGAGTTTGTATTCAATTCTTATTATATAAAAGCCCTTGATTGCTCTCATATATCACTTCACAACTTTAATTTCCATTTCGGTGTCTTCTGTCATATGATGGCCACAGATGGATTAAGCCTCATCCACACATTAAGATGCACACCGATTGCAACTAGCAACCATAGATACATGAATCATTTTGTTGCTACTCGCACAACTTGCATGTGCCTGACAGATAATGTCTTTTAACGGGAAAATTACCAAAATAGTCCTAAAGATATTGCAATTGTGCCAATTCAATCATAAATCTTTTTTTATCAATTTAGTCCTAAACATTTTGTATTTGTGCCAGTTCGGTCCATCCGGCCAATTTTGGCCTGCCGGGGCTAACATGGACGTTGGCCGACGCTAACCTGGACGCCGGCCGACGCTGACGTAGCAATTTTTTTAATATATTTTTTTTTCGAATTTGTTTGATTTTTTTTTTTCTTTTCTTCTTCCCCTGGTCGGTCCAGCAACTGGCCAAGGGCCAATGTCGCCGGCCACTGGTGAGGCTTGCCCTCGCCGACACTGACGAGGGTGAGCCTCAACCTCGCCGTCAAGGGTGAAGTCGGCCGAGCAGTGGCCTCGCCATGGCCGCTGCTCGCCTCACCATCGCCTAGATATGTGGCGACGGCGAGGTCGAGAAGCCATGGCGAGGCCGCTCAACCTCACCCAAATCTAGGGGAGGCCGAGCGACCTTGCCATGGCCGTTACTCGACCTTGCTGTTGCGAGCGAGTTCAACCATGGTGAGGCCACTTGGCCTCGCCACAGATCTGGGCTGCTTTCGACCGACCTCGCCCATGACAGCGAGGTCAAGGCTCACCCTCACCGGTGCCCGCGAGGGCAAGCCTCACTAGTGGCCGGCAACCAATGTCGCTGGCCCTAGCTAGTCGCCAGTCGTTGGATCGGCTAAGGGAAGAAAAAAATTTAAAAATTGCCACATCAGCGTTGGCCGAAGGGCCGACGTCCACGTCAGCTCCAATCGGCCAAAATTGGCCGAATGGACTGAGCTGACACAAATACAAAAGGTTTAGGACTAAATTAGTCTAAAAAAAAGGTTTAGAGCTGAATTGGCACAATTACAATAGGTTTAGAACTATTTTGATAATTTTCTCATCTTTTAACACCATGCGCTGTCGCCAAAAGGGTGTGAGGATGACATTTCAGTTTGTTCATCCCTGGAGAAGTTTCAAACAACATTCATCATAAATAACATTTTGGAAATTGCATTAGGTGACCAGTCATTTTCGGGGTTTCGGTTGGAGATAGCTGCCCCATGTGCTTACCCTTTACAACACCCACATGACCACACTTCTTATAATTTGATTCATCTATATCTACTCGCAATGGCCATAAAATATCTTAATACTATATGGTGTCCTGCACTGCTTTTTTGACATTTGGTCGTGTGGATATCAAACTTTCGTTTATGTCCAAAAGATCATGTTAGGCAGAAGCATCAAAGCTCTTCTTGTACTGTTGTCAAAGGACCTTCCGCAAGTTCCTTTCGGTCACTTCCTTCTGTTATAAGAGGCCTAGTAAAGTATGATTAAATCCTGCATTTAAGGGGAAGGGAAGAGGCCAAGTTGTGCCATTATTACACGCTTAAGGGAAGCTCGTTCGAGCTAATCAAGGGGCTTGTAGATGCCTGCGGAGAAAGGGCAGTGGACACAATTCAAAGTTTGACCCGGAACCTTGGTTCCTGAAAAGGACCTGTGTTTAGTAGTTTGGAGAAAGGGTAAGGAACACGTGATCCAAATTGCAAGGAACCGTATTTTCCCATCTAGCCGAGCAATTAGCAGAATTCGAAATGAAAAATCGCGCTAAATTCTCAGAAGATGAAGAGAATACAAGCTATGTTAGAGTCTACACGAGATTTATCGAGACTCGACTGACATAACAAGGAAGATTTATCGTTCGATGTGTCATGCTAATCGGTATTTATCATCACCTTGAAACCCATATTTTTTTCTCGAAAAGGTCTTTAAAGTTGTCATTTAACATTTCTCGCCTTCTGAACTCTGCATTTTCATATGGTTATGCCCTTTTTTTTTGCCTCTCTGTCTCTCAAATTTGGCATAAGTGGTTAGCGTGCTTGATAACAAATATCATTCGATCAATCCTTGGTGCACATGCAACCCGCTTTGATCTTTAGTGATTTTGTAACCTTAGTCAATTTGCCGACCTATAACCAGGTCAGACACAAGGACCACGTCGCTAACGTGCCGGGATTGGTATTACAATCCGACGCTAGGTCCAATGCAGCCCTTTATTTTTGCTTATAATCTTAGTGGCAAGACGCAAAGACGACACTCCATGTGTCTAGCCCCGAAAGCAAAATTTGGTCCGGCCAAGTCAAAGAAAGATACGTTTCGTCCCATTCAAAATTCTTCTCTCTGCAACTATTGGTGCATGGAGCTTCAAGCCAGCCAAAAGTAAAACCCTTCAAGATCGGCGACTTGGCTACCACCGCCATAGAACAGAGAAGATGCACCTTGAGTGCCGTGCTCTTCCTAATCCCCACTGGCCCCAACGACCTCGAGAGACCGATTCACCGTTGGACCCCGTCGTAATCGAATATATTTTGCCATAACGCATACACATAATGGCACAACACATGAACTTCTGGAAAGATTTTCAATGATCGATCGAGCCTATTTATTTCTTGCCCAAAACTCTCGAAATTTTCTTGTTCGGTCAATATAACTGTAAGCGAAAAGGAAGCGACTCGAAGAGAATCATTGCCCAATGCCACAGATAATTCCCACTACGCGAAGAAAACCAAGATAACAGAGCACAAAACTCCTACTCGAACATGCAAAGATAGGACATTGAAACCACCGTTCAACATTTGCATTCTAGAGTACGTGCATCAACGAAAGACTAGGGAAAGTCATGCCTGACAAAAAAATCTGATGAAATGAATTAGTTACTGTTTTGGATTTCGAACACTGGAAGTAATTCTCCGGAAAAAAGCAAGCAATTCTTTTTTTCACCTGCAAAGGTTCAAAAAAGGGTAAGAATCCCCAGGGAGTTGGAATGCGATTCAAAGGAGCATCAGATCTATGATCGAACTACCACGGCCAAAAGAAAAAAACTCTACAATCAGTAACTATATAAAAATTGAAGGGTTCGCGTCCAGAATAGCTTGCTACAATTGTTACAAGGGAAGCATGAATCATCTCTAATGCTGAATCTAATCGACAACGAGAAGGATTAAGAAACTAAATGATGTACAACAAGCTAAGAATTCCAATTGCTATCTGTGACGAAAAGAAAATCTTAAAGGCAACCGTGCTTAACATCTCTCAAAGCAATTGAGCAAAATGAGATATCCTGTTTGATACCCCAAAGCACTCCAAAAACTTGAAGCTCATTAATAAGCTGCATCCCGGTACAAAGACGAGCAAGGTTCATTAGCATATTCTACATGCCACTCGTGAGGGAAGCATCTCTTCTTCGGGAATTGAAGAGAGGGTAAGTTGGTTCTACAGGTGGGTTCAGTCAAGATCGAGATTAGACGGTAGTCAAGAACCTGTATCTTTTGGAGGATTGATCTCTTCAACATGTTCGGTCGCTGGAGGATCTTTGTTTAGTGAATCTATTTCTGCTGGAGGTGGAATCTCTTGATCCATTGCTAACACATGGGAATTAACTGGTTCTGAGGCCTTCGAGGCAGATTCTGCTTGATTTATGTCCAGCGCAATGGAATTAAACCGATCCTTTGCCTGCAGGCAAGTCTCCAGAACGACTGAATTAACTTGATCTTTTGCCTGCAAGAGAGGATTCACTTGGTTCTTCTCATTTGTTGACGGAAGCTCAGGTGATGGAGAATCAGGATCTTTTCGGTCCGAAACAGTTTCTTTTTTGTCCAATATAGTCTCAATGCTCTCATATTCAGAGAGAAGATCCATAAACTCGTTGAGTAATCGTTGAACTTTCCTATTTGATGCCATTGCTGGGAGAATGTCATTCCGCAGAAGTTTGTGCTTCTCAATTCCCTGCAAAGAAGAAAACAAGCATTTGCTATCTTCCAGAGACTTAAAAACCTGCAATATAATTCAGAGGAAAATGCAGACTCCCATCCAAAATGAGATGAGGTCAATGGCCTTGCTCTGAGCAACACAAACCAGGAGGAGTTCTCAGTAAATGCAATTGGCAAGGCCATTCCATCGTTCAATCAACTGAGTTAGCAATATGATAATAAGACAAAATGCTGGAGCCTTCCCATAGCCAAGATCTAAAACAAGATTAAAGCAGGACGAAAACTGCCGTTTCTGGCAACTGCTGCAAAGTTGATCAAACATCATATTACGAAATGAATTGAGGACCTTAAAGGCTACCGGTACTTCCCAGCATAAATTTCACCATCAAGGGTCCTTGTGGGACTGGTGAAAGGATTTCAACTCAAAACCAAAACCAAGACAATGTACTTGGAAGAAGGGACAAACAATCAGAATTACTAGTCTCTACATTGAGAAAACTGAAAGTGCAGAAATCCTTACAAGTACAAAAGGATCCCAAGCAGCAGTCTTGGTATCCGAAGAGGTAGCATTAGCCATCCCAGTAGGAGGTCCAAGAAAACTTTCACAAACTTCTCGTAGTCTAGATTCATCTGCTTCCCTGCAATCAATAGATACATACTATGCTCACTAATATACTAAAAAATTGATACTAGTTTCCTGCTTCAAACAATTTCTGCATACTAAAGAGCACACATCATGAGAATGATCAAGCATATAACAAGAAATGGATCTTGAAGCAAATAAATTTGTAGTTCTTAAAGTCTAAACAACTATAGTTATTAGAAACATGACACTATAAATACATTTATACCCATAAACAAAACTACAACTCCTTGATGCCAGCCTGTTGAAAAAATCCTCAAATAATAAAAAGAGGAAAAGCTGTGTCGCTGATGATTCAAATAAGAACTGGTCAACACGGTTTTAGAGCTCTGCCATGTCTATAAGTACAGGCAGGCCAGAATTGCTGAAGCAGACTGGCCAGAAAACCCCTTAAGATGCTAGAAATAAACATATGTCACAGAAAGCACTGCAATAACCCACTAGTTGAGATCCTGCAAACTTTTTTTTGTTTTTGACATAGAGATCCTGCTAACTTGAACAATCAACGATAGCCATAAGACCAGCTTAAGGGTAATTATTTAGGAATGCATTATGGAAAGAGGAGAACCCCAATCCACTCCAAGAGTTAATGGTAGGGAAACACAAGAAAGTTAAAGAAAAGTAAGCGTTCTCAAATTCTGAACCTAATCAGCTTTTTCTCCAAGCTGCAACTCTTTCCTGAAGGAACTTAATTCATGCCACTGAGATACTAAAGTTTTCCTTGCAGGAGCAAATCAAATAGCAATAAAACTCAGCTAGGAAATGCTAAGGTGGGGCCACCATAAATGATACATGAGGCAGACAAAACCCAATGACTCAGCTCCAGCCAGAAAAGTTTTGAAGTCTAGCCATCTTCTTAGGTCATAAAATGAAGCTTATTAATTGCCTTGGACAAAACATATGAACCAAAATCACATTTACACCATCCACATAGGAGTATGGCTCTGATGAAGTACTGGACATGAGAGGTATTCGATTGTGATCTAATTACTAACAATTTAAAGCCACTGGAAATAATTAGTGGACTTCAGAACAAGTGATCCCATCTGACTTACCTTGCCAAGAAGCGTATGTAAGACAGAAGGCATTGGCGATACTCATTAGGTGACTCCAGCGCAAGTGCAGATGCAACTTGTGTTTCCAAATGAGCTCGAGTTTGCACACCATCATCGGTAAACCTGCAAGAGAAACCCCCAAAATTAGATTCTAGGCATTTAAGATTATCATAGCACGCATGTATAAGAGGACAATTTCATTAGGAGCCACTTAGTCGTGTTAAACATAGAACAAAATTAACAATGATTTTGGAAAAAATTCCCTCTGCAGTGACTTTATCAAAACCTCATGCACTTACAAATCAGGAAAACAAATCTGCCTTTCATGACTTAAGTCAAAAAGAGTACAAACCTGGTCCAACCTGGTTTTCTGGCCATGTATTTCCTCACATCCACCTGCAGCGAAGCAAGCTCACCATTTTGGACGGAACCCAGACTCCAGGAGCTTGCAAAATTTGATGCAGGGAAGCAATCATCCGCAACCCTCAACCAACACATAAGACTCATATCGAACAGAAATGCATGGCGGGTGGCTAGAACAACCAGAGGAGAACCACACTTTGATAACTTTGCAGATATTACTTTAATTGTCCCTGATAGCGTTCAGGAAACAATTACAACCAGCCAAAGGCATATGGCTTATCAAAATAAAAGTATGAAAAAGGCTAAACCACTTAAAAAACGGACAATCTTCTTAGCCTAACCTTTACCTTTGTCGGACAAGCTAGGATCACATGTGATGAGAGATTCCAGAGAGCCACGAAGAGTGCAATTCCGGTTGAACAAATCCCAAACATATAATGACCCCTTCCTTGTAACAACTAACAACTTCCAGCAGTCATCACAGTCCACAAAAGTTGGTGCAGATCCAAGCATCATTGTTGGCATTGCGCGTCTCCCGCATTTTGTGTAAATCTTCTCATAACAAACAGACAGACAGAAATTAACAATTATATATTCCTAGATCAACAAACACTTATATATATGGGTAACATTCTCAATTCTTCTATTGAGTAGCAATGTGTGCATATATTCTAACAAGAGGTTAAAGAATCTAGAAATATCAAGTTGAAGCACTGGTTAGCCCACACACGAAAGCACAGAGGATGCGAGATGCAAGACGCAAGACTCTCAACACCATCCATTAGCATTTTACAGTCAGGTTGAATGAGCATTGTGCAACTGATGATAGAAATGGACTTTCATTCCATACAAACTATACAAAGCAAAAAAGGGAATATCATAATACATATACCATTTTGAAAGTTTTCTGAAATTACATATAGATTTAAATAGGTGAACTCAAGGGGAAAGGCAACAATTAGGACCATCATCAAACTAAATTGAAAATCTCGCTACAATATCCTAAACTTGAACTAACTCAGATAAAATGAAGATAGCATTATGATTGGAAATTCTATTGGACTGAATAACTACGAAACAACATGTATTAAAGGTAACACCTGAAAAAATAAGACAATATATTAAATCACAACCAATTGATCACTCTACTCATAGACGCATGTAATCTTCTTGCTTCCTTGTTTTTTCTTTAAACTACTTCGATGATTTGGCTTCTCAACATTCTGCATATCTTTGTTTAAGTAAACAACTTAAAAAGGCTGAATTCTAAGATTAGATTTTCTGCATTATATGACATTGCCAATGCTATCTAGCACAATCTGAGTACATACCCAATAATGAGAGAACTCACATAACAGATGCTAGGAATGCCAAGGTGTCATAGCTAGAAGGGACTGAACAAAACTCAAGAAACTATAGTTCCAGTAGCATCAGATCTTGCATCAAAGTTAGCTTGCCATTGGGACAAACTGGAAACGATCATACTCAGCAAGGAAGGTAAAGAAACCAACTCAAAAGAGTTAATATCAATTACTGCATATGCAAAACTTCATTCATGCAGTGGGCGGAAAACAACTTTAAGCTACAAGATCTCCAAGGAAAAGAAAACAGACAAAAAAAATCATCTCTCAGGCTACCTGTAAGCATCCATCCTCACACCCAACAGCCCAGAAGTTTGCATTTCCAGCTAAAACAGTGACATTTCCGGAGATCCTATCAGACCAAAGAGTTTGGGCTCCTTTTGTGCAAGCAATTTCTGTTTCTTTCATCATCAGTGGATTCCCCACTCCAATGACGTCATTTACAGGACGTTCCCGTGGGCGAGATTCCAAGCACACAGGTAAGGAGTCTTCCCCTTCTTTCTTATCAAAAACCCTGATGATAAGAGTAGCACCACTGTTGGCAGATCGAGAGAATTTTACGCTTCCCACTGGCTCCACACTAATGCTCCCATCTCTGCCAGCGGAGACTGGAACCTTCTCAATAACCAGACTATCAGTAACAGTAACTCTAGCAGTTGCTCCAGAGCGATCCTTTATACTTGAGCTTCTGCCAGCTATGCCCCCAACAGAAACTTCCCTGAAGCCATTGTCAGTTGTAACAACCGCATTATCATCCTTCTTTTGCTCAGATGAGATAAGAGGGAAATCTAGTGCTTGAGACGGAATTCCACCAGAGATATTTTGCTGCTGGCTGGGAGCTCCCACCGCTTCTGGAATTATTCTCTTTCGCCCATCAGGGCGTCTGTACTCTCTTTGCTTCACAGGGCTAGAAATACGAGCAGAAGTTGCGGGTTTATTTAAGCCATCAGCATCGGCCGCTCCAGATTTCTTTACAACTTCAACTTGCGGTTCAGATGCCTTTGCTTTAACACCCAAATCAACAGAAGGTTTGACAGCCGCTTGCTTTTGCTGAACATCAGAGACCACCTTTTTGCTAACAGTTTGTTTAGCAGACGCCGCTTCAAGCAACAATTGAGCTGGGCTTTCTGCTAGGTTGGCCTGCCGACCTCTAACATCACCATAACGACTTCTCTTTAACTCATCCAGTTCTTCATCACTTAGTCTGTTCCCAATTTCTTTCGCCTCAAAATGGAATGTAGCCACTGTCCCATCCAAAGAACAGGCAAAAAGAGAATAACCATCGGGACTCCTGTCCACAAAATTAAAGTCAAAGAAGCTAAAATAGAAAAGCATGCAGCAAAAAATTCAGTGCATTTTGATATTAGGTAGCATACATATCTGGCTACAGGGAAGATGTTTTAAGCGTAACATACCATGACAAATCGACGACACTTTGGCTAAAGAAATGCTTAGCCACAAAGAGAGGGCGAGCACTCGCTGTTGTCCATACAGTTATAGTGCGATCCTGACTCCCAATTGCAATGACATTATATGGTTGCGATTCTTTTCCTCCAGTATTCGAGTTCCCATTGGTCCAGGCAACAGGTGCAGTGATCATTTCATGGTTATTAGACAAGTTTCTTCTGAACATCGAGTGATTGAACTTCACAACAATAACAGGTGCATTGTGACCCAGGAAGTCAAAAGTAGCAGACCATTCTCCTCTCTCAAGAACAGGAGCAGAATGCCTTGGCTTCTGGAAGCCATGGGTTGTTGTTATAAAATGACCACAAGGAGACCACCCAAGCCGCCTAAAAAAGGTTGAACCAAGCTGAAAAAAATGAAACGATCAGAACCCATTAAAAAGAAAGTAGAGAACAATAAAACACAACAATGATATACATACAGATTTTGTCCAGTGGCCATCTGTTCTGTGAGCGAGACTCCAATCGCTTGTTCGCCAAATAATAACAGTCTTATCATCTGATTGACTTGCGATGAATGAGCCAATTGGATCCCAAGCAACACCTTTTACCAGACTAGAATGCCCCCTAAGAACAGCAGTGCATATTCCACTGGTCATCTCCCATATATGTACAGTGTTATCCAAACTTCCACTAGCTAACATCGAATCATCAGGAGACCAGTTGAGATCCACCTACTTTAAGCACACAGAAAACAACTCGCAGTTAGACAAGACCTGGAGGCATCTTCAACGTTTTGAAGAAACAAGCTGTCCTAACTAAAACAAAGGATAAACTCATACATCGGACAGGATAAATTGAAAGTAAAATACTAAATATGCTGGTCAAAGAGAATCTTGACACTATCCATTGAGCAAAGTCAAATTCTGCATTAGTGAGGCCAGATGCAAAAGCAATTCCATTACCACATCTGCTGTGTGTCCTCTCAAAGTCATGACAACTTTCCAATTCTCAACATCAGGGGGTTCTCCGCTACCAAATTCCGTGGTTCCTGAACCAGGCTTTCTCTCATGGATCAAAATTACTTGATCATCAGACCCGGATGCTATGTATCGTCCATGCTTAGCCCACCTGACACAATTCACAGACCCAAAGTGATCACGGAGGGTAGCAAGGAGCCTCTGTGTTACATCATCACGTTCGACATCCTTGCCAACAGATTTCATGTTCCATATCCGGACCTGCATTCAGTGGGAAAGCAAAACAATTGTTAAGATAAACATCGCAACACTTGGGAGGTTTGCAGCAATTTTAGTCCTGTAAAAGAGCGAACGAGCTGACGTGCATGATAACACAACACAATTTCCCCATGCACAACACTTTCTCAATTATGTGCAACAGCATCATCTCACATTTTGAAGTAAAACAATTCTAACAGAAAACCATAGATAACTACATTCATTGATCAAGACACCAAAAGGCCTCACTTTTCCGACAAAAGAATAATGATAATGACCAATTTTACTCGTCTCTCGTCATTCTGTAAAGGAATTACTGACCACCATGAAAACAAACAATTGAGCACTGCACAATGTTAGAATGCGCCGCGGGGAGGTCGCGACAAATATCTGACTTCCCTTCGACCTTTTATCAATAAGAAGGCTCTGAAACAAGTCGAAACTTTTGACAGGAAAGCTTCCGAGTTGGAGTTCAAGCAAATTGTAAGCTGGAAGGTGAGAGATGCCTGAGACTTGAGATATGACTTGGTACAGATACCTTAAATTTTTTATTTTATTTTTTTGCGTTCGCAAACAGAGTAAATAAATGGACCAAGACCAGATCGCATTACCTTGTGATCACCACCTCCAGTAGCAAACCTGAGCCCACCAGGCTGAACATCGATTGAGAATATCTGCATTCCCTCATGCCTCACCCACCCCGGCTTCTCCGCAATCATCTCCGCTTCTGATCCTATTCACCTTCCCCTCGCCCCCGCCAATCTTGAGCAGCCACCCCTAAAGCACGCACATTGATGGTCTCTGAAAAAACGGACACATTTCATTTTTTAGCCTTACTAAGAACCCATTCAGCTCCTCGACCAACACAAAACCACGAACTATCTCACTCTTCCCTCGAACCCGCGAAAACAACCAGAATTACCAATCCCGAGCTGAGAAAACAAACGAAGAAGTCATTCCTGAAGAGGACAAATTCGAGGTACTCGAACGACGCAGAAAAACCCGGAATTCTACCAACCAGGAAGACCATCCTAAGGAACTTCAGGTCGGGGAATGAATGAAACGTAAAACCCTAGATGGGTCATCTCCAGGATTGAAGAAGAAGCACAAAGACGAAGGCTTTGACTCCCTGGCGACGGTCAAACTACCGGGAGCTGTCGAGGTCGTAGACTCGGACACCATAGACAGGCGACCCAATGAGAAAAAAGAAGTAAGCAGCGCACCAAAACAGTTGGCTTAGGCATTGGACGAGGCCCAAATTGTGAATGGGCACGCACCGGAAGATCGAAAGAGACGCGGGGGATGGAGAACTGGGGGGGGCGTTGTGCGTACCTTGTGCTTGCTTGAAGCACTCCACTTTTTCCGCGCGTGCAGGTGCGACTTTTCGCCGAGACGGTTTGAATTTGAAAGCTCCCTTCCTCTTCCTGGTCAATTACAGTCACCGTGGGCGAGCAAATTTACCCAAGAACGGCGAAATCAGGACGAAGAAGGAGGAGGAGGAGGAGAAGGACGACCGACGAAGAAGGTGAAGCTCTTACCAGAGGAAAAATCAATCTCGCACCGGAACGTATTCGCACATGAATGTGCACCTAGGTTTTCTTCTTTTCATTTCTTAATTTTTCTTATATTTTTATATTTTTCAAATCACCTGGAGTTCTTATTTATGCTTTTTAGCGACGATAGAAAGTGAAGGGAACATTAAAAAAAAAAAGTGAAGGGAACATTTCCCCTTTTTATATTTTTATTCTTTGTCAGTATTAAAGTGAGAGGAAAAAAAACACTAAGGTAATAATAATGAGATAAAATGAAAAAGCCAAGGACTGAGGTAAAGTGCTGCGCGGATGCTTTTACCGGGTCCATCGGATCAAATTCCCCCCATTATCATAGAAAAGGTACGGTTCCAATTCTATATGACATTGATTGAAATTAAAATTGATTCGGACCCTGGCTACTCAAGGTATCGGATATGGTCCTATCCAATCTTGAAAGTATGGTTTTGTGGATTATAATTATTTCTTTTCTTTATATGCTATCATCCTCGAGATTAATGGCACGAGATTGAGTATGTCAGACTTTACGTGGCGAAATGGAAAAAAATTTTTGGGGGTAATTGATTGGATGATCAATGGTGGAAATGGTTAGAGAAATGAGCGATAAAAAACAATGCCGGCCCATTTCTTCTCCTTCTCGATAAAGAGTGGTGAGGGTCCGTCACTAGATCTAATCGTGAGTTCGAAGGGTCGAGGGTCAGAAGGCACTTTCGAGCAAGTTCAAACGAGGATCTATAGATATAAAGCCTAGCCAAATTGAGCGTTGATCAGGCCCGCCTGGCCCGCATAGTTATTGTATAATCTTTTCATGATGGACAGGCCTAGGCAATGTTTCAGGCATATCTCGAGGTCTAGATCCGACATATGATTGGCTCTGGCAATCACGTGTTTGTGTACGCCTATGCATGAAACATTAAAAAGTGCGCGGTTGGCCTTGCTCGAGCTTGAAGCGGGTCGGTGGACCGTCACCGAGCTCGAGATGAGTTGTCGATGGCTGCCGACGGACCAACGGGCCCCTCCCTCTCCCTCCCGAGCTTGCATTTTCTGAGTACCGCGTCAACCAATGGGTCCGATGACTCGATCAGAGGTAACGTGAAATCCACTAGTATATTCTAATTGAAGGGACCGGCATGGACAAAAAGGTTCGGAATTCAAAGATCTAATCAACGGAAAAAGAGAGTTTAAAGATATGATCAGAATTTCCTACGATGATTTGATCTAAGCGATGACTTTTTTATTAAACAAAAGGGGCTAATCATTACGACCTTGAAGAATAAAAATAATTGGGACAATTATGGCATGATTCCTAAAACTTGTGTCCAAGGTCCGAGTCTTAAAACTTCCGATTGTATGCATTTAAATCCTAAATCCTATCCACGTCCTCCACAGTTCAATTATACATGAACGATACATGTATGTGTCGTTTTTTCCTATTAATTTCTCTTTTATATTTCGTATAAAGAGCGCTAGCGTTATGGCGACATATTTATAAAAAAAAAAGCTGAAAAGATAGTTAAAAAGACTAAAATTCAAAAAATAAAGAGATCGTCCAAAGGTGAGGGCTAGAAGGGAGGGCGGAGCCTCCCCCACCTTTGCCGCCGGCAAGGGTTGTCACAATGATGGCTAACCCTCGTCAACCCAATGAGGGCCTATTGCCCTCGCCCATATCTTGGCGAGGGCGAGGGCGAGGGCTTTCACTCAACGGTGGCAATGACACATGTCGCAAGACTCGACCGACCCTCGCTTAATAATAGCAGGCTAACGTCTTGCCATCACTAACGAGGGCTCTCGCCTAGAGCTGACAAGGGCTGCCGACCCTAATCACAATCGCTGCGAGAATCCCCAACCCTACCGGCGACAAATGGGGCGGCAACCGCACTGCTTTTCTCTGGCATAATTTTTTGTTAAATCATGTCGATTTAAATTCTAACGGGTTCCATCGGGCTTATCATACCTATACGAAAAAAGGATAACTAAACAAGGCGTTCGGACTTTTCCGTTCTTTAACCACCAACGGAGCTAACGGAAGCATAAGAACCGCAAATTCCCATGCACCAATGGGAGGTGTATTCAGACATTATTGTCTGACCTTCTCTTGCATGCGAGGCGTGGGAATCACGTTGTCCTCTGTCCGCCGCTGGTGACACTCCAATGCGATCCCCTCGCCGTTTCGCTCCTCTGTTTACTCAGAAAACGCGAGCCTTTTCCAGTCCTCTGGTGACCCTGGTCGTACCCTCTGCCATCCCCTCGAGAGCATGACCGGGAGTTCTTCGTCCATAAGGACGCTGGGAAATTGTCAAAGAACGCGATTCTTGGAAAACCCATCATGGACTTTGCATCGGCGCGCCATAATTGCTCCAACCGATTCCACCGGCGAACCGCCCTGTCCCGAGACTTTAATTTCTCCCGGAGCGCGCCATTTGTTCGACAGAAGTCCCCAACGAGCGCAAACAGGGTACGGTCGCTCGGTTGCTGAGTATCCTCGCTACTGTCCAAACCAAGGTCCCCTCGATCTCTTCGCGAGTGTCCACAGGTGGGGTTTGCCCGTGGATGGATCCGCTCTGTCGTGCGTGATCAATGCCTGCGCGAACTCGTTCGATCAAAACGCTGGCAAACAAGTGCACTGTCAATGTGTAAAGTCAGGTTTTTTGGAGGATGTCAGCGTTGGGTCTTCTCTCGTTGATATGTACATGAAAACCGAAAGTGTCGAGGATGGAAGGAGAGCGTTTGATGAGACGGCGGGCAAAAATGTCGTGTCCTGGACTTCTCTATTGTCTGGCTATACACGAAATAGCTTGAACGGAGAGGCAGTGGAATTGTTTCGTAGAATGCAAGTAGAAGGGATTAAACCGAATGCATTTACCTATACAGCCGTTCTTGGAGCTTTAGGGGATGATGGTATAGCTGAAAAGGGGATCCAGTTACATGCTATGGTGATTAAGGACGGTTTTGCATCCACTACTTATTCGGGGAACTCTTTGATCAATATGTACTCAAAGGTTGGGATGGTTAGAGATGCTAGAGCTGTTTTCGATATGATGGAAAATAAGGATGCAGTTACATGGAATAGCATGATATCTGGCTATGTTGCCAATGGACATGATATGGAAGCTCTTGCCATGTTTCATTCAATGAGAAATGCCGAAGTTAGCCTCAGCCAATTGACTTTTGCTAATGTCATCAAGTTATGTGCTAATGTTCGAGAGATCAGCTTTGCAAGACAGCTTCATTGCCAGGTAGTGAAGATGGGACTTGAATTCGACGACAAAGTTAGGAAGGCACTCATTGTTGCCTATAGTAAGTGCTGTGAAATGGATGATGCCTTAAAGAGTTTTTCGTCAGAGTCTAGATTTCAAGATGTGGTCTCGTGGACAGCCATCATTACTGGGTACTTGCAAAACGGTCAAGCTGCACAAGCGGTTGATTTATTTTGTCAAATGAGAAGAGAAGGAGTAAAGCCTAACGATTTTACTTATTCCCTGATCCTTGGAGCCCAGCCCCTAATTTCTCCTTATGAAGTGCATGCACAAGTCATTAAAACCAATTATCAGTCGTCGTCTACTGTAGGAACTGCACTTTTAGATGCTTATGTTAAGATAGGGTCCACTGATGCTGCTGCAAGAGTTTTTAAATCAGTGCAAGAGAAGGATGTGGTTTCATGGTCGGCAATGTTGGCTGGTTATGCACTATCAGGGGACACAGAAAATGCTGTAAAAATTTTCCTTCAGTTGTGCAAAGAAGGGGTCAGACCAAATGAGTTTACATATTCAAGTGTAATTAATGCTTGTGCAGCTCCTTCAGCAGCAGTGGAACAGGGGAAGCAGTTACATGCATGCTCAATCAAATCAGCATATAGTGATGCTTTATGTGTAAGTAGTGCGGTTCTTACTATGTATGCAAAGAGAGGAAATATTGAGAGCGCAAGCAAAGTGTTTCAGAGACAAAGGGAGAGGGACTTGGTATCCTGGAATTCCATGATATCTGGATATGCACAGCATGGTCATGCAAAGAAGGCTCTAGAGGTATTCAAGGAAATGCATAGGCAGAAGATGACAATGGATAGCATCACATTCATTGGTGTGATTTCTGCCTGTACTCATGGCGGTTTTGTGGAGGAAGGCGAAAGATACTATGATATGATGGTCAATGACCACCAAATCAGTCCGACAATGGAGCACTATTCTTGCATGGTTGACTTGTACAGTCGAGCGGGAATGCTAGAGAAAGCCATGGATACCATAAATGGGATGCCATACCCAGCAAGTGCACCTGTTTGGCGATCTATCTTAGCCGGTTGTCATGTTCAGCGGAATTTGGAGCTTGGTAAACTGGCAGCTGAGAAGCTCATCTCCCTTCAGCCTGATCACTCTTCCTCGTATGTCTTGCTGTCCAATATTTATGCGGCTGCAGGCAAATGGAAAGAGAGAGCTGAAGTAAGGAAAATGATGGATGAAAGGAGGGTAAGAAAGGAAGCTGGGTATAGCTGGATTGAGGTGAAGAACAAGACCTACTTTTTCTTGGCCGGTGATGTTTCACATCCAATGCAGGATAGTATTTATGCAAAACTCGAAGAGTTGGGTGTTCGTCTCAGGGATTATGGTTATCGGCCTGATACAAACTATGTTCTTCACGATGTTGAAGAGGAACATAAAGAAGCGATCTTGTCTCAACACAGCGAGAGGCTGGCTCTTGCTTTTGGATTGATTGCTACATCTCCTGAAACTCCCATCCAGATTTCGAAGAATCTTAGAGTGTGTGGGGACTGCCATAACGTCATAAAGTTGGTGTCCATGATTGAAAGGAGAGAGATTATTGTTAGGGATTCAAACCGATTCCATCACTTTAAAAGCGGTTCATGCTCTTGTGGCGATTACTGGTAATACTTCAGAGATTCATTGAAAAGTGATATAAGGCCTTCCATGCTAAGCCAGGGCTCGTTTACTTTTCACGTCTTAATTTAAGGAAGATGCACGAAGATTGACTGCTCGACATCTCAATCGAAGAAAGATAGCTTGAGCATTCATTTTATGGTTATTCAACTGGAAGGATAGACAAATTGAAGAATCGACAATTACTTGGGCATGTGAGGATTGTTCAGTTCAGTTGGCTGGTCGATCACCTGAAATTCTGACATCCTCCACCCTTCCGTATATGGTGATTGATGATCTACATGACTGATGATTCCTTTCTGATTATTACTGATGACTACCTTTTAATGCTTGCTTCCTTCTCGTGTTAGATCACTCTTCTTTTTAACAAAAAAGATCTTCTCCTGGACCGCATAGCTTGTTGACACAAACAAGGCTTGCTTCCACATATCCAGCAACTATCAAAGTTAGTACCGAATTTTATCGAATGATAGGTGAAATTGTTGGTCGGACTTCGTCGAAGTCGAGTTCAAGATTGTCAAAACCAATTGCAACTGAGTACAACTGCATACTGGTTGTGTTCAAGTGGAAATCCAAAGAGCGAAGACTGACACCCCAGAACTTGAGATTGAGAAGGATCCTGTAAGTGTGGTTGTAAATTTCTGAAGAACCAGTAGAAAGGTGCTCCACCAGACACTTTAAAAAGCATATTCGAGAAGGGATACGGTACACACGCAGGCTCTGTAATTTTTTGTTTACGCAAACTGTTTCAGAATATGATTTACGCTTAATTTATTATTGCTCCTATTAGTTTACTTTGTACACGCTGGTTTGAAATCGTCAAGCACATATTTCGTTCTATTGCTGTAATCTTATTGTTGTTGAGACATGCGGCAGGTTCTATGGTCTACCTAAGAGCAGCAGGAAGAAGCGAGGCATGCAGAGAAAGAGGCTTCTCTTCGAGTGGGCAGCTAGCTTCCAAATGCCTGATAACCAAACCGAAGTCAAAGCTCGCGTTTTTCTCTCAGCTGGAGTAGATATAGTGATTTACAAGACAAAGATGGACTTTGCAGCATGGAATTTAAACACATCTTGAGTGTATTTCCGACGATAACCTTTTTGAATAACTTTGTTTCTGCAAGTTGATAAGCGCAACTTGAAAAAAGTAAACTCGGCGGTTGTGAATACAGAAAATGGGAACAGCAAATCATCGGCCAGATTGCAGAAGCAAAAAATGAAATGGAATGATATGTGGATTGACGGGTATCAATTACATAAAAATCCAGGTGATCAAGCTCGCTTTCGGTATAGAATCGATCAAAACCCGATCAACCTTCTTCACCAAACTCCCTCGTAAATCTCTCATGAACCTCGAGGTCAGCTTTGCTCACGGTTGGCCTCTGCCTTGCAAGAACCTTATCGAAATCTCTGCTCGAGATCGGTGGTGGAATAATCTGCATCGTTTTGATGAACACGAAAACAACTTAATAGTCAGAATGCATGCAATTACTTATAATGTTTCTGAGACACAAAAGCACGTTCACACGATAGGATATATGCCTCTCCAATGACCATAATCTAATGCATTTTATTAAACTAAGAAATTTTGGATGGTGTCACCAGTCACCATATTATCAAAGATGACTTAGTCATAACAGATCTGCAGCGCCTATGCGGCATATATTAGTAAATACAGAGCATGGAGGATCTCATATCAAGCATCACTTTGATTGCCAAAAATTCTGCATATCGCTCCAAGCATCAGCTATAATATCTATTCTCTCATTTTTCAAAGGTATTGCTACTACCTGAGCAGCTTGCCCTTCGGCTGCCAGCTCCTGCATGGAAATTTGAACAGCACCTTCTTGCTTTGGTCCACATGGCATCCACATACCATTTGAAGTCTTTATGAAAAACATGGCATCCTGAGTTTTCCGAACAGGCTCAAAGAGGACATCCTTGACCTGTCATTGTGAAAATAGATGGAATTGGTCAAGAGATAAGTTAATAATTTGAATAAGGTGGGAAAGATTTTATAAGTTGTGCTTACACAAACAGATATATCTGAACCAGAAAATCCCTCTGTCCTTGAAGCCAAGCTCTCAAAATCACTTTCAGCTAAATTGTGAGGAGTATCTCCTAAGTGCACCTATTCACATTACAAAGCCACAGGAGAGACATGAAACAAGTCTACTTAGTTTGCAGAATACTTTCAAAACAACGTACTTACAGAAGAACTTTAATACCTTAAACATGTGCTGCCGAGCCTTAAGATCTGGTAGGGGAATATATATGCGCTTGTCAAAGCGCCGCCGAATTGCCTGTAGTTTGTCAATAATCATGAGAAACAACCATGTGATGGGGGCCACCCAGTAAAACCACCCAAATATCTTATCGTATATTCATTTTACCTGATCAAGAGAATAAGGAGTATTTGTTGCTGCAAGGACAAGAACTTTCTCATCATTGTTTCCAACACCCTGAAAGAAAGATTCACACAATAAAACTGTTTGAAGTCTCAGACTGGCAGAGAATCTAATTCATTCTGTAACCGGTTCTGGAAATTTTTCCTCATTATCAGGATCAGAAAAACAACTTTTCAGATCATCAACAACTGCCACATCATGTAACCATTCAGGTCACCAATGTTCAATAATACAAGCAACAGATAAGGCAATATGAAGATCTTAAACGAATAGGTGCATCCATATAATATAAAAGAGAGAAACCAAGTGGCAACAGACATCTCTGCTAACCTGCATTTGGACAAGAATTTCTGTTTTGATACGTCTAGAAGCTTCACTCTCATTTCCTTCTCCACGTTGGCCACCTAGAGAGTCTATTTCATCGATGAAGATAATTGAAGGAGCACTCTCACGAGCCATCTGAAAAAGATTGGAAACTAACTTCTCACTTTCACCCATCCACTTTGATACCAGATCTGAAGAAGAAACACTAGCCACCAAAAAGTCAGGTCATAAATGACACAATCTTGGCATAAGACTCATAAAAATCACCTAAACTACAGAATTTTCCATCAGTGACAAGACATTAGAGACTCAAAGCGTACACAGATGCACCCACAATCACCAGACATATATTGATCTTATTTAAATGCAAATATGCACTGAAAAAAGTGGGCTTAGTATGAAAAAGCTTGCCGTAGTATAATTTGCCATGGCGATCAGAGAAGCTACAAGTGCAGCTCAAACAGATTCCTAATTGCAAAGAAGCACATTTCACAATCTCTTTTCAAATTAGCAGAATAAAATGATATCATTGGCGCTTGCAACTAAAATCAAGCACAAATCCACAGGCACTATTATGCCAGTGAACTCTGCGAGAAAGGACCACCATAAAGATGTTTTTAAGGATGCGGAGTTAATGGAGGGAGTCCAAGGGATTCACGAGGGATAATGAAATATCCAACATGCAAAGTGATGAGAATAGATTTGACTCTGCTAAAGTTAACTAAACCAACCACTAAAAGAAGGAAAACAATCTGAATTATTCTCAAAGTAAGGAGGATTAATAGGATTTCAAAAGTGAAGGAAAATTCATCAAAACTATCCTTCCTAAACAAATAGATAAGACATAGGGAAAAAATACTGATGGAGGTTTCTATCAATTTCTCTTGCAAATCCCAAATGCAATGATATAGCATATGCCCATTCAAGTTGCAATAAGTGTTGCAAGTTCCAACATTAATTTATCACTTGACCTGACTGCATTAGGGAAATGTAAGCCTTTCTGACGGAACTAATTACTTGCAACTTAATATGGCAAAAGAAAATTTGCAGAAAAAATGATAAACTTGAAATCCGCACTATGTCACGCTGCATAACAATGTACTTCTACAAGAGCATAAACATCACATGCCCCCTCTCTAATACATACCCCAGTATCAACAGCTCCAGTAAAAGGAAAGATAGACCCGCACTTTTACCGGCCAAAACCTTGTATCATTCCGTACTTACCATAGTGTTGTCCAATCAAACATCATACGGATATAAATGTATGCCTAATAAATTCACGTAAGTCCCACTTTGTAAAACGAGTATAGAATCTCAAATGTCAATATCTGGAGGATAGTATGCAAAACTAAGATGTACCTTAACTAAATTTTGATTTCAACCAAAAATCTCCCAAAAGTATAGTGAATGGTCCCTTTTGGAAAGGTAAAATAGTCAAAATGCCTGATGATGGCTACCTGAAAAAGGTAGAGTCTGCTTCTGTTGCCACAGCTTTTGCCAAATACGACTTTCCTGTTCCTGGTGGACCATACAAAAGAAATGCCCTCCACGGCCGCCTTTTCCCTGAAATGACAGTCGAAGAATACAATCACTATTACCACCAGCAATGCTTAAATACCCCACTCAATGATTTGTGACATGAAATAATACAATGTCAAGAACATAATGCACTTCACAAACATCTTCGGAGAGAGGATCTAGTTGCGTAAAAATTCTAAAACTGTGGTAGTAATATGGATGAAAAGATTCTCATGAAAAGAAAAGACTGATTATATTACAGCATATCAGAAGAGCAAGCAAACTAAATATGAGGCTGGCAATGTTTCTTCAGATAAATGAAACTGGTAAATTGTACTTATCTAAAGAAGAGGCAAACACCTTCCTTCAGTTGAAGTACTGAACTGCAAACAAATTCTGTGCCTTAATCACCCATAAAAACAAATTTATGCTATCTAGTCCCGCTAAGATCTACTTAAAGCCATTAAGAGACCAACTCAATGACTGCTGAAGTCCAGCAATGAAGCAAACGACACTTTCTCACTCTTTGTGTCTTTTTACTTCTGGAATAGAAAGCAAGACTGCTCCCATAGAGTTTGTGCAGTGACTCACGAGGCGGCTATTATAACAAGAGGGCTCCATGCTTAGACATTTCTAACAACCGATAGTTAACATCGTCAGCCTTCACGAAGCAGCATGATGCAACTTGCTTCCCCAAAAAGAGTCTGCAAAAGCCCCCGTAAGCAAAGACGGGAATCGATTTGCTTCAGGGGTTTGTATCTTTTACAACCAGAGCAGATGCTGCTGAAGACAGGAACATTAAAAAGCAATGCACGGCAGCCAGAACAAGGGTGCACTTCTCGACTGAATGTCAAGGATAGGGACAGCCATTTTGAACATACTTAGCCGATGCCTCGTCCGCTTGGTTTGACTTTCATAAAACAGCAATGTGCAAACCCTGATTCATTTTGCAACGATACCATTTATTGCAATATACACCAGGAAAGTAAAAAAGCCATTTCAAAGATACCAACTTCATTCTAAGATGGAGAAGTGATAACTTCCCAAAGGCGGTCAGGTACTAAATTCTGAAGCATGATGCCTCTAGAGCAATACTTCAGCAATAAGATCATCAATCGACGAAACGAAGAAAAACGCGTGCTTAGCATTACAATCTGTGGGCAAAATATCATTGCAGAACAAGGAAAAATCCAAGATCAAACGGAATTCCAACTCACCGGTGAAGAACTGAGGGAATTTGACCGGCAATATGACAGCTTCCTGAAGCGCCTGCTTGGCGCTCTCGAGCCCCGCGACGTCGCCCCACTTCACATTCGGCTTCTCCCTCACGATCGCGGAGTTCAAGCCGGCCCGGAGCTTCTCCTTCTCCGCATCGTCCCCGCCCTCGCCGCCATCCTTGGGCGTCTGCTTCGCCGCCGCGTTGGGCCGCCGGGATGCCGCCGCGGCGTCGCCGGGGGGGCCGCCGCCGCCGTCGAGGACGGCGCGGATCTCCTCCGCGCGGCGGAGGTACTCGGTGAACTTCTGGGTGATGGCCTCGCGGATCTTGGGGTTCTTCTCGTACTTCAGGTGGGTCTTGAAGTACTCCAGCGCGTTCATGTAGAGCGCGAACGCCTGGGGGTAGTTCCCGGCATTGTCCTCCTGGACCGCCTGCTTCGCGTACTCGATCGCCTGCTCCTTGAAGTTGCTGTACATGGCTCGATCGCGGAGGCTTCCGTCCCCTCTCCGATCGGCGGCGGCGACGGATTGACCGGACGGAAGTTGCAGGGAATCGGGGATCGGAGTGGAATTCGGAGCTCCGATTGCTTGGCCCGTTCGTGAATCGGTTGCTTCAGGGAATTGGCGACCGAACAGTATTTCTTCTCGTGCACGATGAAAGTCTCTGTATTTTTATTTTTTTTTTATTTTTGCGCCTCTTTCCTATTTTATTTTTCCGCGGTTCATTTTTACCGACGAAAGAGGTCAACTGGTGGCGGCTTAATCGCCGTTAAACTAATAATCTTACCATTATGGAACATTCATTTAATATAAAATACCTAAGGCATTTTATATATTAGGATGAATATTAATGTGGAAATTGTATCTGGAATAGTACAAATTTTTTTAGAAGATTTTAAAATACTATTTCAATTTCGAATTTTGGATAGATTCTCGTGAATAGGAGCGGGCGAATCGCTTTTTACCCTATGTCCAAAGAGGCAAAAAGGGTTGCTTTTTGCCTCCTAAGCTTTAGGAGTTTTGGCAAATTTGCCCTCAATGACCCAATTTTTTTGTAATTTGCCCCCCCATATTTTGAGATTGTTTGTAATGTGTCCCCATGACGTTGACTTTGAGAAAATATCGCTTGGGACTTGCTCTCCGAGTCAATATTTATGTGTTATCAAGGTTGAAGGTGTTTCGAGTTAAAAAAAAAAAGAGTGAGAGGATTATGCACCGCAAGATTAGATCTGTTAAAGCTAGGTGGGAGCATCAAGTTGAATTCTAGTCGAAAGACGGTCATAACAAACAGGCCTAGTTGTTCACGTTAGGGCAGTTACTGGGAGAACCAACTCCCATTCGATTCATTTTCTTGGCCGTCGTTGTTTATTTCAATTCCTGCATCAAATCAGTTTGGAGTTGAATTTTAAGTATTATTTTTTTAATTTGAATCCATCAAGATCTGAACCTCTTCTTTAATATTTAATACGCAGTAAGTGAAAATGTTTGGGCTTACAGTCAGATGGTGCTTAATGATTTTTTACCCAAAATTAAGAAAAAAGAAAAGGTCAGGTCTCGATTGGAATGGGAAGAAGCCCAGCACCGATCGGTTTGATTCTTGACTCCGATTTGTCGGTACCAAGGATCATAACATTGATTCCCAATTCTAGGTTCGGAAACAGGCCAATGTTCATTTTTCACATCAGATCCTTATTAACAGCCACACCGTTTTATGGTCCGTCGAAAATGATGATTTGCCGTCGTAATTCAATCACAATCAAGTCCATTTGTCTCGACTTTTATCCAAAGTATCCGAGCACGCACAAGCCCAAAAGATTTTATTTTCGGTGGTCACATTTACTGCCATTTTATTCCAATGGTCGCCGTGTTTTCAAGATACAACCTTCAAAAATAGATCAAAAGAACCAACTTTTGATTTTTTATGGAAAAATAAGGGAAATTTTCAATTAAGGACCTCAAGTGGGTTTCTTTTCTCAAAAGAAGACCCACAATGAACATAGTATCAAATAAGGATCTGAAGTGCCTAATCAGTCTCAAATAGGGGTCCGAAATGCTCAATTCGTCTCAGGTAAGGGCCTGGGTTTTCCGGCCGGTCAAATCTCATCACCGGCGAGCACAATTATTGTTCCGGCAACCGGAACAATAAATTTCGTTTCTATTTTTTTTTCCTTTTTCTGTTTTTTTTTCTCTTGCCTCCGCCGGCCATAGCCAGGGCCGGCGGAGGTCGCAAAACTTTTTTTTCTTCTTGTTTCTCTTCCAAAACTGTTTCTAGGCACAAATTTTTGCAAAAATGTGCCCGAGAACAAAAAGTTTATCAAACGCATTTTTGTTCCCAAACTATTTCTGAAAACAAAAAAACAGAAATTTTCGCTGTTTAGAATGTTACCAAACGGGCCCTTACTGTCCCTTTATTCCAATGGTCGCCGTGTTTTCAAGATACAATCTTCGAAAATAGATCAGAAGGACCCTCTTTTGATTTTTTTTTTTGGGAAAAACAACTATTCAAAATCCCTCTAAAAATTTCGGTATCGTTGCGCGATAAGCCCCATTAAACTTTGAAGAGTCGTAATCTCCTCACGAACTTTGACGCCCGCCCGCACGAAGCCCACAGACTTCGTGAAGTCGGTATTTTACGACCGCCAATTTCTTCCGTCCGCAAAAGCCGCCAATGGGTTATCCGAAAAAATGGATTGATTCTTTTTTTTTTTAGGGGGAGGAGAAAAATTCGTTAATTTCCGAAATCCACGTGTCCTTCTGAGACGACGACCCCGGTTGGGTGGTCGTACACGTACCCCCTGCATTTCGATTCGTCGGGGGTGGGGGCAAATTGGCGTCGGCGTGGCCTGGGCGGCGGCTTCGAGAAGACGCCGGCGCGCCCGCCCCCACCGCCCGACAGCGACGCCGTACGGGCGAGGCCAAGGGACGACATGATTGCTTAACGCGGAGATAAGTAGAGGGAGGAAGACAAGACACGGAGATCGCACATTCTTTATTTGTTTGGTAGGAAAAGAAAAGAAGAAAAAAATGGAGGAAATTCAAAGATAAGAGAGAGAGAGAGAGAGAGAGAGAGGGATAGAGAGAGAAGGCGTCTGGAATCTGCAGGGCGAGGCGAGGGACCAGGTATCCCGAAAACCGCCTTTGTGTGGAGGAGGTGCCTCGCTTCGCTTTTTTAGCCCACCACCACCACCTCCACCTCCACCATCACCGCTCCCCAAAGATTCCGTCTTTGCGTCTCCCTCTCCCTTGCCGGACGGCAAACCCCCCCTCTCCGATCTCCTCCTCTGCTCCGGCCCCTCGAATTCATCATCTCCCGCCGATCAACACCGAGAGGTAAGCGCGCCGATGCCGGCGATTTCCCTTTTGGGTGTGTTTGAGGAAGAAGGAACCTTTAGGGTGAATCGGTAGATCTGGATCTGTTTGGTTTTGGTTTTGGTTTGTTGGTTGTTGGTGGTGGGTTGCGATCGGTGTTCTGAAAGCCGGGGTCTCGGTTCGGGGTTGTGTGGTTTGTGGTGGTTGGCAGGTTCGGGAGAGGAAGAATCATGGCGGAAGAGCACCGGTGCCAGGCCCCGCGCCTCTGCGCAAACAACTGCGGCTTCTTCGGGAGCCCCGCCACGCAGGATCTCTGCTCCAAGTGCTACCGCGACCTGCAGCTCAAGGAGCAGCAGTCCTCCAGCGCCAAGCTCGCTTTCAACCAGACCCTGACCTCCTCCTCGCCCTCCTCGCCCTCCTCGCCGTCCGCTGAACCGTCTTCGTCGGCCCCGCCCCCGGCCGCCGCCGCCGCCGCCGACCGCAAGGTCGCCGCCACGGCCCTCGAGGCGAACCCGGAGGAGGAGGAGGAGGCGGCGGCGGCTGCGGGAGCGCCGATGATGCCGCCGGTGGCGTCGAACCGGTGCTCGACGTGCAGGAGGCGGGTGGGGCTGACGGGGTTCAAGTGCAGGTGCGGGATGACCTTCTGCGGGTCGCACCGGTACCCGGAGCAGCACGACTGCGGGTTCGACTACAAGGGCCTGGGGAGGGAGCAGATCTCCAAGGCCAACCCGCTCGTCAAGGCGGAGAAGCTGGATAAGATCTGATGTGATATGCGAAACCTCCCCCCTCCTTTCGCCCATTATTGTCCCAGTACCGAAAAAAAAAAAAAAAAAGAAGCTCGAATTGCATCTGTGTTGATTTGGAAATTTGGGGATCCGGTGGCCACGGCGGCGGAGCCGCCGTCGGCCGGCGGGGGGCGGGCGGGCGAGCTGGCCGAGACGTGTTGGTACGACTGGTGGTGCATGTAAATTCGATGATGCTCTAGTGAATTGACGTCATTTGCTCTTTCGATCGACGCTGTCTTTTACCGAATCGTCCGTTCCGACAAATTATTGGCGGTAGGTGCGGTTAATACGAAGAATCATCCGTCCGCATATTTAAAAAAAAACCTTAAATCGACCAAACGGCGAGCAAGTTGTTCTTTAATAAGAACGAACGGTGCTGAGAATTCCCGATGATTCGCTCCTTTAGTTTTCTCCAAAATGCGGCCTTCTTTCGTGAAATTATTCGTTCGGACGATTTGGGAATGGTAGGTGCGGGAAAATATAATGAAATCCTAAGGACGAGGGCGGGGATAAGTATGAGTTAGCGGACTAATCTCGTGCTTGCGACGCGAGTAGCCTTGATCTCTTGCCGGAAGCTTCCGCGTTAAGTAATTCAATTGGACACCTCTACATTAAGTAATTCAATTGGACGGAGATGGGAAGATATAAGAGAATTCGGTGATGTATTATTGCTTGTGGAGCTAGGTGTAGAAAAAATTATTAAGTATAATGCATGGACAATTTTCTTTTCTTGGGGGGGGGGGGGGGGAAGATCGTTTTCCGGTTTAGGCGTAGCAAGTGAAATCGCGGACCGATGGCCCAAAAAGTATAATAGAGGAGGAAATGCCATGGATAGCTTTCTTGGTCGACAAGACAAAGCATTACCGATATTGATCATATGGCCTATAGCCCGTGCGTCATATTGCTAGTAGTTTGGTGGGCAAGATAACTTTTGTCCCACTCGATATTTCGACATTTTGGGGGACATAATGTCCGGATATGTCCAGATAATGTCCATACAAGGTAATCTCGCCAACGGGATCAAACCTAATCTGGATATATCCGAATGCTAAACAATCAAGATTAGTGTCGCCTCGCCTCCTCCAATGATAGCATCACCGGCTGCCGCAAAAGAACCACCATTGCAACAGCCGATCGCCACTGACTCCTACTATCATGCAAGGACCACCACCTCACGGCTCTTCGGGGGCGTATTCCCCCACCGGAGCTTCCCAATTGACATCTCCGCCTTCGCCAAGCCAGAACCTACCGCTGGGTCCTCGACACAAACCCCTTTTCGTCGATGAGATCCCCCCACCAATTCAGTTGCAAGCCCCACCAAAATAGAGAATTTCTTCAACTTTTTGAGCACAAGTGGGCTGGGCAATGCTTCTTCGGCCTCGTACTGATCCTAACCCTTCCAAGACCCGACGACCATCGGGCCCTATCCATTTTCACTTGCTCAGCTTGAGTCGCCCTGCTGGTCAAGTCAGCTTTGAAATTTTACGCGAGATTAAGCGGGATAACCAGTTAAAAATAATATATCTTTGCAGATAAAATGCATTGGCGTTGGATATTACATGTTAATCCGCGCGATGTAGTTCAAAAGAAAGAAAGAAGACAAGGGCACGGGAATTTGTAAAATCTTGGGACACTGCAGACAATGGCTTCAATTCACATATCTAACCGTGCATTCCTCATTCTTAATGTCTAATCTTAATCCCCGAAGAACAATTGGTCGGTTTTTAGTAAATGAATAAGTTCCGTGGCAACTTCGGACAAGAAATATCACGGGTACATAAGGAAACTGATAGATTTGTTATAACAGAATTTAATCAACATTAAGGTACACAAGATAGAGTTATAACATCGAAATTAAATTAACGACGAAGCACCCTAAAACTACAAAAAATGTATACGCCGAAATTTAATCGACGATGAGGTATATGGAAACTACCACTCAAATATATGCCGGAATTTAATCGATAATAAAATATCTGGAAACTACGACTACACAAGAATTGAAAGTTGAAAGATAACATGATTTGTTTGTTTATTGCAGGGGCTTCCATAGTACACAAACACAAGCATTTATAGTTTTCACAACATAACTGCCTGTAAGCTGTTCTTCAGCAACTTTAACCATGCCTTCACATCTCCGAAGCTTTCAATTCCATATCTTCACATCGCCATGACATTTCATTTCCAGGTGATTACTAAATATGAATGAATACCTTTTTTATTTATACATCAATGTTGATGTAGATAACTCCACCCTAGATAACTGGTGTTGTCGTAACTGCCTTGGCTGTCAAGGCTCTTCAAGTTGCCGACATCCAGAAGAGCTTAAATATACGAAAATATTGCTACTCATCAAGTTGTCAATTATTCTTTTCATCGATGACTTATGCTATCCACTAAACTTTGCTCTTATCGACTAAATTTATCACTTGTCCGTAATAACAAAAGTTTGTCATGTTTTGTGTGTAAACGAATGCCCCCTTTTAAAAGATTTGAATGATTCATCGATCGTTCGATTTTTTTAAATTAGATAATCAAGAGTCATCATGTGTTTCCTTGTTATTGACAAATTTAATTTTTGTTTGCCAAATTTTATCTTGGTCAAATTCATCATATGGCTAATATTTTTTCACGAAAGACACATTCCATATAAAGTTTTCATGCGACTCTCTATCTTTGTCCTTAATGACGTGGCCAAAACATGAAGTACAATGTTTTTTCTGGTTAAAAAAATATAATGTTAAAACAACGTCGTTTTGGTCCAAGTTTGACTTTTTATCTAAATTTTATATAAATTATTAGATTAAAAATTTAGCCAAATTTAAAATTTTAAAAGAAGGTGAGGCTTGCAGCCCTCACCCGGCTTTTCCCTTCTTTTTAAAGTTAACTTATTTTTAAAATAAGTTAAATAAAATTTCTATTAAATAATTAAATTTGGACCAAAACGAAGTCGTTTGGCCACTTCATCACCACATTAATTAGAGAAAATAATTAAAAATACCACGTCAACTTTTTTTATTAGTCAAGTTGGACGGAGTTAATAGAAGAACTTGATTATACTAATTTGACAAGTTTTAGAACTTAATTGCACTTTTGATCGGTTTTAGCATTCAATTACACTTTCACGACAAGTTTAAAGACTTTCACTTAGGGGTGAGCGGTTTCCGATTTTACTTAGAACCCGGATCCTACCTGTTAAAACTGGTTCCTCATTTTTCGGAATCTGAAACCTACCCTACATACCTTGAAACCTCTTGTGGATTCCAAGGTCTATTTCGGGGTCTTCTTGGGAACCGGCTAATTTCCTTTTTGTTTTGTTTCATTTTTAGTCAAGAAAAAAGACCCAAAAGAATGACAACAGAAAAGCTAGAGCCCAAACAATACAAAAAAACAAAGCTGCAATTATACTTCGACCATAATCAGTAAGGACCAGAACAACACCAACATTAGAAAATGGCTGCTGTGAACCCACTCTCGTGCTTGGTCCTGTAATATGTCGGCCATATTTTTGTGATGCAAGGTCACTAGTTTTTCTCACTCATATATGAGAGGAATCTGTAAAGTATCCTCCTCCAAAGGGAAAAAACAGACAACTTCCACACCTGAATCTTCCAAACATGAGAACCATCCTTAAAAGTAATACTTGGTGCGAGGAGCCAGCGTCCTTGTTGCATCTAACAAATCTTGCAATTGGACAGCACTTTTGAGTTTTGTTTACCAGCAAGTGAACCATGAAGTGTTCCAATGACAAAATAGATAAACGATAAGCTGTAATTTGAAACATTAAGGAGGAAAAGTTACCTCAGATCTGGGCCTTCCTCCATTGTATTTGAGCATCAAGTTTAGAAGTTTTTATCAGTAACTTTTAAATTTACTTTCTGTTAGGGAGTTCTGTCACCGCTGCACATCTTACTGACGAATGACATCAATCACACAACTTCAGCCTGCCCAAATATGCCAATAAGCCCACTTCCTTAACGTGTTAGTCCCTCGGATGGCTGCACAGGTTCATTAACTTTCCATGGTAATATCGACGGAATTGTTGAGAAGAGATGAGGAGCTTTTGCCTTCAATAACATCTTTCTCAAAACACATGCAGCAGCAGCATCTTTCTCAAAACACGTGCAAATCACCTTAGATCTAGGCCTTCCTCCATTGTATTTTAGGGTTTTCTAGGTTACGGTTTGGCGGGGATCAGTCCGATTCTCCTATTCTTAGTTCTACCCTGGAATCATGCTCGCCCCTACTTTTAGTGCACTTATCCCTTTATTTAAAAAAGCTTAAATATCCAAAAACATCACTACTCATCAAGTTGTCAACAATCCTTTTCATCAATAATTTCTATTGTTTACAAAACTCTGCTCTTATCGACTTAATCTATCACTTGTCTATGATAACTAAAAGTTAGTCATTTTTTTGGGCAAACACTTAATTTTCAGTATGAATAGTTATAATTATTATTTTCGTCTATCCTTTGGTTAATATTAACTAAATAAATTGATTAGGATGATAATCGGCAACACACATGCAAATCAATCATCGATGCTTTTTTTTTTTTTTCAGTTGAATTGAATTGTAACATTAAGATTGCGGAACTAATATCTAATAGTTACTCTTAGGCCTTGTTTGGTTCAGCATTGCAAATCAACTTTGGGATTCTTAAGTCTCTTGGCCAAATGCAAATGCATTTCATTTGTTTTTTGCTCAACTTTAGGAAAATGCAATTGCATTTACAAAGTCTTCTAAAGGCCTTTAGGACCCCGTTGGGTTTGATTTTGCAAATGAGCCTTGGGGAATATAAATACCTTTACATTAAAGCCTCTTGAGGAAATGCAAATTGTGTTTATTAAAAATTTCATTGTGAAGCTTTTTTGGCCCAAGTAGTGCTTGGCAAATCTTTTTTTTGCAAAGGGCTTTGGCATTTTTTTATTATTAAAAAAAAGCTTACCCTTTGCCGAAGCCGACGAAGGGCTATGGCTGCTGGCAAGCCATATTTGGCACAGGCGGTCGTCGCTCGAGGTCGAGTGAACCCAGGCGATGGCCGCGCGACCCATTCAACGGCCGCCTGAGGTTGCGTGACCCAGGCCGCCATTGCCTAGGCGGTCGCCCAACCTCGGCAACCTCGGGCGGCTGACGATAACTAGACGCTTCCTCACTGATTTCTTACGGTAATTGGCAAGAAAGATTATATTAGAATTTCACGTAAATGTTTGATTGGATATATATCCCTAACTCGATATATATATTATTTTCCTTTAACTTCTCTCAGGAAGCCACTAGAGAAATTGACGTGACGACTTTCTTGTACAAAATTGACAAAATATCGCAAAGGAGTTGTAACTTGGAATCAACGTGATCTGCGTGCTCATCTGGGGTAATTCACATTTAAAACCGAATACTTTAATTAGATGATAAACGTGGGTCCATTATATTCCGACATTGACATTGCACTAAGTTTTTCATGATAAATCGTCGACCATTTCACAGGGCGCACTTTTGACAAACTATATATTAATCCAAAAAATGTCGTAAGCAAGGGCGTCATCCAGGAAGCTAGGTACACTTTTCATTAATCTTCCTTCAAGCATCATTATCTGGCAAAAAAAACCTTCCCCAGATTCCACGACCCGTCAGCTCCAATATTTAGGAAATTTCTAATATTTTAATTGGGGAGAATCAAGGGACTAGTTTTCAGATTACCAACATGGATTAATAATAGTTTATAGCCAGAAATTTGGAGAATATTCAGTAATGCTTATGATTGTTATTAATCCATCGTTTGATTTTCTCACGCAGAAAAAATTTTATGGTCAGAGCTCGATTTGTTTCGCAGAAAATAAAAAAATTTAAAAAGTATTTTCTCAAAAAGCGAGCGTTTGATGTTTAAATATAAATTATTATTAATAATGATAATATTTTTCATCGACTAATTATTTTTAAGTGAGGCGACCGATCAATTTTTTTAAGAAAATAATTTATAAATTATTTATTTTTCGCATAACAAACGTGATTTGGATTTTCAAGTTAGGCAGCGGGTGCATCACGAGGCGCGAACTTGGGCAAATTTCTCGAAGAGCGATCTCCTGAAATCGTAAGGGAAAAGGGGAAGTGACGTCCATTAGCACGAACGAAAGGTTGACCGCGAATATTCAAATTTTTAGATGATAATTCCTAGAATGTAATCACCACGTCTTTTCTTCTTTTTTTTTCCTTTTCTTTTTTCGTGGTCTGATGTAACCGCCACATTGTCGAAATCGCAATTACTTCACGTCTTAGGGAAAGATATTATATTGGTCATAAAAATATATATTTTTTTATTTTTTCAATTATAAAGTTGGAGCTATATGGTTGCATTGCCGGCTATGAAAGCCAATTAGATCTCATTGTTTTATGCGTTGACAATAGTGGTAATTTCAGAAAATGGGAAAATTTGGGAAAATTTTGGTTTTTTTTCTTGAAATTTAAATATATCTTAAATATTTCCCAGTTGGCATGATGGAGTTCTAAACCCCTGTGCTGCCTGCAATGTCGTTCTTATGGTCTCCTGGTGTTTTATTGTCGACGTTGCAACACGTAGCGAAGACATGATCGAATGAATCTTATTGCATTCTTTCTTAAAAAGGTTTCGGATTGCAATGCTCGCATTGTCAAAGGCTTGCGGTTTGATTTAATATCATATGAAAGGTATTTCGAGATTTCAAATATTATTTTCGCTTCCAAGTTTAATTCCTAATTCAAATGAATCGAAGAGCAAGAATTTCATTTTATATACACGGTCGCATAAAACTGGCGAGCGAATATTGTACGATTCGCTATTGCAAAAGGGTGTCCGCATCGCAACATGTTATCGAGAGTAACTTGTGCACCAAATGGGCGTCTTGAGATTTACCTACGATTTCCTTGTAGATACGCGCTACTCAATCAATTCTTCTTTGTCTCCAAACTTAGGGAATCTCGACCTTGTCAAATCAATCTCGTTCGACTTTACGAAATCAACGAGCCATAACTTTCGAGTGACGATATAATCAATACTCAGCACTATTTAATGTACAAAAAGCTGACGAAGAAGACGGGAGTTTAGACAAATGATGAACCCTAAATCCGTCTTTTGAATAGCCACTAATACAATCAACATCGATCGTCTTTATTTGACATTGAAAATAGGCGATCTCGCGATCAAATGGGCATAATTGATTTTAATGCCCGGCACGTACGTGATACAATTTTTGTCATTTTAGTTGTCCCTTTTCAATTTGCTGCCAAGTTTTCGGACGCCAGACAAAGAGAAAATTATTGGAAGCCAATTCCTTCCGGCGGTTTAATTAATAAAATTTAAACCATCTTACGACAATTTAGCGAGGACATTTAACAATTTTTTGACCCGCACCAGGAGAATTCTTGACTTTCAAAATTCAAATCATGTAATAAATTTCAAAAAAAAAAAAAAACAACCGACCCATAGATGAAGGGACCTAGGTCTTTCCAATCCAAAGTGTTGGTCCAAATTATTGTTTAGAGATTCCAAAGTTGGACTCGAATCCAAGGCATTACTCTAGATCTAGTGAAGGAATCTCCGTCGTCTCTGATATTTATTCATTTATTTTAATGGAATTATTGCTATAAAGTATAGCGATCTGGCCAGGTAAAGGTCACCCTCGATAAAATCGACCCCGAATAAATTAATTAGGTATATGGTCACTGTCTAGTCGTCTTCTGCCCTAGATGGGTCCGCACGAGGTCGCCCGCTTTCCAATTTTGCTAAATTTTTAATTTTTATTTTTTTGGCTTGCTTGTCTTGTTTTGGCTCCTAAATTGATTATTCGTAAATTGTTTTGGCTCTGCCCAATCTGGCCGACGACAGGCTGTATTTGGATAAAAGCGAGGGGCTATGTGCACGAGATAACAGATGATTAAACTCGTTCGGTAGGTCCATGGCCAAAAAAAAAAAATTATAAAAAAAATTATAAAAAAAATCGCTTGCACGTCTCCATCGGCGATACATGCGAATCGATCGTTGTGGAAGTTGGTAAGAACTTTTCAAGAGTTGCCCCCTTTTTTTTTTATTAGGTAAAAATGCAAGATGACACTAAAAAAAACTCACCGAAAAGGAATCGATCCAATCACGTGGAATAGAATGTGTGGTGATGACTAAGACCGCAACATCCGGCCAAAAAAAAAAAAAAAAAAAATAAGAGCAAAACGTGGTTATTGGGTGTGAAATGATGTCACTAGAATTTCTGAAAAAAAAAAAAAACAAATTAGGAAACACCACGGTTCAATTTTAAATTTATAAAATTATATTACAAACGACATGCATGCCTATGTCTATATAAAGGTTTTGAGTATTTTACATTAAATAAGAGTCAAATGGTTTAACCTATTGGGACACCCCTTTTATCTCTTCAGATTCGAGGTTTTGTGTTCGAGCTCTCTCATTGTAAATTGCGTTTAGAAAAGTCTATATACTTCTTATCTTACAAAAAAAAAAAGAGTCAAATGGTGCGAAAGGGTATTTAAACAAAGCCATATCAAACAAAATATAGGTGATTTCAATGCTGATCTTCTTTTAATACGACAATGCTTTGCACACAATATTTGATTTGGGCATATTAGGCCATGAAACTCTCAAAGTACGTAAAAGATCTTAAAGACGAGAAAGATGGTAAATTGTCGATGCTCGAAAGTTAGTCGCGCATCGTTTCCTTTGTGAGTCCGAACTTTTCTATCATCTTCAAAATTGGAAAAAATGCAATGTTTCACGGTTTGCTCGTCCTGTTCGTTTATGAGAAATTTATCAAAAAAATTATAACGGCGGCCAGTCTTAATCATTTTGATTGTACCAATTTTGTCTTACACATTTTGACGATTTGTCAATGTAACCCTTTCGGCAAAAAATCCCTTAAGTGCGTGGCGTGGCCGGCGTTGACATGAATAATATTTGCAAATTTTTTTAGTTATTCTAAATTTTTTATTTTCTCTTTTTATTTTCTTTTCTTTCCTTTATCATTTTTCCTATTTCCCTCCACCGGTGACGGCAGGCGATGGTCTTCGCCCACATATGAGCCCTCGCTAGCCACAGGCCAGTGCCCTGCGAGAGTGGAAAAAAGAAAAAATAATAAAAGAAATAAATCAATAAAGAATTTAGAAAATTTTTAAAAAATTGCATAAATTTTTTACGTTAACGCCGGCCATACCACTTGGGATGCTCGACGTCCACGTCAGTAATTTCCGAAATTGTCTTATGATTGAATTAGCCGCGTATAATTAATTTAGATCTATTTTGACAATCAACCAGTTCGTGTATTATATTAACAAATATATACCTTGAGGTTCTTGACCGACTTACCTTATACAACCCCTAATAATCAAGCCATATAAATTTTCGAATTAGCAAACTTATTAACTATTCGACCCAATCACGAAGCAACTCATATCAATCTACACTAGGAGCATCATCAGGGGAGGAATCACTCTTGATCTGAGCTATCAAACCATTTCCTTTAATCAAATACGAGACGTCACGCTTTTTTTAGCGATCCAATCACCTCGTCACCTTAATCTTATCAGACGAAATCCCATGCCGAATTTCACCCGACGCCCTAAGACGCCTCATCCCGAAGTCCCCTCACAAAACGAACCCGGCTCGATCACGTTCTCTAATTCGGCGGCGGCGGCGGCGGCGGCGAGGAGGCGAATCAATAGTACTTTTGGGCACGAGGAGACCGTGTCCCATTTGGGTCCTCTTGCCCGATCAAAATAACTAACTTACCCGCCCAACATTGCTCGCCCTCCTCCTCCTCCTCATCGATCAAATCTCAAAATCGACAAAACACGAATCGTTCAAACAAAACCCAACTTCGATTCGAACAAGAAGTGTCAACGTCGTTCTTGCCGTGTCGCCAGCTTCTGCTATTTTCATCTTTATACAATCCAGCCTCCACCAGTTCCCGCTATCATTCTCCATTAACGTTCTCCCCCAAGTACTTTCGATTAGGGTTCATCATCCTTCCTCTTTAAATTCCTCACCGCTCTTCCTCCGCTCTGCATTTTTCGTTCTTGGGTTTCTTCGCCAGCTTCTCGACCGTCCCTCGCATGGATCTGAGACCCCCATGTCCGGGCTCAACCGCGCGGCTCCCCCACCTCCTCCTCCGCCGCCGCCGCCGCCTATAGCGTCGGCGGCCGCCCCCTGCCTCCGCCGCCGGTCCTCGCCCGCCCCGCCGGCAACGATGAAGCGGCCGGCCCGCCCCCTGTGCAGCATTCTGCTCCTCGCCCTGCTCGCCGTCGCCCTCACCTGCCGCACCGTGCTGCGCCGCGGCGGCGGCGTCGTCCTCGGCTCTTCCGAGCTCGATGGCGCGCCCCGACCGGTGCTGCGGCGAGTGCCGCTGCTCGACATGAACTCGTCCGTGCTTCGGTACGCCGAGATCGACGTCTCGGAGGAGGGGTTCAAGAAGGAGACGGAGCAGCTGCTGGAAGACGACCTCGAGAGCCGCGGCCGATACCGGAGCTACGGCACTTGGCGGAGCTTCAACCGCCGCGACCCGAACGCGAGGGCCTCCCGAGGCATGCCCGCGACGCTACGCTCGCCGGCGTTCTACCGGTTCTGGCTCGATTTCAGGAGGAATCTGCGCGATTGGGCGCGGAACAGGCGGTTTCAGCCGGATGTGATGGACGATCTGATTCGGCTAGTGAAGGATCCGCTCGATAGGCACAACGGCCTGCCGGCCTCGGGCCGCCGGTACGCCTCCTGCGCGGTGGTGGGCAACAGCGGGATCCTATTGCAGAGCGGGCATGGCAAGCTGATCGACAGCCACGAGGCGGTGATCCGATTGAACAACGCGAGGATCGAGAACTTCGCGGGCGATGTCGGGTCGAAGACCACCGTCTCCTTCGTGAACAGCAACATCCTGCACTACTGCGCGCGGCGGGAAGGCTGCTACTGCCACCCGTACGGCCCGGGCGTCCCGATAGCGATGTACATTTGCCAGCCGGCGCACTTCCTCGACTACACGATGTGCAACTCGGCCTTCAACTCGTCCCACAAGGCCCCGCTGATCGTGACCGACCCGCGGTTCGACGTGCTGTGCACGCGGATAGTGAAGTCCTACTCGCTCCGGCGGTTCGCGGCGGAGACGGGGAGGCCGCTGGAGGCGTGGGACGCGGCGCACGACGGCGCCAACTTCCACTACTCCTCGGGGATGCAGGCGGTGATGCTCGCCCTGGGGATCTGCGACCGGGTCAGCGTATTCGGGTTCGGGAAATCCGGGTCGGCGAAGCACCATTACCACACGAACCAGAAGAGCGAGCTGGGGCTGCACCATTACGAGGCGGAGTACGATCTGTACCAGGACCTGGCGAGGCGTCCCGAGGCGATCCCGTTCATCTCAGACAAGTTCAGGTTCCCTCCCGTGGTTATTTACCAATGAGATTTGATTGATTTTTGCTGCCCTTTTCTTTTTTTTCTCACTTTTTTCCGGGGATCCTGGGGTAGATTTTGTTTTCCTCCTTCGATTCGTCACACAAATTGATACATAGGTTGCTCCTGTTAATACTGTAATTTTCCACTGGCTTTATCCAAAGGAAGAAACGTTCCGCGCAATCCTACTACCGTCAGCACATACATCATTTGATTCTTCTTCCTTGTTGGCACTGTTAAAGATACCAAAGAGATAAGGTTCTTCTTCTCCCGTCCCGTTCCGACCCGACTCTGACTCCTCTTCTTTCGTCCCGTCGTATCGAACACAACCTCAGCTGCTTAGCCGAGTCCCTAGGCTGCTATAAAGGCCATCGGGACGCGTGAACTCGCTTGGTTTCGGTTGTCGAATTATATGGACCACACGTGAGGCTCACGTGATTCGCATGCGTCGGGCGCGCGCACGCGAGACTCGCTGGTGGTCAGCGCGAAGCACGTTTGTAGGAATTGAGTTTGGAGGAACAGGGAAGGGGGATGATTGCCTTTGCCATTTCTGTACATAATCGACGTCAGCAGACGGCGGACTTCCCCGTCGTTTTAGGTGGCTGTTCCCGTTAGGGCTTAGCGGGCCCAATGGGTTTGATGGGCCCAATGGTCCCAATGGGCCTTGACCTTCACTAGCATTTTCCCCGTTGTTTCTTAAGAACGACGGAAGAGAACACGACGGTTACGTTTTAACTTGGAAGTCCTGAGGAGGATGTGCTGCCGGCGGCCGGCACCGAGGCTGTGAGCGCGTCGCATCGCCGCAAGTTCGGAATTAGAGCTCAGCTAAGCTCTTAGAGCCCCTTCTTCGAAGCCATTCAATCGGTCCTATCTTGATTGCGAATTTGGTACTCGATTTCACTTTCCGGACCAGTTTTAAGATTTGGATTACGTTTTTTGAACTCTATTATACATTTAAGATGGGGTTAGGGAGTTTTGGTGCATTTCTTTCGAAAGAGAGGCTATGTTCTTTTTTAAACTTAAAAAGCTATGGAGTGCAAAACTGCAATAACCCCACTCTTCACTTTTGAGCATCACAAATGTAAGCGAAAGAGTCTAAGGTTTTTGCTAGTAGTCAATTGAGGTGTTGTAGTATCTCACATCGCTTGGCTATCACATTTAAATGCTCTTTATATATATATATACATACATACATATATATATATATATATATATACATATATATATATATATATATTATTTCATTCCTCCTATTAGCTTAAGCTATCGATTGGTAACTTCATAGTATAAAGAAAAGCTCCAATCGAGTCGCGAGCTCGTTGTCAGTAACCTAAATTCCACCGACGACAAGCTCGAGACACGATTATGATTTTTTTTTTAAAGATATCGAGTCTTCAATCGACCGAAGTAAAACCTTCGATCCTCAATTGACTCGTGACCAAAATGAAGGCTCGTCTTTTGGACTCGTCCCGGCAATAAAAACTGCCCATATAAAAAGATCTTTGCAGTCACAAACATACAAACTCTCAAAGTCCTATCACAAGATGGCGGAATACAAGAGCTTTCGGATCACTAGTGCATCGCGCAATGACGCTGCTCATCGAAACCCAATTCGGAGCGGATGCAAGTTACAATCATTCGCTCTGAAAGGGGCTAATTGCGAATCGAGCGATCGAATGATAGGGTGCTTAGATGGTCCCCTTGCTCGAGCACGGTCTTCGCCATTCCCGATAAACATCACTTGACCTTCGGATGCGCGTACTTTGCTAACTCCCCATCCCTTAACTACCTTCGCGCTCCGGCAACGCCCCGAGCAAAGCAAACGAAAGACCGAACCGCCGCCCAACGGCCGTTCAAATCGCGGAGCGTCCGACCCAATTCGAGATTCATCCGCACGCCATTTTCGTGCGGCCGGGGGCGGCGGGACAAAAACATCGTTTTCCCCGTTCATTTCTCGTGCCCTGCCAAAACGAGAAATCGAATAATTACAATAATAACAACAATAACAAAAACGGGAAAAATGTGGAAAGTACCAAAACAGCAAAAGGAAAAAAAAAAGGAGGAAAAAAAAATCGTGGAAAATGCCGCGTTGAATTATCAAAATTTATTATATACACCTTCCCTTCTCCTTGCTCCGTTCATCTTCCCACTCCCCCCCACACGGACACTGCACAGCGTTCCTTCTCCCTCCCCCAAAATCTTCGCTAGGGTTCATCTCGATTCTCGAAACCCCAAATTCGCTTCGCCTTTCCCCCCTCCCCACCTTCCTGCGATCGCCGGCCTCTCGGATGGCGTCGTGCCGGTAGCGGCGCGCCCCCCCCCCTCCCCTCCCACCCGGAGCCGCCGATGAAGCGGCCGGCGCGGCACCTCTGCACCGTCCTGCTGCTCGCGCTCCTCGCCGTCGCCCTCGCGTTCCGGGCCGTGCTCCGGCGCGGCTTCGTCGGGCCCCTCGAGCTCGAGCAGTACGGGCTCGCGGCGCGGGGGCGGCGGCGGCGGGAGGGGCCGGCGGCCGTCTTCAACTCCTCCGTGCTCAGGTACGCGGAGATCGACGGCGCGGAGGAGAAGTTCAAGCGGGAGACCCAGCAGCTGCTGGAAGGGAAGTTCTCGGGTCACCCGCAGTTCAGGAGGTTCGCGTCTCGGAGGCGGTTCACCACCTACGAGCCCAACGGGAAGATCAATATGGTTTTCCAGGTGTCGCTGGCGCCGAGGTATCAGAGGTACGTGCAGGATTTTAGGAGGAATTTGCAGGATTGGTCTAGGAACAAGCGGTTCCGGCCGGATGTGATGAACGACTTGATTAGACTGGTGAAGCATCCGCTCGACAGGCTCGGCGGCTCGGTGGTCTCGGATAGGAGGTACGCGTCTTGTGCCGTTGTTGGGAACAGTGGGATTTTGCTGCAGGGCGAGCATGGGGAGCTGATCGATAGCCACGAGGCGGTGATTCGGCTGAACAACGCGAAAATCAAGGGCTTCGAGCGCAATGTCGGGTCCAAGACCACCGTCTCGTTTGTAAATAGCAACATTCTGCATCTCTGCGCGCGGAGGGAGCGGTGCTTTTGCCACCCGTACGGAGCGGATGTCCCGATCGTCATGTATATCTGCCAACCAGTGCACTTGCTCGATTATACGATGTGTAACTCGTCTCACAAAGCGCCTTTGCTCGTCACTGATCCGAGCTTCGACATGCTGTGCGCACGGATCGTTAAGTACTATTCGGTGCGGCGGTTCGCCGAGGAGACGGGGCAACCTTTGGAAGCATGGGATGCTGCACACGATAAGGTGTATTTCCACTATTCCTCGGGGATGCAAGCCATAATGCTGGCTTTGGGAATTTGCGACAGAGTTAGTGTTTTCGGCTTCGGGAAATCGGAGTCGGCCAAGCATCATTACTATACCAATCAAAAGGGCGAGCTGACTTTGCATGATTACCGAGCTGAGTACGATCTCTATCGCGATCTGGTCGGGAGGCCCCAAGCAATACCATTTGTTTCGGATAAGTTCGAATTTCCTCCCGTGACTATCTATCAGTGAAATTGCACTGGTTGGCTTGTATTTGGTTCCAATTGGTCTTTTGAGGAAGTAGTTTAGTATTCAATGTGTCAAGATTGAAATAACGTGCTCATGTTGTAACTGTAATCTTGCACGGGATATTCATGGAATTGAATGTCAGAGTATGCAAAGTACAGATTGTTTAGATGTTGGCCTGTTACTTCTTTCAAGATTGTCTTAGATGAATGGAAGTTGGTCTACTCATTTTGGTTGTGTTACCCATGGCACATCAGCTGGATTGCTCAATTTGGAGAGGTGATCCCATGGAATTGATATATATATCTCTTCAATGATGTGAAGATGCTGATTGCATCAGCAGGAGCGATGTGATAAGTCAGGAGATTAATATGACTTAAAAGTTTCTTTTGTTGAATATTCTTTAATATGAACAATGGGATCGGTTCCGTCTAAAAAGTAGTCTAGATGTGCACTTTCAAATAGCGGGTGCTGAAAGTTTTGGTCTACCTTCCTATTGGAGTTTGGTTTGCTGATCTCTGCAAAAGAAACTGAGCACAGTAGGGATGGCTGAGACTGTCCATTCACAGGACCAGAAAAATTAGATTTATAAAGACCCGACTTGTGTTGTTCCAAGTCGCCTGATCGAGGAGGTACGTACTCAATTCGGTATAAGCATATGACACTATTGTTGGAAGCAACCAGTTTCTTGAAGCTAGGTGCTGGGAAAAGAGAAGCATCTCTTGCAAGAATGTCTGCCTCATGATTTTCTTTTTTGATTCCTGTTCAAGTGCTCGATAACATGGACTACGTGTTGGATATTCTTCTTTCCCTGTCTTCCTAGCATCTAATGCCTTCATTTAGTCCTGACTCGGTATTCTCCATTATCTCCTCATCCTCGTTCGTTTATTTCGCTGACATTGATTGGTCATGTTTATGGACATGACAGATCAGTGGGGGATGTCATTGCTAAAATCGATTTCATATCTCATGGATAAATTGTCGTTAAATTCCAACCGGCAGAGTACCCTCTATTGCCTGCCATCTGGTAATGCATGGCATAAGTTCACAACAAGGAGAAGTGAGGATTAGAGTGAATTTTGAGACCAGCAGTGAGGATCAGTAGTATGAGGCTTCCGGCGGAAGAGTGTGCTTCAGATTTTGTTTTTGGGCGAGGTTTGATTTCAGTGTGCTCTTTTCGGCTAAGTAAGACGACGGACCAGTGATTCCGACACGAATGTCGCTTGTTCTCACCCCATCCTCAAGAACCGAGGTTCCAATTCCAAATCTCGGACTTATCCTCTTCTCTGGAAGGGATATGCCACTGAGGCAAATAGCCACTTATCTAATTCCATTGGTTTCTAGCTGTTCCTAAACGTTATTTGCTTCTCACTGTCAGTTCAACCAGTAGGTGTTACTCTGTCTTTCCCCTGAATCATGGGGTCGCGTCATTAACTCTTGCCGTTCTTCTTGCGCTATCTCTCTCTCTCTATGGCAAAAGATTGGCCAGCAGTTGCAGACTCAAGCAGGTCAATCAGTGGTCACCGTATTGAATTCACACTGTTGTTGCACCCGTCGCTCCACTGACAGGACTGAGGGTTGGGGATTTCAAAGATCAAAGAAAGACAATTGTTATAGAGTCCGTGTCAGCAAATAATGTGGTTGCAAAACTCCGGCTTGCCTCTTTCGAAAACGATCTGACGTGGCTTTTAATTTCATACGACCTTGGTGGGCCTTAACCAGTAATACACAATCTGAAGTGGTCCTACTACACAATCTCACCAGATTTGATGGTCTATATTCAATTTAGTATATAATTTTGGTTCGTGTAATATTAGCTCCAAGTCCAGGGTTTCTGTTCATGACACGCAATCGTAATTTAAGATCCCGTTCGGTTTATTCCCATCATTTATACGAACGTAGCCTTTTGATCTCTAGCGATTTCCCTTTTTTTTTTTCTCCTTAAAACTTTGGACATAACCGATCAAAGGGTTTGAAAATGTGGGGTTAAAGTCATCTGTGGGTCGGGGTCCAGTAACTTCAAAAGAAAATTGCTTTCACGTACTTACTGGGGAGAGCAGGTAGGATGCATTTGCCGGGCATATTCCCTCTTCCGTTGAGGACAAAGAGAAGCGAGATTTGAACATCACGTGGGAGATTTTACTAGGTATTCCTCGAATTAAAATGAATATGTTCTCATCCAGAAAGAGTTTCGTATCCATGATTGTCATGAGATGCGTAATTATTCAAAGTAATCTCCCCCGAAATTACCTAGGAATCACGAATCGAATGCTTTGTCCTTAGCCATTCATCTGCGTATGCCTCGCAGAAATTTTCAGATCATGTGGCTCTCCGAAGGATGCCTCTCCCTGTCAAACCCCACCGTGTGCCTGTTAAAAGAACAATGACATTTGCCTCTTAGGTGCGGCAGTTTTCGTGTGTTTTGAGATTTGCGAGTTTGGTTCGCCCGTTGGATGAAAAGATTTGAGCAGCTTCGGCTGTTGTTCTCGATTCTCATGGAACTTTTGAAAGTTGGTATTGTGCTGTCTAATTAGTTCGTTCAAATTGTTGTATCTCCTTTTGCCCCTCAAAGTCGCCCCAGCTGGGATTCGACTTGGAGCGCACAATGTTCCATCCGAATCACCATCTCTCTCGACTTGAGGTCTCACCTATCCCTGTTTGTATCCGGCACCTATCCCTGGTCCATACCCGAGCTGCCCCAAGGCCGGCTTGGACTACAAATTCGGGGCCATCGGAATGCGAGGGGTTTCGGGGCAATCTGCTCCCATTCTCTGAGTCTCGGACCTGACCCGTCCAGACTTGGACAAGGATTTTCAGTCTCCCCTACGAACATGGACCTCTCTCTTGATCGCCCTTTTCCTCTTGATAACGCGGGCCGTCCTTGACTGACCTCATCCTCTACGGGCTGCACAATGTTGAACCTTGGCCCATTCAATAATCAATAGATAAAATCTCCCGGAAATAATCAATGTAGAACCTTGACTCACCTCATCCTCTCCCTCTCTCTCGTTAGGGTGAGCAGTTTCAGGTCGGTCCAGATTCCACCTGAAACCTGAAATCTACCCGTCGGAATTTGTTTCCTAATTTTTGGAATTTGAAACCTACCCTGCATACTTTGGAACCTGGAATATACCCAGTCATAGGTTCCAGAATCGGTTCCAAGGTCTATCTAGGTTCTACTTATATTTTTAATTGAACGATTGCAATGAATCATCACCTCTAATGACAATCATTTGCATCTATAATCCACTGACTATGACTCATAGTTAGACACACGAATAATATAAAACACTAACAAAGTAAAAGTGCCAGTTATGAATATCGTTGAGAATGGAAACTCAAACTAGCGATTCTAGATTACATGCTCATCATCGGACTTTACGGAATATCGCAGGATTGCACGAAGACATAGAATTAGAAAAACACAATGTTGTGTTCAGGTTTCATGTCTTAGGTCCACTTGGAATTTGGAATCTACCCTGTATATATTGGAACCTAGAATCGGACAGGTTCCTACGGTTCGATTCTCCGGTTTCCGGTTCTATCTTGGAACCATACTCACTCCTATCTCTCATGTCCTTGAATATTTGTTTTGGCATAGAGTCGGCGAATTATTATTTCTTCCCCCTTTTTCAAGCAAGGCTTCATATTGTAAAAGATAAATGCATGGCACAATTGAACCAAGATCTATGTTTTCTCGATAATCGCTAGATAAAATCTTTGTTGCTAAGTCGCGAACCGTAGAGAGTTCTTCCTCTTCATTTGAGGCTATAACAATGAACATATCCACTCGTTCACCGTTACACACATCGGGCACGAACTTTCGATAGCATATAGTTTAAGCAGCAAGATTACTTTCCCGCCTACAGATTTAACTACGGAATTCAGGCGCTTCGTTATCGAATGACATTGTTGCTAAGAGGGTTTCCTTGTAAATTACAAACAAATTAAGCTCTAGTCTAAACCTTAGCACCACATGGCATTTCTTTCTTTCTGATCCTTCCCCAATCTCAGGCTTCGAATTCTCTCCCGACAAAGGATGGTGGCTGGTACTACATTAAACAATTTGCACGACTACTGTTAGTTTTCCCCGCTTGCTTTACAAGTCGGTCAAGCCTACTAATTGAGGAAGCAAACCCATCATCTCACTAGTTTTTCACTGTTCCTCTTCCTGCCTCTTAATATTTTATAAAATTTTGAATCCATTCGGGATGATAAATCATGATTGCCCTTCCCATCTTCTTTTTGAAAAGAAGTGCTTTTGTGGGCATCATTTCACACACACGAAGAGAGCCCACCGCTTTCAACTTTCAAGAGTTCTCATTTAGCAACAGCTGCCTAGCCCGCCTTGTAAGATTTAGGTTAATGAACTGCACTTCTAACTTAGCGATCCATGACAGAACTACGGTAGAGAATTCTCTCTTTGTCAATCGAACATTATCGGTATCACACGATACGTTGTCGAAACACGGAGCGGAAGCATGGCGAGGGAGTCTAGGGAACAGAATAAGAGGCTCTTTGAGGACGATGATGCCGCAACCCTTTACACGACAAGATTGTTGTCTCCAGTCTATATGTCGAATGAAAGAGATGCACCATTAAAATCGTCGACGGACAAATCACTTCTCCATCGGAGTTTGCACGAAGATCGCCGTGCAAAAACCCGACCCAGCGGAGTCGGAGAATAAGAGAAGAAGAAATGTGGAAAGGTTTGTAGCTGTGTAGTGTGGACACGACTTCAGAAAAAGTTGACTCCCTTGGCTGAAGCTTTTTCCTGTTCATCCTTTCCATCTGGTTCACCATTTTCCACCCACCAATCTACGCGGCACAAAAAGCTAACTGCTGGGCTACCATACGTGTGCCTATGACTCCATAGAATTCCACCTTCAACATAAGATTTATTTGACCGAACGCGTTCCTGGATGGAGCGTCGATGGATTCATTGTGGGGCTCATGAGGAGCCAGCAAAAAAGAGGTATAAAGATCTGAGGAACAACCCCACCAACGTCCAAGCTGATGGTCTCATGTTCCTGTGGCTAGTAGACGAAGGCCTCGCGTGAAACTTATTTCAGATAACTATGACATGTCAGACATATGAATAGGTCAATTATGTTTCATCTGGTAGAATTTTTTTTATCCATAGAAGATGCCAATGTCTCCGGCACAAGCTTTTGATCGTTGGAACTCCTACGAACATTACTAAATTCGAAAAATGTTAACTGTCCTAGAATCCAGTCTATTGTAATGATCCTTGTAAGATTTGAAGTTTGAAAAGAGATTATCATGTGGAAGCGATCATGCACTCTAAATAAGGAGTTAGTTACTACTCAGAAGCATTAAAGAGAGGAACAATATGTGAATAGACAGAGAAAAAAGGCCATGCAATTAATCCGTGGAACAACACCACAATTCTCATACAAAGTAAGATTACCAGTTGGCGATGAAGCTGACAAATTTTCTCCTTGTTGAGGTACAACAAAAGCCGCTCCCTCTCTTTGAGCTGCTAATCTAGTGAAGAAAATTCATCTGCTTCACAACCAAGGCAATCAGCTTATTAGTAGCAATCATGCTACTCCCACCCTCTCTAGCATTTTTACTAGCTTATCGCTTGGCAAGTGCTCCGTAACAAACCAATCCCTAGCCCTAACTTGCCTCTCAAGCAAGTCATCGAGAATTTTTTGTTACCGAGCACGAGCTCATCAGATAAGTCCGTCTAGTGTCATTTACTTAACCCTCTTCAAGCAAGCGATAAGTACCCAAAAGACGTAACGACAAAAAAAAAAAACACCACTTATAGTTAATCACGAGCGAGCAAGTTCATCCTCGGATCCAGTAGTGACACACTCCTTCTCATCCTCAAAACCCTCGAGAGAAGGGTGCGGAGAGTGACCCCTCCCAAATGACCTGATGTGGTCTTTGAGCGATCTCTTGTGCTTGAAGTCGGAACCGCAGGTGCAGTACCATAATTTCCCGCAGTTCTTCTCATGGGTCCGCCAGTCGCCTTTGACGGCGAAGGCCTTCCCACACTTGCGGCACATGAACGGCTTGACGCCATGCTTCCGCTTGTAGTGGGTTTGGAGGGTCCTAAAATCCTTGAGCGGCTTGGCTCTGGGGTGGTTGATGTTGTTCTTGCAGCCTTGCGCACAGCAGTAGCACGGCAGCCTCAGCATCGCTGCCGGTTGTGTGCCCTTCAGTGAGTCCGGGCCCTTTCGATACTCCGATCCATGTCCCCACATATGCATCTGTGGTTAAAGGGGTGTTTCAATGACTCAAAGAAAGCAATCTATTTACTATGGATTCGTGATATTGAAACTTGAGATTTAAGTTTCTGAAATTGGCAAAGGATAGTTAAAAATCAAGGATTTTCAAAGTAAAAATTTCACCTTGTGCACTGGTTATATGAAGGGTTGAGGCATTTATGCTGATAACTTAAGAAAAAGAAGGTTTATATTAAATTTGGCATTACCCAAATCTCATGGTCGTCCAAAAAATTTCTGAACTAAGGCATGATGGGTTCATACATTGATTTGTATGCCTCCTCGCATAATAAAGGACGATTAAAAGGGAGGAGATTTTGATTATAATGATATAATTCATTATAAGATGAAAAGAGAAGCTTTCAATATTCAAATTGCAGTTGGCCCACCCATTTTTCTCTCTTAACATGAATATCTTCTGGAGAGAAGGAGGAGAGAGATAGATAATCTGGCTACTTTACAAGCCACAAGAGAGTTGTCTGAAATCGAGAAGGTAAATTGAAAGGCTAAGGAGATGGTATAAACACGAGATGCTTCAAGGCTGCACACACTTTCTCTTGTAATTAAGCAGCGAAAAATGAGATGACTTTATTAACCAGCGTGCGGGCGATGAACGCCGGTGCTGGTGGATGAAATTAACTCGAGAGTGAACTTAAAATCCCAATTAAGTGACTGGCTAGATCAGATGGAATGAAAATATAGCAAAAAAAGAAAAACACATGGACTGGAGGAAAGTTTTGAAAAAAACTAAGAAAGAATTAATTACTATAATTTTATCAGTTAGCGTTTCGCTCAGAATTCATTTGAAGATGAACATAAAGATCCTTTTGGGTGGACTAAAGGATTAACAACTAGAATCGTTTAACTGAAGACACCGGCGTGAAAGTCTAACGCAATCATCTCATCGGTGTATTGCATTCAAAAGGGGATGAATATAAAACAACAAAAGCTAAAAGGAGAAGGGGAAAAGAAAGGCAAAGATTCTGGATGATGCTCAGGATTGTGATCTTTAAAAAAGGCGATGAAGATTTGTTAGTGCATCCAACTCCCACAACACATTATCCATGCACGAGTACCTGGTCCCACCTAGTCTCTCTTTCCCATCTCATTTTTATAGCTTTCTTGTTAGTTAGATTTCTGGATGAAGAGCCTTGCAGATTTCATTTACCAGTCTCAGAAATTGTAAGCTGGGCTTCGTAAGTACATTGCATCAGTTCACGAATTTATAACGAATAGGCATGTTCAACTGAATTGTCTCACCTCGCTCTCCCCCTCGAACCGCTTCCACAAAAAGGAAAAGAAAACGAAAAGATACAGAAAATGAAATAATCATGTATCATCATAAGATTTTCGAATTTCCATTGTCGTCTGAATTATAATCATTTTTGGGGGAAAAGTATAAAGGGGTGTGCGCGGAGAATGTGTTAAATTTTCAAAACATAAAACTGGGCAAAAATCTGTTGAAAGATTGTTAGAGAACAAATGCTAAACTCTTCCACGAGAAAACCATATAAGAAATTACTGTATACCAATTGATAAACGAGCAAGTTAATTACCTGCATGTTGTTGTATCTATTGAAGGTCTTGCTGCAGATGGCACAAGCGAACTGCATGGGCCCCACGAGAATCTGAGCTGGCGTTGGGATCCAAAACCTGCTCTCCGCATTGAAGCTGGAGTATCCATGAAACAGGTTCCTCTTGTGAACCCCTTCCTTGATCAGGAGCTCATCGCAGGCATGCTTGCTCTTCTCAAGATTGTCGCCATAGCCGCCATCCATGCCACCGAGTGGCAATCCAATGTGCAACCCCACGGTGACATTCTCCGCTCTCGACTCTCTGACCCCGTGCTGTCTCTCTCTACCCTCTCCCACAACCGTGACCTCTTTTTGTTCTTCTTCCTCTTGCTTCGGTGGCTTTGTGTCAGAGAGCTTGCTCAGGAGAGGCAAGCACCGGATGGTCTCATGGAGGAAGCGCCGTTCTTGCTGCTGTTGCTGGTGCGATAAGTTGGGCAAGTCCGGGAAAATCGCGGGTTTCGCGAGGTGAGCGGGTTCGGTGAGACAAGAGGAAGAGGAAGAGGATGAAGAAGAGGTTGAGATTGATGGTTTGAGCCACTCAATGAAAGTTGGAGGTTGATGACATGGCTCTTCCTTGCCATTGGCAAGGTAGTCCCTGAACCCCATCTTTCACTCAGAGAGAGAGAGAGAGAGAGAGAGAGAGAGAGAGAGAGAGAGGGGAGGAAGGGAGAGAGAGATCACTGAAACTACCCTTGGATGGTTTATAACCTGACTTTATGTAGTGGGAAAGGCCTTGCACTTGGGGTTGATTTATGAAAGGTGTGGTTTGGTTTGTCTTTTAGGAACTTTTTTTCCCTTCTTCCTTTTTCCTCTAGAGAGAGAGAGAGAGAGAGAGAGAGAGAGAGAGAGAGAGATTAGTGGGGAGTGGGGTTAGGGATAATGACATGCGAAAATGAGACTCATTGATGAAAGAGAGAATCCTAGAATAGTCTCAACCGTGTGTGTATATTACAAAGTCTACATAGATGAAAGGGCATTGAATATTTCTCTTTTCCTATTCCTTTTTTTTATTGGAGGATATAATGGAATTTGACCCTTGATGCATTGTTTCTCCTAAAACCATGACAATGTGGGATGATGACTGAGTATAGAGGGTGGAAAAGAGAAAAAGGTGAGAGAGAGCAATTTGGTCAATACCTAAAAGAAAGGAGAAACAATAAAATAATTTGACAAAATTACATCATGGACCTCAGAAGGAATTTAAGTACTGAGAAAAGTGAGGTTAGATGAACTTTAACTCCCGCTAGCTCTCATATTATATAAAACATACCGTATTTCTTGAGTCTGTGGTGACATAGAAATGGAGGCCTTCAAGCTTATCTTTTTCAACATAAACTGCTAAAGCGTGCGACCATTTTCATGAACTTTAAGTAACGTATTGCATGATCAAGAGTGGGTCTTCCGACATAAAGAATATTATATTGTCCATTTAAAGTAGTAAAAGAGAAAAACCAAAAGGTTATATTAGTTTTCTGTATTTCCATTGGCAAACATGCCACGGTACATTCCTCAACTCCATATGGCATTCACTGTTCCCTCACTGCATCACATATGCGACGGGATTCATATGATGAATTTGAGAGGAATGTCGTACTTGAACCATAACAGCGACAACGCGTTTGTGCGTGGAAGCACATTCATTGGGTTATGCCCTTCTAAACCGTGTTTGAATACGCATCACGAGAGTGAAACCCGTGTGAAAAGAGAGAGATCTTTAGCGATTGGAAAATGGAATCACCGCGAGATTGGGAAAATGACAAAGGCAAGGCAATGCTTTGGCATGAGCTGCAATTACATTGTACAGGTTCAAAACTCTCTCTCTCTCTCTCTCCATTTTGGGGTGTGTACAGTTCAACTTTCTTGTCTCCAACAACACCACACAAAAGAAAAGAGACCCCACATGGCCCAAATTATGCAATCCAGGTTATCTGTCGTCCATCTTTACTTGGTACATTTCGGTATAAGATAGATTCATCTCACGAACATGAACACATGAAGGAAGCAAGCCAAATCCATAGAAAACAGCCGACAAGATATAATCACCGGATTTTCAGGAGACAAAGCCACAGTCTCTCTTTTTAGCCCTTTCCTCTTGTTTTCTATCCCCACTCCCCTTTATTCTCTTCCCAGGCACACATCCTCCCCTTTCCTCTTTCCACCTTTTCTAGTACATATACTCTCAACGTGTCCTAAATTCTAGAAGCTATTGGCCCTCATTTTGTTAAATTTTTGGCATAATTTGATGGACTGAATCGATCGCAGCCATCCATTCAGATCTTTCCCAATTCATCCGGTGGTCGGTGAGAAGTTTGTTTTTGATAACACGAGAAAGTGTCTAGGGTTACTTTTTGGCATCGTCTTGGACGGTTGGTGCTAATAATTGGGAGGCTTATTAGCTAAGTAATCTCCTGATTTTAATTACCCGGAACCATAGTTAAGGAATTGATCTGAATGTGTAGTTGTTTAGATGCACAAACCCTAGTTTGGTTCCTTTTACTATTCTCTACAGACAATTTCATTTCACGTTAAGGCCACCAATCAAGGTTGTGATCATGTCTCTTATTACTCGATTCATCCATTTTAATTAAGTAGACATTTCGTGGTCCGAGCTTTCATGATATAAAGTGTACTATCTGCAGTTGCAACCTTTGTTTATTCTAGCCTAATTAGTGAAGGATAGATATAATGGCCTTACAGGCTAACTTTACTAGCTTTTAAATTCATTTCTCAAAAAGTTCACTTTCTTTAGCAATTATTGATGTCCGCCTTTTGCTCTCTCGCTTACCACATTTGAATTCGTCCTCTAAATTTGCCAAAAAAATTTAGTACCATTCTCCTTATTAATCGGTATGGATTTGTGCTAGGACACAACCGAGCTTGACACAGCAACTTCGATCAGTGTTTCCACGCAACATAAGAAATGATGAGCTAAATTACCGGTGGACCGCGTTCAAACAGCCGACGACAGCACATCATGTCGATAGTAGTCTTCATTTCTACCTCCGGCCTTGTTCATGATCAAGTTGGGGTCAACCTTTTGCTAGGTCTTTCAACTGAAACAGTGAAATACCATTTCGAGGTTACCAATGGTTGATCGGGCCGAAATGGTGGAATATTGAAATTTCCCAGATGTTGATTATTGAACTTTGGTCATGCTCATTCGATTCAACTATGACATCATTGCGAATTTTGTAAGTGTTCTTTTTTTCCATGGTCGCTTTGAAGACGAGACCCATACGTTTTTTCTTGACTAAAAAATCGGTCGCCACCACATTCATCGCTTCTTCTCTCATTTAAGGCTCCCAATTACCGCGAGGCTCTTTCAGTTTGGACTGTCCATTTATGTTTTGTTTTCTTTTGACATTCTTTGCTCAAAAATGTCATATGTTCGTGTTCTTCTGCACAATTTCTTGGATGTGAACTCCTAAAGGTTAATTATGGCGGCCGAAAAAAGGAACTTAGGATTTGTTTAGGTAAATACGAGTTAGGAAAATTTCGACATCATCGTTTTAAGGCATCCAAAAGTTGATTCGACATCATTAGACGCGCAAACATACGACTGAAATTGAGATTGGTGAACATATCGCGTTTGGGTTTCACCGTATGAATTTTGAACCCGCTATTTATGTATTATGCCTTATCGTCAAGATGAGGATTAAAGAGGAAATCTGTGGGTCAATCGACCTGGTGATGCTTAATAATTTTATTAATTATCTTTCTGGCCGGACCTTATAATTTTCAATTGATCGTACCGTACGATGCGTAACTTTTTTTTTATTGCTGGTTAGGGAGAAAAACATGGGAAAATGTCGCCTAAATTAAAAATCAAGACCTACTTTTCCTCCGGGCAATAAGGAGAAATTAAACGGCTTACGTAATCAACTTGGGTTTGTTTCGTCATCGTCTGGTGATCTAGATATTCATCTTCCTCGCTTCAAATTTGATTTGCAAAAAAACTTTTGCGCATTTTCTTAGGGTCATTTGCATCTTACATGAACCCTTGCACCCCAATAATCATCTACCGCGTATGCCGATGCGTTATCATACTTTTAGCGAGAACCGATTGGATGTTCTAAGAGTCTCGGACGCTCCATTATCAAAAGAAAAGAAAATAATTCTCGAATTTTTTTTAGAACGCCGAATACCTCTAAGATGTCTTTGCACGAATAATGTTTAGTGAGACCCGGTCAATCTAATTGTACAAGGTCATAAAACTCGAATAGAAAATAGATGAACAATTGGGACGCGAACCTTTTGTAATCGTTCTAGGGAGTAATTTGCTTAAGGGAATGGCGTCCAATACAATCGATCCTTACTAAAGCCTTGCATCGCAATCGAATGGAAAGAAAAAATGGAAAAAGAGAAGATGCTAATCCAGGAGACACATATGCTAATTCCACAAACATTAAACAACTTTTGAACATATATAATTCCACTTTTTGGCAATTTTAGGATCTGGCAATTTAATCAAATTTTTGGGTTTATTTTTGCCATCATCATCTCGTGATCCTGACCAACTTCATCTATTAATTTTCTTAAAAAAATTTAACCAAGAAAAAGGGGCCCTTGATCATGTCATAATTATTTTTCTTGCCACTAATTCTAGGATCAAGACCAACCCCTGAAAAGAAACCCACCTGCTCGAATGATTATACCTGTAGCGGTCAAGTTTAAAGGGCAACAATCTAAATAAATCAAAGATGAATCGATTAGGAAAAATCCCCCAAAAAGTTATAAGAAGAGGGTCGATTCCAAATTACACTTCCGCTAGCACGTGCCTTCGTTTTCTAGGTTTTGTTGGACTAATGCAGCTAGAAGCAATGACCCTGTCATCGACCTCTGATCTTCTGGTTCGTTGGGTCCATATATAAATAGAAATGTCTGCTTTTTTTTTTTTGCCGCACGAAACTTTCTGTATCGTTCGATTACGTCCGCTAACTTAATTAGTGGCGAAATTTATCGGCAACCCAACTTATTATACGCTTGAATAAGTTTTTCTTCTATGGGAGTGCACACGCAAGCTCGAAGACTCGAGTGGCCCTTTCGCTTGAAACGAGAAATCACACGTTGTTAGTATCTGCAAAATAAATACGAAAGGAGACTAATTCAGAAAATTAGTGCTCTTGCCGGTGTTCGGCAAGGGTTTTATCCCTAAATAATTTTTAATTTTCGTCAATTACTAAAAAAATCATGTTACACTTTTGTACATTATGATTCTATGATCACGGTGAGCATCATTATTTGATTCAGTACCAACCTAGAAATGTTCTTGCACATTCACCATTGAATGAGTGACATGTGTGTCTGTAGTTTCCTCCAGGCGTCCACCACCCAACGGCGAACGGGTAATTTTTTCTTAACGCCAATATCAAACCTGGCAAATATCCTTACGATAATGGTAACTACTGTGTTTGTTCAGCCGGACTAACTCTATGATGTATAATACCAAGACATTTTAGAATATTTCTCTCTACATAACAACTATTGTACATGTAGCTAGTATTTTGAATGTACATTAAGAGTGCGTTCGTTTCGTGAATAATCAGTTATTAAAAATGACGGCTTATAACGTTTAGAAAAATTAGTCAACAGAAAATGTTTTCATTATCAATAAAAATTCATGCTTAATTATTTTTGTGGGCGATGAAAAAAATTTTCATTCAGTTATTTTTATAAGCGATATAAGCGATTATTTTTTAGAAAATATTTTCTAAATTACTCATTCTTCGCGAAACGAGCGCACCCTGAGATGGCAAACAATTTCGATCAAGACAGAATTTATAAAATTTGCTATTTCAATTAGAAGAGGCTCGAAAAGTCTATTTTTACTATAATTGTATATGAAGGCCCACCGCGAGCCCCGGCTGACCTTTTCACATTGATCGCAGGAGCGGATCGAGCTCTGGCGAGAACTCAGCAAGCGGTCACGCTGACGTCACGAGTGATATATTGTTTTTTTTTTTTTTTTTGTCTTGATTGGCGGGAGTGATGTGGTTAACAGGGATTCGCACGGTAGGTAATTTAGGTAAAAAATGACGACAAAATTTTCCCACGGTGCTGCTCGTTGAACGTCGATTCCCTCCCCCCCCTCCCGACGAAGCTGACTGCTTTTCCATTTTTCCTGGGTTGCTGCAGCATCGCTTGACGTTGACTCGAGTCTCCCTCTCTCTCTCTCTATCTCTCTCTCTCTCTATCGCTGTGTCGATCTCCAATGGCAGTTCGAGGGGTTGACGGGTTTCGCAGATGGTGGTGGGTGGGTGGAACGCGACCGAACCATTACGCAAATGCAGAGGGTCCGAACTCGAGAGTCATCGCGGGGTTTCTTTCTTGAAAGACTTTCTTCCGGTCGTGTTTCCTCTTTGCTCCGCGCATCGGGTCATGGAGGAGTCCTGTTGCTGGTTTTTTGCCGTTTTGGGTCCATCATTGCGTTGCAATACATGCGTATGGAATCGGGCGGCAGTGTCTTATGTTTGTTCTTCTTCTTCTTTTTTTTTTTCCAAGTAAACGGTTCGAGGGTCCGGGGGAGGTAAGGACCGTTGACCCCGGCGGGCGGCGGGTAGAAGGCGGTCCGCGTGCAGAGTGGTCTGGATTAGGGCCACCCGCATGGGGGCCGGGGTTTGAACTTAGTGGGCTCATAGGGTTTGCGGAGTGTTTTCATGACCTTTGGATGGGCGAGACTCTACGTGCGCTCGTGCCCCTGCGTTTATTGGGAGAAAGAAGGCCGCGATTTTTCCTTTTTCCAGGACCGCATAAATTGGAGAAAAGAAAATGAATATCCAGGAGCGATGAGATGAATGGTCCCCATCGCATTTAATTTTTGGAATCGATTAGCAATCATTTATATTCTTAGAAGTCCGATATTGCCGGGACCTTGCCGGCACGCAAATGGCTTTGTCTTGCGAGAGGAGCTTATAGATTGGCGGTTTTTGCTTGGTTATCTCTCTACTTCTTTGCGGAGTTCCATTTTGAACATGTAATATAGATGCGTTAATTCTATCGTGTGGAAGGAAGGCCTTTCAAAAACCTCCCGTTCACGGCACGCTCTTGCGATAGAAATCACACGTATCGAGAATAGAAAATGCCTTACCATTCATCTTACGTATGGATCGCGTGTTTAAGAATCATAATGTCATTATGATTGTATGAAAATGTTTCACATCGATCATTATAGAGCACCTCGTTGGAATTTTCCAACCCTTTTTTTTTTCTTGGCAATCCTCTCTATCTTAACCTAATTTTAAACCGAGAGATGGTGAAATTGGACCACTAAATCAAATGGACCGCACAAGGGTTCAACAAGGTCCAATCGGCAATCACCCCCTTAGTCCAATATGCCAATTGCATAGTGATTTTGACCCAAACGAAGACTGGAATTTAAAATGCGGTGATCCTCATTCCAAAGAAGTTCCAACGCACTACATGAAAGCTTTGCGTGGAGAAAGGATTCGACCTCTATGTGACTCGGTCAAGTCTCATCTGAGAATTCACCCAGGTGATTGAACACTTCCCCTTTTACATGTCACCAAGTGAAATGTGTCAAGTTACACATGCCAAATACTTCTGCTTGGTCCGTTGACGTCATTTCACGACAAAGTAACTTTTCGCAAGTTTTTCTTTTTGTTAAATTTAGACAATAGCAATCCATCTTTGACGCAACCCAGAAAACGAACTTGACATAGTCAAAAACTAATTCGCGATATAACGTTTGATTGTATCATTCATTAAAGGAAATACATAGTCTCTTTGTGGCATTTATTTTCCGGGACTAAGATACTCGTACATTAAGGGTAAAATGACATCTCTAACATATTTCAAAGATCAAAGGATAGTAATGACGGTGTTAACTACTTTATGCATTTAATGACGGTTTGATCTGGTCCTAATTTGATAACTAGCTGTTATGTGGTGCGTAACTTGTGTGCTCTTTTTATAGACAACCCGCCTTCACCACCGTTAACTGGGTCTTTGTAATTCGAAAAGTCAGCCGACCATCCAAATCAACGGCGGTGAACGTGAGTTATGTACAAAAGATGAGTACATATGCTGTGTATTTAGAAGTTTACCTCTTATTCTCTAATTTCAGTGTTCATTCGAGGGTTCAAATCTTGTAGTGGGATAGTCAACTTTGTTGTGCAGAGGCCGACCTTCGCTTGCATCATAAAATACGAGGTGACTAAAAATGTGTCTTATGTTTGTCTCGACGGAGACATTATTAAGCCCTAGAAGTCCATCGCAAGTTAAAGTCACGTTTTTCTCCCAAAAAAATAAAAATAAAAACAAAAATAAAAATACACCCAATGAGTTTTCACGTGATTTCTAAGTTATTGTATTTATAGATATAAAGCACTTTCAGCACTAATATTATATTTATAATTAAAGCACGTAATAGTGATGCGCACATCTCTTGCATCTTTCTTCTAGAAAGATATGCTTATTCTCCTTGTACTTGAGATATTGTGAGCGCCTTAGATTGCTTAAAGGTGTGTTCGATAATCACTAACTATGCACGACTTAATTAATTGGTTTAAGTAAAAAAAATTCACTTAATGTGATGAGTAAGAATGGCTTACTTTATTGGTTAAATTTACAAGGAAAAATATACTCTTACAAATTCCATGTTTGCTTAAAGGTGTGTTCACTACCGCTTTGCCCGGCTCCTACGCTTACCCCGAACTTGAATCATCACGTGTCTGTTAAAGCAAGCTAAGCTTCATACGGCCTCCCTCTTGTCTCATGCTCGAAAGCTCTGCAACACGATAGAGAGCTTTTAGATCCTGCCCTAAAATGCCCACTCTCCTAGAGTTCCGAAGTGATCCTCATTCTCACTGCAACCTTCTTAAGACAAAAGAAGGCAAAAAAAAAAAAAAAAACACTCCCAACTTTAGATCAAAACTCAAAGTTGTACCGAATTTTTTTTTGGTTTAAAAAGATCAATAATTTTTGCTCTAGTTTCAAATCTGCCCCGCATCAAAAAAATTGTCACCGGTTTCTTCAAAATTATCAATATCGAGAGGCTATTGTTTTTAACATACGAAGGTGAGGGTGTAGGTGAAAATAATGAACCTATAACTAACCCTGATGTTGATAATTCTAAAGAAAATAATGGCGATTCTCTGATGCGGGCAGATTTCGAATTATAGTGAAAGTTTGTGATTTATTTTTAGACAAGAAAAAATGTTTTGAGACAAAATTGAGATTAGAACGAAAATTGGGTATTTTTTTTAAGGTAATCGAGCCTCAAATAAATACTAGAGTCGCTTTTATACGAAAAAAAAAAAAAATAGAACCCTTTCGCTATTTTGGGAAAAGAAGAAAGATTTAAGTTACAGGACTGCACGGATCTCCCGGCAAACTTGGGGCATTTGGATGATGGGTTTGAGACTTAAGGCCATGGGCCATTTATTAGACTAGTAATGGGCCAAATTTGACTTCTGATTGAATCCAATCCAACACGATAATTGCTCCAAATTTGGAACCATGTGAGAAGAACCTTACGCCATTAAAAAATGCCCGGTCGACTAGCCATGCTATCATCGACACAATTCGGGATCAGCGGTTTCAAGTTCTGATTAGGTTCCACTTAGAACCTAGAACGTAACTGTCGAAATAGGTTTCGTAATTTTTGGAACCTGCAACCTAACCTGCAAATCCAGGATCTAAGAACCTACCATGTCATAGGTCCAGGGTCTATTCAGGTTTTATCTATACTCTTAGTTGAACAATTGTAGTGAATCATTACCTTTTTTTTTTTTTTTTTTGATAACCCAGGGAACCCCCGCACGGCCGACAGCCGGGGAGTAAACCCTGGGGGCGACACGTGCTAGCCACCACACACGTGCCACCGGTTAAGTCACCCTGCGGCGCCCGGGATTCGAACACTCAACCTTTTGCGAGAGGAAGAGTGCGCGCTCCAGCAGCGCCACCCAGGCGGGTGGTGTGAATCATTACCTTTAATGACTACCATTTGCTATAATCCACTAATTACAACTCATATTTAGACACATGAGAAATACGAAACATTAACAAAGTAAATGTCTCAGTAATGGATATTGTCGGAAATGGAATTTCATACTAGTGTTTCAAATTATACACTCATCATTGGACGCCATGGAATGTCGCAAGAACGTGCGAAGACATGGAATAAGAAAAATATAAAGACTTGTTCCACGTTCCGGGAACCTAGAATCCGCCCGTCGAAACAGGTTCCCCAACTTTTGGAACCTGGAACCTACTATACATAACCCTAGGACTGGGAGCCCGTCCGATTCCCGGTTTGCATCGAGTCATTATACCGGTGAAGTTATTCATATCGATTCGTGTCATCAATGGAAAAAAGTACGTGATGTAAAATCGTGTTACTATTAGGGAATTGCCATGTAAGATTTTGTGGAAAAAAAAAAAGACCGTCTACGTCACCTAAGTGAGTAGCTTTTAAGAGCACTTCAATAATCATTTAACACGTTACAACATTAGAGTGAGCGCTATAGAAAAAGTCATGTCATTGTTAGTGTCCTTATTCCAAAAGGAGTTGTTCATGCGATTCCATTTGCACTTAAGCTGGTTCGATGTTGACAGACAATGAGCAACGTAACCAGTTACTGTGGTATTGATGTCAATCTCGACAACCCTCAATTTTATCAGATGCTCCCGAAAAGACAAGTTAATTTCCATTTTGGTCCCCCTTTCTCGCGTAAAAGCGATCATCTCCTTTGGACAGTGAAGTGAATGGCCGATTTTTAGAGTGTTATCACCAATAATAACAAGAAAACTTTTTTGTTTACTCAGGCAAACAAAAAAGGAATCTACCTCAAATCAAAACGATTTCTCCTTTTTTTTCTACGCAAAGATCTTTCTTCTTTTATGAAAGATTTAATTATTTCACAAAAAATGAATGATTTGGAAAACATTTTCTGATCGCTTACGAAAATAAATGAACAAAAGATATTTTAATTGTCTATGCAAATGTTATCGGTAATGAATACATTTTTCATTGACTATTTATCTCACGTGATACATATAATTATTTTTTAAATTATTTATTTTTTTGCGAAATAAAAGGAGCTGGAATTTTTTACTTAGCTTGAAAAGATGCCTCAAGCCGATAAGAGCTCTTCATCATGTCCAAGGATTTTAAAACAAGAGCCGAGAGTGATTGACCTCTCACTTATGGCACACGCTATTTATTTGATGCCGACACCTAAGAGACTTTTCCTCCTCCCTTAGAGTTGTTGTCCAACTACAAAGTGTTAAGCATATTGACCTCAATCCGAACTCTCCAGTCCACATCTTTCTTTATATAAGAAATGACTTCGTCCTTCCTCCAAGAGAAGCGATATATCAACCGGTGACAACCTATTGGTGCAATTCCTATTTCACGCCCTATTCTTGCAAAGAAAGAATTGAGACTACTACCATTGCTACTTAGCAAGAGAAAGGGTCCAAGCTAAGCTAAGCAAGTTAATGAAGGGTTTAGTGGCCGTAAAAAGCGAAGGATACGACAAGTGCTTGCTCTTTCTTCTTTCAGGGTTGGAACGGTATAAATATGGTTATGCTGGGGGTGGGGGGTTGTATATGGTACGGTGGTTGCAATAAATATTAAGAAAAGTATAGTTCTAGCAAGCAAGCCAATTAGTGCTGCTGTTATGTTCCTGTAAGTCGTTCAATCCCACCCGATAAAGGCATAGGCGATATGGCAATATAGTGATAGAAAGTCCTTCCTTCAGTCCTTCAATCACTCCTTCATTCACTAGGTCGAGTGTTTGCCCATTTCAGGGTCTTCGCCTTTAGATAACAATAAGTCTGCGCCTTAGGTCACAAAACTGCGACAAGAATTTCAACTTTCGAAGGACAAGTTGCGAAGGGTGACTATGCCAGGCCGAGTCACAAAAGCTTTGCTGATTAAAGGTTCATCTTAGGGAAAGAAGAGTGAGGAGAAGAGGGGGCATCCTTCGGCCCGATCATCCAATTCACTCCAACAAACATGCATGATTTCTGTAGTCAAAGCAACTTCGTCACTTTCATGTACCCATCGGACCGCAGCCCTTTTGGGTTCCTTAAGGACCGATTCACTCTGCATAGATTGATCGAACGCAAAAAGCCTTCCATTGGCAAGCAATCAAGTTTTTCACTAGATTTCCTTTTACTCATGTTAGCATTCTCACTTATGATATTTTCAGGTGCTGTCACCAAAAACCTTCCCCTATTGACAGAACATCTTGAGAGAGCAACTTTCAAGGTCTCCTCTGTCGCGACCTAAAAATTCCTTCCTCTCAGGCTAATGGATTATTAGGATTAAACCTAACTCGAGCCCTCCCAAGCCCTACCAATTCGCAACTTAGGTTTATGTTTTTAACATGCAAATGTTTTCATGCTTGGAGTCGCCACTAATCAATTTGTGGTAGGTCGATTAGAAACCTAAATAAAACATAGGGAGATATGTTTTATTCCTACGAACCAGAGATTCTAAGCCCGGGGACTTGATTACGCTAGATCTAGTCTAACGCCCTTTCGGTACCTTTTCTTTTCAAAAAAATATTTTGGCAAGCAATTTGGATCCATTTTAACTTAGTCACTAACATGTGAGGTGTTCATGCGGGTGCGCAAACCACCAAAGTAACACCCAATAATCAAAACATTAAATAAATTGCAAGATTGGGAGAATTACTTACCTCGAGGCAACGTAAGCATCTGCATGGTTAGCTAGAAAATCACATCAACCATCCTAATATGATTTCTAATTAACAAGCAGTTCACCCAGTATTTTTGGATTTTCGCTTATTTAAATGAAAGCTAACCTATATGCAATGACGTGCAAAAATGACATGCGAATAATGCAACCTAACATGCAAACTATATGTCATGCGACGACGTAACTTAATTCTGATGACGGGCAAACGATTTATTTTTTGTGTTTTCTAATGAAATTCGGAATGAAAATATGCCTAAATTAACATGCAACCTATGATGACTTAACATATCCTAACATGACTTATTTTTGGGATTTTTGTTAAAATTCGAAATAATAAATTAATTAAATTAAGAATGCAATCTATCCTAATCTACCATAAAACAATTCATTCTTTTTTGGGATTTTCATGAAAATTCGGAATAAAAATTAACCTAAATAATCTATTAAGATTAGAAAATTACTTAATTTAAACCAGGAAATAGATTATCTCAAATCCTAATTTAAATTAAATAATTACTCTATCGTCTAGATATATTTAGGATTCCTAAACATGCAAAGTTCAAATTCAAATCCTAACTGATATTTTTTGAATTTTCTTTTTTATTTGAAAAGGAAAGATAATTTAAACAGAGATAGCATCCACATTTAAAACAACCATGCAATCCACAAGATTCGTTTCAAATTCAGATTAGGCACAAAAATCGAGCTATCAGTCATATCTATAGGGTTATAAATATTGACGGAAAGTCGATCGTTCAAATTTGGAAAGCAGATAAAAATCATTATCATATCCAAGGGATTATGGATAGGATAATGATTTTCCGTATCGTCGCGTATCGTACCTTAGGGATAAGGTAGGATAGTCGTCTAGATACGTTGCTAAATTAGGAAAGTTTCCTAATTTTGAATATTTTAAAAATATTGCAGATATCAGATAATTATCCCAACATATCTAATATTCTACACGATATTCACGCAATATTCAAAAGCACAAATTAGTAAATTAAATATTCTGAAAAATATCAGATAATATCTAATTACCTAATTTGCAGATAATTCCCAAATTCGAACTTGCGGATCGGGATGAACGGCGAGCGGTGGGCCGGCGGCGCGGTGTCGGGATGACGGCGGGGCAACGGCGACGGAACAGCAAGGCAGCGACGACGGGCGCGGGAGGCAGCGGCGCTCGGCAGCGGGCGCGACGGCGGGCGCGGGAGCGGGAGCGGGCGCGGGAGCGGGCGCGGGCGCGGGCGCGGGCGCGGGCGCGGGCGCGGGCGCGGGAGCGGGCGCGGGCGCGGGCGCGGGCGCGGGCGCGGCAGCGGGCGCGGGCGCGGGCGCGGCAGCGGGCGCGGGCGCGGGAGCGGGCGCGGGAGCGGGCGCGGCAGCGGGCGCGTCGCGCGAGGTCTTCCTCCTCTCTCTCTCTTTCTCACTCTCACACTCTAAAAATTTTCTGATCTGAAAATCGTGTCTCCCCCCCATCTAAAATTCTGACCTAATGGAGTATATATAATATTAATCTAGGTCAATTAGATGGGCTTTCTAGTCTTAATGGGCTTAGGCTTGGGCTTTAATTTAAATGGGCTGAATTAATTAATGATAATGAGCTGAATTAAGTTCAAATTAAAACGACCAAGCCCGTTTGACTTGTAATTCCCGGCCCGTGCATTTTAAGCGAGCCGAGTCCCATTCGATGAAATTTAAGCTCGTTCGTCACCGCCAGTCCGATGCAGAATGCAATGAATTTAAACTATATGTTATGCAATTTAAATATTTTTTGTTTAGGGGTTAAAAATTTAATCCCTAATTTTCTATGCAAATTACACTAAATGGTTGCTAAAATTTAGGTGTCAACAGCTGCCCCTCTTTGAAGGTGAGCTCGCAGAGGTTGCATTCAAAGACTAAATGATACCTAAATTTCACTTATGCAAACGCAATGAATGTTGTTTTTGTCGGGATTATGAGTCCCATTTTACAATGCATTAAGAAATGATGCATGCTGACATGAGTAGAAAACGTACCTGGAATCACTTACCTGACATGAATGATAGCGCGATTCGAGACACAACTTTAACTTGTATGTTGTTTTGGCAAATGTATGGGCTTCAGTCCCATAGGTGTTGCCTGATATACATTGATGAACTTCGGTGATCTGCAGTTAAGTCAAAACACACGAAGAAAGCTCGACGTATCCAATCATCATCTGGATTCGTGAGAACAGTTCCGATCTTTACGAACTACCTATATATCCATAGGTGTTTGCAAAGATTTGGCCGCTTCACTTATACCTGCTCATAAGTGAATTGCGGGGAAACTTTTGAAATCAAGAGGATATTCCGACCTTTACATATACCTGCTCATATGCAAAGATTTGGCCGCCTCACTTATACCTGCTCATAAGTGAACTGCGGGGGAACACCTGGGGTTGAGAGAATATTCCGACCTTTACATATACCTGCTCATATGCAAAGATTTGGCCGCTTCACCTATACCTGCTCATAGGTGAGTAGCGGGGGAACATCTGAGATTTGGGAGAATATTCCGATCTTTACATATACCTGCTCATATGCAAAGATTTGGCCGCTTCACCTATACCTGTTCATAGGTGAGTAGCGGGGGAACATCTGAGATAAAGAGAGTATTCCGACCTTTACATATACCTGCTCATATGCAAAGATTTGGCCGCCCTACCTATACCTGCTCATAGGTGAGTAGCGGGGGAATACCTGAAATTTGGAGAGAACATTCCGACCTTTACATATACCTGCTCATATGTAAAGATTTGGCCGTCATGCCTATATCTGCTCATAGTCATGTAACGGGGGAATCTTCTCGAGATTGTATGAAAATCTGTGATTTGATGAACAAAAAGGGCTAGCCCAAGTGTTCAAGAGTTCCTTGACAAAGTACCTGGATATCATCAGAAGTACCTGAAAAGGTTTGATCAATAGACACCTGAACACAATCAAAGGCATCTAGAGATCGCAAAAATAATCAAATGTGGGACCTGACAATTGCTTGAACAGGTTAAGGATACCTAGATAGTCATAGACATCCTAGGGATAGAGATATACTTACCTGGTGATATCTCCAACTCTGAAGGTGTGTCTCCTGTTAGACACGATTTTAAGTAACATGTAATATGCATTCGCACACTGTCAAGAACACATATACACATGCACTATGATTTCAACTGATTTTCATGCACGATGGTTTTGTCAAATCAGCATTACAAACTTCGCTAGGGAAAAATCATGACAAGACAACCCGAACTCACAAGCGGATATCTTGAAAATGTCGAATGAGGGACTTCCGGTCCAAAAGGGCTTTCGCTCACTCTCGTCGAGAAGTGGCTAATTTACAAAAATCACTCTATCTCACCATCATCATGTTGACAAGGGTCTGAGTATTCTCGCAAGCAGTACGACTTTACCAATCTGAGAGGTCTTTATTAGGACCGTAACATGGGCTTGGTCAATGGCTTAGCAAAAGAGACTCTTCGAGTCGAGGCTATTGAAAGAAAATACTCTGCAATTGTCTCCGGGTTTACAAGTCAAGAACCTGCAAAATGAGATAGAAATGGACTTGCTCGCACTTCTTCGAGCTAAGCTTATAAACATCAGAAACTCTACGTTAGTTCAAGTGCCCTAATCTGAAGAGACTTTGTAAGGGATGTAACGCAGACTAGGCTCATAGGTTGAGAAATGAATGGATCATAAGGCTCAAAATGTGTATAATTGGGGTGAGAGTTGGTGATCATCTCGGCATTGTCACCGGTCTTCTTCTTCACCAGGGATTGTCTTCTCCGCAGATGCTCCATTGGCTTCAAGAATTTATCACTTGACTCCTTAAGATTTTGGATACTTTTGTGACTTCGACACACCTCAACACTTTCTAATCCAAAGTCACTTTTTCTCCATTTTTTCATTCTCTTCTTCTTCTTTTCTTTTCTTTTACGGGCATTGGCCTTGCTTTTACCAAGCACACTGCTTTTTCTTGCCCCTTTTTTTTTGACACACACTGTCTACAATGCATATATTGGCCAGTCGCACTTTGGCTTGTTTTGACCGAATGACTAACATTTGGACTCTCAGGATCTTCGTCTTTTATCGGCGCTCCGGATATGCTGCCTGAACAATGATGACTTTTGCCTTGCCCCAGTGTGGGGGATGATCACCAACTGGGTTTAAGAAATGAATTTGCAGGCTCAATTGGGCTTAGTAAAGGATAAAGTGTGTATAGGATAGAGAAAGAAATGCTCTTCGTCATCCTAAGGCACTTGAACTTCACGTGAATTCATCTGAAAAAGCAACACTCGAAGATTGATGCAAGTGAAAGCACGAAAATTTCTACTCATTGTTCACCTTATGATGCTGACTTACCTCCAGTTTGCCCCGATGTGGGGTGGTTCTTGACAGGGGTAATTTGAATGAATTTCTCCAAGTGTTTAGGCTCAAAGTGGCGAAACAATGGATAACCTGTAGTGTTTGGGATAGAGAAATGAACCGCCTCTCGTCATTTCGGTTGCCGTACCTTTTGCGAGATAACCCTTTACCTTGCAGACATGGAATTTTTCCACTCAACTCACTGGGGATTAGTGCATGGGACTGTGTATAGGATATGGCTTGCCTTTCATCATCCCGATGTACCTCATTCAACACATTCAATTCATTCCACATGAATTATCATATTGTCTAAATAGATTCCCCCTTTTGAAATCGATAATGTAGACTAACAAAATGATCAAGCACAATTTTAAGCCAATGCACACATTCCATCTTTAAATTGATTGGAACCATTTATTCATAAATGAAATGTTTGCAATTCAGAATATAAAACTAAACATTTGAAAACTTTCGCCGTAAAAATGTTAGATCTTATCAGGGATAATATATCTTCACAGCATCAGAATTAACAGGAGTGGAGAACTCACGACCGTCCATTTCTGCGAGAATCAGGGCACCTCCGGAAAGCACCTTCTTAACCACATATGGACCGATGTAGTTTGGGGCAAATTTACCCCCAGGAACAGAAAAGACTAGGAGTACTTTCCTTAGAACAAGATCATTTACCTCGAAGTGTCTTGGACGCACTTTTTGGTTGAAAGACTTACCTACTCATGAAGCAATTGGATCGAGCTTTTCGTCTTACTTCAGGGGGATTTGCCTCTCTTCACTTCTTTGGGTTCTCCGGAATCACTCAAGTTGACGGTGATAGTTTGGTCTACCGTTAAGACTTTAGGTCTCTCATGATGCTCTAGATCACGCCGAAGGTCCGAGGAATCTTCGAGTTCATTGGCGTCATCGAGATCAGGTTCGGTGGCACATAATTCATCAGATTGGACCGTTCCCATACCCTCACGTGTCACAAAATTGCCCCTGAAACATAAAGTAGGGAGTTTAGTAGGACAAACAGGGCTAAACAGTGTATTTCTATTGATTTTTTTTATTTTGAAATTCTTTTCGAAAAGGTTTTAACACGAGGAAGCATGAAGAAGCCCAGGCCTCAGAATTCTCCTTGGACTATATTTTATTTTATCGGTTGGATATCATCACCGGACTGGTTTGATGTACCTCAACATGCCCTCAAAAACGAAAATAACTTGTAATTTCATTGATTTATGACCAAATGAATTACATTTATTAGAATGGAAATTGCAACAATCAAATCCTAGAAATGAAAAGTACTAAAAAGAAGCTCCCGAGACGGGGCAAATCCTAGAAAGCAGTAAAAATTCCCGCGTAGGGGAGTGTGCGAAAAAGGTAAATGTGTTACTCTTGCGGGCCAATGCCCATTTCCTCCAACGGTCCTTCTTCGATGGCTCCAACTAAGAAATTATCGAACAGGGCAGTGATTCCTTCCATTGCGTCATCAGAATCTTCTGTCACTAGAGGTGTTGGATCATCCATACCTCCCCATCCATCCGGGACAATGTCACGGGGGTCAACATAGAAGCTCGGGGGTGCCGAGTATTTCACATAATAATCGAACTTGCCGCTTGGTTGCCCCAGAGTGTCGATCACTTCCTTCTCTTCATGCATCATTCTTGCAGGGCCTGGGAATGTGGTGCGGAGGTGTGGAGGCAACCTACCACGCCCACGTTCTTTACCATTCGGCTCTTCTTCGGATCGCAATCTATTTTGACCATTTCTTCGAACTTGACCTCGACCACGTCCACGTCCACGTGCCAGATTATTCGGCTCACTTGACCCCAGGTATCCCAACCCAGTAATGCGGGGCCTCTGAAAGACTTCGACCGGTTGGCGAATACCTTGACCATTCCTACCAAGGCCTTCACCTGGAGTAAAGCCATGGGACACCATTACTCTGCCAACCATGACTGCAGCATTTGACACCTCAGGAATAGGCGGTGATGATCCTCTTGACGCATATATGGTTGATACAAGCTCGAGCGACTGATAGCTCGATTCTATCTTGCAATCCGGCTCAACATAGGGGATAGCCGTTGCGTGGTAGATTGGGTGCTCTTCTTCACCGTGGACTGTGACTAACTTTCTTTCCACAACGAACTTCACTTTCTGATGTAAACTGGATGGCACAGCTCCGGCGGTATGAATCCATGGACGACCCAACAGAAAATTGAATGCAGTAGGAATGTCCATAACTTGAAACAGGACATTGAACATTGTTGGTCCTATTTGTAGGTCAAGGTGTATTTCTCCCATCACTTCTTTCTTCGTTCCGTCAAAGGCTCGTACGGAGGTTCTTGCAGAACTTATCCTAGAAGGATCTATCTTAAGGCGGTGTAAAGTCGCCAAAGGACAGATGTTCAGGGCTGATCCGTTGTCAATGAGTACCCGGGCAACATGTGAGGCCTTGTATTTGACGGAAATATAGAGTGCCTTGGTATGCCCCCTCCCTTCTAGAGGGAACTCTTCATCTGAAAAGGCTATGAGGTCCTTGAGGAGTATAGAGCCTACAAATTCCTCTAGTTTGTCATGATCGATCGTTTCTGGCACATGGACTTCACTTAACACCTTCATTAAGGCCTTTTGATGCTTGACCGATGTCTGGAGTAGCTCAAGCAGAGAGATTTGCGCGGGCAGTTTGCGCAATTGTTCAACTATGTTGTACTCGCTAGCCTTAATCACAGCTAGAAATTCCTTGGCTTCCTCATCAGTAACGGGTTTTGCAGGTTGGGCATTAGTTTGGCCGTAGGAACGCCCAGACCTGGTAACCAAGTCGACATCGAAACTGTAGGACCAAGGGACTGCCTTATTGTCACGGTACTCATACGGCTGAGGTATCTCGATCACTATCCCTTCATCAGCCGTAGGCGTGCTTACTACGATCTCCTCGTTATCAGACGTGTCTTCAAGCGGAGGCATGTCTTCAGGCAGAGAGTCGCCCTTATCGCTCCTGGTGTTCAATGTAGCGAACTCCTCCTCCCAATTAATAACCACTTCGGAGATAGTGGAAATGATGCCAGTGTGGTCAGCGTAAACAATCATCCCAGCTTCTACCATTCTTGAGATTCTTTCTCTCATGAGAGCCAGGGGCAGATCCTCGTTACTCGGGTAACAACCGGCTTTCACTAACTCACCGTAGACGTCAGTAGTGTACACCTTAACATTCTTGATTTGACCAGCGTCGAAGCTAAATATGGCATTCACATTGCCTGCGTGATCAGGGAGTGGGTTGCTCTGAACATTCGGCTTAGCAGGTTGAAATGAGAAAGCCTTCGTGTCTAGGAGGTTTTGGATTCGGTGCCTGAGGGCATAGCAATCATCGGTTGAGTGCCCCAGCTCACCCATGTGATAATCACATTTCTTTGACAGGTCGAAGTTATAGAACCGCTCAGGATTGGGCCGCTTCGGCTCAGTAGTAAGCAAGCCTTTCTTCTGGAGCACCGTCAACACCTGAGACAACGATCCGGGGAGGGGGGTAAATTGCCTCCTGTTGTTCCTCCTCTGGAAAGGTTGACGACCCGAGTTTTGTTGTTGAGCTTCTGCTACTTGGATTGCTGGGGCAGAGTTAGCATTCCGTCGGCTCGGTTGGCTATAAGCCACATTCACTTCAGCTGCCGGTTCTTTCTCTTTTCTCGCACCAAATCTTCTGGTCGAGGAGGATGGCTCGACAAACCATCCATCTTTCAGCCCTATTTCAATTTGTTCGCCCATGGGGATGAGTTGGTTGAAGTTGTCAGTCGGAATGGCAACCATCCGATTACGGTATTCGAACGGGAGAGTTTTCACGAACATCCTCTTTAACTCACTGTCTATGGGTTCTGGGACAACCTGAGCAGCTAAATTCCTCCATCTGATAGCATAGTCTTTGAAGGACTCAGTCTTTTTCATCTGAGCGCGTTCAAGATCATCACGGGTAGGAATGATGTCCGTTATGAATCTGTACTGCTTCAAGAATGCTTCACTGGCTTCTTTCCAAGTTTTGAGGCCATTTATCTTCTTCATGAGATACCAGCTCAAAGCAGGACCCGTCAAACTTGCTTGAAAGGCATGGATCATCAGGAGTTCGTTATCAACGTACGAAGTCATTTGTACGTGATAGAGCTGTAGGTGGGCTTTTGGACATGTGGTGCCATTGTACTTGTCGAAATCCGGCATTTTGAACTTCTTTGGGATTTTGATCTGTGAGTACAGGGACAGATCGATCGAAGGTGAATCCTGCGAACCTTCCAACTGCTTCACTCTTTCTTCAAGTTTATTGACCCGTTCATCAGGTTTGTCCTTGTTGACGATGATCTGGACGGGGTCATCTTCTAAATCAGGAATATCGTCATCCCCGTCAATATCGACATTTTTTCTGATTTTCTGCTTTGGGACTGATGCTTCGAGGGCTGCCGAAACAGGATCCGACCGGAGAGCTTTGATCTCAGCGGACATTTGTTGCATCGCGATGACAAGTTGCTTGATCTGGTCTTCCACACCAATAACACGCTCTTGCAAGTCGGTTTGATCGGCCATTCTGGCTCTCGACCGTGTACGAATGGGCGATCGTGATCGGTCCGTAGCTACCTAATGTAAAAGAAATGAACCAAATAAGCACATGATCAAGACAAGATTGGTCCATGACACGCTTCTAGTCTTTTTTTGTTTATTCATGACAATATTCGTATATAGACGAGACTTTATGAAAAGTGATCTAGGAAAAGAAATATAAATGACGCCCTAGACACAACCTAGGAAATGGAAACACCAAAATCCCTAATCATAAAATTATGAAAAACAAAAAGTGAGACTCCCTAGAAACTATGGACTGAAAACAAATTCTCTAAAACCCCTTTTTTGTAAAAGAAAGATGACGGCAAACTTTGTAGGAAAATAATTACCTATGACACATCTAGGAAAATAAAGACATAGATTGAAAATAAATTCTCGAAAAGAGCTTTCTTTCTTTCTTTCTTTTTTTTAAAAAGGACTCAATGATTATTACTTTCAAATTTAAAACCAACCTAGACCTATCATGGACCGACCAAGGAAAAAGACGAAATATAAATAAATTGCGAGATAAGGTTCAGAAATCTTACTTCACCGGGTAGAATAATGGCAATCACATAGACATGCGCATGAAACGTGAGGTTCGATTTCTACCTAGACTCTGGCTTGCAAAATGGAGACACGAGGATTACCGAGCTAAACCAGTCATGGTGGTGGTTAGGCTGGGATTCCCCTGACTCCGGCTTAGTCAAAGAGCCGACCCGGGTTGCAAAGGGTGCAACCGTGGTAGGTATTCAATGACACCATGAAAGAACTTTCGGGACCAAGAAAGGCGACCCATACCATACGGGTGTGGTCGGGGTGTCCGTTTTCTCAGTACCATCCTAAACCTGTGCCGCCCAGGTCCGGCAGCGGGTAGTGTGTGCGGTGTAGTGTAAATGCAAGGCATGCACAGCAGGTTATATCATACAGCGCTTCGTGCATAAAATAAACCATACATCCAACACCTCCCTGCAAAACAAGGGTTAACAATCACGCCTCCCCTTATACCTCCCATACTGCAAAAACATTTAACACCTAAAATGTTAGGGACGTACCTGGGATCCTCGCTGCCAAGCAAAAAATATTTTTTGAAAAGAAAAACTGGCCTAAGTCCACTAAGAGTTTTAACTCAATTCCCCAGTGGAGTCGCCAAGCTGTCGCGACCTAAAAATTCCTTCCTCTCAGGCTAATGGATTATTAGGATTAAACCTAACTCGAGCCCTCCCAAGCCCTACCAATTCGCAACTTAGGTTTATGTTTTTAACATGCAAATGTTTTCATACTTGGAGTCGCCACTAATCAATTTGTGGTAGGTCGATTAGAAACCTAAATAAAACATAGGGAGATATGTTTTATTCCTACGAACCAGAGATTCTAAGCCCGGGGACTTGATTACGCTAGATCTAGTCTAACGCCCTTTCGGTACCTTTTCTTTTCAAAAAAATATTTTGGCAAGCAATTTGGATCCATTTTAACTTAGTCACTAACATGTGAGGTGTTCATGCGGGTGCGCAAACCACCAAAGTAACACCCAATAATCAAAACATTAAATAAATTGCAAGATTGGGAGAATTACTTACCTCGAGGCAACGTAAGCATCTGCATGGTTAGCTAGAAAATCACATCAACCATCCTAATATGATTTCTAATTAACAAGCAGTTCACCCAGTATTTTTGGATTTTCGCTTATTTAAATGAAAGCTAACCTATATGCAATGACGTGCAAAAATGACATGCGAATAATGCAACCTAACATGCAAACTATATGTCATGCGACGACGTGACTTAATTCTGATGACGGGCAAACGATTTATTTTTTGTGTTTTCTAATGAAATTCGGAATGAAAATATGCCTAAATTAACATGCAACCTATGATGACTTAACATATCCTAACATGACTTATTTTTGGGATTTTTGTTAAAATTCGAAATAATAAATTAATTAAATTAAGAATGCAATCTATCCTAATCTACCATAAAACAATTCATTCTTTTTTGGGATTTTCATGAAAATTCGGAATAAAAATTAACCTAAATAATCTATTAAGATTAGAAAATTACTTAATTTAAACCAGGAAATAGATTATCTCAAATCCTAATTTAAATTAAATAATTACTCTATCGTCTAGATATATTTAGGATTCCTAAACATGCAAAGTTCAAATTCAAATCCTAACTGATATTTTTTGAATTTTCTTTTTTATTTGAAAAGGAAAGATAATTTAAACAGAGATAGCATCCACATTTAAAACAACCATGCAATCCACAAGATTCGTTTCAAATTCAGATTAGGCACAAAAATCGAGCTATCAGTCATATCTATAGGGTTATAAATATTGACGGAAAGTCGATCGTTCAAATTTGGAAAGCAGATAAAAATCATTATCGTATCCAAGGGATTATGGATAGGATAATGATTTTCCGTATCGTCGCGTATCGTACCTTAGGGATAAGGTAGGATAGTCGTCTAGATACGTTGCTAAATTAGGAAAGTTTCCTAATTTTGAATATTTTAAAAATATTGCAGATATCAGATAATTATCCCAACATATCTAATATTCTACACGATATTCACGCAATATTCAAAAGCACAAATTAGTAAATTAAATATTCTGAAAAATATCAGATATTATCTAATTACCTAATTTGCAGATAATTCCCAAATTCGAACTTGCGGATCGGGATGAACGGCGAGCGGTGGGCCGGCGGCGCGGTGTCGGGATGACGGCGGGGCAACGGCGACGGAACAGCAAGGCAGCGACGACGGGCGCGGGAGGCAGCGCCGTCGTCGGGAGGCAGCGGCGCTCGGCAGCGGGCGCGGCGGCGGGCGCGGGCGCGGGCGCGGGAGCGGGCGCGGCAGCGGGCGCGGGAGCGGGCGCGGCAGCGGGCGCGGCAGCGGGCGCGGCAGCGGGCGCGGGCGCGGCAGCGGGCGCGTCGCGCGAGGTCTTCCTCCTCTCTCTCTCTTTCTCACTCTCACACTCTAAAAATTTTCTGATCTGAAAATTGTGTCTCCCCCATCTAAAATTCTGACCTAATGGAGTATATATAATATTAATCTAGGTCAATTAGATGGGCTTTCTAGTCTTAATGGGCTTAGGCTTGGGCTTTAATTTAAATGGGCTGAATTAATTAATGATAATGAGCTGAATTAAGTTCAAATTAAAACGACCAAGCCCGTTTGACTTGTAATTCCCGGCCCGTGCATTTTAAGCGAGCCGAGTCCCATTCGATGAAATTTAAGCTCGTTCGTCACCGCCAGTCCGATGCAGAATGCAATGAATTTAAACTATATGTTATGCAATTTAAATATTTTTTGTTTAGGGGTTAAAAATTTAATCCCTAATTTTCTATGCAAATTACACTAAATGGTTGCTAAAATTTAGGTGTCAACATCCTCGTTTCGGCAAATCACTTAAGCCTGATACATTTTCGGTGCCATGGAGCTAGACCAGCGAGGTATTACGCTTTCTTCAAAGGATGGCCGTTTCTAAGCCCACCTCTTGATTGTCATTGCTTGATCACTTCCTTTTCCATTATGTTAGGGACCTTAGTGTATGATCTAGGCTGTGTCCCTCTCAACTTTGGATCTTAGCACCCAAAATGTTTGTCTGTACAGACGATCTAGGCTTGTATTCAGAGTTTCCCTGGTGTTGGTAAGGCGAAATGGGCCACCTTAGCCTAGTGAGTGCTCTACCTTGGGCCATCAACATCATATGCTCTACTAAAATATATTTTGCCGAAAACCATATATAGTTGATATTGGTTGCCCTTTCATCCCTAGCCACAGGTCATCCTCGTAATTGCCATATATGTGGGTTCGGTCCTCCAAAGCTTGTTAGAGCCCTCTTCAACCTGCTCATGACTAGATTGATCGACTTTGGATCAAATAGGAAGAACTAGAAGATCCACCATTGAAAGTGCCTACACCCAATGGCTTAAGCCGAGGTTCCCAGTTCCTTGTTGACCCGCCATGCAAAAGGTACGCTGTTAGAGTGAGTGCGCTTTAGTAATAGAATTTAGTAAAGGTTCTAAGCTCTGCTTCTTTGACTGATAGTTTGAATCGGATCTCTGGTTCTCTATTGCACTCCGTAAATAGGGTTCTTTTCACCTTTTCCTTCCGGTACTCGTACTCCATTGATCATTGAGGATTACTAAGGCTTTGAGGGTGGTCCCCTTTCTCGCATAAAAGCAATTAGAATTTAAACGTGTGTCATGAAATTTGATCGCCCTTTCTCGGCATGTTTCCCCAAAATGAGAAATGCACCTGTGCGGATAGAGATGAATAGAGGCATCAATCAACTGGACTCTGGTCGGGGAACTTCCACAGCTAATTTCTATGGTCGAAGCTTAACTACAGCACGTGTACGTTTGATATTAATATATTCGGTGAAAAACCAATCCGTGAGACATTGAAGTTTTGTCGTAGCAAAAACATAATCTATTTGACTTTGTTTATTGTCCTTAGGTCTGCCACTGGAATAGCACTGACGGCATTTGGTTGTGGGTTCTTCCTATGAAGAGAAGACAGATTCAATACTGGTCATCAGAATGGTTAAAAGCGAGAGACTCAATGATTAGAATCGTATACGACCCTACGAAAAATTTGTAAAATTACCTAGATAGTACAAGGATAGAATAATGCATGTGAAGGAAATTGGTTGGTCTCCTTTTGAGAACGGCCCCAAATAATTTGGAGGGCACAGTCGATGATGGCATAAGGACCTGTCCGGATGGGCGATGGATGGTACCATCACTCATTGCTCACCATACAAGTCCCTTCACCACCTCCACGCCAAGCCAAACACATCCCAATCTCCAAAACTTTTGGTTCCTCCTGATTCTTGTTCTTGCATCACATGTCTCAAGAGAGATAATAGTAAAACCAAACGAAGCGCTTGATTCTGGAAAGTGATCGTTTTTCTTATACTCATTTGCATCAGTCATAGGTTGTTTCAGTTGTTGATTCTCGGTCACGCTTCTTTTTCCATTTTCTTGCATGTGCGTCACTGGTTCGATCATGGAGGCACAAACTGTCTGCTCTCTACGTATCATACCTCCTTCTCATCGTGTGACTTGGTGTCGCCCCAAGCTTCTCTCACCCACCAACAATGTGTTCTCGGGTGTATCTTTGATCTCTATGCTAAATTTGAGGTAATTTTCACCGGCTATATGTAGGGCCATGGAAAAATCTGACGAGGTAGCTGAGGATTTTCTTAACTTCACTTTATAGTTCCCTGTATGAAGTTGACATATTTTAATGCTTGAGAGATAATTTTACCGTTCTGTTAATGATGTTTCTCAAGTCCTAAGATAATTTTCCAGCTGAATGATGGGATTGAGAGTATGACTTGTACGTACCATACAATTTTCTTGATGATAGTGCAAGCGCGGATTTAAGGTGCTTTCTTCAGTAAATTTAGAGTATATGCATATGTCTAGTGCTGGAAGATGTAATCTTGCAAAAAGAGATCATGGTTGAGGAGTTATGGTCTTGAGTTTTTGGATGTTATGGAGCAAATGGTGATTTGTAGAATCCAATGGTACATGCAGAGTTTGGGCAAAGGTTTTTTCCATTGATGAAACAATTTACAATATATATACATAGGATTTAGGGCTAAAACAATACAATGACAATTATGCTCTTTAGTATAAACCTAATCTACCAATACTTCCTCTCATGTTGGTGAATATAATCATGTCAACAATTTGTTCTTAAAAGTACAAAATAAATCACTTGTGACCGGTTTCGTGAGCAAGTCTGCGAGTTGGGAGTGACTGGGAATATGAAGAGTGCGCAAAGTGCCATCTTGAATTTTTTCACAAACCAAGTGACAATCAATCTTGATGCGTTTGTGGAAGATGGGATTAGTGGCAATGTGGATGGTCTCTTTATTATCGCAAAAAAGGTCAGCAGTGATAGTGTTGACGTGGAGATCCGAGAGAAGCATGCGAAACCATGTGATTTCGCAAGCGATAGACGCCATAGCACGGTATTCAGCTTCTGCTGAGAAATGGGCAACAATGGTTTGTTTCTTGGAATGCCATGAGATGGGATAAGAACCAAGAAACATGCAGTAGCTAGAAACATATCGTCGGGATGTAGAATGGGATGCCTAATCAAAATCTATATAACCATTAAGTTGGAGAGTAGAATCGGATGGGAAAACAGACCAGTGCCGAGATCATGCTTGAGATACTGCACAATGCGAAGTGTGGCATTCCAATGGTCTTCATTAGGAGAGTGTATAAATTGACTAAGATGTTGCACTGCAAAGAGTAAATCTGGACGAGTTATTATAATATATAATAATCTATTAATAAGTCGTTGATATGAATTTGGATCCTTGAGAGTTGGGGAGGAATCCAAAAATTGTATATTGGGCTCCATCGGAGTATCAACAGGACATCCTCCAAGAAGACCAATGTCAGACAAAATATCAAGAGTGTATTTCCTTTGTGACAAGAAAATTCTAGACTTGGAATGAGAAACTTCAATGCCAAAGAAGTATTTGAGAGTACCCAAGTCCTTAATGCGAAATTGTGTGTTAAGGAATTGTTTGAGAAGTTGAATCATAACTTCATCATCACCTATAATGACCAAATCATCAACATAAACAAGGACAATGGCCAAAAGAGAGCCACGGACCAATGTAAAAAGTGAATAGTCCACCTTGGACTATTGAAAACCAACATCAAGCAGTGCATAAGAGAATTTAGCAAACCATTACCTTGATGTTTGTTTAAGGTCATAGAGTGATTTCTTAAGCCGACAGACTAAATTCTCCCTCTTAGTATGAAAACTCGGTGGAAACCTCATGTAGACCTCTTCGTTAAGATCACTGTGCAGAAAAGCGTTATTCACATCTAATTGGTAGAGAGGCCAATGATGAATCGAAGCAATAGCTAATAAAGTACGAACGGTTACCATTTTAGCAACAGCCGCAAAGTTGTCATTGTAATCAATCCCCTCTGTTTGAGTGTAACCCTTTGCAATGAGACGAGCTTTGTAGCGCTCAATGATGCCATCAGAATTGTATTTGATTCGGTAAACTCATTTACATCCAATGGGGTGTTTGTCAGGAGGAAGAGGAACAATTTCCCAAGTGTCATTCTGTTCAAGGGCCTGTATCTCATAAGACATCGCCTCCCGCCACTTGGGAGATTGACATGCAGCGTTATAAGTTTCAGGTTCCTGGTTTAAGGATATGGAGGCTAAAAAAACGTAGTGAGTGGGTAAAAAAACGATAGTACGATAAATAGTTAAATAAGGGATAAGGAGTACTTGATTTAGTTACCTTAGAGTCTGAAGAGGATTGATCGAAGGCGACAATAGCGCAGTGATAGTCTCGAAGATATCTGGGGTGGACAACGTGGCTGAGATGGTAGAGGCATGACTTCGTGTTCAATGGGTGTTGGTGCGGTCGTGGGTGCAGGAGGTTGAGGAGGTGAGGTCGGTGCAAGTACCGGGGTGGAGAGAGGAGGGTAGGTTTTACCAAGATTGAGTATGGTTCATGAAATTACTGGAGTCTGTTCGGTTGTGGTATGTTCGATTGTTTGATGGAGAGGAAAATCTTTTTCATAGAAAACAACGTCGTGACTAGTAAAAGTTGTTTGGTCTTGAAGATCATAGAGACGGTAACCTCTGTGGTTTGTGTTATAAACAATTAGAACACTTCGGCGAGATTGGGGGCCAAGTATATCGAAGTCAAGATGGCCGGTAGAAGCATAACATAATGAGCCAAAGACACGAAGATGAGAATAGGAAGGTGATTTGCCATAAAGAATGTCATATGGGGTTTTATTGTGTAGGAGTGGACTATATAGTCTATTAATGAGATGAGTAATAGTTAAGACACAATGTGACATCCCCGATTTTGGGCCTAGGAAGCCGATGGCTGGTAATAAGTGGATTAGCGGGTAAGTCGAGTCGAGGGTCGGTATTGCAATGGACAGTATGATCGGAACGAGTGTACTGAGGGTTGGTCGTGGTTCGATCGAAAGATTATCCATGAGTTGGCCTCGGGATTGACAGTAGAATGACCCCTGACTATGCAAATGATTAGAGTGATATGACCATAGGGCGATCCTTCGACCATAAGGGCCGTTAGTGGAGTGGTCCGGGATAACTGTGGATCAGTCCGATATTGGCATGTATCAATCGCGAGTGATACTGTACGGCCATGCATTAGTCCCGGGTGACCACGAGTTAATTTCGGGATATCGGATTTCCACGAGGTTACATGATAACTGAGGGTCGACCATAGATCGTTGATACTCGAACGTGGCCCGATCACGAATCGGCTACGGATCGTGGTGCCAAGTCGGGAAGGCCATGGACGAGATGTGTACCAGGTCATGTGCCTAATGGCTTAGTCTTGACTCGGCCAAAATTGATGGTCGTGACGGCCAAGGCCATGTATCGGTCATGACCGGCCATTGTGCCCGTCAGCCAGGCCACGGACCGACTACGTGCCCGATCGTGCGCCGGCCATTGTGCCCGACCCTCGTGCCACAAGTCGTGCCCGTAAGATCCGGTCCCGATCTTGTCTCGTGTTCAAGAAATGTGGCCATGAGTCGTGCGTCGTGTCATTCCTGGGCCGATGTGCGTGTTTGGCCGTGAACCGACCTTTCGCCCGTATGACCCGGCACGGTGCCCATGCGGCCGGCCAAGCACTAGGCACGTCGCCCGTGCCGCCCGGCGAGCCGCTCGGCACGTCGCCCGTGCAGCCCGGCGCAGCGCCCGTTCGGCCCGGCCATGCGCCCGTTCGGCCCGGCCATGCGCCTGTACCGTCGGCCACTTGCCCGGCCATTGGCCCGGTCAGGCCGGCCAATTTGCCCAATGGCCTGGCCGTGTGCCCAGTCCATCCGAAAAGGCCAATTTGGGTGATTTTGGCTTGGATTGTTGTAGGGCCAAGTTTGGGCAATTGTGAAGGCCTTTTTACACTAAATTCCATTTTAAAAGGGTATTATTGGAATTATTTTATGAGAAAACTCTCGGGAAAAGTTTGGGAATTATTATGATGCGGGGTTCGTTTTGGACGTTACGTGCGTATTTTCGCGAGACCCGTTTGATCCGAGCAAATTGGGATGGAAATCAGCCAAATTGAGAAAACCCTAGAAAGTTTGACCAAGTCAAACCTTATCCATATCATCATTACCCTCGTTTATTCCTTGGCATAGTTTTCAAACTAGCCATTATGATCCATTATGAAGTCTTGGCCATCAAGTATTGACCAAGAGAAAGCAAGGAAGCCACGGCAAGAGGGGGGAGAGAGAGAGAGAGGGTCACGACCAAGCTTGAAGAGAGAGAGAAATAAATAATAAGCCATCTTCATCATGATTTTTGACTTAGGCTATTAATGCTTGGATGACGTGTGCGCTTACCTCATCTCCCAAGTGACACGCGCGCTTACCTCATCCAAACCCTAGCCTTACTCCTCTATAAATAGGCATGTGAGATTTTACTACCGGGAAATGACGTTAAAATACGTTGTATCACGAGCTTTCCCCGTTCTCGGTTCTTGGTGTTTCGATGTTGTGTTCTCTATAACAAGTTTGCCTTGTTTCGTGTTTTTGCATGTTATCTAACACGAATTACAAATCGAGGCGCAACACATAAGGTAAACCGTGACTTAGCCATGCCTGGAATCCTTGTTTTATGCTTACTATGCACGTCGTTATTTGATCGGCCACGGAGGCCGGTATGGTAATAATGTTTCGTGTAATGACGATTGATATGTCCTCGCCTATTAGTAAAATTTTACTTGCTGAGTCTCCTCGACTCACTTCCCGTTGTTTCCTCTTTTTCAGGTCCGTAGGAATGACATCACCCCTGACCCTATTTAGCAATCCGGTCGAAATGAGAGCCGAGCTCTTGACGGTGATCGATACCCGTGAGAACCGTGTCTACCGCAGGATTACATCCTACGTGATGGTTGACGAAGGTTGGGTAGACCTTGTCCCGCACCCGTACGTGGCTTGGTATCGCCTAGCCGACGGGGACTGGGTCGGGCCCCTTCGTGGATTTAGCGGTCCTTTTGATGGCATGGGCGGGTCGGCTCCGAGATTTGCCATGGGCAGGGCATGAGGACGGCCGTGCGGACGAGGGCGGGGAGGAGCGAGCGAGGACGAGGAGATAGTAGCCGTAGAGAAGCTAAGGACCCAAGCCAAAATTTTATTGTGTATATGGCTTGTTTTTCGGAAGTGCCTTTGAAATAGGCATGTGAAAATTATTGTTTAAGGCTTGTTTGCCCGAGGTAGGGCATGTAAATAAGCACGAGTCTATCATGTAAATACAACGTGCACCGTTTGCCTTTATTGCTTGGTTTTGTCTCGTTGAATTGCTTCCGCATGCTTTTCATATTTAAAATCAACGAGACGTTCTAATAATGGTTTACGCTTCACGGGCTCGTTCCGATCATGGTCGGTCAATAAGTATCGGCCGTGAGTGGTTCGAGACGTGACACACAATCACCCCAAAAATGAAAAGGCATGCCATAATGAAAACGCTACGCACGAGCAACATTGAACAGGTGACGATGCTTGCGCTCAACAACTCCATTTTGTTGAAGAGTGTGAATGCAACTGCGCTGGTGGTGAACACCATGGTCGTGAAAAAACTTTGGTTTGAAATTGAGTCTCAACAAAAGCAAAGAAGCAAATCAGAGAATCAATTGCATTGGACTTAAAAGTAAGCAAAAAAATCCAAGCATAGCGTAGATAGTCATCAATAATAGATAAAAAAATAACAATATGTCTGATGTGTAAAATGAGAATAAGGTCCCCAAATATCAACACGAATAAGCTCAAAGGGACGTAAAGTAGTAATAGTACTAGGCGCAAAAGATAGACGCGTTTGCTTGGATAAATGATAAGCATCACATGGACTCAATTGTTTTGCTAGATTAAAACATAAAGTATGTTGCAAAGTAGATAAAACTGACTCATATGGATGTCTTAAGCGGGTGCGCCAAAGATGAGCTGAAGAGGTTGCTGTAGAGAGGACGGCGGGTCCGGTAGGAATCTCCAGGTAATAGAGACCATCACGCTCATGGCCCCGACCAATGATCTTCTTTGTCAAGAGGTCCTGAAAAAGACAGTGATTAGGAAAAAAAGGTGATTGAGCAATTTAAAGTTTGAGTGAGCTTGGAGATTGATAATAAGTTGTATTTGAAAGAGGGAGCGCAAAGGACATTATCAAGGGAGATAGTTGGGGTAAGAGAGGCTGAACTGTGTGATGTCATGAGGACACAAACACCATTTGGAATCCCAATGGTGGGATGTGGAGAGGGATAGTGAGTTGGGTTTGTCAGGTGACTGGGTTCAAATGTGATGTGGTTGGTGGCACCAGTGTCAATAACTCAAATATCAGAATTCAATGAATTTGAAGATAAGTCGAGAAAATTACGTGAGAGGTTGGCTTTTGGGATGTTTACCTCTTACAGCAAGCGCATTAGTTGCTTATATTGATCATTTGTGAATGGAGGAGGTCTCGCATTGGAAGTATGGCTGGACTTGTTGTCCGTGGGTCGGGAGGAGGTAGATGGCTATCCACGGCGCTGCTTGTGGTTGGGAGGGAAGCCATAAAGTCGAAAACACATCCCGTGTATGTCCCGAGATGCCACAATGGGCGCATCTTTCCCAACCGTGGGACATGTTCATCCGTTTAGCTAGGTTGGCGAGGGAATGCCAAGAGAGCCAAGCTGTCCATGGGATGAGGAATTCACGTATGGCCGTGGTGTATGGTTGCCGTGAGTGCTAAGCAAAGTGTTGGTCTGGTCGGACGGTGGGCGATCCAATTGGATATGGCGGTGTGATTCATCATGAAGAACTAGTGCATATGCACGTGCAACACTAGGTAACAGATCCATTAGTAAAATCTGACCGATAACATTAGCGTACCTCAGATTGAGACCCATGAAAAATTGAAACAATCGCCGATTCTCTTGTTGTTTGGTGATGATAGAATGAGCTGAACAAGAGCATTGCGGTAACGGATCCAAATTATTCAATTCATCTCAGCAATTTCGTAAGTTATTATAGTACTTGGTCATGGCATCGTCATGTTGAGCAAGGGTGCATATCTTTTGCTCAAGATGAAAACGCCTAGGACCATTCGATGGCGAAAAACGTTCATGAAGATCGGTTTAGACATCCGTAATTGACTCTGTGTAGAGAACCGTTGGCACCAAATCTGGATGGATGAAATTAAGAATCCAGGATAGAATCATATTGTTAACACGAATCTATGACGCATAGGTAGGATTGATTGCGGCTGATTTTTTTAATTTCTCTAGTAACAAACACCATATTGTTCTTGGTGGAAAGGGCAATCTCCATGGTTTGAGGCCAATTGTTGTAATTATCACCCGTAAGGACCATGTCGATGAGATTAGATCCAGGGTTATCAGAAGGATGCATAAAATAAGGGTTGTTCGGCTGCTCATGTGCGGGAGCAATGACTGAAGAGGCTTGAGAATCATTTACCATGGTGACTTGCGGTGACCGGTGAGGAGGAACGTCAGGACCAAGGTAGTAACGATGGTGACTCAGCGAGGATGCAGCAAATTGCAAACAGGTTCGCAGCAAGCGAGGTGGATGCACGACGTTGGACGAGCTAGCAGTAGGCACGGTGACTAGTGAGGGGCGATGGCGGCAGCGACGGCGTGTAGAAGGACGGGAGCCAGATAACAACACCAGCAAATAAGGTCTCGAGAATTTTGATGAGAAAGCAAAACTGGATCGCCGAACGGAAGTAGCGACAACACCAAGAAATCAAACCACGTCGGCAAATTAATTTGACCGAATCAGAGGAGGACCAGATATTGCTTAAGGGACGTGAGGGATGAGCTTCGAGGATCACCGCTCTGATACCATGTAGAGTTTGGGCAAACGTTTTTTTCATTGATGAAACAATTTACAATATATATACATAGGGTTTAGGGCTAAAACAATACAATGACAATTATGCCCTTTAGTATAAACCTAATCTACCAATAATACAAGAGAATCCTCGTAGTTGACCCATTAAGGGAAAAAAAGACTTCGCCTCTTGCTTGCTATTTGTATTTGTTGGGGTTTTAGAATCCAAAACCCATAGAATTGAATGAAAAGTATGTGGATGAAAGTGTCTCACGTTGAATAGAAGAGAGATGGGAGATAGGTTCAAATAGTTGAGCCTCATAAATGGGTTTGGGCCCTAAGGGGTACCCCACTTTTGTGGAAGGGAGAGGACCTACGCCAAGCTAGATCGGTTCCCCCCCGCGCGCGCCGCCGCCGCCGTCCATCCGGCCGGCTCGGTTCGGTTCCACTCTCTATCGGTTTTTATTTTTTCCGAACAAACACGATGTTTAGAATTTATTTATTTATTTTTTTGACAAACAAACATGTCTGTTCGTGCCCTTCGCGGCTGTTCACGAACTGAACCGGTTCAAGTGAACCTTCGTTGCTATTCACGAACCCTCGTAACTCTTTCATTTTCGCCACTAAAATATGACCGAACAGTTAGTTCGGAAATGTGACACTTCGTGACATCGGCATTCCCGCGAGACATTTTCCCGACGCACTCTACGCATATTCACTTAATCATTGTCATTTTGTGTGATTATTTTGCAAAATTGCATTCGAAGGAGTCCTCCGAATACGTACCGCTTCGAAGGAACGAAATCCGTTCTATCTTGGGAGACGATTGTCCAATATCCTCGGGTATTGATTGAGGGGCCAAATTCATCTTAAGGACGCGACGTTATTTCGTTGGGCTCGGATCAATATTTTGCTTATTTGGTTGTACTGCTTTCAAGTTAGTTTTCCTGACGTTTGATTTCAATTCTAGTATACAAACTTACCCGACAACAATCTTAAGACGAATTTCTTTCGGTTCTGTTCGTATATTCTTATGCGTTGTTCATTGAGTTTTTTTGTCGAATATCTAGATTGGCCTTCCTTTAAGTCGAATTTTTGTATAGTTCGTATGTTCCTTGTCATAGTCATATAGGAATACGATTCTGTTCGTACGTTTTGTTCGTACATTATGTTCACACATTCTGTTCATACATTCTATTCTTGTTACAACTTTTCAATTCTGTTCGTGAACAAATTTTTCGTTTCTGTTCGTATTGAAATTTTCAATTCTGTTCATGAGCAAACGATTCTGTTCGTAGTCATATATTTCCGATTCTGGTCGTGAATATGTTCTGTTTTTATATTTCAGAAATGGCTTCGACTTCGACTCCGGTCAACCCTATTCTGAATCACGGAGAAAAGCCAGAAAAGTTCGATGGTATGGACTTCAAGAAATGGCAACAAAAGATGTTGTTCTATCTCACGACCTTGAACTTGGCTAGATTCCTCAATGAGGATGGTCCTAAATTGGACGTTGGAGAGACAAATAAAGAAAAAGTTGCTGCTGTAGATGCATGGAATCATTTTGACTTCCTGTGTCGCAACTATGTCTTCAACGATCTGGGCAATACTCTCTATAACGTCTATAGTCCGCTAAAAACGGCTAAGGAGTTATGGGATAGTTTGGACAAGAAATACAAAACCGAAGATGTCGGATTGAAGAAATTCATTGTCGGTAAATTTCTGGACTTCAAGATGATTGACTCAAAGACTGTCTTAAGTTAGGTTCAAGAGCTTCAAGTGATTATTCATGATATTCATGCTGAAGGAATGACTCTAAGTGAGTCATTTCAAGTGGCTACCTTCATTGAAAAACTGCCACCATCCTGGAGAGATTTCAAAAATTATCTCAAACACAAGAGAAAGAAGTTGTCGCTTGAAGACTTGATTGTTCGGTTGAGGGTAGAGGAAGATAATAGGAATTCCGAGAAGAAAGTTGGCAGTAATCTGGCGGTCTCAAAAGTCAATGTTGTTGAAGAAGGATCAAAACCCAACAAGAAGAGGAAAAACTATGGACAGGGATCCACCCAAGACTTGAAAAAAATTCATTGGCAAATGCTACAATTGTGGAAAGTCTGGACATCGTGCCAAAGACTATAGAGCCAAGAAAAGGAAGGTGACTCAGGCGAATGTGGTGGAACAGATTTTCAATGGTGTTAATGATATCAATCTTACTGCTATGATATCCGAGTGCAACATGGTGGGAAACTCCAAAGAATGGTGGATTGATACCGGAGCAACTCGTCATATTTGCGCCAATAAATCAATGTTCTCATCTTACATGCCTATGAAAGGTGATGAAAAACTCTACATGGGTAATGCATCAACCTCTAAGGTTGAAGGTGTTGGAAAGGTTGCTCTAAAGATGACATCTGGGAAAGTTGTGACACTAAACAATGTATTACATGTGCCAGACATACGCAAGAATTTAGTATCCGGATCTCTTCTTAGCAAGAATGGCTTCAAGTTGGTTTTTGTATCCGATAAGTTTATACTCTCCAAGAATGAGATGTATGTAGGAAAGGGTTACCTTAGTGATGGTCTTTTAAAGTTGAATGTAATGACTGTTGTACCCCGTGATGTTATGAATAAAGTTGTTTATGCTTATGTGCTTGAGTCTCCTAATTTATGGCATGCTAGATTAGGACACGTTAACTATAAGTCGATAAAGAAATTAATGAACATGGGGTTATTGCCAAAATTTGATTGTTCAAATGAGAAATGCCAAGTGTGTGTTGAATCTAAATTTTCTAAGCCTCCTTTTCATTCTGCAAACAATAGAGTCTCAAAATTTTTAAATTTAATACACACAGATATATACGATATGAAATCAATACCGTCAAGAGGTGGTAATAAGTATTTTATTACTTTTATAGATGACTATTCGAGGTATTGTTATGTTTATTTGCTTAGTAGCAAAGATGAGGCTGTGAATGCTTTTAGAACTTATAAGTCCGAAGTTGAAACTCAGTTGAATAAGAAAATTAAGATAATAAGGAGTGGCAGATGAGGTGAATATGATGAGGAAATTTGTACTGACTTTGGTATCGTTCACCAAATGACTGCTCCTTATACACCACAATTTAATGAAGTGGCGGAAAAGAAAAACCGGTCTTTAAAGGAAACAATGAATGCATTGTTGAATAGTTCAGGTTTACCACAGAATTTGTGAAGGGAAGTTATTTTGACGGCGAATTTTATTTTAAATAGAGTATCCCATAGAAAGATACAACGAACTCCCTATGAGAAATGAAAAGGCAGAATGCCTAACTTGAATTATCTTAAAGTGTGGGGGTGTTTGGCTAAAGTTGCGGTTCCTAAGCCTAAAAAGGTTAAGATAGGACCAAAGACGGTTGATTGTGTTTTTATCGGATATGCTCAGAATAGCAATGTATATCGTTTTCTTGTTCACAAGTCAAAGATCCCAGATATATATGTTAATACGATCATTGAATCAAGGGACGCTTCGTTCTTTGAAAATATATTTTCGTATAATATAGTATATGAGCCAATTGATAATAATAAGAGGTCTTGAGATACTATATCTAGAAGTGATCCAATGGAGGATGAACCTAGACGTAGTAAAAGACAAAGGACTTCCACGTCTTTTGGACCTGATTTCTTAACGTATTTGTTAGAGAATGAGTCTCGGATATTCAAAGAAGCTGTGACTTCGTCAGAAGCCTCGTTCTGGAAAGAAGCTATCAATAGTGAAGTTGAATCCATCTTGTCAAATCATATATGAAAATTGGTTGACCTTCCTTCTGATAATAAACCACTACAATGTAAGTGGATTTTCAAGAGGAAAATGAAAGCGGATGGTACTATTGATAAATATAAGGCCAGGCTTGTAGTAAAAGGATACAGGCAATGAGAAGGTCTTGATTATTTTGATACTTATTCACCTGTTACTATAATTATATCTATAAGGATGCTAATTGCCATAGCAGCGGTGTATATGTTTGAAATTCATCAAATGGATGTTAAAACGGCATTCTTAAACGGGGATTTGGAAGAAGAAATATGTTTGGAACAACCCGAAGGGTTCATTATTCTAGGACAAGAGAAGAAAGTATGTCGGCTTATCAAGTCACTTTATGGATTGAAACAAGTACCAAAATAATGACATACTAAATTCGACCAAGTCATGTTGTCGAATGGTTTTAAGATTAAGAAGTGTGATAAATGTATATATGTTACGAATACTCACAATGATTTTGCCATTTTGTGCTTATATGTAGACGACATGCTTATAATGGGCAGTGATAGTGAGGTTGTTAAGGCGACCAAACGCATGCTCACAAGTAAATTTGATATGAAAGATATGAGAATTGCAGATGTTATTTTAGGAGTTAAAATCCATAAAACATACGGAGGATTAGCTCTATCACAATCCCATTATATTGAGACGATTTTTGAAAAATGCAAAAATCTAGATATTGTACCAGTAAAGACTCCGATAGATGTTAATTTACTTCTTTCAAAAAATACTGATGAAAGTAAGGCTCAAAATGAGTATGCTAGTATACTAGACAGTCTAATATATGTCATGAACGATACTAGGCCGGACATAGTTTGTGCTGTGAGTAAGTTAAGTCGATTTACAGTTAGTCCAAATGAAAATTATTGGAAAGTTATGAAACGTTTATTGGGCTACTTAAAGCATATTCAAGATTATGCTTTGCATTACACGGAATATCCAACGGTACTTGAAGGATACTGTGATGCAAATTGGATAACCGGCACTAAAGACACAAAATCAACAAGTGGATATGTATTCACACTTGGGGGAGCGGCAGTGTCTTGAAAATCATCCAAACAAACTTGTATTGCTAGATCCACTATGAAATCAGAATTTATTGCTTTGGATAAAGTCGGTGAAGAAGCAGAGTGGCTTCGAAATTTCTTGGAAGATATTCCTAATTGGCCTAAACCGGTGCCCGCTGTATGTATACATTGTGACAGTCAAGCGGCAATAGGAAGGGTAAGGAATGTCATGTATAACGGTAAGTCTCGACACATACGTCGAAGACATGACACAATAAGACAACTTCTTTCTAGTGAAATTATCACCATTGACTATGTAAAGTCAAAAGATAATGTTGTGGATCCATTGACAAAAGGCCTAACTAGAGATATGGTTACGAAAACATCAAGGGGAATGAGTTTAAGGCCTATAAACAAGTCATCATAGCGGAAACCCTACCTAGTTGACTGGAGATCCCAAGATCTAGATTCAAAGGGATAACTAAGTTATGAAGACAGTGTAGAGTACTGTAAAATTTTTTACTCATTCGACAGTACTAATATGTAAAGGTTAAGTAAAAGTTTTTAATGATTCTGAATTGAGTATGTGATATACTATATGTTCAGAAATCACCTATGTGTGAAGTGAGGGCCGCTTCTGTGAGAATTGAAAAGGCCGAATTCTCTAAAACACTCATGAGACCAGACGGTGTTCATGGCCAAAACGAGCACAACAGTGAGAACCAATTTTGTTCGAGAAATAGTTGTGTGATTTCTATTGTCTAGGCTTACACCAAAGGTCGATAGTTCAAAGACATCAAGTATACTGATTGACCGAGTAAGTTCGATAGGTTTCACTAAGAAAAGTTCAAAGTCTAAGACTACTTATCCTGATGCAACGTTTTCTCATGGAATAATCGCACTTTGCATCTCATGCATACACGGAGAGTCATGATATCAGAACTTTTCATTCATGTGGAGGATTGTTGGGATTTTGGAATCCAAGCCCATAGAATTGAATGAAAAGTGTGTGGATGAAAGTGTCCCACATTGAATAGAAGAGAGATGAGAGATGGGTTCAAATAGTTGAGCCTCACAAATGGGTTTGGGCCCCAAGGGGTACCCCACTTTTGTGGAAGGGAGAGGACCTATGCCAAGCTAAGTCGGTTCGCCGCCACCACCGCCGTCCGTCCAGCTCGGTTCGGTTCGGTTCCGAGTCCACTCTCTATCTGTTTTTATTTTCTCCGAACAGACACGATGTTTAGAATTTATTTATTTATTTATTTTTTGACAAACAAACATGTTTGTTCGTGATGTTCGGTTCGCCCGAACGAAAACTGAAGCCCTTCGCTACTGTTCACGAACCGAACCGGTTCAAGTAAACCTTTGCTGCTGTTCACGAACCCTCGTAAATGTGACACTTCGTGACATCAGCATTCCTGCGAGACATTTTCCCGACGCACTCTACGCATATTCACTTAATCATTGTCATTTTGTGCGATTATTTTGCAAAATTGCGCTCGAAGGAATCCTCCGAATACGTACCGCTTCGGAGGAACGAGATCCGTTCTATCCTGGGAGACGATTGTCCAATATCCTCGGGTATTGATTGAGGGGTCAAATTCGTCTTAAGGACACGATGTTATTTCGTTGGGCTCGGATCAACATTCTGCTTATTTGGTTATACTGCTTTCAGGTTAGTTTTCCTAATGTTTGATTTCAATTCTAGTATACGAACTTACCCGACAACAGTATTTGTCTCAAGCTGGATGATTGAAAGTAGGTTTGATGAGATTAAGATGAAGGCTCAATCAAAAAAATTTGATGCAGGGTCTTTGATGTGATGCTGGCCTTTTCCGGAGGGGCCTACGGGCTGCTGCTAAGCGCTGCATCTTTATTTCTGTTTTCTCTTCTATTGGAAACTACTCTTTGCATTCTTTCACACATCGACTAGTTCCTGCAGTTCCAAGCAAATGGTGATCTTTTAGTACTCGCTTGAGATTACTTGAATTGCTTGCTCGCAGGGAAGAGCTGACGGGAGTCACGAAAAAAAGATGCCAATTATACCAGATTCATATCATTTGATGAAATCAATGACAAATTTTGCACTGACTAACTTTCTCCCAATAGGTAATTCTCCTGTATTTGCAGGCATCAGTTCATAATGCACACAGTAAGCTTCTCTAATTTGATCAGTTGCCCTTACACGTTGTCGTGGCTCCAGAGGCTTGTTTATCATCTCATGACCTTTTCAAGCAGCAACTATTAACTTAATTTGGAAGAATATGTGACAAATATTGTAACTAGACCTGTTGAATTTGCAGCTCTGCTCAGTGGAGTAGCTTTGGGATTTGCAGATCCTACTCTCGGTTGTCTTGCACACAAACATTCGTTGACACAATTTGCCACTTTAGGAATATTCTTTATATCAGGTGTGACTTTGGTCTCATGAACATTGTCTACAGTCTTTTGTTGTCAACATTTATATCTGTTTAAGGTTGCAGGTCCGAAGTTGCAGGACAGGGAAATAGGATCTGCCGCACAAGCATGGCCTTTAGGATTATATGGGCTAGTATGACCCCCAATTCTTTTCTCTTTCGACTGTATGGTGAAATTCTCTCTCATTGGTTCATGTATGCATCACTTTTGGCGATAGTTAACATTACTCGGACTTGGATCTGAAAGCAATTTGTCAAAACAGCCTTTCATATACAATATATTTTGGTTGGGTATTGAACCTGTTTTGTAGATAAGTTATGGACAAGTCTTCTCTTCTGACTCGTATAAATGCAAAAATGACATGTTGGCTTCTGTGCTGACGAAGGTGATGCCTGATTTCTCAAGCACTTTTCTTAAAACCTCGAAACTCACGAATAATGTGCTTCTGTTTTAGAGATCAGTTTGTACGCTTTCTTTTTCTGGGAGTGAATCCTCTGAGTTTTGCTTTCTGAAGGGGTCACCCAATAATTGCTTTTAAAAATGTTTGTATTGTGTCTTTTTGGGTTCTCTGCTTTAGGAGATATGTGCTGCCAAAATTTTCTGGGACTGTTGACATCTAAACTGTCATTATTCTTTATTCAGGCTTCTATACTTCTGATCAGTCCCTTCTTGTCCAAACTAATTTTGCAATTTCAGCTCTCACCTCAGGAATTTATTACAGGCTAGTGGCTCAACTTTAAACATGGTCAATTTTGTCTTCTTTTCTCTGCAAAGGTTACTTCTCTAATTTGAAAGTCTTTGGAACAGGGTTGGCCATTTTTACTTGTATGCCAACGACACTATCTAGTGGAGTTGCTCTTACTCAAGTATGTTCTTTCTTTGTTTTCATTAATTGGTTCTGCATTTCTACCACAATTGGTTTGGCTCAACTTTAAACATGGTCATTGTTTGACTTAACATATCGTATATTTGCAGCTTGCCGGTGGAAATTCTACTCTGGCACTTGTATTGACTGTCATGCCTAATTTATTAGGCACTGTCGCTGTAAGTCTTGAGTTCCTAAGCTGCATCTGCTTTCCTTCTTCCTTTTGGTAAATATAAACAGCAAACATAAACAGCAGCAACATGGTTTGAGCAGGTTGATTTGTCTACTGTTGTCCTACTGTTGGACCTGATGTCTTTCTGGGATATGCTGTAGAAATGCTGCTACCATTCTCTTTTGAATCAAGCTGAATAGAACCTAATACTTATGCTTTTGTATTATTCTTGTTGTTTGTATTATTTTAATTAGCAGTTAAACTCTCATCTTGCCATTATTCATAGTCTTTGGATTATCCAAGCTTACTAATGTTCACTAGCTTCCATCTTTCTCGCATCAGTACTGTTGCATTTTCTCATCTGAAGCTATTGACAAGTCATATTTCAGTGGCAGGCTCAGTTATATTAAATGAAATAACTAGATCAAGCTTTGTTTGTTAAGCAATCTAAATAATCTGTTTGTGAATAAAATTGTACGTAGTGATTCTGCAACAAGTGACTATGCTGCATGACTTCTGACCTGCCACGGTGCTTTCTAATTCTTATGTGCCAAGTCTTATCAAAATACAGAACTATCTTTCATGCAGCTGGGTTGGACTCTGTTTTTATTCAAGGAATAGAATAGTATGCTTATCAGTTCTCATCTTCTATGTGCCATTTTGGGTATCAAAGTTCTTCGTCGATGGTTTTGGTGTATCCATCCCTACCGAGAAGCTTTTTTGGAGCCTTATGTATACACTTCTTGCCCCTTCGGTTCTGGGAAAGGTTCATTTCCTATCTAAAAGATTACTCCCCAGCTTTGTGGATTAGTTACTGCTATCAGCCTTGTGAGATTAATTGCCTTCGACAAAAACTGAGTAAAAACTGGACATGGTGTCTCACCGAATTTGCTAACGTTTATCTGCCCCGCTTCAGTAGATTCTCATGTCTAAAGTCTTGATTTTGAAATAGGTGTCCTGTGTTGAGATACTGAGCAAGTCAGAATTTTGAAATTTATTTCCAGTAAGCAGATGAAATTAATAGATTAAGACTGAGCAGTTGACCTTGATCTTTATGCACTTCACAATCTGTAACTACAAATTTCATGCAGCGAGACAATCCGAGAAAAATGTACAAGTTTACTCTTGGCTCACTTGATCCCCTTATTTCCTATTATACTGTTTCTTTAGTTTTAGTTTGCAACGACTCCATCAAATCGTTTTCTTTTGGGTGCTTGTTCTCCATGAATCAGTTCAATCGTCAGTAACTTATCTAGAGCAAATTGTCGTATGCTGCCGACCAGTTCACTTGGCTTTTAGATAAAATGAATTCGTTCTAAAAGTTGTGGTGGTGTCTCGCGGGTCTTCAAACTCCAAGGAATACAAACAACCGGGTGGACAGAACTTAGGTCTTGGTCTCACGAAGGTAGTTTAAGTTGGGAACTCTCAAGGATATTCTGCATTTGCTGTGATAGACGCGACCCGTCTTTCTGAATTTAGGTCATGTCTCCAAGGTAAATTCGTATATAAGAAATGCCTTTCAACTGCATGAAAACTTGACCGTGCAGCTTTCCAATTTTCTGCCTGCTACCTGGACTAGGTATCTGTGCCAGGTACACGGATCTAATTTTGCCTAGTATTGCTGTGGTACTTAGAGCATTTAGAGCTTACAACGGATCCAATACAGGATCTAGTGCAATGGCATAGCAGAGTTCATATAGATGATCCCACTTAGTTGGATAAGGCTTCTTGTTTCTTCTTCTTGTTATTATGGTTGCAGTACTTTTCATACAGCTTTTATCGAAGTTATTCGTGGAGAATTCCTTTAACTAATTGTCTAGCACAATATGAGATCTTTTCTGCCTCTTCAGGCGTGCGCTTGTGCATCTTCTCTAGATCATAATTTTGACGACACTTTTCATTAACAGGCAGTGCGATATTCCTTCCGAGGTAAGTTTCCTGACTCTTCCTTACTTACCGTTTGGATCAGGTCTTATCACACGACTGAGCTAAACCAAAGTCAAAATGTCACTCATCAATGCAATAACACACGTGAATAGAGATAACCTATACTTCAGCTGACTATCTCTAGGCTGCGCTTCAATAGCAATGGACATAAACTGAAATTGCTGCAACATCCATTCTTGAACTTTACCAACCTGTGCTGCTTCTTGGTCCACTTTCAGAGACTATGTCGGGCATCAGATTTTGTGAAAGATGAACCCTTTCGTTGTTCTTCAGAAATGAATAAATGAATGGCCATTTGTATGACATTTTGTATGTCCCTGGATCATATATTTCTTCCGTCTACTTTCACTATGAGACAGCTTATCTCTAGTTTGCAGGTCTGGCAACCCATACTGATCAGAATAAAAGGGTTTTGACAATGACCTCTACGGTCCTTCTAAGCCTTGTATAAGCTTTGAAATCTTTCAAGAGCTGTTCAGAGAATTTCAGAAAAATTGATCCCACCGACTATATAATGTTTTCCTCTCTCTATTCCTAACACCCTTAGAATGCCAAAAGTGCTAAGTAGACTGAAAATGAGACGAGTGCTTGCTGCTTACTGATTTATTCGGTTTGATGTAATTAGGCTGATATTTATGCTTCTATCATTTGTGAAGAGACTTTTATCTAACTAGTTGCACTTAATTTCCTTCTCACACATAGATATGCGCAAGGAACCAAATCTGGATCTGAAAAATTACATGACATGGTGCATCGAGCTTTTGCCCGTGAGATGCTCTTGATGGATTCTTCTTCCTTGTTTTTTAAGTTAAATTGCTCCTTTCTTGCTTTAGACGCCATGGATACAAGTGAGTAAATCAAGAGATTTGCTCTTAATGGTGAAGCCACTAATTTTTCTCAAAGCTATTGGGCTAGGAATGAGTTCATGGTTCCACCAAAATTTGTCCACTTGGGGTTTTCCTAATTTTCACATCTTGTTTCAACTGATGTATCCAATATGTTGCAGAGTGGTGCACCTTCTCTTTCTAGGTTTCAATGCCGTTGCCTTGAAGATTTTCTCAGCTGCCTCTGGTTCAAGGATGTCTTCTCTAGTGAACAAAAAGAATGCTCGTGCCCTTATGATAGTTTGTAGTCAGGTGTGTTTCCAGTGGTTGAATTCATAGTGGACACAAATCAGGAATAGATTCTTATCGTTTTGTACTGAAAGGTGATTAATGAATTATCATGCCAGTTATTTTTGTTTAAAGTGAGAAATAACCATGCTAAAGCAAAATATATTCTAATTCATCTTCGTGCTTCCAGAATTTTGTGAATATCCAGAAAAAAAGAGTAATAAGTACTTTCGTCCATTTGCAACATCCATTACTCAGTTTCGTTGCCCTTTCCTATCAGCTATTTTTCTATTTTATCTGTTGATAGCGGATTCTTTCAGTTGTAGGATTGCTTCTTCTAGTTCAAAGGTGCAAACGTAGGGAATCGAGCTCACGAATCTTCCTAATTTTACAGAAAGCGCTGCTGATTGTAGTAGCAGTGGTAGAGCAGCTGAACGGTGCACTTGGCGAGCCCGGGCTGCTAGTGCTCCCTTGTGCAGCAGCACACATAACCCAGGTATCCCGTTTCCTCTTTCCTTTTTTAAAACCACTATTGGCGATTATGTTTTCATCGGCAATCTACCCGCCGGACGTGCATTTTGTGGCTGCAGATCATCATCGACTCATTAGTAGTTAACTTTTGGCTACAAAGAGATCAAGCATACAAGAAAGTCAAAACAGCATGAAGCTTGTCTTCGCAGCACTCGTCGGGTATCGGCATCTTCTGCGTCCTTAAAGAATATGGCGCTAATGCTACTGGAGAACGCTTCATCCTAATGGCTTCGGACAGAAAGAGCGTGTTCTTTGTAATGCTGAACAGGCTCTTCGGGATGACAATTTACGATTTTACATATTTGGCTTACCCAATAAGCTGCTAAAAAGTCGAGCTACGTGCTTGCACGCCTTGTGATGCATTGAAGTTCCTTCTGATCTCTAAATCCGATGCGGATAAATGACCAGTTGGGAAGTAGAATCTAAAGATTCCACAGATATCGTTATGGCATCGTTAAACAGGAAAGTCTTCCTCTATCTTCACCTTCATGTGATGCTTAAGAAGAGGTCATGTTGCATCTCTTTGCTGCCGCTAATGGCAAAGACCAGTCAAAACTTTACCAAAGAGGCTCTTAAACTGGTAAGTTTTGATGAATAATTCTCCTCATGCCCTTGAGATTTCTCTCTTTCTGTCTCTTTGCCCGGAAGCCCTTAAGATTTCTCTCTTTTTTTCAGCCAAAACAATTTTTACTTCACTTAAACCACGTGGGTGCCATGTTGGCACTATTTGCTTTCCGGCGTTCATGTAGGTAAGGTAAGTTTTTAATGGTCATTATCAACAGAATTTTGATGAAAGGGAAGTGTATCACACAGTGACAAGTTAGTGATTTTTTGTGTCATGAAAAAACAGTTTAAGGTCAATATGTCACAGTAGGCATAATTTAGGTGTTTTTGTGACTTTTGCCCAAAAATTATATGCAATATTTGTTTACTTTTATACAACGGTATTCTTTTAAAATTAAAGTTATTTTCCATCTTAGAAAAACATTCAAGGGATTGCCAATTCAACTATTTTATTAAAAATCAAAACCAAAAGCAAAATTTTTGAAGGCGTACATTTTTGTTTCTTATGACGCAGAATATATAAACGAAACTTCCAAGTTTGGTGTCACACCGAATTTACAGTTCTACTCTGTTTTAGGTTGAGAAAAATTAGGAGATAGAAAGAAGAGGGAATAATTATATTGAGAGAAAATAGAAAAAGACTCTGCTCTGGTTAATATTAAATTGTTATCTAACCTATGAGGTTCTCATGTTGGCAAAAAAAAAAAAATGCTACCAACTTGCATTGAATAACCACCCCTTTCATTAAATGCACCGAAAGTTTTAAAATTTATCTCGAAAATGCAATTGAGTAGTAAGATTTTCAAAAAGTAAAATCAAGTCGTAGATTTGATCATAAAAGTGAAATTAAGTTTTAAAACTTTCAAAAAATGTAATTAAATCCTAAAACTTGTCAAATTGATGCAATATAATAGAAAAATAATTTTCTTATAACATATGAAGGATAAAAATTTCTCGCATCATCTTTGATGCATGACTTTTTATGAATTGTGATAAATCATCAAATAAGTGCCGTATAATAGACTGTGCTTTCTCTAATTTTTTCTACCTTAGATTATTTATGTACTGTAAAATTTGATTTTTGTTAAGCTCCGTTTGTTTTGGCGAAAATGAATGATTTGGAAAATATTTTCTTAAAAATGATAATTTATATCGCTTGAAATATTTAGTCGATGAAAGATATTTTCATTATCATCAACAATTTATATTTAAACATTTTCATTGACCATGAAAATATTTTTCATTCATTCATTTTTTTAAGTAATACAAATAATCGTTTTTAGAAAAGTATTTTCCAAATCATTTATTTTCCGTGAAGCAAACGGAGTCTTAATTTTTTTACCCTTTCAATTCTATTTTAATAGAAACAATATTTGATCAAAATTTCAACGCTACTAACCTAGCAATTTCTGAAGAGTTATTGATCACTCATATATCAATTTTGTTAAAAAAGATTGTCTATAATTGACATAAAGACACTAAAAGTGCCAAAAGTTTCATATGACGCTTACTTTGATATCAAAAGTTTTTGTCGAGTCACTTAAATATCACTTTAAAAAAAAATGATTACTTAAGTGCCAACACCGATTTGAGTTGTCAGGAATCCAACGTGGCAATATTTTATTAATTCCTCCAACCCACGTGGTTCGTCGATGTGCCCAGTCAGCATGTATATCCCTAAACGACATCGTTTGCACGTTTTACCCCAAATATAAACCCTAAATCGAACAATCAAGCATTTTCCCGAATTCGAAATCCTAATTCGGCTTTCCCCCAACTGTCGAATCTTGCGACGGAGAGCCGGACCACGACAAGCGACTCAAATTCGTTTCGACGAAACTTTGGATTTGGTGGACGTCGTTGAGAGGGGGGCATTGGGTTTTCTCAAGGAGAGCGGCGTAAAGATTTTTAGAGAGGAAAAGAGCGCGGCTAGAACACGGCGCTTCGATTTGTCTCTGGGTAGTTACTTCAGAAAACCTAGCACCACCTTCAAGCGATTGAATATTACTTTTGGACTCCCTTGTGTGATCTTTGAGCAGTCAGAACCTTGATTGAATATTACTTTTGGACTCGGACTCCGATCTTCTCCGTAATTGTTTGTCGCTCGTCACCACTCTTCACTGCTCGCCGTCATTCACCGTCACCGCCCCTGCGTTTGAGAAAGCACAGTGAATGTTCTGTTTCTCTGTGTTTTCCGGCCGTGAAGCTTGAAATGCTTGACTCAGACTTCATCGTCACTGTTGACACCTAAATTTTGGCGCATCATTTAGTTTAATTTGCATAGAAAATTAGGGATTAAATTTTTAACCCCTAAACAAAAATATTTAAATGGCATAACATATAGTTTAAATTCATTGCATTTTTGCATCGGACCGGCGGTGACGAACGAGCTTAAATTTCATCAAACAGGACTCGGCTCGCTTAAAATGCACGGGCCGGGAATTACAAGTCAAACGGGCTTGGTCGTTTTAATTTGAATTTAATTCAGCTCATTTATCATTAATTAATTCAGCCCATTTAAATTAAAGCCCAAGCCTAAGCCCATTAAGACTAGAAAGCCCATCTAATTGACCTAGGTTAATACTATATATACTTCATTAGGTCAGAATTTTAGAGGGGGAGACACAATTTTCAGATCAGAAAATTTTTAGAGTGTGAGAGTGAGAAAGAGAGAGAGAGGAGGAAGACCTCGCGCGACGCGCCCGCTGCCGCGCCCGCGCCCGCTGCCGCGCCCGCTCCCGCGCCCGCTGCCGCGCCCGCGCCCGCTGCCGCGCCCGCTCCCGCGCCCGCGCCCGCGCCCGCGCCCGCTCCCGCGCCCGCTGCCGCGCCCGCTCCCGCGCCCGCGCCCGCTCCCGCGCCCGCGCCCGCTCCCGCGCCCGCTCCCGCGCCCGCTGCCGCGCCCGCGCCCGCGCCCGCTGCCGCGCCCGCGCCCGCTCCCGCGCCCGCTGCCGCGCCCGCGCCCGCGCCCGCGCCCGCTCCCGCGCCCGCCGCCGCGCCCGCTGCCGAGCGCCGCTGCCTCCTGCGCCCGTCGTCGCTGCCTTGCTGTTCCGTCGCCGTTGCCCCGCCGTCATCCCGACACCGCGCCGCCGGCCCACCGCTCGCCGTTCATCCCGACACCGCGCCGCCGGCCCACCGCTCGCCGTTCATCCCGATCCGCAAGTTCGAATTTGGGAATTATCTGCAAATTAGGTAATTAGATATTATCTGATATTTTTCAGAATATTTAATTTACTAATTTGTGCTTTTGAATATTGCGTGAATATCGTGTAGAATATTAGATATGTTGGGATAATTATCTGATATCTGCAATATTTTTAAAATATTCAAAATTAGGAAACTTTCCTAATTTAGCAACGTATCTAGACGACTATCCTACCTTATCCCTAAGGTACGATACGCGACGATACGGAAAATCATTATCCTATCCATAATCCCTTGGATACGATAATGATTTTTATCTGCTTTCCAAATTTGAACGATCGACTTTCCGTCAATATTTATAACCCTATAGATATGACTGATAGCTCGATTTTTGTGCCTAATCTGAATTTGAAACGAATCTTGTGGATTGCGTGGTTGTTTTAAATGTGGATGCTATCTCTGTTTAAATTATCTTTCCTTTTCAAATAAAAAAGAAAATTCAAAAAATATCAGTTAGGATTTGAATTTGAACTTTGCATGTTTAGGAATCATAAATATATCTAGACGATAGAGTAATTATTTAATTTAAATTAGGATTTGAGATAATCTATTTCCTAGTTTAAATTAAGTAATTTTCTAATCTTAATAGATTATTTAGGTTAATTTTTATTCCGAATTTTCATGAAAATCCCAAAAAAGAATGAATTGTTTTATGGTAGATTAGGATAGATTGCATTCTTAATTTAATTAATTTATTATTTCGAATTTTAACAAAAATCCCAAAAATAAGTCATGTTAGGATATGTTAAGTCATCATAGGTTGCACGTTAATTTAGGCATATTTTTATTCCGAATTTCATTAGAAAACACCAAAAATAAATCGTTTGCCCGTCATCAGAATTAAGTCACGTCGTCGCATGACATATAGTTTGCATGTTAGGTTGCATTATTCGCGTGTCAATTTCTGCACGTCATTACATGTAGATTAGGCTTCATTTAAATAAGCAAAAATCCAAAAATATTGAGTGAACTGTTTGTTAATTAGAAATCATATTAGGATGGTTGATGTGATTTTCTAGCTAACCATGCAGATGCTTACGTTGCTTCGAGGTAAGTAATTCTCCCAATCTTGCAATTTATTTAATGTTTTGATTATTGGGTGTTACTTTGGTGGTTTGCGCACCCGCATGAACACCTCACATGTTAGTGACTAAGTTAAAATGGATCCAAATTGCTTGCCAAAATATTTTTTTTGAAAAGAAAAGGTACCGAAAGGGCGTTAGACTAGATCTAGCGTAATCAAGTCCCCGGGCTTAGAATCTCTGGTTCGTAGGAATAAAACATATCTCCCTATGTTTTATTTAGGTTTCTAATCGACCTACCACAAATTGATTAGTGGCGACTCCAAGCATGAAAACATTTGCATGTTAAAAACATAAACCTAAGTTGCGAATTGGTAGGGCTTGGGAGGGCTCGAGTTAGGTTTAATCCTAATAATCCATTAGCCTGAGAGGAAGGAATTTTTAGGTCGCGACAGCTTGGCGACTCCACTGGGGATCGGAGTTAAAACTCTTAGTGGACTTAGGCCAGTTTTTCTTTTTAAAAAATATTTTTGCTTGGCAGCGAGGATCCCAGGTACGTCCCTAACATTTTAGGTGTTAAATGTTTTTGCAGAATGGGAGGTATAAGGGGAGGCGTGATTGTTAACCCTTGTTTTGCAGGGAGGTGTTTGGATGAATGGTTTATTTTATGCACGAAGCGCTGTATGATATAACCTGTTGTGCATGCCTTGCATTTACACTACACCGCACACACTACCCGCTGCCGGACCTGGGCGGCACAGGTTTAGGATGGTACTAAGAAAACGGACACCCCGACCACACCCGTATGGTATGGGTCGCCTTTCTTGGTCCCGAAAGTTCTTTCATGGTGTCATTGAATACCTACCACGGTTGCACCCTTTGCAACCCGGGTCGGCTCTTTGACTAAGCCGGAGTCAGGGGAATCCCAGCCTAACCACCACCATGACTGGTTTAGCTCGGTAATCCTCGTGTCTCCATTTTGCAAGCCAGAGTCTAGGTAGAAATCGAACCTCACGTTTCATGCGCATGTCTATGTGATTGCCATCATTCTACCGGGTGAAGTAAGATTTCTGAACCTTTATCTCGCAATTTATTTATGTTTCGTCTTTTTCTTTGGTCGGTCCATGATAGGTCTAGGTTGGTTTTAAATTTGAAAGTAATAATCCTTGAGTCCTTTTTAAAAAGAAAGAAAGAAAGAAAGAAAGAAAGAAAGCTCTTTTAGAGAATTTATTTTCAATCTATGTCTTTATTTTCCTAGATGTGTCATAGGTAATTATTTTCCTACAAAGTTTGCCGTCATCTTTCTTTTACAAAAAAGGGGTTTTAGAGAATTTGTTTTCAGTCCATAGTTTCTAGGGAGTCTCACTTTTTGTTTTTCATAATTTTATGATTAGGGATTTTGGTGTTTCCATTTCCTAGGTTGTGTCTAGGGCGTCATTTATATTTCTTTTCCTAGATCACTTTTCATAAAGTCTCGTCTATATACGAATATTGTCATGAATAAACAAAAAAAGACTAGAAGCGTGTCATGGACCAACCTTGTCTTGACCATATACTTATTTGGTTCATTTCTTTTACATTAGGTCGCTACGGACCGATCACGATCGCCCATTCGTACACGGTCGAGAGCCAGAATGGCCGATCAAACCGACTTGCAAGAGCGTGTTATCGGTGTGGAAGACCAGATCAAGCAACTTGTCGTCGCGATGCAACAAATGTCCGCTGAGATCAAAGCTCTCCGGTCGGTTCCTGTTTCGACACCCCTCGAAGCGTCTGTCCCAAAGCAGAAAATCAGAAAAAATGTCGATGTTGATGGAGATGACGATATTCCTGATTTAGAAGATGACCCCGTCCAGATCATCGTCAACAAGGACAAACCTGATGAACGGGTCAATAAACTTGAAGAAAGAGTGAAGCAGCTGGAAGGTTCGCAGGATTCACCTTCGATCGATCTGTCCCTGTACTCACAGATCAAAATCCCAAAGAAGTTCAAAATGCCGGATTTCGACAAGTACAAGGGCACCACATGTCCAAAAGCCCACCTACAGCTCTATCACGTACAAATGACTTCGTACGTTGATAACGAACTCCTGATGATCCATGCCTTTCAAGCAAGTTTGACGGGTCCTGCTTTGAGCTGGTATCTCATGAAGAAGATAAATGGCCTCAAAACTTGGAAAGAGGCCAGTGAAGCATTCTTGAAGCAGTACAGATTCATAACGGACATCATTCCTACCCGTGATGATCTCGAACGCGCTCAGATGAAAAAGACTGAGTCCTTCAAAGACTATGCTATCAGATGGAGGAATCTAGCTGCTCAGGTTGTCCCAGAACCCATAGACAGTGAGTTAAAGAGGATGTTCATGAAAACTCTCCCGTTCGAATACCGTAATCGGATGGTTGCCATTCCGACTGACAACTTCAACCAACTCATCCCCATGGGCGAACAAATTGAAATAGGGCTGAAAGATGGATGGTTTGTCGAGCCGCCCTCCTCGACCAGAAGATTTGGTGCGAGAAAAGAGAAAGAACCGGCAGCTGAAGTCAATGTGGCTTATAACCAACCGAGCCGGCGGAATGCTAACTCCGCCCCAGCAATCCAAGTAGTAAAAGCTCAACAACAAAACTCGGGTCGTCAACCTTTTCAGAGGAGGAACAACAGGAGGCAATTCACTCCCCTCCCCGGATCGTTGTCTCAAGTGTTGACAGTGCTCCAGAAGAAAGGCTTGCTTACTACTGAGCCAAAACGACCCAATCCTGAGCGGTTCTATAACTTCGACCCGTCAAAGAAATGTGATTATCACATGGGTGAGCTGGGACACTCAACCGATGATTGCTATGCCCTCAAGCACCGAATCCAGAACCTCCTAGATACGAAGGCTTTCTCATTTCAGCCTGCTAAGCCGAATGTTCAGAACAACCCACTCCCTGATCACGCAGGCAATGTGAATGCCATATTTAGTTTCGATGCTGGTCAAATCAAGAATGTTAAGGTGTATACTACCGACGTCTACGGTGAGTTAGTGAAAGCCGGATGTTATCCGAGTAATGAAGACCTTCCCCTTGCCATCATGAGAGAAAGAATCTCAAGAATGGTAGAAGCTAGGATGATTGTTTATACTGACCACACTGGCATCGTTTCCACTATCTCCGAGGTGGTTATTAATTGGGAGGAGGAGTTCGCTACATTGAACACCAGGAGCGATAAGGGCGACTCTCTGCCTGAAGACATGCCTCCGCTTGAAGACGCGTCTGATAACGAGGAGATCGTAGTAAGCACGCCTACAGCTGATAAAGGGATAGTGATCGAGATACCTCAACCGTATGAGTACAGTGATAATAAGGCGGTTCCCTGGTCCTACAGTCTCGATGTCGACTTAGTTACCAGGTCTGGGCGTTCCTACGGCCAAGCTAATGCCCAACCTGCAAAACCCGTTACTGATGAGGAAGCCAAGGAATTTCTAGCTGTGATCAAGGCTAGCGAGTACAACATAGTTGAACAATTGCGCAAACTGCCCGCGCAAATCTCTCTGCTTGAGCTGCTCCAGACATCGGTCAAGCATCAAAAGGCCTTAATGAAGGTGTTAAGTGAAGTCCATGTGCCAGAAACGATCGATCATGACAAACTAGAGGAATTTGTGGGCTCTATACTCCTCAAGGACCTCATAGCCTTTTCGGATGAAGAGTTCCCTCTAGAAGGGAGGGGGCATACCAGGGCACTCTATATTTCCGTTAAATACAAGGCCTCACATGTTGCCCGGGTACTCATTGACAACGGATCAGCCCTGAACATCTGTCCTTTGGCGACTTTACACCGCCTTAAGATAGATCCTTCTAGGATAAGTTCTGCAAGAACCTCCGTACGAGCCTTTGACGGAACGAAGAAAGAAGTGATTGGGGAAATCCACCTTGACATACAGATAGGACCAACGATGTTCAATGTCCTCTTTCAAGTTATGGACATTCCCACTGCATTCAATTTTCTGTTGGGTCGTCCATGGATTCATACTGCCGGAGCTGTGCCATCCAGTCTACATCAGATGGTGAAGTTCGTCGTGGAGAGAAAGTTAATCACAGTCCACGGTGAAGAAGAGCACCCAATTTACCACGCAACGGCTATCCCTTATGTTGAACCGGATTGCAAAATAGAATCGAGCTATCAGTCGCTCGAGCTCGTATCAACCATACATGCGTCAAGAGGATCATCACCGCCTATTCCTGAGGTGTCAAATGCTGCGGTCATGGTTGGAAGAGTAATGATCTCTCACGGCTTTACTCCAGGTGAAGGCCTTGGTAGAAATAGTCAAGGTATCCGCCAACCGGTGGAAGTTTCTCAGAGGCCCCGCATTACCGGGTTGGGATACCTGGGGTCAAGTGAGCCGAACAATGTGGCACGTGGACGTGGACGTGGTCGAAGTCAAGTTCGAGGAAATGGACAGATTAGATCGCGATCCGAAGAAGAACCAAATGGTGAAGAACGTGGGCGTGGTAGGTTGCCTCCACACCTCCGCACCACATTCCCAGGCCCTGCAAGAATGATGCATGAAGAGAAGGAAGTGATCGACACTCTGGGGCAACCAAGCGGCAAGTTCGATTATTATGTTAAATACTCGGCGCCCCCCAGCTTCTATGTTGACCCCCGTGACATTGTCCCGGATGGATGGGGAGGTATGGATGATTCAACACCTCTAGTGACAGAAGATTCTGATGATGCAATGGAGGGAATCACTGCCCTGTTCGATAATTTCTTAGTTGGAGCCATCGAAGAAGGACCGTTGGAGGAAATGGGCATTGGCCCGCAAGAGTAACACATTTACCTTTTTCGCACACTCCCCTACGCGGGAATTTTTACTGCTTTCTAGGATTTGCCCCGTCTCGGGAGCTTCTTTTTAGTACTTTTCATTTCTAGGATTTGATTGTTGCAATTTCCATTCCAATAAATGTAATTCATTTGGTCATAAATCAATGAAATTACAAGTTATTTTCGTTTTTGAGGGCATGTTGAGGTACATCAAACCAGCCCGGTGATGATATCCAACCGATAAAATAAAATATAGTCCAAGGAGAATTCTGAGGCCTGGGCTTCTTCATGCTTCCTCGTGTTAAAACCTTTTTGAAAAGAATTTCAAAAAAAACAAAAAAACAAAAAAAATAATAAAATCAAAATACACTGTTTAGCCCTGTTTGTCCTACTGAACCCCCTACTTTATGTTTCAGGGGCAATTTTGTGACACGAAAGGGCATGGGAACGGTCCAATCTGATGAATGATGTGCTACTGAACCTGATCTCGATGACACCGATAAACTCGAAGATTTCTCGGAACTTCAGCGTGGCCTAGAACGACATGAAAGATCCAAAGTTCTCACTTCAGACTGAACCATCACTATTAACCTGAGTGATTCCGGAGAACCCAAAGAAGTGAAGATAGAGGCAACCTTTCCCGAAGGTGAGACGAAATGCTTGATCCAGTTGCCGCATGAGTAGGTAAGTCTTTCAACCAAAAAGTACATCAAAGACACTTTGAGGTAAATGATCTAGTCCTGAGGAAGGTACTGCTAGTCTTTCCTGTTCCTGGGGGTAAATTTGCCCCAAACTATATCGGTCCATATGTGGTTAAGAAGGTGCTTCCCGGAGGTGCCCTGATTCTCGCAGAAATGGATGGTCGTGAGTTCTCCAGTCCTGTTAATTCTGATGCTGTGAAGATCTATTATCCCTGATGGAATTTAACATTTCGCAGCAAAAGTTTTCAAAAGTTGGTTTTATACTCTGAATCACAAACATTTCACTAATGAATAAATGGTTTCAATCAATTGAAAGATGGAATGTGTGCCTTGGCTTTAAATTGTGCTTGATCATTTTGTCAGTCTACATTATCGATTTCAAAAGGGGAAATCTATTTAGACAATAGGATAACTCACGTGGAATGAATTGAATGTGTTGAATGAGGTACATCGGGATGATGAAAGGCAAGCCATATCCTATACACAGTCCCATGCACTAATCCCCAGTGAGTTGAGTGGAAAAATTCCATGTCTGCAAGGTAAAGGGTTATCTCGCAAAAGGTACGGCAACTGAAATGATGAGAGGCGATTCATTTCTCTATCCCAAACACTACAGGTTATCCATTGTTTCGCCACTTTGAGCCTAAACACTTGGAGAAATTCATTCAAATTACCCCTGTCAAGAACCACCCCGCATCGGGGCAAACTGGAGGTAAGTCAGCGTCATAAGGTGAAAAATGAGTAGAAATTTTCGTGCTCTCACTTGCATCAATCTTCGAGTGTTGCTTTTTCAGATGGATTCACGTGAAATTCAAGTGCCTTAGGATGACGAAGAGCATTTCTTTCTCTATTCTATACACACTTTATCCTTTGCTAAGCCCAATTGAGCCCGCAAATTCATTTCTTAAACCCAGTTGGTGATCATCCCCCACACTGGGGCAAGGCAAAAATCATCATTGTTCAGGCAGCATATCCGGAGCGCCGATAAAAGACGAAGACCCTGAAAGTCCAAATGATAGTCATTCGGTCAAAACAAGCCAAAGTGTGGATGGCCAATGTGTGCATTGTAGACAGTGTGTGTCAAAAAAAAGAAAAAAAAAACTAGAGGGCATGAAAAAGCAGTGTGCCTGGTAAAAGTAAGGCCAATGCCCGTGAAAGAAAAGAAAAGAAGAAGAAAAGAATGAAAAATGGAGAAAAATGGCAACTTTAGATTAGAAAATGTTGAGATGTGTCAAAGTCGCAAAAATATCCAGAGTCTTAAGGAATCAAGTGATGAATTCTCGAAGCCAATGGAACATCTACCGAGGAGACAATCCCTGACGGAAAAAGACACCGGTGATAATGCCGAGATGATTACCAACTCTCACCCCAGTTATACACATTTTGAGCCTTATGATCCATTCATTTCTCAACCCATGAGCCTAGCTTGCGTTACGTCCCTTGCAAAGTCTCTTCAGATTAGGGCACTTGAACTAACGTAGAGTTTCTGAGCTTAGCTCGAAGAAGTGCGAGCAAGTCCATTTCTATCTCATTTTGCAGGTTCTTGACTTGTAAACCCGGAGACAATTGCAGAGTATTTTCTTTCAATAGCCTTGACTCGAAGAGTCTCTTTTGCTAAGCCATTAACCAAGCCCATGTTACGGTCCTAACAAAGACCTCTCAGATTGGTAAAGTCGTACTGCTTGCGAGAATACTCAGACCCTTGTCAACATGATGATGGTGAGATGGAGCGATTCTCCATAAATCAGCCTTTTTGATGAGAATGAGAGAAAGCCCTTTTGGACCGGAAGTCCCTCATTCGACATTTTCAAGATATCCGCTTGTGAGTTCGGGTTGTCTTGTCATGATTTTCCCCCAGCGAAGTTTGTAATGCTGATTTGACAAAATCATCGTGCATGAAAATCAGTTGAAATCATAGTGCATGTGTATATGTGTTCTTGACAGTGTGCGAATGCATATTACATGTTACTTAAAATCGTGTCTAACAGGAGACACACCTTCAGAGTTGGAGATATCACCAGGTAAGTATATCTCTATCCCTAGGATGTCTATGACTATCTAGATATCCCTAACCTGTTCAAGCAATTGTCAGGTCCCACATTTAATCATTTTTGCGATCTCTAGATGCCTTTGATTGTGTTCAGGTGTCTATTGATCAAACCTTTTCAGGTACTTCTGATGATATCCAGGTACTTTGTCAAGGAACTCTTGAACGCTTGGGCTAGCTCCTTTTGTTCATCAAATCACAGATTTTCATACAATCTCGAGAAGATTCCCCCGCTAATCACCTATGAGCAGGTATAGGTGAAGCGGCCAAATCTTTACATATGAGCAGGTATATGTAAAGGTCGGAATATTCTCCCCAAATTTCAGGTATTCCCCCGCTAATCACCTATGAGCAGGTATAGGTGAAGCGGCCAAATCTTTACATATGAGCAGGTATATGTAGAGGTCGGAATATTCTTCCCAAATCTCAGGTATTCCCCCGCTACTCACCTATGAGCAGGTATAGGTGAAGCGGCCAAATCTTTGCATATGAGCAGGTATATGTAAAGGTCGGAATACTCTCTTTATCTCAGATGTTCCCTCGCTACTCGCCTATGAGCAGGTATAGGTGAAGCGGCCAAATCTTTGCATATGAGCAGGTATATGTAAAGGTCGGAATACTCTCATTATCTCGGATGTTCCCCCGCTACTCGCCTATGAGCAGGTATAGGTGAAGCGGCCAAATCTTTGCATATGAGCAGGTATATGTAAAGGTCGGAATATTCTCTCAACCCCAGGTGTTCCCCCGCAGTTCACTTATGAGCAGGTATAAGTGAGGCGGCCAAATCTTTGCATATGAGCAGGTATATGCAAAGGTCGGAATATCCTCTTGATTTCAAAAGTTTCCCCGCAATTCACTTATGAGCAGGTATAAGTGAAGCGACCAAATCTTTACAAACACCTAGAGAGATGTATAGGTAGTTCGTAAGGATCGGAACTATTCTCACGAATCCAAATGATGATTGGATACGTCGAGCTTTCTTCGTGTGTTTTGACTTGATTGCAGATCACCGAAGTTCATCAACATATATCAGGCAATACCAATGGGAACTGAGCCCATGCATTTGCCAAAAACAATATACAAGTTAAAGTTGTGCCTCGAATTGCATTATCTCACTCCTGTCAGGTAAGTAATTCCAGGTATGTTCTCTACTCATGTCAGCATGCATCATTTCTTAATGCATTGTAAAATGGGACTCATAATCCCGACAAAAACAACATTCATTGCATTTGCATAGTTGAAATTTAGGTATCATTTAGTCTTTGAATGCAACCTCTACGAGCTCACCTTCAAAGAGGGGCAGCTGTTGACACCTAAATTTTGGCGCATCATTTAGTTTAATTTGCATAGAAAATTAGGGATTAAATTTTTAACCCCTAAACAAAAATATTTAAATGGCATAACATATAGTTTAAATTCATTGCATTTTTGCATCGGACCGGCGGTGACGAACGAGCTTAAATTTCATCAAACAGGACTCGGCTCGCTTAAAATGCACGGGCCGGGAATTACAAGTCAAACGGGCTTGGTCGTTTTAATTTGAATTTAATTCAGCTCATTTATCATTAATTAATTCAGCCCATTTAAATTAAAGCCCAAGCCTAAGCCCATTAAGACTAGAAAGCCCATCTAATTGACCTAGGTTAATACTATATATACTTCATTAGGTCAGAATTTTAGAGGGGGAGACACAATTTTCAGATCAGAAAATTTTTAGAGTGTGAGAGTGAGAAAGAGAGAGAGAGGAGGAAGACCTCGCGCGACGCGCCCGCTGCCGCGCCCGCTCCCGCGCCCGCTGCCGCGCCCGCGCCCGCTGCCGCGCCCGCTCCCGCGCCCGCTGCCGCGCCCGCGCCCGCGCCCGCGCCCGCTCCCGCGCCCGCTGCCGCGCCCGCGCCCGCGCCCGCTGCCGCGCCCGCTCCCGCGCCCGCTGCCGCGCCCGCGCCCGCTCCCGCGCCCGCTGCCGCGCCCGCGCCCGCGCCCGCGCCCGCCGCCGCGCCCGCTGCCGAGCGCCGCTGCCTCCTGCGCCCGTCGTCGCTGCCTTGCTGTTCCGTCGCCGTTGCCCCGCCGTCATCCCGACACCGCGCCGCCGGCCCACCGCTCGCCGTTCATCCCGATCCGCAAGTTCGAATTTGGGAATTATCTGCAAATTAGGTAATTAGATATTATCTGATATTTTTCAGAATATTTAATTTACTAATTTGTGCTTTTGAATATTGCGTGAATATCGTGTAGAATATTAGATATGTTGGGATAATTATCTGATATCTGCAATATTTTTAAAATATTCAAAATTAGGAAACTTTCCTAATTTAGCAACGTATCTAGACGACTATCCTACCTTATCCCTAAGGTACGATACGCGACGATACGGAAAATCATTATCCTATCCATAATCCCTTGGATACGATAATGATTTTTATCTGCTTTCCAAATTTGAACGATCGACTTTCCGTCAATATTTATAACCCTATAGATATGACTGATAGCTCGATTTTTGTGCCTAATCTGAATTTGAAACGAATCTTGTGGATTGCGTGGTTGTTTTAAATGTGGATGCTATCTCTGTTTAAATTATCTTTCCTTTTCAAATAAAAAAGAAAATTCAAAAAATATCAGTTAGGATTTGAATTTGAACTTTGCATGTTTAGGAATCCTAAATATATCTAGACGATAGAGTAATTATTTAATTTAAATTAGGATTTGAGATAATCTATTTCCTGGTTTAAATTAAGTAATTTTCTAATCTTAATAGATTATTTAGGTTAATTTTTATTCCGAATTTTCATGAAAATCCCAAAAAAGAATGAATTGTTTTATGGTAGATTAGGATAGATTGCATTCTTAATTTAATTAATTTATTATTTCGAATTTTAACAAAAATCCCAAAAATAAGTCATGTTAGGATATGTTAAGTCATCATAGGTTGCACGTTAATTTAGGCATATTTTTATTCCGAATTTCATTAGAAAACACCAAAAATAAATCGTTTGCCCGTCATCAGAATTAAGTCACGTCGTCGCATGACATATAGTTTGCATGTTAGGTTGCATTATTCGCGTGTCAATTTCTGCACGTCATTACATGTAGATTAGGCTTCATTTAAATAAGCAAAAATCCAAAAATATTGAGTGAACTGTTTGTTAATTAGAAATCATATTAGGATGGTTGATGTGATTTTCTAGCTAACCATGCAGATGCTTACGTTGCTTCGAGGTAAGTAATTCTCCCAATCTTGCAATTTATTTAATGTTTTGATTATTGGGTGTTACTTTGGTGGTTTGCGCACCCGCATGAACACCTCACATGTTAGTGACTAAGTTAAAATGGATCCAAATTGCTTGCCAAAATATTTTTTTGAAAAGAAAAGGTACCGAAAGGGCGTTAGACTAGATCTAGCGTAATCAAGTCCCCGAGCTTAGAATCTCTGGTTCGTAGGAATAAAACATATCTCCCTATGTTTTATTTAGGTTTCTAATCGACCTACCACAAATTGATTAGTGGCGACTCCAAGCATGAAAACATTTGCATGTTAAAAACATAAACCTAAGTTGCGAATTGGTAGGGCTTGGGAGGGCTCGAGTTAGGTTTAATCCTAATAATCCATTAGCCTGAGAGGAAGGAATTTTTAGGTCGCGACAGTCACTACGGTCGATCTTAACCGGAAAAAGCTTCCAGCATTTCCTCCTATCATCGCAACCTTCAATCACCATCAATATCTCTCTTCGGCCAGGTAGGATTCAAAACCTTTGTCTCGGTTTATCTAGGATTAGGAACAAAATGCAAGCGTTGAATGGAGCTTAACAAATCTGCCTATTTTGAGATGGGCTTTAATGAGACGTCGTTTATGCGCAAGCCAGCCACCTCGGTCATCCACGTTGGACTCGTCTTTGACATAAAAATGTCATGTCAGATTAAATATTTTATTATAAAAGCCACATGATATTTTTGTTCGGAGGCATTTAAGTGATAATTTGGGCCCGTTTAGTTCAACTTTGTAAATAAGTCTTGGGAAAATGCAAATACCTTTAGGTTAAAACATCTTGAGAAAATGCGAATGAGTTTGATAAAAGATTCTTTGTGAAGCTATTTTGGTCCAAGTAGTATTTCGCTATTTTGCTTTGCAAAGGGCTTTGGGATTTTCTTTTTTATTAAAAAAAAGGGTTACCCTTCACTAGAGCTAGCAAAGGGCTTCGGCCGCCGACGAGCCATGCATCAGCTGCCATTGCCTGAGGTTGGGCGACTGCCGGCGAGCTAGATCTGGTGTCGGCGGCCATCGCCTAAGGTTGGGCAACCCTCAGCGAGGGTCGCATGATCCAGGCGGCCCTCGCCGGGGGTCGCCCAACCCCAGGCGACGGTCGCCTGAGGTCGCGCGACCCAGGGACACTCCTGGGGTGGTTGAGGATGGCCGTCGCCTGGGGTTGCCAAGAATGTGCGACACAAGGTCACACAATTGTGGTCGGCTAGATCTGGGTCGCCATCGCGTCGGCTAGGTTTGGGTCGCTTGACCCTCAATCTTGACCTCGACCCACAGTAGCTCCGGCGGAGATAGCGCCTCCAATGAAGTCAGTGGCTCGATGGCATGCGCAACAGCAAGCTTGAGGAAGAAGATGAATGGTGTGTTTTTACGGCAAAAGTGAAACACATAATGATCAGTGAGGACAATATTGGAAAGAAAAAAAAGTCATTAAATTGCTACTATAGCATTCCGAGAATGCTCAAAGCAGGTCCTTCCCTGCTTTGGGCTTTTAGCATTTCCAATATTAGCATTTGACCAATGAGGTCTCAAAGATGCTTGCCAAACATCTCATATTTTTTTCAAGGGGCTTTAGGGGCTCAAAGCCCCTTGAGAAAGCTGAACCAAACGGGTTCTTTATTATCCAATTTAGCACTTTAGCGAGCTAATAAAAACTTTTGTCATTAAAGTGAATGCGGTATGAAATTTTTTGACAATTCTAATATCCTTTTGCCATTTATATTCCATAACCAATTCGTTCTATTTTCCCATTTTACTGCCATGCAAGGTTCCACTATCTAATTTCTTTAATTTTTCTTCACCTCTATGTGGATCCACCCCCCCACACACACACACACACACACACTCTCTCTCTCTCTCTCTCTCTCTCTCTCTCTCTCTCTCTCAAGCAACCTGACCGCTTCTATCTTTATGACACGCACGTACATGCACACATAAAGAACCACGTAAGCAGCACATGTTCATCCACGGGAACAACATCGATGGTACTCGCTTAGTCAATGGGGTCAAGAAAGGAAGAAGCCAACTTGCCAGGATTCATCACACAGATTTTCGGCTTTGTTAAAATAATTGATCCAATCTTCATGATAGTCTACCATGCACAGGGTATGTCTAGAAGAGTCTAGTATGGGTGAGTATGGTACGGATAGGCGGTTCCCATTCTAGAACTGAAAATCGCCCACTAAAAATCAGTTCCGAAAAATTGAAACGGGGAATCGTCTATTAATTCCATGGAACTGATTCCACTAGCCAAGGATGGAGACGGAAAGACAAAGACGGAGACAAAGACGGAGATGGAGAGTTGGAGACGATAAAATGAGCATCGATCGAGAAGAGTGAGAAAGTGAGAGTGAGTGTGAAGCGAAAGCGAAAGCGAAAGAAGGTGTTTCTCAGCTCAATGTGAAATTGTGAGCGTCAAGCGAGTTAAATTTAGTTTAGGAATTTATGATTTTTTTAAAAATAAATAAATAAATAAATTATTATTATTATTATTATATTACCAGTCTAGGTGGGCGGATAGACGGTTTCACATCTAGAATCGAGAACCGGATTGGTACTCACTGATTCTCAAAAATTGGAATCGAAAATCGGATCATTTTTCTTAATAATCACCGATTCTGATCTGATTCTGGACTACCTCAGGTGATCACGATAAATTTCGATATTTTTATGCACCCTAAGGACGAGCACGCACGAGAAATTTCTAAGAACAGTACTAAAGTATCTAGTATTGCGTGGATCTGGATGAAAGCAAGAAAAATCTCTCTGACATGCAGAGATATTTGGTGCAGAGAAGCGGTGGCGTACGCCTATAAATAGGGCTTGGTGTACGTCGAATCTTTACTTGAAGTAGATCAACAAACTTAGCTCCCTCCTATACCATGATAGTCCAGTGCATCATTGCCGTTTCTTTGCCCAGCCCTTTCCAACGCACACCTATGCACACGCTAGCATATAAACCAAAAACTAGCAGCAGCAGGCGTATCATTATCTCTTGACTGAAGTAACCAAAGCATCTTTCCGGAGCAGTGCAAGACCCCGCACGAAAAACATGCTGTACCCAACGAGAAATCAAGTCGAAAGGGGAAAAGGGAGGAAGAGACTGCAGAAAAGCAGCGACACATTCAAATGCAGGTTGCAAAACTGCTACAGCTAAGAGCTAAGACATGCACTCATAATCCTTCATGTGTACCCCACTTCTCACAGGTTGTCACGCACGGGTTCTGCAGATATTCTTCACCCAAGCCATCTTGCCTGTACCGGAGTTTCAGGGACAATCACGTTTGGATGCCAAATTCAGTGGCTTTGCGGTGGGGGTCGCCCGTTTCTGTTGATCCCTAAAACTGGGTATAATGCCATGCATGCACAGGTCATACACATTGATGGAAGTATTCCATCCCCGGGGACATAAAGCAGTCAATTGAAGCTGCGAAAACGAAAGGCTTTCTTCCGACAGAGAGGAAAATTATGAGGTGACGTGCCAACTTGTGAATACTTATGTGATCTATGGCCCTGCGGCCCGTTTGGTTCAATTTTGAGAATGGGCTTTTAGCCTCAAAAGCCCCTTTCCAAAATACTGAACCGTTTGGTTCAGCATTCGACTTGGAATTGGCCAAATATTAGCATTTGGAATGCCGAAAGCCCAAAGTTGGTCCGAACCAGCTTTGAGCTTTCAATATTTATGGAATGCTGAACCAAAATTTTTTGTCCCAAAACTACTCTCACTTATTTTGACTTATTCCGGTTTTGCCCCTTTTGGTACTGTTCATCTTCTTCGTGAGGTGGCCGGCGAGGGAGGCCGACACCGGATCGAGCCAGCAAGAGGCCAGCGAGGTCGCATGACCTAGGCAGTTGGCGCCTGGGTCGTGCGACCCGGGCGTCGGCCGCCCGGGTGGCGCGACCCGGGCGTCGGCCGCCCGGGTCGCGCCACCCTTGCTGAGGGTCACCTGGCCTCGGGCGACGACCGCTGACAACAGATCTAGCTCGCCGAGGGTCGCCCGACCTCGGGTGATGGCCGTCGAAGCCAGATCTAGCTTGCCGGCGGCTATAGGCCTTCGTTGGCTTCGATGAAGGGTAGGATAGGTTTTTTTTAATAAAAAAGATAATTCCCAAAGCCCTTTGGCAACAAAAATTTTACCAAACACTACTTAGTCCAAAGTGGCTTTACAAATTATTTTTACCAAACGCCACTTGCATTTCCCCAAGAGATTTTAACCTAAAGTTATTTGTATTCCGCCAAATAGCATTTTAAAAGTTAAACCAACCGGGCCTTGCCTCCCACAAATGATGGTTTGCACTAAGGTGCGCAAGAGAATCTATGACACGTGCGACACCGGTATGATTGGGTAGATTTCAGGACATGTATTTGAAGTCGTAGGGTAGATTTCGATTTCAAAAATCTCAGATTAAATTTGGGATTTAACGTTATTGTTAAAATTAAGCATATAAACACAATAAAATAAAATAAAAAAGCTATAAAGAGAAATCGAGATACAAGATTATTTTGGTTCATTCTTAGATTGGAGCAGGACTTTCGTGCCATTCTATCGATGGAAAGTATGAATCACACCTTAACAATCATATCCACCCTACATTCACATAGTGTCTTATGTCTTGTACCCTATGTAGGACACCATGTAAAAGATACACAATACCTTGTATGATATTTGAGTGAATACACATATACCAACTACTTATGATTTTTTTCTTTTTTTTAAAAGAATTTTCACACTCAAATGTGTATAATAATCGGAGGAAATATATTTAGTTTTGTGTATTAGGGTCTGTGTTATTATATCTTAGGATTTTGTTACCGTTAGACATGAACATGTACCTTATATGAACGCATTGTGCCATGCGTCAATTTTTTATTAGTCTTAGCATTTGGAGTTAGTTTTTTCTTATCAAATTAGTTCATTTTATCAAACTAAAGTGAAGAAAAGAAAAATGAGTCTCCTTACCAAAAAAAAAAAAAAAGAAAAATGAGTCTGATAAAAAGAGTGTCAACGAAATGATGAATTAATTTGTTGATTAAAAAGTTAGATTCTTTACCAGATCAGTTCGTTTTATTTGCTTTATTGATTCATAAGAATGTCTCTCTATAAGATATATCTTTTTAATTTAATTTTGTTTGTATCCATTAGTCTTTCGTTGTACTTAGATAAAACTCTAGGAAAATCATTGTATTTTGTTATCACATCCAAAACAAACTTATAATTTCAGTGTGAGATTTTGACTTGCAATCTAACAAGATTAAATACTATGAAAGGATACATGGTATTTGTTTGACCTTTGATGATATACGATTTCAACAAATACATTCGGTGTTTTAGAAAAATAATGATATTGAAATAATTTTATTGCTTATAAAAGTATTATAAGAGTTGATTTTCTTCGCACGCGGTCTATGAAATAAGATGAAAGGAGTGTTTCTATCTAACTTTATTTTATAACACATATGTTTTCTAATTTGGGGAATCTAAGAAATGACTTGGTTAATTGTATATTTTAAGTGAAACTATAAAGTATATGGTGCTATCATCATTATAGTGCTAAAGCTTTTTTTTTTTTTGCTAAAAGCTAAAGCTTAAAAATAGGTTGAATGAAAATTTGCTAATAAGAAAAGATTGTGCGCAGCGAAATGTGGGTATGCTGTCGGTACAAAACCTTGGAAACTTCTTTTCGAAATGTTTACATATAAATCGAGATTTATACATAGTGCTATAAATGTGAAAAAAAATTGAAAGATGACTAAGCAAAGCTATAATGTCAAGTTCTTAGGATAACAATGACCGATGATGTTGTGATCGTTAAATCTTTTCGATCCGGTGGTAGCCACCCGGGTTAACACTCTAGTTGATGGAATAGAATGGACACCCAAGAGCTCCCTATAGATAATAATTGTACTTAGGAAAGAAAGGTAGCTATAACTGGTGCTCGATACCGTACCCACAGTGAGGTACTACAACCCTACGGCCAAATTCAACAAAACAAATATTATGTGAAGCACTAAACATTGCCATATATAGAACACTCAGATCGGGCAAAACTAGTACTTTTGCATCGTCTACTACTCAAGCATCGAATTAGATTTTGTGTCGATGATCAAAACTAGTACCGTTGCATCTATCTATTACAATTGTTCTCTTCGAAGAAGGTTGAGAATTCTTCGTTCATTTTTTACATCCATTCAAGCCGATTACATATGCCAGAATGGTGGGATTAGACATGCGCGAGAGAGACGAGATGGCGCCAGTGTCGGCTCTCGCCCCTTATTTCGAGCTTCGAAAAATGTCCAACTACTGGAATGATGCCGATTCATCTATTAAAGCAAACGATTGCTTTTTGGGTCATCTTGCCTGGCAAACATTTTGTATCCTAACTTGTTATTATTGCAAGACGTAAAATACAAGACGAAACACACGCTATAGCGTTACATCGGAGTCCATTTCGGAATCCACACTCACCGTGACATTAATATCTTTATTCTGACCACCAGCACAGTCTTCTTGACACACGTTACGCGTTATAAAAAGCTTTCTCTTAAGCTATATCACATCATAATAAACTAGGGTTCCATCCACATGCATGAACGTCCATCCATCTTGCACGCACAGTTTCACTGTCCTTATTGTTGTGGTTGTCTGTCTTTCAACGTCTTCTGGCTGCTGTTTCTCTCTGAGCGTTGAAGTAGACCGCTGCGACGGGAAGGCCGAGCTCATTGTCTTCCACAAATTGTCGGGTGTTGAAGCGGTCTCTCGACGAAGGGCCTCTCACCATGTCCCTCTTCTTCTGCTTGAACAGGATGAAGACGAACCTGTGGATTCCTATGTTGGGCCTCGGCATCTCGTACTCCACCACCTCCTTTCCTGTGTTGTCCAATGGGTGATGATGCACACCACGCCGAAACGAAGTTAAAAAAGGGAAGGGATTGATCACGGTCTTTATTCCGCTGGTGGTAAGTGGAAAAGGCAGCTTTCATGACAGTGTGGTCAGTTGAGAGGTTGACAATGTGCACAGTAATCCAACAAATGCTAATTAGCATACATGTCCATTTCCTATAAAGCGGCTTATGCAGATTCCTTTGTTATATTGATATTATTGACCCCGAAATATTGACCAGGTAGCCGGTTAAGCATATTCAAATGTTGGGCATTTTATGTAGATCCATATCGGTTAGTTTGGATGGAAAGTTTGAACCTATTATGTTTTGAAAGAACATTGAACATTTGGTTAATGAGTGTGCTTTTATGCTTATGTATGCACGTGTGCGGGATTGTGAGTTGGTGTTTGTGTTGGGGAATGATAGAAGACAAGGGAAAATCGTAACCACACCAAATCATAGGAACCCAATTTTCATGAATCGGCCGGATCCATGTTGGGCTCACCCGATCTAAGAGTGCATGGGAGATGGACTCGCATGCATTACATGTATAGGTAATACCTTCTCTAAGAGATGAGAGAGACTTACCAAATGTGGCATCTGTTGTACCCGGGATGTCCGTAACCATCCTGTAAGCAATACAATCGGATCAATAGCACATATTTAAACAATAAGTGCCATGCCACTTTTCTTGAATGATACATAGGGATTTGCTTTTTCTGTATTCTCTGGTTACCGAGTCACAGCCAACATGTAAATGCTTTAAACTTGGGAGTGATCTACTTTCATGTCTTGTCGAAGTTTGCTTCTCATGAGCAAATTGATCCTCGGATGACCGTGGTTTCGTGTTGGAGGACCAGACTGGCTCGCATCATTAGATGTGGACTTTTATATCCTTTATGATTCAATATCAACCAAATTTATCTTACTATAGATTCCACCACCAATTAATACCCTAAAAACAGATGGGATTCACACTCAAAACTCATAAGAACATTGGGTTTTCACAAATGTATCGTGAACTGTGGTCCAGTCCTAAAAAACCTAATGGAAGTCTGGTTAGAATGTAAACCAGGTCATGGAGTATGCTGCTGATTAACGTGAAAGACCAAACAAGACACGAGTCAAAATCTGGGTGGCTGTTCCCAAACATAGACAATTTGCACTTTATGACATGGGAAATCAAAATTATACAGCGAGCCCTCACACACACACACACCCACGCACAAGTGTCGAAACAAAAGATTAGGGAAACTTCTCCACATATTTTACTGTGGAGTGGTGATCTTATATAACCAATAGGAAGATTTCATCTTGATCTGAGCATGGAGAAGGGTAATTATTGGTGATTACCAGTGCAAGTGCTCCCTTAGATATGGATCACTAGGACCAGGAACATCTGGGTCTGTCATAACCTGCACACATGCATTAGAACTAGCACGTTATAATTAATCAACTTTTAAGCCCAAAATGCAGGAAAAAAACAACCCCGAGAGGGGTAATAGTCAATCGTTACCAGTGTGAAGAAGGACCTCATGTCACCACCATGAACCTCAACCCTAGGCTTAGTGGTAACAGAGGAAGGGAAGAGCTCATGGCCATTGAACACATGCTTGTTGGAGTTGTAAGTGACTGTCATTGTGACACTCGTTGCAAAACAGTCAATCACATCCCCAATCACTCGACCAACCACGAGTGGATCAGACATTCTTGCCATGAGAAATCAATATGGGGCACAGCCAATAAAAGAACAGAGAGAGCGAGCGAGCGAGCGAGCGAGAGAGAGAGAGAGAGAGAGAGAGAGAGAGAGAGAGAGAGAGAGAGAGAGAGAGAGAGAGGCAAGGTGTTTGAGGATTGGATAATTAGCTGGTTATGTGGTGTCCTTTAATTTGGAGGCTTCTCATTGGGCATTGATGGTGAAGTACCGCTTTTATAGTGTTGAGATCAAGAATCAAACTGATGGTCTCTCTCTCCCTCTCTCTCTCTCTCTCTCTCTCTCTCTCTCTCTAACATGTGCGTAGCACATAATTCCAGAAAGTCCAGAAAGGGGAACTAAAGCAAAGGAAGCATAACAAACAAAAGAGGAAAAGCAAAGTACAGTTTCAGAAACAGGGTAAAAAAGGGAAGAATTCAATAAGAAACAGCTCCCATCTATGAAGGATAAGGATCATAAATTGAAATTGTACTTGTACTAAACCTTTCAATCCTAAATTTATTATACTTGTATTAACTCAGTCATAAACCTTTTAATTTGATCAATTTAGTCCTAAAACTTATTGCACTTGTGTCAATTTAGTCTTAAACCTTTTAATAATTTACCAAATTAATCCTTCTGATCAATTTTGGTTGGAAGTCGCTAACATGGCAGTCTAGTTAATGCCGACCATCAAACGTGACATGACCGGCATTGACGCGGATAATTTTTAGGATTAAATTGGTTAAATTAAAAATTATCCACATCAACACCGATCATGCCACATAGGATGGCCAACGCTAACTAGACAATCGGAATGACTATTTAGCAAATCATCACAAAGTTTAGAACAAGATTGGTACAATTAAAAGGTTTAGGACTGAATTGGCACAAGTGTAATAGGTTTAGGATTGAATTAATTAAATTAAAAGGCTTATGACTGAATTGGCACAAATGCAATAAATTTAGGACTTTTTTGGTAATTTCCCGTTGCTTGAATCTAACTTACATAGGTTGAGTTCATACCAAATGTAACATTATACGCTTTTGATATTGGTAATTCACTTGATTTGTGCAAGAATCTTTTACTGATGCAGTAAATTTTTGTTATTTTCTAAAGAAGTACTTAGATAGTCAGACAATTAGTTAGGTTTGCACTTAAATATCGCACAGTGATGTCTATCCAAATTGTATGGAGTGCTTTGCGATAATTGTACAACCCATCATGTGGTATGTGAGTTCACCAAACAAATGTGATTGACTTGAGTTTACAAAATAAAAGTTCAGCGACCTCCTTATCATGGTCATGTTATGCAGCAACCTTTGATCAGGCATGGTGGGGCTTTAGCTGAAGAGTCATATCAATGCAAATCACTGTTTGGGCAGAAAGAGAATCACACATGTACCAACAGTACTAGCATGCAGCTCTCTTTTCTCAGCTCACTTGAATCGAAATGATATTATTTTACCGATCAAAGTGTCCTTTAACTGTGGAAGGAAACGTGAAAAAGGTTTAGGCTTTTTAAAGCATGGGGTGTCCACCAAAATCAGTCCTCCGAGTTCATCCTCAACTTTGCTTCTTTTCACAAGAATAAAAGATAGGAAGAAGGACAGTAAGTATTTTGGCAGATCCTGCATCATTCTCTAACGGGGAGAGACTCGAGGCCCTTTTGTATATCAGGTAAAAAAAGGAGATGTTCTCTTGTGATCGTTGCCATCAGGACATCTGTCCACAACACATCATTAACTTGGCCTTTTGTGAGAGTGTGGAAGAGAACATGCTTTGAATATCAATTAAGTCGAAGAAACTCCAATTAAAAATTGCCATTGATCAGAGGCAAAGTTTGTGGTGTTAGGCACATTTTGCAGTAAAGTAGATTCTACTTAGGCATGCCTAAATTGGTGATGGGAGAGAGTGGATTGCCACATTCGGAAAAAGAATTGAGTCACTCTTTTTCAACATTATTCCCCTAGATAACACTGCTTAATGTTTCCCTAGATTCTGTGACTTCTTTTCCTTGTGTCCAGCCATTTATTCAGTTGTTTTAGCCCCATCAGATATCACAGGCCCCTATTAAAAAAAAGCGATACCTCTTCCTTTTCTGTTTTTTGTTTAATGACGAATTAAACATAATTTAAAGGATAAATCTCGGGTTGACGAAATAGCCCAGCCACCCAATTGAATGGGCAACAAACCGGACTGATTAGGCCGAACGGGACGAAATGGAACCCGTGTCATGCACCCGATGTATGCACATTGGTCCGTACTTAATCGCAAAGCCAATCTTAGGGAGATAATGGATACTTTTTGTTTTGTGCATCCTTACATCATTCATAAAGCTAGATAGGAGTTTTTTTTATAGATAATTAACTGGAATTACATTCAGTGAATCGGTAAGACTGGCTCGTAGACTTTTTTTTGTTTTGGTCAGAAGCTCGTAGACTTGAGGGGCAGAAGTAAAGAAGTCCACATAGACTTTTAAGTGCAATACGGTTTCTTTTGTACCTTGCCCTTGAATTAATTTTCAGCACCTCTCCAAGACCCATCTTTCCTGATAAAAGAAGGGGAAAAATGCAAGATTTCAATTCATTTTTCGGGGACATGCACCTCACGGAAAATCGAGATGGATGATTGCCCATTATCGATCGCACTACCCATTTTTGAAAGAGCGAAATGGCAGTCGTTCGGTCAAGTTGGACTTGCGATGTACTGTAATGATCGGACGACGATGACAAGACAATTGATCTCCCAGGTCACAAGTGTGCACTGAAAGCTTGAATTGAATTCCATTTCGTGGCTAGATCAATGACAGTGTGCAGATGAACGAAGGGAAAGGATCAGTTGACGCTTTGTAACTCTGGACCGCTTCAAATTTTGCAAAATAAGAACCGGCCTGATGGGCCTGAACGAGCCATTGAAGAAGGCTTTGGGCCCTTATTCCAGTCGCTGGATTCGACTATTTCAGCCTCATCGGGCTCAAGTTGCGATGTTGCAGAAGCGCGATGAATTGATGCATGACCGGTTCATGGTGATTTGAAGGCCTCCTGTCATGATAATGGTCGGAGTGTAACAAGGAAGATAAAGTCGTTGAATTGTACATAACTAGACCTGTTAAATAGGTGGGTTGGATCGGGTTTGGATCGGCTCATAAATGATCCGACCCAAATTGACCTATTAACCCGTTTATGACCCATTTATTCGTAGTGTAAATATTCCGACCCACACCCGACTCGACCCATATTTCTAAAATACTTTTATATTTAACCTAATCTAGGAATACTTGTTTCTTATGATTTTTTTAAATTATACTGCTAAAACATTTTATGCAATACAAAGCTAGTGAAAAATTTTTATAATTTTTTTTAAAATTGAGGTTCTGTTTGTTTTGCGAAAAATGCGACATTTCAAGAAAATATTTTCCATAAAGTCGTTATCCAAGAAAATAAAAAATTTTCTGACGTTTGGCTGAAACCTGAAAATAAACTAGAAAATATTTTTTGATATTTGGTATACAAAATCTAATTTGATTTTATTTTGTGCATTCATTTTAATAATATTAATATTTTTTTATTTTTTAAATTGAATTTTTTATTTTTTAATTTTTCTTATATTTTTGGCCGATTGCCAGCCACTGTGGCCAGCGACCGACCACAGGCGAGGACGAGCTTGCCGGAGGCTGGCGAAGCTTGTTCTCGCCGATCTGGCGAGGCTCCAGCTCGCCTGATTCTGGCGAGCCGAGCCAAGCCTTACCAGTCTCGGGCGAGGCTCCACCTCGCCAGATTCGGCGAGGTCGAGCTCGCTCGAGGCCGGTGAGCTCGAGTCTCGCCAGATCGGCGAGGCTGGAACCTCGTCACAGGTTGGCAAGGCCTCGGCCTCGCCTGGATCGGGCAAGCCTCAAGGTCGCCGGAATCGGGCGAGCTCGAGGCTCGCCGAAATCGGCGAGGTTGTCCCGCTCCGGTGGCCGGTCACCGTGGCCGACCACTGGTCGAAATAAAAAAAAAAAGAGAAAAGAAAAATAATTAAATTTTGATTTTTTTTAAATATTTTTATAAAAAGGGAGAGAGTGTGTGGGTTGGACATGGGTTTCAAACTCGACCCATTTATCTTTAAGTTTTAAAATTTAAAACCCATTTAAGGTTGACTCTTTAAAATTAAAGTGACCCATATATAACCCATTTATTTTTAAATGGGTCATATATGGGTTTAAGACCCATTTTGACACCTCTATACATAACCTTCCCATAGTTTCTCGGAATTTTCTTAAGTAATTTTGGGAAAAAAGACATAAACAGTCCCTGAATTTGGCTTAATATACAATGTGATCTATGAATTTATAATTTATTAAATATCGTCCATAAACTTTTGGTACATGTTCAATTTAATCCATAAATTACATGTCATATTTTCATATAGTGTAGCCATATTTTTATATAGTTTATGAACTAAATTGAACATGTACAAAAATTTAGGGACGATATTGAATAAATTAAAACTTCAGAGACCACATTGAACATTATAAAAAATTTCATAAATTATATTGAACAAATTAAAGGTTCAAGAATCAAATCGTACACTGATCAAAGTTCAGGAACTGCTCTATCGTTATTCCGGTAATTTTTGGTAAAAGATGGTATCTTCCATGTGGGGACGGGACTCGGACGATTAACTAGGACTCACCGGTCGATGTCCGTCGAATGGTTGAACCCAATTATTTTGGTCAGCGATTTGAAATGGGTCATAGTAGCAGAAGCAAAGTGCATGACATACTCTTGCGATGGATCGAGCAATGAAGGTGACGCTCAACTACCGTTCATGGCGACAAAGCTCTCAAACATCGTTTGTCTCTTTCGGGACAGCTCGGCTGCTCACGTTCTCTTGTGGGTCTCTGTCAGTTTCGCTTCTCCAGTGTAGTGACTAGCTCTGCTACTAAAAATCCACTGGGCGAGATCCTGACGCTTCGGGTTTGCTCTGATTCGACGGCGCGGCACTCCGACCCAGAAAGAAGTCGGTTCGACTCGAGGTTCTCTTGTCTCTCTTTTCCGTGAATTTTGTTGCATCGCTCGCTTTCCCTTCGTGGGTTTCAGGGAATTTCTGTGCTCCAGTGGGTGTTGGTATAACTGGGAAAGTTCGCATTTTTTGCTGTGATGATGAACGAAACGCTTTTGAGCTTAGGGCGTGCGGTCGAGCTGCTACTTTTTTCGTGAGGGGTCGTTCTCGGTTTGGATTACAGAGTCCAGGGAATGCTTACTTAGAAGCAGAAGATTAGGAAAGAGAAAAAAGGTTTTTTGAGTACTTGGTTAGCAGGGCAAGCTGCGAAGAGGATGGCTGCTTCTGGAATTTTAAAGAGTGAAACGTTTGAGTTTGAGTCCAATTTATGGCTAGTCGATTGTTGATTTAAGTGACTTGGATCGACATAAACGCATAAAAGAGAGGCTTCAATATGATTCGCATAAAGTTCTCCGACCATCTTTACTGCGCATCACAAGCTATTTTATGTTACCTTTAGTATTTTAATTGGCTGCGATCACAGGATGAAATTTTCACAGGCATCGTTTCGCCACGGAATGTTCTGCTTTGCTTCTCGTGTTTGGCAATTTGAGTACAATTCATGCTTTAATTGGTCAATAAGCTATGACAGGCTATGGGGTTTGCTTAACGATCCTTGATGATCAGTGACTGAGCTTGAATGAATGTCTAACTTGCCGTGACTATATATATTAAATAAATGGAAGAGGAAAGGAGAAAGGAGTGATTATAGAACTATCAGAGGATTTATCATATTAACTAGGACTGAAACATCATCTTGATCCTGGGGGAGAATGCTGGTTGCTGTTATACTCTAGGTTGTTGATATATGCATATCTGTATGTGGCTTCTAGGGCATGTTAATATTGTCTCTTTCTAAGCTGGAAGATTACTCAATGGCCACTCCTTTCATTTCCAGCGATGTTGGGACCTATTGCGGTGGCAGTGGTGGTAGGTGTTCTTGGATGGGCATACCAGGCGTTGAAGCCTCCACCTCCAAAGATATGTGGCTCGAGAAATGGTCCTCCAGTCACATCCCCCAGAGTCAAACTCAGTGACGGGAGGTATTTAGCTTACAGGGAGATCGGCACTCCGAAGGAAGAGGCTAAGTATAAAGTTATTATAATCCATGGGTTCGACAGCTCCAAGGATCTCAATTTGCCAATTCCTCAAGTAATGAACGTCTCTGCTTTAATTTACTGATGTAGATTGTATGGTTTGACTTACTGCTAATTGTCACCTATTTCTTATGTGGTGAGCGTGGCATCGAATTACTGCATTGTCTCGAGTGTGTTTATTTCCTGATACGTACTTTATGGGAGAAAATTCATTGTTGAATAAAAAAAATTTAGCCATACTGGCAAAGTTAAAGGTGGCAAATTCAGCATAAGAATGTTATTGCACTATCACATAACAGCTTTGGATACGAGGATGTTGAATTGAGGTCCTTTTGGGTGAAGAAAACCAAAAACTGTTGGTGGCATTTTGCACTGAGCAAAAATATGATCCGTTTTTGCATCATGGATTTTCATTTTGCCCTCTGCAGTAATGCCTTTTGATTTCGCAATCTGATGTGTGTAGTCCTTTCCTAATGGTGATTGATTGCCGGCATTTCTGCGTCTTAATCAGATGTGGTAAAAGTCTTGTGGATCATGATACATTGATCATTTTATTTTCTTTTACAGGAACTTATAGAGGAGCTAAAAATATACTTTCTCCTCTACGACAGAGCAGGTTATGGGGATAGTGATCCAAATCCATCTCGCTCCGTGAAAAACGAGGCATCAGATATTCAAGAACTAGCTGACCAGTTACAGATTGGGTCCAGATTTTATGTGATTGGGATCTCAATGGGCGCCTACCCTGCTTGGGGTTGCCTCAGATATATACCCCACAGGCATTGTTCTAGCCATTAGCTTTTCAAGTTTGATTGCCCGCTTAAGTAGATGTTTTGAACTTTTCATGTTTATTGACCCATCCTCACGTGTAGGTTATCAGGAGCTTCCCTAGTTGTCCCTTTTGTGCACTACTGGTGGCATTCATTTCCTTCTGGGCTATTAAGGGAGGCCTTTGGAAAATTGCTAGTGCCCGATCAATGGACATTTCGAGTCGCTCATCGTGCTCCTTGGTTACTTTACTGGTGGATGACCCAAAAATGGTTTACCTCGCTAAGCATAATGGCTGGAAACATGAGGATTTTCAGCCCGGGAGATTTGGAAATTATCAAGAGTTGTGGGGACAAAATTAACCTTTGTCAGGTAACTTGTCTTTTCTTATGTCGATGCAAACTGAAGTATTTCCTTGCCGAGAGATGTTTCACTTTAAAAGCTTGTGCTGCAAATGCGAAGCTATTTCCTGCTCAGATGCACTAAAGGCTGGGGATCTGCGTTGGCTTAACATATTGATGAAAAACCATTTTTTCAGAACATGTAGACACAGATGCTACTGGAGATGACTTCCCTCATTGCGATTTTTCTGATTGAGATCTGCATACATGTGTTGACCATCTCTTGGTTTTACTTGATTTGTTTGATGGATAGTGTTTGAAAACAAATCGATCAGCCATTTCTTATCTGTGACTTAGTTGGGAAAGCGCGATCATTTTTGGGTCATCAAAGTCGGCATGAAAAATTTAGAAACATTTTGTGTAACTCCAATGTTTTGGAATTCAGGAAAAGATACGGCAGCAAGGTGTTCATGAATCTCTACACCGGGATTTAATAGCAGGTTATGCAAGCTGGGAATTTGATCCCCTGGAACTGGAAAACCCTTTTCCCAACAATCAGGGCTGGGTTCACATTTGGCAAGGGTTGGAAGACCGCATAATTCCTCGTGAGATTAACCAGTACATTGCGGGGAAACTTCCATGGATTCGTTACCACGAGGTGCCCAACGGCGGACACTTGTGCATCTTCGAGAGCGATCTTTGCGTTGCTGTGATAAGGGCGCTTTTACTGGAATAAGCTTGCTTGTGCGGTGGAACCTACCCACCTCGCCTCCGACTTCCGTGTAACCAGTGAGGCTTCCGGAGAGCATTGGCTTGTGCATGGGCCGGTGCACCCGGCGTAGGTGAGGGAACTAGCTTCTGTAATAATTTTCTGTCGACGAGTGTGTAACTGTCGCCTCCAACTTTATGATTGATGATTGGTCTTTTCCTCATTCTATGTTCTGCTTTCTTACTTTTTCCATCTTTTCTTCCTTATTCTGTTACTTGTTCTCTATGCTTGCCGTTTCAGATGCAGCATTCCACTGTACAGAATCAATAAATATGCATTTGTTGAACATGTTCAAACATGTCCCTTTTTCTTTGAACTCGACGTGGGTCTCGGTATATCTTGAAAACATGCGTCTCCTTCAGAATGTGAGCATTAGAACTTCCAAATGGGAAAACTGGTTTTTCGAAGACCATTCGGTCACAGATCTAATTAACAAACAGTTCTGACATGGTACTATGATTTGGGCGTTGTAGCATTTCCCCGTTGAGGTCCACTGATCAATTGACAGTGAGTGGGACTAGGTCTCAGCTTCGTTTCCATAATGCTGCCACCGTGGCCAATGAAACCTGAGACGATCCGCCGTCGCTCAAGGCCTCCAGCACGCCGTCTCTCGCGGCCAAGACCTGCTCTCTGACCACTTTTCCTTCTCCCGATCCCATCATCAACTCAGTGACCTGCTTGGCTAACTCGTCCGCTCTCACGAACCGGTCCTCGTCTGACATGCTCAGAGGGAGAGCCAGGGCGGCCTCCCCCACGAGAAACGCCCTGTTCACCTTCTGCTCCGCGTAGAGAGGCCAGGCCACCATTGGCACCCCAGCACGCACCGCTTCGATGATGGAGTTCCAGCCGCAGTGAGTGACAAACCCGCCCACCGAGCTGTGATTCAGCACCTGGATCTGCGGTGCCCATGACTTCACCACCATCCCCCTCTCTCTTGTCCTCTCCAAAAACCCCTCCGGCAAGAACTTCTCTAAGCTCGCATCGTCGTCATTTGACCCCGATGTTGATTTTGCCGATTCATCCTGCGGCGGAGGCCGCACGACCCACAAGAATCTCACCCCGCTTCTCTCCAATCCTGGACAATAGCGTTTTATATGTCAACAACATTCTCGTAACAAAAAAGGGTAGTCAATCACTGAAGTGACTAAAGCTTACCTGAGGCCATCTCCTTCAGCTGCACGGCGGAGAACCTTCCTTGGCTGCCGAAACACAAGAACACGACGCTTTGGCTTGGTTGCGAGTCGAGCCAACTCAAGCACTCGTGCTTTCTTTCTCTCTCTTCACCACCATTCTCGTCGCTGTCGACCTTTGACTCAACCAAAGGCCCGACGGCAAAAATAGGCGGTGTCAGCCCGTCCGGCACGCACAATCCTTCTTTGATGGAACTGATGATCCGAGTCTCAAGGGACTCGCACGTGTTAACGATGATGCCAGACGACGAGATCATGTTCCTGCAAGCATCCAAGAAGTAGCCGTAGATTGCCCAGCCTCGGTCAAGCATGCCGCTCGGCATGTCCAAGGCCTTGATTGGAGGCAACCCGGGAATGTCCACGGTCTTGTCTCCAAGGTCCTTGAAGCTCTTGGTGGTCCTACCATGGAGAGTTGGAAAGTGGAGTAAGAGGGCCAGGGCAACGGCACCAGAGGTGGAGAAGTAGTAGGTCGGGATGCCGAGGGCGGCCGCCACAGGGAAGGCGGCGTCTGAGAAGCCGTCAATGATGAGGGCCCGGAGGTCCGCGGCGGCGGTGATGCCGGCAAGGGCGAGGCGGAGGTTGGGGGCGTCGCCGCGGGCAAAATCGAAGGGCGTTTGGTCGCGCTCAGCGGCGGGGGCAGTGGCGGATGGAAGGTGGATAATGGTGATGGAAGGGTAGTCGGCGACGGGGGCAGCGGTCGAGGCGGAGGAGAGGATGATAACGACGGAGAAGCGAGGGTGGTGGTTGAGAATGAGTCGTCCGAGCTCGAACATGGCGACTATGTGACCCCTCAATGGCGACGGATAGAGGACTATGATCTCCCTCATCTTTTCCGATGGTGGTGTTGCCTGGAACGTCGAAAACATAGTTTATATTGGGAAACAGTTTGATCGGCAGGGTTCAATTATTTCATCCTTTACGGCTTTTTCTTTTTAATTTCATACTTTTATAAATAAATTATCAAAAGTGCAGAAGAAATTAGTTTCGTAAGGCGACAAGCCTTAGGTAACGAGGAAGTATCTTGCAATCTTTAATGACAAGCATGGCGCACACTTTTTCTACAAAATATAAGAAAAGGACAACAAATATATATATATACACACACACACACACACACCACTTAGTATTAAGAGAAACTAATGTATGTCTGAAAATTAAATGATATTTCACGCTGTCTATATTTTCTATAAAGTCATTTCGAATATTTTCTTATATATATATATCTCAAGTACATTACTTATGATGCTCGTGTATATGCAAAAATAAGAAGATAATCTAAACAAAAAAATATTTGTTAAGTAAGGAGATACAAATAAAGTGAATAACTAATCAAAAGAGTTGAAGGAAGAAACTATAATAAATTATTATTAAAATCTCTAACATTTTTATCGAAATTAAATGAGTTTTAAAAGTGGTGCAGAGCTCCAATACCGTTCCATTTACTTTGGTTTTCATATTAGGGTTAATACCATGAAAAACCCTAAACTGATACACTTGTGACAATTTTACCTTAAACTATTCTTTTTACCATAAAAAATCCCAAACCGGTACACTTGTAATAAATCTACCCTGAACTATTTTTTTGATCACCAAAAACCTTAAACTGTTATACATGTGACAATTTTAACCCAAACTAATTTTTTAATGTTATTTTTTTTATTTTTCGATTATTTTTTATTTTTTCTTTACTTTTTTTTCCTTTTCTCTTCAACCTTTGGCTGGTCGCCGGTCGAGGCGGAAGCCGGCGAGGTTGGCCCCACTGGCGAGACTTGGCCTCGCCGGCGTTGGGCGAGGTCAGCCTCGCTTTGCAACGGCGAGGTTCGCCCCGCCGTTGCAGGGCGAGGTCAACCTCGCCGGCGTTGGGCGAGGTCGAGCCTCGCTAGATCTGGCGAGGGCTCGGCCCCGCCGTTGCAGGGCGAGGGGGACCTCGCCCAATGCCGGCGAGGTTGACCTAGCCCAATGCCGGCGAGGTCAGCCTCGCCCTGCAATGGCGAGGCCGGCCTCGCCCAACGCCGGCGAGGTCGAGCCTCGCCAGCGGTCGGCGTGGCCAGGCCCTCGCCAGATCCGGCGAGGCTCGACCTCGCCGTTGCAGGGCGAGGCTGACCTTGCCCAACGCCGGCGAGGTCAAGCCTCGCTAGCTGCCGGCGGGGCCGACCTTGCCGGCTTCCGCCTCTGGCCGATCGCCGGACCGGATTGGCCAGAGGTTGAAGAGAAAGGAAAAAAAAAGTAAAGAAAAAATAAAAAAACTAATCAAAAATTCAAAAAATAAAAATAATATTAAAAAATTAGTTGGGGTAAAATTATCACATGTATACCAGTTTGGGATTTTTTATGGTCAAAAAAATAATTCAGGATAGATTTGTCACAGATGTATCAATTTAAAATTTTTTATGATCAAAAAAATAATTTAAAATAAAATTATCATAAATATATTAATTTATAATTTTTCGTGATATTACTCGTGATATTATCCTCTACCGAAAAGTCAACTTTTGCCGACAAAAGTTCAATCATTAACAAGCACCCATCCCTACTGTGAATCATCGACTCCTACTACTTCTGCGGTGCTCAATTGTTTATTGCATAAATTGGGAAATTCGAGCTCCCTAAAAGGGCAAAAAAACCCAAAAAAAAAAAATCATTACTTGCACGTTAGAACTTATGCGAAACCAGGGCAGAAAAGGACGGGTCATTGCGAAACACCAAGGCGAGTGACCCATGGACGGTGACCGTCTACTCATCAGGAACCACGTAGAACATGATCATCGTTAGCTTGTTTTAATCAGGGGTTATCGATTTTAATGTGAATAGGTTACAAATTTGAAACTTGGAATTGTCTTGCTAGAACCGGTTCCCACCTACCCTGTTTCTCTTTGAATCGACTATGGAACCTACCGTTTGTCCGGTCCGGTTTCAAGATTTACCCGGGAGCCAGTTTTTTCTTCTTTTTTTTTTTACTTCATTTTTTTAATAAAAAAACAGGACAAATAATAGTTGTGGTAAAAAATATGAGCAACAAAATGGCTCAAGGTAAAAAATCAATGCAGAACAAATGGACATATAAAGCCATAAGGAAGTCAAGCTCATTTAAAAAAACTAAATCATTTTCTTTCAACTTCATAAAATAGGTTTTAACTAGTTCCCAGATAGATGAGTGAGTTCAGCACCCGGAACCTAGAACCCACCCCACACAATTTGAAACCAATAACCGAACCTATTTTTACTAGAACTGGGAGCCAGATATGTTTTTATGGGTGATCGATTCGGTTCAAGATTAAATCTGGACCGATCGCTCATCATCCCTAGTTTTAACAATTCATATTATTTATATCACCGGGGTGAGGTAGCAGCAATGCTTCCAACTCCCTTTGATTCGGTGATTTCGAGAACTAATTGAGCGAGATTCACATATTTAAGAAAAAGCCGCTTGTAGTTTGGCGCATTTAGCAAACCTTAGTATGTTCGACATTATTAACTTGTTCGTACTGGCCGCGGTCCAAGAACGAGGACCACACCTTGCTTGGTCTAGCCATGCAAAACTTCATTCGCCTTCGACAAGAACGTCATTGCTGACGTCATCCCCAGCAGATAATTGCTGAAGTCAATAATTTAGTCTTTTTATACTTATCAATACTTTTTAAAATAATAATTTAGCGGAAGGAGACCTCGCAAAGGCCACCCCTACCGTGGTTGCCCACGTCGTCGGAATTGGCAAATTTGTAAAGTCGATAGTTCAAATCAAAAGGTAACTTTATCGGAGCAAAATTGATAAGTTATTCTAATTGAGGTTGATAATTTCTAAAGACGGTCAATTAACTTAAAGCATTGCTAGGAATACAAATAAAAATTTGTAAACGATAAGAAAAGTTAAAAGGGAAAACCAAATAAATGTTAATAAGAAGCTCGATTGAGAGTCACCAGCAAAACATTTAGAGATAACTTAATCAGAAAAAAATGGTGAGTGGCACTGATTTAGGTTGGTTGATAATTTTATATAAGATTTAGTAAATTCAAAGAGTTAACAAAAAATCGATAATTTCATCAATATATATTGATAGTTCATCGATAGGCTTTTTACACTTCTCAGTACTTTTTAAAATTTACTTGTACGGAAAAAAAACTCGTGTCTCCCGCCACGAAACAAAATAATTCAGTATTAACCAAATAATAGTAGCAAGCTCACCATCTTCTCCCAACATAATGTACATACAAAAAGGAAATAAATCAAATTACATCTTCTCACTTCAACTTATTAGTGATTCCAAATAAATACTCAAAACTCAAAACTCAAAAGAATACCGCAATTAATAGTAGCTGTTGCATTGAAATTGCATTTGCCAGTTCCTTATTGCAATTGTCTCATTTTCTCATTGAAATGGTCTCACAATTTGGCAAGATTATATCATATAGTTCCATCTTCAAGTATAATGAGACAAATCAGGACCCAGAAAAAAGAAATGCAAGTTATCTGTCTGCTATATATTACACAGACATATACATATACAAGTCAATGCCTGACATTACATGCATACCCTTCAATCCCCACATGAAAGCTCGCCTTAATTAACATTCATATTCTTATTACTTGATCATGGATCTTGCTTTATGCATGCATGCAAATCGCAACAACATCATACAAAACTCACTATCGGATGATATGTATTGTGCATATATATCTTCACAATAACATGTTCCCGTTGTTGGGAAAACATCCTAAAATTTTAAAAAGTTGACAAAACTATCCAAGAGATTTTATAAGTTTGACAAATACTTTTGAAGTATTCTAAGTCCAAGAAGTCATATTATGGAAGTCCAAACTTTACAAGAATCAGAAGGAGAAGCTCAGGTTCTGCATAGCAAAAGACAAAGTTCAGACTTTGTACATGGCAATTGAAGAACTTCAATTTATATTGAATCAAAAGATTCAGAGTTTAAGGAACAAACCATTCTGACTCAAGTTCTGAAATGCGAGATAAGAATCAAACTTTATTCAGACGTTATCTCAAACTTAGAACAATGACTAGTAATCTAGCTTGGATTTCATCAATGGAAAGTATTGATTGATTCGATATTAAAAAGTTAGTTTGTAAGGAATATTTACATCGCTAAACATCTTTAATTGATTGACAATCAACCCCACAACAAGTTTATTTCTAATTGGAGAAGCTTTGCTTATGGAAACCAAAGTTCTGGTTGCATGTGCGATCAAATTCAGCGCGATTGAGACTTTGTCACTCAACGGTTACTCAATCCTTTTTAAACAAATCTATCCAAGGTGAAGATTGGAAGATGATCCTCTAAAAACTGTCCAACGACTAGTTTGGAAGTGGAGGAGTATAAAAGGAGACAAATTGTTGAGGAGTAGAAGTAGAGAGACGATATCTAGAATTATCTATTACAAAGTCTGAGCATACTTCGACCAGCGTGACTTGTCCTTCTTGAGCCAAAATCTGTTATATTGAGAGATCTGTTGCAAAAGTGATTGAGTGAGATAGAGTGACCTATCTTTTACAAAAAAAATTATCACTCAGAATTTGTAATATCTTGATTGATCATCTAGTGGAATTTAGCTAGTAGGCTATCAACATGGAAGAATGAATGTAGGCTTGATCTAAGCCGAACCGCTATATGTCTTGTGTGCAGATCTTCTCATCCCTTGAAAACTCATTTTATTTATTACATTGCACACTTACAGAATTGCTATCAAAAATTGTTTAAAATCTGAACATTGTTCAGACTTTGTTCTTGATCTTTTACTTTCACTTTAAATTGGTCAAGAATTATTTTAAATCACTTATTCACCCCTCTTAAGGTGATCCTTGCTAGCCACCTCACCCCGTCCATGCCACTACAACTTTGAACTTGGCGTTTCCTTCACCAAGCATTGCTCGTTGCCCTCCTCATTGACTTGAACTTCTCGGTTGCCTTCTCTGCCCTTGTTGGCAACAACCATTTCATCATCATCTGTCACCGATACAACATTAGATCTCTCAAAAAGTTCACATAAAACTTGCTGTGGTTGTGTCTGAAGCGCTCGCTCTCATGTAGTGAAGTAAATGAATGCAATGGCAGTTGAGATAGAATGAGGCAAAAGATCGAGTTGAGCTTCTTGTTCTCTTTCTTTAAGCTGATTGAGCTCTACTTCTAACTAAACTGGGTATGCCTGCACGAAACGCATTGATTTATCAAAGACACATGCTTCTCAATTTCCCCCTATATAGTTTCGATGTGGGGGATTTTGCAAAAAAAAAAAAAGGGTCACTTGTTTCCTGGCTCGAGATCTCAGTGGCCGATTAGCTGTTTTTAATCATCCGGCGTTGCCTTCGCTCAACCACGACTTTTGGCTGACCGTCGATTATAGGTGAGGGGACTAGCTTCTCTACTAATTATGACAAGTGTGTCAGTGTCGTCTCTGACTTTAAGATGCTTGAGATCTCTAGGTGCTTGCTATGAAAATGCTTGATGATTGGTCTCTTCTTCATTCCATGTTCTGCTTTCTTACTAGTTCCATCTTTTCTTCCTTATTCTATCACTAGTTCTCTATGCTTGCTATTTCAGACGAAGCAATCCACTGTACAGAATCTATCGATATGCATCTGTTGAGCATGGGCGTCGGTATATCTTGAAAACAAGCTGTCTCGTTCAGAATGTGAGCATTAGAACTTTCAAATGGAAAAACTGGTTTTTCAAAAGACCATTCGGTTACAAATCTAACTAGCAAACTAGGACACCTGCTCCATGCTTTTGTTCATTTTGCACTTCCCTGTTGAGGTCCACTAATCAATTGACAGTGAGTGGACTAGGGTCTCAGCCTCGTTTCCATAGTGCTGCCACCACGGCCAATGAAACCTGAGAGGACCTGTCGTCGCTCAAGGCCTCCAGCACGCCGTGTCTCGCGGCCAAGACCCGCTCTCTGACCACTTTTCTTTGTCCAAAGCCCATCATCAATTCGGTGACCCGCTTGGCTAACTCGTTTGAACTCACGAACCCGTCCTCATCCAACATGCTCAAAGGGAGCGTGATGTGGACACCGAACCTTATCGAGGAGGAGGTGCTAGGGACATGTTGTTCTATCCGCTAGGCCCTATCACTCGAGCAAGAGCGAAGGAATTTAAACAAGCTGTCGGCATCATGATTCAAGATATTTGGAACGTGGACAATCTGGATTTGAAACTTGAAGATTCTGAAGCTCCTTGGCGCAACATGATTACTTTTGGTCCAGCGAATTCCGAAGGAGCTTAGAATTAACGAATTCCGAATTGGCTCAAATTTGGACGGACGCTTGGAAATGGGCCGTTGATCAATACTCACTACTTTAATAGTGATTGATGGCGTTTTTTAGCGATTTGGAGTCGTTTAGATGAACTTTTAGGCCTTTTTTCCATTTTTGGATGAATTTTTAGTAATTAAGGTTATTTTTGTAATTTAATCCTAGTAGGGTTATGATTAGGGTTAGCACCCTATATAAGGTTGCTTATAGATTTCTAAGAGAGGTGGCAGAATTTATATAAAGAAGTTTTCTTCTTGAGTTCTCTTAAGGATTAGATCTTATTAAGGCTTCCTTGTGGTGATCGAATTCAACTTATCGAGCAAGATTGCGAATTCTCTTGTTCGTAGCATTATAGCGTGGATTGGTTGACACAGGTTCGTCAACAGGTCGCGCTCATACTGAGATTACCAATCACAGGTTGGATTGGGGGTCGAGGTCAGCAATTCGTAACTCACAGATCTTCGTAGAACGATCATCTTCCGCACAGATTCATATCATCTGGTATCAGAGCGGATTCTACAAGGTCTAGTTATCCTACTTTTACTGCTTTTCATTCATCAATCTAGGGTTTATAGAAACTAGGGTTTATAGAATTAGGGTTTCGTTATTAATCAAATTAGGGTTGTGAATTTGTTCTTGCAGTGATTTCAATTTTGATTTAGGGTTTTCGGTCCCAGTTGTTTTTTTTATATTGTACTTGAGTTTGTAAAAAAAAAAAGCAAAGAAAAAAAAGCCAAAAAAAATAAAAAAAATTCAAGAGGACGACTCATTTTTTTTTCATTGATAGTTGGACCGAATAAAAAAAATTCAGTAGCAAAAATTGAATATGAATTCGAATCTAGCGAAAATTTGCTGAATTGCTGAGTGAAGCGGTATGTTGCTAAATTTGATCATGTTTGGTAGTTTATCGATTGTTGTGAGGAGCTTGTGAGACTGGATTCAAGTCTGAAAAAAAGAGCTTGCTAGAAGGAAATAAGAGGTAAAAGGCAAGAGTGTTTGAGTTTAATTGAGGGAAGAAAAAGCTGAAATTGAGTTAAACACGAGAGGAGTGACAAACACTTTGAGCAGAAAATGTGAAGGAGTGACTAGTGAGATTTCTTTTATCTCTAACATTTTCTTGCAGGTTTAAAAAAAATGTTAAGCTCAGGTCAGGAAAGTGTGAATCAAAGGGAGGATCGCACTCATCCAAGGGATGATGCGATTCTAGCAGACATCCAGCAATTGAGTTTACAAATTAAAGCACTTAGCAATCGAGTTGCAAGATGTGAGACGAGACTTGAAGATGACCGACAGCCACCACGAGGGAGGCCACAAAATCAACAAGAGGAGCCTAGGGTACAACCTAAATGGCAGCGGCAATTTGATGATGCACATGTGTCCGATACAGAAGATGATCGAGATGGTAGGTTTGAGAGGAGAAACGGACGCCGCGGATTTAGACGTCAAGAAGATGATGAGCTTGGCAATATCAAGATGAAGATTCTATCTTTTCAAGGAAAGAATGATCCTGATACGTATCTAGAATGGGAGAAACGGCCGGAGATGGTATTTGATTGCCAGCGATATTCGAAACTCAAAAAGGTAAAAATTGCAGCTGTTGAATTCACTGATTATGCTATAATTTGGTGGGATCAACTTGTGACTAGCAAGAGATGCAATGGTGAAAGACCAACAGAAATATGGGATGAGATGAAAGCAGTGATGAGGAGGTACTTTATATCTAGTCATTACCACAGAGACTTGTTCCATAAACTGCAAAATCTCATACAATGTAATAGGAGTGTGGAAGAATACTATAAAAAGATGGAGATTGCTATGATCTGTGCTAATGTGGTGGAAGACTGTGAGGCCACAATGTCACGATTTTTGTGTGGTTTGAGTCGAGATATAACAAGGGTGGTAGAGTTGCAACACTACGTTGAATTGAAGGAATTAGTGAACAAAGCCATCAAAGTTGAGCGGCAATTGAAGTTGAATCGAAATTACAAGAGTGGTGGAGGTTCAAGCTCAAATTGGAAGTCTAATTGGAAGAGAGACGAGAAGCCGAATTGGAAGGGAAACAATATCAAGACTGAAACTTTGAAGGAGAAGAAGAATGATGGCAAAGTTGGTTCGAATCCGGCTTCAGGTAAAACTAAAAATCCTAACACTAAGACTCGTGATATTAAATATTTTAAGTATTTGGGTAAGGGTCATATGGCAAATCAATGCCCTAATAGGAGGGTGATGATCATGACTGGACATAATGATGTTGAATCAGAAAGTGAGAGGGAGGAAGAGGATGATGACATGCCACCATTGGAGGATTGTAGTGATGTTGAGATGCCAGCAAATGGTGAATTGATGGTAATTAGGCGTTCTCTTAGTGTTCAAGTTAAAGAGGAGGAGCATCACCAGTAACGCGATAACTTGTTCCATACAAGATGTTTGGTGAATGGTAAGATTTGTAGCTTGATTATTGATGGAGGTAGTTGTACAAATGTAACAAGTTGTACCATGGTGGAGAAGTTGGGATTGAAGACTACAAAGCATCAAAGACCATATATATTACAGTGGTTGAATGATAGTGGTGAAGTAAAAGTATCGAAATAAGTCCGAGTTCCATTTGAGATAGGGCGATATAAGGATGAGGTGATGTGTGATGTTATACCTATGCAAGTAGGGCATCTTTTGCTTGGTAGGTCATGGCAGTATGATCGAAACGTACATCATGACGGGTACACTAACTGATATTCATTGGTGATGAGTCAGAAAACATACATATTAGTGCCAATGACACCTACTGAGGTGTATGAAGATTAATTGAAACTACAACGTGAGGCTGAGAGAGAGAGAAAAGGTGATAAAACTGAGGACCTGCATGGAAACTCTGAGACACAAGTAAAAGGAGAGGAAGATAAGAGTAAAGTGGTAAAAACCGAGGGAAAAAGAGAGGAAAAAAAAGAGAGAAAATAATTTCTATGCAAAATCAAGCGAAGTGACGAGAGTTTTGATTCCGGACCGACCGATACTTGTACTTTTGTACAAGGAGGCACTGTTTACTACTAATAAACTTGATCCGAATTTGTCAAGTTCTGTCGTGTCTTTGTTGCAGGAATTTGAAGATGTCTTTCCTGATGAACTTTTTGGAGGTTTACCACCGATTTGAGGCATAGAGCATCAAATCGATTTGATTCCTGATGCACCATTGCCTAACCGACTCGCATATCGAAGTAATCCTGAAGAGACAAAGGAACTTTAGCAACAAGTTAGCAAATTACTAAAGCAATGATATGTGAGAGAGTCTCTTAGCCCGTGTGCTGTTCATGTTTTGTTGGTGCCAAAGAAGGATGAGTCTTGGCGAATGTGTGTTGATTGCCGAGCAATCAATAACATAACGGTAAAATATCGACATCCTATTCCTAGGCTAGATGACATGTTGGATGAATTGTATGGAGCTTGCATATTTACTAAAATTGATCTGAAAAGTGGTTATCATCAAATTAGGATGAAATAGGTGGATGAATGAAAAACTACATTTAAGACCAAGTACGGGTTATATGAGTGGTTAATCATGCCATTCGGTTTAACTAATGCACCTAGTACTTTCATGTGACTTATGAATCATGTTCTGCATGCTTTTATTGGTCAATTTGTAGTTGCCTATTTTGATGATATCTTGATATATAGTCGAAGCCTTGATGACCATATTGAGCATATGCGAGCTGTTTTGCAGGTCTTAAGGGCCGAGCAATTATATGCTAACCTAAAGAAGTGTTGTTTTATAACTGACAAGTTAGTATTTCTAGGCTTTGTTGTTGGTGTTGATGGAATACAGGTTTATGAAGAAAAGGTGAAAGCAATCCGTGAATGGCCGACACCTAAGACAGTAGGAGAGGTGCGCAGCTTTCATGGTTTAGCTAGTTTCTATCGTAGATTTGTAAAAGATTTCAGCACCATCGGCGCACCTTTAACCGAGATTATCAAGAAGCACGTAGGTTTCACATGGGGAGAAGAGCAAGAGAGAGCATTCAATCTATTAAAGAATAAGCTGACTAATGCTCCTTTGTTATCTTTACCGAATTTCAGTACTACTTTTGAGATAAAATGCGATACTTCTGGTATAGGAATTAGAGCTGTGTTAACGTAAGGAGGACGTCCCATAGCGTATTTTAGCGAGAAGTTAAGCGGAGAGACATTGAATTATTCGAATTATGATAAAGAGATGTATGCCTTGGTGCGAGCTTTAGAGACTTGACAACATTACTTGTGGCTAAAGGAGTTTGTGATCTACACCGACCACAAGACCTTAAAGTACTTGAGGGGGCAGCAAAAGTTGAACAAAAGACATGCCAAATGGATGGAGTTCATTAAGACTTTTCAATATGTAATCAAGTATAAAAAAGGTAAGGAAAATGTGATAGCCGATGCACTTTCTCGAAGGTACGCAATTCTAACAACTCTAGGAGCAAAGTGTCTAGATTTTGAGCATATCAAAGGTTTATACGCTGACGATGATGATTTTGGAAGAGTATTTGAAACTTGTGAGCATGCTGCATTTGAAAAGTTTTATAAGCATGATAGATATCTCTTTCGTGAAAATAAGTTGTGTTTGCCTAGATGCTCTTTGCACGAGTTGTTAGTGCGAGAGGCACATAGTGGTGGTTTAATGGGGCATTTTGGAATCAATAAGACTTATGAAGTGCTGCATGAACATTTTTTTTTACCACACATGAAATGAGATGTCGCACGAGTTTGCGAGAGATGTATCGCATGTAAGCAGGCTAAGTCTATGATTAAACAACATGGTTTGTATACACCTTTGCCTATCCCTACGCATCCTTGGGTTGATATTTCTATGGATTTTGTGTTAGGATTGCCTAGGTCTAAGCATGGCAAGGATTCTATTTTTGTGGTTGTTGATCGATTTTCAAAGATGGCTCATTTTATACTTTGTCATAAATCTGATGATGCATCGAATGTTGCTAAATTGTTCTTTCGTGAGGTTGTGCGTTTGCATGGCATGCCTAGGTCCATTGTTTCTGATCGAGATACTAAATTTCTAAGCTACTTTTGGAAGACATTATGAAAGAAGTTAAGTACGTAACTTTTATTATCTACTACTTGTCATCCACAAAGTATGATCAAACTGAAGTAGTTAATAGGACTTTAGGGACATTATTGCGTGCTATCATTAAAAAGAATATTAAGTCTTGGGAAGATTGTTTATCTTAGGTTGAGTTTGCTTATAATAGGAGCGTGCATTCTGCTATTAAATTCACACCGTTTGAGGTTGTCTATGATTTTAATCCCTTAACTCCGTTAGATTTAACCCATTTGCCTGTTGCTGAGCGTGTGGATTTAGATGGTGCTAAGAAAGCTGAATTCGTGAAGACTTTGCATGAGAAGACGCGGCTGAATATTGATCTTAAAACAGAGCAGTATACAAAGCAAGCCAACAAAGGGCACAAGAAAGTAGTGTTTGAGCCCGGCGATTGGGTTTGGGTTCATATGCGCACAGAGCGTTTCCCCAAACAGCAACACTCTAAATTGCTACCGCGAGGAGATGGATCATTTATGGTGTTAGAAAGAGTCAACGATAATGCTTAAAAGCTTGACCTTCCAGGTAAGTATGGTATTAGTGCTACTTTCAATGTTTCTGATTTGACTCTTTTTGATGCAGACGCTGATTTGAGGGCAAATTCTTTACACGGGAGAGGGAATGATGTGGACACCGAACCCTATCGAGGAGGAGGTGCTAAGGACCCGTTGTTCTATCCGCTAGGCCCGATTACTCGAGCGAGAGCGAAGGAATTCAAATAAGCTATCGGCATCATGGTTTAAGATATTTGGAATGGAGACAATCTGGATTTGAAACTTGAAGATTCTGAAGCTCCTTGGCGTAACATGATTACTCTTGGTCCAGCAAATTCCGAAGGAGCTTAGAATTGACAAACTTCGAATTGGCTCAAATTTGGATGGATGCTTGGAAACGAGCCGCTGATCAATATACATTACTTTAGTAGTGATTGATGGCATTTTTTAGCGATTTGGAGTCGTTTAGATGAACTTTTAGGCCTTTTTTCCATTTTTGGACGAATTTTTAGTAATTAAAGTTATTTTTATAATTTTAATCCTAGTAGAATTAGGGTTAGGGTTAGCACTCTATATAAAGTTGCTTATAGATTTCTAAGAGAGGTGGCAGAATTTATATAGAGAATTTTTCTTCTTGAGTTCTCTTGAGGACTAGATCTTATCAAGGCTCCCTTGTGGTGATCGAATTCAACTTATCGAGCAAGATCGCGAATTCTCTTGTTCGTGGCGTTATAGCGTGGATTGGTTGACACAGGTTCGTCAATAGGTCGCGTTCATACCGAGATTATCAATCACAAATTCGATTGGGGATCGAGGTCAGCAATTCGTAACTCATAGATCTTTGTAGAATAGTCATCTTCCGCATAGATTCGTATCAGAGCGCCAGGGCGGCCTCCTCCACGAGAAACGCCCTGTTCACCTTCTGCTCTGCATAGAGAGGCTAGGCCACCATCGGCACCCAAGCATGCAACACTTCGATGGTCGAGTTCCAGCCGCAGTGAGTGACGAACTTGCCGATTGAGCCGTGATTCAACACCTGTATCTACGGTGCCCATGACTTAGCCACCATCCCCCTCTCTCTTGTCCTCTCCAAAAACCCCTACGGCAAGAACTTCTCTAAGCTCGTCTCGTCGTCTTCATTTGACCCCGACGTTGATTTTGATGACTCATCCTGCGGCGGAGGCTGCACGACCCACAAGAATCTCACCCTGCTTCTCTCCAAACCTGGACAGATGCGTTTTATATGTCAAACCACATTCTCGTAACGAAAAAGTGTGGTCAATCGCTGATTTTCCTGTTCATAAACAAGACAATTGAATTTGAATTAAGTAGCAGCACGCAATGTGATTTTTGCACGACATACTTCCTATTACTAAAGCTTTACCTGAGGCCATCTCCTTCAGTTGCACGGCGGAGAACCTTCCCTGGTTGCCGAAACACAAGAACACGACTCTTGGCTCGGTTGCGAGTCGAGCCAACTCAAGCACTCGTGCTTTCTTTCTCTCTTCACCACCATTCTCGTCGCCGTCGACCTTTGACTCAATCGAAGGTCTGACAGCAAAAATAGGCGGTGTCAACCTGTCCAGCACGCACGATCCTTCTTTAATGGTACTGATGATCCGAGTCTCAAGCGACTCGCACGTATTAACAATGATGCCGGATGACGAGATCATGTTCCTGCAAGCATCCAAGAAGTAGCCGTAGATTGCCCAGCCTTGGTCAAGCATGCCGCTCGGCATGTCCAAGGCCCTGATTGGAGGCAACCTGGGAATGTTCACGGTCTTGTCTCCAAGGTCCTTGAAGCTCTTGGTGGTCCTCCCATGGAGGGTCGGAAAGTGGAGGAAGAGGGCGAGGGCAACGGGACCCAAGTTGGAGAAGTAGTAGGTCGGGATGCGGAGGGCAGCCGCCACAGGAAAGGCGACGTCCGAGAAGCCATCGATGATAAGGGCCCGGAGGTCCACGGCGGCAGCAACGCCGGCGAGGGCAAGGCGGAGGTTGGGGGCGTTGTGGCTGGCAAAATCAAAGGACGTTTGGTCGCGCTCAGCAGTGAGGACGGAAGGTGGAGGACGATGATGGAAGAGGAGTAGGCGACAGGGGCGGCAGTCGAAGCGGAGGAGAGGATGGTAATGATGGAGAAGCGAGGGTGGTGCTTGCGAATGAGTACATGACCCCTCAAGGGAGACGGATAAAGGACTATGGTCTCTCTCATCTTTTCCTTTCCTATGTTGTTACCATGAACGCCGAAACATAGTTTACATAGGCAAACAAGATGGCCGGCACGGTTCAATTACCTTCATCCTTTGCGGCTTCTTATTAAATTTCATGCTCTTATACATTTATTAAAAAAATTTCTTTAGAAATTAATTTCATATATACGGCAACAACTCTTAGGAATCCTGTTCCTATTGTTTCGAATTAATATATATATATATATATATATATATATATGTGTGTGTGTGTGTGTGTGTAAATTGACTCGACAATATCGAAAAATATAGGTTGGGCCATGATTATAACATCGAGGAAGCATCTTGCTGTATTAAATTGCTGGGTTGCTGACCCAGCATCACTTAGTTAAAAAAAGCCGCTTGTAGTTTTCCGCATTTAGCAAACCTTAGTATATTCGACATTATTAACTTGTTCGTACTGGCCGCAGTCCCAGAAGGAGGACCCCACCTGGCTCGGTCTAACCATACAAAACTTCCTTAGGCTTGCGTTAGGAACGTCATCGCTGACGTCATCCCTCACGGCAAAGAAATAATTTAGGGGAAGGTGCATTGGAGTTGGTAAATGTAATACGTAGTTGGAGAAAAGTGAACAAAAGATGATAATAATAAAAAGAAAAATTAATAAAGTTGATAATCCAAATTGGAAGGTAATTTAATCGGAGGAAAGTTAGCAAACTATTCATTCCGATTGAGGTTGATAATTTCTAAGAAGGGTCAATAAACTTCAAGCATTGCTAAGAATACAAATAAAAATTTGCAAATGATAAGAAAAGTTAAAAGAGAAAACCAAATAAATGTCAATAAAAAGCTCGATTGAGAGTTACTAGCTAAATGTTTAGATATAATTGAATCGGAAAAAAATGTTGAATGACACTAATTTAAATTGGTTGGTAATATCATATAAGGTTTATTAAATTTGAAGTGTTAATAAAAAATTAATAATTTGCAACTTATAAAAAAGTGAATTCGTATCGACCGCCACGAAACAAAATAATTCTGTAACAGCCAAATAATAATAGCAAGCTCACCATCTTCTCCCAACATAATGTACATACAAAAAAGAGATAAATCAAATTACATCTTTTTACTTCAACTTATTAGTAATTCCAAATAAATACTCAAAACTCAAAAGGACACCACGACCTAAAGTAGCTCTCGCATTGAAATTGTATTTGCCAGTTCCTTAGTGCAATTGTCTCATCTTTTCTCATTGAACTTGTCTCAAATTTGGCAAGATTGTATCATATGGTTCCAGCTTCCAAAAGATTCGACAAGTAAATAATGAGACTAATCAGGACCCCAGTAAAAAGAAATGCAAGTTGTATCTGTCTGCCATATATTACAGAGACATACACATATATAAGTCAATGCCTTACAGTACTTGCATGCCATTCCATTCCCACACGAAAGCTTACCTTAATTAACATATATAGTGAGAGAAGGATACTAGAAGTGCTAAAAGTTAAGTGTGTCGCTTACTTTAGCACCAAAAGTTTTTTTTAGATCACTTCAGTGCCATTTTTAAAAAAAACGATCACTTAAGTGTCATCGTTGCTAAAATTTGACGTGGGCATTTTTTTTTGTAAATTTCTCCGTCCGACTCACCAGCATGCTCGGTCAGCATATATAGCCCAAAATGGCGTTGTCTATGTGTTTTGCCACAAAATATAAACCCTAAATCGCAATTTGCAAGGAAATTCCCAAATTGAAATCCCTAAATCGATCAAAACCTTTTCGATTTGGCCCTCAATGCAGATGGACATATGTTACGGTTGGTAATGAACAAGCTTGAGGGAGAAGTACGACCTTTTGGGTTTCCTCCCCTCCCCAACACCAACCCACCCAGCAGACAACCTCCCCTCCCAACCCCCCCCCCCCCCCCCCCCCCATCATCCCGGTCTCTTGCTTACTAGAACTGAGGGTGAAGTATTACCTTGTCAATGAAGCAAATCCTAATCGCGGTTGGTAATCAAGTTGGAAAAAGAAGCTCCAAGAAGTGTGGACGACGGAGATCAAAAACCAGCGAGGGAGTAATGAACGAGCTTAAAGTAAAAAAGAAGATCCTGGAAGAGTGGATGATGGAGATCGAAGCCACTGAGGGAGTAATGAACGAGCTTGAAGCACTTTACAGTCCTGGGCCAATAAGCAGGGCAGAACATACGACATACGTGCGGTGGTAGATATGGCCTCGAAGGTGCGATTGTTGGATCTGCTTATGCATGCATGCAAATCGCAACAGCATCATATAGAACTCGCTATCAGATGATATGTACTGTGTATATATGTCTTCACAATAGCATGTTCCCATCCACACCGCTAGACCTTTGACCTAGTCTACTTTGAACTTGGTGTTTCCTTCACCAAGCATTGCTCGCTGTCCTCCACGTTGACATGAGCTTCTCAGCTGCCTTCTCTGCCTTAGTTGGCAGTTTCCATTTAATCATCATCTGTCACCGATACAACATTAGCTCTCTCAAAAAGTTCACATGAAACTTGCTGCGGTCGTGTCTAAAACGCTGGCTCTCCGCCTGCTCGAAAAGGCAAAAGTATAGGATAGTCAGATTATGTAGCGAAGTAAAAGAATGCAGTGGCAGTTGAGATTGAACGGGGAAAAATATCGAGTTGAGCTTCTCGTTCTCTTCTCTAAGCTGATTGAGCTCTACTTCTAACTCAACTGCATATGCCTGCACGAAACGCATTGATTTATCCAAGACACAGGCTTCTCAATTTCGCCCTATGTAGTTTAGACGTGGGGGATTTTGGTAAAAAGAAAAGGTCACCTGTTTCCTGGCTCGAGATCTCGTGGCCAATTCCTGGTTTTTTATCATCCCGTCGCTGCCTTCGCTCAACACCGATTTCTGGTGGACCGTCGATTATAGGAGGGGGAACTAGCTTCTCTAATAATTTTACGTTCAACGAGTGTGTCAGTGTCGCCACCGACTTTAAGATGCTTGAGATCTCTAGGTGCTTGCTATAAAAATACTTGATGATTGGTCTCTTCCTCATCCTATGTTCTGCTTTCTTATTAGTTCCATCTTTTCTTCCTTATTCTGTCACTTGTTCTCCATGCTCGCTGTTTTAGACGCAGCAATCCACTGTAAAAAATCAATCGATATGCATTTGTTGAACATGGGTCTCGGTATATCTTGAAAACAAGCGTCTCCTTCAGAACGTGAGTATTAGAACTATCAAATAGAAAAACTGGTTTCTCGAAGACTATTTGGTTACAAATCTAAATAGCAAACTAAGACACCCACCCATGCTTTTGTTAATATTTGGTGTACTTCATGGGAAACAGTTCTGACACAGTACTAAGATTTGGTGGTTGTAGCACTTCCCGGTTGAGGTCCACTAATCAATTGACAGTGAGTGGACTTGTTTTTCAGCCTCGTTTCCATAGTGCTGCCACCGCGGCCAATGAAACCTGAGAGGATCCGCCGTCGCTCAAGGCCTCCAGCACTCCGTCTCTCGCGGCCAAGACCCGCTCTCTGACCACTTTTCCTTGTCCAGAGCCCATCATCAATTCGGTGACCCGCTTGGCTAACTCGTCCGCACTCACGAACCCGTCCTCATCCGACATGCTCAGAGGGAGCGCCAGGGCGGCCTCCCCCACGAGAAACGCCCTGTTCACCTTCTGCTCCGCGTAGAGAGGCCAGGCCACCATCGGCACCCCAGCGTGCACCGCTTCGATGGTCGAGTTCCAGCCGCAATGAGTGACGAACCCGCCCACCGAGCCGTGATTCAGCACCTGTATCTGCGGTGCCCATGACTTCACCACCATCCCCCTCTCTCTTGTCCTCTCCAAAAATCCGTCCGGCAAGTACCTCTCTAAGCTCGCGTCGTCGTCATTTGACCCCGATGTTGATTTTGCGGACACATCTTGCGGCGGAGGCCGCACGACCCACAAGAATCTCGCCCCGCTCCTCTCCAAACCTGGACAAAAGTGCAGTCAATCACTGATTTTGTTTTGCATAAACAAGAAAACTGAATTTGAACTAAATAGCGGTACGTGGTGTAATTTTTGCGCGAAATACTTCTTATTGCTAAAGCTTACCTAAGGCCATCTCCTTCAGCTGCACGGCGGAGAACCTTCCCTGGCTGCCGAAACACAAGAACACGACGCTTCGGCTCGGTTGCGAGTCGAGCCAACTCAAGCACTCGTGCTTTCTTTCTCTCTCGTCACCGCTGTCCTCGTTGCCGTCCCCCTTTGACTCAACCAAAGGTCCGACGGCAAAAATAGGCGGAGTCGGCCCATCCGGCACGCACGATCCTTCTCTGATGGCACTGAGGATCCGAGTCTCAAGTGACTCAGACGTGTTCACAATGATGCCGGATGACGAGATCATGTTCCTGCAAGCATCCAAGAAGTAGCCGTAGATTCTCCAGCCTCGGTCGAGCATGCTGTCTGGAAGGTCCAAGGCCTTGATTGGAGGCAACCCAGGAATGTTCACGGTCTCGTCTCCAAGGTCATTGAAGCTCTTGGTGGGGCTCCCATGGATGGTCGGAAAATGGAGAAAGAGGGAGAGGGCAACGGCACCCGAGGTGAAGAAGTAGTAGGTCGGGACACCGATGCCGGCCGCCACAGGGAAGGCGGCATCCGAGAAGACGTCGATGACGAGGGCTCGGAGGTCTGCAGTGGCGGCGATGTCGGCGAGGGCAAGGCGGAGGTTGGAGGCGTCGCGGCGGGCGAGATCGAAGGGCGTTTGATCACGCTCGGCGGCAGCGGCGGCGTCGGCGTCGGCGGACGGAAGGTGGAGGACGGTGACAGAAGAGGAGTCGTAGGCGACGGGGGCAGGGGCGGCAGTCGAGGTGGAGGAAAGGATGATAACGACGGAGAAGCGAGGGTGGTGCATGTGAATGAGCCGTCCAAGCTCGAACATGGAGACAATGTGACCCCTCAACGGCGACGGATAGAGGACTATGGTCTCCCTCATGTTTTTCTCTGTGGTTGGTTGCCTCGAACGTCGAAACATAGTTAATATAGGCAAACAATATGGCAGACAGGTTCAATTACTTCATCGTTTACGGCATCTTCTAATTTCATACTCTTCTACATTATCTGAAATTAATATAAATGTGTATATAGGCTAGACATAACTTCACCAATATCAAAAAATATATGTGGAGCCACAATTATAAATTTATAATTGCCGTCCAAGGTTCTTTGGGTCCAAGCTAACTTAGCTTTCGTGCTCGAAGGAAACAAAAGTCTAGTACGACGAATATGCGGACTTTGCGTGCACGCCACTTGGTCTGACCACGGAAAAGTGTCTTCCGCTTCGTCCAGACCGTCATTGCTGACGTCATCCTGCACAGGACAGAAAAAAACTTTAGGTGATAAATAACTCGGGCTGCAGCCTCCCTCTCCCCGCATTGCTGACGTCACCGGGGTCGATAAATTTAATACACACTGAAGAACAGTAAATAAAAAAAATTAATAGTTATAAGGATGAATTGGTGAGTAACTCGAACGCGATTGTGATTCAAGGGGGTGTTTATTTGAGTGAAATTTTTTTCGCGAATAAGTTTTCTGAACTTTCACGTGTTTGTTTTGCTGATCAGTCAACAAAAAACCATTTACAGTAAAAAAATATTCATGCATAAAATAAGAAAGATGGATTCTCTAGTTTGAAAAGGAGAAAATATTTTTTTTAAATGATTTTCATGGAAAGCATCTTTCTTTATAATAAAATTTTTTCCAAAACAAACACACTCTTGATCGGAAAAAAGTCGATACGTCATTCAAATTAAGTTTGATAAGTTTTGAAAAGAGTCGGTAAATTTAAAGCTTTGCTAAGAGTACAAGTTAAAATTTTAAACGATAAGTTGGCAAATTAAAAAAATAACCAAATAAACGTTGATAAAAGAACCCTTATGTGAGTTATTAATTAAATATTTACCGATAATTTAATCGAAGAAAAATTGGAGAATCGCACTAATACAGTAAGAAAACTGAGCCGGTATACTAGTAATCCTGGTCATGAGCATTGGAATGCTCTTTTGAGAGTGTTGGGTTATTTGCAAAGAACCAAAGACTATGTTGTCCAATATGGAAAATATCATGTTGTCTTGGAAAGCCACTGTGATGCTAACTGGATTTCAGATTCTGATGAATTGAAATCGACTAGCGGATATGTATTCACGCTAGAAAGTGTCACAATATCATGGAAATCCTCAAAACAAACTCTAATAGTACACTCCCCAATGGAATCAGAGTTTGTTGCTCTAGATAAAATTGCTAAAGAAGCATAATGTCTTCGACAGTTTTCAGAGGATGTTCCATTGTGGCCAAAACTCGTGCCTCCGATATGCAATCACTGTGACAATCGAGCAGCGATTGCAAGCGCACAAAATGCGATATATAATGGTAAGTCTAGACACATTCATCGTAGACACCCTAAGACAATTGCTATCAAATGGAATAATTTCTTTGGACTCTGTGAAGTCAAAGGAAAATGTTGCCGATCCACTGACAAAAGGTTTGTCGACAGAGCAGGTAAACTGCGCATCAAGGGGAATGGGATTAAAAGCCTTAACTCAATAAAGAGGTTTCAGGATGGAAACCTAACCTAGCGATTGGAGATCCCATGAACTAGGTTCAATAGGACAACACAAATTTTGGAAACTCTAGTATGCGTACTGTCTCCCACTCCTATGATGCAAGTGCTTCCTACAACATTTGAAGGGTACGCAATGCGTTTAATGATTCCCATAGCTGAGAATTCAACATCCTAGTAAGGTATGGTAAGATACCTTCAATAGATATGCACCTATACGGGTGGAGCTGGCCGACTCTATGAAAATCTTTAAAGGCTAGATTTTCTAAAACACGCATGAATCCCGAGAAGTTTAGGGCCAAAAAAATGAACGCAACCAAGAACCAATCTTGATTCGGAGATACTCTATGTGAGGTCTATTGCTTGGGCTTACACCAATAACTGGTGATTCAAGGTCTAGTCCACCAACTAATTGAGTATGTCCAATAAACTTTCACTAAAGAAGGTTCAAAGTAAAATCTACCTATCTTGATGCAGTTTATCTCCACAAGCACACTTGAAATTCTTCGAGTCAGTCAAAGTTCTGTTGAGCCATTATGTGAGAGATTGTTGTAATCGTTACGTGTTAATGGCTCAACATTAGTACATGTGTAACCATTATGAAATTAGTGCACATGTAACCGTTATGACATTAGTGCACGTGTAACCATTATTTTCCCTTGTTTGTAAATAGATGTGTCTTCTGAGTTCAAAGCAGACATAGAAAAAGAATTCCTAGAAGTATTTCTACAGCGTCTCTTGAGTTTTCTCTTCAACAATATTCCTCAAGTGTGCCAGTTTCAAGAAGTATTCGACAGAATCCTGTTCATATAGTGTTGATACAAACAGGTTCGAGGTGTTATGTATTGAGAGGCATAATTCGTGAAGATGTTTGGTACCGTTGGCAAGAACTAATCGCCTTAAGGAGATTCGACTAGCCATACCTCACCTCCTATCTTACTTTTAGGGATAATGACACAAATAGTCATTGAATTTTAACTTAATGTGCAATTTGATCCCTGAACTTTTAATTTGTTCAATATAGTCCATGAACTTTAACATAATGTTCAATTTTATCCCTGAACTTTTGATTTGTTCAATGTTATCCCTGAACTTTTAATATGTGTTCAATTTAGTCCCTGAACTATATGAAAATATTCAATATAGTCCCTACACTTGAATTAATGGAAGGACTATATTGAACATTTTCAAATAGTTCAAGGACTAAATTGAACACATATTAAAAGTTCAAGGACCACGTTGAACAAATTAAAAGTTCAATGACCAAATTGCACATTAGGTCAAAGTTCAGGGACTATATTGAACAAATTAAAAGTTCAGGGACCAAATTGCACATTAAGTCAAAGTTCAGAAACTATTTGTGTCATTTTCCCTTACTTTTATTATCACTCTCTCGAAACAAACAATGTTACCTAATTTGTTCTTCTAATTTTTTCCAACACTCCATGCTCACAGTTTCAGACGCAGCAGTCCACTGTACAAAATCAATCGATATGCATTTGTTGAACATGGGTCTCGGTATATCTTGAAAACATGCGTCTCCTTCAGAATGTGAGCAGTAGAACTGCCAAATGAAAAAATGGTTTTTCGAAGACTGTTCGGTCACAGATCTAAATAACAAACAGTTCTGACATGGTACATTGATTTGGGCGTCGTAGCACTTCCCCGTTGAGGTCCACTGATCAATCGACAGTGAGTGGGACTACGTCTCACCCTCGTTTCCATAATGCTGCCACCGCAGCCAATGAAACCTGAGACGATCCACCGTCCCTCAAGGCCTCCAGAACGCCGTCTCTCGCGGCCAAGACCCGCTCTCTGACCACTTTTCCTTGTCCAGAGCCCATCATCAACTCGGTGACCCGCTTGGCTAACTCGTCCGCACTCACGAACTCGTCCTCATCCGACATGCTCAGAGGGAGCGCCAGGGCGGCTTCCCCCACGAGAAACGCCCTGTTCACCTTCTGTTCGGCATAGAGAGGCCAGGCCACCATCGGCACCCCAGCACGCACCGCTTCGATGGTCGAGTTCCAGCCACAGTGAGTGACGAACCCGCCCACCGAGCTGTGATTCAGCACCTGTATCTGGGGTGCCCATGACTCCACCACCATCCCCCTCTCTCTTGTCCTCTCCAAAAACCCCTCCGGCAAGAACTTCTCTAGGCTCGTAACGTCGTCGTCATTTGACTCCAATGTTGATTTTGCCGATTCATCCTGCGGCGGAGGCCGCACGACCCATAAGAATCTCATCCCGCTTCTCTCCAATCCTGGACAAAAGCGTTTTATATGTCAACTACATTTTCCGTAACAAAAAAGTGTAGTCAATCGCTGATTTTGCTTTTCATAAACAAGACAATCGAATTTGAACTAAGTAGCAGCACGCGATGTAATTTTTGCACCACATACTTCTTATTGCTAAAGCTTACCTGAGGCCATCTCCTTCAGCTGCACGGCGGAGAACCTTCCCTCGCTGCCGAAACACAAGAACACAACGCTTCGGCTCGGTTGCGAGTCGAGCCAACTCAAGCACTCGTGCTTTCTTTCTCTCTTGTCACCACCGTCCTCGTCGCCGTCGGCCTTTGACTCGATCAAAGGCCCGACCGCAAAAATAGGCGGAGTCGGCCCGTCCGGCACGCACGATCCTTCTCTGATGGCATGGATGATCCGAGCCTCAAGTGACTCAGACGTGTTCACGATGATGCCGGATGACGAGATCATGTTCCTGCAAGTATCCAAGAAGTAGCCGTAGATTCTCCAGCCTCGGTCAAGCATGCTAACCGGAAGGTCCAAGGCCCTGATTGGAGGCAACCCGGGAATGTTCGTGGTCTCGTCTCCAAGGTCCTCGAAGCTCTTGGTGATGCTCCCATGAATGGTCGGAAAGTGGAGAAAGAGGGAGAGGGCAGCAGCGCCCGAGGTGAAGAAGTAGTAGGTCGGGATGCCGAGGGCGGCTGCCACAGGGAAGGCGGCATCCGAGAAGATGTCGATGACGAGGGCTCGGAGGTCCGCGGCGGCGGCGATGTTGGCGAGGGCGAGGCGGAGGTTGGAGGCGTCGCGGCGGGCGAGATCAAAGGGCGTTTGGTCATGCTCGGCTGCGGCATCGGCGTCGGCATCGACGGCGGCGGACGGAAGGCGGAGGACGGTGATGGAAGAGGAGTCGTGGGCGACGGGGACAGCGGTCGAGGCAGAGGAGAGGATGATAACGACGGAGAAGCGAGGGTGATGCTTGTGAATGAGCCGTCCGAGCTCGAGCATGGAGACAATGTGACCCCTCAACGGCGACGGATAGAGGACTATGGTCTCCCTCATGTTTTCCTCTGTGGCTGGTTACCTCGAACGTCGAAACATAGTTTATATAGGCAAAAAATATGGCTGACGGGGTTCAATTACTTCATCGTTTACGGCATCTTCTAATTTCATACTCTTGTACATTATCTGAAATTAATATAAATGTGTATATAGGCTCGACGTAACTCACCAATATCGAAAAATATATGTGGTGGAGCCACAATTATAAATTTATAATTGCTGTCCCAGGTTCTTTGGATCAAAGCTAACTTAGCTTCCGTGCTCGAAGGAAACAAAAGTCTAGTACGACGAATATGCGGACTTTTTCTTTTTTTTTCCTTGGTCAGAACCGATACGCGGGACTTTGCGTGCAGTCCACGTGGTCTGACCATGGAAAGTGTCTTCGCTCCGTCCGGACCGTCATTGCTGACGTCATCCTGCACAGGACAGAAAAAAAACTTAGGTGATAAAGAACTCGGTGCAGCCTCCCTCTCCCGGCATTGCTGACGTCACCGGGCTTGATAAACTTAATACACACCGAAGAACGGTAAATAAAAAAAAGGAATAGTTATAAGGATGAATTGGTGAGTAACTCGAACGCGATTGTGACTCAAGGGGGTGTTTATTTGAGTGAAATTTTTTCGCGAATAAGTTTTCTGAACTTTCACGTGTTTATTTTGCGGAGAATGATCAGTCAACAGAAAATCATTTGCAGTAAAAAAATATTCATGCGTAAGATAAGAAAGATGGATTTTCTAGTTTGAAAAGAAGAAAACATTTTTTTTTAAATAATTTTCATGGAAAGCGTCTTTTTTATAATGAAATTTTTTCCAAAACAAACACACTCTTGATCGGAAAAAAGTCGATACGCCATTCAAATTAAGTTTGATAAGTTTTGAAAGGAGTCGGTAAATTTAAAGCTTTGCTAAGAGTACAAGTTAAAATTTTAAATGATAAGTTGGCAAATTAAAAAAATAACCAAATAAACGTTGATAAAAAACCCTTATGTAGGTTGCTAATAAAGTTAGTACTTAGTAGATGTAAGGGATTATAAACTAAGATTGTAAACTAAGGCAAATAACAATTGGTAACTCAATGGAAAACTTAATAAATAAAAGATGTTAAACTTTAGTAAATAACGAGTATAAGACTTGGTAAGTCAAAACTAGTAGGTAATTTAATCTACCAAAAGTTATTAAGTTACTCTAATTTAGATTGGTAATTTCACATATGATTTAGTAAATTCAGAGCGTGAATAAATTATGCAAATAAAAATTGATAAGTTAGAACAAAAATTACTGATTTGTGAACTATTAAAAAAATGATAATATTATAAAATTTTTGATATTTCACCAACGGTTTTCTTACACTCGTATCCTTTGCCACAAAAAAAAAAAAGAATTCTGCAACATCCAAATCTCAATTTCTCAATCTACCTCAATCAATTAATAAAGTTACACTTTGCCATTTCAATGGAAGACACAAAACAAATGCAAGCAAATATATATAATAATTTTTTTAAAAAATTTTGGTACACGAGATTAATGGTCATGCACTGGGTAAATTCACTTCAAAAGTGGACCTAAATTTATTTTTTCACAAATGCTTCTATGATTCGAGATATATCATACTCAATTCTATTTGGCAGTTCTTTAATATATTCTCATTGAATATTGACACTTTTAGATTTCAAAGGAAGGACTTAAGGGACTAGTCACTCATTTAAATCCACCAGTCCTAATGGGATATGCCCCAAAAATAAAATAAGGACTGAGAATAATCATAACCCAAAGAAAAATAAAAATGCAAGCTATCTGTCGACTACTATATATATTACATAGACATATATATTACATAAGACAATGCCTTACATTCCATGCATACACTTCAATTCCCACATGAAAGCTGACCTTATTAACATTCATATTATTATTACCGGTCGATTTTGGATCTGCTTATGCATGCATGCAAATTGCAACAACATTATATAGAACTCACTATCATGATATTTACTGTATATATCTCTAGACAATTAACATGTTCCCGTCCACACCACTTGAACTTTGAACTCGTCCACTTTGAACTCGTCTACTTTGAACTTGTTGTTTCCTTCACCAAACATTGCTCGCTGTTCTCCTCATTGACTTGAACTTCTCAGCTGCCTTCTCTGCCTTGGTTGGCAGTTTCCATTTCATCATCATCTGTCATGGATACAACATTAGCTCTCGAAAAGTTCACTCAAGACTTGCAGTGGTTGTGTCAGAATTGATGCAAGGTCATGCTTGTAGATGAATGTTTAGACGAAATTTTACCTCCTTTCTGCGTTTCTGCTTGCCCTCCGCCTGCTCGAAATGGCAAAAGTATAGCATAGTTAAGATTGTGTAGGGAAGTAAATGAATGCAATGGACAGTTGAGATAAAATAAGGTAGGGGTGATCGGTTCCAGGGTGAGTTAGGTCCAGACCTTGAACCTTAAACCAACCCTGTTATAACCGATTCCCAATTTTTGGAACCTCAAACCTACCATGTTTTTCCCGGAACCTATTTTGGAACTGACTCTGTTTTTTCGGTCCGGTTTCAGGGTCTACCCAAGAACCTGTTTTTTTTTTTGTTCCTTTTTTCTGGTTTTATTTTTTTCTAGCAAAATAATATAAGTAACAATGAAACGATTCAAAGTAAAAAATAAAGGGAAAATTCCAATTAAGGACTCAAAGTGGGGTCAAATTCTCAAATAAAGACCCAAAGTGAACATTGTGTCAAATAAGGGCCTAAAGTGCCCAATCAGTCTCAAATAAGGACTCCAAGTGCCCAAAAAGTCTCAAATAAGGACCTAGATCCCCGGCCGGTCAAAATACCTGCCGGCCGACGAAAAAGTTACTGTTCCGGCATCGAAATAGTAACTTTTTCATTTTTTTATTAATTTCTTTATATTTTTCCTTTTCTGTTTTTTTCTTTTCCTTTTCCTTTTCTTTTTTTTTTCTTCTCTTCCTCCGCCGGCCATAGCCGGGGCCAGCGGAGGTCGCCAGCCTCAGGTGAGGCCGCCCTCGCCGGCGTCGGGCGAGGGCCGCCCTCGCCTGGACTGAGCTAGGCCGGCCTCGCCAGTTGCAGGCAAGGTCGAGCCTCGCCAGCGACCGACAGGGCCGAGCCCTTGCCAGATCTGGCGAGGCTCGACCTCGCCTGCAACAGACAAGGCTAGCCTCGCCCGACGCCGGCAAGGCCGAGCCCTCGCCAGATCTAGCGAGGCTCGACCTCGCCTGCAACTGGCGAGGCCGGCCTCGCCCGACGCCGGCGGGGCCGAGCCCTCGCCTGCAACTGGCGAGGCCGGCCTCGCCCGACGCCGGCGGGGCCGAGCCCTCGCCAGATCTGGCGAGGCTCAACCTCGCCCGACGCCGGCGGGGCCGAGCCCTCGCCAGATCTGGCGAGGCTCAACCTCGCCCGACACCGGCGGGGCCGAGCCCTCGCTAGATCTGGCGAGGCCGACCTCGCCCGACGCCGGCGAGGGTGACCTCGCCCGGCATTGGGCGAGGGCGACCTTGCCCGACGCCGGTAGGGCCGAGCCCTCGCCAGATCCGGCAAGGCTCGACCTCGCCGGCAACTGGCGAGGCCGACCTCGCCCGACGTCGACGAGGGCGACCTTGCCCAGCCCAGGCGAAGGCGGCTCTCGCCCAATGCCGGCAAGGGCGGCCTCGCCTGAGGCCGACGGCTATGGCCGGCGGAGGAAGAGAAGAAAAAAAAAGAAAAGGAAAAGGAAAAGAAAAAAACAGAAAGGGAAAAACATAAAGAAATTAATAAAAAAAATGAAAAAGTTACTGTTCCGGTGTCGAAACAGTAACTTTCTCGTCGCCAGCAGGTATTTTAGCCGGCCGAGGACCCAGGTCTTTATTTGAGATTTTTTGGGCACTTCGGGTCCTTATTTGAGATCGATTGGGCACTTCAGGCCCTTATTTGATACAATGTTCACTTTAGGTCCTTATTTGAGAATTTGACCCCACTTGGGGTCCTTAATTAAAATTTTTCCAAAAATAAATAATAAAAATCACTATCCGTCAAAAGTAACAATCCCTGAAATGAGCAATTGAAATTACAATCCATCAAAATCAACAATCCAAAAGCACTATGTGGCAAGACATAGTCCAATCGCATAAATCCTTAAGAGTCACGTTTCCAGGGAATCTGTTCAACATATTTAGCTCTTTATTTTGCACTATGATGAGAGAACTCATCACTTCTGTTTTCGAATGAAATATCCTGAAAGGAAAGTCAAGAGGCTTAGTAGTAAAGCATATGCTCTCACTAGAGAAATGTCTATATATCTCATCTGAATCACACAATATTTAGATGACATTAAGGGCCGTGCTGTTTCGCTCATAATTCTGAAACAGATCCCACTATTGAGTAGCAAGTAATTTCCTCCATAAGTGCATAATGCACGTATTGGCTATTGGTGGAGCATGCAATCGATTTACTACAAGGATATGGGAAAGGTTTTCCCAAATTCAGGCTCATCAAGAAAGATGGAGAACAAGAGACATCTTTGGCCGCAAAGTCTTTGAGAAAGGTAATTACCCTGTAGGATAGGAAGTTCTAGCCAGTCTTCCAAGTGCCTTATACAATAAAACTTTTCCAAATGAGCCAACAACGACTAGACTAAAAACTACCATGAAAGGAATTCTTGGAGAACAAAATGTCGGCACCATCCATGGGATGAACCGCTAATAGATCTTAAGTCAGAACACCAAGTTTTAGGTCAACAACAGGAGATGCCAAGTATTATTGAAATAATGAAATTTTCATGACAAGACATAGTCCAATTGCATAAATCTTTGTATTGCAGCATCTTATAGTGACAGTTAGCTCATCACTTTGCTTTTACATGAACATTCCAAAATGAAGCAGCTAACAAGAGATTCTTAAAACTATTTTACGAGAAAGAGCAAAGTGATGAGATATACCTTCCTGCAACGCATACATACTTCAGTTCTGGAGTATAAAAGCACAAGATAAACGGCTAAAAAGCAGTCCAAACTTGTTAACAGGGAGTAATTTCCCCATACTAGGTGATAAAACAACCATCTTTACTTCTAGTACAGATGACAAATTCCTGACAGAAAATGCAGAGATCAGCTCATAAACGGCACAAATCTCTCATGTACAGATGCATAGCAGCGAAATTCCTCACCCCTAAATTCCAAGTCACTAGGTCAACATCATCAACACCTCCGTATCGCAAGCTAATACCGCTAGCAATCTAAAAAGACCATCAAACACAGAAACAAAACCGAGCACAGGCGCGCAATCATGCAGATCTATAAAGAAACAAAACAAAAAAACAAATTGATCAAAAGTTCACAGCAAAAAACACAGCAAGCGGACAGCAAAACAAGCGAATCCATGGAGAATTTCATCGCGTACTTATAGATCTACCGGATCGGTGAGCCAAAAAGGCGGAAAAAACACACGCACAGTACAAATGCCGAGATGACTGAACCCTAGCCCTCTTCAACACGCAGGCAGGCAACAAGCTAGGTTGCGTTCTTGTGGCGACTGAGGAGGCGCTTGCGAAGAGGGAAACCGTAAGAGACAGAGGAGGTTGCAAAGAAAGAAACCGTGATAGACAAACTGGGTAGCCAGGTAAGGTAACATGATCTAGGGTTTTTACTTTTTTTTTACATTATCTCAAAACCGATTCTAAAACCGGTCCGAGTTAGTTTTTACTTGAAACCGGAAACCAGACCGGTTCTAATCTGTTCCCAAAAAATAGAACCGGTTCCCGGACCTGTTTTTCGGGTGAGCATGTCCGGTTTTCGAGTAAACTCGGTCCGGTTGCACACCCTTAGAATAAGGCAAAAGATCGAATTTTTTACAACAATCCTTTTGAGCTTCTCGTTCTCTTCTTTAAGCTGATTGAGCTCTACTTCTAACTCAACTATGTATGCCTGCACGAAACGCATTGATTTATCAAAGACACATGCTTCTCAATTTTGCCCTATATAGTTTCGACGCGGGGGATCTTTGGAAAAAAGAGAAGGTCACTTGTATTTTCCTGGCTCGAGATCTCATGGCCGGTTCCTGGTTTTTGACTCAACCACGATTTCTGGCAGACCGTTGATTATAGGTGGTGGAACTAGCTTCTCTAATAATTTCCCGTTCAACGAGTGTGTCACTGTCGCCTCCGACTTTAAGATGCTTGAGATCTCTAGGTGCCTGCAATGAATATGCTTGATGATTGGTCTCTTCCTCATTCTATGTTCTGCTTTCTTACTAGTCCCATCTTTTCTTCCTTATTCCGTCACTTGTTCTCTATGCTTGCTGTTTCAGACGCAGCAATCCACTGTACAGAATCAATCGATATGGGTCTCGGTGTATCTTGAAAACAAGCTGTCTCCTTCAGAATGGAAAAACTGACTTTTCGAAGACTATTCGATTCCAAATCTAAATAGCAAGCTAAGACGCCCGCTCCACGCTTTTGTTAATTTTTGGAGTACTTCATTGGAAACAGTTCTGACATAGTACTCTAATTTGATCGTTGTAGCACTTCCCCGTTGAGGTCCACTAATCAATTGACAGTGACTGGACTAGGGTCTCAGCCTCGTTTCCATAGTGCCACCACCGCGGCCAATGAAACCTGAGAGGATCCGCCGTCGCTCAAGGCCTCGAGCACGCCGTCTCTCGCGGCCAAGACCCGCTCTCTGACCAATTTTCCTTGTCCAGAGCCTATTGAAAGCGAGTGTCGGGATAATCGACTAGCTTGTTCAATGCACACTAACTTGTTCGATGCACTACGAACAAAATTTCCAGGATCGTACGTTGAATCACCAGCAAACGATGAACGAATCTACTTCACATTGGTCCAAATACAATCACAGGGAAAGTATTCTTATTTCACAGCGTTAATGCCGATTGTCTTCTCAAAGTAAATACGGAATCCTAATGCGTCAAGAGAGAGTTCTGAATATCTAGTTCATCATCTGAGGAAGTTATCTTAACTTCCTCAGAGAAAACCTTCTCGCACCTCTTCAAAAGGTGTCTCTCAGACACACTTCTTATTAGAGCAAATGGTGTCCCTTGGACACACACATCATGGGCGGACCGACAAAATATAACATCTCCTACTCGCACATGATAAGCTTGATGATGCTCTATTAAGAACATAAGGCATTCAACATTCATCTACCTTAGAAATAATTTATACTAGCAAAAAAGCCGTGCGACCAGTGAGTACACCTGCACTTGGGAGCTTTAATTATGCACCTGTTAGAGACAACATAATGGCTACAACCCCAAAAATAAATAAACAATTGATGTCTCACAGTGCCCCAGACATATTTTGTTATATCAGTCCAAGTATACCTATCCCTTAAAGGCTATACTTGACTTTTCTCAAAAACACCATGTATTTACAATTATTTTCGAAAGCCATTGAAGGCGAAATAATTGATCGACCAGTAAACACATGTGATAGATGTAAAACAACAATAGTCTTCCTCCGCACTCATATCTCTCTTCATTTCGGAGCAACTACTTTCCTAGACACGTCCCATAAAGCCATATCTATTCATGACCGCTGGTAACATGCTAAAGTAGCAACATTGATCTTCTACTTCGAGAACATAATCAAAAGTAAAATAGGGCACAAAGTAAGGTAAATTATAAATTACCTTAAGGACTTACACGATGAATAAATAGGGATAATTGTACTCATCTCCCTTATTGATCAAATAAAGCACATGTAGTATGAATTACATGTTATAGTAGATTTCTCTTTCTATAAGAGCATATGTCATTTATTAATCATATCCACTATACGAATCATAGCCTAAACATAGTCACATGCTTCTCACGTACTTATGTTTAGCCCGAGTGCTACATCAGCTCGCTTTCCACAGCGCCCAATTTAGTACTCACATTCGGCTACCTTCAGGCATACATGATTGTAGGACTATCATGTTCGGTCTTATCACATACGAATAACAAACCTCATCTTGATTCCAATCAAGGTGACATTAAATCGTTTTATGTACTAAACTGCTCTTCCAGCATTTATAGTACACATCGTCTCATCTCAACCCGCTTACTATAGCGTTTGAGGTGATTGCTCGTGTGAGTGAGCCAATCATTGCCTGGTGACATACCTTTCAACAATATATGTGTGTTTGTGCTAGTCTCATAACATTATACTAATTGATAAAACATCAATTCATTAACAAACAAGTACAATATATATACACACATAATCTAGTGATCCTCAATAATATTACATATCATAATCACATTCTACGTAATCCTAGAGACTTCATGCGGGTCAAGAACACGTCTCTTGAAATAGCCTTCGTAAATGGATCAGCAACCATCCTGTTGGTTGAAATATATTGCAGGACTACTTCCTTCTACGCTATTATATCTCTAATGAAGTTATTCTTTATGTCAATGTGCTTCGTCCAACCATGGTACTTGGGATCTTTCACATAGGCAATGGCTACTTGACTATCGCAATATACTATCACTGGTCTTGGGACATCAGTGACAATGGCTAGATTTTTCAAGAAACGTTTTAGTCATACTGCTTCTTGCACTGTAGCAGAACATGCAATAAATTCTGCCTCTATTGTAGATAAAGCTATGCATATCTATTTCTTACTATTCCAAGAAATTGCCCCATCATTAAGCAAGAACGCATATCCAGATGTCGATTTATGCTCATCTAGGTCTCCTCCACAATCAGCATCAGAATATCCTAATAAGCATAGATCACTCCCTTGATAGCAAAGTCGATAGTCCATAGTGCCTTTCAAGTATCTCAAGATCCTCTTAACTGCTTTTCAGTGTGCTGAATCAGGATTTGATTAATATCGGCTTACTAACCCTACGGTATGACATATGTCGGGTTGAGTACACATCATAGCATATATCAAACTTCCGACAGCACTAGCGTAAGAAACAGTTACTATTTCTTTCTTTTCTTCTAGAGTCTTATGACACATCTTAATACTTAGGCCTTCATCTTGCATGACAGGGTTATCAATGGGAATACAATGCTGCATATTAAAGCGTTCAAGAATCTTCGTTATATAAGACTCTTGTGACATAGCAAGGAGTTTCTTTGATTGATGTCTTTCAATCTTAACTCCCAATATATATACAACTTCTCTAATGTCCTTCATTTCAAAATTAGAAGACAACCATTCTTTTATGGTTATAACCAAACCATTGTCATTCTCAGCTAACAGAATATCGTCCACATAAAGAGATCAAATCATAAATTTATCCTCGGACCATTTGATATACACACAGTGATCCTCTTCAATCATCGAGAATCCAAAAGAAGTTACGGCTCGATGAAAATGAAAATACCACTATCTAGACGATTGCTTAAGGCCATAAATTGAGCGATGAAATTTGCAAACTTTTCGCTCTTGACCTTCAGCAATGAAATCTATCGATTGTTTTATATAGATTTCTTCATCTAGTTCTTCATTGAGAAATGCTGTCTTTACATCAATTTGATGTAATTCTAGGTCTAAATGTGCAACAATGGCTAGGATAAGACGTATGGAGGCAAACCTTACAACCGATGAAAAAGTTTCTTCATAGTCTATACCCTCTTGTTGAGTATAGCCTTTCGCCACAAGGCGAACCTTATACTTTTCAATGGATCCATCCGCCCTTCGCTTAATCTTGAAAACCCATTTGTTTCCAATAGCCCTGCGCTCAGGTGGTAGATCAACCAAGTCCCAGACGTGATGTGTCCTCGTAGACTCAATTTCCTCTTCCAAAACTTTTCTCCATTCTTCCTTATCAAGAGATGAGAGAGCCTCTTGAACTATTTTAGGCTCCACATCGTCTTATGGAGCAATCATAAATGCTTCCCTTCGATCTTAAATCGACGACGGAGAATACTTTTACGATTACTTTTACACAACTGAATTTCTTGAGAATTCAGTTCGCCAGGCGACACTATACTCCCATTAGGTCTTGTATGTTGAGGTAAATTTGTATTTCCCTCAATAACATTAGTGGGTGTGTTATCGGGATATTCCATCTCATGTAATTGGAAGTCCTTATCGATCTCACCTCTACTAGGAAAATCGTTCTCCAAGAATGTGACATCTCGTAACTCCATTTCAGTCACACTTCCATCAGCTTGTTCACCTATGAACACGTATCCTTTGGAGTGTTTAGAATATCTAATAAAAATACACTTCTTCCTTCTAGGGCCTAATTTGCCATATTTATAGGAAGAATTATGAACATATGCTGCACACCCCCAAGGTCGTAGATTACTTAAGTCTGATTTTCTACCGGTCCACAATTTATAAGGGGTGGAAGCAACTGACTTAGAGGGCACATGATTAAGTATATAGGCAGCAGTTAATAACGCATCTCCCCAATATAAGACAGGTAAATTTGCTTGCGCCATCATAAACCTAATCATTTCCAATATAGTTTTATTCCTTCTTTTTGCAACCCTATTTTGTTGCGGAGTACCAGGAATAGTCAATTTTCTTACAATTCCCTTTTCATCACAAAGAGCCTTGAATTGCTCAGATAGATACTCACGTTCGCGATTAGTTCTCAATGCCTTTATTGTTTTGTTCAACTGATTATCTACCAAAGTTATAAACCGTCTAAAGCAATCCAATGCTTCGAACTTATGGGAAATCAGAAAAACATAATCGAAACGCATGAAGTCATCTATAAAAGTGATGAAATATGAGCCTTTATGCCTCGCCCTCACATTTAAAGGACCACAAATGTCAGAATGTATAAGTTGCAATGGAAGTTCAGCTCTGGTTCCTTTACCAAATGGTTTTCTAGTTATTTTTCCCACTAGAAAATGTTCACATACGGATAGTTCAACATTAGCAAGTGACCCCAAAAAGCCTTCTCTTGCTAATCGTTTCATTCTTTGTAATCCAATGTGACCCAGTCTAGCATGCCAAGTACTTGCATCAATCTCCACATTACTAGAAGATGCAATTAAAGAAAAACAACCATTAACATTAACTTTGTACACATCATAGTCAATGTCTAACACCATAAAACCATTCAGTACATAACCAGAACCGTAATAAATTATTCCAAACAAAATGTCAACACAATCACCATGAAAATTAAATACATAACCTAAGCTAAGAAGAACAACTACATAGATTAAGTTTCGCCGAATATCTCGATCATAGAGGACATCATGTAAGAATAGATTTCGACCACCACGAAAGGTTAATTTACATATGCCGATACTCTTGAGTTATTTCCAACATATATCCATCTTCTTCCAGGCTGTATTCGACGATACTCCATAAATGCTCCTTGGTCTCTAGCTACGTGGTCTGTTACTCCTGAGTCTACAGTCCACATTAGATGAGATTAAGCAAGCATTACAGTGCTAGAAATAAAAGCATTACTTAAAGTAATAGAGTAATGTAGTACCTTTTTCGGCTCAGTACATTCACGAGTGAAGTGGCCCAATTTGTCACAATTGTAGCACATCATCTTGGCCTTGTCCTTTTTCCCGCCGCATTTCTTGCGTCGGAAGATCTTGACTTTCTTGGGTGCCTGATCAGTCTCTTTTCCTTTGTTGTTGAATTTATGATTTTTCTTGCGCTTAAAGCACGAAGCTTTGCCCGAACCTGATTCAGCAACATAAGCATGGGTAGAGGATTTTACAACCTCTAGGCGCTCATCTTCTAATTCCAAATGACGTGCAATATTGTTAAAAGTGACGATATTCTCATTGTGCATCATATTTATTTTCATATGTTCCCAGCTGTCAGGAAGAGACCTTATAACAGCCTGAACTTGTTGTTCGTCAATTAAGGTATGACCTGCCGACTTCAGCTCACGTATCATGTTTGATATCTCCCGAAGATGCTACCTCATCAATAGATTTGAGCGCTTCCGATATGTGTCAAATTTGATGGTGAGCCTCCTCAACTTAGTGGCGAACGTATCCCCAAACTTATCTTTCAAGGCAACCCACATTGCTTGAGTTTTGTCATAACTTTCAAACTCACACGTGAGATCATCTTGCATACAACTCAGCAATGTGATGCGAGCAATGCTATTTTTCTTTTTCCAAGCTTGAAAAGCTTCTTGATCTCTTTTGTGTTGAGCAGAAGTTCCATACTCAGGTTCATCCATGGTATAGTTGAGGGTTTCCAAAACCTCTAACTCCTCAAGGATATATTGAACTTTTCGGTGCCAAATGTCATAATTATCACCGTTTAGCTTCTTACCCTTATTGAGGTCAGCCACAATGATCTTGGATGCCGAAACCATAATCACTATCTTCTACACATTGACATAATAAACGCAGAATCAATACTAGCACATTTTCCACATAAACACACATATTTTAATTTGCAGCAAAGACAAACTAAATTAATGATAATTCAACAAAAGACACCAAAACAAAAGTTCATGATATTCCAAATCAGTTTCGGCATACGATTGTTTTACTATCATTAACTTATTTAATTTGTGCAAATTTTAAGTTCTAGGTGAGAATTTCTTCTAATTCTATCAACCTACGAACTCCCAATAGACTAGATAATTCACAAAAATATTTAAAACAATGATCACATCCTTTCTAGCAATCATATAGCATGGCATGATGTAAATCAACAAATAGAACATTCATGCAACAAATATAATCAACAGCGGAATTCATGACATAAGGATCTCCAGCCATTGTTTTAATATGCTCAAAATTAGGAAATTGCAAGCACGTCAAACCATATAAACATGCCATCAATGAGCCATGCTCTACATAATCTTTATGTGGTCATTTATATGTTAGCCAGCTTCTGTATTTCCAAAACCATAGGGAAATACAAATAAAATACAATAATACCCCAAAAATACACGTATTTAGGGTTTCGTATGCATTTTCATACCTTTAAAAGCTTCAAACATATAAAACAAATATACCAAAATGTAGAAAATTGCAATACGAATACAACGGTACCAACCACAGCCCGATCGGACCTCCTACGTGCCCACACATGCTACCTAAGTGCGCTGCGCGTGTGGTGCACACGCCTGCCCTATACGGGCTTCTGAGCAAGTCCAATCAATCCAACTGGTTTGATCGTTGACCGGTCACGAGTCGAGTCGTCGGGTCGGGTCGGGTCGTTGTCGGGTCACTGTCCGGGTCAGGTCGTTCGGCTGGCGAGATGACGTCAGCATGTCGTCACCGACAGTTTTGCTAACATCATTGATGACGTCAGCACGCGCCGGTTGGCGACGCGCCCGCGGCCTTTACGCGCTGGCTATGGCAGCGCTTTGGGCTCGTGGCTCCCACGCGCCGCGACTTTTAGCTACGCGTATGGGCACGTCGGGCGTCTTTCAGCGGCGCTCGACCCACTGTTCTGCTCGTCTCAATGAGTTCTTCAATTATATATAATAAAAAATAATTTTCATCATAAAGAATTTTTTGAAAATCATCCGAACAGAATGGTCGCCCGTAACGTTCAAACCCGTTTTTCGTTTCAATTCATGTTCGTCGATTGATCTTGCAATTCCCGAGCAATGAACATGCATACAGTATGAAGTTCATCATCATGATCTCCATATCAAACAGCAAGCGAAAAAAAATCAACGAGAAAACAAGGCAGAGATCTTAACCGAGGCTCTGATACCAATGTTGGAAGCGAGTGTCGGGAGAATCGACTAACCTGTTCGATGCACTACGAACAAAATTTCTAGGATCGTACGTTGAATCACCGGCAAACGATGAACGAATCTACTTCACGTTGGTCTGAATACAATCACAGGGAAAGTATTCTTGTTCTACAACATTAATGCTAATTGTCTTTTCAAAGTAGATACGGAATCTTAATGCGTCAAGAGAGAGAGAGAGAGTTCTGAATATCTAGTTCATCATCTGAGGAAGTTATCTTAACTTCCCTTAAGAAAACCTTCTCGCACATCTTCAAAAGATGTCTCTTGGACACACTTCTTATTAGAGGAAATTATGTCCCTTGGACACACACATCATGAGCGGACCGACGAAATATAACAGAGCCCATCATCAACTCGGTGACCCGCTTGGCTAACTTGTCCGCACTCACGAACCCGTCCTGGTCCGACATGCTTAGGGAGCACCAGGGTGGCCTCCTCCACGAGAAATGCCCTATTCACTTTCTGCTCCGCATAGAGAGGCCAGGCCGCCATCGGCACCCCAGCGTGCACCGCTTCGATGGTCGAGTTCCAGCCGCAATGAGTGACGAACCCACCCACCGAGCCGTGATTCAGCATCTGTATCTGCGGTGCCCATGACTTCACCACCATCCCCCTCTCTCTTGTCCTCTCCAAAAATCCCTCCGGCAAGAACTTCTCTAAGCTCGCATCGTTATCATTTGACCCCAATGTTGATTTTGCGGACACATCCTGCGGCGGAGGCCACACGACCCACAAGAATCTCACCCCACTTTTCTCCAATCCTGGATAAAAGTGTTTCATAAACAAGACAATTGAATTTGAACTAAGTAGCGGTACGTGGTGTAAACTTTGCACGAAATACTTCTTATTACTAAAGCTTACCTGAGGCCATCTCCTTCAGCTGTACGGCGGAGAACCTTCCTTGGCTGCCGAAACACAAGAACACAACACTTCGGCTCGGTTGCGAGTCGAGCCAACTCAAGCACTCGTGCTTTCTTTCTCTCTCGTCAGCACCGTCTTCGTCGTCGTCGACCTTTGACTCAACCAAAGGCTCGACAGCAAAAATAGGTAGAGTCGGCCCATCCAGCCCCGCACGATCCTTCTTTGATGGCACCGATGATCCAAGTCTCAAGCGACTCAGACGTGTTAACAATGATGCCAGACGACGAGATCATGTTCCTGCAAGCATCCAAGAGGTAGCCATAGATTCTCCAGCCTTGGTCAAGCATGCCGCTTGGCATGTCTAAGGCCTTGATTGGAGGCAACCCAGGAATGTGCACAGCCTCGTCTCCGAGGTCCTTGAAGCTCTTGGTGGTGCTCCCATGGAGGGTCGGAAAGTGGAGGAAGACGGCGAGGGCAACGGAACCCGAGGTGAAGAAGTAGTAGGTTGGGACGCTAAGGGCGGCCGCCACAGGGAAGGCGGAATCCGAGAAGACGTCAATGACGAGGGCTCGGAGGTTCGTGGCGGGAGAAATCAAAGGGCGTTTGATCGCGCTCGACGAGGTAGCGGGGTAGCAGGGTTGGACGAAAGGTGGAGGACGGTGATGGAAGAGGAGTCGTAGGCGACGGAGGCAGCGGTCAAAGCGGAGGAGAGGATGATAACGACGAAGAAGCGAGGGTGGTGCTTGTGAATGAGCCGTCCGAGCTCGAACATGGAGACTATAGGCGCGAATGATAATCATTCTGCTCCAAAAACAATTCCTAGAACATAAATAGATTTTTTTATTTCTGTTTCCAGGACGAGTTTCTGAGGAAAGAAACCCGTTTGATAATGACTACAAATTTGTATTTCAGGAACGGAAACCCGTTTAATAACAATATATAATTTCTATTTCTTGGATCATAAGCCCGTTTGATAACAACACAGCTTTCTATTTCCCGGAACATAAATCCATTTTTTTAGAAATGGTCTCTAAAATGAAAATCAATCAAAACACCCAAACTCTAGTAAAATGCTAAAGGCTTATTCATTCAAAGGATTGTGTTGTTTTTTTAGAGTTTTAGGGTTTTTTAGGAGTAAAGACCCCTTTTATGGGTTAAATTCCTTTAGGGTTTTTTAGGGGTCAAAATCTCTTTTAAATCCCTAAATTAAGGAGTCTTCAAAAATATCATTTAGGTACTATCAACCAAACATATATCTACCAAATATAGGATAATCAATTTTAGAAGATTTGAAATCTTATCTTTAGAAATTAAAAAAATTTTGTATTTTATTTATTTCTTTATTGCTAGTAAATCTTCTAGAATGTACTCTTGGGTATTTATATACCTCAATTAAGCTTAATGAAAATATACAACGATTTCTATTTCAACATGGTATCAGAGCCATCTAGGGCTAACGCCTCTTTTCAACCCTAGCTTTCATCTTCTTCTTCTTCTTCTTCTTCTTTTCTTTGGTGGTCAATATGGCCCTAGAGAATCCCCCCACCACCACCACCATAATTGCTATTACAAATCCATCTTCTACACTTCCTCCATTCGGATTTGCTCATCACTTTCTTTCACTACGTCTCACAGCATCCAATTACTTACTATGGAAAGCACAGGTTATCCCATTTCTCAAGGGACAAAACCTCTATGGTCATGTCGATGGAACTCAACCGTGTCCCTCTGATGCGGCTGAAGTAGCTCTCTGGCAACAACTTCCATCATGAGTCTTCTAATTGCATCCCTTTCAGAATCAGTTTTACCTCTCATTATTGATAAATCAACCAGTAAAGCCATTTAGGAAGCTCTCAATGCCTCTTTTGACTCAGCTTCCGCTACGCGTATGCTCCCTTTTCATCTTAGTCTCCAACGTCTACAACAAAAACAGGACGAATCAGTTATTGATTTCCTCCAGCGTGCTAAATCCATTGCCGATGAGATGGGTGCTACACTTGAACCGGAGGATTTCAATGTCCACATCTTCCGTGGTCTTCGATTTGATCTCCAAGACATTGTTCCTACATTACTTGGCCGTTCTGAACCAATCTCGTTTACGGATCTTCAAGGTCTTCTCCTTAGTCACGAGAGTATTAAGGCTTTCCAAAAGTTACAGATCTCCGAGCCTTCCTCTCTGACTAACTCTGCTACAGCCAACTCTGCTCAACGAAATGCCATCAACCATCCTAGTTTCTCTTGCTCTAGCCGTGGTTAATCTAGAGGTCGTGGGGGTCATGGTGGTCGCTTTAGCCGTGGTCGTGGTGCCCGTAGTGCTCAACAAGGTCAATTATGGTGTTCCATCTGTCAACGTACAAATCACACTGCTGCTACATGCTACTATCGCCCTCCAGGTATGCCTTATTACCCGCCCCCGACACATACTCCTTCGAATACTTCATCTTATCGACCCTCTTACTCTATTAATGCCAGCTTGAGCCATGCCCTTCCCCCTCTTTTACCTACACCGACCAACACTGTACCTTGGTACCCTGACACTGGTGCCTCCCATCATGTCACACCTGACATACAATCCCTGTCTTCCTACGAAGCCTATAATGGATCGGATCAACTACACGTGGGCAATGGTAAGAGTCTTAAAATCACTAATATTGGTTCTTCTTCTATTCCCTCTTCTATTTCAAATCTTTCTTTACGTTTAAATGATGTTCTTCATGTCCCTGATATTTCTAAACGTTTACTTTCGGTTCAAAAATTTGCACCTGACAATAATGTCTTCTTTGAATTCTATCCTACCCACTTTCTTGTTAAGGATCTAGTGACCAAGGCGGTTCTTCTCTCCGGCCCGAATAGTGGTGGTCTTTACACCATACCACAATAATATTCAATGCCTACTGCCAGTATTGCGGAACGGACTTCCATGGATGGCTGGCATCAACGTCTTGGCCATCCCCATGAGCGTCTCTTACGGTTTATGATCAAACAAAATAATTTGTCGTGTCAGTCAACACGATTGAGTCAGTTATGTACAGCTTGTCAATTGGGCAAGACTAGTCGTCAGTCCTTAAGATTGTCTCCAACTCGTAGTTTATTTCCGCTGAATTTAATTTATAGTGATGTTTGGGGTCCTTCTCATTTTGTTTCAACTGATGGTTATCGCTATTTCATTATTTTTGTTAATGATTGCACCAAATTTATTTGGTTTTATCCTCTTAAAGTAAAGTCAGATGTTTACTCTATTTTTCAAACATTCCAAGCTCTTGTTGAACGTTAATTTTCACGAAAAATAAAAGCCGTTCAAACGGACTGGAGTGGGGAATTTCGTGCCCTCCCCTCCTTTTTCTCAAAAATTGGTATTGCTCGTCGCATCTCCGCCCCTCATACTCATGAACAGCAAGGGGCAGTCGAGCGTCGTCATAGGCATATAATTGAAACCAGTTTAACATTATTAGCTCATGGCTCCGTCCCTCACCAATACTGGCACTACGCATTTGAAACGGCGATCTACCTCATCAATCGGATGCCGTCCAAGGTCACTAATCACATCTCCCCCTTTCAAATGGTTTACAATCACCCTCCGAATTATTCCTTCTTAAAAATCTTTGGGTGTCGTTGTTTCCCTTATCTACGTCTGTATAATGCCCATAAGATGGATTTTCGCTCCATTCCTTATATTTTCTTGGGCTACAGTTCCTCTCACACAGGGTATCGCTGTCTTGACCCTGTCACTAATCATTTATACATTGCTCGACATGTTCGTTTCGATGAAACTTGTTTTCCCTTTGCAACTCCTTCCATTCTCAGTCCATCACCTACTTCATCACTTCCTACACCTGTCCTAGTACCATGGACTTCAGCCCCTATTGGCGTTCCTCCACCTACCAATATAGTGAGAACACAGACTCCTCAACTAACTCCCACAATGTCGTTTGATACCGATTCATTCATCTCCCCTACCTTAAGAACTAGACCCCTCCATGACATTTATCACTCTCCTTCCTCATCATCCTCTCCACCGCCGCCGCCGCCGCCTCCACCTAGGCCAACACACACCTACACCATGCAACTTCGCTCTCGTCCTCCTCAAATTAATACTGCTACCACCCCTCTCACCGAACCAACCTCATTCACTCAAGCCAACAAAATCCCTAAGTGGCATGTAGCTATTAATGCCTTGTTAAAAAATGGTACGTGGTCTTTGGTCCCTCGCACTTCTTCCATGAACCTCGTTGGGTGTAAGTGGGTTTACAGAGTTAAGCGTGTCGCGACCGAACCTCCCGAGCCTTTTTATCGGACGACATGCAAAAAGAAGGAGGGCTCGTCTGGTACGTGCTAAGTCTAGGTTCGGGACTTAACTCGGGCTCTCCCAAGCCCATACCATATCGCGACTTAGGGTTTAAAATTTTTAACGTGCAAGTGGTTTATACCAAGGAGTCGCCACTAATCAATTTGGGGTAGGTCGATTAGAAACCCAAATAGGGTGACGGGAGAATCACCCTATTCCTACGAACCAGAGATTAACTGGGTTCGGGGACTTGATTACATTAGTTAAATAACTAATGCCCTTTCGGTACCTTTCTACCCTGTTCATTTCTGAAAACATTTGTCAGGCAATTTAGATTGATTTTAGGACCTTTCTCCTAACATGTGAGGTGATCAAGCGAGTGCATAATCATAAACGATCAGCAATCAGGAACACAACATTTCATGCAGCCTAAGGTTCTAACCTAGACTAAGTCAGATGACATTCAAAATACAACAGCTCATGCAATTGTATTAAAAACATGCATAACAACGCAACGGTAATAAAACAACATGCAAAATATCACTGCGTAACTCAGGCTTGTCTAATTTAAACAAGATAAAAACATGCATAATAATACAATAATGGATTAAAACACTTAGATAATCCACATAAAAAAACTTTTAAAAAAAAATTTGAAAATTTTTTTTGAAATTTTTTTTTTTTCGGAAAAAAAAATAATAATACCGAAGAAAATAAAAATAAAAATTTTTAAAATTTTTAAAATTTTTTTAAATTTTTTTAATTTTTTTAATTTAATTTTTTTTTTAAAAAAAATAATAATATAATATTAAACCGGGTCGGGTCGGGTCCGACCCGGGTCAACGGACCCGACCCGGGCGTTGACCCGGGTCGGTTCGGTTGAGCCGGGTCGGGCGGAACCGACCCGGGTCAACGGATCCGACCCGGGCGTTGACCCGGGTCGGATCTATCAATCCGGGTCGGTCGAAACCGACCCGAGTCAACGGATCCGACCCGGGCATTGACCCGGGTCGGATCTGTTGATTCGGGTCGGATCCGACCCGAACAAGCAGACCCGCAAGAGGGGGACGCCGGCGGGGCCAAAATTGGCCGTCCGCCGGCCGACCCAGACCGGCGCCACCATCCGAATCGGCCCCTGGGGCCGCCACCAACGTCGCCGACCACCTGGCTCGCCGTCCTGCTGCCGGTTCGCCGATCGGCGACCGAATCAGAATCGGTTTACCTGGGGGCAATTCGTCGAACACCTGGCGGGCGTGTGGAAAATCAGCCGATTTCGATCTCCTCCGGCGGCGTGGTTGGCTCCGACGGCTGCGGCTGAGGTTTGACTGCAAGTGGGGACCGGGACAGGCGACGGCATGGGCCGGAAATCGCGCGAATCGGCCGACGTGAGTCCCGGCCGAACCGCGTGCGAAAACAGGGGAAAACAGAGGAGGTTCTCGGCCGGGGGGGTTCGCCGGTCGTCGGCGCGTCTGGGTGATTCCGGCCGGCCAGGGGGGCGACGGCGACACTGCTGGCTCTTCTCTTGCTCCGGCGTGGCCTCGGTTTGCTCTCTCTCCCTCTTTGTTATCTCTCTTCTCTCTCAGTCTCCCTCTCCTCTGTTTCTCTCTCTACTCTCTCTGTGTTTGTGTCGCCGCCGTCGGCTCGGCGGCGGGGATGGACGGATGAGACGCGGTGGCCGCGGGATGCTGCCTTTCTCTCTCCGGCTCTCTCTGTTTCTCTCTGTGTTTGCCCCTCTCTCTCTCTAAATTTTTCCGACCGGGCCTCCTCCAAAATCGGCCGACCGGCCTCTCTCTCCCTCTCTGGCCTTATATAGCCGGCGACGACGATGGCCCTCTGCTCCGTTACGTCTGGTGACGATGGCCTGCACCGGCCTAGGCTCCGCGAATTCCGCGGCCATAGGCCGGTGCAAAGGAGGTGCCAGTCCATGAATGCAGAGGGGAGAACAGGGGAGCAGGAGAGAGGAGAGGATAAGGGGACTCCGGGAAAACGGGGAGGACGGGACTGGCCTTAATGGCCAGTCCCTGTGCGTGTTTGTCTCGGCCCTCCTCTGGCCGGATAGCGACGGCGAGAAGCGGCGCCGCCGTGCGTCACGCTTCCGTCGCGAACAGGGGAGAACAGGGGCGAGGAGAGCGACCGCTCGGCGCAGGGGGAAGAAGGAGAGAAGGGAAGCTGGGCCGGGCTGGGCCCAGTCGTGCGCGGGGAGAGGAAAAGAAAAAAAGGGGAGCGGGCTGGGCTGCGCGGAGGAGAGAAAAAGGAAGGGAAAAAGAGTGGGCCGTGGGCCCGCGCGGAGGAAAAAAGAAAAAGAAAGGGACCGGGCCGGGGGCCCGCGCGCGGAAAGAAACGGGCCGGGTTGGCCCGGCCCTGTCCGATTCGATTTTATTATTATTTTTAATTAATATTTACTCTAATAGCCATATTAATGCAAAGTGTGCCTAATTCTATATGCAATGCATTTAAATTGAAATATTTTTTGTTTTAGGAATTAAAGAAAATTAACTCCTAAATTTTGTGCAATTTATTTTGGGCAAATTAAAAATAGGTGTCTACAACTGCCCCTCTTTGAATGTGAGCTCGCAGAGGTTGAGCTCGTAGAGGTTACATTCAAAGATAAAATGACACCTAAATTTGGCCCATGCATGTTCAATGAATGCTATTTTTGGTGAGACTGTGAGTCCCATTTTTATGATGCAATATAAGATGATGCATGCTAAAGCAAATAAAAACATACCTGGGGATACTTACCTTGCCGAAGGGTAGAGTAATTCCAGATGGTTGATATTGTGTGTCGAGGACCCGAACCTGTCTTCGGTCGCCTCGACGAAAAAATGGTTTGTCTAGGACCCGAACCTTTCTTCGGTCGCCTTGACGGGGATTGTTGTTGTCTAGGACCCGAACCTTTCTTCGGTCGCCTTGACTGGATTGTTTGTGCGTCTAGGACCCGAACCTTTCTTCGGTCGCCTTGACTGACTGGATTTGTTGTTTGTCGAGGACCCGAACCTTTCTTCGGTCGCCTTGACTGGTTGGATTTTGTCCGTCTAGGACCCGAACCTTTCTTCGGTCGCCTTGACTGACTGGATTTTTTGTTTGTCGAGGACCCGAACCTTTCTTCGGTCGCCTTGACTGGTTGGATTTTGTCCGCCTAGGACCCGAACCTTTCTTCGGTCGCCTTGACGGAGATTGTATTTGTCTCGGACCCGAACCTTTCTTCGGTCGCCTTGACGGGGGAAATCGCTTGCCTAGGACCCGAACCTTTCTTCGGTCGCCTTGACTGGATTTTGATTGTCTCGGACCCGAATCTACCTTCGGTTGCCGTGACTGGGTTGTATCTGTCTAGGACCCGAACCTTTCTTCGGTCGCCTTGACTGACTGGATTTTGTACGTCTAGGACCCGAACCTTTCTTCGGTCGCCTTGACGGAGATTGTATTTGTCTCGGACCCGAACCTTTCTTCGGTTGCCGTTACTGGGTTGTGTCTGTCTAGGACCCGAACCTTTCTTCGGTCGCCTTGACTGACTGGATTTTGTCTGTCTAGGACCCGAACCTTTCTTCGGTCGCCTTGACTGGGGAAATCGCTTGCCTAGGATCCGAACCTTTCTTCGGTCGCCTTGACTGGATTTCAATTGTCTAGGACCCGAACCTTTCTTCGGTCGCCTTGACTGACTGGATTTTGTCCGTCTAGGACCCGAACCTTTCTTCGGTCGCCTTGACTGACTGGATTTTGTACGTCTAGGACCCGAACCTTTCTTCGGTCGCCTTGACTGATTGGATTTTGTCCGTCTAGGACCCGAACCTTTCTTCGGTCGCCTTGACTGACTGGATTTCTTGTTTGTCGAGGACCCGAACCTTTCTTCGGTCGCCTTGACTGGTTGGCTTTTGTCCGCCTAGGACCCGAACCTTTCTTCGGTCGCCTTGACGGAGATTGTATTTGTCTCGGACCCGAACCTTTCTTCGGTCGCCTTGACGGGGGAAATCGCTTGCCTAGGACCCGAACCTTTCTTCGGTCGCCTTGACTGGATTTCGATTGTCTGTTTAGGACCCGAACCTTTCTTCGGTCGCCTTGACTGACTGGATTTTGTACGTCTAGGACCCGAACCTTTCTTCGGTCGCCTTGACGGAGATTGTATTGTTTGTCAAAGTACTTGGAGATTCTTGCCTAAGGATTTGACGATTTGCCTAGTGGGTCCTCGCCAGCAGGTCTTGAAAAGGCTCAAACGATGAGCACCTGGGGGTCCTCGCCCTAGGATTTGATGGTTTGCCTGGTGGGTCCTCGCCAGCAGGTCTTGAAAAGGCTCAAACGATGAGCACCTGGGGGTCCTCGCCCTAGGATTTGATGGTTTGCCTGGTGGGTCCTCGCCAGCAGGTCTTGAAAAGGCTCAAACGATGAGCACCTGGGGGTCCTCGCCCTAGGATTTGATGTATCATCTGCTGAATACCCGACCTTTTTCGGGGCATCTCTTTTGGGATGATAATGAGGGTTTCTCCAGCGCCCGAATTTTGTGTTCTATCTCTGGGGATTAGAACTCTGAGCTGTCAAAAAGGATTAGCGCAAACATGCATGCATTGATCAAGAATAGACAAGATAGGCTATTCTAGAATGTGTATTTGAAAATTCATGCATGATGATTTTACCGTGTTTGCATCACGAAAAATCCACCGAGGGTCAATCAAGACAATTTTCGCTCGCGAGGTGGACGTCTCAAGATGCTGAACGAGGGACCTTCAGTCAGAAAGGACTTTCCACTCGCTCTCATTGAAAAGGGTTGTTTGTCCCGTCCATTAATGCGGGAACATCGAAACACTCAATCTGACCTCTATCATATCAACAAGGGTCTGAGTTTTCTCGCAAGCGGTACGACACTGCCAATCTGAGAGGTCTTCTTCAGGGTCGTAATGTAGGCTTGGTCAATGGCTTAACAAAGGTGGCTGTCCAAGTCAAGGCCATGAAAGAAAATATCTTGTAATTATCTCCAGGTTTACAAGTCAAGAACCCTGCAAAAGAGATAGAAATAGACTTGCTCGCACTTCTTCGAGCGGTGTTTATAAACATTTGAAATTCCACGTTAATTCAATTGCCCTAGTCAGAAGAGACTTCATGAGGGACGTAACGTGGGCTTGGTTTACAGGTTGAGAAACGAAATGATCGTTAGGCTCAAAAATGTGTGTAAAGGTGAGAATTGGTGATCATCTTGGCGTTGTCACCTGTCTTTTCTTCACCGCTATCAGGATTTTTCTGGCAAACTCCCTGGGTAATCCTGTGTTTTAGCATCTTTGACAACTTTTTCTTGAGGAGCTTCTGCGTCAAGCATTTTCCTGGATACCATTCTATCTCTGTCCCAATTGCTTTCTCAAGAATAGGTTCATCTTCGTCTGTCATGTGGCAGATCTTTGCCAAGACAAAGTTCCTAAAGTAGGAATTTACATCGAAGAAGAACTCAAGTTTAAACCCTTTGGGTCGTCTATTCTACACCACTTAATGTCTTTCAGATATTTGAGAGCGCTTTCGTCACGCTCATGGATCTCCATTCATGGGCATTGGCCTTGCTTTTTCCAGACACACTGCTTTTTCATGCCCCCAATTTTTCAGCATTTTTTGTGTTAGGACTAGCCTAAACAAATTTGAAGTCTTCATCTTGATTCGATGCTTTGGCCCCTGATGCTCAAACTGTGGTGACTTTTGCCTTGCCCCAGTGTAGGGGATGATCACCAACTGGGTTTCGTACGAAATGAAATCGTCGGCTCAATTGGGCTAGCAAAGGATATAAGTGTATAGGATAGAAAAAGAATTGCTCTTCGTCATCCTAGGGCACTTAAATTATCGTGAGAGTTCATCTGCAATAAACACTCAAAGATTAATGCAAGTGAGAGCAAGAAAACTTCTATTCATCTTTTCACCTTGTGCGAGCTGTTGCAACTGATGATGATAGAAAATTTTAGATATTACAAACTCCTCATCCTTCTTAGTGAAAACATCGTTGTTATCAATAAGATATTGACATTTTGGACAGGCTTTAGTTTGCTGCGCCTCTCCTGACAAAGCCCTCTTAGTCTCGACCGTCCGGCCGTCGATGGTGTGCTTGTCCTAGAGGACTCTGTCGAGGATTGCCGGACCTCAAGCTGCCCCAATGTGGGGTGGTTCTTGACAGGGTTGATTTAAAAGAAACCGCTGAGTGTATGGGCTCAAATGGTTAAGCAAAGGATTAATGGTAGTGTATGGGGCAGAGAAATGAACTGCCTCTCGTCATTTTGGCTACCGTACCTTATGCGAGAAATCCTTTTACCTTGTAGAAATGAAACCTTTTCGCTCATCTTGCAAGGGTTTGGTACTTGAGAATGTGTATAAATCAAGGATTGCCTCTCATCATCCCGACACACCTCGTTCAATACATCGGAGCAGTTCGACACCATTCGTCGAATTGTCAAAGTTTTCTCAGGGAATTGGTGAATTAAACAGGTAAAATTACCATGCAAAATTATTTTCCACGTAATGCATTTGAGGGAGGTCAGGCATTTATTTGCTTTAACATGCTTTTTCTTTCCCTCGTTGTTTTGCATTATTATGCGGAGGGCCTTTGATGAGAGAAATACTTACCTATGCCGCAGCGGCAATGCAAACCTGCAAGGTAATAAGGAAAACAATGTTAATGAACAGTTCTTTTGAGGGATAGGAATTAGGAACGATACAACATTACCCTTCATGAATCCCTTCATTTGAGATTAAACTGGTAACTCCTTGAGTTTTCTCGGATGTTGATAATTCCCTTCTGACAAAAACATGAGTTTATGTTAGAAATGAGGCGATTGAGGGTAAATTGAGAACGATACAAATTACCCTTCTTCCATTTTGCCTTCAAAGCTAGCAGAGTCTTTTCTCCTCTTTACTTTGTTCAGCCTTTTCTGCCTCAATCTGCTCCTCCATACTCTTGGTCTCGAAGCTCGAATGGGATCCTCTATTATTAGGGATGCTTCCAAACAGAGAGTTCTATTGTCAGCGCATGTTGTGTCAATGCGGCTCCGGTATGTTGAGGAGTTTCTCGACTCGATTCTTGACTGTACAGGCGTGTGCAATTGCCTGCATGGGGAGCTTCGCAGCAAAGCTAATCTCTACTTTAAAGGTCTTTGACGGGCATGGGCGTGACTACCATCGAGACTTCTGTGGTTGTCAAGATTGGCTTCGATGCCATTTTGTCATATGCAAAGTCCTTTCCAGCTGCTTGCACCATGAGTGTTGTTTACTCAATTTTGTCCTATATAAAAGGAAAAGATATGTCATTTCTATGCTAAAGTGGATAAACTTTAGGAACGAAATACACCCTTTTTGATGGACTGGGGGATTGCATGCCCCCTAGTCTACTCTTCCAATTGAGCACTTCTTCGTCATGTTTCATTCGAGAAGTCCTAACATTGGTGTTCCATCCGGCTGGCTAGCACGTCAGAGTCTAGCATGTTTCCCAGTTCATTATCTGCAAAAGAAAGGGGATAGAATGTCATTTCCAAAATTTGTTGAAGAATGAGGCGTACCTTTTTTCAAATGGGGTAATCTTTTCTTGATTTGCCCCATGTTTCATTTGAAGATTGGACGATCTTCGCTTGGACTGCCCCTATTAGATGAGTTGACTCGCTAACTTCATCAGGGTCTGATGTGCACTTCAGTTTGTGTCATTTTCAAATGTCCCATTTGTAATAAAAATGAGTATGCTTTGAGACATGAAGTGAGCAAGTTAGAAAAACAAACAGGGCTATGAGCATGCGTGCTTTTCCACCACCATTTTTTGACCTTTTGAAAAATGATAAAACATTTGTTTTATTTTCAAAAGCTTAGAAACGAGGAAACATGAGGAAGCCCGGGCCTCAGAACACTTTCCTTTATATGGCTGGATATCATCAACGGGCCGGTTTGGGATACTCCCTCATGCCCTCAAAACAAAACATTTGTAATTCTTTTGAATAATTCAGGCGAATTACATTCGTTGGACTGGAAATTGCGACACTAAAATTCCAAGCATAATTAAAAATTCAGAAAACTGGGAATCTTAGAAAACAGCTGAAACTTTAGAAAGCAGGAAAAGCTCCCACGTATGGGAGGATTCAAACTATTAAATATGCCTCTATTCTAAAGGAGGAAAATCAAGTCTTCAGTTTACTCGATAACGACATCTGCGCCTCCTGCTTGATTGGATGGTGTATTGCGGAATGAAAATATCTTTGCATCCAACAATTTCTGGACTTTGTTTTTCAAGACAACACAGTCATTGACGGAATGTCCCATTTCACCCAAATGATAGTCACATGTCTTTGAGGGATCGTAGTTGGGGAAATGCTCAGGATTTTCACGCTTCGGCTCTTTAGCAAGCAACCTCTTTTCCAGAAGAATAGGCAGGATCTGGGACATAGGCGAAGGGAGTGGCGTGAACTGCTTTTTGTTATTTCGCCTTTGGGGCAGCTTGCGGCCTAAGGCCGATTTTTGTCCACTGCTCATCTGAATCATTAGGGAAGGACGAACGGTTTGGGTGTATGCAACATCCGCATCTGTTAGGGGTTCTTTCTCCTTCGTCATGCCGAGTTTCTTGCTTGTGGAAGTGGGGTCTGTGAACCACCCCTCACGCAATCCCATTTCTATTCGTTCACCCACCGGAACAAGACGATTAAGGGATTCGGCAGTAGCACCAACCAGGCGGTGTCTGTATTCATACGGAAGTGACTTTATGAACAACTTCACTTGTTCATGATCGGTGAGTTGTGGGGTAACTTGGGCGGCCAAGTTTCTCCATCTGGTGGCATACTCTTTGAAGGACTCACTCTTCTTCTTCTCAGCGCGTTCCAAATCGTCACGAGTAAAGGTAATGTCGAGGTTGAATTGATATTGCTTGAGGAATGCATCAGCAGCATCATTCCAAGACTTAAAAGCATCCACATCCCTCGACATATACCATGTCAAGGCTGGCCCCGTCAAACTTGCTTGAAAAGTTTGAATCATGAGTGGTTCATTATCAACGTACTGGGTCATTCGCACGTGGTACATGTGCAAATGGTGTCTGGGACATGAGGTACCATCATACTTCTCAAATTCTGGCATTTTGAACTTTTCTGGTACTTTGACCCGTTTGTATATGGACAGGTCAAGTGGGACCGCATGCTGCGGGCCTTGTAGCTGTTTCAGCATTTCCTCGACCTTTGCAAGGCGTTTGTCATGCTCTGTCATCGGTACATCTTCAAGTTCAGGCTTCATGTTGGCGAGGGGGAGCGGATCGTCCTCTGGCGGGGGCATTTTACTGTCGCTGGCGGAGGCTTTGTCTTTTCCAGTATATGATGGTGATAACACCTCCTCAACTGCTGCAGGCGTGGGTGCAAGTTTGTCCTGAATGGATTCCACCTGCTTTGCGAGATTTTGAATCGCATTGAGGACCATCTTCATCTCGTCCTCCATGTTATTGAGACGGACGTTTTCTTCTGCCATTTTTTAACTACCTGAGAAAACGTTGAAATGAATGAGTATAATGCCCAATAAAAAATCACTTTATGACTTAGTCATATTATTATTACATATTTTCTTTAATTGCAAAGAAAAAAAACAGCAAAAAGGTTTTTATTTATATATTGATTACAGGCGGCGTCCCCGGGATTCGAACCCCGGTCGCCTCGGACCGTTACGCCTCACACCCGGATACCACTGGGCCAAAGGCTGCGGTGGTGTCTTAAAGGGGTCAAAAAATTTATTTAAAGCATAAAAAGCGGTCCGAGTTATATTAACATTAGTATAACCCAAAAACACTTTTAAGGAAGAAAACCAAAACCCCTGAACCTAATTACTAGGAAATATAAAATATAGAGGTTTTTAACAAAAAGGCGCTCCTCCCGAATACTCATTTTATAAACGATAGGGAAATCATGGTCTCTTGGAGTCGCTTATTTTTATGGACAATTTCCGCAATAAGCGTATCCCTCGCATATAAACTGCAATCAATGAGTGGCCCATCAGTGACAAAACAATTAAACAAGTAGGCCGTATAAAAAATGAGAAGGGATAGAATATATACCTTTCCTTAAACCATGGCAATCACAACGACATGCACATGAGAAGTGAGGTTTAATTTCTATCTAGACTGGCTCAGCAAAATGAAATTAAAAGGGTGCCTGACCGTCGCAGTCTCGCGTTGGTGTCAAGTCCTTTTAACCTCGGCCAAATCGAAAGGAATATCTTATAGTCACGCAAATAGCGGCTAAAGATATTTCTTTGCGATTTTTTAGAAATAAATTTCGGGGAAAAGAAAGGCAACCTCTACATCGCAGGCTCGCGTTCGAGGTCGTATCTTTCTTAACACCATCCTCAAAAGTCCTATTGCGGCCCAGGTCCGGCAGCGTGGTTGTGTGTGCAACAGCGTAGTGCTAAATCATTAAAGCATGCACAACAATTTATAAACAATCAATTCGAACCTGCAAGACAAATAACACCTTAATGTTAGGATCATACCTGGAGTCCTTGCTGCCAAACAAAAATTATTTTGAATAGGATAAAAATTTTTGGCCTAAGTCAACTTTTTAAAAAAAAAACACAGGACTCCCCAGCGGAGTCGCCAGTCTGTCGCGACCGAACCTCCCGAGCCTTTTTATCGGACGACATGCAAAAAGAAGGAGGGCTCGTCTGGTACGTGCTAAGTCTAGGTTCGGGACTTAACTCGGGCTCTCCCAAGCCCATACCATATCGCGACTTAGGGTTTAAAATTTTTAACGTGCAAGTGGTTTATACCAAGGAGTCGCCACTAATCAATTTGGGGTAGGTCGATTAGAAATCCAAATAGGGTGACGGGAGAATCACCCTATTCCTACGAACCAGAGATTAACTGGGTTCGGGGACTTGATTACATTAGTTAAATAACTAATGCCCTTTCGGTACCTTTCTACCCTGTTCATTTCTGAAAACATTTGTCAGGCAATTTAGATTGATTTTAGGACCTTTCTCCTAACATGTGAGGTGATCAAGCGAGTGCATAATCATAAACGATCAGCAATCAGGAACACAACATTTCATGCAGCCTAAGGTTCTAACCTAGACTAAGTCAGATGACATTCAAAATACAACAGCTCATGCAATTGTATTAAAAACATGCATAACAACGCAACGGTAATAAAACAACATGCAAAATATCACCGCGTAACTCAGGCTTGTCTAATTTAAACAAGATAAAAACATGCATAATAATATAACAATGGATTAAAAAACTTAGATAATCCACATAAAAAAACTTTTAAAAAAAAATTTTGAAAATTTTTTTTGAAATTTTTTTTTTTTTCGGAAAAAAAAATAATACCGAAGAAAATAAAAATAAAAAAAATAAAAATTTTTTTAATTTTTTTTAATTTTTTTAATTTTTTAAATTTTTTAAATTTAATTTTTTTTAAAAAAATAATAATATAATATTAAACCGAGTCGGGTCGGGTCCGACCCGGGTCAACGGACCCGACCCGGGCGTTGACCCGGGTCGGTTCGGTTGAGCCGGGTCGGGCGGAACCGACCCGGGTCAACGGATCCGACCCGGGCGTTGACCCGGGTCAACGGATCCGACCCGGGCGTTGACCCGGGTCGGATCTATCGATCCGGGTCGGTCGAAACCGACCCGAGTCAACGGATCCGACCCGAACAAGCAGACCCGCAAGAGGGGGACGCCGGCGGGGCCAAAATTGGCCGTCCGCCGGCCGACCCAGACCGGCGCCACCATCCGAATCGGCCCCTGGGGCCGCCACCAACGTCGCCGACCACCTGGCTCGTCGTCCTGCTGCCGGTTCGCCGACCGGCGACCGAATCAGAATCGGTTTACCTGGGGGCAATTCGTCGAACACCTGGCGGGCGCGTGGAAAATCAGCCGATTTCGATCTCCTCCGGCGGCGTGGTTGGCTCCGACGGCTGCGGCTGAGGTTCGACTGCAAGTGGGGACCGGGACCGGCGACGGCATGGGCCGGAAATCGCGTGAATCGGCCGACGTGAGTCCCGGCCGAACCGCGTGCGAAAACAGAGGAAAACAGAGGAGGTTCTCGGCCGGGCGGGGGTTCGCCGGTCGTCGGCGCGTCTGGGTGATTCCGGCCGGCCAGGGGGGCGACGGCGACGCTGCTGGCTCTTCTCTTGCTCCGGCGTGGCCTCGGTTTGCTCTCTCTCCCTCTTTGTTATCTCTCTTCTCTCTCAGTCTCCCTCTCCTCTGTTTCTCTCTCTACTCTCTCTGTGTTTGTGTCGCCGCCGTCGGCTCGGCGGCGGGGATGGACGGATGAGACGCGGTGGCCGCGGGATGCTGCCTTTCTCTCTCCGGCTCTCTCTGTTTCTCTCTGTGTTTGCCCCTCTCTCTCTCTAAATTTTTCCGACCGGGCCTCCTCCAAAATCGGCCGACCGGCCTCTCTCTCTCTCTCTGGCCTTATATAGCAGGCGACGACGATGGCCCTCTGCTCCGTTACGTCTGGTGACGATGGCCTGCACCGGCCTAAGCTCCGCGAATTCCGCGGCCATAGGCCGGTGCAGAGGAGGTGCCAGTCCATGAATGCAGAGGGGAGAACAGGGGAGCAGGAGAGAGGAGAGGATAAGGGGACTCCGGGAAAATGGGGAGGACGGGACTGGCCTTAATGGCCAGTCCCTGTGCGTGTTTGTCTCGGCCCTCCTCTGGCCGGATAGCGACGGCGAGAAGCGGCGCCGCCGTGCGTCACGCTTCCGTCGCGAACAGGGGAGAACAGGGGCGAGGAGAGCGACCGCTCGGCGCAGGGGGAAGAAGGAGAGAAGGGAAGCTGGGCCGGGCTGGGCCCAGTCGTGCGCGGGGAGAGGAAAAGAAAAAAAGGGGAGCGGGCTGGGCTGCGCGGAGGAGAGAAAAAGGAAGGGAAAAAGAGTGGGCCGTGGGCCCGCGCGGAGGAAAAAAGAAAAAGAAAGGGACCGGGCCGGGGGCCCGCGCGCGAAAAGAAACGGGCCGGGTTGGCTCGGCCCTGTCCGATTCGATTTTATTATTATTTTTTTAATTAATATTTACTCTATTAGCCATATTAATGCAAAGTGTGCCTAATTCTATATGCAATGCATTTAAATTGAAATATTTTTTGTTTTAGGAATTAAAGAAAATTAACTCCTAAATTTTGTGCAATTTATTTTGGGCAAATTAAAAATAGGTGTCTACAAAGCGCAAAGCGGATGATAGTCTTGAGCGTTATAAAGCTCGTCTGATTGCTAAGGGTTTTCATCAAGAACATGGCTTGGATTATACAGAAACATTCAGTCCAGTTATGAAAATTACCACTGTTCGCTCTATATTATCTTTAGCCGTTTCTCAAGAGTGGCAAGTGCGACAATTGGATGTGCACAATGCTTTCTTACATGGGATTCTTTCTGAAGAGGTGTACATGGAACAACCCCCTGGGTTTCAAGACCCAACTCGTCGTGATTATGTTTGCAAGTTGCATCGTTCTTTATATGGTCTCAAGCAGGCTCCGAGAGCCTGGTTTCAACGACTCTCACAGTTTTTGCTTCATTTGGGATTCTCAGCATCACAAACAGATCCCTCATTATTTATCTATCGAAGAGGCCCTGATGTCATTTATTTTTTGATCTATGTTGATGATATTCTGGTTACAGGAAATGCATCTTCTACTATCAGTGCAATCTTAGAGACATTATCTGCAGAGTTTTCCATTAAGGATCTCGGCCCGCTCCACCTTTTCCTTGGGATAGAGGCTGTCCCTCACTCTAACGGGTTGCTTCTTTGTCAAGGACGTTATATTGATGTTCTTCTTCACAGGGCTGGGATGTCTGAGTGCAAGCCTGTCCAAACTCCTATGGCCACGACTACAAAACCATATGAGAAAGGGGGTGCTCTGATGTCTTATCCTACTTTGTATCGGTCTATAGTTGGTGCCTTGCAATATGTGACATTGACAAGACCAGATCTCTCCTTCGCCGTTAATAAAGTTTGTCAATTCATGCATGTACTTACTGAAGACCACTGGCAAATGGTGAAACGCATATTGCACTATCTCAAACATACAAAGTCATTTAGTTTGCTTCTTTCCCAATCCAATAATAATCGCTTGCAAGCTTTTTCTGATGCGGATTGGGCTAGTAGCTCTGACGACAAGAAGTCAACTGGAGGGTATGCTATTTTTCTTGGTCCTAATTTGATCTCTTGGAGCTCTAGAAAACAACGAACCGTAGCGCGCTCTTCCACAGAGTCTGAGTATAAAGCTCTTGCCGATGCTGCAGCTGAACTCATTTGGCTTGAGTCACTCTTTCAAGAGCTTGGGTTCCCTTTTCAAGGTCCCCCCATCCTTTGGTGCGATAATATTGGTGCCACTTATTTGTCTGCAAATCCAGTTTTCCATACTCGTACCAAACATGTTGAAATTGACTTCCACTTTGTTCGTGATCGCGTTGCCAAACGACAACTCAGTGTGCAGTTTATCTCAACAGCTGACCAACTAGCTGATGCTCTCACCAAAGCTCTTCCCAAAGCACGTTTTGCATTTTTACGAGACAAGTTGAAGATTTGCAGTCTCGATTCTTCAACTTGAGGGGGTGTATCAACCAAATATATATCTACCAAATACAAGATAATCAATTTTAGAAAATTTGGCATCTTATCTTTAGAAATTAGAAAGTTTTTGTATTTTATTTATTTCTTTCTTGCTAGTAAATCTTCTAGAATGTACTCTTGGGTATTTATATACTCCAATTAAGCTTAATGAAAATACACAATGATTTATGTTTCAACAGGTACCTCAAAAAATTTAAATTTCACTCAAAGTGGGTGGCCACAGGTATTTTAAACTATTTTGTGAAGTTTTGAAATTTTTGATTTTTTTTTTAAAAAATTCATTAAATTACCTATTTTTCGGAAATCTGACTTTTTTATTTTTTGTTAATTTTCATGGATTTTTCTGGAACTTTTCAATTTTTATGGATTTTTTGAAAAAAAAATAAGATTTTTAGGAATTTTCCGAATATTCTAATGTTTTATGAATTTTCTGAATTTTTTGATTTTTTCTGATTTTTTTGAATTTTCTATTTTTTAATGATTTTTCTAATTTTTTTTAGAATTTTTTTATTTTCCCGCCATGAATGAACTAGATCGAACCGGTTTGGACCGGTTTGACCAGGTCAGACCGTGGTCAAATTTAGAAAGAGGTGTGTTTTGAAGAGAGAAGACAGGTTCTTTTAGAAATGGTTTTCATTTCTCGTCTAGAAATAGAAAAACTACTCTTTTTTTATTCTGATTTTTGGTCCAGAACCAGTTCTGGAGCAAAAAGTTATTCCAGAAATAGAAAAATGGAATTACGTTATCAAACGGGTTTCTGTTCCAAACCTATTCTCGGAAACAGAATATTAGTTCTGGATAGAAATAGAATGGTTATTATTTACATCCTATGTGACCCCACAACGGCTACGGATAGAGGACTATGGTCTCCCTCATGCTTTCCTGTGGTGGTCACCTTGAACGTCGAAACACACAGTTTATATAGGCAAACAGTATGGACGACAGGGTTTAATTACTTCATCATTTACGGCTTCTTCTGATTTCATACTCTTAAACATTGTCTGAAATTAATATAAATGTGTAAATAGGCTAGACATAACTTGACAATATCGAAAAATATATGTGGAGCCACAATTATAAATTTATAATTGCTGTCCGGGGTTCTTTGGGTCCAAGCTAACTTAGCTTTCATGCTCGAAGGAAACAAAACTCTAGTACGATCAATCTGCGGACTTTGCGTGCGCGCCACTTGGTCTGACCATGGAAAAGTGTCTTCGCTTCGTCAAGACCGTCATTGCTGATGTCATCCTGCACAGGATAGAAAAAAAATTTAGGTGATAAAGAACTCGGGCTGCAGCCTCCCTCTCCTGTCATTGCTGACATCACCGGGGTCGATAAACTTAATACGCAGTGAAGAACGGTAAATAAAAAAAATTAATAGTTATAAGGATGAATTGGTCAAGCGAGAATGTGAATTAGGGCGTGTTTGTTTTTTTGGTCAGAGGACGTGTTTGTTTGAGTGAAAAAAATTTCGCGAATTAATTTTCCGAATTTTAACTCGTTTGATTTGCCAAGAATGACTAGTCAATAGAAAATCATTTACGATCAAAGAAAATATTCATACATAAAATAAAAAAAATAAATTCCTTAATCAGAAAAATAGAAGACATTTTTCTTGAACACGACTTTACGGAAAGTATTTTTCTTTATCGTGAAATTTTTCCATAAAACAAACGCACTCTTAATCGAATAAAAGTTGATAAGTCATTCAAATTAAGTTTGATAAATTCTTAAAAGAGTCGGTAAATTTAAAGCTTTGCTAAGAATATGAGTTAAGAATTTTATACGATAAGTTGGAAAATTAAAAAAAGGGAAAAAATCACCAAAAACCCCAAACTTTGCCACTTGTGACACATTTACCACGAACTTTTTTTTGTGATACCAAAAACCCCAAACTATGCTATTTGTGACACATTTACCTCAATGTATTTAGTTCATGGGCATTTTCGTTTTTTTTACTTTTTCTTTTTTTTCCTTTCCGGTGAGGGGGGCCCTTGCCGGCGTCGAGTGAGGGCGACCCTCGCCTGACGTCGGCGAGGGCCACCCTCGCCTGGGCGAGCGAGGACGGCCCTCCCCGACGCCGGGCGAGGGAGACCCTCGCCTTACGCCGGCGTCGAGCGAGGGCGGCCCTCGCCCGATCTGGCAAGGGCCGCCCTCGCCCGGCATCTGGCGAGGGCAGCCCTCGCCCGACGTCGGCGAGGGCCGCCCTCGCTCGCCCAGGCGAGGGCGACCCTCGCCCGACGCCGGTGAGGGCCGCCCTCGCTCGCCCAGGCGAGGACGACCATCGCCCGACGCCGACGAGGGTCCCCCTCGCCAGATCAGGCGAGAGCCGCCCTCGCTCGACGCCAACGAGGACGGCCCTCGCCAGATCCGGCGAGGGTCGCCCTCGCCTGAGCGAGCAAGGGCAGCCCTCACTCGACTTAGGCGAGGTCAACCCTCGCCCGATGCCGGCGAGGGTCGCCCTCGCCTGGGCTAGCGAGGGCGGCCCTCGCCCGACTTAGGCGAGGTCAACCCTCGCCCGACGCCGGCAAGAGTCGACCTTGCCTAAGTCGGGCGAGGGCCGCCCAAGCGAGGGCAAACCTCGCCCGACGCCGGCAAGGACCGCCCTCGCTCGCCCAAGCGAGGGCGAACCTTGCCCGACGCCGGCGAGGGCCCCCCACGCCGGAAAGGAAAAAAAAAGAAAAAACAAAAAAGACGAAAATGCCCATGGACTAAATATATTGGGGTAAATGTGTCACAAAAAGCAAAGTTCGGGGTTTTTTGTATCATAAAAAAAAGTTCGGGATAAATGTGTCACATGTGGCAAAGTTTGGGGTTTTTGGTTATTTTTTCCCTTAAAAAAATAACCAAATAAACGTGGCTAAGAAACCCATATATATGTGAGTTACCAGATTCATATTTAGTGATAATTTAATTGGAGAAAAATCAGAGAATCGCACTAATTTAGGTTAGTAATAGAGTTAGTAGATGCAAGGGGTTGTAAACCAAGGCAAATAAAAATTGGTAACTCAATGGGAAAGTTAATAAATAAATAAAGGATGTTAAACGTCAGTAAATTACTAATATAAAGTTGGTAAGTCAAAACTAGTGAGTAACTTAATCTATCAAAAGTTATTAAGTCGCTCTAATTTAGATTGGTAATTTCACATTAGATTTAGTAAATTCAAAGCGTGAATGAATAATGCAAATAAGAATTGATAAGTTCGTACAAAAATTACTAATTGGTGAACTATAAAAAAATTGATAATTTTATAAAAATGTTAATATTTCACCAACGGTTTTCTTACACTCGTATCCATTGCCACGAAACAGAAGACTTCTGTAACATCCAACTCTCAATGTCTCGATCTACGTCAATCAATTAATAAAGTTACACTTTGATCCTGCCATTTCAGTGGAAGACACAAAACAAATGCAAGCAAATATAAATGATATATTTTTTTTGGCACACGAGATTAATGGTCATGAACTGGGAAACGAGTGACTAGTCTCATTGAAATTGTCTGAAATTTGACACTTTTAGATTTCAAAGGAAGGACTTAAGGGACTAGTCACTCATTTAAATCCACCAGTCCAAATGGGATATGCCCCAAAAATAAAATTAAGGACTGAGAATAAACAGAACCCAAAGAAAAATGAAAATGCAAGCTATCTGTCTACTATATATATATATATATATATATATATACTACATAGACATATATATTACATAAGACAATGCCTTACATTCCATGCACACACTTCAATTCCCACATGAAAGCTGACCTTATTAACATACCCATTATTACCAGTCGATTTTAGACCTGCTTATGCATGCATGCATGCAAATTGCAACAACATTATACAGAACTCACTATCATGATATTTACTGTATATATATATCTCTTGACAATTGACATGTTCCCGTCCAAGCCAGTTGAACTTTGAACTCGGTGTTTCCATCACCAAGCATTGCTTGCTGTCCTCCTCATTGACCTGAACTTCTCAGCTGCCGTCTCTGCCTTGTTTGGCAGTTTCCATTTCATCATCTGTCATGGATACAACATTAGCTCTCAAAAAGTTCACATAAGACTTGCCGTGGTTGTGTCTGAATTGATGAAAGGTCATGCGTATAGATGAATGTCTTAGACGAAATTTTACCTCCTTTCTGCGTTTCTGCACGGTCTCCGCCTGCTCGAAACGGCAAAAGTATAGGATAGTAAGATTATGTAGGGAAGTAAACGAATGCAATGGGCAGTTGAGATAGAAGAAGGCAAAAGATCGAATTATCTACCACAATCCTTTTGAGCTTCTCGTTCTCTTCTTTAAGCTGATTGAGCTCTACTTCTAACTCTACTGTGTATGCCTGCACGAAACGCATTGATTTATCAAAGACACATGCTTCTCAATTTCGTCCTATATAGTTTCCGTGTGGGGGATTTTTGGAAAAAAGAGAAGGTCACCTGTTTCCTGGCTCGAGATCTCGCGGCCGATTCCCGGTTTTTGATCATCCGACGCTGCCTTCGCTCAACCACAATTTCTGGCGGACCGTCAATTATTCTCCGACTCTTGAACCCCACTGCCTCAGCCAAGCTCTGGCATCGCTCATTCATGATACCACTCGCACATTCCCCCATGTACCGATTGGTGTGCGGGTACATTTGGAACCCCGGGTACCCGTTGCCCAGCAAGTTGTTCCCGCCACCTTGAGGCGTGTTGGGGTATCCGAACCCGGTCGCACTAGCACTTCTCATCCCGAGCCCTGCGTCCAAAGATGGAGCGGGGTCCATGAAGTTCCTCTGTGGCTTGTGAACAGGCGGCTGTGGCAGTGGTGTCGCCTTCGGCAGGAGAGACTCTTGCACGACCCCGGCTTTGATCAGGAAGTCCTCCAAGGTCATCTCGCCAAAGGTTTGTTGTCGCCTAGGCGGTTCATGATTGGTGAGGTTGTTGTTGTTTTCGTTGTTCGGGGACCGGCGGCGCTGGTCCTTGTGTATCTCGTCCCACACCTCATCCACAGTCTTGTTGCAAAGCGGGTTCGGGATCGAGAACGAGCCTTGTCTCGCCAGGGACGATTGGCCCACCGCATTTATGTTAGCGCTAGGGGGCTCGTTCTGGCTGGGCAACGACTGGTTTTCCTCCACGCTCCAGATGCTCGCTAGGAACTCGTCCATGTTCATCGAGCCGAAGCTCTTGCCTCTTCTGCATTGGATCTCATCGAGGGTGAGTGAGAGGATCGAGTTTTGTTTGCCGAGAGATGACGACGGCGGCTGCTCCTTGAGCAGCTCGCCCGGTGGCAGTTGCCCCGCGAATGGCGGTTCTAACTTGAGGTCGCCGCGGCCGACATGTTCCAGTTGGGCGACTTCCATTTCAAATCAATTGCACAATTTTTTTTATGGAGAGTGATTTTAAATTACATGGGCAGGTTTCACCATCTGCATGGAAGAAAAGAGTACATATAAGCAACAGAATTACATGGTCCTCCCATGAAATCATTTCAACAAATCATTGCACTTCATCCTTAGTATGTCAGAAAGGGCACTTTAGCTATAGCACAATCGATTTCTATTTTAAAATGCTTTATAAGATTGAATTACAAGAGATTGAAGAGTGAACTAAATGCTGGCGCTGGGCTAGCAAGAGACAGAGAGTGTTGATTCACAATATACGAAAATAAGATCATACCTGTTGCCATTTTTTTTCTATCTGCAAATAGTATGACTACAAGCTTGCAAGCTTGTACCCCAAATTGTCACTTGATCATGCATTTCATGTGAGAGAACCTTACCCAAATCGTAAATGCTTGCATCTCCATGACAAAAAGGTAAAAAAATAAAAATAAAAGACACACGTCATGCTCTGATGCATGTCAATGTGGCATTAAAACGAAGAGAGAAAAATATGATCTTTATTAATTTCTAACAGAAAATATCAAAAAGTTTGTGGGACAGCAAAATTGAACTGTTTGCACGACCCGAGTCCAAGCTCTCTCCAGTGGACCAGTCAATCAAAAAGCCCCAAAACCAAACCTAAAGACTGCTACAAAGTTGAAAGCTCTTTGATTAAGGCGACAACTCCAGACCCAAGAAAAGATCAGTGGCGACGACTCAACAGGAAAGCTGATACAAGTCCCCTCTCTGATCGAACACATTTTTCCCCATAAATCGTCGCGAATTCTTGGAATATCAAGAAATCCGCCCTCGGAGCTTTTACGTTTTTCCTCGGTTCTTGAGGCATTATCGACGACCCATTCCGTGGTCGAGGGCAAACAAAGCGACATGCATGCAGATCTCACACCCTCCTCCACATCGCCGAAAGATCAAGAACCAGAGGGCCTTGCGAATCAGACCAAACGAAGAGAGAAGGAGAGAAGAAAAGCAGAAATCGCTGAGAAAAGCGTTGCATGCGAAGAACCACGTACCTGACCAGCGAAGATCTCAGCTGCATGAGGAAATCTTGAACCAAGAGAGCCAAGCCCCCCCCCCCTCTCTCTCTCTCTCTCTCTCTCTCTCTCTCTCTCTCTCTCTCTTCAAAGGTTTCTTGTAGCCAGCATTTTTTTTCTCAAGGAACTGAGAAACGATCTTAGAGAGAGAGAGAGAGATATGATGATGAAGCAGAAGAGAGTGAGCAGGGAGAGAGAAGGGGGAGAGGTGTAGGTGGGCTTTGTACAGGAGGGAGGCTGGGGCTTTCTTCTGCAAATGCAGCAGCCCATGCACCATGCAAGCTAAGACAGCTAATGCCCCACCCACCCTTCCTTCCCTTCCCACGGTAAACGGTGGGCCCCCCCACCCTCCCCACGGTGTTCTCAGTTTCGACACGTTTGCGACACTTGCCGCTCATCCCCTGCCCATAAGAATACAAAACGAGAGAAAGCCTGGGTTGTCTGGCCTTTAACAAAAAATTTAATTTAAGGGAGGGACCAAAACATAGACGGATGTCCCCCAAGAGAAAGGGTCGTCTCTCGGCCTTTAATTTAGCGTGAGATTGACGGCCTGCTTTGGACCGCACAAAGGAAAAAAAATGAACAACGAATAATTATAAATTATTACCGAGTCTACTACTTCGACAATTTATGACTCGCAACGTGCCGGTACTATCATGTTAACAAAACTCATGTCCGAAATCAGTTTATTTAATCGTATGTCTGACAAGAGGAAAGCCGATTAGGGACTTAATATTTGGGGCTTTAACAAAGCCTCGCCCTAGTTTCACGCTCTAAATGGTTGTAACCCTCCTTTTAACTTATTGAGCTGACAAAAATAACCTCAAATGAGCTAATGTATCAAAATCACGAAAGAAAAAACAAAGGGTGCGAAGTTGCGATTTATTGGAAATGCAAAAATTGCACGATAACGATGTTTTGCTCCACAACCTCATGTTTTTTCCGTTTCTTGTGTACGAACTTTGTTTGCTATCTTTTACTTGCTAATGTGCTCGAATTGATTCTAATGAAAGATTTCTTTCTAATGAGTTTGAACCTTGTCGGTAATCCTTGTTGATGAACACATCTTAAATATAAACTATAATCATAAAGAGCTCGCAATATTCCTCTAAAAAAGTTTGAACTAGAATTGTATATTACAACAAGTCATTAGAGATTGAACTTTCGATAGACATGGAAAGCATATGTACTTTATTAATGTTCTTTTGAATTAGAATCCTGATCATTAAATTAATCAAAATACACGAATCTTACATGATTCTCGTAAAAAAGCAACGAATATGTAAACTTTTCCAAATTTACGTCTTTCATCAATTTTACCATTAATGAGGTCCCAAAGAGGACTTTTAGGGTGTGTCTAAATTTACTTAAGGGGTGAAAATAGTACGAACCTTAACAAAATAATATGATCTATTTATTGAGATATCCACTTAGCATTGTAATCGCGCAAATTTCGGACAAATTCATCAATACGACGAATGCCCCCAAATTTTACGTGGACTATTCAATTTATGAGAGCGATCCTATTCTTATTTATAAAATCCAAGAATATAATGAATGCGCCGAAGTTTGCGCGGACTATATTCAATTTATGAGGGCCATCCAATTCATATACATAAATCCATAACCGCTGTTTGTTTCGACTTGTTTTAAGGAAAAAAAGTTGTTCGTCGATCTTCGAGCCAAAACTTCCATGATCTGATTGCGAGATCCGATATTTAAGCATGAACGGAAATATTTTCGAAAAGTTTTAAGCATTTCGTATTGATTAAAAAATCAAATTAATGGGTTGTAAATTTGGAAAGAAATTAAAAATAAAAGTAAAAACAAAAGGTGCCTTGAAATAGACTTTCGTGAATTTAGGTGCATGTTGCGTCAGATTTCTTTTTTTTGTTAATACAATGAAAAACTCCAAATTGGTATACCTGTAACAAATTTGCTCCAAAATAATTTTTTGATCATCAAAAATCCAAAATCGGTACATCTGTGATAAATTTACTCTTCATTAGTTTCCGTTAAATTTTACAGTCAAATTTATAAATTGAATGACACGTAACAGTCTACGGGTGCACTAATTTGGGTTTTACCCCACCATTTGTCACGTGTTTATCAATTTGTGATTTTTTATGGTATCAATCCAATTTAATGGAGGGCAAATTTGTCACAAATGTATCGATTTAGGGTATTTAGTGGTTAAAACATTAATTTAGAATAAATTTATCGTAAATGTACTAATTTAGAGATTTTGGTGGTAAAAAATATGCGGCGAGGTGTCTTTATCATCTTGTCAATTTGTAATAAATAAATAATAAACTTTTTTACAGAGGTCAACGCAGATCGCATTCAACTGCGCAATTAATTTGCAATGGCACCGTGAAACCTAGGCAACATCCCCCTTTCTTTTCTGGACCATAACCGTAAGGCTGCATTTGGTCGTCTGTATTTCTGGTCAAGATAGGATTGGATAGGATAGGAAATCTGGATATTTGGCCATATCCTATCTACTGTTTGGTGAAGTACGGATTTAAAGTCGGATATTCTCATATCCTATCCTATCCTGCGTTTGGTAGAAACTATATATCAATATAAAAAAACATATATACCCCTACATGATGCTTATGAAATATTTCGATCTTATTACTATAAAAATAACATTCTCATACACAAATAAACTTGAAAATATGACATTTTATTAGATTTTCAAATTTCTTTGCAAAAAAAATGAAAATAGAAACAAATGAGACAAGAAAATTGTCGTCATTGTCTTTCTTCGAGCGCTTTTCTGCAGACAAATCATTCTTCAGCTTCTTCTTAGGCGGAGGCTTCACCGCACCCACACCCTTCTTCTTCTTATTAACAGCTAGGCCACCCATTGATCTACAAAAGTATCAAATACCAGGGTTTACACATAATAACGTCGGAAGAACATCTTAAATGGGATAACAAAGATGGAACTCAAATGTGAAATAAAAAAGCCATCTTTCGACATCAACTGAAGCTGCGAAGAGCGGAGAGACAAACTCCAAATTACCAAACCTCAACTCCACCGAACCATGGAGCATCGCAAGCACAAAACAAACAATCGAAACAGCGAGATGGTGGGTTCCTTCATCATCCGCAATCGCATTATTTTTTGAAACAGACAAATCGAACAGAACTGAATCAGCAATTGCAAGGAAGAAGGGCCACTGATTCCTTGCTCCACCGCGAACTAGATACCATTCGACGAACACGATGAACGCCATTGATGACAATGCGAAACTGGAGAGGACAGTAAAAATACTTGAGCTGAGCAGTCGGCGCACCTAGAAGAAGAAGAAGAAGAAGAAGAAGAAGCGACGAAAAGGGTCGGAGCTTCTCTGATATCACCGGCGAGCTGCGGAAAAGCGCTTCTTCCCGGCAAGCTTCAACAGTATTTCCGTGGACAACCACCTTATCTCCTCCTCCTGCGGGTCCTTCCAGTTCAGCATCTCGACGAGTCTCGCAGTGGTCTGAGCCCTTGGCATGCTGACGTGGCGACGTGATATCTCTATAAAAAAAATTTATTTCAAGAGATTGAATATTTTATATTTTTAACTCTGGCTGTCCAAGTTTTTACATTTGACTAATAATCCCCGATGAATTCGTGCATCATGTCCGGCCATGTACATTTCGTCAAGACCTCATCGGACGTGCTTTCCAAGTTAAGTATGGAGAGCGCCGTAAAATAAGAACTGCTAAGGCTGCGAATGATAATCATTTTGTTTTTATTTTTTTATTTCAAAAACGAATTTGGAATAGAAATCTATTTAGTAACGTAATTTCATTTTTCTATTTCTGGAATAAATTTTGATTTCAGAAATAGAAATCAGAAGCTAAAATTTTCTATTTTTTATTTCTTGAACAGAAATAAGAAGTTAAAATTTTTTTCGTCACTCGCCCTCGTTACTAGCCGGTCGCCCACCCGCCGCCCATCGTCGCCCACTTGTCAGCCGCCGCCTCCTGTCATTCGCCATCTGCCGCCGCCAGTCACCACCCGCCGTCCACCGGCCACCATCTCTCGCTGCCACCCGCCTCCCATCGCCCCCTGCCCTCCTCCTACCGCCGCCCGTCATCCATTGGTCACCGTCTCCCGTCGACGGCTGCCCTCCTCCTCCCGCCATTCGCCGTCTCCCGCCACCGTGGGCCGCCACCTGCCATCCACAAGCCACCGTCTCCTGCCGCCAGCTGCCCTCCTCCCGTCACCACTCACCTCCGACCACCGCTCGCCATCCATTGTCTCCCGCAGATGGTAGCCCTCCTCTCCCCGCCATTCATCGTATCTCGCCGTGGGCTGCCGTCTGCCATCCAAAGGCCGCCATCTCCCACCGTCGACTGCCCTCCTCCCATCGTTGCTCGCCTCCCGCCGTGGGCCGCTACCCACCGTCCACCAGCTACCGTCTCCCACCGCCGATCGCCCTCCTCCCTCCACCACCCGCCTCCCACTGACGGCCCCCGTCTCCCACTGCCACCCACCTCCCACTGCTAGCCGCCACCCGCTGTCCACCAGCTATAGCTCCCACCTCCGGCTGCCCTTCTCCTAATGCTGCCCGCCTCCCCCCGCCACTCATCAACTACCATCTCCCGCCCCCGGCAGCCCTCTTCCCACCACTGCCCTCCTCCCATCGCCAACTGTCTCCAACTGCCGTCCTCTGAATTGGCCGCGTCGCCGTCTGCCACCGCCTCCCCCTGCCATCCACCGCCCGCCATTCGCTGTCAGCGTCCGCTACCCACCGTTCACTAGCCAGCCACTCGAGATGGAGAAATTTTGTACCATTATTAAATAAATTTTTGTTTCGGGAACAAAAATTTTGTGTTATTATCAAATGTATTTTTTTTATCAGAAACTCGTCCAGGAACAGAAATAGAAAAATCAATTTCTAGCCAAAAATTAATTTCTGAAACAGAATGATTGTCATTCACAGCCTAACTCTTTGTGCTATGTAGCCACCAAAATAAAGAAATTTCTAATGTGGAAAAGCTTCAACTTGCGATCTGTGTCGGTATATCGAGAATTGAATGTTTTTACGTTGGTCATGTTCGATAGATGTTTCGAGATAGATAAGGTTGGAGGATGTTGGGGGATTTCTAGGCAGGAACTGGAAGGTCATCTCTTCGAGGGTTCGGCATTCGCAAAGGACTATAGGACTCTAAGCTCTCACGTGCCAAAGTCGAAGTGTTTGGAAACACAATTTCAAAGACATTTGAGCCAAAGTTAGATTTTCCAAAGTCCATAACCCAATGCAAGTGAGACAGGCATTGGTATTTCGGCATTTTCCAAATGCTATTTTAAGGTTTAATGAATTTTATTCTTTTAATTTTTCCCTTACTATTATTTTCATATTCTAGTTTTGCCCTTACGAAAACAATGTTCATCTTCTTTCTCATACACTCGCTAGTCACTAGGTTAAGTTAGCCTATCTTCGAGGCTTAGGTTGAGGCTTGCCTAGTCGAGGCTCCCTTGGGGCCATGCCACCTCGGTTGCTTTCTCCTCGGCTTGTGCAACCTTGGCATCGCCTCACCTAGGGTTGCGCTGACAGTCGAAGGGCAAGATTTGGGTTGCCTAAGGACATGTGACCTTGGCATCCCTCGTCTGTGGTTGCGCCATCTTGGCGACAGGCCGTTGCTTGGGCTTCGCTTGAGTTGCTGAACTTTCAAGCTTTAATGAATTCCGATGAATTCGTGCATCATGTCCGGACATGTACATTTGGTCAAGACCTCATCAAACGTGCTTTCCAAGTTAAGTATGGAGAGCGCTGCAAAATGAGAGCTGCTAGCTCTCTGTGGTTATGCTATGAAGCCACCAAAGTGAAGAAATTTCTAATGCAGAAAAGCTTCAACTCGCGATCTGTGTCGGTATATTGCGAATTGAATGTTTTTATGTCGGTCATGTTCGATAGATGTTTCAAGACGATAAGGTTGGGGAGCGTTGGGGGATTTCTAGGCAGGAACTGGAAGGTCATCTCTCCAAGGGTTCGACATTCGCAAAGGACTATGGGACTCTAAGCTCTTGTGTGCCAAAGTCGAAAGTGTTGGGAAACACAATTTCAAAGACATTTGAGCCAAAGTTAGAATTTCCAAAGTCCGTAACCCAATGCAAGTGAGACGGGCATTAGTATTTCTGCATTTTCTGAATGCTATTTTAAGGTTTAATGAATTTTATTGTTTCAATTTTGCCCTTACTATTATTTTCATATTCTAGTCTTGCGCTCATGAAAACAATGTTCATCTTCTTTCTCATACACTCGCGTGTTGGGAAAGGCCAGCTGCCACTGCTGCCACTGGCGAGGGTCGGCCGCAAATGGTTGCCCGGCCAGACTTGGGCGAGGGTGCCGGCCTTGACCAATGGCCTCCGACTATGGGCGACGGCGACGAGGGCAGCCCTCGTCTGAATCTCAACTTCTTTTTTTTTAAATTTAGCTTATTTTTAAATTTGATTTAAATAAATTTTGCATTAAAAATCAAATCTAGACCAAAACGGCATCGTTTTAGCATTATGTTTTATGTTTTAGCCACGCCATCGCCACGTAAAAGAGAGAAAATATTTAAAAAAGCCACGTCATTATTTTCCGTTAATCAAGTTGAACAAAGTTAACAGAAGTACTTTGATTATACCAATTTGATAAGTTTTAAGACTTGATTGCACTTTTTGTAAATTTTAAGACTGAATTGCACTTTCGTAACAAGTTTTAGAACTTCCAATACACGTATCATTTTTTTTCTTATAGTTGAAGTCCTTATCAAGTTTGTGCAAATAATGTTACCACACACTTTTTACATTTTGGGAAACACTTTGATCTAAAGTCCTCGGCGTTGATGAAAAGGTTTTTCCCACATCCTCTTTAAATCCTACTAATTATTTGCAAACTGTTTTTCGTCAAGGTCATTTATATAAGCCAATGGCTTGCACTGTGTTTCATAAGCTTTCAGATAATCGGGTTTCTGAGCTCTTCCTGCATTATGGGAAAATTAAACAAATGATATCTCGAGACAAACAAATGCCGTGGTCAATGAATGGTGATAAATCACCTGGACTGGATGGGTTTTCAGCTCATTTCTTTACTTCAGCATGGTCAGTTGTGGGGCAAGATGTTAGTACTGATGTCCTGGACTTGTTCAATACGGGAAAGCTTGTAAGGAAGTGAATGCCACTGCTCTTTGTTTGGTTCCTAAAACTGAAACTGCTTCTAAATGGACAAAATTTCGACCGATCCTATGTTGCAATATCATCTATAAAATGCATCATAAAGGTACTTGCTATCATACTTAAGTTTTGCCTCACTTCATTAGTTACAATCAAGCTGCTTTAGTGGAAGGGAGGAGTTTGTCTGCTTTTGTGGATAAGGTCACCTCTAGGATGAATCCATGGACTGCGAGACACTTCTCCTTTGGTGGAAGACTCCAGCTTATTGAATCTGTGATCTATATTTTAGTGAACTCGTGGTGTCAGGTCTTTGTGCTGCCAAAGAAAAAAAAAGTTACGAAGATGATTCAGAGTAAATGCATTGCTTCTCTTGGGAAGGTGAAGGTGGTTTGGGCTGATGAAGTTTGTTCTTTGTGATACCGCCCGAGTCCTAAAAAACCTTTAGAAGATTCAGATTCAATCCGGATCTATTTGGGTGGCATGTTTAAAGTGTTACCTGCTGAAGGGGCAATCTATTTGGGCAGTTCAGCTTAAAGGAAGTCGCCCCTATGTTTGGAGGAAATTGCAGTAGATATCTATTTTAACACCTCATGTTAGACATATTGTCGGGGATGGTAAGAGCACTTCCCTCTCTGGTTTGACAATTGGCAATCCCATGGCATTCTTCTTGAAGCTGAATCTCCGAGAATACCATATGATTCTGGGCTTAGTTTGCATACCAAAGAAGCAGAGGTGATTCATGACAATGAATGGGCTTGGCCTCCTGCAAGATCTGATCAATTAGTGGATATAGAGGCTGCCCCAAGTGCAATCTCTTGTTCTGAGTTTCCTGTCAGAGTGGTTTTTGAAGGCTCATCATCTGGAACATTTCATCAAGCTGATGCTTGGGCTCTGGTGAGGAATAAGAAGCAGTAGGTCCCCTGGAATAGACTCATTTGGTTTAATTTAAATGTTCTTAAACTTGCTCTCACCTCCTGGCTTGCCATGATTAACAAGCCAGCTACTCAAGACAGAATTGGCAAGTGGGGTTCTTTGGCTAATTAATGCTTTGCTTTGCAAATCGTCTTCAGTGTCAAGACAACTCGTTTCTCAAGTGCCCTTCTCAAATGCAGCTGGGTCACATTTTCTTCAGCTATGCGGTGTGTCTCAAACTGCTCATGGCTGGGAGATAGAGCTGGATTGGATGCTGAAGGTTTCGGAAAGGCAAAGAAATGGCATGGGATGGTGCCATCTACTATCTTTGGAAGGAAGGAAATGAAGTAATATCAAAATGGCGTTGTTCCTTGTTTGAGAAGGAATGTTCTCTTCTGCATCAGAACTAAAGTAAATTGGTACTTGCAGGATAACTTCCCTTATCTGATGCAGATAGAAGTTTGTGTGTAATCGGGAGCGTTTCTTTGTCCTTCAAGATGTGATTGGGCTTGTGATTGGGACCGGTCCTCCCATATATGCGTGATAAAAGATTTAAATTACTTGCTGAAAAAACAAAGCAACAAATATCTCGGGACACTTATCAACATCACTTTTTTACCAAAATAAAAAATAAACCCGGTATTAGGGCAATATTTAAAATGCCTGAAGTATTGCGATACGCAATCTTATTGAAAAGCCAAGGTGTTATCCTAGTAATTCCAATTATTCAAATCAGCACACGAGTCAATGATGACAACAATGGTATTCTCGACAACCAATATTAACGAAATATATCACCAGTTTTTAGTACTATTTGTATTTTCTTGTTTCTTCTAGCTCCACTCAAACCTCACATAGTGTGCTGAGTTTTAGTTTGCTAGCATGTTAGGTGTGTAGTGCAGGTGAATGAAGAACACTGTACCCTGTCTATATGACACTAAATGTGTTCATCAAAGAACCTGAAAACACTGATTCCCTGTGCATCAGTCGAAACCAAACATTATGGACTCCGTAGTGATTCTCACTCAGCTTTTATGGGAATGCTTCTAAAATCTTTGTTCAGTTGGGTGTGCGACTAGCTTAAAGTTCATGTCTTTTGACGGTTTTTAGGCAATGCTGTTAAGTTTTCAAAGTCCAGAGCTTCGTGCGAGCTTGAACTTTTTGTTGAAAGGCCCAGCAGAACTGTAGACTACTTTTTTTTTCTTTCCCCCCTAAATCTAGAGATTTTAGAAAGTTATTCCTCGGCACGTATAACTTCTTTATGTAAGGTGAAAGTGCAAAGTTTTCAGGCTTCATTCTCCTGATATGTCCTAATCATATGTGATGCACGAGCTCTAGATGTAGTTTTCCTAATGGCAATGCCAAATTTTTGTGCTTTTCTATTTCTTGGTGGAAAATGTTGGGAGTTGATCGGCAGATGAACTACTATCAATCTACGGGAGTTAATTTTGATGCCATTGCTTTGCTGGAGTACCACAATTTCGTTTATATATTAAATCCGAAAGGGCAACAATAGTAAATAATTCAGTCAGTACTGATTCTAGATTCCTGAAATGTAAGGTAAGGTATGGTAGCCGGATGGCCTAGTGAGGGATCGCTTTCCACCTGAGCCTTACAGATGGAGAGAAGAAGATATCATTCAAGGGCCACCAAATTTTCAGTGGCATATGTTTCAGGGTGAGATCAGTACACTTACACATATATTATTGACAACAAGAGCTGCAGAAGCTACGCGAGTCACAATTTGTGTAAAGTCATGGCTGTTGCCGGTTTATCCGGAAGATGTTCTCCATTTAGAAGAGCCCAGAGAATTGCCTCGCATACCCCCTTGTAATGCACAATCAGATGTCCGCCATCGGGAATTTCGTGATACCTAATCCAGGGTAGCTTTCCTGAAACATACCGTTGAAGTTGAAAGGGCACTACTTTGTCTTCGTACCCTTGCCAGATATGAACAAAGCTTTCATTCCGTGGGAGCGGATTGCTTAAATCCAGTGGATCAAATTCCCAGTTGCCAAAACTGACCATGAAGTCATTTAGGAGTGTGTCGAACACCTGCCTTCTCCTTAGTTTATCCTGTTCACAATGGCCTTCTATAGTCAGAAAGAAACCTTGAAAATGGGAAGAGAGGATCATAGGAGCCCCAGCAAGGATTGGCCATAGACTTATAAGGATGCCGCCCTTTTTTCTTAAACTCTATTCGTAGCTGATTGAATTTGTCTTTGTGAGCACGAATAGACAGAACAAGGGCCATTCAGGTAAACCTTCACATACACATTCGTAATACAAAGTACCTTGGTGAGCATTGGGAATCCAGGTGTCTTCTTGAGGACATCAACGTCTCGATTGTTAAAAAAAATTGGGCTCTTCTCCAAGAAATTAGTTGAAGGAAGCCATTCTTGAGTCACCCACCAGTGGAGCAATTTGGGGGTATAATTTCCAAGCCAGAGGGTCCACTGGATGAGCTTTCTCCTGTAGTCCAGTCTAGTCAAATCCTCCGGAAGAGATTTCCAAGAATAGTTGATGACTGGAACTACTAAAGCCATGCCTTCTAGTCTGCACGACCATGCACTATAAGATTTGTTTCCAGAAGGGGCTACAAGTCATTTGAAGGTTATGAGACTTGCCTATGTGGTATGTGTTTTAGGCAACTCCAGGCAGGGTAGGATCCCATTGAAACCCCGATCACATAAAACTTGGGCCCCAGTTTTAATTGATCTGCAAGTTCCTGAATGTCGTAAGCTTCACTCTTTAAGGAGCGCTTTGAGTTAGGATCACTGTCTCCATACCCAGCTCGATCATATAGCAGAAAGTATATACCCAACTTCTCTATCAGTCCCTGCAAACTTAAAACTCAGAAACTTGCATTGATATATAAATGCAAATCATATACTCTGTCCTCTGATGAACTTGATGGCCTTCTTAGTTGTGTAGTCTTACTGTCATTCTTTTGGCCAAAATATGTCACCGTTGATAGGGTAGGACATTCGTTTGCAAAAATAATTAAGTTCATAGACGTACTTCATAATAGAATTTTGCTGATTTCCATTCCTCAAAGTCTGGGGACGAAATTATAAACTGAAAAAGAATAGTGGCATGATACAGGCGGACTCATCTTCAGGTTATTGCGCTATCCTAGGTGTGAAAATATGTGAAGAAGAAATATAGAGTGGTTCTGGATGCGTGCTCCTATGTGTACTTTTGTCCCTAGTCACACTCTCTGTTTCGATAATATTCAACATTATCTCTGCCATTGAAATGGTTGCCGATTTGGCATGGCAACCTACGGTCTAATCATATCAGATACAATGCAAGGGGAATTCATTCTCGTACTTGGGGTGCCTGAAAATTCATCTCCTTGGAGCTCCCAAAGCCGTGTACTACAATGACCTTGTAGTTCGATCTTTCTCTAGCCACGCCCCTCTCTCTGTAAGCCAGATACCTTCCGTCGCCAAGCCTGATCCTTGTACTGGTAGTTACAGCATCTGCTGGGAGTACAGCATCCTGCGGAGGAGGCAGCTGTGCGGCCTTGTATAGTACCATCAGACCCATCAGCAAAACTGCCACCACTCTCGAAATCATCCCTGAAACTAGGGGCCTACACACGAGTTAACTACAATCCAAGAGAGAAGGACCTCAGAAGAAGGAAGGAAGGAGGAGGAGGAGGAGGAGAAGAAGAAGAAGAGCAAGAATCCATCTTACCTGAAGAAACTATACAGATGGTAAGTAAACTTCCAGTCTTTCAGCGGCTTCGGAAGTCCAGATTGTCTTCTCCTATGAGAGATGCATTATTTGAGCCATTGTTGATTTGAGGCTGCCTGAAGACTTTGACTAAATCGCGTCAGAATGCGTTGCCTCATAAAGTCGTTTCTGAGTAGGATAGTTTATGGCGCTCTTGCTCGTGCTGCTGAAGTGGTGTCCATCGTTTGGAGAACAGTGTTCAAGCAGACGACTCACGAGAATTTCCGTGGCCGCCCCTGATCACGTCCGTCTGATTCCTTAAAGCTACTTAAAAATGAAAATGAAGTTTAATGTCACGTTATGGAAGCTTCTGAAGAGAGACCATCAATAGGAGCTGGTGCTTTTGGATTCTCTCTCTCTCTCTCTCTCTCTCTGACCATTAGGTGCACCTACTCCTCTCCGTCGAGTGAAGAGAAAAAATCTGAAGAAGGGCCAAACTTTGAGGACGAGTCAGTTCCCTATGAACCCAAAAGGCACTACTGATAGAATCTTGTGGGACTTACACACGCTCGCTTCCATGTGAAGGGTGCTTGTACTCGGCTTTTTTTTCTTTTTTCTAACTCTGGTTCTGCCCTTTTAACTCCAAGACCGTCAATCCTCGCTTTGAAGAGCCCAAGTTTAACGTATCGAACAACGACTCTCATCACGCGTCACCTCACCCCCCCCCCCCCCCCCCCCAAATGGAAAATCATTGACTTGGAGGGCCTAACGTTGCTAATCCTGAGAAACAAGAGGATGCCAGAGCCCAAGTTTAACGTATCGAACAACGACTCTCATCACAAGTCACACCTCCCCCCCCCCCCCCCAAATGGAAAATCATTGACTTGGAGGGCCTAACGTTGCTAATCCTGAGAAACAAGAGGATGCCATGAATGACAGATGATGCCTGATGTCTCCCACCCAACAGCCAGAGACCTTGCTTTTCTCGTACAGTTTCAGAAAGTGCACGTGTGGGTGATGGACCCTCTTTGCCTTGCCCTGAAGGGGGGAGACAAAGCGAGTTTTGGGTAACTTGAGATGAGCTATTTGACAACCATTTATGGAGCAAGATGGGCATGTAATGGAGAGCTAATTACAGCACCATCTTGTCGGTGAACCAAATGGAAATGATGGGCCAGAATCGCAATGAAGGGAAGCGAACTGGAAGATCAGCTCGTGCAACACTTTCTTTGAAAGGGCTGGACCAGAATCCCAAGAAGGTTGGGCCGATCGTGGCTTTCTGCAGCGAGCCAGTGGCAAAGGTTGTTGATGATCTCAAACATGTCCTGACGTGACCCAGGACAGGACATGTTCTGGTTTGTTCAATCTAATCTTTTGCATTTCCTTCTTTTTATCAGACAATAGATCCGTAATTCTTTACTATATTGTGGTTAAAAATCAGCGATTCGAAGATGACACGACCTCGATGCAAAATGACTAGCATTCGTTAGCAAGTTATGTGATCAAAGACGACATGAATCCGCGATCGGAAATCGACATCGAACGTGAATCTTTTAGATAGTTGTTTGGTAAGAATCAAGTTCGACCTGGTCTTGACTGTTGCTTCCAAGCTCCATAGAGGATGTGATTGCCACGCACAAGCCATACCGCAATGGCCTTCGTCAACCCAACACAAACTCCGCTTTAATTACAGAAATTTGCTGTCTAAAACGAGCTTAATTAGTGTCAGGTCACGAACTTTCTCAACGATTACTTCCTCTTTTTCTTAAAAATATTCTACGATGAAAAGGTCAAATACATCAAATAATGACTCCCATTTTTCCCACCTTCGCACGTTTTTGATTTTTTAAATTTTTTTTTATAAATTTGCAAATGCTGCTAAAGTAAAGACGTGGAAAGCGAAAGAAGCATTAACCCCCCTTTTTTTGTTCTTTTCTAATCTTTTAATTAAATCAGAGAGACCTAATCTTGAAAAGGGACGTGTGCAAATAATAACGAGATTAAAAAGAAGTGAGCTAAGGTCGCCTTCTTATATGCAAATTGTGCGTATGCTGAGGCCAAAAGGCACGCTGACAACGACGCCAATGCAATGCCAACCTTGCGTGACTAGACTAATCAATACCTTGTGACTTCTGGTGCATCCCAATGGTGAATAGACGGCCCTTGAATTGAATGGTCATTAGAAAAATGAATTGACTTGGTAACCAATTAAGGAACGAATAGCCGGACTCGACAGAAATGAGCTCGAATTTCCTTGCACTTTGTTTCGGTATTTATATTGGCAATGTAATACAAACTGGGGGTTGTGGCATCGGCAAGTGTACGAGTAACAATTGTACGTACTGATGATTGAATTCAACTTTTAATAATAGACGACAGTTTCAATTTCAGTTTGTTTTAAAATTATTTGGCACTAATGATATATCTTGTCTGAGTCACTAATTCTTGAAATATTTCTCGACATCTTATCGACTCACGCAAATTGTTTCTTAAGATTTCATATAAAATCCCTCCGTTAGAATATATAATTACATTATGGAATTTGAAAAGCACGTAAGACACCTTTCTAAACTAATTTGCACAGAGCATTTCACATTTACAAGATGATTACATCATAATATTCACTAATGAAACTTAAAAGAAACCGTGATAATTAAAGCAACTGAAATGGTAAAAAGAAGAAGGAAGAACGGCTATATTTTTTCCCTCTAATTAGCTAAGGCTTAGGAACCTTGCCAACATTTTTGTAATTAAAGCAAGTATGCACTTGAATGCGTCGCGCAAGCTGTAGGCTATCGGAAAGGAGGGAAGTGATTTTGGGTAGATTGAACCGCTTGTAGATCCGTTGTCGTTTGGCACGACCCGTCGTCATTGATCGAGTTCCTGTGCAGTTGCAGCAGTGTGAATGAGTGCGGTCTATGTACTGAGTATAAAGAAGTATTCAAGTTCATTCCAAAACAATCTGTTAACAATTTATTGTTTCATGATAGCAAGTAATCAGAATTCTCGGCTTATATATATCGGGAGAGATCGCATAAAATAGTGACTATGGATTTGATCTTACTCCCGTGGACGAGACACCCAGAGCGAACTTAAGGCTCGCAACCGGCCGTAGTACTCTCCAATCATCAAAAAGCAACGCGCCGCCTGCCTGACCGTCAATATCCGCCACAACTGATGAAGGGTTTGCTGCCTCAAGTTGTCAGCCTGCAGTGAATATCATTTGCAGCATCATCCTTGTCACTGAAGTTTCTATCACAAAGGTGCAAATTATTCTTGATGTAACACTAATCTTTCCTAGCTGAGCAAGTACTTCGAAAGGGTAATCTCTTTGGAGAGTATCTTTTTCAAGAACATCTGTCGACATGAGCCTGCACTTGTCACCTCATGATCTTTTTCCGAAGTTTTGGACATCACACATTAGCTTATCTACCTGTCTCATGTGATGTCATTTGACGAAAGCACACAAACTTTCAAGACAGTCACGTTTACATATTCATAATTAAAAATTTATTGTCTTCTTATGCTCATTTCCGTCGAATTCATTTTACGCAACGCTCATAATGACCTCAAAATTTTAATGGTGTGTCGAGTACTCGTACATACCTGGAGAACGAAGCTCTCGAGGTTGGAGAGCCTGCCGAGGGCAACAGCCATCAGCTGCATGCTGTCAACAAGGGGCCCGCCAGCGACGGTGTCGACGAGCGAGTGCTGGAGCTGCTCATGGCCTTGCGAGAGCGCCTCCTCCGCCTGCTGCGACGATTGCTGGAGGCTGTATATCCCCATCAGCTGCTGTTCCGTCAATGGGTCTAGCTGGGGTCTCAACATCTGAAGCACACTACTTGAATCCATCAGTAACAAAGCTAAGATTTAGATTGAACTGTTCTTTCCATTTTTTATTTTCGTTAGTAGAAACAGATTTACAATATCATGCAGATGAAGTTGAAGACGAATTCTGGATTTTCTGGGGGCAGTATGGTCATTTCGCCCATGGACTTTACCCCTATATGCCTTTGTACTCTTTCAGACAATAATTAACGATAAACTAGATTTTAGGGGAAGACGGTCAACGGCTGTAGGCTGAATCGTCCAAATCATAAGATAATGATGGGCGAAATCTACTTTCTTTAAATTCTTTTATTTTTATTTTATTTTGCTGCTTCTTCAAATTAGGATAACTTAATTATGAACGGTAAAGAAATATATTGCATTACTTCTCGAGATAAACAGTGATGAAAATATAGCAAAATGATAAGAAATGAACATGAAATTCTATTACCGACCTTGATGAGATCGGAGGGCCGGAACCCGCCCATCCAGAGGAAGCAGCGCTCTGCGGGAGAACTCCACATGCCGGTGAGGAGGTGAAAGACATCGGTTCGGGTGGCGACACCCCTAAGCCTGAAAATCTCATCGTAGTGGGAAATGTAACCATCCACCATCATCCTCATATCGTTGTCCGACAAATGTGCTTTCAATGCTGTCTGGAGCTCCGACATGTGCCGGTGATCATCGTCCAACCACCTTGCATATTCCACATCGAATACCGCAGCCCCTATAAACAAAACGCTCGGTGTCTAGAACGAATGAATACATAATTCACCTCAGTTATTCATTATACTTTTTTTCTTTTGGTCGAAAGTTATTTATGATATTGAACCGCTGGAAATGAAGGAACTACGATCTAATATATCCACTAATATTGAACTCCGTCTTAGGCTTTCTATTAAGATGGTGAAAAGCACACTGCATCTTTGACTCACCGGAGCTCATATTTCCACCGGCGCCGCCATAAGGGCCCAAAAGCAAGCCCTGTGATCTTGCGCGCTGAAGTTCTTGCTCTAATTGAGTAAGCTTGATCCTGCTTGATTCAAGCTGCTGTACATAAGCCTGTTGGAAAGAAAATTTTTCTGTCAATCCAAGTTTATTAAAGAGGGTATGTGATAATGATATATATCAGAATATAAGACAGAAATGGAGACTTTGAGCTGCTAGAAAATGTGCATGAATGTACCTTCTTCCTGAGACGACTTTTTCTTGCTGCTTCTCTATTTTGAGCTAAACGTCTCATTGTCTGCAATTAATTAACGAAAAATGCCATTCTTTTAAACCCAATGAGTAAAGACTCCATACAGTCTACAGGCACATATAAGCTGTCTGTCCTTCACTTTTAGAACCATAATCTAGCAGCATATGATAGTAAATTAGTGATTTAAGGACCTTGGCATCGAGATGTTTCTCGGAGGTTGTACCAGCTGTTCCTTTCTTCTGCAGAAATTAATGACGCAAATATTATATTAATAAAATGAAAAAATGATCAGAATAGAAACCCCAATAGCTAGAAAGAGTTATGAAGCATGATATATATTTCCCCTTTGTATAATGATGCTTGCTTCAATTGGTGTCGGTAGTTAAGGATTTGAATATAAAAGGGCCTCTCTTTTCGATTTCTCTTTTATCCAAACAAGTATGAAATAGAGCTTTGACAAAGAGAAGTATAGCATACAAAATGGCCAGCCAGGTGGGTAATAATACCATGACTCAAATTACAGACAAGATTTCTGTCATGCAGTTGGTTCTCTCTTTTTTTCCCATTTTCCATTTTTTTTTCTTTTTGGGATTATGTTGTTGATGTAATCTCCACTGAGCTTAGTGGGAGTTGGTCGTTAGTACTATGATGAACAGTGGCAATAACCACTCAGTGAGTGAGAGGTCCTTTTTCTTTGGGTCTGCTCCAAATTCTTTAAGGTATCATATCATAGGAACAGAAACACCTTGATTTTCACCTCTCAATGTCTTTCTTGTCAAGGCTTTTGTTTGGTTTCCAGGTAGTTGTTGGGATCTGTGCAGAGCATCCAAACAAAGACAAGACTCTATCACATAGGACCGGGAAAGCTAGAGAGACAGAATCACAAAGATATCCGAGACCCCTAAAATATGAAAAAAAAAGAATTTTTTTGCGAAAAAAAAGAGTTTTTATAAGATAAGCAGCTTCATATTGCCCAAAGAAAGAAAAGGTTTGTAGACTCGATAGCATGAAATAAAAATTGTAGTAGAAATAGGAGAGCAAGTGCAAAAAAATGTTTTTCGTCCTGGCCGGAGAAGCATTAAACGAGAAAAAAGAAGAAAGGAAGAACCTTGTTATTAGCTTGGGCCGATCTTGAAGAAGCAGGTGGATCTTGGGAGACGACGCTTGCCATTTCTTGTTGCTGTGGCTTTTGATGATGAGCTGAAGAAGAAGAAGAAGAAGCCTTGTTACTGATGGGCGACTCTAGTACAAGCTGCGCGTCAGTTTTGCTCGAAGAAAGTGGTGTTGCGTTGAGGTTGTTCGCACCCGATCCTTCTGACTCACCGCTGCTCTCTCCTACTGACCTTGAACTTCCCTGCATCCAAATGGACATATAAGATGCATCAGAAGGGAAAAAAAGGAACATTAAATGAACCCCATTTTGTCTTTTGAAAAAGCAACCCCTTAACCCAAAAAAAAATTCATAATAAAGATGACCTAAAAGATTTGTTGAACTGGGAGAAAGATATACATGACCGTCCTAGGAAATTGATGGGAGGTTGTGATTTAGACTGATGTTGTGGTTTATGTTTAAGATATTCACCAAAACGAGATAGTAAAGAAGAAAACTAGTAAAGGGGCATGTCGAAAAATGAAGGAGAAGGGGGTCGGAAAACTACTCTTGGGGTTTGCTGGAATCTCATTGGCCACGAAGGGAACATTTCCAGAGTAGCTGAAGGCCTTCCTGATGAGTGAAAAGCTGCAGGATATCACCAAAGAGAAATCTCAGACAATCGCCCATACATTAAAGACACCCCTCCATATATTCTGAATCTTTTTCGACCCACATCAATCTTTTTCTTCAAAGCTTTATGGTTTCACCAAGAAAAAAGGGGCGGGGCTTTTTGTTTCTATATGGTTGTAGCTTCACGCCATTCGAGTCTTCCATGTGTTAAAAATGATTGCTGTAATGGAAATGGAAATTCTCGGCCTCTGCGCTCTGTAGACATTTTCAGGCTATTTTTCCTTCTCTCTGGAAAATGATTTATCGTGCTTATAAAGACGTCACCGAACGAAGTAGAAACAAAATCAAGAAACACTGCGGTTTTTAAAGAGAAATGGCATACAGGCTTTATGATCTTCGTCATTTCTGATATTGACTTCTTGCAGAACCATTGCTTCTTCTAGCTCTCCGAAATCAAAAGCTGGTCCTTCTTGATTGCTGATCCGGAAAAACAAAAAAGATCCAACAGTGAACGGTGCATGTCAGAAGACGAAACACAAAACCCATTTTGACCAGTGAAAAAGTTGGGGTCTTTTTTTTAATACATAAAATTGGAGGACGAAGCATTAATTCCAAGAACTGAATAAGGAACATGGTGGTGGTGATGATGATGACTTGAAGGTCCCGCTTCTGATAAACCAGTTTCTCCAAGTCTCTGGCTCGCCATGCCAACAACTTTCCGAAGCTCAAACCGTGCTCATCTCCCTCTCCTCATAAGCAACTGAAACATTAGAAACCAAGAAACACGTTAGATTATGAAGAGTTTGAAGAGCTGAGAGATTCTGATTCAGCAGGTAGTGAAGAACATGGGAGTTGACATTGACTCAGAAAATTCTACGAGGAAGTAATGGCATATTTTGAGCTGGACATGAAGTTGAGATGTACAGAAGTAACCCAAGAAGATCGAAACTTTCTTTTCAGATGAGCACATACAAACATCATGGACCTCTCTCTCTCTCTCTCTCTGTCTCTCTCTCTCTCTCTCTCTCTCTCTCTCTCTCTCTCTCTAGCTTCTCTACTTTTAGGTGAAGAAACTCTCATATTAGACAGGTCCCTTTTTTGGGTTTCTGGGTGCTGCTCTTACCCTCTGGTGTGAACACTTGCAGCAGGTTTTTGAGACTTGGCCCATAGGTCCAGAAAATCTTGTCCTTGCAGACCTTTAACAGGCCACCCTTTGGAAAATTATTTATATGCTCCTATAATACAAAAATGAAATATTTTTAAAAAGAAATAAATTTCAATTAAGAGGTGGGGTCCTTAGAAGGAACCCACTAGAATCACCGACTCCTACTCCACTCTCTCTCTCTCTCTCTCTCTCTCTCTCTCTCTCTCTGCAACCGCCTGTGTCTTTCCATTGGTCCCTCTCTCTCTCTCTCTCTCTCTCTCTCTCTGCAACCGCCTGTGTTCTTCAATTGGCCCATTTAACATCAGCATGCAGCAAGTACTTGTTGTACCTAAAAATGAGTAATGAACCATAGATACATGCTCTGATTAGCAGGATGAGACAACATCTTTTTTCTCAGGAGAAGGTGAGGGGGGAAATTTTCACAATTTCCTTAAATTAAAGGGCTTTCCTCTTAAATATTTTGAATACCATCCAAGGGGATTGGTTTAAACTCTTGACACCTAATACAAGAACCTTGAGAGAGAGAGAGGCTGTACCCAAAACTCTGATCCAATGCCATTTCAACCAAAACATTTGAATAATCAAAGCACAGGCAAAGGTGCCCACTTGCATCATTAAAAACCCCGCTCGATGAGATGGATTTGTTTGGTATTATCTCCTTTGTTAATGGGTCAACATCCATTCCCTGTCATCACCTAAAATCATGCCACATTGAGATTCCTTTCCAATAATAGAAATTCATTATCTTTTTTGTTCCTGAGGTCTTCGGGTGCATGCCCCAGGCAAAGCCATTGACATGTAAGTCCCTTCATTCGTTTACACTGAGGCCATCATGTATGTGGCTAATGTAAACAATGCCTTCGCCTGAACCTCGACATATCATATTCTTGTAGAAGTGTCCTGCCCCAAAGAATGTAGAAAAACTTATGAGAGAGAGAGAGAGACAGAGAGAGAGATTGTTTGGACTTACATGTCAATGGCTAGCATTATTGAAAATAAATCTATGAAAGGGCTTGGTCTCCCTAATTTTGGACGGAGACTTTTAGGTAAATGGGCCCATGAGATCTTTTCATAAAGAGGTGGATGCAACTTTCCATTTGAAAAAGTAACACTGGTCGTGCATCTACGCCCATCGTGGGTAGTATACCTACAAACCAATAATTCCCTGCTCAAAACCAATCACTAATTGGACAACACAACGGGTTTGCCCTTCCCGAGACGTGGTTCGTGAATTAGGCAAGGAGACATACTTAAGTCCTACGAGGGACCTCCCAAGTTCCCAATCCCAACCTGTTTCTCTTGTCCAACATATGGAGAGACCGGTCTGAATCATAGACTCCGAGGATCTTGCAGTGATTGGCATTTAGCACAGTTATTTCCTTAAAAGGTCTCGTTGATTAGGTGCTTCGTGCATAGGTATAGGTGATGTTATTGTTCAAGATCATTCCCTCGGGATCTTCTAACGGTGAAAGATAGATGGAATGGGCCTATTTTCTAATTGCAGGCAACTTAGGATATCGCTACTGGACGTATTGCTTCTTTAATCCAAGGAGTTTCGCGGAAGAAAGTCCCCGTGACCAAGTAAGTCACTTGAAGAACCAGCTGCTTTCGCGCTCGACCAACAATGGCAAATTGCAGACAGGTGCCTTGAGGAAGCTGATTACTGATGAGAGCCATTCCTTCCTTGACCTGTCGCATACGGCTAGCTGAGAGTTTTAGACAAGAGGAGACGAAGTAAAAGAGTATTTGTAAAATCCCAGAGCGGAGGGGATGGGATTAAGGAATTTTACAAGAAACTACATGAGATACGATACATAGTTCATGAAAATTGCACCATGTACCTAACGGCCGGGGTGAGAGCTAGCGCCCCCCTCGAGTCTGCCTTTCCCTCCCACCAATTACAAGATCATCTTTGGCCAAAATGCTTGATTTATTTCAACCTCTTCAAACTTAGAAGTGGCTATACTGAGAGCAATAATAGAGAAAACGGTTGGCCATATGGACAAAAATGGAGAGAACAGTTCTCTCCTTGGGATTCATAATCATAATGAATGGATGTCAATATACCAGCAACCTATCAAAGTCAACATAAGAAGCAGAATCTTTTGCAGTTTACACACCATCAACCACCAGAACGAGATTCAATCATTCTGAAAACTAAGAAGCACCAGTTATATCTAACAATTGATGATTTAGGAAGCTTTGGAAGATCGTATCAATGTGATCAAATTGGTGGCGTTTTGATCTCCAACGCCACAATCTTACCCCAAGTAACACAAGACTTCATCCTTCCAAGCAACTTCTAAACCTCAACCCCACGTATAGATGCAAGATTCTTAGTTTCAACCTGGAAAAATTACAGTGTATACATATATTGACAAGATAAATCCTAAACGATGCTGTTGGCTGGAATTGGTACTTTACCAGTATGCCACAATCTTGCTGAGAACGTTGCTCAACAACTAATGGAACTTTGCAGGTCCGAAATAGTTCCAGGAATTTTTCACTTCAGTTTTGGCACTGACTGGTAACCCAATATGTGCTAAAGACATCTGCTAGGGCACCACAGTGCACATATCTTGACATTTTACAGTTTAGAATGCAAAATTGAAATATCTGAGTGACACTCTTACTGCCTCACCAGTTCATCACACAAATGCACATTACAGCACAACAGAAGTAACCCACTTGGTACTGAATCTACGACTAGTTTTTGGCCATCCATTGAGAGTGAAGAGAGTCGCCCTTTGCCTTCATGCTCAGCAAAGTCTGATCACGTACTATGGTTAAAAGAAAAATTGACTGCCTATCTATAAAGCACAGCTTCTCTGAGCGGGAAGACATGACAGAGCCAGATGCGGTTATGCTTGCACAACTGTAGATAAGACCACAGTGCATCATTATGCAATCATATAAATCACAGAGGAGATCTAAAACTAGATTGAAGAAATTCAGTACCTAAGTTCCCTTGGTTTCTGAACTTAACCCAGTGCTTGCATTACACCTTGACTCCTACTTAGACTGTCGACAAGGATGCGATGTTAAGTCACTGAATAATAAGCCTTCTGCGCATAGAGATCTAATGGGAAGCAAACCTTTACAGGTCTATTCAGGTAGGGAAAGAAAAGGAAAAACAATGATGGTGCTTCCTACTTGCCTAGATAATCATATTCCAGTCTGAAAACAGGCTTAAGCTTTTAGAATCAAATGTCTAAATTGAATTTCAATCCATATTTTTTGAGCCTGAAAGAGAATCATCTTCAGTACTGAATATTAATGATACTACACTACTGATGTTGTGATACTTAGCTTGGCTGCCAGATAAGTTGAATATCCAGATCCAGCAAATGAGAACAAAATGAACCTTAATGATCTAAAGTAAATCCGTCGCATTATCAATCTTCTCCAGGTTTCGCTATTGACATGAATTTTCTACATCTTCACCTTCCTCCCATTTCTCAAGCAACTAACTGGCCAAGTCTGGGTTATAGCTGTACATATAGATCATGCTGTCATAGCTTTCTAGTGTGATCTGTCACAGCACTCGAAGTAGTCTTCACATGTACACGTGATAAGAAAAGGTAGCTCAGCTAACTGAGTTGACTTAACATTAAACAAATCAAAGTAAAATAGTTCCTCATATTGGATAATGATGGCAAAGTCATCATATAAGAAAAGGAAACTAAAATGTTGAAACAAACTAAACCAAATTTCCAGGGTTGCTGCAGATACATATCAACGAGGAAAAAAGGTGATGCATAATTTAGATATCATATCTGACTTATACCTGAGATCAATTAGGCATATGAAAGCTAGCTGCAGTTGCGGTGAACAAAAGTTCAATAAAAAAAAGAACAGCCCATGAAGCATAAAGAGTTGGAACCAACAGAATAAAACCAAGCAGGAAATGGAATATCAAGAAAAATGCTGCAGTTAAATTAAATCATATTGCTGACTGTGACGTAGTCAGCAATATAGGATCAACTGTATCATTGCACTCTATGAAGTCTGCTTATTGCTTTCTTCAAAGAAGCCTGTAAAAATGAAGAATGATCATTACAATCCCACACAATTGATTAAGCACATACGTCGAAACATTCAAAAGTTGCAGAAAAGGCTTAAACCAACATGCGGTGGATAATTATTTTCATAGATCTAGCTACTTGTAAGCATCTTGTGGCCCTTGATTGGTTGTTCATATATGAGGAAAATCTACATATTCAAGTAAAGAATTAGAGCCAGCAATTTATGGAAAATTATTTCCATAGACAAAGTCGCTGGTAAGAATCTTGCAGCACATATCATCCCAGGCTTGCCATTGTAGATTGGCGAGCAACCCAAGTGAAACCTAAATTTGACTTGTAGTTCACTGAACGAAGCTATATTTTATAATTAGGACTCTCAATTAACAGCTTTTTCCAATATCACATTAATGAAAACAAAAATATAAAAGGAGTCATTTGTAGTTTGCTCATTTGTACATGTGACGAAAAATTGGACTTTGTTCACATATATGTAACACAAAATTGAAATTCTGCAAACAGTCTTTTGACAATATTCTAGCTGTACTCAAACACTACTTCTATGTTGACATATTCCCGCATGACACATACAATAGCTGAGGTGAAACTGGCCAGCAACTGACATTCTTCACGGGTTTTGAGGTCTGAGACTACTCCACTAATAACCAACTTCTTGAGATTCGGGCAACAATTTAGCATTAATTCGACCCAGTCTGAAAAGAGATCGTTCAGAAATGTCCATCCAAGCTCCAAAACGACCACATTTTCAAAATGAAAAGATCCATGAAGACCATATTGAAGCATTCCATCTCTCAGGTCGCAACTCAACGACAGATGGCTAAGTTGTGGAAAGCAGAGAGCAATGGTTTCTATTTCCACAATCTCATCCTCATCATCAAACATTACATCCCAAAGTCGTAGCCTCCTCAATTTTGCTGATTTCGAAATCATCTGAAAGAACTTTGGGGATGTAATTGTGAAGTCTTTAACATCCACTATGTCAAGATTATCAACAGAATCACCAATATCAAGATGTAGAATGCTTACGTCGTCAATCCTGAAATGCTTCAAAGTCCCCTTTCCAATGAGTTCGAAAAGCTCAAAGGAGCAACTTTTTAGGTGCAAAGACTCGATACTATCTGCTTCCAAAACGAATTTGTCCAAACTTGTCGCCTCAATGTAAAAGCGCCTCAACATAACACTACTGACCTCAACTGTGACTTGTGCATCTGACATTGCAATGACCGGACTAATAAGATCCAATTTCTCAAGCTTCGGACACGTGCTGACTAGAAGACTCAAATCCAATGCCGAGATACTGACATAACTCAAAGAGAGGGACTTCAAGCCAGCAAACCTGTAACAATTTGGTTCGACCCCCGAGATAGAACTATGCGACAAGTCCAAAATCTCAAGCTCCTGCCTCCCGCAAATTTCGAGGATGTTCACATCTCCGATCGTCCGGACGCTATAATCCAAGCTGCGCAACGTCTCCCTAGTGTACAAGAGCCAAGCCACCACCGCAGAAGCCGAGAACTCTTCGTCGACCTCATCCAATCGAAGCGAGAGGCTCCGCAATCCGGCGGTTTGAAATATGGTCTGGGTTATCCAAATTCCCGCTTGACTGCTACCATAGTCGCGATAACCAGACCAATCGCTGACCCTAAACGAGAGACTGCGGAGATGCTTCCGGCGAGCTTCAAGCCACTTCCGGCACGTCGCGGAAGCCACGACCACGTCCCTGGCAGCGGCCAGCCGCGACAGTACGTTCCCGATCACCTCGAGAGGCAGGCTCTCCATGATCAAAAACGCGCAGTCACCGAATGATATTCCTAGCCCTAACCGCCGATCAAACCGATTGCTCTAACAAAAACACGTTTCATGCAGGCGGAACGCGAAATCCTCAACGGATCAAGCAACGAACGTGATCCTCGAAACCGAACGCGCTCATACCCAGTCCAAACAGCGCGCGAGCAGCAAGACGACGACGACGACGACCATCAAATCCGTCAGATCATCTAAACGCACCAGGGATAGGAATCAAAACCGCATGAGATGATGATGATGATGATGAAGTTGTGCGACGACGGAGCTCGCGTCACTCGACCGACCCGGTGAATCCTGCCGCGATTCGAGTGAATGCGGCCCCCGCGAGAAGGCCCGTTCGGCTTCCGAAGGAGGACCGACGGCGCGGTCAAGATCGTCCCGCCATGGTTCTCGATGATGTTGAGACGGACGACTGTTTCGTGTGATGGGGAAGAAGCAATTCGCTCACGGGGACGGGACGGGTCGGGTCGGGTGGTATGCCTTTTTTCCGAGCGTGTTCGCGCCTCTTGTTTTGATTTTTCTTTTTCTTTCTCGATTTCTAGGTCTGTATTTTAGCAAATAATTATAAGGAAAATAATTAGCAATGGAAGTAAGGGTGGGCAATGGAACCACCCGGACCGAACCAGCCGGTTCTGAAACATTTCCGGGGGCATCGGTCCGATTCCCATTTCTAGGGATGGAACCTCCCACCTAGATAGCCCCGGCTAGATCAATTATTTTTTTTGTTTGTTTTATCTCTTAAAAAAATTTAAATCCTAATCTCTCTTTTTCCTCTCACGCCTTTCAAGCTCGCTCTTTCCCTCTTGGCTCTCATCTTAATCACTCGTACTTAGCTCACAAGAGCAGTCGCTCTTCATTTGCTCCTAGTCACTCTGTTTCTCTGTCCTTCTCCTTCTCGAGCTTCGTCATTCGCAGTTCAAGTAAAGCTTCAATTTCTCTGAACTCCCTTTTGGTTTTGCTTGTCATGAGCGATATATGTTTGTTTTTCACGAGTCTTGATTCATCTATCTAGTCATTTGAGGTGAGATCAGATCATTTTGTGTGTTGGATCTCATCGTGGTCCTCACCATTTATGTTATTATTAGTTGCTTTTGCCGATGAGGAGCTTGTGAAATTGAACTGTACTGATTGTAATTGTATCTATCGTCCTTTTTTTCCTATTTTGTTTACTCGGATCCTTAGTTGAATCATAGTTGGTTAATTTGTTGATGGTTCTGCAAATGGATCTAGCTATATAGATCATAAAAGTTTCACAGTCGTTGGCTTTGAGGAATTTTCACAAACACCTTAGGGTTCCAAAAACGAGACCATTTCCATTAGACCACTCCGAAATCAGACCGAATCGGTCAGTTCGGTTCCAAGACCAAGTGATCTGATTCCCAATTCAAAAATCCTTGAAACCCGTCCTTGTAATCCGGTTCCTAATTCCTAGGGGGGACTGATCAGACTAGACTAAGAACCGATCACCCCTAAGCGAAATTGTTGGAGGTACAAATTAGAATGACCTCTCTTGTTTTTCCCTTTTCTCTTTCTTTTATAGTATTGTATTTGAAATAAATTAAGTGGACATGAGGCGAGTCGTGTTGCCCACTATTATTAAACTAATTAAATCGCATGCATAGTGAAACTCACTCCGTATTTTTATATAGTTACTACTTATCTCGTACACTTCAATATAATTTATACAATATAAATATAAGGTGAGAAATATTTTTGCTTTCTCTGTCGGTGGTAAATTGTGCAACCACCAAATTCTATCGTCACGAAAAAGAATTATTTCCTAGTTTTTGCAATTAATTAAATTCTTATTAAATGCTCTTTGGCTTATGATCTGTTCGGATCTTCTTCTTTACTCCATCCCGTCATCAAGTCGGGTCGGGCCAAGTACTTGAAGCGGCCGAGCTTGACTCGGAGCTCTCAAAAACTGCGCGTTTTGGGTTTGACTCTCTCGCTCGCTCTCTCTCCATCCATGGCGTTCGACACCCGCCGCCTGAATCTCCTCCTGGTGCTGCTCGCGATCATCTCGCCGGGGAATCGATTCGCGGCGGCGTCGCCGCCGGAGGATCACCGCTACAATGTGGGAGATCCCGTCCCTCTGTACGCCAACAGAGTGGGCCCGCTCCACAACCCCAGGTATCTTCCCCGCGAGCGAGCGAGCGAGCGAGCTCGCCTTCCCCCTCCCCTCGATGCTCTGCGTGTCGGATGGCCGTTCCATTGTTCTTGAATTGGTTGCGGAGCTCCTTTGTTTCTGGGTTTTCCACCAGTTGGGTAGCGATGCGCCTGGTGATTTTAGCTTGCTGTCGCCCTTTGAAGTTGGGGTGATCCGGTTGAGCGAGGTGGATTTAGATTTAGAGCTGACCCTTCTCGTCTTCGCTACTGGAATGTCAATATCAATACAAGTTTAGCGAATTTCAAATGAGTCATGCTCATGTTGTGTCGTGTCGGGTTCTACCTGGGGTTTCCTTAGTAAAATTGTGTGGTATTCTCGTCGGTGCGGGTGTCCTGTCAAGATTTGCCTAATTTCGTTACCGTTTCTGCTTTGGTTGTTTTCTTGCAACACCCGAGTTTAAGGAATTTGCAAAATGTTGGTATGTTTTTTTCTTCCTATTTCTGTTTCCCATCGCTTTTGAGCCAATGTGTTCTTGTGTTGCAGTGAGACCTACGAATACTACGACTTGCCATTTTGCCGCCCAGGTTAGCTTCTTAATTTACACATGTTTTTCATTGCGAGGTCAACCATTAAACAAGTTAAGTCCGCACCAACATGAGACAAACTGTAAATATATTGTTCTTTTGTTAATCTGATTAGAAGCTGCAGTTGTGCATTTTTTTATTATTGTGAGCAATTTACTGAGACATTATTTCCTGGTGTTCTGTCGTGACCTTTGCCTTATGGAACGTCACTCGTGATTTTGGACCATGCATCAATGCTACTTATTCATTATCAGTAAATCTGAAAATAGAGGTGCTTATGCTTCGTGTTATTGATCTTTAGCTATATCCTTTGCAGACCCGCTGATCTGGAAGAGTGGTTCTCTTGGGGAAGTTTTGAATGGCGATCGGTTAACCAATTCCTTGTACAATTTGAAATTTCGGGAGGTTAAGGATTGGGAGATTCTCTGCGAGGAAAAACTCAAAGTTAGTGATGTTGCAAGATTAAGGAATGCTGTAAATGAAGATTTTTACTTCCAGATGTACTACGACGATCTTCCAATGTGGGGGTTCATTGGGAAAGTGGAAAATAGTAGCTGGAGTCCAGGCGAAAAGGGACCTAGATATTATTTGTTCAAACATGTGCAATTTGATGCCTTTTACAACGGCGACCAAATAATAGAAATACATGCTTTCAGTGACCCAAATCATGTTATCGATATAACCGATGATGTTGAGGTTAATGTAAAGTTTACTTATTCAGCTTTCTGGAACGCAACCTCAATTGGTTTTGAGGAAAGAATGAGCAAATATTCGAGGGCTTCATTACTGCCAATCCACCAGCAGATACATTGGTTCTCACTCATCAACTCTAGCGTTATCGTGATTCTTTTGATGGGTTTGTTGACACTTCTTTTCATGAGGCGCATAAGAAATGACCTGAGACAGTAATGCTCTTTTACCGGTATTTCTTCTAACACTGCTGTCGATAGTGACAGTTTGTTCCTTCTGACATGCATCTGTATTGACGTGCCACAGATACTCTGCTGGAGATGACGAAGAAGAAAATGATTTTGCCAGGAAATATATTTGTGGGGAATTATTGAGACCTCCATCACATTTTCCCCTGTTTTGTGCAGTCTTGGGCTCGGGGACGCAGTTATTGACTATGTAAGCTCCTTCAAGCTTCATGTGACCAATTGCATTTGTCGATTGCCTCCAACTTTCAGCATCTTTTGTCATATACTGCCTCAGTTGGCTGTGAGCATAATGTTTCTTATGCATCTTTGAGTTTTCAGAATATAACTATTAAAGGTCAGTTAGATTTACTACAATAGAAACAATATTCAGTGATAGGCAACTCGCTTTTGTAAATTTGCAAACTTTGGGATCCGGAGATTAATTTCCTAAGACTCTAATTCACACTGCAGTGGTTGTAGGGAACTTCTCGGGATAAGTGCAGAGTTAGTCCTTAAAGTTTTGGTCGTTGGTCAATTGAGTCCTTAACATGTTATTTTGGTCAATTAAGTCCTAAGTTTGCCATCAACACTGGAAGTCCCACGTGATCCTCAGGACCTCGGCCGCTTGGCATTCAAAAAAGGCCACATAAGAGACACATATCATTTTCGGTATCGGGAAACCACCGATGGTGTGCGTAGTACTTGATTAGACATTTTTTTCAAACATTTAAAGCCTTGACTGACCAAAATAAAAGGTTAAGGTCTGAATTAACCAATGGTCAAAGCGTTGAGGACCGATTCTGTGCTTATCCTATAGAACTTTTGGTTTGTATATATCTTTCTGATCCAGACAGATTGTCCTCCGAAGCATTTACCTAACATGTATACACTTTTGCTCAGGGTTTGCTTTTTATCTCTCCTAGCATTCCTCGGTGTCCTCTATCCATACAGCCGTGGATCCCTATGCACTGCTTTGGTTCTGAGTTATATTCTCACATCTGTGGTTGGTGGATTTACTGCGACTTCTTTTCAAAGTCAATTTGCTGAAACTGGATCGGTACTGAATCTACTGATTTTGTATAGGTCAAACATATTATGTGATGCTGGTTATTTTTGTCATTTCCCAGTTATCTGATACAAATGAATTCGAACTTTCAGGGGTGGACTGTTCCCCTTACTGGCATAGTTTACCTGGGCCCAGTACTTGTGATAGCTTTTGTCCTTAATACAATTTCCATGGCTTATGGAGCCACAGCTGCACTTCCAGTTGGCACCATTTTCATAATCACCTTCATTTTTGTGCCAATTACTGTTCTGCTGCTTTACTTGGGCGGGTTAATTCGACGCTTCTTCAGGACAGAAATTTGCACACCTTCCATCACAAGGAAAAGTTTGAGAGAGATTCCACCACTAGCTTGGTACAAGAATTTGCCATGTCAAATGATTCTCGGAGGTCTCTTGTCATTTAGTTCTGTTGTTCTGGAGTTATACGAGCTGTATACAACCCTTTGGGGTTTCAAGATCAGTGTTCTTCCAGGCACTTTGTTTGTGACATTTGTCATCCTCACCATAGTGACAGCTGTTCTTAGTGTTGTTCTGACACACATCCAGCTTTCATCCGAAGACCATGATTGGTGGTGGAGGTATGCTCTTTTGCCCAAGTGCCGAAGATGAAAATACCAGTAATTTGGTGTTTTTTTGGGAAAGAATATTCTAGTGCGAAACGAAACCTTTTTAGATTGAGATTATTCTTCCTGTTCAGTATGATCACATGATCTTAGATGAATTTAGTCAGTTGGTTGTGGATAAGACTTATCAGGTGCATAGCGAAGTAGTGAACATTAAGTGTTGAAAGTTACAATGTTGCACGCGTATTTAGCTCACAGTGCATTATCTCAGTTGCTGGCTTGCTGTTAACGAGGCTCTGTCCCTCCCAAAAGAAAAAGAAAATCTGGAGTTGCTCAACTAAAACTTTGTTTTTTAATTCTGTTTCATTCCACTGCTTGCTAGAAGGGTATAATAAAGGACTATCGTGCCGGGCTGTTCAATTAGTGTTTGGATTAAGTAATTTTGATGGTTGACTTTTTGGAGCCAGAAAAGGGGTAAATATAATAGTTGCAAAATCTACTTAGTGATCTGTAAACTGTTATTCCCCCAAATAAAAAAACTGTAAAGTGTTCATGCTTCTTCATCTGGATGCATGATTATGTTCATAACTTCTGCTTCTGCAATGCAGGTGCGTGTTTCGCGGGGGCTCAGCGGCCATATTTATGTTTGCCTATTGCTTGTACTTCTACGCAAGGTCAAACATGAGTGGCTTCTTGCAGCTATCGATTTTCTTGGGCTATAGTGCTTTAATGTGTTATGCATTTTTTCTCATACTCGGTACCGTCGGTTTCATTGCTTCGCTAATGTTTGTCTGCCGTAATTATGAAGCTGTGAAGAGTGAATGAATCATTGCTTCGATGTGTTCGAGATGAGTTGCCTGTGCTTGTCACTTCTTGGAAACTACTGAGATCACGAAGCCAGAACACCGGAAGCTACACAGGGAAGCCATTTCTTCCGTCCTTTCTTCCTTCATAGATGATTGACTGAACAGGTAGTTGACGCCGCTGATCTGAGTGTTGCCACAGATGAATGTCAGGTAAAACAGTGAACTAGCTCTTAGCATAAGAAAATCAAGATGATGAAGAGCATAGATGCATTGTAGGCGGAACTGTGTATGTTCTTGGAGTGATTTACTCAGCTGTTTCTGGCAAAAAATTGGTTAATATCATGCTTTGTTTGTTGGCAATCGAGTGGTGTTTTTCACCTGATTCTTCCTAGTAGCACAGGAAAATGCTAGAAGACGACTAAACTGATGGTAAAAAATGGTCTAATAAGTCACCCGAGACACAGAAAAATGGACACACCAACTTCTTCTCCGCACTGGCCAGACTCGTTCTTGTCTCTTCGTTGATGTTCTTTTCTGATTTATCCATTTACCTAGTTGCAAATTTTGGCTAAAACAGACACAAAAATGCCTTAGATGGTTTGTCTGTGACTGAACCTTTGATGCCAACAGACTCGTGAAACGCGAGTATATGATCATATCATTATCAACTAAAGAAAGACAATAAAGGAGAAGGCTGCTAGAAAGCAGCTACTCCTTTTGAATGTCATCGGCATACATTGAATCTATCAAACTCAATTTAGATTGTCCTGATTCTTTCCTTCTTTTATAGCATAGGATATTGGAACCTTTAATTTGACTATTTGTTGTTGTTAGGCACAAATCGCCCGCTTATTTGCATCACCTGAATTGCCCGTTCACATTGAATGAGAAACGCTGTGATTCGAGCTAGGTGAGCATCGGGAACCGGCCCGTTTGGAATCAGTCTTTTAGAAGGAAAAAAAACAACATAAATATTCATATGAAGAATCGAACCATGGTTTTCAACTCGAACAAAAAACAATATAATCTTTTTATTAACATATGCTTTTGTCACAAAATGGCGCAACATGTATATTTTATTATAAATATTTGATTTTTTCGGGACAAAACAAAAATTGGACCAGTTACCGAACCGGAATCAACCCACTAGGGATGCTTTTCAATTTTTTGAAAATCAGGATTTACATGGTTGGTTTTTCGATTCTAGGCTGAGAACCGACCCACTTGAGACCCAATCACCCTAATCCAAGCACAAGTCGGCCACCTCGGAATCAAGGATTCGACTACCCGACCACTTCTTGGCTCTAACCACTTTCTCCCGCGTACTGCTCAGCCAGTAGGTCCATCTAAACTTCAACGAGGATGATGGCCATCGGAATTTGGCAAATTGGTGGCCGTGTTTGATGCTCGATGGATGGAAGGCAATATCTACACGACGTGCCCATCCATGCAAACGCCCCCAGGAAGAAAATCGATTTCTGTGTGCCCGCTCATTCCACCTCCCATTAACTACGCACCAAAACTCCACTGGGCCCATCTGATTCACCCTCAATTTTACCCACTGTTTTTCCCCACCCCAAGTTGCATGGCCCATCTGTTTGGTTCAACTTTGAAAATGCTACTTGGGAGAATGCAAATATCTTTGGGTGAAAGCCCATTGGAAAAATGCAAATGGTGTTTGATAAAAATATTTTGTAAAGCTACTTTGGCCAAAATATAGTGTTTGGTGAACTTTTTTGCAAATGGACTTTGGGAATAAAAAAATCATTTTTACCTTTCGCCGGAGCCGGAGCCGGCGCCGGCCGGCCGCCGGCGAGCCAGATCTGGCGCCGGCGGCTGTCGCCTGAGGTCGGGCAACCGCCGGCGGGCCAGATCTGGGGCCGGCGGTTGTCGCTCGAGGCCGGGCGACCCAAGCGGCCGCCTGGGTCGCGCGACCTCAGGCGGCCGTCGCCTGGGTCGCGCGACCCAGGCGGCGGCCGCCTGGGTCCCGCGACCTCAGGCGGCGGTCGCCTGGTCGCGACCGCCGCCTGGGTCGCGCTACCCAGGCGACCGCCGCCTGAGGTCGCGCGACCCTCGCGACGGCTGGCCGCCTGGGTCGCGCGACCCAGGCGACGGTCGCCTGAGGTCGCGCGACCCAGGCGACGGCCGCCTGGGTCACGCGACCCTCGCCGAGGGTCGCGCGGCGTCGGGCGACGGCCGCCGGCCTCTTGCCGGCCCAATCCGACGCCGGCCGCCTCGCCGACCTCCCTCGCCGGCCTCCCACACGAAGAAGATGAACAGTACACACAATGGGGCAAAAGTGGGTTTTTGAACAAATTTTGAGGGTAAAAAAGGCAACTAACATAATTTCATTAAATGGGGTACTAGCATTCCGAGAATGCTGAAAGCTCAAGGCACCCCCTAGGGTGCCTTGAGCTTTCAGCCTTGAGAAGGCCCACATTTGGCCAAAGAGCTCCAAAAATAATTTGCCAAACACAAAATAATTCCCCCAAAGGGCTTTGGAAGCTCAAAGCTCCTTCACAAAGCCCAACCAAACACCCCCTTGTAAAGTCACAGCAAATTTCCAATAAAGAAAAAAGCCAAAGAAAAATAAGAAAGACCCGCTCGAAAATCTCACCACATGGGCACAAAACCACACACACGAAACCCCAGTCCAAGAGGAAAAACAAAAGCCAACGTAGGAACTTCACGTACCATAGAAAACAGAAACCCGCGACGTGTACATCATCTCCCCACCCATTCCCCCTCAACATGCCCACCCCCCCTTGACCATATCTAGCAGATCCAACTATTTATGTCGATGTTATCCCTCGCTCCAGCTCTACACGATTGCTGTGGCCGCAAAGAAAGATGAAGAACGTCGAGTTCTTGTTCACTACTAGAGAAGATTCGAAGGATACGGCGACGATGCAGATCGGCGGCAAGAACAGCCCCCGTCGCCACATCCCTATGTGTGCACGCCCGGCGAGCGAAACCGTGGCGTCTGTCGGCAAGTCGCGCGAGGAGTCTCCTCCTCCGTCTCCAAGGTTGTCTTCGTTCAAGCATTATGCTGATATAGGCGAGGCCAAAGCCGGCTTGGGACAGCCTCGAGAGGACAACACCTGGAGCGGGCGAGAGAGGCTGAAGAGGCACCGGGACGAGGTCGCTGGTCGGGTCCTGATTCCCGACTCATGGGGCCAGGAGAGCTTCCTGAAAGACTGGATGGACTACTCGGCGTTCGATGCGCTGCTGGCGCCGAAGGGGATCGCCTCGGCCCGTGAGGCGCTGATGGCCGAGGGGCTGCGGCGGCGAGCGACGACTTCTCATCAGAAGCTGAGAATAGAGGGCAGGTGTTGATGATGACGAGAGAGACCTTGTTGTCCATAGCTTCTTCGCATGGATCTCGATCGAATCATGCCGGCGTTAAACTCTAGTGAACTACAGATTTGTTTCTTATTTACTTTCTATTGTAACAAACGCTGTGATTGCTGGCGATATAATAATTTCTTGGAGAACTTAAGGACATGAGATGATGGCAGTTTCTGGGATTTTCTTATCGTTTGGAAATGAAAAAATTTGTAAGATTCGGAACGTAATCTTTCCATCCATCTTTGTCCATGATGTGCAAGAAAGATACGCTAGTTCGACAAACTCCTCAACGAAGCATTTTCAATAACGTGAGCTCCTCCCAAAGCTAAGTCGGGATTAGGGCATCATGCGAGCAGGTTGTTTCTTTTCATGTCCTTGTGCAATCATACGATCCGCGACATCAAGAAACGAAATTGCAGGGCAGAATTCGTTTCTCTTGTCTTAATTTTTTTCTAATCGTTTTCTTTCGGGAAAAGAGGGTTTAAAAGAAAATGCCTTATAAATCGTTATAATAGAAAAATAACTCCAGGTAAAAAAAAGAGAGACTTCAAAAGACATCCATAATAACATGATCTTCATGTCTACTTAGCCAACATGGATATGCATCCTCATCTCCCCCGAAATTTGTTTCGGACGGAGGTAATTTATCATTAACTTTTTGTGAGGTTTTTGATGAAAGTTCATTAAGTCTTTATTACTAACAAAAACATTTGATTTTACTTTTAAACCCGAGTAAATGGAGATAGTTGCTTATTTTCATATCCGATTAGGTCACGTTTCATAGATTTTTCGCGTACTACCAATACCATTTTTGTTACCGTGGATTGGTTTTGCCATTTCTCCTCTTCATTTAACAGCGTAATGCGACCAGTCTTTCTGATTTACTCGTGTGAAGGAAAGCTAACAAGTTTCCTCCATCACATTTTGCTGCGAGTGTCTTAGAGAGAGAGAGAGAGGAAAGAATAGTCAGTGATTTAATAAAAATAGATAGTTCGACCATGGGAGTTTTTGTCCTTCGATGCAATGGGCCTCACCGTCGCCCTCACGTGGAGTTGCCGGCGTGGTGTACTTCACGTCCAAGCCGAGCCACCTCTTTCGGCGTCGCTCGCGGTCAACCTGAGCCTTCACGGGTCCTCTCCGTCATCGCTCGTCCAAATCTATGTTTGAGTCATGCTCCTTCGTATTTGGATTTGCATCTTCAGATTTACCTCCGTCATTGCTCCTGCATGGCCGACGAGCAGCAGACCCGCTGTCGGCCCTAGCCACGGCACCCATGACCGTTGTCAGAGGTAGACTTGAGGGGGAGCGTTGAAAGTTGCAGATTCAACGGGAAAAATCAGTGGAAATAGCCATTTTAAAGGAAAGGAAATAATCTTTTCAACTCCTTAGCAACGTCTCCGGGACTAGCGACGCCGACGGCCATGGATGGCCAGATCTGGAGACCCAACAACGTCACCGACTATATATGGTGGAGCAACGTCGAGGGTGGCCAAATCTGGACAAGCAACAACGTCTCGGGATGAGCAACGCCGATGGCCATGGACGGCCAGATTTGGAGAGAAGGCAAGCGGCCCGGCCATGGCGAATCGTCCGAGGTCAAGCGGGTAGCCATGTACAAACGAAGAAGACGAAATCAGACAAGAAATTCCACGTTGATTTTTTAAAATTTAATTCAAGGCACGTGCCTATTTGTAAGTGGATATGAAAGAAAAAAATATATGCCAAATTAACAGCTGATATGACGGTAACAAACCAATGAATAATTTCTTGAGAGAGAGAGAGGTACAATTGGAAAGCTAACAGTTGTACTCCGGTCAACGCCCCGGAAGCGAACCGATTCACAAGAGTGAGGGCATTGCTTGTCACTTGGGCAATGTCCACAACCCTTTACCTTACTACCACTTTCACACTCACGTAAGCACGGCCCTCACCTACGTCTCCATGTTGCTTATGTTCCATGATAAGCCCTAGCTCACGCCCACTCAAGCACCCGAGCTCCCCCACCGCCTCAGCGAGTGTTGGTCCATGGACTCGCTCATTCTTCAGAGAAATTGTATTGCACAGAAATGGCCAACATGGGCCATACCATCTCCGGCCCGACCCGACCCGACGTACCCGTTCGACAAGCCTAGTGTGTCGTAAGAAATCTCTCAACCATGGGTTAGGGCTTCCTTTAACTTCAGGCCCAGAGAATTGGACCCAGAAATCAGGTTGGGCTTCTCTTAACATTAGGCCCAGAGAATTGGGCCCAGCAAAGCAGGTTGTTTTCCGGCTAGGGTTCATGGCGCCCCCGCGTATTTATGTCCGCTCCATCAGCCGTCCAAGAAACCTGACCGGCACCATCATCTTCTCTTCGGGTACGCTCTCTCTTCTTCTTCTCTGCATCTCCATCGTCTCTACTCGCTAGTTTCATCAGAACCTTGCGTCGCTTGCATCCATGCTTCGGATCTGTAGCATCGTATCTGATCATCTGTAGCGTGCAAGAATTGCGGAAATCGAGTGAGATTGGGTGATGCAGCTCATGCGTCGCTCCTATGCAATTCTTTTGGTTGTGATCGTTTCTGGGCATTTCTTGCTGACCCTTTCGGTTTGTGTCTTCCCAGGAGAGCAAGTTGTTCGTATTCGGTCCGTAGAGTTTCCTGAATATGAGGTACGTGTGGATATACGCTCTGAAGCTGTGATGTTTGCATATGGTCCCGCGTGATTGCTGATTTTTTTTCGTGATTGAGCTTGTTGATTTGCGTGGGCTCGTGGGTGAGTGTCGTTTGCCCGTGTTGTGTTTGCAAAATGGTCAAGTAATCTGGACCTTATGGTGGATGACCAGTGATTGTTCTAAGTGGCTGGTGTCATTGAGTTATTTCGTTGAGTATGATGGCGGACCTGCATTTTGAGATTTACATGCATTCGCTGATGCATGAATTAGCCTTCGACATTGTTTGAGTTGGAAGTTAGGCGTAGGCGATGGTTTTGATCGAGCGCCTATGTTTCTGATCTACAAGAATGTCAGCGAGTCGTATTTGGTAATGTGGAGAAGCCACCCAGATGGAAGGTTGCACTAGAGCTCCCTGCATTTTACTTGATGTGTGCCCTCATGAGCAATGACTTATTGGAGCTTCTCTCCTGTAGGAGTTCACTGCTAATGGCCATGAGAGAATAGTTTCCTTGGTATAAAGTCATTGGTTATTTTGTAGGGTAATGGCTAAGCCAGCATTCAAAAAAATTTGATTTCCTGGGGCCAGCCAATATATATGCCGAATTAGTTGAAAGTGCTGCCCCATCTTGCAGTATTATCCCTCTAAAGAATATGTGATTTTCTGGTTATAGCTTCTAAGAGCACATTCTTTCTCCTGCAGTAAGCTTCAGAGCGAGGCTCTTAGAGAAGCTATTTCGGGGATCTATAGTGATTCCAATGACAAGAAGCGGAAGTTCACCGAGACCATTGAACTCCAGATTGGGTTGAAGAATTATGATCCCCAGAAAGATAAGCGTTTCAGTGGCTCTGTTAAGTTGCCACACATTCCTCGTCCGAAGATGAAGGTCTGCATGCTCGGTGATGCGCAGCATGTAGAAGAGGTATCTTCATTGCTTCTCTTGGGCTCTTAGTTCCTTTATTAGTAGGCACATAAACCTTTGGACGTTTTGTTGTATAACAATTATGAGCTTAAAGTGCGAGCCCAATGTGGTTTAATGCTTGTTCCGCTGTTCTTTCTTTATCTCAGCTGCTCTGCTTGTTTATGAGGTTAAATCCAATGCTTTATGTGGATATTGTGCCTTGGTTGATCATTGAATTCACCACTCCTTTACCTTTTCTCGATGGCATTGGTTTTCACATGGCATTGAGAGATTTCAGGCCTTTTGATTTCATCTGGAGATATTCATTTCAGGCAGAGAAGATAGGCCTGGATTATATGGATGTGGAAGCGTTGAAGAAGCTTAACAAGAACAAAAAACTGGTCAAGAAACTGGCGAAAAAGTACCATGCCTTTTTGGCTTCAGAAGCTGTAATTAAGCAGATCCCCCGTCTTCTAGGCCCTGGTCTGAACAAGGCAGGCAAGTTCCTTTGTGTCTAAATTTGATTCATTTACTTCATGTGTCCTATATACGGAGACTCTCCCCTTGAATACAGTGCCTTCATCTTTTGCAGTTCATTGGGATATGGCTGTGGTTGACATTGTCACTGTATGTCGGTGCACATAGGATGTCTTCCGGGCCTGCTATTCTTTTTTTATTTTTTTTTGGGGGGAGGGGGGTGTTGGGGGATAAGCAGGACCTGCTTTATTTGCTAGTACATGAATGACCTTTCATTATGCATTTGGAAGGGTTGCACGTTCATGATTCACTCCTGACCCACCATTCTCTGCTTTGCAATCACAGGGAAGTTCCCTACGCTGGTTACTCATCAGGAATCTCTGGAATCTAAAGTCAATGAGACAAAGGCCATGGTGAAGTTCCAACTAAAGAAGGTCCTTTGCATGGGTGTTGCCATCGGCAATGTCAGCATGGAAGAAAAACAGGTTTTCCAAAATGTTCAGCTGGGCGTGAATTTCCTTGTTTCCTTGCTGAAGAAAAACTGGCAAAATGTGAGTTCCTTTACTTTTCGCAGCTCTTTGAATTCATCTCCACATCAAATGTCTCACAAACCCCCTCCCCCCTTTGATCCTCTCTCTTTTTCCAGTACTGATATAAATCATGCTTTTTTTCTGGAGCCAGGTCAAGTGTCTGCACTTGAAAAGCACAATGGGAAAGCCATATCGCGTCTTCTAAGCCATTTTCTCAATCATTTGAAGAGTTTTGTAGGCAGAGAATTAGTCGGATTCTGGTGGCTGATTTGAATGGTTGTCTCTTTTGGTTGGTTTTTTCCTCAAAGATTATGCTATTCAATACAACTTGTCTATCTTACCGTGAAATTTGTCTTTTGAAGATATTCAATTTATTTTTCTTTTTGCTTCGTGCGTTCCATAAATGATAAATCTATGTTGGAATGCTCGTAAGAGATCGAATGCTTATTCTGTCATCCCTCTCTCGAAGAGAGCTAAACATATGAGATAAATGTGTAACGAGGTAATGAAATGGATGGTCTGACGCATGGGACGTTCATCCTTGTACAGGACCGATCACAGGCCAACGATGCAGAGAATTTGTACGTCGGCAGTGTTAATCTGAACTTGGTAAACATGAAATGAATTCAAGAGTTGATAAGATGTCCTCCAAACAGGAAATGGAAGTTGAATTCGAGCTTCTCATGAAATAGAAAAGCCGTCGAGAGGAGCCCCACCAGCTTCATCGATGCGCCTATCTCTTCTAGATTGAATCTGGCTCTTGACAGTGCATTTACCATTCGGTGCACTTCATCAATGACGAACGGCTCTGTTTGTGACGGTCCCTTTTACCATGCCTGCCAAAATTAGGAGGGATTATCGCAATGGGTGCGTGGAAAGATGGCCGAAAGTACTCTTTGTGGGTTGAGTATTTTGTTTTTTTGGTCAGATTTCTGGGTTGAGTTTATGTATTGATCTGTCCATCTGTTGCAAAGCAGGAATGACCGTTAGTTGAGTCGGTCTCCCCATCATCAACTGGGGCTAAACAGGAGGATCTACAGATAGGTAAGTTAGCTGGTGCTCCTCCAATAGTTCTACCGATATTGTATAGATGTAGTCTTTAATTGGGTCCATTGATGGCTAGGTGAGTGATACCCTTCCTGTGATTCCTTGCGCACATCGAAACAACAATGATCCAACGTCTGCTGAAAAGACCAGTCACTTGGGGTTTGCCCGAAAGTCAGGGCTGCCGCGCAAGTTGATTTTAATAAATCGCTCTCCCCCAATTCACAAGAAAACGGGAAAGACTCGTTCTATTTTCTTCCTTTCGATGGACTCCCCTCGAATCTCTCCATTGTGCACACGACACGCGTTCATCGGACCTTCGCCCGCATAAAATTATTTAACAGGTCCCAGATGAAACTACTGTCTTAGCTAAAGCTTGATATAGGGTATATACATATAGATGTAATCCCATGCCGAATCAAAAATGAACGAGAACGACTTGCTGAACTGAACCGAGAATGGATAGGTAGGTAAGGTTAGGTTGGCTCTTTCGGCACAGGGAGGGGGAGGGGGAGGGCATCTTCCCGACCTCAGGCTCTCGCCAGATGCCAAGAGCCATTTTTGTTTCGAGCTCCCAGACCGAATCGAAAACGTGGCACCAACAGATAGAGAAACAAGCCCAGCAAAGAAAATCAGCATGACATCGCCTCCCCTTTTGGTCCCTTCCACGTGGAGCACGAGCGGTTCGGACGATCGACATCGAAATACAAGGTGGAAATCGATACCGACTCGGCGAACGAGTGGGGAATAGGCCGAACAGAACCAACCCCCCCAAGAGCCGCCGCGTTAGGGAGTTCAATGTATGTATGCATACGAACACATGTATATAAAGTATATAAATCGCCGTAATCAACCGAGCTTGGACAAGTTTTAAGAGTCGGGGTTCAGTCCCGCGGACGCCGCAATATAAAAGAGGCGGCTAAGGCGCACGCAAGACCACCCTCCCTTCTCATGTAACTTCCTTTCCGAGTGCTGTTCTTATTCAGCTCTCGCCTCCCCAGAAAACCCTACCGAGCCTCCCTCATCTCTCTCTCTGCCTCCGGCGCTCTTCCTCTCTCCCTCTCGGTACCCTCTCTCTCTCTCTCTCTCTCTCTCTCTGTGTCTCGGTCGTGGGGTCGTGCATGTTGCATCTGTAGCTTTGATCTCTGCGGCATTTGGGCTGCTGCGTCTGGGGTCTTTGATCTGTGTCTCGGTGCCGCCTGTGCTGTTTCAATCTGTAGCGGTGTCCTCGCCTGCTTTTGCTGGAGTTCTCCGCCGCCTGTGTCGTGGGTCTTTGGTTCTTGATCTTCCCCGACGCTTTAGAGCTTGTGGGTGGTTGTCGTTTTGGGTCGCTGGGGTACCCTCTCCCCCGTCGATGGCGACGGTGGTGCGGGGAGGGCGTTTCCTTTGCGTTGGCTTGCCGGCCCGACGGCGTTTTGAGAGATCCCTCCTCGCGTTTGACGCGGGACCTGTCACTCTTTTTGAGTTAGGCCAGATACAGATGTGAAAAAAGGAGGCGACAGGGGGTGGGCATTTTGCTTTCCTACTCTGCAGTAAGTTGCCCATTTCGCGTTGGTAAAAAAAAATCTGGTCTTTGAGATTACGGAGTTCCGAGATAGGAGTTGGTTATTCGAATTGATGATGATACTGCAATGTTTTGGCAGATATATGATATTATCTGTGATCTTTGTATTTAACTTTTGTGTCTCGACCGCTTGAGCTGAGGTAGTGTGCAAATCTGTTTTTTTTAATTGAGAAATCTCACGCTAACCCCTGTAATCTGAGTTTGTGCTTCGCCGCTGCACCTAGCGATTCGGTGTTGATACTTTGACATTGAATGTAGGCACTAGTTGTTTGTGTGGAGCGTCAAGTGAGGACCGGGGTGCCTTCTGAGCTCGTGTCTTCTCATATTGCTCCATAGATTGATTTGCCTTGTTTAGCATGGGATTGGGAAGCTTTTTCGGCTCCATTTCCTCATAAATTTGCACAAGGCTGACACTTACTCTCTCTTATTGGATCCTTGATGGATGGTAACCTTGCGAAATTCTGTTTGCTTACAAAAATTCGGTCTTTCCTCTCTTTTTATTCTTTTGGAAAGAGATCAATAAGTTTGATTGTTGGGAAAATCTGTTAATTGGTAAGTTATTCCATGAAATGATTTGGCCTTCTCTTTTTACTTATATATGAGCAAGGGACTGTAATATGCTTGAACATACTCCCAGATATACAAGATAGAGCTAGTTATAGAAGCGATTGAATGTCCTATATCCACTTGGTTACTTATGATCACTTTGGCATATTATTGTAAAACATCATGTGATGCGTAATGTCTTTGCCTTTTCTGTTGCTTTTCTGATTGAACTATGAAAGCACTCCTGCTTGACCTGTGTTGTATTACTCTGTATACAGCTGCTAAAGATGTCGACGGTGTCTTTTTCCTCCCCCTGCGTTGTCAGAGTTGCTCCACCAAAGCAAATCAGTACTGCCATCTTCAAGAACCCATTTTCTCTTGGATCTGTGAACAGAGTCTCAAAGTCATTCGGCTTGAAGTCGTCTGCTGATTTTAGAGCATCTATGGCTGTGTACAAGATTAAGCTCATCGGACCAAACGGTGAGGAAAATGAGTTTGATGCCCCTGATGATACGTACATTCTCGACTCCGCTGAAAACGCGGGGCTTGAGCTGCCCTATTCATGCAGGGCTGGAGCTTGCTCTACTTGCGCCGGGAAGATGGTGAGTGGTGAAGTGGATCAGAGCGACGGTTCGTTCCTTGATGAGAACCAAATGAAAGAGGGTTATCTACTAACCTGTGTATCGTATCCGACTTCTGATTGTGTGATTCACACCCACAAGGAAGGTGAACTGTACTGAATGGTCTCGCATTCGGATTGGATTAGGGCTTGCTTATCTTGTTTGTAGCTTTTGGCAGCGGGGGATGATCATAATGGCTCTCGGGAACTCCTCATTGAAGTTTCTCGGTATCAATGTTCTTATTTTGTTGTTCTGTTGGTGACTATGTCGCTTGCTTTTTGCAATAACCTTCCCTGAAGATAATGGAAGACCTTGCACTGGCTCTCCTCCTGTCTCATAATTTTCTCCCCAGATACCTTCTTTCAATGATGTTGCCAGAGAAAATCTAGGAAGAGGAAGACAAAGGGTGTTGTAACCTCTTTTCGGCCTAGAAAAGAGAAATTTGACAATCAGTGTTTGCACTTATTTAGTTCAAACAAGCGTCATTGCGGAGTGAATGGATCGCAGCAGTTAAAGTCATACCAGGAAAGATCATTCAAATGCAGCTTGGAAGAGAACAGTTGTCAGATTCTCATTTAAGTGTCCTCTTGCCTATTAGATCAAGCATGAATCCAAACGAACACAAATCTTTTCGAATTCAGGTGTTTATATCTACTTTCACCTCCTCCAACCGAAAGCGAGAGTAAAAGCTTAAATGTGGTTTGATAATTGGTTCTTGGCTTCTAAGTAAGTACCAAATATAAGGAACATTTTTCCTCCCTTTTTATGGGTAAAAAGAGACGTAGAAAATTATATAGGGAGATTAATAGCTACAAAATAATCGATAAATCGGAAGATGTCTTTTAAAAATTGATCGCTTATATTTTTTACAAAAATGATAGGTGAAATTTTCTTTTCATCGTTCATGAAAATATTTAAACATAAATTATTATCGATAATAAAAATATTTTTCATTAATTAATTATTTCAAGTGATACAAATGTTCATTATTAAAAAGATAAAAATCATCGCCAAGATAAATGTTAAGCGGCCTTATGCGATGCAAAGTCGAGAGCCTTATGCAATGCAAAGTCGAGTGTGTGGAAACTCTAAGACTAACTCTCCTTACTTTCTAACTTTTGTTCTGCCTCATACAAAGCATGGGAGTCGAACCCCACACTTGTGATGCTGGCGTCTTTATACCTCAATCCCTTTATCAGTAGAATCGCATGCCTATTAGCATTTAAGTCAACTTCACTAAGAGAATACATTTTGTTTTTATTGCCATTATTAAAAATCCAATTTCCGGTGGCTAAGCCAAATATATGCTGAATCAGTCGAAAGTGCAACCATGTTTTGAAGTATTTACCCTCTGAAAAATGTGTGATTTTCTGGTTATAGCTTGTAAGAGCACATTTCTTTCTCCTGCCATGAGCATCAGGGCAAGGCTCCTAGAGAAGCTATCTCGGGGGATCTTTAGCGATTCCGACAAGAAGAAACGGGAAGTTCGCCGAGACTGTTGAACTCCAGATTGGGTCGAAGAGTCATGATCCCCAGAAAGATGAGCGTTCCATTAAGTTGCTGGCACATTCCTCGTCCGAAGATGAAGGTCTGCATGCTCGGCGATGCACAGCATGTAGAAGAGGTATCCTCATTGCTTCTCTTGGTCTTTTAGTGTCCTTGATTATTAGGCATATGATGCTGCTATAATAAGCTTAAAGGGTGAGCCCAATGTGGTTTAATGCTTGTTGCACTCTCCTTTCTTTTTTCTCAGCTGCTCTGCTTGTTTATGAGGTTTAAATCCGATGCTTTATGTGGATATTGTGCCTCAATCGATCGACAAATGCACAACTCTCCTTGACCTTTTTTCGATTGTATCGGTTTCCACTGTGACATCAAGAGATCGTAGGCCTTTAATATGATATGGAGATATTCATTTCAGGCAGAGAAGATAGGCCTGGAATACATGGATGTGGAAGCGTGGAAGAAGCTCAACAAGAACAAGAAGCTGGCCAAGAAACTGGCAAGGGAGTACCATGCCCTCTTGGCTTCAGAAGCTGTAATTAAGCAGATCCTCGTCTAAACAAAGCAGGAAAGTTCGTTTCTGTTTAAATTCGATTCATTCACTTCACAGGTTCTTGCATCTGTAGACTCCGCCCGTCGGAGACAGTGCCTCCATCTTTTGCAGTTCGTCGGGTTATGGTCGTGATTGACATTCAGCTTTTCAGGTGGGAAACTTTAACACTAAATATATGCTGATGGATTTCCAAGCAAATCTGTTCATGGTAGGGTGGACGTTCTGCTCTTCTACCTGTAGAAGTTGCCATTCCACGTTGAGAAAGTCTGTTCTTTGAGATTACAGAGTTCCAAAATTGTACTTGGTTATTCCATCTAATTGATGATGATGCCGTTCAGCGATTATCAACGCAGTTTTGGCAGATATATGCTATTAGCTATGAAATTTCGTTTTAAACCCACTTGAGATGAGGTGGTGCAATTTCAGAAGAAGAAAAAAGGAATTTCGACACCAACCCGTGTAATCAGAGCTCGTGCTTCGCCACTGCATCTAACGATTTGCCGTCGATACTTCAACACCGAATGCCTGGGCACTAGTCATTCGCGTGCAGTGTCAAGTGAGGACCAGGGAGCTGCCAAGCTCGCGTCTTCTCACGGTGCTCCGCGGATAGATTTGCCTTGTTTAGCATGGATGTTAGAAGCATTTCGGCTCCATTCCCTCATGAATTTGCGCAGGGCTGACACTGGTGCTCTCTTCTTGGATCACTTGATAATTGCTTAGCTCGAACTTTCTCCCAGACATTCGAGACAGAGCTTAGTCGTAGAAGCGATCAGATGTCCAATTTCCATATGGTTGTAATGATCACCTCAGCATACTATCGTAAAAACATCAGCAATGCGCCACGTCTTTTCCTTCTCTGTCGCTTTTCTGATTGGACTGTGAAAGCATTCTTGCTTAACCTGTTGCATCGCTCTGCATAGAGCTGCTGAAGATGCCGGCGGCGGCAGCGTCTCTTTTCTCCCCACCTGTATGGTCGGAGTCGCGCCACCAAAGCGGATCGGCGGCGCCATCGTCCCCTGGCTTCTAGAGCATCTATGGCTGTGTACAATGTCAAGCTCGTCAGACCCAATGGCGAAAGAAAACAGAGTTCGACACCCCTGGATGAATAGGGACACTCTCGGGTCCGCTCGAAATGCCGGGGGTCCTCTCGCCCTGCGCTCGCAAGGCTGGAGCCTGCTCTACTTTGCGCCGGGAAGATGGCGAGCGGTTCGGCGGATCAGAGCAACGGCCCGTTTCTTGATGAGAAGCAAATGAAAGAGGACTGACTAACGGCTACAAAATTAGAGTGTCATTAAATATAATAAGTCATGCAATTACACTAATGTTTAGCGGGAGAGTGAAAATTGAAAAAGATTAGAGGTGGAACTGCGGACCCGTGTTTCTATTTTACCGAATAGATACAGATTACATACACAATTTGGAAAAATTCGAAACGTTATCTCTTTAATAATACAAAAAGGATGGAAAAGACTGATTAGTGTCGATAATGAATCGATCAAATATATAATCTCATGCATAAGAAAAATCAATCGTAAACGGTCTTGTGCAATGCAAAGTCGAGAGCGTGGAAGGTCAAGTGCAACATTTTGTTTATGTCGCAATTATTGAAAATATTTCATATGAATTAATTACTTTCTTGTTGATGGAATTACGGAGAAAAACAAAAATAAATAAAAATGGAAAAGGAGCGGTCGGCTTAAAAACCCTTTTCTCTCGCTAGGGTTTTAGCGTCAACCTCCTCGCGGGAGGAGGAAAAACGAAGGCCCATCCTTGCCCCCAAACTACAAATACTTAGCGCCATTCTCCTCCTCCTCCTTCGCCATGATCTTCTGCTCCGGCTCCGCCCTCCTGCAAAACCCTTTCCTTCCCTCCGCCGGAAATGGTCGGTTTCGTCTCCAGGACCGCCGTTGAAGAGCAGGAAGACGACGGCTCCGATCAGGCTTCCAACCCGAAAGGACTCGGCAACCCGCTCGCCCTCCTCGACCAGAAGATCGGCGACCTGTCCTTCGCCGACTCGTTCCTGGACTTCGAGTCCATTCAGAACTGGTTCGAGGACGTCCCGATGGACCCGGCGACCGTGCTGGCCGGGAGCTTCGACGGCGTGAAGGTTGAGGGAGGGTACTGCGGTCGGGAAGGTGCGGGGGAGGTGTTGGAACCTGGGTCTGAGCTAAAGCTGGGAGCTTGCGAGGCGGTGACTGGAGTTTTGGGTTCTGTGGTGAAGGTTGAGAAGGAGGAGTGGGAAAAGGTGGGGACTTTGGGGGGTTCTATTGAGGACAACATGGGGAGGGTCAGTTTGGGTTGTGGTTCTGGAGTTCCGGTCGTTGCTGATGGTATCTGTGTGAAAACTGAAGTGGGAAGCGATGATGGTGGGGGTGATAGGAGTTTGGTGCCTGGTAGTGGTTTCGAGAGCGGTGACAGAGTAAATGCGGTGCGGGGGGAACAGATGATTGGTGGTGATCGTGAGAGAGGAAGCAGTTCAGAGTCCGACGGCTCTAGTTCGACTCCGTCGTCGTCCTCCAGTAGTAGTGACGAGGAGGACGACGATGACGATGATGGCAATCGCAGGGATGAAGAGAGGGAGAGGATGGGGGTGAAAGAACATGTGGAAGAAGTGGGTGAAATGGAAGAAGGTGAAATACGGGAAGTTGATGGAGGAGAGGAATCTGGTGAGGAGAAGAATGACGACAGCGATGATAAAGACAGTGATGAAGATGGTCAGGTTATAGTTGATATGGTTAGTTGGAGTGATGTTGAAGATGAAGATGATGGTGTTGCTGGCACTGGTGCTAAGGGCGGACCCATCAGGTCAAAAAATGAGGTCAAGGTAAATTTTGAGTCTTATAGCTAATACGGGTTTGGTTCTTGATGCTGGCTCTTTTCCTCGTCTTTGCAACTTTGTCAGAATCATGATGAATGCTAGACTTTGTCTAGTAATCTAGTGCAATGGTTATTAGAGACCATATTGACATTCCAATTGATGGAGAGGTACTGAATTTGTTCTGTGTTATTGTTCTCATATGTGGATATTTATTGAGTTTGTGATTTTGCTGTCACTGTCTACGCAATCTGGTGTCAATAACTTCGGTTGTTTAGATCAAGTGGTAGGGACTGATCAGTGTGAATTCAAATCGTTACTGGATATGATGTGACTGGCTGTTTCTTAGATTCTTCATTTACCTTCACAAGTTCGTCAGACAAACCTTTTTTCACCTAACCAGCTTATTTTCAGGTGTCTGTACAACGTTATTTCACAAGTGTGCGATTTGTCAGTTGTGATATTGCAAATTATATCGCTATAATGGTTATTTTGACGTTTTCTACCTTTTGGAATTGTAGGCTCTCCCTCCAGTTCCTCCGGTAAATGCAACACTGCAGCCGCATCATCAGATGTCGCCAGTTGGAGTTGTTCTATCGGTATAGGCCAATTCCATATACTTTATTTGTTCCTTGAAGCCATCTCATGATATGCATAATCAACTACTCTTAGAAGTCTATAATTTTGGTATAGCTAGAAGTAATCCACATTCAGGATCATTTTGCAAAATTTGTTTTGTTTTTTTTTTTGGGCAAGATTGTTTAGTAATGGTACTGGAATAATTCACAGATGTTAGGAGCCCAAGTTATTGTTGAAGGAGTGGAGAAGCACAGTCCTCTTAATGAGGGCTCTATCCTTTGGATCACTGAGACCAGAACCCCACTGGGGCTGGTGGATGAAATTTTTGGACCCGTCAAAAACCCTTACTATATCGTAAGATATAATTCAGAAGCTGAAGTCCCTGTGGGCATCCACCAAGGCACTTTGATCTCTTCTATTCCAGAATTTGCCAGTTACGTGCTTAATGAGAAATATCTGTACAAGAAAGGATATGATGCCTCAGGTGAGAATGACGAAGAGGTGTCGGAGGAGGCAGAGTTTTCAGATGATGAGAAAGAGGCTGAGTACAGGAGAATGCAGAGAATGGCAAAGAGGGGCACCAACATGGATGACCAGAGAGCTGAAAGCAGGAAAAACAACAAAAAGAAGGTCAGAAGTAGGGAATCGAACTGGAAAAATGGTAAACCTCCGCCACAGCAAATGCCAGCGAGAGAGGGTCAGCCCGTATTAAATCAAACTCAGCATCATATCTCACCTACAGCACCATCACTGGACTATGGCAATTTCGCAACATCCTCTGCCATTCAACCAGGTAATATGGGCGGAATCGGCTCAAATTCACCATTTCCGCTGATGCAGCTGAGCACTGGCTCTATTCTACCACTACACGGAGCTTGGGCAAACGGCTTGCCTTTGCAACAACCAATGGGTGCTATTTTTTCTGATGGAATTCCAAATGGAATGCCATGGCCTCCACGTGGTAGTCAATTTCCATTTCAAATGCCTCTTCCCAACCAAATGCCATTTCAGCAGCAGTTTGATCTGAGCCAGGGGTTACTTCCCAACGTGGTCCTGCCGATGGGGCAGTCAAATACATTAGGGCCTGGTTTGGCACCTTGGCCCAATCCCATGGGTCAAAATGAATGCAACCAAATGACAGTTGGGGTTGGTGCTTTTGGCCAAAGTAGTCATCCAATTTTCAATGCCGGAGGACAAGGTTTTCAGTTCAATGGAACCCGAGTTGATCAGGGCGGCTATACACAGCCACCTGCTGCAACTGCCTGTCCAACTGATGCTCCGGGGCGATTCAAGCAGCGTGGTCCATCCTTCGGCCGTGGGAAGAAACAATATCGTGGAAGAGGCGGTCGATTTTCAGGTGGTAGAAGCCAGCAGCAACCTCACCGACAGTTGTAGTTGCTGTTCGTAGTGTTTGTGCAGTAGTTTGATTGCAGACTGCAGCAATCATGCCTTGAGCCTTCTAGCAAGAAAGAATGTATACTTTGATGCTGCAGGGGAAGCAGTAATTCATAATTATCTGGTTCAATATGAGAAAATCCCCCCGATATGTAAGCTGACTTTGTCTCCAGCGAATTTTGTTTTGTGGGCATCACATGTTTTCTTTGTATTTAGAGTTCCTATTCACAATGTTCGTGTTCGCTCTCTGCTGTATTGATGCGAGACATGGTTTAAATATATATAGAGCTTCGGAGATGAGAGATCTCCATGATTATTTGCCGGAGAAAGTAAACTTAGGAAAGAACGTTTAATGTGCTGAAGAAGTGGTAAGTCACAGATTGTGGTTCAGTATCAGAAACCCTTCCTCGTTATCTTAGCCAACACGGTCCCTAGCGAAATTTTTTGTTTTGCGACACATCGCATGCTGTTCTCTTTGTACGTAGATGTACATGCCGGCTTACTGCTGCGTGGAAAACAGAAGCCTTCTTGAATTTTCCTGGAAATTGTCAAGATTGGAGGAGAAAGTTGATGGAGCATGTATCTTCCATTACAGGACGTGATGTGCGGCTTTTGTTTTTCTGGTGTTGTGTCAAGGAAGAGATTGAACCCCTGGTGGGTTGATGTGCGATCCCACCTGGCTGAGGAGAGACGATTTTGAGTGACTAAAACTGCTGTTACTATGAATTTTTCCTTTTGTGCTTGTAGCAGTTCTTTGACTTTGATTGGTATGATGCGATCATCAATTACTGACCGTCTCAATTTTCAGCTGACAGTAAGCAAAATTACAGTGAAGAGGTCAATAGAACCGCCATTTTTATATATAGAGAGGACGCGAAACCGTCCTTGTACTTTTTATAAGGTGACGCTGTTTGCTCTTCAATCAATCTCAGTATTTTTTTTATCTATTACTGCTGATGTGGACCGACAGGAATCTGAGCTAGCAACCGGAAATTTGACATGGATAAACCATAACAATAATGCATAAATATTGGAGAACACAGAAAATGTGAATGAAAACCACAAAACCCTAGGGCCACAGACACCAATGGTCATGGCCTCGAGATATCGGATTTAGCAGTCATGGACGCGGGGAGAGAGAAGAGAGAGTTGCAGACAGAGAGACCACCACCATGGGTGGCCACCGGCCGGCTTCTTCACAGCCTTTGCAGCTCCCAAATCTGTGAGTATCGAACCTTGGTTGTCGTTGGGCACCCTTGGCCTGAATGAAATTGAATAGTCTCGTCAACCAAAATCACACGCGCCCTCAAATCCACTCTTCACCCGCAAATCTACGTTCCTCCCTTCACCTCATTTTTCTCTTATGTGTACGTCTAGTTCACCATTAAACCTGCATCCATGGCAGCCCTCACAGCCCTTGCATCCACTGTACTCTCTCTGTCCATCTCGTTTGGCATGGAAATTTTGCTCGAGAGAAATTTGTAGTGAGCCATTATGGCTGCCTCAGCGAGCTCAAAGCTCAACTGCCGCTGGCAGTGAGCTGAGCTCGACTGGCCATGGCAGCCTTGAGCTCAAGCAACAATGGTCACAACTCAATCTCGAGCAGCCATGGCAACTGCAAGGGGAGGGAGGGAGGGGACCTATGTCATTGGCCACATCAGCATTTTGCTAAAAGACATCCACATTTTTTTAGTGCTGTTAAGTCCACAATGGCAAAATCCGTCATCGAGACGGGATAAGAACCATCGTCACTTTCCAAAGAGTACAGGGACAGTTTTGGATGAGAAAAAACACAGACGATTCTGAATTTCGAGAAAACGTGGACACACCGGGTGGCGACATTTTGCCCTGAGATGTGCCATCTATGCCCCGAGAGCACTCATGATGTTTGTACTATATATGGGTAACAGCCTCTATCATGCATAGTAAAATAGTACGTGGACAAAAGAAACATTTCTGGATTTTCGAAACATTCTCAAAGCATAGCAATTAGATGGGGGCAGATAAATATATTGGAATGGATCTGATCACCTTCGGGAAGGGTCCCAGGAAGAAGCGCCAAGAAAAAGAGAGAAACATGAAAATGGGTGTTACATATCAATAAACAAACAACTTTCAAGGTATCCAACACTAATAAAACTTGAGGCAAGAAACTCCCTCCAGTGCTAGTAAGGGCGGTACCTTCGCCCTTGGCCACTATCGTTATTAGGTTTTCCCCGGCTTGAACTGCCACCACTCTTGCTGCCACTCCCGCTGCCAGGCCTGTTGCTAATTCTTTGATGTGGAGGTGGAGTAATAGGCTGTGCTCCAGGCTGCTGCCTGAATATTTCCAAGTCCAAATCAAAATCAGCAAGCATACAAAAAAGGGTCTCACCAACCAATATAACCCAAAAAAAATGCCTATTAAGAATTAAAACTAACGCGAGCTAATCTTTTAGTTGCAGCATGTAACTTATGAATGACAGACACTACACAGTCCCCCTTAATTATGAAGATAATCATGATAAGAACACACAAGCACAAGTAACACTTCGACCAAACATTTGCTGCATTCCCGAAGACAAGGCATGGAGAATTAAGACCTTCCTCTTTTGGCCAAATAGATAAAATAAGACTAATCATTTGAAAGGCTCTCAATGTTAGGAATTCTTCTCCATCATCCTTCAGAATTTCAAGTATATACACTTCATCTATAGTCTAAACTGTCTTCCACTAAAAAACTTTAGGGTACACTGAGGTAAATGTTTTCTCCTTTTTACATGGACTTTCATGTTCAGAAATCTCACAGCTTATTCAGCAACAAATGCATGTCGTCATAATTGCTAGACAAACCTTCAGCAGATAAGTTTCTCAAACTCCGGCGATCAAATGAAAGTGATTACAGAAATGCATCATATCTCAGTCCCACATTCAGTTAAGACTCTCCACAGCAAAAAAAAAGAAGACTCGGTTTAAAGGGTTCTCCACAAGGTAAACATGTCAAACAATACTCATAAGGGATTCACGCAGCTGACTGACACTACTGGAGCATTGGAAACAATCACCTTTAGTTTTTCTTTGATATAAACCCCACAATAGAATAGAGAGAAGAAGTGAATAAAAGACAGACATCAAAGTCCCTCCCTCCTCAAAAAACACCCTGTAAGCATTATACCAACTTATCGGCTGCAATGTATATCAGTCTCACAAAACAAAAAGTGGTGCCACAGAAACGAACATCTAACAGCCAGCACCTCCAATAAGAAGAAAAGTGTAGATGGGCTTACAAGACATATCCAATCCTTCCATCAGGCAAAAACATTGGCATCATTGCCATACCAGCAGGACTTGGTCCTCTTCCATATATCATGGGCTGTATTGCAACAAGTAGAGTTTCAACATCATCACATTCCAAAGATTAAAACAGATAGTCAGTCAGAGAATGCAAGAGAGTATTCTAAAACAGCCTGAGCCTTCCATTCGCAGATTCCTATATTATTGTGCATCACTCAAGATCATGAAATGCACAATACCCACAGAAATAAATTACAGCTTGTAACTCACGATAAGTGGATTAAAGAGGATGGATGAGCAGCAATAAACTAGCGCATATAATTACCGATAAGGCAAAAAGGAAATACTCGCTTTTCCATACCTATACTTTCACGTTTTCTCTAATCAAGTATATGTACTTTTAATTTGTCTAATCAGTCCAACTTTTACAAAGTTTCTAATCAAGTCCCTCCTACTCCAAGTAGGACCGAATCCAACTGATGTAGTGGCAGACGTTGTCGTAGTGCAACGTGGATAAAATTTTCCAATGTGGACATGCCGGTGGGCATCCACATTAGTTGAATTTTATCCACATCAAACACTGATGTCGTCTAAATTGGCTATATTTGTCTAGACACGTCCATGTGGGCATCCACATATTTTAACCACATCACTTGACATAGGTAAATTAAATCAAATTTAGCGTTACAGGGACTTGATTAAAAGATTTGTGAAAGTAAAACAATTTGATTAGACAAATTAAAAGTACAGGGACTTGATTAGAAAAAGCGTAAAAGTTCAGGGACGAAAATAAAGTTCATCCAAGCAAAAATAGCAAACATGCAAGTTAGGATTGCAAAACTCTAAAATAATTAAATAATCTTTTCAGCTACTGCTGGTTTACTCTCTCTCTCACTTGAATTTTTGTAAAATAATGCACAGGGGGGGCTGTTTTGCAAGTTTTTGGCCTCACTCAACAGCAAGCAAATTTTAATTTGATAAAACACTAAATAATAATCTGGCAAACTGCCAGGCATCCCAACTTTGAGCACGAGAAAGCCAAACTAATAGAGAAAGCACAAATTTAGCAAACTGAGAATGAAAACAAACTGGCTATAGGTATCTTTCTAACCAGCAGCAGTTGTAATAATTATTTCGAAGCCACAGCAATGTCACCACTAACATCTTACAGGTGTTAGTGCTGTGTAATACCATCACATCATGACCAACAGAAGTGTCTCAATAAGATAAGGGGAAGTACTTTGAAAAAATATGGTATAAAAAAGGTTGCTAATAGTCATCTACTCCAAAGAAACAAAATTAAACATCTCAACAAAACCAGAAGGTTTCTCACTTGTGCGAAGCCTGCTGCACCAAAGCCTGCTCCTAAGGCACCATAGGCACCCCCAGGTAGACCATAACCAACACGGAGTGGATAACTTGGAAGAAGGCCTGACTTCTGAGAAGATGGTCCTGCGACAGACTTCTGATCTACTTGTGGCTTTGCAAGAGAACACTCCAATACTTGTCCTAGATTAAATATGAAAGCAAACGCTAACTTGGTCATTTAGCCAAGAAAAACGCAAAGGGTATGCACGAGGAAGCAAAAGTTACCATCGAGTTCATATTTTTCTGTGTTCTTCAGCGCTTTCATGGCACTTGACCTCTCTGCAAAGTGTATAAAGCCAATCCTATTTTTCTCTTGTCCAGGTTTTGCTGGTGGCAGAACTATTTTGGTTATCTTTCCATGGTGCTCAAACAGCTTCTTTAATTGATCTTGCGTCACGTTCTTGGGAAGGTTCTTCACATATACAGCCTTCACCTGCAAGAAATGAACTTACTAATTAAACTTCAAATTAAATAATCAGCGAGCAATACTCAACCAATAATGTCCAGCATGAATGTAACATGATGTAATTTTCATTGTCTGATTTAAGATGATAGCCCCTTGACCGTCAAGCACTTGCAATCCCAATGCCAAAGATCAACATCTCTCACGCTTTTTATAAAGGGACAGACAAGGGCCAATGCTTTACCATAGTGTATCCAAATTATCTATCCTTCTCCTCCTTAGACTTGAAAACAATAGACTTCCAACTCATCCCCTCGTCATCCATAGATAGTTTCCAATAAGCAAGCCCCGTGTACTAAGTAACTGATTCTTTGCTGTGTTCTCTTTACTTTGTAGCCAGTAAAACCTAAAAAAGTTGCACAGCATGACCATGCACCTCATCAAGACTGATAATCAGGGGAATGATGAGATGCCAAGTGCTATTGGCACCAACTGGAGCCAAAGTTTTTAATTATCTCCCTCTCCCCCTCTATGTTACAAGACATTCACCCTTCAAGATGAAATCAATAATATAACTGAGATATGGAGAAATATGCATATAGTGGGGATGCACAACTCGTTGACAAGTCAGCAGTGTAATCCGAATAATAAACAAAAGCAACTTAGGCTCCAATAATCAACCCTATCCACAAGAAAGTGTTCAGTTGACAGTTCAGATCTGGTCTCATTCATTGCTCAAACTCATTTCCTACTCTTCATTTTCATTTGGTCTTACTAGCTCCACCAATACATAATTACTGAAGGTACACAAAAAGTGACTCACTCGTCACTAGGTGGCCTCAGAGCTCAAAAAAGATCAAGGCAATACGAACAAATTTACCAGGACGGCTATGTATCCAACCCTCCCCCACCGCCCACCCCCAAAAAGAAGAAGAAGAAGAAGAAGAAGAAAAAGACATCATCATCATCATCATCATCATCATCTCTCTCTCTCTCTCTCTCTCTCTCTCTCTCTCTCTCTCTCTCTCTCTCTCTCTCTCTCTCTCTCTCATTTACTTGAGCAGCAGCTGAGAATCTTTCTTTCCCAGCCAATATATAAAGGTGATGCACAAGAAGAACGTAAAAGACCCTCCCCCACCGCCCACCCCCAAAAAGAAGAAGAAGAAGAAGAAGAAGAAAAAGACATCATCATCATCTCTCTCTCTCTCTCTCTCTCTCTCTCTCTCTCTCTCTCGATCGATCGAGGAGCAGCAGCAGCTGAGAATCTTTCTTTCCCAGCCGATATATAAAGGTGATGCACAAGAAGAACGTAAAAGAATTAAAAATGCATCAAATGTCCTTGATCTTGATATTATCAGAATACAGATGTGCTAGATTGGTATCACGACAAACCTGAGAAGACGCAGAAGAATCAGAATTTTTAGGATCTGCCCAGCTAACAGTAGGAGCATTTTTGTCCAGCTTAAACTTTGGATTCATCATCTTCTGTCTAGAATATTCAGCGCACGCATGGTTGTGATAATCAATAAAAGCAAAGCCACGATTATTGCTAGTATTCTTCAAATCCTGTCAACAAGAAAAGCACGTGAAAATAAAACCAGAAGAGGGGGAATAAAATTCCACATGCCGTAAAGGTGGTACAAACAGAACTTGGCAGGCACTAAAGTCAATCATGTCATGCTGCATACCAATTAACCAGATCTCACTAACCTTCACCAACTCTATACCAGTCACACCAGGTCCAATCTGTGTCACAACTTTCCTCAGATCTTCATCTCCCCAGCTCCTAGGTACATTACCGATAAATAATCGATGCTTTGCTTGTGACGTTGAACATTTTATTTTTTTACCCTGAGTAGAATACAAACAAAGTTGTATGTGAGTGTTCCTCGATGTTCACGCAATTAGAACAAGGAAAAGGAATGAAAAGAAGAGTTACCATACTATTTCAGTAATCATTTCTTTAAATTTCCTTGTCAGGTATTTTGGTTTTCGACCTTATGCCTACTGTTTGCTTTTGTCAAGAGAGGGACTATATAACATGGCCATATTGTCTTAGTACCTTAAAATCAGACTCGTTCAGCTCCTCAATGGCTTTGGATGCCAATTCCACATTTCTAAAAGTAACAAAAGCAAATCCCTTGTTTTCAGCTGAATCTTTGGCTTTCATGATTCGGACCTACAGCCACAGATAAAGGTATAAGTCTCCATTGTCCTCAAAGAGGAAGGAGAGAGGATATGTTGTAAATGACCATGGAGTTCATGTCCTATTCAAAAGAAAAAAAAAAGAGCAGTGAGGGTCACCTCAGCAACTTCTCCAATGGACTTGCAGAAAGTTCTCAGATCCTCCTCTGAAGCATCATGAGGTATGCCACCGATGTACACTTCTGAACCATGAGGTGGAAGGGCAAGAAGTTCTGCATGTTTTTTCTTCTCGTCCTGATCCACAACCATTGTATCATTGCCATGAAGCGTTTTATGAGCATCAGTCCCATCGACATTATCATCATTATCCTCCTCCTCCACCTCCTCCTCCTCCTCCTCCTCCTCTTCTTCTTCTTCAACTTCCACCTCCTCTTCTTCTAACTCTTCTTCTATCTCTTCCACTTCCTCCTCTTCTTCTACTTCCTCATACTCAACCTCTTCATCCATTTCCTCCTCAGGATCATTCTCTTCTTCGAGGTCAACCCTCTCATTGGATCCAATTGGCTTTTCCGGCTCAACTGGTTTAGTAGCTGATGATGCATTTGCCTTTGCTCTTGGCATTCTAGGTATCTAACTAGGAAAGCTTGCAAGGAAACTGTGGAGAAGGCAAAGGGGCCAGAAGAATCCATGGGAAGAAGAATATAAATATCGAAAAGAAGAAAAGCAATAAAGGTGATAAGGAAGATCAGAAGAGCATCAAACTCAATTGAGCCAGTGTTATGAGATACGAAAGGGAGTGTTGCCATGTGAAAGAGTTATTATTGGAGATCATGCTAACATAAGTAGGACTCAGTAGAGTCAGACAAAACTGATGTTTGAATGACAAAAATGGATAGTTAAGGTTGGTGCAATTTCAAGAAATGAATCTTGAACAGAACGAGAATGCTGCAAGAAAAGGCGATGACAAGTTTAGGTGTTCCCATCATACTCATTTGAGGGGCAAGCATCAACCCCATAACAAAATTAAGAACCAAAGAATCAGACGAGTTCAGAAGTTTGTAAGGAAACAGCCATGGTGCTTGAAGGTAATAAAAGATTATGAGACAATGTTAACGAGATAATTTGTCCACGGTTCTATTTAGAGCCACTCAGATAAAAAGGAAGTGACTGTTCCAACATCTAGGAGATTCAAGCCAGAACAACTGTCCAATCCCACACAAATAATACCAGTTCCAAAATAAACATACCAATCTGAGCACCTTCCTGCAATAAATTGATAAGGACTAAGATTGGTGTGTATACGTTATGCCAAAGTTACTATTAAATAGAATTTCAATGTTCGAAAAGAGACCTATCATGTTCTTTGCGATATCAGTACTTCTTGCAAGTGATATAACATGTTGGAGTGCATCGTGACATTATTTTGGGATGGGGAACGGCAAATAATTGCAGTAATTGCATACAAAGGCCACAAGATTTCAAATAGAGATTCAACTATTAGAGTTTAGACAACTCCTGAATTGGCCATCGAGCGCTCTAATCCAAGAACAAAGCCCTGAAGATGAATGACATTCCATTCCATGGCATTGGAAAGGCAGGAGTCTCATCATACACTTGGTCCTACCCGGTGGTATGATTAATAACCCAGCCAATAACAATAAAATCATACAGCTTCAAAAGCAAATCATGATTTCTCTGGAAGCCAAATCTGTAAATATAGCCTTGTTATGCAAGTTCAGCTAATTATAAAAATACAGCAGGACTATCTACCAGATTCTCATGCTTTGATTAAGTCCGCAAGGGTGGAAGTAGCAGATAATGAACATGCATGCAACTCATAAATTTGGCATCAGTTTTCTTCACTGTCGTAGAGTGGTCGGTTTCTCATAGAATCTTAACAACACACAACAATTTAAGTGAAACCGTGAGAAAGAACAAGAATGCAAGGTTTGCAAAAGAAGAACGACCTAGATTGCTCACAAGCTCCCCAAGATACATGTGACCAGTGGCCTCTCAAACCCACTGTTATCGGCGATACCCAACACACAACGTGCAAAGATTTACAAACCAAAAGAGAAGAAACAAATTATCCACATTCAGACAGACCCACAACAACTCAATGAAATGAATATGAGGAAGAGAAGTGACCCCGGAGAAACTCATCCACTTTTTTTTCTTCTTTAGGTCATCCATAAGGTCTCCATATTTGAGACATGGGCAATGAGTTTCGACGTATCGGCGGTGTCCGTACTTAGCTTTTTTTTATGGCATGGCCGAGATTACAATGTTTATAGTCATCAAGCATCCAAGCATTGGTCTCCTCGTTCGAGCAAAGACGCCCCCCGAAATTCCCCGAACCGAAAAACAAACACCGACCTCCCATTTCCCTGGCGGCAAGACCTCAGATTAAACCGACCACAAACGTCGCTGTCGAGGGAAACGAGGTTTTCCCCACCACAGAACGACCCTCTGCCTAAGATCTAGCAGCTAGGGCCAAGCAAAGCACGATTCCAACAAAATCCCGCACAGAAAAAGCCCCCCCAGTACTCCGAACCCGCGCGCGAAATCAACTACGGTTTGCTCCGCCGCCGAGTCGCGTTCTCCTGATCCCACGAATCCGTCGGAGAAAGACGACGCCGTCGCGTGCACGCGATTCGGACTCTCACACGACATCTTGCGGAGGGTAGACAGAGACACAGACAGAGAGAGGGAGAAGGAGGGAGAGAGAGTACCGTAGAGCGAAGCTGTGAGGGAAATTAGGGTTTTCGAGGCAGGCGAAGGCGAGTGGAAGGGAGCTGAAGTTCGACCCTGACCCCCCTCTCTCTGCTGCTTCTTCTTCTGCTTCTTCTTCGAGTTCGAGACAGCGAAGAGCATCGACTTCTCTCTCTCTCTGCTGTTGTTTTCCGTCCGATAATAATTTCCTTTTTCCCTTTCTCTTTTTTTTTTTTCCATTTCTACTATTCGCCGAGACAGTATCTTACTATCTTACGATAGATTCTGAAATGAAGATGGAGATGATCATGATGATTACCATTGTAGATGGTTCGGTTTTAGAAAATAATTTTGCAAAAAAAAAAGATTATTTTTATTGTTCAAAAAGAATCAAAGAAAAAAAATTTCATCGCCCACGAAAATAATTAGAGGTAAATTGTTATTGATAATGAAAACTTTTTTTGTTGACTAATTTTTCTGAACCATGGAAAGATACTTTTTTTGAAAACATGTTTTCCAGACTTGTGAATTTTCCGTGAAACAAACGCGCCCTCAAATATAAGTGCTATTTTCTCGACAGATCGTGAGATAAAATTAGAACTGTTATGTCATTTGTTTAATTTTAATTTATTATGTTAATTCACTTCTGTCTTCTTTTCTGAAATTCACGAGAGAGTTGTAAATTGATTTCTCTTAAGAATATCGGTGAAAGACGTCTGCAATAAACACTTTGTAATTAACCTGCGCTGAGGGAATGTAAAGAGATGATTATAGATAAAAATCTCACACATCGCATGAACTTTTACTTAGAAAAAGTGATCTGGTCAAAGCAGAATTCATCAGCTTACAAGACAATCGACAACTTACAAGCTTGTCGACGATGGAGGCAATCGACAACGGGCTGTGCAAAAGCGATCGACGAAAGCATTCACTAGAATTTCAGAGGAGTTTGATCAACAACAAGATAGACAGCAAGTGTCCTAAATTTTGGTCAAGTGTGAAGCAATGTTATAAATGCACCGCCAAGCCATCAGTCGAAAATAGAGATAGTAGACCGACATGAGCATAAAACTACTTAGTGGTACCATAAGAAGAGTGGAAAAAATAGAACGAGACGCTTATGTCTTATGCTAAGTGCGGTCAAAATTAATAACACATCTCCATATTTCAGCAAAAGGACACCAGAAGTGCCATAAATTGTGTACGGAGGATACTTTGGTGTCATAACTTTTTTTCGGATCACTTTAGTGTCAAGTTGGAGAAAAAGAGATCACTTAAGTGCCAATTTGATTGGAAATCCGACATGGCATTTTTTATTAATTTCTGACGCCGACGTAGCTCGCCAGAGGATGAGTTAGCGTGTACAGTCAGCATTTTTTATTTTAAATAATTTTTTTCCTTTTTTTCCTCTTCTTTCCTTTTTCCTTTCTTTTCTTTTTTTTCTTTTCTCCCCTCGCCGGCCGATTGCCGATAGCTGGCTCGGCCACCGGCGAAACCCAGGAAGGGTTGGGCGAGGGCGGCCTTGCCCATGGCCGGCAAGGGGCGGCCTCGCCAGATCTGGGCGAGGCGACCCTCGCTGGCCATGGGCGAGGCGACCCTTGTCGGCAACTGGTGAGGCCGCCCCTCGCCAGCCATGGGTGAGGTGACCCTCGCTGGCGACTAACGAGGCCGCCCCTCGCCTGGGGCCGCCCCTCGCCAGCCATGGGTGAGGTGACCCTCGCTGGCGACTAACGAGGCCGCCCCTCGCCTGCCCAGGCGAGGGGCGGCCTCGCTAGATTTGGGAGAAGCGACCCTTGCTGGTGATTGGCGAGGCGACCCTCGCCCATGACCCGCAAGGGGCGGCCTCGCCTATCATCGGCGAGGGTCGCCTCGCCCAGATTTGGCAAGGCCGCCCCTCGCGGGCCATGGGCAAGGCCGCTCTCGCTAGCCATGGGCAAGGCCGCTCTTGCTAGCCATAGGCAAGGCCGCCTTCGCCCAGCCCTTCCCAGGCTTCACCGGTGGCTCCGGCGAGGGGAGAAAAAAAAAAGAAAAGAAAGGAAAAACGAAAGAAGAGGAAAAAAAAGGAAAAAAATTATTTAAAATAAAAAATGTTGACTGTACACGCTGACTCATTCTCCAGCGAGCCATGTCGGCGTCAAAAATTAATAAAAAATGCCACGTCGAATTTCCGGCCAAATTGACACTTAAGTGATCTCTTTTCCTTCGACTTAGTACTAAAGTGATCCGAAAAAAAGTCATGACACCAAAGTATCCTTCGTACACAACTTATGGCACTTCTAATGTCCTTTTGCCTCCATATTTCTTCTTGGTAAATTTTGGCTCAATAGAGGATGAATATCCTGTGGAGCTTTTCATACTTAGTTATCCAAGCTTCTGGGAGGAGTTTAACAAACTCAAATCTAGAAATCTGTCTAGAAATATGAACATGACATGTTGTGTAGTTATTGTCCACAAATATCATCAAAGCTTCCTCCAATACTGGAAAAGAAAGATCTATGGCATGATTTTGAACCCTATACACCATTTGATAGTGCAAGGTAGCAACAATAGAATTTGCGAATTGGGGAGCCCCGGTAATTTAGAGTTTGACTTTCAAGGCAATAAAAGGTCAATGGTCAGAAAGTGCCACGTTGAAATTTTGAAATAAGGTGACAAACACACTTCCAGTATTTAAAGTAGTCTTGACTGTCTTAATACAGACATGTTGGTAGTTAATAAATCCTGTACCCATAAGTGCCATTCAAAACAATAGGAAACCTTTTTGATCATGAAATGATAAAACAAGACAGATTGCGCTGTAGTGCAAATGAGTATATCCTTGCCGAATCCATTGGCAAAGGAATTTAAGAGGGATTTGGAAAGTAACAAACGGTTCTTGTTGAGTAGCAAGGATATGATTCTAAACCGAGTAGACTGAACATATTTTTTTCAATTCTTTTGGAGTGTGACGGATTAACTATCTAATGAAATAGATAGGAGAAAAATAGGAGGTTTGTTTAGCAAACGCGGCAAAAGGATTTACAAGAGGGAGGGTAGTAAGGTGAGATATTCTCAACTTCATTGAGGTAAGTGACTTCATAAAGCCAATTGATCTTAGATGCTCTAGAGTCCAGACTTACAAAATGGAGTAAATGGAATTAAGGAGATTGGAACATCTACTAGTGGTGGAGAAGTTCTGGTTAAGTGTTTTCACTCGTGGTAAGGTAATGCTTTACTTTCAAACTCTGTTAGTATTTACAAATCTTAAAAGGATATCATAGCTCGTGATCTTTACCTCTTATATAGCGAAAGGAGTTATGTTCAAAATAAGAAATTAACAAATACAGGTATATAGATGAACGTGTCTAGGGATTTGTAACTCATTGTTAATAATTGCAAATAGGATTGGGAGCTATTTATGAATTCGAAATCCATAACTGCTGGTGGGACATAATATAAAAGCATATGTCATAATCTCGTGACGAACACACATAATTAACGACGGCACAACTGTTTATGCAATTTTACCTTTATTTTACAAGTAATTTACAATTCCAGCGACCTCCCGATTTCCAAGGCTATCTATATTCTTGCAACCTTTTCATTTATTGCTATTTGCACTTTAAATTTCTTTATGTTTCGAGCCATTTACTTTCCCATCCAAGATCAGAAAAAGACAATTTCAATGCCTCTTTGATTAATTCGATCCATTACATTTTTAAAAGATCTTCGGCTTTTTCTATAAAACGGTATGAAAATGGACATGTTAAGAAATGACGGATGTCGGGTCTTCCTTCTAATAAATCTTTCGTATAATTTTTGAAACCTTCAAATAGTTTTTTGGCTTGTTTTTAGCGTGAAATTCACTTCAAATTTTCATTGATGGACTAATAGGTTGAAAGAGCTTTTATTCCACCCTTATGATTTTTGAATGCACCGCATATTAGGGGTGTAAATGGTTCGGTTCGGTTCGGTTTTTCAAAAAAAAAAAACCGAACCGAACCGAATCGTTAAGGGTGCCCTTTGAATCGAACCGAATTTGAACCGAACTGAATTGGAACCGAACCGAAAAATCGATTTGGTTCGGTTTGGTTCGGATCAGTTTTCGGTTTCAAGTTCATTAAGCATAGAGAGAGAGGAGAGAGGAGAGAGAAGGGGAGAGAGAGAGGGCAAAATAGCCATAAACCGAAGTATTTATTTTAGTTCGGTTCGATCCGAACCGAACCGAACCGAAAAGCAAAATTGGTCTATTTTGATGATCCGAACCGAAACCGAACCGAAATGCACGAAATTTTCGATTCGGTTCGGTTGGGTTCGGTTCGTATCTCGGTTTGGTTTTTCGGTTCGGTTATGACACCCCTACCGCATATGATCTTTAAAATTTGGGTTTTACTTATTGCAATCCAGTTTATAACGATACATACCTCAAGTTTTAATAAATATATAAGAAACCGAGTCGGAAAACTATATATGATAATAATTACAAAATAACCTAAGATAAATATGCTCGCGAATGAAAAAAAACCGTATATTCATAGGGATAAAAACATCTATTTACTCCATCTTGTGCTCATCTCAGTCGAATTACACACGTACATTCAAAACGAGTAATTGTCCGTCTCCGAGCTTTATCATGAAATATTTTAAGGGATTCAACTTGAAATTTGCACTAACAAATTAATACAATTGCTTGGTTTTCTTTTTAAATTTCTTGCACAGTCGTTCGTGCGGTCATTTCACCCGATAATTAATCCAAATGCAGTACTTGCACTTCGAAATAATATTGGTTTAAAAAACAACGAAAAATTCGAGAAAAAACAGGAGAAACTTTCCCAATCTGCTCAGCTCGTGACGAACGCCGCGCTGCATGATGTTGGGTAACCCACCCCACGTCCCGACAGGGAGGAGGAACCGGCCGTCCAGCTGACGTGGAAACGCCACCTCACCGCCACGGTGACGTGGCGTCACAGCACGGGCCAGCCGCATGTGGAACGCTCCACCTAAGGCGAAGGGCCGCTAACCTGCGCCGAGCCTTCCCCCCCCCCCTCTTCCCTTCCCTCCGGCAATCCCAATTTTCTTACTCCAAAATTTTCTCGAGAAGCGGGGGGCGCACTCGCGGACGGGGAAGGAAGGAGGAAGGAGGAAGCGATGGCGGTCCGAGCCACCGTGTCGAGGTTCCCGATCGATCCGGACGCGCAGGAGGGCTCCGGCCTGCCGTGGGGGATCACGGTCGCCCCCCTCGCCCCCACGGACGAGAACGGCAACCCGCCGGCGTACGGGTCGGGCGGCCACCTGCTCCCGCGGTGCGAGAACTGCTGGGCGTACTTCAACGCCTACTGCGAGCTCGACCAGTGGGCGTGGAACTGCTCCCTCTGCGGCACCCTCAACGGCCTCTCCTCCGAGTGCATCGACAAGTACTCGCGCCCGCAGTCGTGCCCCGAGATGTCGTCCTCGTTCATAGATCTCGAGCTCCCCGGTGAGTACCCCCGGCCGATTGAGCCCGAGGTGTTGGTTCTCTGATCGGCGTGTTGATTGTGGTTAGTTCTGGTGTGATGTTGCAGCGGAAGGATCGGAGGAGCCCGTGGAAGCTCGGCCCGTCTACGTCGCTGCTGTTGATTTGTCGTGTAAGTCTTGCTCTGTCTCAAGGAAATGTGTCTTGTCAATGTCCCGTGCTCCATTCCTGAAATTCTGAATTCCGCGTTAAGTGGTTGAGATGTGGAGGATTGCGGCGACCGCAACTGCAGGCGGCAGCAAGTGTCGACGTTTCACTTGCTTCACTTAGAGAGTGATGGTTCGAGCCAAAATGCAAAGTTCAGAGTTCTTTGTGTTGACTAGGAAATAATGATTACCGAAGTGAAGACAGTGGAGTTTGTTAATTTCTGCTGCTCGAGGTCTCGGAAGAGCCATCTAGATGGAGCTGGCCGTGGCAAACATCTTCCTTTAACCTGGCCTTTCTTTGCAATGTGCTTAAGTGAAATGTGTTTGCTCCTCCAAAGCTTGGTTGTTGTGGGGGTGTTCTTGTTGACGTCATGAACGATACCAACTACCAATTGACCTGACCACGATGATGAACATGAGCCATCCGCAAGAACTGAGGATGACGTGGGATCTTGTTGCTGTTTATGGATTGGAATGGATGGGTTTAAGGAGACGTACACGGCTGCAGAGTTTGTCTGCCCATCTGGTGTTATCTGGTGGTTTTGATGGTCAAAGTTTAACGTGGTGGCTGAGGGAAATGTGCCAAGGAACTTGTTTTAAAAATATCTCTGGTCCAAAGAGAAAATACTAATGCATTTTGAATAGAGATTTGGAGTGGTGTAACCTGAGAATTGTTTTGGTTTAAACGGAGTAACCATGAAGAATCTTTATCTTGTGATAATTAAAAGTGTCATATGTCAAAATGTCCAGCACTCAATTTCTTTCACATGTTTTCTGCAACATAATCATAAAAGAGAATTGTAATTAACGAGAAATTCTCCTTTTTCGTTTGGAAATTTCTAAGAAGGAGTGAGAAAGTACCATTGCAGATGAATTTGTAAGGGGAGAAGGAACAGGTTCAAGTTTCTGTCTCAAACTAGTCTGTGCTCGAGGAATTTGTCGAAGAATAGCTGAAATTGGTCCAGGTGCTGATCAAGGCCTGTGACTGGTATCTGGGAATGGCGGCCCTTTTTACAATTAATCTGATGATTCAAAGGCTCGGATGGATTTTTGTGTTGGAAAACAATTATAGATCGTCTTGTTTAGAGTCTTCATCATCTAGACTGAGAAAAACAAGTTTGTTCTGTTTAAGGAGAAATGCCACGAGCCTTCTACGCGAATAACTATTTAAGTTCCATTAACTCAGGCTTTATTTCTAAAGGACTTGATAACTACCACTTGCCGGAAAGACCCTTACATTGCGCCAAAAATAAAAGACATTAACGTCTTTGGTTGTGTTCAAGAGAATGCTGGTGATAAATACATTAGTAAAGTACATGGAGCTCACCACTTACTGATGCAAAACATAATAGGTGCCAAATCTGACCTTGGCTGGCATAACTTAGAAGTAAAAGCTTAGTAATAAATATAATGTAGTCTTAGAAGCTGTGGATGACAGTAGCCACTGCTTTCGTGCTGCAGTAACTTAGCACTTGAAGTTTAAATATTTTTCAAGGAAGGTTCTTTGTTACAGACGAGTATGCTCATGCTTGAGAAGCTACTTGTGCTCAGAGGTAGGTAATGGTACATTTGATTTTATCTGCTGTGTTTTGGCTGAAGCCAGGTTTCTGTCAGAATTAGCCACTCCTTGTGACAAGCCCCTTTATCAACTTTTTTAGTTTATAGGTGTGCTGCTTCTCTCTCCTTTTAAATCTTCAGAGAAAAACAATAGGTAGTTTGGCTATAAAATCATTACTTTTACTTGGAGTTACTTGTTTTCGGATATATCATTGTTAAAAGAAGTAATGATTTTTGTCTCGCACTTTTCTTTTTGCAGCTTCAGAAGAATTTTTGGAACTCACAAAGAGCGCACTACTAGCAGCTCTAGAAGGTCGTGTGTGCCTGGCCCAAAATAAATCTTGATCTTGAAAACTTCCATATCCTGCAAAGCTGTCGTTATGGAGAAACTAATTTTTCGTTGTCTGCTGCAGCTCTTGGGCCTGGTTCGTTGTTTGGGCTCGCTACCTTCAGCCATAAGATTGGATTGTTTGATGTCCAAGGGCCTGTACCAGTTGTGAAAAATGTTTTCATTCCTCCTGATTCTGAAGACAGACTCTCGTTGGAGCTTGAAGATGTCATGCCTTTACTACAGTTTCTAGCACCTGTATGCCACTTGTGCAATTAGAGATTTCTTCCTTTGGTTTCTTAGTGTTGTTAAGTGATGACTAGGTTAAATTTACAGTGATGCAAGTCTTCTGGTTATAGGTGGAAACCTGTAAGGATCGTATTGCATCTGCTCTTGAAACACTCAGACCAACTACTTCATGGGAAAGGAGTACAGCAGCCGGTCAAGGACTTGATGGTGTTTTGATGGGTGGAAGAGGATTTGGGGTGGCAATGGAATCTCTTTTCAACTACCTTGGATCAGAATATGGAAGTACCTTTGCCTTAGGTAGGTGCTATATCTCCATAGCTTGAGGCTAGGGGTGGTAGAGGAACTCGTATACCTAAATCCACATTAGAGAGACTTGATCAAAAGATAATAAAGGAAGGAAAAGGAATAGGTGAGGCCAAGCTTAACGAAGGAGTTAGAGAATGAGTTACAAACTGTATCTTTGTGCCATCTTCATGCTTAGAGAAGCCTTTGCCATTCTATGTTCCAGCTCCAATCATCTTCCTCAAAAGTAAGACATGCATTTTAATGCCAGTAAGGCAATGGCATCTTCATGGGCAATGAATAATCGATTGACAGATCATATACAAAGTCTGAGCTCCTTATCTCCCAGACAAATGCGAAATATCCCTGTCCCACTCCAATACTAACAGCTGTTCAAGTTTATCTTTGTTGTAATCATTTTCGGGAATTCCCTCAGATTATAAGATCATGAGTACTTCATGGGGCACTAGGTAATCCCATTGACAACTCATACATGGCGTTCACAGCTCCTTAAATCGCAGACAAATGGAAATTTATTTATCACTCTTGTTCACAAAAATAGCTGTTATCTTTCTTATCAGCATTTGTGAGCATCTGTCTCAGGTTTTTTTTTTTTTGGGGGTGACTCCATGAGTGCAGAAATTTATCTCAAAGGTACCCTTGTGATTAACTGAAGTGACAATTGACATGCTTTCATCTTTACATCTTATTCAATGATTAGATTATCAAAATCTTATTTAGGATTCATTTGATGAACTGGGGGCTTGTCGCTTTAGTGTCTTTGATGAGGGGAACTGCATTCCCATCTTTAAGCACATTTTCCAAATTCCCTCTGGTTCTGAAAATGATCTCTTTCTCTCACTCAATACTGCAGCGAGGGTCTTTGCCTTTCTATCTGGTCCTCCTGATTATGGAGCTGGGCAGCTGGATACAAGGCGGTATGGGGAGCAATATGCCAGCAGAGGAGAGGATGCTGATCGGGCTTTATTACCTGAGCAGACCCCATTTTATAAGGAACTGGTAAATTTTTTGTGCTCTCTCATTTTTGCTTGGTTAATCATTTCTTTTTGTTCATTTTTATGGAAACAGTTTCAGCTTTAACATCATTTCTATAGGCAGCTGTCGCTGTTCAAGCAGGTGTTTGTGTCGACATATTTGCTGTGACCAACGAATATACAGATCTGGCATCCCTAAAGTTTCTTAGTATTGAAAGTGGAGGCTCATTGTTCTTGTATACAAGTACAGACGATTCAACTCTTCCTCAGGACATGTGAGTATCAGATGTTGGAAACTACTTTTTGATTTATACACTTCATTGTGGCGCGATAAGATTAATAATGTAATAGAATTAAATGTTCTGAAACTGGACACCTAAAAATCCGTACTTAAGTTCCCTCCTTGATTAAACTCTTGCATGTCAGTAGCCGGTAAAATTGGTTTAGTGACCTGATCTTACCTTTTCATAAGAGTTAATGTGGAATGTGGACGCTTAAGTTTATTTATCACTCATGTGTCGTGGCCTTCGTGGTAGCTGAATTGCAATTTATTTTCTGCTACACAATAGTTTTTAATAAACCGATCCTTTATCAGGTACCGGATGTTGAGCAGGCCGTATGCTTTTGGTTGTATAATGCGATTGAGAACATCTTCAGAATTTAAACAAGGCCACTCAGTGAGTGATTGTATTATGCTGTTTAAAAAAATTTAAATGAAATTCTCTTTTCTGTCTCCTTACAATGCGCTCCGTATTCTGTGGCAGTATGGTCATTTCTCTCCGGATCCGCAATATGAAAACGTGCAGCGCATAATATGTTGTGATTCCTATGCCACATTTGCCTATGACTTTGAATTTGCAAATACTGTTGGCTTTTCCAGGTTTGTCTAATCTCCATATTGGGGTTGTCATCTCTCTTTAGTTTCTGATGGAAATCATCCTTTCTTTTCCCCTTTATCTGTTTTTCTTATTAATTCAGAGACGGATGTATGCCAAAATAGACCTCTAATATAATATACCTCTAGAACTCGTTAGCTTGATATATGCATAACATAGGTCTACTTTGGACATCTGCCAGACTTCACTTTGTTCGTTCATTTTCTTCAAACGCACTGTCACGTGTCTGAACTGCATAGTTTTTTTATATTAGCTTGCTAAGCTATTGTGTTGTTCATTGAAAGTGTGATTTTAGCTGGACAGATCTTGGTCTTTCAACCGGAACAGTAGTTTATATATCATGAGCTACTTTGATGATTATCTTAAGGAATATGGATCTAACAAAAGATAAAGGAATCTCTTCTTTACTGGAAAAGAAATATTATACAAAGATGTGGTCACTCACAGTTCCTTTGAAGTGGTTCTGTCTGTAGACCTGATTTTGTCATTTTTGTCAGACAGTTCTTGGTTTTACGAGCAAAAGGCATTTTATGCAATTGAATTTCCAGGAATTACTTTATACATCTAATCAAGTAATAAGTGCTACTAATCCAGATGTGGTAGGTGCATGGAGCCTTTAAATCTATGAGTTTTTTCGTTTAGGAAATTTCAAAGCTTCTCCTCCAGTTTATTCACTTTCTTCAGCTTTCTTCTATAATAGATTCTGGTATATATATATATATATATATATATATATATTTATCTTTATGTTTCTCCCAATTGTATGCTTGTTAGAATAGTTCTTCTTTATTGTGGAATGATTTTCTAATTATTTTGAGCTGCTTCCTTCAAGTACTCCATTGTTATTTATAATGAATCGCCGCTATTTAGTTGATATGGAGATTGTCTAATTGAACGGTGTTATCCATTTCAGACACACATCAGAGCCTCCCGTCTTACAGATTGCTTTTCGTTACACTGTCGTAATACCACCACAGGAGCTCACAGATTCATCAAACGGTTCAGGTAATAGGTATGGCCAATCCTTTACAATGGTTCACTTTTAAGGTTCATTAAATTTGACAAAGCTAAGAGGAACAACATTGCCTTAAAGTCACATCACCTTTCAAGAAGCAATGTTATTGTTGACGTGGAACATCTACTTGTGTACTGTTTAATTTTTGCCCTCGGGAACATATATATATATATATGGTACTTAGCCACATTGAGCAATGCTTCTATGGAGTTTATTTAGCGGCTGCTACTGTGAATTTAGTGTTCTGTATATATAATTGTCCTACATTTTCATGGTACCAATTTTGTGAGAGAATCTCTTGATGGTTTGATGATAACTCTGCGTCCCCCAGTTTGGTTTGCGTACGGTGGTCTGCTAGAAACATATCCTCTATGAAATCTGTGGGATTTTTTTTTCTTTCTTAGTCATTCTCCTTTTCCATCCCGACGTTCTCTGAAGTAGAAGAATATGTTCTTTCGCATGGGGCCCCTTCCAAAATAATCCACGAAACACATGTTTTTGTTGTAAATGAGATTTTCTTATGACATTATATTGTTAGTTGCAAGAATGATTATGTAGAGAAAGACGTAGATGTAGGAGTTTTCAGCGAGAGAAGTTGGGGGCTCATTGGTATTAGAATATTTCTATACTGTATTCCTTGAGTCATGAATATCTTTTTGTTTTGAACATATTTTTAAGATAATAAAATATAGTTTGCACTGGTTGGGAAACCCTTCTAGAACTTTCATTAGCTTCTAACTGTGACCTACTTCATGGGACTGTGAATGTTCTTGACATTGCATGTCACTCATTTATCTGCAGGTCCAGTTACTCCCTCAAACGTCGCCTGAGAATACGAACTTTGCAATACACTGCTGCCCATAATATGAATGAAGTCTATGACAGTGTTGATCCTGAAGTGGTTCTATCTTTACTTGTTCACAAGGTGATTGCCCTCTCCCTCTTGGATGATGTTGCATGTTAGTGTGATTCAAATGAAACAAATGACTTCTTGGACATGGATATCTTAGTGTTTTTGAATGCAAAATTTTTCCAGCCCTTATATTGTAGGAACGTCCTTCAGAATGATTGCAATTAGTCAGAGAGACATTGGTGTAGGTTTTTTACACATTTATTGAAAAAGGTAAAGCCTTTAAGTTGTCAACCAGAAAATTTCGTGATGAATATTCCTTTTCCCCTGGCTCTCAAAGTGTTTAACTGAAGATGCTTCAATAAGATATATTCTCCATTGAATAATGGCTTTCTTGTTTTTGGACATATTATCACCTCAATAATGTCTTAGTAGGATCTTAGTATTTACTTCAACCCATCTCAATGGTTCTCTCTCATTGCAAGGGTTGCTTCCAGTCTTTAGGGATGAGAGGGTAGGCGTTTCCTCATGTGGAGAAGTCATTAAATGAACTTTTGTTTTTTTTTTCTGCACTAGTGTTTCACTGACCATGGATGATAAATTTGACTGAGATACTAAGAAGATCGGGGACTGATTTGGAAAGCCTTAATTCTCGACATTGAAACCGTGTTAGTTGTATGTTGTGTATGCCATGCTTGACAAGGAATCTCCCTTTTGCCTTTTCTACTTTAAGGCTGTTGATGTTTGAACTTGTCGAAAGATACAAAATATATTTATGTTTGTAGAAAGCTGCATATCACCCTCCTAAAACTTGACAATTTTAATGTTAGTCACAACTTACAATTCATTCAAATTGCAGGTTATATCAGCATCTTTGGAGCAAGGAGTTCGGGAGGGAAGGATGCTGCTTCATGATTGGCTCGTAATCCTTACTGCTCAGTATAATGATGCTTACAATCTCATTGAGCCCAAGAATGGGAGCCCGCTAAACGCTCAGGTTGACGTTGCATTCTCACAATGCCCCCAATTGCAAATGTTACCGCATCTTGTTTTTGCTCTACTTCGGAATCCTCTTCTCCGCTTCCACGAGGAAGGTGTCCACCCGGACTACCGGATTTATTTGCAATGCCTTTTCAGGTAATTGGTGCTTTGATTGTCTATAAAAAACTTGCAAACCACTTATAGAGTAACACGTGCGAAGGCCATTTAAATAACACGTGTAGGCCATTTCATCTGGTGTAGAAACTTACGCACAGATATTGAATTTAAACTAGGATAGTGGTGCTTCTGCGTTAATGTGGAAGATTATGAGCTATTTTGGTTTTGGCTTGTACTATCACAGGAATGGCACTGTGCTGTGGGTGTTAAACTAGGTGTCTCGTCTCTGAGTTTCTAAAAGAAGTTGACCTGCGTTGATCCTAATATAATTGGATAGCGCCAAAGTGAGATGTTTGCCAGTGCATGAAACAAGACGAATCTGTCACTGTTAGTTCCTCAATGGGATGGACCAAATTGTTTGCTGCTCTTTATCAACTTTCCATGTCAGTTGTTCAGCAAAATTATTATTTGTGCTTACTTCTTGGAGGATTATCTTTCTTTCAGACAGCTTCAAATCTCCCACACTCGCTCATTTATGTTTTTATTGAAAATAATGGTATTTAGTAGGCAGAAGTTATGATATCTTGCTATAAAGTCGCATCAGAAACTAATGAAGTCGATGTCTTTTGATTATGTGGTACAGTGCACTGGAGCCAAGTTCCCTTCACCGTGCTGTCTATCCTAAGCTAACATCCTATTCTACGCCTGAAAAGCAAGCATATCCGCGCCACTCATTGAGTCGTGCGGCCCTAATTACCAGCGGCAGTCCAATATTTTTCCTCGATGCATTTACAACTCTTATTGTGTTCTATTCTTCAACAGCAGACCCTTCACTTCCTTTTCCCCCACCGCATGATTGTAAGTTTCTGACATTCATTTCCTTTCCTAATCATAGTATACCAATAATTTGTCTGATCTCATTTGCTGCGTAAACTTTTCACCTCAGGCTTATTACGGACTACAATCAACAAATTGAAGCAAGACAGAAGCATAACTCCCAAACTCCTCTTTATAAGGGGAGGGCAGGAAGATGCGTCGGCCTTCGAGAACTATCTCATTGAGGAGCAGGACGTCGATGGAAGTGGCCTCACTAGCAACATGGGGTTTGTTTCCTTCCTCGAGGACATCACTCAGGGCGTGCTAGAGTACCTGAAGTAAAAAAGAAAAAAAAAATGTAGCGGTCTCCAATGGACCTCCAGAGCTTTGCAACCGGAGAATGTCAATGCGTTAACTTTTTCTCTTAACGAGCGGCTATAGATTGGACAGCAAACGGGAGCTCAAACTTCTGGCTAAAGGGGCTTCGAGATGTTTATGCAGATCAATGTCGAGAGAGTCGATCCATCACATTGCTTGTGCTTTGCCTGTTTCTTTTTAGACAGTGCGCTTTGTGCACTAACACAGAGTAGGAGAGCGGAAACGCAGTTTGGGGATGTAGCTGCTTTTTTCCTTCAACAAAAAGGGAATTTTTTTTAGGTCTTGTCCTCCATTTGAGTTAAAAAGGATTTGAGGACGCTTGTACCACCTGTGAGTTCTCATTGATTTGAACTAAGTTAAAGGTGATATCTACAGGGATGCAATAAAGTCAGAATTGATCAATCGAGATTGTGAACTTATGATCTTTTTTTGAATGTGATGGTTCTAAGCTCGCGTTCGGAACTAGGCATCCACCTTTTCTGGTGGCTGCACCTCGAAGTTGATTTTGCTTAGACAACAGTGAAGAAATTTGACTAAGGATAGAATAATTGTGTGTTTAGGTTGTATTTATTTCGCGGAAAATGAATGATTGAGAAAATATTTTCCTAAAATTAATTGCCCGTATTGCTAATAAAAATGAATGAATGATAAATATGTTCGTAAGTGTACAAGAGATTATTTTCAGGAATATACTTTCAACATCATTCATTTTTTGCGAAATAAACGGAGTGTTAGTAATTTTTTATAATTATCGGAGGCAAATCTCATTGATTTTTACTGAACTTTGTATTGTCTCCTGCAGATCTATCTCTCTCTTTTTCTCTCTGCGTTTTCTTTCTATCTTTCATTCTTTTTAAATTTAAAGTGATTTGCTGATGAAGCGCCACCCGGTGCTTACAAGTTACAAGGTCAGCGACCGAGATGCGATCATTTCCCTTTCGAACAGGAACTTTACCGGGCGAATAACAAACAAAAGAAAGAGAGAAACGCAGCATCTATTCGAAGGTGAAAAGCCTTCCAAGGCTTGGAATCACAATCGTCTCGCAAATAGCTAGTTTAGGAATTAAGCAAGGAATAAATCCTTTGGAAAAAAGAAAAGGAAAAATTAAATAGATTAAAAAAGAAGAAGAAGGAGGAGAAGGAAAAAGCAGGGAATAAGTCCTTCCCGTGCCCTCCACTTTTCCTCCGAACAAATCGGGCCCGGCCCAGGCCCAACCCAACTGTCCACAGGCCCAGGCCCAGACCCGGCCCATCCATGGCAGACTTACTCCACGCATTTCGCTCTCCACGCCTCTCGGGTTTTCTCTCTCGGTCGCAGAACCAGCGCAAGCAAAGTCTTCCTAGACGCTCCTGCAATCTCTCCGGTAAGCCCCCCGTTCGGATTCGTAGCATCAGCGCCGCCGCGCGCCGGCGGCGGCGGCGCCGCCCTCGTGCTGCGATTCTGGAGTGGCTCGTGTGCTGTGTTCGTTCGGTAGAGAGTCGCGGCGGTAGAGTCTTGGATTCCGGCGTTCCGTGCCGCGCCGGAATTAGCCGGTCGGCTCGTGCGCGGATTCCTTTCTGTCCAATGCGCGAGGTTTTGCTCGGGTTCCGGTGACTCTTGCATGAGCTGTTTCGGCTGAATATCCGTGAAAAAAGATGTTTCGAAATCGATTGACGTGGTCGGGCTTGTGGCGTGTGCTCGCGTGGAGCTTATCGTGTTTACGTTCGCTCGGATTATTGAATAGATTGTGCCGGTCGGGAATCTGCTTTGTTTTGTTTGGCTGAGCATCTGCTCGGGAAATGTTCTGGATTTCTCTGTGTTTTCCAATCTGCGTTTTGTATTCCTTTTCCTGTGCAATGCCAGAAATGATGCGGCTCTCATTGATTGATCCGTCGAATTTGTCTTGGGATTTGACGATCTCGATCGTGTAGGAACTCTGCTCTTTCGTCCCCGATGGCGACCGCGAGGATTGCTGCGAGATACGTCTCGCGTAGGCTCTCTAGCAGCGGCAAGATTCTCAGCGAGGAGGAAAAGGCCGCGGAAAATGTCTACATCAAGGTAAAACTATAGAGGGCCCGTGTTGTGTTTGTTGTGTTATCCATGGAAGGTAGAAGAGGAAGGTTAGAATTCGCATATATTCGATAGTAAGCTGAAATTGGAATGCCTAATCACGGCGTCTGACGTTATCTGCAGTAGGATGGATAGCTCTCTAATTACTTTGTGATTTACATATTCTGTGCCCTTGGCCTGATTGGAGTGGTGTAGTTTTGGTAGTTGCCTTCTGTTTTTTGCTGGTTATCTTGGTGGAGTAGTCAGTACGTCAGGATTGATCTTCTAATCCTTTTCTTTTGTTTTCCGTTTTGAGAGAGCAAGAGAGAGAGAAAGAGAGGGAGAGGGGACTATAAATAGCTTTTGTGTAGAATCATGCTTGCATTGTTCTCATTTATATTTGAACTTGCCCAGGCCGAATATGCTTGTAGTGATTTGAAATAGAATAAGGAAAAAAAAGGTTTGTGCCACTCTCATGCTCGATGCTTCCTGAGGCAAACGGGTTCCTCGTGCATACCATTTCTCTCCAAGCACCGGCTCTTAGAGAATTGCCATTTGATTCTGGTGTTTGGGGTCTAGGGAGCATGGTTTATGGGCTCCGAGCAGAACCTTATGTATTATGCTCGTTGCCCTTGTTCACATGAGGTGCTCGGCTTCCATAAGTTGACCACCATCAATGAGGTGGGTGAAGCTGTGAACCCTTGTTTGCATTTAGAATTACCGAATCTACTTGTCGGAGTAAACAGAGAAAGCATTCTTGGTTCAGTTTTCGATAAATTAGTGATATGAGTTTCCCTTGTGTTCTTTATTCTACTCGGAGTCAGTAGAGTAGAGCTTAAATAGAATCCACATTGGTTCATGCTTTACCAGTGTTGTCACTCAATCTGATGCTGATTCGCTTCCACCAGTGTCCTCTAGCGTTTCCAGCGTCCTTGTTTTGATTGGATAACATTTCCTCTCCATCTCCCCAGCTTGAAATATCTGCGAGATTTTCATTACTGTCTCTGTTTTGCTAAATCACTGCTGTACTAAATCTTTCACAAAATTTGTCTCCACAGAAAATGGAACAAGAGAAGCTAGAGAAGGCTGCACGCAAGGTATTGGGTTTTTTGACTTTTGAGTTTCTGACGTGCGACTTCCCTTGGTAATGATAAAAGCTTTGCCATATGAATTTCTTTCTTCTTTCGTATTCAGCTTAGCTGATTTTTTAGTCATGTTCAACTCGATCAGTGCTATCATCGGATAAGTGATACTTAGACGTGCATTCATCAGGGCACCCACGTTCAACCACAGATTTTAGGTCATGAATACTCAACGTCGTTGTGCTCTCGCTTGTTGTAATTCCATGTTCTTGCTATTTCGAAATCTTGTGTCTGGTTCATGCTGCAGCGGCTTGGAACAATTTTGTTATGTCCTTCCATGAGGGTGGATTTGCTGTGCTATCACACTCATTGGTCATGTTGCTATTAGATGGATAGCAGTATGAACTTCCTGGTCCACGCATGTTTTTGTCTTTTTGACTTTGTATACTGTTGCCATTTAGAGCACGCACATTACGTTTTACTTTCGCCCTGCTTCAACCATTATCGACTCCACTGCTTAGGGCCCAAAACCGGGAGAAACGTCTGGGGGTTCAGTTACCGATGCCGCACCCGGCGTGTCTTCGGCGTCTTCGGCATCCGGTGCCTCGACCAAGAAAGTGTCGACCGACAAGTACAGGAATTATGCAGTCGTAGCTGGTACTGTAACGGCTCTCGGCGCTCTGGGATGGTATCTCAAAGGCAGTTCCAAGAAGCCCGAAGAAGTCCAAGACTGAATCGTGACTCCCCACCCGCCATCGGCGGCGTTGATGTTTCGCTGTGCAATGCAACCCCCAACCGCCGGATTGCGGCAGTCATAATAAATACTTGAAACAAGTTTCCATTTTTTCTTCACGCAGATCCCATTTTCCTGTGATCTCAGGTCTGGCCGTAGCTTTCTAGCTGTGGCTCAACTCTGTTTTCCCCGGTATGTGCATACGATCATGAAGCTGATGTACAATGTTTGGCGGGTTTAAGTGTTCAAGTATCGCTGGGCTGCCGAAATTCATCGGCAACTGGCAATGTGGTGATCGCGCGCGTTAACGAGGTGATTTTGGTTCCGATGTGATTTCATGCTTCTTCATACCAGTCTCGTCGTGATCAGCTCGGCTCTTTTGACCTCGATTCGAGTCGAAGGCGGCCCTGTTGAGGAGTGAGCCAGTGCTCTCTCTTCCACGACGTCTCCATCTTTGATCCTAAGGATTGGAGAATCACCCTTCTTTTCATTCAATTTCAATCGTGATTGAGGACCGCCAATCTATCCCAACATATATAAAGTTCAATTATTTTAGAGGACTCAACATGTCTAGTGTAATCGACATTGCACCGAGTCCCCATGATGCTTCGCAAGAAAAAAAAAAAAAACAGAGAGGAGTGAACCGACAAACTTCCGGGTTTCGCACCGGAATCTCAAGTTTCTCTCAGTTTTTCTTCGCGATGGCGATTACCGCTCCGACAACCGCTACGACCGCCACGGAGAACACGATCGTCGAGCCCAAGCTTTCCGGCGCCGAATCTCTACCCCTCCTCCCTTTGCTCTCCTCCTCCCCCGCTTTATTCCGCGCTTCACCGGCTCCTTCCTGCTCGCGGCACGGCTATCTAATTAGAGCCCGTCGCCTTACTTTATCGAACAACCAGAGAAATATCAGGATGACGATGGGGCTCCATTGCCACGGCCTTACCTTTGAGCTGCTTGGACGTGACGTGCTCCGGCGGCTCGGAGACCGGCCCCGCCACTCCGTCGGCATCCGGCGCCGGAAACGCCTCGTCGAGGCGCTCGTAGGTCGAGTCGATGTCCTCTGCGTTCGACATGGCTTGGCGCGCGTTTCTCCTCCGAGACGGGTTCGATCGAATCGCCGAACAGGGTCTAAGAACATGCGAGAGCGAGCAAAGAAAGGGTTGAGCATGACGCATGACTGAAGGAAGAAGCGGGGGTGGGTCAACATCTGGGGAATGGCGATGCTGCTGCGTCGAGACGTGGCGACGACGTGTCCAGCTTCGAACGTGAGCGCGGACTCAAGTTGTCGCTCAAGTTGTGACGTCGACAAAGGAAAACTTGCTTTGTAGGAAAAAAAAAAAAACAAGTTGGTAACTATAATTAATTAATAGCTTGATTTAAGAAAATTTAGATAGATCGTTTAAAATGAATTTATTAAATTCATATCAAGGTTGATAAACTTAAGACGTAATTAGAGAAGGTAAATAACGGTCGGTAAAAGAGACGAAAAGTTGGTAACTCAAACAAAAAGAAATGTGGTAAGTAACAGCTATAGGGTCGCTTCACGGCTACACGGTGGTCAAGAAAATGATTACAGAATAAAAAGAAGAAAAACGTAAAAATTGTAGGCTGAAGATGAAGACGAAGATGAACGAAGATGCAGAAGACGAAGGCAAACCTAAAGAAGAAGAGGAAGGGGTACGGCAGTTTTCAACGGGGATTTCACCGAGGGATTTGTCCACTTAAACTGCAAATATTTTTAAAATTGCCACATCGGACATAAAAAAAATTAATAAATTAGTCATGTAGGACAAATAGCTCGAATTTGTTGCCGTAGACACTTAAATTATCGTTTTTTTTTTTGCAAATGCAACACTCTAGTGACATTCTAGTGATGGCTCGAAAAGTTCTAGTACCGAAATGAGCACGAAAATTTTGACACTTCTAATGTCATTTTCCTTAACTCAAATAAAAATTGGCAACCCAAATCTATAACTTACACTACAAAAAAAACGCATTTTTGCCACGAAAATTTGCGACGAAAAATTTTCGTCGCAAATTTCCGACAAATTTTCCAACGAAAATAAAAATTCGTTGGAAATTTTTCGTCGCAAAATTCGTTGGAAATTAGCGACGAAAATATTTTCGTCGCTAAATTCGTTGGAAATTAGCGACGAAAACATTTTCGTCGCATAATTCGTTGGAAATTAGCGACGAAACCTTTTTCCTCGGTAAATTCGTTGGAAATTAGTGATGAAAATATTTTTCCTCGGAACATTCGTTGGAAATTAGCGACGAAAAAATTTTTGTGGCAAATTTCGTTGGAAATTAGCGACGAAACTATTTCGTTGGAAATTACCAACGAACTTTGCCACAAAACATTTTTCCTCGCAATTTTCCAACAACTTTAGCGACGAAAATATTTTCGTCGCTAATTTCCAACTAATTATGCGACGAATTCAAAACTAACTAAATTCGTGGCAAAATTCGTTGGAAATTTCCAACGAATTTTCCGACGAATTCATTTTTAGGTGCTTTAATTTTTGAAATTCGTTGGAAAATTCGTCGGAAATTTCCGACGAATTTTCCAACGAAAGTAACTCGGTGCAATTATTGGCCGGAACTCTCAAATTCGTTGGAAACTTTTACGTTGTTGCAAAGTTCGTTGCAAAACATGTTTATATATTCGGCAACAATCATTTCGTGTGTACCGAGAATTTTTTACTCAACAAACTCTCTTTCTCGTCGTCTTCCTCTTCGCGGTCCTCCTTGCCGGCGCCGCCCTTGCCGTCCGCCTTACCAGCCACGGTAAGTATCTCAAGATCCGAGTAATCTCATTGTACTACGCAAATACTTGGTAATACTTGAAAACTTTTTTTAGCATAGTATTTGTTGACAATTTTTTTAGGTTTAGTTGTGTTCAATTTTCGGCGCATTAATTTAGTTGTGTTCTAATTTCGTTGCAAAAATCGTGGGAAATTTCCCACGATTTTTACAACGAATTTACATCAAATATTATTTTCCACATATTATTGAAATTCGTTGCAAGATTCGTTGGAAAATTTCCAACGAATTTTGCAACCAAATTAAATTTCTGGTTAATAAAGTTGTTCTGAGTAAATTTGTTGGAAAATTCGTGGGAAATTTCCCACGAATTTTTCAACGTATTTTAAAAAGTTTTTTGGTTTTCCGAAAAATATTATTTTCGTTGAAAAATTCGTGGGAAATTTCCCACGATTTTTCCAACGAATTTCCAAAAGTTTTTTGGTTTTCCGCACAAAATATTTTGTTGGAAAATTCGTGGGAAATTTCCCACGAATTTTTCAACGAAAATAATAATCCGGTTCAAAAGTAAATGTTTTGAAAATTCGTTCGAAAATTCGTGGGAAATTTCCCACGAATTTTTCAACGAATGTAATATTCCGGTTCATAATGAGATGTTTTGAGAATTCGTTGGAAAATTCGTTGGGAATTTCCCACGAATTTTCCAACGAATTTACTAGTCCGGTTAAAAGTAGATGTTTTGAAAATTTGTTGGAAAATTCGTGAGAAATTTCCCACGAATTTTCCAACGAAAATAATAATACGGTTCAAAAGTTGATTTTTTGAAAATTCGTTGGAAAATTCGTTGGGAATTCCCAACGAATTTTCCAACGAAAATAATATTACGGTTCAAAAGTAAATGTTTTGAAAATTCGTTGGAAAATTCGTGGGAAATTTCCCACGAATTTTCCAACGAAAATAATATTACGGTTCAAAGGTGTAGATGTTTTGAAAATTCGTTGGAAAATTCGTGGGAAATTCCCAACGAATTTTCCAACGAAAATAATATTACGGTTCAAAAGTAAATGTTTTGAAAATTCGTGGGAAATTTCCCACGAATTTTCCAACGAAAATAATATTACGGTTCAAAAGTAAATGTTTTGAAAATTCGTTGGAAAATTCGTGGGAAATTTCCCACGAATTTTCCAACGAATTTACTAGTCCGGTTAAAAGTAGATGTTTTGAAAATTCGTTGGAAAATTCGTGGGAAATTTCCCACGAATTTTCCAATGAAAATAATATTACGGTTCAAAAGTAAATGTTTTGAAAATTCGTTGGAAAATTCGTGGGAAATTTCCCACGAATTTTCCAACGAAAATAATATTACGGTTCAAAAGTAAATGTTTTGAAAATTCGTTGAAAAATTCATGGGAAATTTCCCACGAATTTTCCAACGAATGTAATATTCCGGTTCATAATTAGATGTTTTGAAATTTCGTTGGAAAATTCGTGGGAAATATTCCGGTTAAAAGTAGAAGTTTTGAAAATTCGTTGGAAAATTCGTGGGAAATTTCCCACGAATTTTCCAACGAAAATAATATTATGGTTCAAAAGTAGATTTTTGAAAATTCGTTGGAAAATTCGTAGGAAATTTCCCACGAATTTTCCAACGAATTGTTAAAAGTTTTTTGTTTTCCGCAAAAAATTTAGTTGGAAAATTCGTGGGCAATTTCCCGCGAATTTTCCAACGAATTTGTATTATGTATATCTATAATGTGCTTTTAATTCGTTGGAAAATTTGTTGGAAATTTCCCACGAATTTTTCAACAAATTTATATCAAACCTTATTTTTCCACATATTGTCAAAATTCGTGGGAAATTTTGAACACAAAATTTCCAACGAATTTTCCAACGACTTTTGTAACGAATTTCAATATTTTGTACATTAATTTTGTTGTGTACTACTTTCGTTGCAAAATTCGCAAGAAATTTCCCTTCATTTTTTCAAATAAGTCAAAAAACACCTTCTTGTTCGGGTTAATATAAATTCGTTTCAAAATTCGTTCGAAAATTTACAACGAATTTTACATCGTATGCAAAAAACCAATTCATTAATAGAAAATCGTTTCAAAATGGTTTGTACACATTTCGTAGGAAAATTTCCCACCAATTTTAGAACGAATTGAATACCACATTATTGTTCGGCATAATAGAAAATCGTTGCAAAATTTGTTGGAAATTTGGTCATATCTATGGGATGCCCATAACCTCATCGGTCGCCGGCCCGGCTAAGAAGAAAGGGAAAAAAAGGGAAAGGGAAAGAAAAAGAAAGGAAAAAATAAAATATATTTTATAGACGAATCTTATGTAATTAATTTCTTTTTAGGTACGTGTCCATTGGAAGGTGTCGCAAATCAATTGAACGTTGCAATTCTCATCAAATTGTCCACTTTCTACTACAAAGATTGCAGCCAAAAACTTGATAAGTTTTCTTGACATGGTAAATTTTCCGAGTTTTTCAAGTTTAAAGTAATTGTTTCGTAAACAACATAATTGTAATTTTTCGCATTTTATGGTTTTTATGAACAATATTAAACAACATATATGATATGTTGAATAATTTAGGATAATTTTTTTTATACAGAGAAAATGCAAAGAGACAGGGGTTGGATGTATAATAAGAACTTACCCGAACGGCGAGGATTGACTGATGAGTTTCGTATCGGGTTAGAACTATTTTTGAACTTTGCTAGTACAAAATATGAGTTTATGGATGGAAATAAATTAAGGTGTCCATGTAAAAAGTGCAGTAATAGAAAATTTGAAGACATTGATAAAGTTAGAGAACATCTTTGTAGATTTGGGTTTACTCCGAACTATTATAATTGGACTAGCCATGGTGAACCATTTATATATGATGACGGATATCGAGGAAGCGACCAATTTTCAGTTAGGGAAGAATGTAGCTATTTCGAACAATTGAACTCATATCAGGGGATGGTGTTTGATGAAGCCGGTCATAATTTGTATTCAGAATTGAACCATGCAAGTACTAGTTTTACTCATGCACCCGAACAAGTGGGAACTAGTCATGGAGCAGAATTGGAAGAGATAGGAGTTACAGGTTGTGATGAGAATGTGTGTGACGGAACTTTTCAATCTAATCATTTCCATGAAATGTTGAAAACGGCAGATGAACCTTTATGGGCAGGTTTTGACAACCACACACAGGTATCAGTGATAGCAAGACTTTTAAATATCAAGGCAGAGCATAATGTGTCCGTGGATTGCTTCAACTCTTTAGTTGAAGTGATGCGAGAAACAATGCCTCGTGACAACATCATGCCAAATGACTTTTACGATATGAAAAAGTTGGTGGATAACTTAGGTCTTCCAGTTATACGAATTGATGTATGTGCTATGGGTTGTATGTTATATTGGAGAGATGATGAATATGCAGAATCTTGCAAATTCTGTGACCAACCCAGGTACAAGATTAACAGGAGGCAGGGTCGTAATCAGAAGCGTAGACCATGCAAGCAAATGTTTTATTTGCCGTTAATCCCTAGGTTGCAAAGGCTTTATGCGTCGCAAGCCACTGCTGCACACATGACTTGGCATGCAAATCATGAAACAGAAGAGGATCTAATGTGTCATCCTTCAGATGCAGAGGCATGGCAACATTTTGATAGAACATACCCCGAGTTTGCGCTAGAGCCTCGAAACATCAGGTTAGGTCTGTGTGCTGATGGATTTGCCCCATTTGGGAAATCAGAAAAAAGTTATTCATGTTGGCCAGTTATCTTAACTCCGTACAATCTTCCACCCGGTATATGCATGAAGACACCTTATATGTTTTTGACATTGATCGTGCCTGGCCCGCAAAATCCGAAAAAGGCCATAGATATTTATATGCAACCTTTGATTGAAGAGTTACAACGGCTATGGTTTGAAGGTGTCCCTACGTATGACGTTTCTACTGACCAAACATTTGTAATGAAGGCTGTGCTTTTTTGGACGATAAATGATTTCCCCGCTTATGGAATGTTATCTGGATGGAGTACGGTTGGGATCTTAAGATGTCCGATTTGTATGGAGAGATCGAAGGCTTTCAGATTAAAATATGGTAAGAAGGCCTGCTATTTTGATTGTCACAGGCAATTTTTGCCGCTTAATCATACATTCAGAAGGAATAAAAAAGAGTTCATCAAGAATAGGATCGAAAGAACACATCCACCATTGAGGTTGACTGGGCAACAAATATGGGAACGCGTGCAAGAGTTTCCAACCGTTATTGAAAACCCGCACAGCGTAACTTTTGCGTACGGAAGTACACATAAGTGGACTAAACGCAGTTTATTTTGGGATCTACCATATTGGAATGCCCATCTTATTCATCATAATCTTGATGTTATGCACATAGAGAAGAACGTTTTCGACAATGTCATAAATACTGTGATGGATGTCACTGGAAAAACAAAAGACAACTTGAACGCAAGAAAAGATATGAGGGATATTTGCGATCGACCAACACTAGATGTGGATGCAAGTAGCAGGGGACCGAAACCCAAAGCAGTTTATACATTGGACAAGGAGCAGAGACGGGTCATTTGTCAATGGTTGAAATCGGTGCGATTTCCTGATGGATATGCTTCCAATCTCGGTAGATGTGTTGATATGAATGAATGCAAATTGACAGGTATGAAGAGTCATGATTGTCACATATTTATGGAAAGATTAATTCCGATAGCCTTCAAAGAAGTTCTACCAAACTTTGTATGGGGCGCCATTACAGAGTTAAGTAATTTCCTGCATGATATTTGCTCAACAACGTTGAAATCATCACACATGGAGAAATTAGAGAGAGATATTCCAATTATTCTTTGCAACTTAGAAAGGATATTTCCTCCATCATTCTTTGATTCAATGGAGCATCTCTTAGTTCACTTGCCTTATGAGGCCAAAGTTGCAGGTCCCGTCCAATTTCGATGGATGTATCCATTTGAGAGGTAAATTTTATTTTAATTAAATGTCAAATTACTTCATGATCATATTCTGTTACGATAAACTGTTTGCTACTGCAACTAGGTTCTTGTATCATTTGAAAAAAAAAGTGAAGAATAAGGCATGTGTCGAAGTTTGAATTTGTAATGCATATATTGTGGAAGAAGTGACAATATTTGCATCATACTATTTTGAGCCGCAAGTGCAGTGCAAGAGGCGGAGAGCTGGAAGAAATGATGAGGGTCCCATTGATCCCAATTGCAAATCATTCTCTATTTTCAATTATTTGGGTCGACCTAGCGGCACATGTAAGTTTCGTCACTTAATAGGTGAAGAAAAGCTCGCAGCCCATACATATATTTTATTGAACTGTCCAGAAGTTCAGCCATACTTCGAGTAAGTTTACATTTGCCTTGTTTACGTCAAATAATTGTGTCAATTCGTTGCTAATACATAAATGGTATTTGTTACTAGGAATTTCCGAAATTCAATGTATGGACTACCACCAAATGAGTTTGACCGTTTGTGTCAAGAACAATTTGCAACATGGTTCAAAACATATGTAAGTTGAATATGGACGAAATCCTGTTTATTCGAATTTTTTATACATCATATTTTGAAATATATATTATTGACATTGCGTGTGTGGCACCTTAAGTTCAGAATATTGATGCTCAAGTTGGACAGCAAGGAATGCTATATCATCTGTCGTGGGATCCAAAGTCAAGAGTACGAACTTGGCCAGCATATTTCATTAACGGGTATAATTTTCACACTCGCGAATATGGAATGGGAAAGACCACAATGAATAGCGGGGTGTGTGTTCAGTCATCTAATGGTGGCAATTCGCAAGGTGATTTTTATGGCTTGTTGGATGAAATCATAGAGATTGAGTACCATGGACCGTTAATGCGAGTTGTCTTATTTAAGTGCATGTGGTTCGACCCCGTGAAAGGAATGAATGTGCATACCAAATTTAATTTGGTTGAAATAAATCACAAGAAAAGATATATGAAATATGAACCATTTGTCTTGGCACAACAAGCAATTCAAGTCTATTATGCGTCATATCCTAGTTTGAAACGTGACAAAGCCGATTGGTGGGTTGTATGTAAAATCAAAGCAAGAAAGAAAATCGAGAAACACTGGAAGGACACGGCAAATCAACAAGAGGAAGTTTGTAACATGTACGAAACTGCTGAATATAACATTCCTACTTTACGAGATCCATGTGGTGCGATGATCGATGTAGATCCAATCGAAATTAGGGAATCAAATTTTCAAGTTGGTACACAATGTGATTTGGAGACAGAATATGAAGATGAGGATCAGGAAGAAGATGAAGATGAAGAAGATGAAGAAGAAGACGAAGACGAAGATGAAGATGAAGACGAAGACGAAGACGAAGAAGAAGAAGAAGGTGAAGATGCAGATGAAGATGAAGATTATGATTTTTGAGACATTTTACTAATTATGTCTAATTATTAATAGTAATGCGACATGTGTGTTTTGTTGTTGTAGTAATTTTTAATATTTCCGTTGTCGTAATTATTATTGTTATTGTTCTCATTGTTGGTAGCATGACAATATGTCGCTAATTCGCCTGATATTACAATAATTTCACAATTTGGTATATTAATTTTGTTTTGTAATAATTTCCTATTGGAAAACCTTATTTTCGGTTAATTTAAAAAAAGCTGCAAAATTCATTCGAAATTTTCAACGAACTTTCCAACAAAATTCAATTTTCGTTTACCAAATTAAAGTCGTTGGAAAATTCGTTGTAATTTTCCCATGAATTTTCCAACAAATTTTGCATAAGTTTTTGTATTTTCGCTAAAATTAAATTCGTGGGAAATTTTCCATGAATTTTCCAACCAATTGTATTATGTTTAACGATAATATGCTTTCTAATTCGTTGGAAAATTCGTCGGAAAATTTAAATAAATTTTTCCGACGAATTTAAATGTTTGGTTAATTAAGTGGATGGTGAACTAATTTCCCACGAATTTTTCAACGAATTTAATATTCCGGTTCAAAACTAACTGTTTTGCAAATTCGTTGGAAAATTCGTGGGAAATTTCCCACGAATTTTCCAACGAAATTGGATGACATGCACATTCTTACTGGAAATTAATATTCGTTGGAAAATTCGTGGGAAATTTCCCACGAATTTTCCAACGACTATTGAGATCACATCTACATTTTAATACGAAATGTAACTTCGTATGAAAATTTGTGGGAAATTTCTCACGAATTTTCCAACAAATTTGTATCACATGCACATTTAAACTGAAATTAATATTTGTTGGAAAATTCGTGGGAAATTTCCCACGAATTTTCCAACGAAAAAGTTTATGCGGAAAATGAAAAAACTTTTGAAAATTCGTTGGAAAATTCGTGGGAAATTTCCCACGAATTTTCCAATGAAATTGGATGACATGCACATTTTTACCGAAATTAAAATTCGTTGGAAAATTCGTGGGAAATTTCCCACGAATTTTCAAAAAGCACTACTTTTAAAATTTCCCACGAATTTTCCAACGAATTTTCAAAAACATGCACATTTTTACCGAAATTAAAATTCGTTGGAAAATTCGTGGGAAATTTCCCACGAATTTTCCAACGAATTTTAAAAAAGAACTACTTTTAAAATTTCCCACGAATTTTCCAACGAATTTTCAAAAACATGCACATTTTTACCGAAATTAAAATTCGTTGGAAAATTCGTGGGAAATTTCCCACGAATTTTCCAACGAAAAAGTTTATGCGGAAAATGATAAAACTTTTCAAATTAACCAACGAAAATTTCCAACAAATTTTCCAACGAAATTTTTCTAACAAATTTTCCAACGATCATTTTGCAACAAATTTCCCAACGAACTTTTTCCAACGAAATTTTCCAACAAAACGTTTGCAACGAAATTTCCCAACGAACGTTTTCCAACAAAATTTTCCAACGAACAATTTGCAACGAAATTTTCCAACGAATTTTTTGCCACAAATTTTTCCAACAAAATTTTCCAACAAAAATTTTGCAACGAAATTTTCCAACGAATTTTTTGCCACAAATTTTTCCAACGAAATTTTCCAACGAACATTTTCCAATGAAATTTTCCAACGAACTTTTTGCAACAAATTTTCCAACGAATTGCCAACTAACTTATCGACGAATTTTTTTTCGTCGCAAAGTACGAACGAAAATTATTTTTTTTGGCTGACGTTAAAAAGATTTCCAACGACATTTCCGACGATTATTTGGAAACTTTTGCAACAAATTTTCCAACGAAATATTTTTTTGTCGGAAAATTACGGGTTTAATTTGCCACGACATTTGCAACAAATATTCACAGAGCATTTTTTATACAAAATTTGATTTTGGTACAAAATTTCCAACGAAAATTGATTTTTTGTTGGAAATTTTCCGACGAACAATTTCCTACGAATTTTTTTTCGTTGGAAAATTGGTTGGAAACTTGTTTTCCAACAAATTTTTCAGAGTTTTTCGTTGGAAATTTTCGTCGGAATTGTCCGAAAATTTTCCCGCGATGAATCACAAAAAAAAATTTTTCGTTGGAAATTTTTTTTCCCACGACTTTTCCAACGAATAATTAGCGACGAATTTTCCAACGAATTTTTTGCAACAAATTTTCCAACGAAATTTTTGCAACAAATTTTCCAACGAAAGTTTTCCAACAAATTTTCCAACGAAATTTTTCCAATAGAATTTCCAACAAATAATTAGCGATGAATTTTGCCACGAGTGTTCCAACGAATTATTACCAACGAATTTACCAACAATTTTTTTTCCAACGAAAAAGTTTTCGTTGGAAATTTCCAACGAAATTTAAAATTTTTTGTTGGAAAATTTTCCGACGACGAATTACCAACGAATTTTTTTTCGTTGGAAAATTCGTTGGAAATTCCTTTTCCAACGAATTTTCCAGAATTTTTCGTTGGAAATTTTGTCAGAAAAAAATCGTTTTTTTGTAGTGTTAATCCGATACGAATGAGAAGCCGCTCTAATTTGGATCGGTAAGATTTTAGTAAATTTGAAGTGCTAACGAGTCACGTGGGTCAGTGTCAAAATTGCTTAACTTGGAAACTATCAAAAGAGAGAGAGAGAGAGAGGGGCACAGACAAATTGGTGGCCCGCAAAAGGTTCCCGTCAATCGCAGGACGTGAGCAAAAAAAGCAAAACTTCATGATGGTGGGGGTGCAGCACCTTCTGTAGAAATTCCTTATCGCCTTTGCTTTCCTATGGAAATCCAGTCCGGATCGGATCTTGTCCTAGTTCTTCCATATCAAAGTCAAAACGAGCACATGGGTCTCGCCCCAAAAGATTGAAAAGCAGAGAATTTCCCCAAATCTTGATTCAGAAGACACTTGCTGGCTTGCTGCATCGAATGATGAGCAGGGGGCCACTGGTTTCTGCAATCTGGGTTCCAAGGCGAATTTCTGGTGCACAGATTCGGAGTTATTCTCCCTCTTGGATCTAGGCGAAACTTCCCCCGCGAGATTCCCCCCCGGTGTCCCTGTCTTTCTGATTACGACTGCTGAATGAAGTTCGCTCGTCATTCATTCCCCGTAATTATTATGGCCGATTGTTCGCACGCATTTCCAAAAACAGGCCCCTCGACGTAACAGCAGCGAAAGCTGAGTGTTCTGGAATTCCTCCGTGAATTATTGGGTAGAATCATCGGGTCTCTTCTCTCGTTTCTTCTTCTTTCTTCTTCTTCTTGCATCAATGGAGGCGCTAGCCATGATTTTCTTGGTTAACGTTTCGCCCATCAAGACTTTCAAATGAGTAAAAAGATTGATCAAACGGAGAGGAGGAGAGAGAACTCGCAGAGAAGATCAGAAACCGAGGGAGAAATGAAGGGGGTTATTCATTACTTCGGCAGTGGCTTAGCAGGAGGCCAGAGTTTCAGCATTTGTCCCTTGCTTTCCGTTTTCGTTTTTCCCAGATGGAAATCTTCAAGTACTTGAAACTACAACAACGTGACCCAAGAAAGAAAAAGAGAAAAGGGAGGCTAAAGAACGCAGCTTTTTAACTGGTTTTTATCGTGAATCGCCGCCGAGACCGACGTCCGCTCTGCATGCTTCCTCGCGCTTCTCTTCCTTCTCGTGTTCTTCGACGTCGCCGCGGACGCTCTCGCCGCCGCGCCCGCCATCTTCTCTCTCTCCGTCTTCGTCGTCTTCTTCGTCATTGCCGTCTTCAAGAAGCCCTTCGTCTTGTTCCATCTCGTCGCCCGGATGGACGAACTGCAACGTCAGGCGCCCGCCTTCCCTCGACGCGTGAAGGAACTCCTGCGTCGGGAACCTGATCTCCTTCAACACGAATCGCCCGTCGTTGCGATACGACTTGAAGCACACCCAGGGCTTCCCATTCATGCTCAAGCTCGATATCGGGGGCGGGAACCCGCTCCCTATCGATCTCGATCTCCGAAACTCGCGGAGGTGGTGATGATGATTATGAGGATAATACTGAGGACCATGCTTGAACGACGATGGAGATGAGTAGAAGTTCCTCCTGGTCATACAGGTACTGGCGCTTTCTTTCTCTTCCTTGGCCTGCCACGCCTCGGCCAGCTTGTAGTCCTCTACGTCGCCGAAGCTCTCGAACCCTAGCCCCTCCGTACACAGCTGCAGGCTCTCCGAGTTCATCGACGAGAAGCTCTCGCTGCTCCTGTGGTGCCCGTGTCCGCCGCCACGCTGAGAGCTCATCGAAGGAGGGCTCTTTGCGTTCCCCTCGCCGTTGCTGTTGTTCCCCAACTCCATCGTCGATGGCAGCGATGGTTCAGGATCTTGTTCCTTGAAGTGGAGCTCGCCAAATATCTCAGTGAATGAGGAGGCTTGGTGATGATCAATGGGGTGGTGTTTGCCGCTGTCATCCTTGCTGTGCGAGGGCATGATTGGATGATGGTGGTGGTGGTGGTGGTGGTTCTTCCATGAGGAAAGAGATTCAAGAATAGACTGGTTATCGGGTAATGTGTTGTCGAAGATGTGATGGAGGCTCCCACAGGCAGCCATAGCTGTGTAGAGAAGTGCTTCCTTTTTTAGCCCTACAAGTCTCAGCTCTCTTTCTCTCTCTCTCTCTCTCTCTTTCAGTTTCGCAGTGAGAGAAAAAGAAGGGAAATTTGGGTTGTTGTAGGGTGGAAAGAGAGAGGGTTGGAGCTGCACGGGTTGTGATATTGATCTTTGTGTGGGTGAGGGGGAGTTGAAAAGATCAAAGGGAGGTGTGGAGTTATTAATTGGGGTGGTGCTGATTTTGAGCAGTGGAATAAGGATGGGCGGTTGTGGTTGTGGCTGTGAATCAAAGCCCAGCTTCGCGTGTCTGTGGTTTTGGAGTTCTTTTCATATTAAGGATTATTGGTCATCCTAATTTCTTGAATAGATAGTCTGGCTTGGTCAAATGCTCATAAGTCGTGGCACAGGATAACCGTAGAATAGGGAGGATAGTCGTCGGTTGGTCTATATCGTCTCTTCCGGCCCTTGATTCTCGTGAATGAATCAGATTATGGGATGATTCTAGCTAATTTCAGATCGCATGTTGGTCTATATCGTCTCTTCCGGCCCTTTTTTTGAGTCTCGCGAATGAATCGGATTGTAGGATGATTCTAGCTAATTTCAGATCGCATTGCGGATTCAATAAGATTAAATCCAGATGATTGACTCTGTTTTCCAGCTCCACGGATTCAGATATCCCAACAAGTATTCACCTAATGAAGATAAGATTACAACAATTCTTAGATAAGGGCTTTCTCCTTTTCTCTGCTGAAGGTTAAAACGAAGAAAGCTGGGATTTTTATTCATCTTGTCCAACTGGAATTTCACTCGTTTCCAGTGGCACGAAGCCACGTGGGTCTCATGCCTTGGTGCTTCCTAGACATCCACATGTGATTGTGTGGAAAACCAATGGCCACCAAAGACTCACACCCTCACTCTCAGTATCTCTCCGGTTCCTGCCGCCTCATGCACTTCCTGATCTACGACACTTTTCCAGATGCCACGAGAAGATCGTCTCATTGACCTTCAGTGACAACATTGTCATTTCAATAGTCCATAATCTCAACGCCCTCACCCAAAAAGGATTCTGGGATCAGGGTCTGGACCGGCATTATTCAGAGACATGCCTAGATTACAGGCCGATGTCATCATCCATGACAACAGGAAAAAGGAAGATCCCTAGAACTATCCTGGAATCTGCACATGCTGAGTGATCTCTTCTACCCAATGTCCTTTTTTTTAAAGATTGCGCTGCTTTATCTGATATATGATTGTGAGGATCCAATTACAGAGAGATTCACAGCCAAGCACCCATCATGTGCCTTTGGTGTGTTATACTTGTCATTGCCAGGGACACAAGGGAGATGTGCCAAATATCTTTCTTGTCAAAGTCATGTGCATCACATTTTTAGGAAGAAGATTTTCGACACGATCAAAGAAGAGATCCTTTGCGCAGACAATGCGAATGATTCTCACATCTTCTAAAGGACAAAGGATAGGAGAGAAATGGAGCAGAAAATAATGACACCAAAGTCGCAATTATAACCATGATCCAATGAATTAAATGCCAGTGTAGAATCTGATATTATTTGCAGATGGAACAAGAAACAGAAGAAACCATGATAGAAGAATTCAAACCCACAAGCCACTCACAGCATCCAAAGCCAGCAACCCAGATTAGCAAAAGGAAAGGAAAAAAAAAAAAAGAGTGCAAACGAGTTGTTATGCAGGATCCATTATTAGCATCTCCTAATGATGAATATTAGCAAGCAAGCACCAATCATGAAAAGATAGACATGATTGATAAGAAAACCCAACCATCGCAAACGTGGACCTAAACAAATAATATAGTCATCACTTGTTAAATCTCTGGAGGCTTGGCCACTTGGTAGCTTCCATCATCGCCAGGCTTCTATCCACTCTATCCTTGAATCTATCCTGCTCAAAGCGCTAATTGCTCCAGTCTTCTCAACAGGACCTAATACCTGAACCGCCGGTTCCCGCACATATATATTTCTATTAAAGCTTTTAATATTGGATTTACTGGTTTGGCCAAGTCCGAATTTCCCTTTGCTTACTCGAGCTCTGGCCTTAAGACCATCAAAATTATCAGCTTTGGTTTCGCAACTTCGAGTTCCTTCTCCTACTGCGTCGTCATTCTTGTCAGAGCTGACAGAAACTTCGTTTGCTCGTGGAGTGAATTCAATGCAAATCTGGGGACTCTGGTGTCCATTATCATCGGGAGGCTCTGTATACGAAGTTGGAGCTGACTCTAGTATTGAATCCTCTCTTTCTCGCAGCATCCTCGCGATAAGTGTTTTAAGGAAGTTCATTACTTGGACTGCATACATTAATGCAGTCAAAGGATCTGCCATCTGCAATGATTTTGAATATTTAAAAGGTAATTGCAGACTTTATCTACATGAAGAGAGCTTTTACATGGCTAGAGTTTAGAAGATCTGTATTATCAATAGAGAAAAAATGAAAAACAATAACAACAACTAACAAATGGCATTCTGGCCAAAAGAAAACTAAAAAAGGGAACAGCTATGGCAATCTGTTTAAACCGTTTTTTCAGGAGCATTTCAAATGTACTTCTTCTGCCAAAAACTTGACATTTGCTTGTTTAGAAGGCTTTTAACATGAAATAACATTAGCATGATATATCCATAAGAAAATAAGGGCTCAATGTGGTTCATCTTCCTAGATAAGAGTCTGAAATATCATCAGGTGTTTTATTCAAACCTAACCTGAGTCATATTTGGAGCAAAAACCATGGCAATATTGCGTGCATTCATTTTGTTTAGATGTTCCATCTGGGCAACATCGCACATCAGGTTAATTGCCCAGTCTAATAGAGCAGCTTCTGTTGGTGGTAGAAGCCTCACAAGCTCAGCACAATCTTCTTCAGTCTTGCACTGCATCACTTGCCCAGGCAACAGAGAATCCAGAACACCTCGTTGGAGTTCTCTAAACCATGCCTAAGAAATTTTTTACAAAAATGAATTAATACTCAACAATTTTCATCTTGAAAGGGAAGGAGAGCAAAAATCTGATAGGGAGATCCAGTCATAAGAGGAAGCAATGATACTTTAGTTCATATTAGAAGTGTCATCCTGCTTCCTCCAAGAAGAGGACCTCCACAAGTTGATAGAACACAGGCTCGAATAGAACACACACATGGTATTTAATTAACAAAAGATTATACTTTTCGCTACAAATAATGTCAGGGTCATGTTGTATGAGAGATATATGTCACTCTCCAGCAGCCATGAATCAGTGACACCAGGGCTTTAAGTTTCTCTATGTGCACATGCCACACTGTGTTCCAGAACTTATGATTAGCATGATTAGATTCCATAAAAAACATGCGAAAAGCGGCTGGTCCAGCCAGTAGAGTCATCGAACAATCCTTCAACAAGATATTACTCCTTAAAGATTTAACTGCAATACAACGTTGATTTTGACAGTTTGCTAACTTAATTGCAGATGCTGCCCATAACATCAGGGTTCATGCTGTTACTTATATAGGTGTTGGAATTCCAAAATAAGCTACACATCCTTTCAGCCTCTCTGTTAATAACTCGTGCCTTCTATAGTGGACCTCAAAGGTGTGCATTACAGCATGGCTTAGCAGTGTCGTAGCCTCAAAGAGAATGTTAACTAACATACAGTCGACTGGAGACCTAAATACAGATGATTTACCAAGCTTAACATAGTACCTTGATTAATCCAGCCAAGCAATGCACATCAATACCTTCTGGTATAATTCCTCTGTTTAAATGATCCCTCAAATACTCTTCTTGACTATTTTCTGCATTAATTCTAAATATCCCTTCTGCCTGCATGAATAAATAAAGAAGTCAAACAACTCTGGAACAGAAGTCCACTTAATTGGTTTTGTTGCTAGAAGAGCATCGTGCTTCTCCAAAGCCAAAGTAATGAGCAATCATGAAAAAGCCTCTATTTCATATTCCTTACATCTTTTCCAAAGTCAACCAAGAATCGAAATAATGACATACCTGTAATCCACCTTGTGCATACAAGCGTCGTTGCATAAGCAAGAGTATGGTGGGAACGCTGTTACCTCTGGAGTCATATGATAGCTGCATGGACTCCGTCGAGACTCCAAAAACATGTGTACTGCATAGGCAAGGTTTAAACACCAAAATCAACATAAAGGTAGTGGTACAGCAAATAAGATACATTGCGAACTTCTTAAAAAATACGACCAAAAAGGTGCCAGCCAATGATATCGAGTTATTACTGTAAGCTAAAAGGAGAAGAGATTCAATTTGTTGTGCCATAGGAACAGTTTGACTAGCATTGCATTTCTTGCGAATAGAGACATGATGCCGCTTTTTGTCATGCGATTGGCCACACGCTACTCAACTACTGGGATTCGGATGTTTCTGACTAACTGAAATATTGTGCGATTTAAATAAATACGTAGCAAGCTAATCTCAGGAATGAAACATTACAAGAACACTGAAATTTCTTTCATTTGCACAGATTCTCCACCTCGGAGCTTCATTTGACCCAACACTCGGATGACTCGACACTTCACTGCAAGATCACAATTCACGACCCATATAATTCCATTTCAGTCACCTGACATTCGGACCCAAACCAGTATAAGATCCTACAAAACCTCATTCTCATCTATAGGACTAGCATAAGAAATCACAAAATCCAAGCCCCAAAATCTCTGAACCCTGAAACATTACCCCAAACACAAGCCGAACCCAACATCTCAAATTTAAGGCAGTCAAGGTTGCAAAAAACGGCAATGTACCTTGCACTGGGGGCCCTCCTGGGCACTTCAGGCTCAAACTCCACGGGCAAGCCCAAGAACCCATCGAACCTGTCGAACGTAACGTGCGCGACGTGGCGCACGTTGGTGGGCCAACCAATCTCCATGCCGCAGAGCTCGCCCCCGTCGCTCTTGCAAGCAACCCAAGACTTCCTAAAAACCGCCACCAACAGTGCCAACACAGAGCCGCTGCTGCGCCTCTCCGTCCTCTCTCTCGATCTCTACCGACGGCCCCTCTTCCTCCTCACCATTCCCAGGCATTGCACGGGACGAGGGAGCTGAAGGGTCGGTGCTTGCAGACGAAGCGAGGTGGTGGTGGAGGACCTCCGACATGGCTGGCAACGAAAAGGGTCTCTCTCCTTTTCGGGGAATCACGAAATGGGCACCATGAAAAGAACAAGCGAGAGCGCGGAGCGCGACTTTCACGTGTTTTCAGAGTAACGAGACGAGCGGCAAGACTGTGTCTTGGGTAAGAATGGTGCGACCTTTACGTTGAGTTGGGTTGAAGTAAAGGTCGGAAGACGGACCTGAAAATCATCACGAACCCAAATTCTTCTGGGGTGTTTTTGCCTTTTGTTGCGTGTTTTTGAGTAAAGCTTGAGTTTTTTTTTGGGTTAACCTCACGAAAAATTTCAAATTTATACTTTTGTGATTACCAAAAACTCAAAATTTGATATATTCTTGATAATGTTACCCTCTGCTAGTTTTTGTTAAATTTTATTATCAAATTTCTGAATTAAATGACACGTGACAGTATACCAGTTTGAGATTTTACCTTTCGTTTGTCACGTGTATATCAGTTTGTGATTTTTGGTAATATCAATCTAATTTAATGGAGAATAAATTTATCATAAATGTATCAATTTAGAATTTTTCGTAATATCAACTCGGATTTTTTTGGGCTAAAAAAGCTTTGGTTTGGCTTTTGAGATATGAGGAAGGAAAGTAGGAGAGAGAGAGAGGGGTTTTGGTAGGAAAATTGATGTTGTTGGGGAAACCTTCGGTTAAGAAATGTTGCAGCTTTTTGTCGGATTAATATAATAAATTAATGTAGGATTTGTTTGGTAGGAAATTTAAATGATAACATAAAGTGGACATACACAGTTTTGGTAGGTGTGAAGAAAAACAGAATATCTCGGCAAAAAAAAGGAAGAAAGATAGAATATGTACCGATAATTTTACATTAGCGATCTCATGTAGGCTCCGTTTTATTTCGCGAAAAATGAATGATTTAGAATATATTTTCCTAAAAAGATTTCTTATAACGCTTACAAAAATGCACGAACGAAAAATATCTTTATCGTTTACGAAAATATTTGAACATAATTATTATGAGTAATGAAAATATATTTTATTAACTAATTATTTTAAGTAATATAAATTATCATTTTTAGAAATTTTTTTTTCAAATTATTTATTTTTTGTGAAGCAAACAAAGCGTTAGATGAAAGGATTATAGCCACCTACTCTTTTCAATTAGTATCGTATAAAGTTGCTTACGTGAACTTTTTTTTTTGGCACCACCTACGTATGTTATAACTACTTGATATTTCTAATAATCCTCGAGAGCATTTGCTAATTGCTGTCAAAATAAAAGGTTCAGGCAGTAAAAATTGAAATATTCGCTCGGCTTTTTTTCAGAAATAAATCATTGTTTTTAGGAAATTATTCTGAAATAATATGCTTTCCAATTCATGTAAAGATTGATTTGATTATGACTAGATAGATTGACACATGGACCAAAAAGAAGAGATTCAAATGATTTCTGTGCGGGTGAAAGTTTAACAGGTATCGCCGGTTCCCCTTTTTAAGCTCTGTTCATTTTGCGAAAATCATTTTTTGGATTTTCCGGTGTTCGGAGGCGAAAAATAAATTAACCCCGGAAAACATTTTCTCTCGATGAGTGAAAAACATGAAGAAAAGTAAGGAAAATGTTTTCCTCTTTCGAAAAGCGAAAAACATTTTCCGCTGGCCTCCTTCTTTCCCCGGTAGCCGTTGGAGCTACCGCCGCAGCAAGCTACCGGTCGCTCGCCGTCGGTCGCCGAACACTGGAAAATATTTTTCGAAACTTTTTTAGATTTCAGCTGAACACAGCAAATTTATGCCATTTTCCAGGAAAATGACTTTTCGAAAAATATTTTTTTAAAATATCACATTTTTCTGCCAAAATGAACAGAGCCTTAGAATCCATTAGTTCTTTGAGAAAATTTGTTATTAATATACTAGAAACAATTGTGATTAACAAAAACAATATTACAAAATGTGGTTAAGTGGGCTCCCTTGTGGATGAGTTCGTACATCATCAATCTATAGAAGATGGTTCCGTACCCTTTTCTTTTGGACAGAGAAGTACAATACCTTAAAAAGTAAAAAACTTGAGCCCCTTCTCAATACATTGAATTGGATTGCATTCGAATAAAAAGCTTAATCCATTGAATCATGAACTAATTGGTTACGAACATGAAGTGAACTTGAGTTTGTTTGGACCAAATGGTGCGAGATTTTGCCTTGTTTTACTCTTCATTTAAATGGTTTTCATTCCAATATCGAGGTGCTTGATAATACAAAAAATGTCTAACCGCAAAAAAAACACTAAAATTCGGAGTATTTTTTTTTTCGACTTAAAAAAAAGTCGGAGTACAAGAAGAAAAACTTCAAACACATAGTTTCGAATGTCAAAAGGATTAATTTCGCTAATCAAACGTTGACCAACTGCTTGATCCTAAGCAATTGCTGTTGCACTAATTTAAGATATGAGTTAATACCACGAAAAATCTCAAACTGGTATATCTATAATAATTTTACCCCGAACTAATTTTTTTATCACAAAAAATCTCAAATTGGTACACCTGTGATAAATTTAATCCGAACTATTTTTTTTACCATAAAAAACCTCACACTGGTACACCTGTGATAATTTTACCTCGAACTAATTTTTTTACCACCAAAAACCCCAAACTAGTATACATGTAACAATTTTACTCCAAACTAATTTAAAAACCCAAAACTGGTACATTTGTAACAAATTTACCCTCCATTAGTGTCCGTTAAATTGGATTAATATCACGAAAAATCACAAATTGGTAAACTTGTGATAAATACATGGATAGAACCCTGAACGAGTACACCCGTCAACTACCACGTGTTATCAAACTTAGTAATTTAATAGAAAAATTTAACGAAAACTAATAGAGCATAAATTTATTACAAGTATACTAGTTTGAGATTTTTGGTGGTTAAAAAATTAGTTCAGGGTAAAATTATCACAGGTATACCAGTGTGGGATTTTTTGCGATAAAAAAAATAGTTCAAGGTAAAATTATCCCAAGAATACCAGTTCGAGATTTTTTAGGTCAAAAAAATAATTTAAAATAAATTTATCATAACTGTATCAATTTAGAATTTCTCGTCGAAATAGAAGAGCATGAGCAAGTCAATTGCGCAGCAACAGTCATTACCCTTAACCATGATAATGACGTATTGGGATAAGATGCATCTGGGAAATGTGACGTCATCGTCCACGACGGGAACACAAGATTGGAAGCCATGGATGACTCCATGCACGTCGGAGCTGGTCTCGACGGGCACAGCATTGACATCCTTCTTCGTCTTGTTGTTGACGATGGTACTCATCATCTCACTGTCTCTCTTTGTCTCTCTCTCTTCATGTCCGCCATGGCCAAACACCAACCATCTCAGCTGACCTCACTATAAAACGGACCAGAGCGCGAATGATTCGGCATCCGCAAACGCACAATCTCCCCCATCTTTTCGTGTAGTCCCTTCGGCTGCAAGTTTTTCCTTTCTCTGCCTCGAGGAGGAAGAAGATGGCGACGCGAGCGGGTGCTGCTCTGGGGCTGGCCCTGATCGGCCTCGAGCTGGCGAGCCTGAGCGGGTTGTGCCATGGCAGCGCGCTTCAGGTCGGGTTCTACAACAGCAAATGCGGGATCTCGGACGTCGAGGGCATCGTGGCAGGCATGTGGCAGCCCAGTTCACGAAGGATCCCACCATCACCCTGGCTCTCCTCCGTGTCACATCCCGAAACCTACCAGGATAGAGGATGACACGGCAGTCTTTTCACCCAAAAGACGCAGCCTCAAATCACCCAAAAGTCCTCACGACATCGCTCTCGCTCTATCAGCTACTAACCAAGGAACCTGAAAAAATTGGGGAAAAAAAAGGATGAGCAATCATATATAGCTCAGTAAATAGTGCATATCTCTTCTAAGCAGATCGAGTAACTACTATACATGAATACATAAAGCCATACCAGAATTTAAGGAGTCAAACTTAAGATATAAAATACGTATCGAGTCACATAAGAGTTATTTCATTTCAACAAGTTTTATACAATTCACAAATACTTATTTAAATTATCATAAACATCAATGGTTAAGTCCATTGATTAGTCTCTATTAAAAATCACGTCAATAGTCCATTCCATTGATTAATCTCGAATCACACATCAATGGTCTGTTCCATTTATAAATCTCATATCACATCACATGTCGATGGTCCATTCCATCGATCAATCTATTGCTCAATATCTAATCATGATCACGACACAAAACCTTATGACAAGACTACCAAGATTCCCCCTTGGCAAGGTCTCTACCTACAAAGCCGGTGGCTCGCCCAGAAGGATATCCTAAACCGGTATGCATAACCCCAAACCCCTCAATGGGTTCATAGCGATATTGAGCATAAAACACATATCCTCCAATATCACGAATCAAATCCACAATCAATATCACTAATTAATTTCACAAAACAAAACACATAATCTTTCTCAACTTCGTTTGTCAAATCAAACGAATTTTACAAGACATTTCTCACATCATTTTAAAATTTTTCATAAATCGATATGTGTAACCTTTAACAAAAAAAATTTTTTCATAAAGAATTTCCTCAATTCATTTCACGATAATTGATATATAAGTCATTTCTAGAAATGCTTTACCAAACCATTTTCAAATAATCAACAGGGTAGTAAATGCCCGATCCGAGTTTTTATGCAATAACAATGCTATTTAACTCATAACATATCTAATTCATTTCGCTTTCGAAATATGAGTTTACAAACTCAAAGAAAAGACAGCACCACTCATCTGGAATCCCCAAAAATCAAACAACGACGCTCACTCGAACCGACGATCTCGTGACCTTATCAATTAAACGAGAATAGACGTCAAAACTAAGTAAAATACTATGATAACTACGAAACGGCTAAATGACATTTAAACGCTAACAAAACAACTCAAAGACGCCCACAAATCGCTTGTTCAAAGCGATTATCCAAACCGTCCGCAACACGGAGTTTGAGCGCGAAACTTGATCGCAAAATAAATTCCTCCATAGAATCCCGTTTCAAGCGAGCTTATAGTCAATAGAAAACTCATTCAGAGCACTACAAGAATCCCAACTTGGCTGTCCTAAAATTGAGCCGAAAATCGACGAAAATCGGCCTAAAAGCCGTTGGTAGCGCACTGTTAACCTTGCACGGCCAACTTCAAAAATTCATATTGGGCAAACCGTAAGTCCAAATCAAGATCTGTAAAATCCCACGACTCCACGACACTCTAAACTACCAATTATATATATATATATATATATATGCAGCTCAACAATTCAAAAATCAGATTATATGATTTTAATTTCACCCAATTCTGAAATTTGAGTCATATCTCGAAAAATATTCCGATTGAATGAACGGGAGGCTTAAATGCTTACCAGGCGTTAAAATACGAAATTGATCCGAGTTGGCAAGGCTCCGGTGACGTGAGCCATTGCTCTTTCTTATTCTTTCTTTTCTTGCCCTTTCTCTCTTTTTCTTTCTTCTCTTCTCTTCCCTGCTCTGCGCAAGCTCTCGGTTAAAAAACGAAGAGCCGAGCGCTACTGTAGCCGCTTTTTGACTTTTTGACTTTTTTTTTCTTTTAACCCAAATATTACCCTCCGTATACAGTTTCACGATTGCTTCGTCACTGTAAGCTATTAACCTAAGATACTAACCTAAATAACTTCATATTAAGCTACTTAAATGTTTAATTTGGTTCCCACGTACGTGCTTTAAAACTAGTTTATTGACCAATAATGAAATTATTTAGATTAATGGGATTGTGTGATATGGGCTCGTTTTGTACGTGGAAATATTTCGATAACTAAATAGACATCATTGTAGTTTACTTTGATATGACGGAAATTAGGGATGCAATGCCTCCATTCTTCTAGATGGAACATCGAACAAGAAGACCGTGCCGCCAAATTTGAGCGTCAGGGGCTACGATATCATTGACGCCTCGAAAGCCGCTGTGGACGCCATATGCCCTGGGGTTGTTTCCCGCGTCGATATCATTGTCATGGCCATGAGAGATGTTGTGTCCCTTGTAACTAAATCATACTTTCTGTATACGCCATACTTATGCACACATTAGCTTAGTAAATTGGGATATGTGCACTAGAAATCCTAAAACTTATCATCAAAGTGCAATTGAATTCTAAAACTTGCAAAACGTGCAATCGAGTCCTAAAATTTGTCAACTTGATTCAATTGAGTCTTAAAGTTAACACTGTCAATTTTTCTAACGGAAAATGCTGATGTGGCATATTTAAATCAATTTCTCTCTCCGACATGGCATTTATTATTATTTTTTCATTCAAATATCATTTAAATTAAATAAAAAAACTAAAAAAAGCTAAATTTTTATTTAAAAAATAACAAAGAAAAAAAGAAAGAAAGAGGAGGCCTGGCCGGTAGTGCACTGCCGTTGCTGTTGCTGCCCATTGCCGGAGTGGCTGGCGAAGGTTGTCAACCTTGGGTGAGGGCGGCCAGTGCTCGCCGGCCCTAGGTGAGGCCCTCGCCGGCGGGCTACTCTCGCTAGGCCTAAGTGAGGCTCGCCTAGATCTGGGCGAATCCGGCCATCGCTCGGGCCGATGAGGCCTAGCTAGCTTCTCTAGCCCTCACCTGGGGCCGGCGAGGCCTCGCCTAGGGCCTGGCGAGCCTCGCCAGGCCCTGGTGGGGGAGGGCGGCACCTAGACCGGGGCAAGCCTCGCGGTCCCCAGGCGAGGGCCGTCATCTATCTCAACCAGAATCCTCTGAGCTCGTCGATTGTTGACAACTCCTCCTACAAGCAGATACTTGCCCACAGAGGGATACTGCAGATCGATCAGGAGATCACGCTGGATGAGCAGACCAAGGGCATCGTGGGGACGATCGTCGGCAGGCCCGACTTCTCGGCTACGTTTGGCCAAGCCATGGTGAAGTTGGGCAGGCTCCAGAATGGCTCTCCGGGGGAGATAAGGCAATCCTGCAGAGCCATCAACAAGGCTCGTCAGCTACCTACTACCAAAGATAAGCAGTGGCCCGGGCAGACGCGGGGCAGCGGCGACCCGAAGGCCCTTTCAATTCATGGAAGAGGATCTTCGCACCGAGTTCAAGGACTTGCTATGTGGTCTTGCTATCTTTTTCTCTGATTACGTTTGATTTTATGCTCTGTCGGCTTTTGTGTTTCTCGTATTTCATTGGAGATTTTTATGGCATGTGGGATCGGCTGATAAAATTCAACATCAAATTTCATATGGGTCCCAAAACCGTTGCATAAAACCTTTTTGAATACCGATCTTTGACGGTAAAAGTTACAAGTCTGAACTTTTTTTTTTCCTAAGAACGTCCCTCGATACAAAATGCTCCATGTTAGTTCTGTTGAAGGCTGTCCTCTTACAAGCAATCTTGGCGAGTATTTAGGAGTGCTTATGCTCCATGAATGAGTTACCCATGGAACTTACTGACCCACTATTGATAAAGTGCGTAGTAAATTACGTGGATGGAAGGCTGAAAATTTGTCTCTTGCGGGGAGAATAACTTTGATTGAATATGTTGCTATGACCATGCCTTTATATGTGATGCAATCGGCAAAGTTGCATGCTATAACTTGTGAAGCAGTTGAGCGTGATTGTCGAAATTTTGTTTCGGATGATGTTCATGACAAAAAGAAAATTCAGCTATTGGGATGGGAAAAGCTTTGTAAAGTGAAGAATTATGGAGGATTAGGGCTTCGCAGCTTACGTAGGAGTAATAAAGCATTTCCTACGAAACTTGTTTGGTCATTAGTTTCGAAACCAAAGGTCTTGTGGGTGACTTTTATTAGAGGCAAATATCACTACTTTGCAAATCTCCTTGACTATATTTCAACTTGTCCCACCCATTCTTTATTTTGAAAAGCTCTTAAGTGAAGTATGGGGTGACGTAGTGGAGAGTACGAGATGGGTAGTGATTAATGGGATAATAGTTAAATTTTGGACCGATAATTAGGTTGGTGGAATCAATCCCCTTGCCCATTGGATTTTGTCATCTGCTCCTAATTAGGATCTCGACTGCATTGTTTGTGATTTTGTTTGTCATAATCAATGGAACCTCGCTAGTGGGTTTCTCTATTGAGGAAGCTTATGAATTAATCTACCCGGAACAATATTTGCGCACAAATAAACTCTGGAGCTTTGTATGGAAATTGGATGGACCGCAAAGGATCATAAGTTTCCTGCGGATGATTTCACATGAGTATATACTTACAAATCACGAAAGGTTTCATCGTAAAATCACGACGGATCCCTGTTACGCTTTTTGTCCACTATTATTTGAGACCACCTTATATGTACTCCATGATTGTAAGTATGCAAAAGCTATTTAGCTGAAGATTTTGCCTATAGGTTTAAGGGGTCATTTCTTTACTCTTGATTTGCATAAGTGGTTGTTAGCAAATCTGTATGCTGCAACAGTCCTTGTAAAAGAATATGACTGGCCACTCGTATTTGATGTAACTTGTTGGCATTTGTGAAATTGGAGGAATAAAAGATTACTCTAGACAAACTTTTCCTTTTCAAGTACACCAGTGAATCTATTCTTTGGATATGCCGACGATATTTAGTCTGCTCGATAGTAGAAAAAGAATTGTCTGCCAAAAGGGAGAAAAGAGATAAATTTGTGGATTGGACCCCCCATTCCGGTTCGGTCAAACTCAATTCCGGCAACCCGAATCCACTTCCAGTAAGTGCACTTTTTTGTGATGACTCGGGCAATTGGCTTGCTAGATTCGCGCAAACAGTGAAAGCGTATTCTTCGGTCAAAGAAAAATTGTAAGGCATTTTATTGGGCCTCAAATTGGCAATTTCTTTGGGTATTACCAAACTTATTATGAAGTTAGACTCGCAAGCAGCCATTTTTCTGCTTCAGAAATCAACTTAATCGCTTCAGTTTGGTGACACATTCATTTCTCAAATTGGAAGTATGCTCAAGTAATTTCAATAGGTCAAAATTCTCCGTAATTTTAGGGAGGAAAATGCACGTGCAGATTGGCTAGCAAATTAGGTTATTTAATCCAACGGTAAAAGAAAACTGATCTTTTATCCACTCAACGAGAAAATATTTATTGATTGGCGTATATTCTTTTACTCATATCCCACTAATATATTGACACTTGTCCACCGACCATGTCAATAATTGAGGTGGAATTTAAATAACAAATCAAGAAATCTTTCATCTTCACCTCTCAGCACTCTCTCTTCCTCCTTTTTTCATCCACAGCCATCGTGGAGTTGTCGGCACTGTGATTAGTCCAACCACCGCTGCGTCCAAGCCGAGCATGGCCGACTTCCTTTGTTTTCTCTATCTCGCTGTTCTCCAGATCTCAAGATCTGGCCGTCCATGGTCGAAATTGTTAGCGCCACGTGTCGCTCGTCCATGGCTGCGTTCAAGCTTCGACCATCTTCCCTGACAAATGTTCCTCTGATTTTGCTTTTGGTATTTGAGCTCGCAATCGGTGGCTGTCGGGATCTCGAGCTCGCTGTCAAGGCTCCCGGCCATGGACAAGCTGCGGTCGCCAAATCTATGGACGAGTCGCTTTGCATGCCATAGACGAGCCAGGCTTGCGGCCATGGACGAGACCAAATTTGAAAGCACAACTCCAATCCATATCTGGACGAGCAACTATCGAGAGCCGTCTAGTGGATGGACAAACTCCCATCACACTTGTTGTAGTGCTATTGTAATCAAGGACGAGCGATTTCAGATTCCGTATAGGTTCTTAGGCCTCGTTTGGTTCAGCATTCCCAATGTTCATTTGGGTTCTAAAGTCCCTTGGCCAAATGCAAATGATGTTTGACAATTTTTTTACTCATTTTGAGGAAATGCAATTGCATTTGGAATGCTCCTTAAGGGACCTTTGGCTAATGCTCCACCAGAGGTGCTTTGGGAAGTTGCATTTTCGGAATGCAACTTGCACTATTCATCGACACTGTTCATCTTCCCTAAATCGAGGTCCTGCGACCGCCACCTGAGGGCTAGCCTGACTCCGGCGACCACCGCCTGGGGGTCACGCAACCCCCAGCCGGTGGTGGCCAGCGACCAGATTTGGCTGTCGGCGGTTGGCCAGCGACCAGATCTGGCCGGCGGTGGTGGCCGGCGGTGTAGCTCCACCGAAGCTTTTTTTTTAAAAAAAAAAAATAGCAAAAGTCCTTTAGCCCAAATTGATTTTAAAAGACGCTTACCGAACACTACTTGCATTTCGGAAAACCCTTTTAACCAAAAGGTATTTGCATTCTCCCAAATGCATTCCCCAAAGTCAAACCAAATGGCCCCTAGAACCTATCCATCGGAACATGTTCATCATTTTTTGGAAACCTGAAACCTACCCTGCAACTCAAAGGTTCCAAGGTCAGTACTAGGATCTACTCAGGTTCCATCTATATTATTAATTGAACGATATAATGAATCATCACATTTAATGACTATCACTTATTGTTACAATACACTAACCGTAATTTATATTTAGACACACGAAAAATATGAAATAGTAACAAAGTAAAAACCTCAATTATAAAATGGAAATTCAAACTAGCAGTTCTAGATTATACAATCATCATTGAACGCCACGGAATACCGCAGGATCACGTTGAAGCCTACTCTGCATACCTTGAAACCTGGAATCGGACAGCTTTCAACATTTCAATTCTCCGCTTCTAGGTTCTATCCCGAAATCATCCCCACCTCTAGTTGCAGTTGGTGGATGGACGAACAAAGGTTGCGGCCATGGACCACGAGTGACGACGGAGATGTAGCTTGAGCCGACCACAAGCGACTCCAAACGGGGTAGAGATGGCAGTCGGTGGTGGAAGAAGAGAAAAATCAAATTTTGCATTTTCTCGTTGCGCATCAGCAGTCACATGTCGATCCGTTATTAGACACGAGTGAAAAAAAAAATTGCGCGCCACGCGAGATGCTAACGTGGCGATATCAAATCGGTCAATATTTTCTCGTCTGGTCAACTTTACTCGTCTTATCAAGGGCAACGTGCATTTTCCGCTTCGAAAGCAGCACCGATCCTGACCCTCCATTGCCGATGCCCCGCCGTCATCTCTGCCGTCCATGTTCTCCTCGGCGCTTCCCGATCATTTCCATTTAAAGAAGGGAGGGGGGACGCGAAAAGGGCGGAGGAATTCCGCCGAAAATCGGATTCGGACCGGGTCGATCATGGACATCCGAGGACCGATCCGGTTCCGCAGCTCCTCCTCCTCCTCCTCCTCCTCCTCCGCGCACCACCGCTTCCTCGGCAGCTTCTCCCCCCTAAACCCTAGCCCCCCCTCCCCCAGCAACGCCGCCGCCGCCGACGACGACAACGCTGACGGCGACGGCGACCTCTGCGAGGACGACATCTTCTCCGCCGTCGACTTCTCCGTCGCCGCCGAACACCGCGGCGGCAACGGCCTCAGCGGCCAGGTTCCCGCCGCCTCGTCTCCTCGCCGCCGCGATCGCCACCTCGGCCTGTACGGGAACTCCGGCTTCGGCCCGCCGGATGGCTTCGGCATACTCGCGGCGCTCCCCGAGCGCGAGGTCCTCGGCCGCAGGGCCTCGGTCTCTCCTTCCTCGTCTCTCTCGGCGGCGGCGGCGGCGCCCGTTTCGTCCTCGCGGATGATCCCTGCGATCCCGCGCCCCCCGCAGGACAGATTTCCGCGGGCTCATTTTTCGTCGGCGGAGCAGTACCACCAATCGGCGCCGGTGAACGTGCCTGTGCTGATGGCGAGGAGGCAACGCGAGTTCGTCGAAGTCGAGGACGAGAATGGCGATGGCGATGACGAGAAGGATTTCGACGGGGAGGAGATGTTGCCGCCGCACGAGATAGTGGCGAGGCGATTGTCCCGTTCGCAGAGCGTCGCTTGCTCGGTGCTCGAAGGCGCCGGGCGGACGCTGAAGGGGAGGGATCTGCACCGGGTCCGCAATACGGTGTGGCGGCAAACAGGTTTTCTAGATTGAGAACGCTTCTGTAACTGAGCTGACGGAATATTGTGATGTCTGGTATATTGGAATTTGGCATTCATAATATATGATTTTAGGTTAGTAATAGGGACGTATTCATCTATTATTATGTTGAAATCGTGCCCCGTTCTGGCTCTTTTACTTCTCTATTCCAACTGCTGTGAGAATTTGCACGGGTTAGATGATTATTATAAAGTTTTGATTCTTTGAAAACTCGAACGAGCTCTGCAGCTATGAGATTTGGATGTCTGGTTTACTTGGCATTATGGAACTGGCATGCTGGAGTATGTGTGATTCGATCTTCGATTTTATGGTCAAATAAGCCAACTTGAGGTTCTTATCAATCTGTATGATCAAGGCGGAAGTATCTGTAGCGACTACTTTGCTTCGACTAGAAATTTATGACCACTAAACTTCACTTTCATTACCAGGTAGATAATTGAGCTAATAAGCTCCTTCCTTCTGGGCCACATTTCGACATACGTCTGCGATAGGGCACACTGAATTTGTGGGTAACAGGAGTGGTATTTACGACAGGCCAAGACTTTGGTTGTGAGCGAGTTGATGGGCTTCATATTGTTGTTGACTAGTACATACATTGACCTCACAACATCTAATTCCATTCAATTTGTTCTGGTTTGTCGATGCCTTACTGCCAGTAAGTTTTGGCTCTGCATTAGAGCACTTTGGTTTTCTAGGGGCTATAACTGGGTAAATGGAATCCACTGCAGCAGAAGTTAATGTCACACAATACAGTGGATGTTTCCTTTTGTTAGTTAAAAAAAATGGATGTCGTGTGTACTGTATTTCAACCTAATCAATTGTCTTGCCGACTGTTTGTCAAGATTGATAAGTTCTTGAATATCATGGGCTGTGAGGAGCTTCATTTTGGGCCTAAATTTGAGTTTTCTTTCTGTGTTTTCTGGATTCTGATCTATTCGTTTGCGTTGAGGAAATGAGCTCAGGTGAGTTTATGCACATCAATATTTCGTGGGTTGATCCTCACAACTGTAGGCATGACAGAACAAAGGCTTGCACAGGAAGCAGAACCGGTTTTTTTTTATCTTTACATTCATTGCTATCACCCTAGTTTGCTCAAGCACGTCGCAAAATTGTGATGCTCTTAAATTGCTAAGGAAGATTTGTTGCAGTCTGTCAAGGATATTTCTTTTAGAAACACATGGGGAATTATTGTGGTATACGCTGATTTCGAGTGAGAGATCTGAGCTGGGAGAAATGGAGTGCACATGATGAGCTGTATAGTGTGTTAGGAAGTCATTACTTAGTAGAGAGGTAGAGCATCTGGCTTATGAACTGTTTTACTATATCATCTGCTGATCATTCTAGTGAACTCAACTGTGTAAACCATAGTTTTGTGATCTGAATGCATTATAGTAAAGAGAACTTTAAGTTCCCTCTTCTCAAATATTTCTTCTTCCCTCCTCTATCTTCTATTTCTCTGTTTCACTTCCCTATTGACTCTTCTTCTTGATATCTTGTGTAACTTTACACCATACAACACATATTTCCATATTCAACATGACCTGTCACTGAGAGGGATAATAGACATACATTGAGTGAGAGTGGTGCTGAGTGTCTCTGAAGTCTTATTTGCTGTGTTATCGGCCCTTTCAACCTTTGTAATAAGTCTGTCTTGATCAGAATTCGTTCATTTTATATCTTGTATAAGGTCAACTAATATCTTTAAACTTATATCATCCATTCTCGCTATCGGTCATCATGCTTCCATGCTTGACCGAATCTGGCTATCTTGTGAGGTCATACCACTGAAAGTTGACTTAAATGCCTGGGTCATCATATAGAAAATTCTGTTCCTTTGCAAAAAAAAAAAAAAAACTGTAGATATTGATGTATAAGCAAGCTCGGTTTGTTGGGAAGTTCATAGGCACAACAATCATCGGCTCTACTTAGTTTAGTCGCATAAGAAAATAAAGCTGTACATGGAAAATTTAGTTTTTAATGTATGTCTCTCTGAATGTATTAGATAATACATTGAATGATGTAGTTGGGGCAATTTTAAAGGCCTGACTAAGCTAGACGAAGGATTACTTTCAATTTTTTGTCGGGGCCTGATGCGTATCCAATTTATTGTCTCTTGTCTATGTTCGATTATATGGGCTTATAGGGTCATGCATCAAATATCTAGTTTGATGATGTCCATTCATCAATCTTGTCGCTTTTGTTTGGTGTCTTAGAGTTATTGTCCAGATTTTAGCATACTTTTTGAGAAAATCTCCCTCACTCGTTATCCTTATGGTAGGTGATGGTTTAACTCTTTGGCTGCACTGAACAAGGTATGCTGTGCTTCACCTTTCCGATCCTTTCTCGTAATCTAGCATGATGCAAATCTCTTGTGAAATGCAGGAATTTGCTTGCAGATCATGCACGGTTCTTATATATCTGACTTTAAACGTTGGGATATTCAATTTCCTTTGATCAGGTGGATAAATTCCCTGCATATTGGCATCTCACCCGTCATGCCTAAAAGTACATGGCACTTGATGGGTGTTACTTCTAGGGATGTGCTAAATAGACTGCCCAAACCTGGAATCGGACTGAACCGGCCCGGTTCCTGGGAGTGTAGGTCCGGTTCCCGGTTCCTAAAAGTGAAACTGGTGTCCAGACTGTCCAATTCCAGGTTCCAAGGGGGAACTGGACCGACTACATATACGTTTTTTTTTATTTCTTTAAAAAAAATAGTAAAATGTAAACTAAATCCTAAGTGAACTTCATTGGCATAAATTCATTGACAAAAATTAGCAAAATGTGAAATAAATCCTAAGTGAACTTTATTGACATAAATTCATTGACAAAAATTAGTAAAATGTGAACTAAATCCTAAGTGACCGGTTCCCGGTCTCTAGGACCAATGGGAACCGGTCCTCCTGGTCCGGTTCCTGGTTTCACCTTGAAATCGGACCCGACTGAGAACCGATCACCTTTAGTTACTTCACCCTGGTTGTGAAGCTGTTATAGAACTTTCAAGTTATGATGTTAATGTCTGGAGTTGCCACTCTCAGTCACAGGAAAAGTTTTGCTGGTTCCATCTGCTTTTTCAGGCAGATCTTTTTCCATATGCTTGCTCATTAATGCTGTGTCAAGATAGATTTGTTTTTTAAACGAAGTCAGGATTGGCCATAACATCACCATCAAACATGATATGTCCTACTGTCCTAGTCCTCAGTTTAAGCAAATGCTGATTAGTTCTGGAACAAACAGTTTAACGGTCTTATGTACGAGCAAATGATGTAAGAGGAACACGAGGTTGTTGGGTTTTATGAGCCGTGTGATGATGTTGCACAAACCTTCCATTTAGAGTGATTTACAGGATCCTTGATGGAGGTTTATGGACCATAAGCTACTTGGTGTTGATTGGACCGACCGAATTGAGGTGACACAATTCACTACTTGATTTCAAATATCCAGACCCGATCCTCCACTTGATCTGGACAAGAGATGATGTTTGTTCCTTGTGAAAAAATCATATTGCACGTGTGTGGGTCCTATTTCGAACTCATGGAGAGCAAGGACTGGACACAGTTGCTAAATGGCGTTTAAGCTTACACGGTGTCCTTGTTGCGATGTGTACCCTTTTGATTATCTCCTTGCAGGCCATACAATGATAAGAGTGAAGCACTTGATGCGAAAAGAGGATTTGATAACCAGCCGGGAAAGTGACTTCTTGATTTACTGAGCCATAGGAAGAAGGTGGGCATGCATTCTTCAATAAATTTCTCCTCTATTTTGGAGGCTTTAATGAATTTTTGTCACCGGTGGTCATCACCAGATCCTCTTGTCCGTCCTTTGTCTCGTCCTTTTTCACAAACTGGCAGTTAAGTGCAGCTTGAAGAATAATTCAAATAAAGAGCTTCGATATCCTTTGGTCCCAATAGTGACGGGCGAAGGCATGTGGCATTTAATACCAGCGTAAACATCGATCCTGCATGAGATATGACTACTCCGCAATTATCATCTGCTTGTTTCACCTCTGCCATTGTATTATTGAATTGATCCTGAACATATGCAAATTTTAACCGAGAATTTCCTTGCGGGGGAAAGTCCAGAAATTTGCATGTGAATCGATTAGATAATACTATAAGGTCTCGACATTACAGAGAGAAAGAGAGAAGCAGAGAAGATGAAACTCACTCGTTTTGTTCTGAAGTTTTTCATTACCTAAAGCCAAATAGATGCTAATGCAATTGATACTCGGATTGGAAAAGTTGCTTAGAGGACAAGGATTCAAGATTATGTGCAGAGGAGAGACAGAATCTGGGCACTTGTGAATGGCTGACGACAAGTAGGCCGTGCTTTCGCGACACCGTTTTTCAGGCTCATGTGCATACCCTACACACACTAGCTGAGGGAGCTGGCAATGTCATTCCTTGGAACCACTCATCTTCACCTTCTTTCTCATTCACATCGAGTATGTTAGAAGGATATCAACGGATGTGGGATTTACAAATTCGGGTCAGGTGCACGAAGATCAATTTCTCTAAGTTAATTGTGATTTCGTTAACGAGTTTTCCAGCAACAGTCAAATTTTTTATTGTGTTACGAGTAATCAATAATTTGAAAATTAAACCTTTATACGTAATAAGTGTCGTGGACTTTTGATAACGCCGCTCACTGGACCAGATTTGAACTGTTTCTTCCACAAGTATATTCGAGCTTGCATCAAGTTCCATTATTTTTCAAGTAAATGCAGAATAATGCCTTTCAAACTTGTGGGGTAACAAATGAATGTGAGCTTTTATTGTATCTTCTTAAATACCACGCAGGTCTTGAGCCCCAGCAGCAGGTCCGTCACCTACTCTGTGACTGTGTAATAAGTGCGTCTTGCTCGACTTAGCTGTATGCTTTACTATTCCCTTGTACACTGAGCAATGTACCCTCCATGTGCTCTGTCCTCGATGGGGTCATAGAAGTTTCCTCCAATCATGGAAGGGAACTGTTATTTCGGAGAATGAGAAGATCCCGGTAACATTCGTGCCATCCTAACGCAGGCAGTGACTCGAGTTACCCGGTCCTTGCAGCTATCTTCTTAGGACAATAACTAGCATACGTACGTACGTACATGATTACATACATTCATCTTATGAAGACGGGTTGAGGAGCATAGCCAGTGGACAGAGTCCCGCTATCTAGCATCAGCTGCTGACGGTCAAACGTAGTAGAGATCCTGCATGCCCAAGTTGCCCAGGACCACGGGAAGCCAGCCGTACAAGAGAGCAATTATGGTTTCTTTGTAGATATTAAGACTGCGAATGATAACCATTCTATTTCAGAAATCATGTTTTTTCTATTTTTATTTCCGGACGAGTTTCTGAGAGAAAAAAGCACATTTGATAACGACACGAAATTTCTATTCCCGGAATAAAAATTTGTTTGATAACGATACGAAATTTCTGTTCCCGAAATAAAAATTTGTTTGATGACGGCACAAAATTTCTCCCTCTCGGGTGGCCGGCGGGCGGATGGTGGCAGCAGGAGGTGGACGGTGGCGGTCGACGGCGAGGGGAGGCAGTGGCGAACGGCGATGCGGCTAGTGCGAAGGATGGCGGCCGGAGGCGGTCTGCAACGGGAGGAGGGCGGCTAGCGGTGGAAGACGGTGGCCGGTGGATGGTGGGCAACGACCGGCAATGAGAGGTGGGCGATGGCTAGAGGCGGCTAGCGGCGGGAGGAGGGCGGCCGACAGCGGGAGACGGTGGTCGGTGGATGGCAAGCAACAGCTTATGCTGGCGGCGGGAGATGGCAAATGGCAAGAGGTGTGTGATGATGGGAGGAGGGCGGCGAGAGACGGTGGCCAGTGGACAGTGGGCGGTGGCAAGAGGAGGGCAGCCGGCAAGTGGGTGGTGATGTGCAGTGGATGGGTGATCGGCTAGTAGCGAGGACGAGCAATAAGAAGAATTTTAACTTCTTATTTCTGTTTCAGAAATAGAAAAGTAGAAAATTTTAACTTCTCATTTGTGTTCCAAACCTATTTCTGAAATCAAAATTTATTTCAAAAATAAAAAAATAAAATTGTGTTATCAAATGAATTTATGTTCTAAACTTATTTCTAAAATAAAAAAATAGAAACAAAATGATTATCATTCGTAACTTAATCAGTTCTGGCTGCTATTTCATGTAAGCGAACACCAACGGCCAATGAACTGTACTTGACCCAAATAAGTTCTTAATCACATCAATGCGAAACCCCCAAAAAAAGAAAAAGAAAGAAGGGAAAATCTGTGCTGTGGATGTTCTCTGTAAGAGCCATGATGGGACAGAATATACTGCCCTCTTCACGACCCCCTTCAACAACTCTCTCGAAAGAGGGACCCTCCTCCATTACTGGCGACGGAGTTCTCCTCTTCGTTTATATATAAGCCTGCTCTCACGCCATGCCAACTTGCTTCAGCTCACCTCTCGTCTTGTTAGCCGTGTGCAGAACCAGGGAGAGGGGGTCGATACATCATCCGTCCATGGCTCTCCCGCGTCGGCTGGCGACAGCAGCCTTCTTCGTCGCGTTTGCTCTGGCAAGCCTCGACGTCTCGGTCGGCCTTGCTGTGAAGGGAAAAGTGACCTGCCTTGACTGCGAGCAAGGCCATGACCTATCAGGTCCTTCACTCAATTTCTCCATATTTCTTTCATGCTGCTGTCGATTTCTTTGCTCCCCTTGCAGCGGTGGTTCACCACTTGTTAAAGGAACTTGATGCCGACATTGAGTTTGCGTTGTCGGGAGGCTTTTGCCTTTCACTGGAGAGGGTTAATCCACATTTTCTCCTGAGGTGCATGAGTCTATTGGTGGCAAAGCAGAAGCTCTTGAGAACCAGAATAGAGAGCATTTGGCTTAAAACCCATTTACACACCCAACCGGATTAGGCCGTATCCTCTTAAAAACCGGTCATGATGTCTCTTAACGTAATTATTCTTCGCCGCGTCTTACTTATAGCGTAACGATATAGACGATAGATTCTTTAATGAGAAATGTCTGCATATACGGTACGGCATGACGTTCATGCCGTTCAACATATCATTCCGAGTGAGTTGCGGTGTTTCGTTGAGCTAGCGAGGCACCAGGACTCCTATCCTTATGCAGATCCTTTTCCCCTGCCCCCACCCGACGCATAATATGAAAGATCCCACGCAGCACCAACACTCGTCAGAGGTGTTCCAACTTTCTTTCCACAAACGGAGAAAGAGCACTAACAGCAGAAAGGCCAAATTAGGAGCCAAACAAAGCCACACATAACCCTGCCTAGAAACTTCATTTTAAAAGGCGATCGCATGAAACATGCTGTACCACTTTGGTAGTGTTCTTGGCTACGACAAATAAAGGATGATTCCTTAACTTTTGCCTTTATCATAAGAAAACCTAGTTTACATGCTAATCCCATGGATCAAGTGAAGCGCAAGCCAAATATGACTAGGCGGTCCGCATGCGAAACTCTTCGCGCTTTTAATGTCGCGAGAAAACAAACTCGTGCCGTTCGTCTAATCTGTACACGCGATTTTTTTTTTTATCTGCCGTGTTTAGGGATCAAAGTCATGGTGAAGTGCGACGGAGTGAAGAAAGCGTCCGTGGCCACCACCGACGACGAGGGCTCCTTTGACAGCGGGGCGGAGGCCTCTTCCAACGGCGCCACAAACGAAAACGGCGGCTCCACCGCCGCTGCTCCGCTGAACTGCCTAGCCAAGGTTCTCGGAGGGCCCGAGCAGCTATACGCCTCGAGAGACCGCGCGGTCGCCAAGGTCGTGGCGGCGAAGGGCCGCGACGGCACCGCCTCCTGGGCCCTCTCCGCGCCGCTGGCCGTCTCCACGGCGTGCCCGCCGGGCAGGGAGTGCGGGGCCCGCGACACGGTCGGGTCGTCGCTGACCGTTGATGTCCCCCTCCCTAGAGAGTGGGGCCTCGCACCATCCAGCTACTACGTCCCCTTCTACCCCATCATTGGCATACCTTAAATCAGGGCCAATCCTACTAAATCCCCCACATAATCCATAGCAGCCCATATAAAATCTACATCTTTATATATGTGCACGTGTGTTTTGTGTATGCACAAGTGTTTGTACGACGAAAGCATCTAGACCCATGCGATGAAATTAATAGCAACTATTAAGCTTTTTGCCTTGTGCTTGATTTTGTAGAAATCGATTATAATCTCTATCTCTAATTCTCGCGTAGGCCGTGTTGTGTATATATGCTCAACGTACGTGAACCAAGCGTGTGGAGACTCCCCCGTAACGTGCCTACGTATATCTTATCCCGAGTCCCGACGCAGCACGATGCGCTTGAGAACATATCCGTTTCTCGAGCCGAAAAAAACCAAAGATATGCTCCCGTATAATCTCAGCCGTCAATCACGCGAGTCCCGCGCGTGGGACCCGATCAACGGTTTACGACGGACCGGGCTGAAATCCGAGTCAGTGTCGCTGACGCAGCGTTCGACGAGTAATTCAAGCAAAACCTTGCTTAGAGAGAGATATCCCGAAATTCATTATTGATGATAATATTCCGTTCTTCAAAAAGAACCCCAAAACAAAGCTTATATATCTCTAAACCAAACTCTACTAGGACCATAAAGCATAAAATATCAAAATTACAAAACTGCCCTTAAAATCAAAACCCATAAAAAAATATTAAAATAATAGAAAAACCCACGTGAACGATCTCGAATCGCTAAAATCCATCGTTAGTCACGGCCTAGCGTTGAGTTGTGTTCAGACCGCCGTTTCGCTTCGAACGACCGAATTTGAGCCCGATCCGATGCCGTCGGCCGGGTCCGCCGGTTCTGGCCGCATCACCGTATCGCCTTCCCTTCGGACTCCTGCCTATCCAAACCGGTCCGGAAACGCGCGCCGCTAATAATAAATTCCGCATCGTTATCGCCCCCTCTTCTTTCCGCGAGGAGGGGCAGTGTCCATGTATAGGACCAAATCCCATCCTCGGTCTAAACGGACCGGAAAAGGGCAAGAGAGGGAGACCAGAACGAACGTTCGACGCCCCGGACAGAATCCGCTCTGGATCCAGCTGTGCAAAAAACGAGGGGACGTCCTGGGCGGTCAAAGTTGACTCGGCTCGCGTCGTGATAAAGCGAATGGAACTCGAGGCGTGCTTCAAGTTTCTCGACACGGATTGAATGGCAGGGTCGACACAGCATTAACCGCGACAAAGACCGCCAGGACCAAACGGAACCCCTTCTCCGTTTTGGAAAAGGGACCGTCGAAGTGCGCTGCTCGTTGACAAAAACGTGTGCGCCCGCCCCGCGTGCGTGTGATCCTCGAAAGAGGGGTGTGTTTTGGGGGGGCGACTTCGGAGACGGAAAAGGGAAAGGGATTCGACGGGCTTCGAATTTAAAAGACGAAACCCGGCAAAAAACGACCGGCTCGGGGGCGCGGGGTCGGAAGTGTTTCGAGTGCCCGAGTTTGATTTACGGTCGAGCGGTCCGTAATCCAGATCACGACGGAACGGCGCTTTAACGAGGAGTTCGATCGATAACCTCGACGAGTGTATTTTTTTTTTTGCCTGTTTTTTTTTTGGTTGCGGAGAGAAAGGGGGAACCTTTTTCTTTTGAATAGTGGACGAGAAGAAGCACCGGGTTCCGTCGAGAAATTCGAAAAGCTAAATACGTAGCAAAATAGATCGTATGCTCATACGATGCTATTATAAGAATCGCCCGCACTTTGCTAGGCTTTTCTATCGTAACTATACGTATCGATTAACGGGGGCGTCGGACAAGTTGGATCGTGTTATCTTTCTTGGGTTTTTGTTCCGTAAGAGAAATTGCTTTCTATACGTGTCAAAAGGTGGCTTTATATAGGAAATATCCATACAGAAATGTGGTTTTATGATTTTTATCGCGAAGAAATTGCGGGGCTTTCTCGTTTTGGGATTTATTCAGCCAAATCCTTATTAATTCTTTTCTTTACGCGCGAGTCTCTTTTCAGAATCTCACTCAATTCAAATTCAAAATAAAAAAAAGGGCATATCTAAATACGGATTCGCCGTGGATCTTGCGGTATGTAAAAAAGAGAGAAAAAAAAGCGTTCTTTTGTCGAAATAAATGTAATAAATCAGACCTTTTCTTAGGGGAGGGATAAGACGGGATATTTCGGGGGATCCAAAAAGAGAAATTGACATAAACAGTTTCCGAGCTTTGGCTCAATATTTAATATGATCCGTGAATTTTTGATTTGTTCAATATAGTCTCCGAACTTTTTAACTCGATATGCAATATGATTCCCGGACTTTTAGTGCATGTTCAATTTAGGAAAATATTCAATTTAGTTCAAGGACCACACTGGTCATGCACCAAAAGCCCAGGAATCACATTGAACAAATTAAACGAGTTCAGGGACCGCACTGAATATTAGGCTTAATGTTCGAGGATCGAATTGCACATTAATCCGAAATTCAGGGACCGTTCGTGCCATCACCCTCCTATCCGAAACAAACCCACGTACGACGACGACGTATCTCCCAACACGCCCCCGGCGACGTCTTTCTTTTCTTTAACAAAAAAAAGAAAAAGAAAAGAGAGAGAGAGAGAGAGACGAGGCAAGTCAATGAAAAACATATTAAATAAATGGAAAGGAGATTCCCTCCCTCCCGCTGTCCGAAGACGAAGTAAACGCGGACGGGAACGAGTGGAAATACCGGCGCTATTAAAATAACAACAACAATAAAATTAATAATACGAATCCCCCCCCCCCCCCCCAAATCCTCGATTTTTCCATTTAACAACCCAAAAAAAATAAGAACGCACAAAATTAAAAAAATCAAAAATCAAAAATTAGGGAAAAAAAGAAGAGATGAAGGATTCTCGACGCAACGCATGGTTCCAAGCGCTTGCGCGTCCCCTCGTACCAAGACAAAGGGCGAACAGCTGGCTTTGTCGCGTTTTTTTTCTTTTCTCTTCTTTTTGCAGTCCCTCTTTTACCCTCTTCTCTCTTATTTTATCTATTTAATTTTCTCTTTTTTTTTTCCGATTGTTCAGTTCTCCAGGACTCGGTCTCATCGACGTGGATGCGCCCTTTTTCAGCGGACGACGAAGAAGGAATCGATAAGATTTCGTTAATTTCGCGAAAAAACGGGTGATTTTAAAAAATGCATATTTTTTTTTATAAATAGATATTTAGATCATTCATAAAAATAAATAAAAAAAAGCATAAAAATGTTTTAGACATAATTATTATCGATAATGAAAATATTTCTCGTTGACTGATTATCTCGGGCGACTCAAACGGAACCCGATGATCCGGAAAAGGAGAACGGGGTTTCGTTCGTTTTCGCGGAAAATAAACGATTTGAAAACGACCGTTCGCTATCGCTCGCGAAAATAAACGGGCGAAAAATATTCTCACCGCTCGCGATAAATATTCGGGCGTAAATTATTATCCGGGATTTCACCGTTCAAGAACCGCGGGCGATCGTTTTCGAGAGAACGGGAATAGTTTTTTTAAACCATCATACTTTCCGAGAAAAACGAACGGAGGCTGAAGGATAACATACGGCGTATGTATGGGACGTGGAGCCACTTTTCGGTTGGACTCGTTCAAGAGGCAGTACCTTAGTGCCGTCTCTTGGTGAGTGAGTAGGGCGATGATTGCACGTCCTTTGGTATTGGAGAATTTGATGATTTGCTTTTGGGTCTTTTCTACCCACATTCCGTTCTCCCCTCTCATCATGATCGCAAACGCACATTTCTTCAAGATTCTCCACATTTAGCCCGATTTTCCCGAATTCGCCTCCGTAAATACCGGTACCGCGCCGCGCGAAGGCCGCGGCGTCGCTCGTACCCTTTTTTTCTCTTCTTCTTTCGGGGGGTCTTGACGAGGTCGCGACGGGCGAACCGGCGGAATTCGAAGAGGGTACGGCGAGGATCGCTGCTCCGGATCTAGAATCGAGCGGCGTCGGTGCTGCAATGGCGAGGCGACGTTTCGGTGATGCGGGAGTGAGGTCGTGGAAAAGCGGCACGGGCGAGGCTTGCTTTGAATTCATTTTTCGTTCGTTTTGCTCTGGACTTTCTTGCGGAGGATAGGCTTGGGAATTGCCGATCTACGCCCTTTTTACTTATATATATAACAAACACAAAACCAAAGATACATTATAAGTAGAGTGTCCGTAAACATGGTTTCGAACGCGTTTTTTATTGTGCAATTTTAATTTTGGCCTTCGCGCTTTCTCCATGAATAATAATTTATTTGAAAGGGACAATCCCTGAATTTTGACCTAATGTGTAATGTGGTTTATTAACTTTGAATTTATTTAATAGACCCCTTAAACTTTAACTTAATATTCAACGTAGTCCATGAACTTTTAACTTGTTTAATGTGGCCCCTCGACTTTTGGTACTTGTTTAATGTAGTCTTGAAAATGTTCAATATAATCCTTGAAGTTGAATTAATAGAATGACAATATTGAACATTTTCATAGAGTTCATGGACCAAATTGAACGCGTACTAAAAGTCCAGAGGTCATATTGAACAAATTAAAAGTTCAGGAACCACAATACACACTGGGTTAAAATTCAGTGATCATATTGAATAAATTAAAAATTTAGAGATCATAATATATACTGAGTTAAAATTCAGTGATCATATTGAATAAATTAAAAATTCAACGATCATATTATATATTAAAACAAAATTCAAAGATGGTTTGTATCACTTTCCTGTTTGAAAAATCGAGCTCCTTGCTTCGCAAACCCTACGGAAATAAGAATAAGAAAGGCAGGGGGGGGGGGAAAATTGGAATTGAGAGCACACGTGCTCTGACTTTTTGGTCGGATTGTACGGCCTCCGCGAGAAATTAAATCAATAAATTAAAATGAGTTCACCTCCGACTCCGCGTTGCTGCCTTGCCCGATCTCACTTCAGACAGCGCTTAAAAGATGCGATTTTTACCATCATTGGAGCTTAGAAATGCGATTTTTACGTTCCGTACTCTCTCTTTATTCATCGATTTAAGCTTTAGAAATCGATATTTTTTCTGAAATTGAATCGGAATGAGGTTCGGCCCCGTGTTATTTTATACGTATGACGTATTTACGGAAATTCTATTGCTCTTTTTGTACATATACACCCTTCGTTTATCGAACTTTCCTTTTTTGGGTCGGGTTCGGATCGAGTCGGGTTGGATCGACATTCCAAGCGCAATTTGTTAAAGAGGAGGAAGATGTTTTCCCTAGAAAAAACGGGCGTAGAGTAAAATGCTCGAGAGCAAGTTGCATTAATAAATTTACCATTTTCGGGGTCCTTTCCGCTTTCGGAAGAAATTCACCAAAAAAGAGAGAATGTCGTACCAAAAGAGCAGCCCTGGCTGCACGACCTTCTTCTCCCCATGAGAATTTGCCTAACTTCGAACGTCCTTTCGTTCTCACCAAAAAGCGAAGCCCGACTGACTACATATCGAGATTTGGTCTCGTTAATTTCGTCCCGGGCATGAACGCGTGCTAGAGCGCGGCACGGATTCCACGAAACCGAATTGGCCGCCGAGGTCGATCCCGGAGCGTTGTCGTCGTCGCCGGACAAATTCTCTCGGGTCGATGATAACGTCGTGTTTCGAGACCAACCCGAACCCGAACGCCGCTCGTCGAATCCGATCCGCATGACAAAAAAAGGGGATAAAGGGGGAAAAAAAAAGGGGGGGGCGTGTGCAGGAGGCAGAGCATGGGGCACAGCACGGCACGGCAGCACAGGGCAAGAATTACTCGGGAGCTGACTTGTTCAAAAGCGGGGGCAACAGTGCGACGCATACGTGACGACCTCGTGTTACTTTGCCTACGATTATAGGTGGACAAAAATGAAAACAGCAGCAAAAGCGATGCGTGCCCATTGGACGAAACGGGGGAGCTCCTTTTTTCTCCGCATAAACCGCGTGGAAGTATCGCACCAATCCCCGAACGCCTTCCGGAAATTCCTATCTACTTGCGCCACCCACGTCGCCTCTATATAAGAGTCTCCGCAGCCTGTCCCTCACTTGCCCACATGCCCTCTTCCCGCACCAACCCTTCCGAGCAGTACATACAGTATACCCCCTCCTCGTTTCATGCAGCCTCGCGGATACTAGACAAGAGCATGGGGGAGCTTCCGCTGGGCTACCGCTTCTACCCGACCGAGGAGGAGCTCGTCTCGTTCTATCTGCGCAACCAGCTGGAGGGGCAGAGGCAGGACATGCACCGCGTGGTGCCCGTCGTCGACATCTACGACATTGACCCGTGGCAGCTCCCGAGTATGCGCGATCCCCGCTTCGGTCTTTTTGATCTAATGACGCTTTCGGCGTGTGATGAAGGGAACTCGCGAGAATGGCGGGGAGGCCCCTTTTTTGTTATTGGGGGGGTGGGGTGTGCTCATTTTGGTCTTTCTGTGATGATGATTGCAGGGCTCGCGGGGCGGCTGTGCCACGGAGACACCGAGCAGTGGTTCTTCTTCGTGCCGAGGCAGGAGAGGGAAGCGCGTGGAGGGAGGCCGAACCGGACCACGGCCTCCGGGTACTGGAAGGCCACGGGGTCGCCCGGATACGTCTATTCGTCCGATAACAGGGTGATCGGGGTGAAGAAGACCATGGTGTTCTACAAGGGGAAATCGCCTACGGGGAGGAAAACAAAATGGAAGATGAACGAGTACAGGGCCATTCAAGAAGAAGCCAACCCTTCAAACGTCGCCATTCCTAAGGTCTGTAGTTCGTGCTTTTGTCCTCTCGAAGATGCCGAGTGGTCGTTCTAACAGTACGTCTGTCAGTAGTCCTGTGACAGTGTTATTGAATTACTTTTCCTCAAAACTGACTTTGAGACTGAATGCGAAAGCAATTCTCAGTTTTTTTCTTGTTGAGGCAGACGTGCTTTTGTTATTGCATCGCTTTCCTCAAACACCAGACAAAACGAAAGTGGGAACAGATTAGAGAATAGAAAACAATCTTTCAAAGACTATTTTATTGTTTTCACTTCAAAAACAGAGCAGAGTCTCTAAGAAACATCGATCTTCCTGGCAAGATCTAGCTTCAATCAACTCACCGCTTCACCGTTTCTTTCCGTCCACAGTTGCGGCACGAGTTCACCTTGTGCCGAGTGTATGTGATATCGGGAAGTTTCCGTGCATTCGATCGCCGCCCGCTCGAGGCAATGGAAAGGCCTGCAGGACCCAGCAACAGCAATTTGCCAGATGAAGCCCAGGCTCAACCGAATGATCGCACGGGACCCGAAAGCGGAACGCAACAGCCGCTGTGCGAATGGGACCAACTGAATTGGCCATGATTAAACCCGCGCAAGCAAGGCGGGGCAGGCCTAACTGCTAGAAACAAACTTGGCTAGGAGTCCCAAGGGGAGAACATGACAAACAGGCAATTCGTAGTTTAACTTAAGTAGCAAAGAATATTTTTGCTGCCTTCCTTTTCGGTGAGTGGATGACGAATAATAACGGAAGCTGAAAGGTCGAGGACGTGCTTTTGTTTTGACTTGAAAGATTGTAGAAATTGTTTATATCAGTGGTTGAATATTCAGATGTAGGGCATGCTTTTGTCTTTGACTTGAAAGTTGTAGAAATTCCATATACTAGCGATTGGATTTTCAAACCAACCCGTGTCGCGTCGAGGAGCTGAGCAGCACTTGGGACTTCATTCATTTCAACAGAGGAACCGGTCTTCTCTCTTCTCTTCCACCTGTCAGTTGATTAATTCAAGAAATTCTAACCAGTACATAGGCACAATTTGACCTGTTTGCATGCAAAAGCAAGAATGCGAAGTTTGACATGGAACTGAAACTTTTTTGATCGATAAGAAAAAATGGGGCACTTGGAGATCGAGGTTACCTTGAAGTCAACTTCTATCCGAGACACCAGTAGAATAGGTCAATTTGATGGAATCTTGACAAGAGGAGAGCAAACTCCCACGCCGTGTTTCTTGTCCTTAGCAGAAGCTGTTAGATGCTCTTGCTGCTTCCAGGATTCGAGCTGTTACAGGAAAATTCATAGTATAAAACTCAAATTGGTCAGATCTCTCACAATTTCTACATCCATGCTACCAAAAATTTGAAATCCTGCCATCCATCTGGACAGTGAACGAGGGCCAACAAGATAAATGCCATCTTTCAACTGTCATCGCGAAACCCCATCAGTTCGTTGTTAATGCGTGGAATCACTCGCTAACCAGTAACCTCAATGAAATAGTCAATGCAAGAGTCAGGGAGATATCACGAAAGACGGCAGCTAATGTCATCAGTGACAAAGCCGAGCAAGAAAGTGGTAAGGAATTTTGAGTTTATCATGCATAGTTTCTGCTTGAAGTCTGCATATATCAGGACTTTCTCGTGTAGTCCTATCTACTTTTCAAGAAACCTATAATTAGGTCAACACGAGATTTGAAATTTTTTCTTCACTTGACCTAGCATCACAATCTTCTTGCAAAAGAATTAAGCGTGTCTTTTGCGCTGGGAAGAGTAGTGTAACCTCTGCCTCGAGCTATCAAGTTTCAAAGGAGCAAAATTGTGGAATTGATTTGTATTTGCAACGAAAATTTCTAACTAGGAATCTTCCTGATAGATCATTGAATGTAGATATCTATCTATACACTACACTGGGACAAAGTGTGCGCGGAGCAGTGATCCACGGGACTTGAGAGTAATGTTTATCAGCGATACAATTCTTTTTCAGCACGTTATCTGTTTTTCTTCATCCTTATGTGTCTCGGTGTCTGCTCAAGGCAAATGTTTTGGCAACAGTGGGGTATGACATAGAAAACAAAGTGGTGATTCACAGAACGGACCGATGTACGTTCCCTTTAAATTTCGTGTCTTCCAGATCTGTATTGTGAGTCTCAGACGGAATATTCATTCTGCTATCGGAAAGTTGTGTTTCTGCTCAATGGTTTCAATGGTTAAAACGCTGAGATACTTACAAATGCGAGTATTCAAAAGATAGTCGAAGACTGATATGGCAAATGATCATTCGCAGGTCTGCTTAACGAGCGCAAAACTTCAGTGTCAGCCTAATGCCGTTCAACAATCATTAATCGGTTCAGGATTCAGACAAACGATCTAAACTTCACATCTCATGCCTAGAACATGTTTTCCCATTGGACCCAAGAATCAGAAGACAGGGAAATTCATCTTCTACCCGGTCCCCTGAGTCACTTGGATACGATCTACTCATTCGGAATTTGTAGGGTGCAGTTTTTCTTAGTTGTTCGCGTTAACATCCGTATAGTATGATCAGTCAAGAAACAGAACTTGCATGACTTCTCACACATTAGTTAGATATCCCACCAAAAAAAAATGGAAAACAAATCGCTTGCTACATCGGTATAGTGCAACGTCATAGAGAGGATCAACTCATTATTTAAAACTAGAATTCACGCCGGCAGCCAACGTAGCTCTATTCTTGTCCCGACCGTCACGACACCGACAAAGTAAAACCACGGATAAAGCCTCGACAAAACTAACGAGACCGGTATGAAAAGCCGAGTACAACTTCGGCATGGTTCAGACACCACTAATTCAATAACAGAGTTTTTTTTGCATCCCAATTTGCACCAGCCGGCTTCCTTTTCATTTGCTTCTCTCTTTGTTACAGAAAGTCAGCAAATAACCAAGGACAAGACCCTCCGAACCAGCTGCGCATGCCGGTTAAATTTAAGATCACCTTCCTAAAATCATATAAAAACGGATGACCCATCTGCCATTGCCAAGACTGCTACACTCACTCCCGCTGAAGCAGATCAAGACCTGTCTTTTAAGTTCGCACAGCAAAATTTGCACGGTCAAGGGCTAAAAGAAAGTCAAACAACGAGATTTCACGAGAAACCCATAGAGGGGCTAAAGATAAGACAGAGAGCCATGGCAGCCTAGCAGGAAACGGTCAAGAGGTTTCGCGAAAGGGACCGTCTTTGATCTTCACCGCCATTTTGAAACTTCTTGCGCTAAAGTCGTCCTTTTCGCTGACGGGTCGTCGTTGCTCCCGTGTTTGTTTTCCGGGTTTGTGCTATTCCCATTCAGGGTTTAGGTATTCCCCCTCCTTTGCCTCTGCTTGTCCCTTGCTTTTGACGGCTTTTTCGTCCACGGAGATCTTGTCAACGGGAAGATCAAGTTGCCGCCTTTTAAATGGCATAGAATCTTATCCTCTCAAATGGATGAATGAATAGAAATCTCAATCTTGTCCTTCAAGCCCGTTCGCTACAAGAAATCTCAACTTACTTTCCTAACCATGCTCGGGCAAAGTCGAGTCGAATTGAGTTTTCCCAACGTAAGTCATTTCACAATTCATAACAATCGATCCGCAAAGTTTGATTTTTCGAGTTGCTAATCATATGATTCAGTGGGTTATAGGGATAATAATCCAAAAATTCATAAACATATCAGGATTAAATTAGCACAATTGAAAGGCATATGTCCGAATTGACTGATGTACAGCATGTTTATGAATTTTTAAACAATTTTCCCATGGATTATATCTTGTAAATTGTAATTTGTTGCCTTTACGGATGCTAAAAGTCATATTTATCCGGACCAAATATTCGATATGCAAGTCATGTTACGTCCCTCAACATTTTCTATACGAATCGTTCTAATTGATTTTCTTAATAGCGACTTCACATCGTATGAAATTAATCGATATCATTTCTCGCGAGTAAGGTAAATCAATTATTTTGTATATAGTCAAATGAATTCTCCCATAAAAATCAAGACCCTATATATAAATAAAAAAAAACACAACACTTAAAATTGAATATAAGTATATCCGGAAGCAACTAAAAACTACAATGGCAAGTCCATTCAATTTCTCCGGAAATCATGGTAAGACAAGACGCACGTGCTCCTCACGTGCGCCAGGTCCCCACCACCCCCGCCCGTTCCCTCTCATAAACCACGAACAGTGGGCTCGCCGGTGACGTAACGACCCTCCCTCGTCGATCCCTTCTCTTCCGCGGTCGCCGAGCATCGCAGCCGCGACGAACGACGCCGCACCGGCCTCCCCTCGATCGCGCATGAGATTCCCCCCGGGATCCAGCGGCTGAGCGACACCGGCGATGGCGATCCTGTACGCGGTGGTCGCCCGGGGGACCGTCGTGCTGGCGGAGTTCAGCGCCGTCACCGGCAACACCGGCGCGGTGGCGCGCCGGATCCTCGAGAAGCTCCCCTCGGAGGCGGACGCCAGGCTCTGCTTCTCGCAGGACCGCTACATATTCCACATCCTGAGATCGGATGGCCTCTCCTTCCTGTGCATGGCCAACGACACCTTCGGAAGTGCGTTCCTCTGTGATCCGGTGTCTCTTTCTCCTCGTTCGATTCGCTGCTGTGGTCGTGCTCTTTCGGTCTTGGATAGTCCTGCAGGATTCTCGATTTCGCGCGCGGTGATTGGCGCGTTTCGAGGATTTGTTCGTGAATTTTGTCTTTTATTCGATTTCGAGCTCGTTGAGGGTAGCGTGGAGAGTACGATTCGGGAATTTTGACGCGTTACCGGTTGTCTGAACTGGAAATAGAGGAGGATTTTGGCTTATTGATGTTTGAGAAGCAGGAGGAGAATTAAGATGCTATGCAGCGGGTGTTCATATAAATGCGGTTTTATGATGATTTGCTGGAAAAGAGTTGAACCTCCGTGATGATCGAACTTTTCAGTCCTTATGGCTCTTGTGAAAATTGAGGCTCCGGTTATCTGTTTGTTTAATTGTTTTGCTGAAAGTGATTACCGAAATAGTCGGATTAGTCTTGCTGTTTCTCCTCATGGGGGGAAATTTAGCATGTTAAACATCTGGAGCAATGACCATTCGAGGAGACTTGAAATATGCAACGGTAGGAGATATGGCGACTAATGAATTGTAGCTTTCGTGTTACTCATGTCGGGCTGGATTAGTCCAATGTTGCTGAACAAACTCCAGAGAAAACAATCACCTCCATTTAGAGGGTACTATTGAGATATCACAGTTTTTGGATTTAGATTTTTCCATTCAATTAGACCTTTAAGAGGAGATACCTTTCTCTACTTTGTTTGTGCCTAAATATGTCCAGTGATTGAACATTCCCCTTGCAATTTCAGTCTTTTGTGTTTTACCAGATTAACCTGCTCAATAACTTGTGTCTACCAATTCCAACTGATCTCGGGAGCTCTAAGCCTCTTAACTTAAGATGATTCATCAATTATTCCGAAGTTAGTATAAGAAAAGGCTCTTCTTCCTCTTCAGCTGGTAGGATGTCGTATGAACATGGCTTTCTCAAGTTGACTGCCGCACGATATATAGTTTTGGCATTACGGGCTGCGGAACGTGTAAGGAACAATGTGTGTCTGTAATACTGTGCTTATTTTTTTACAAGTCTAGGTTGCAATGGCTTTCTTTTTTGTGGGTTAAAGAACTCGAAGGGGCTCTGTTGAAATTTTAACTGCAAAGTTGCACATAGTTAGTTAGGGTATCCGATCGCTTGTTTGTAGTTCTGACTTACATAGCCATAATCTCTTTTCCATCTTCTGAGCTGCAAACTGCAGTATTCTCCTCGTTTGCATCATGCAAGTCTGAATTTTAGATTTACTTATGGATGCGCTGTCATTTATTTTAGGTATTATCAGTTTGCATTATTCACATATGCATTCATATGCATGAATTTCTGATGCTTGCACTTGGTCTTGATTCAGGGAGGATTCCTTTTTCATACTTGGAAGATATTCACATGAGATTCATGAAAAATTATGGCAGGGTTGCACCCTATGCACCTGCTTACGCAATGAATGATGAATTTTCAAGGGTTTTGCATCAGCAAATGGAATTCTTCTCTAGTAATCCCAGTGCGGACACTCTGAATCGGGTCCGAGGTGAAGTTGGCGAGGCAAGTACCATTCATCCCCATTGACAAACTTATGATACAATTTCTACCTAAACATAATTCTTTGTAACTGTCGTCTGTATTAGAGTGGGGGGCCACTTTTCTAGCCTGTAGAATAATTTGACTGTAGAATATATAAGCTATATTCTTCATGTTCCATCAGTTGATGTTAATTGGTCAAAATATCTGTGTGCCAGCACGCGCCTGTGGTTGCGGGCTTTTTTTTTTTTTTGGGGCCCGGGGGGGGGGGGGGTTGTTTCTTTTGTGTGCTTATATGTGCCTGTACCTGTTGGGGTTAGCATATGGGTCTGTCGGTGGATTGTCTTGGGTTTTAATATATTTCTGCAATTTTGCATTCAGATTCGTACTATAATGGTGGAAAACATTGAGAAGATACTGGAAAGAGGTGACCGAATTGAGCTACTTGTTGACAAGACTGCTACAATGCAAGATGGTGCCTTTCACTTCAAGAAACAGTCCAAGCGTCTTCGTCGAGCTCTGTGGATGAAAAATGCAAAACTTTTGTAAGTAAATTGCGTTCCTGCTTATAGAGCTTTGATACTCATTTAGTGTCCTGTCACTCTGGATATGGAAATTTCTGGAAGCTGACTGGAACTTTATGGAGTACTGATCAAGATGAGAAATCAAGAAAGGATAGAAAGAAAATATAAAAGTTAAAAATCCCATATTTGGGTCAGGGGGTGGTTTACTTTCTAACAATTGGGAAATGTTTCTTGAAATAAACTGTAGTTTGTTTTGTAGTTCGCGAGATTTAGGTGTTAATAACTCGAGCATCTAGAATCACTTTCTCACAACATATCGCATGGTTTACAGGATGCATATGGCTGTAGATAATGGCCAGTATATGTCCACTATGTTGCCTAGTGGGAATATGTCTGAATTTAGTTAAAGATCGGCCGTTTTTTTGGCTTGTATTGCCCTGAGTGCAGGATGGTAGGCTGTTTGTGTCCTTGTACAGTTTGTGGTTCAACTCGGGAACTGGTTGGAATGGCCCAGTCAGTTCTGATCCAAGTCGAATTCAGGCTGAACTGGTCTGGTTCTCGGTTTCGAAATCCTAAAACTGGCCTTTATAGAATTCGGTTTGTGGTTCTTATGTCAGAACCGCGGATTCAACTTTGGAATTTGGGTCCTACCAACCAGGCTGGTTCCACAGTTGAACTTATTTAGAACTGATTTTGTGTACCTTATTAAATAAATAGTGAGGCGCAACCAAAAAGAATGAAATCGGCGACGTTGCTTTTGAAGTATGCATATAAGATTACTAAACTAACTAGACTTCACTTGTCAAGGGCTACAAAAAATAGTACTGATATCAAATGTTTGATTTTTACAAAACAAATCCTCTTCTCAAGTAGAGCCGGGAACCAGACTGAACGAATCGGTTTGGTTCCAGGCCTGTTCCAAGTATAACCGGTTCAGTTTCTGGTTCCAAGTTTTTGGAACTGGGACTTACAGGGTAGGTTCCAAGTTTCGATCTCTGAATTGACACGCTCTGAAAATGATCACCTCTACCTCTACCCTTACCTTCTACTATCTCTATCCCAACATAAGGAGTCTGTGCTGAAGTTGATGTAAGTCTGGATCGTCTCTGTAATTGTGGTCACATCAATATGAACCAAGTAAAAGAGTCCTGAAAATGCCATACTTGGCTGTGCTTCATAAGTCGAATGATAACTACTTTGTTGTGCATTTGACAATATTTTCCTCTCTGGTTGCTGTCCGAGTAGATACTCTGGGAACTTTCTTCTATATTAGATTTATGATAGGGGATGTTAGCAGAAGGAATGTCCATGTTCACTTAATGTCCTAGATTTAGACAGATGGTTATCCAACTCTGAACTGTTGAAATTTATGCATCCAGTATATTACAAAAGAAGAAAGTAATCATCTTTAAGGTTGGGAATGAAACTGCAATGGCAAGTCCAACTCAATGTATTAATTGCTGCACTGACAGTATTCTCGGGTAATAGTTATGCTGGACTGGGTTCCTGGGCTAGTTGAGATGCAGGTTGAATAGGTTCGCTTTCAAATGATATAAATGCTCTCATTCATCGGCAGTTGTACCAACATTATACTGCTTTCTCCCCCAAGTCCCGGAGGTGGGGTGTTCATCCCCACCTCCCTATTCCCAAATGGGAACGTGGGACCAGTGGTAGTGGTTATATAGCGCTTAAGGTCTATATCCTGGACTGCTTGTATCGTTATTAAATTTATGCTTCTCTTTTGGCAGGGCACTGCTAACATGCTTGATTCTGGTGCTGCTTTATGTTATTATTGCTGCTTGTTGTGGAGGCATCACTCTACCCAACTGCAGATCTTAACCTCTCTAGTTGCTGGTGTTGATCTCCGGTAAGTATATATTCCATGGGTGATATTTTGGTCATATTCGAGGTCCTATTTGTAACTTTGAGAAGCGCTCAAATGGAATTACAATGTGCCACTGTCTCTGCTAAATATCACCCTGTTGGGAGGAATTATTCTGGTTTTTGGGAAGTCTGATGGGGTTCATCGCTTCCGTTAAGTTCTTGATGAGTTTGTTGATGTGTTTTCGCGGGGCATCTTTACACTGATGTAAATAATGTACTTGTTTATAGCTGACAGTGAAGCTCTTGCCTTTGGCATTCTTATGATATGAGATGGATTGTGCAAAACAAGTTCTATCTAGAATAAATTTCCTGATATGATCTTTCATAGACTGCAATTGCCTAGTTTTTACTCTAGTCAAGCTTGTGATTGCATCGGAGGAGCTGGTCAACCTGGCTCTACTCTATCTAGCGTCTTTCTTTGGAAGTTCTTCTGGCGGGTGCACATACATGCATGGGCATTGCCTAAAAGCCTAATCATGCAACTGTCTCTGTCCGTGTTCACTTATCACCATCGATTCTCTTCCTACCGAAGACAAGCTAGATGCATAGATAAGGAATAACACGAATAAGAAAGAGGACTTGGTGGAGGCTGCGCTGGCGCTCGCTTTTACATGGATGGTGAAAATTGCAATACCTTTGGCTGCGTTTGGTCGATCGGATAAAAGCCAGAATAGGATATGTTTTATCCTATCCTGTATTTGGTGGTGATCCAGGATAGGATAAGATCGGATATAGACCGGATAAAAAAATCCGGGAGGGGTGGGATAGATCTGGATAAGATTTCTAATACCTATTTTTCCAAAAATTCTACACTGCACTCGACGTCATCTTCATCCCCACACCTTGCGTGCTTTCATCAAAAAAATTTCTCAACTTTTTTTTCTTCACTGACTCCTCCGGACTCGTAAATAGCAAAAAATAAAAATTATCTTATCCGACTTTAAATCCGTAGTCCGCCAAACAGTGGACAGGATATGAAGAAACCTTAGGATTTCTTATCCTATCCTATCCAGTCTTATTATGTTTAGAAATCCGAACGACCAAACGCAGCCTTTGTGTTTGTGTCCACTGTGAAGTTGTCGCTACTGGGTCTTCACGGGGACGTGCACGAAAAAAAAGGTGCGAGACCATCGAATTTAAATCGGGGCTCCGATCAACTAGACTTGTGGTCGCTCATATAGCTCGCCGTCGTTAAAATCGATCGAACTGAATCTTTTAGTTTGATTTTAATCAAACCAAGAATTGAAAATGTTGTGCTACTTACTAGTTTTAATTGTATTTGTCATCCTTTCCTCTTAAATGGGAGTAGATTAGATATTCATTTTGTATGAACTTACGAATTGTCATCCAGGTGGAGTTTGGTCTGTCATCCACTTTGGTTTGGTTTTGGTCTCAAATTTGTTCAAACACAATCCATTCAGATTGATTTGATCGTATGTCGAATCGAACCGAATCGATCCAAATCACACTATGTTCGCTCCTGATCGTAAATTAGAAATGACCTCTTTCAACAAGCGAACAAACAAACGACACGTTGTATGAATAGTCGATTTAAGCAGTTCAAATCCGACCGGTGCCTGTTAACTCTGATGGACTGTCCATTTAAATTGGTTCAATTTGGTCAATTCCCACTAAAGTCTGGTGAGACTCACCAAAGTCTCAAAATCATCGTAGCTGGTCCATCCCAATAAACCCACGAGACACGGGAATGCGTTTGGACAGGAGTTCCAGTTTGGTGTTGCGGCCCGAAGTGGGTCCCGGCAGGCACGTTCTTGTCTAGCGTCGGGACAACACCTGTCACGTCGCCGGGCCCGAAACCGCCGTCTCAGGTGAGTTTCCGTGACCAACCCCCCACCACTATCGTCTTCTTTCGGCAATTGCTCCGCCCACTTTCCCATTACTGTACTCCCGAACAAAGAACGGGGGGATCGTTCAAAACTAGCGCCAAAAACGATCATGCAGAGCATCCTTCTCCGGTCGCTCCTCAAGATTCCTCTCCCCCTCGGGTATATCATCCCCTCTCCTTCTCTCTCCCTCCTCCATCGCTGCAATCTCTGATCTCCTTCTCTCTCTTCGCCCTTTCTCATGGCGGCGGTTCTCAGACTCCCTCCGCTGCCGCCGGCGAGAACCAACTATTTCCCCCCCTCGCCTGCCCCTCTCGTCTCTCCTCTAAAGACCCTCCACGCTCCTCCACGGAGGCTCAACCGATCGACCCGGGTCGGCAAATTCGGGAACTTCCTCGAGCTGAAACCCGAATCGACCCCGCAGCTCTTGGAAGGGTTTGACTCTGATCTCGCGTGGTGGGCCTCCGGCGATCCGCGCCGCTTCGACGTGGTCGTCGTCGGCGCCGGCCCGGCGGGGCTGCGGCTGGCGGAGCAGGTCTCTCGCCACGGAATCCGGGTGTGCTGCGTCGATCCTTCCCCTCTTGCCATGTGGCCTAACAATTATGGGGTCTGGGTTGACGAGTTCGAGGGCTTGGGGCTCGTGGATTGCCTGGACAAGACGTGGCCTATGGCTTGCGTCTTCGTTAACGACGGGAAGACCAAGTATTTGGACCGGCCTTATGGTCGTGTCAGTAGGGAGAAATTGAAGACGAGACTGATTGAAGGGTGTGTCTCCACTGGGGTTAGATTCCACAAGGCCAAGGTGTGGAAAGTGGAGCACAAGGAGTTTGAGTCGTCTGTCGTGTGCGATGACGGCGTCGAGCTGAAAGCGAGCTTGATCGTCGATGCGAGCGGCTTTGGGAGTACTTTCATCGAGTATGATAAGCCGAGGAACCACGGGTATCAGATTGCTCATGGGATTCTGGCCAAAGTAGATGAACACCCTTTTGATTTAGATAAGATGGTGCTTATGGATTGGAGAGATTCCCATCTCGGGAATGAGCCTTACTTGAGAGCCCACAACTCGAGATTCCCTACTTTCTTGTATGCGATGCCCTTCGATTCGAGCTTAATATTTCTGGAAGAGACTTCATTAGTGAGTAGACCGGTGCTAGCCTATTCCGAGGTCAAAAAAAGAATGGTGGCAAGGTTAAGGCATTTGGGGATTCGGGTCAGAAGAGTGTTAGAGGACGAGAAATGCTTGATCCCCATGGGAGGTCCTCTCCCGAGAATCCCTCAGAGCGTGATGGCTATTGGTGGTACGTCCGGGATCGTCCACCCATCAACTGGGTTCATGGTGGCTCGCACACTAGCTTTAGCGCCGGTTCTAGCTGAGACAATTGCAGAGTGTCTTGGCTCGACCCGGATGATTAGAGGAAGGCCACTTCACCAAAGAGTATGGAATGGCCTGTGGCCAGTTGACAGAAGGTGCGCTAGAGAGTTTTACCACTTTGGAATGGAGACTCTGTTGAAGCTCGACTTAAACGGGACTCGGAGGTTCTTTGATGCATTCTTTGATTTGAATCCATATTACTGGCACGGTTTTCTCTCCTCAAGATTGTCCTTTGGGGAGCTTGCCATGTTGAGTTTATCCTTGTTTGGACATGCCTCCAGCCCATCCAAGTTTGACATCATAACGAAGTGTCCTGCTCCTCTGGTTAAAATGGTGGCTAATCTAGCTCTTGAAACGATGTGAGGACAGAGGGTCAAAGCAAATTTATGACTCTTCTTGTTCGAGGTGAGGCAATGGGCTTATCTAGACTTTGTGCCGTGTATATTTGAGATTCCAATGAAGAACACATCAGATAATCCTCTTGTTTTTGTGTTTATTGCTTGATAAGATTGAGATCAGCCTTAGTACTGTCCCTGTTAGTTACATGTTACATGTCATGCTTCGCAATTGGAGTTAATGTTTGTTTGGTGCCAATACTTCTCTTTTTACTATGAATTCGAGATATAAAAGGTACCACAGGCCAGGGAATATTAGAGAGAAAGACGCTTCTGACCAAATCAATCACCTAACAACCTCAATTTGGGTTGGTCTCATAAGATTTAAGCACCTGCTTACTGTAATCTGTGATTTGTAGGAAAGAGGATCATTCATTTAGACATGCTAATTATCCCAAACAGGTGGACTTTATTTACTAGGACAGCAGTTGGTGCAACAAGCTTCATTCTGATGATATACACAGCATAAGAAAGAACGTGCAGGTTGCCTAGGTCTGATGAGTAGATAAGCTCCACTTGATGTTTACCAGTTGAGGAGATGTTAAACATTAGTCCTGCACATTAGCTGGCTGGAACGCATCTCCATTATGGGCGGAGGAACTGGATAGAGGCCTTTGGTGGTGATGGGTACACAGGTCCATAAGATGAAGTAGGAAGTAATGGTGGCTGTGGATAAGTTGGAGGCCTCTGTGTTGGTGATGGCCGCGTTGACACTGGCTGTGGTTGATAAGTTGGTGGTGGTCTTCGAGATGGTGGAGTCCTTGTAGGTGGATGGGGTGATGGGTATATGTTTGTTGGTGGAGACACTGTATGCCTATGTTTTGGATGCAGTGGTCTGTGCACTGGTGTTCGGTGTCGAGGAGAAGGAGGCCTTTGGATGGGCGGAAATCTTGAAGGATATGTGGGTGGTGGAGAAGGTGGAGGTTGATAAGTAGGAGGGGGAGGGGGTGATGGTGAAGGAGAAGGTGGAGGTTGGTAAATAGGAGGTGGCGGTGGAGGATATGAAGGTGGTGGAGAAGGTGGAGGATGATAAGTTGGAGGTGGAGGGGGTGATGCTGGTGGAGAAGGTGGAGGATGATAAGTTGGAGGTGGAGGGGGTGATGCTGGTGGAGAAGGTGGAGGTTGATAGGTAGGAGGGGAAGGGGGGTGATACTGGTGGAGAAGGTGGAGGTTGATAAGTAGGAGGGGGAGGGGGTGATGGTGACAGAGAAGGTGGAGGCTGGTAAATAGGAGGTGGTGGTGAAGGATATCACTACAAAAAAATAAGGGATTAGCGATGATTTTTCCGATGAAAAATTTGGTAAAATTCGTCGCAAATTGAATTTGCGATAAAATTAGCGACGGAAAAAATTCCGTCGCTAATTCGGCATTGCAAATTTTTGCAACGGAAAAAAATTCGTCGCAAATTGACCACAAACTTTATTCGTCGCAAATTAGCCACGAACATTATCCGTCGCTAAATTCGTCGTAAATTAGCCACGAACTTTATTCGTCGCAAAATTCGTCGGAAATTTCGTCGCAAAATTCGTTGCAAATTAGTCACGAACTTTATCCGTCGCAAATAATTCATCGCAAATTAGCCACAAACTTTATTCGTCGCAAAATTCTTTGCAAATTAGCCACGAACTTTTTTCGTCGCAAAATTCGTCGCAAATTAGCCACGAACTTTATTCGTCGCAAATTAGCCACGAACTTTATTTGTCGCAAAATTCGTCGTAATGAATTCTTCGCAAATTAGCTACGAACTTTATTCGTCGAAAAATTCGTCGCTACTTATACGTCGCAAATTAGCCACGAACTGTATTGATCACAAAATTCGTCGCAAATTATATACCATTTAAGCCATCAAATCTTGTCCATAGCAATAGCTACGCATTAATGAATATCATGTAATACATTGAAAACAATCACAGGACACGAGACAACCATAGATTCTACTTCAGAAAAAGAAAACGAACAAACCAGACACAATGCCATATAATTAAAAAATATAACTGAAGGAAAGATGCTAGTCTGCAAAAAATAATGATATATGCAAAGTTGCAAAGTCCGACATGATGCTATTTGATATCCAATCTTATAATATATTCAAAACATTCAAAGAAGGCGAGACAACTATAGATTCTGCTTTAAAAACGAAAAATTGACAAACTGGACACAAGATTGGGCAGCTTTGGTACTTAGCAGGACACCAGAAGCAATCACTCTTGTCGACACCAGAAGCAGTGACTCTTGTCGACACCTGATTAAATGTGAATACATAAATAAAGATATTCAATCAGTCCAGAATATAAAAGAAGCGTTTATGCATGGATGTGGAACTAGGTATAAAAAAACAAGTAAGAGGGTTAACAAAAAAACGTTTCAGGATAAACATCAATGTTCTTACATATGAATATGAGTCAACTTTGATATCCACTATAGTTTTTTCACCTTTGTAAATCGTATTTCTGTCACCTACAAAAAATTAAATCCTTCTCCAAATAGCATTCAAAAGTTTAATGACTTAGAGAGGTGAATTACCAACACCAATTCCCAGGAAGAGATGACTCAAAGTCAATTAAGGCATGTATTTCTACAATGTTCAAATATCATGATTTTTTGTAACAAGCATGTCATCTTGGGATCTCTAAATTTTCAGTTTTTCGCAAGCAAAGAACTTAGTTGTAAGAGAGTTATGCACAGAAAGTAATTGTAGGGCAAGAACATATTGGGCAAACTGCACTTACGGTACAAAAGATTGTGAAGCAAGCTTACCGCCGATTTTGGGAATTTTAACTAGAAAAGACCGAGAAAATCATCATCATCATCAGCTATCTCAGCATCATTGTGTCGCCCATCATTGTGCCCATCACTTATTGGATTGGCGGGAGGTACAGGAGGAACCTCATCGCGATTGAGGTTGAGGTGTCGCATAACGATTTGCATTTGTTGTTTGAAGTCATTTATTTCTGCGTCCTTCTCTACAAGTATATTTTTCAGTTAGTTCAATTCTTGGGTCAATTGCTCATCTTGTCGTATCCTCCTTCGAACAGCTGCATTGGATGATGAAGTTGCAGCATGATTCATCATGTATACCCTTGACAAGGATCCCATCCTAAATATTTTTCCTTTTTTCATCCCACCCATTGCCGCCACCCATAATGTCATACTATCAACTGATGGCTCAGACGTAGCAACACCATCACTACCACTAGCATTGCTCATTAAAAGTTGATCATATTTTTCCTACATTAACAATATAGATGAAAATAAAATAACTTCATATATATAACTACCATAAATATTAAAAGCATTCACGGTTTTCATTCTAATTTCCATAAAGTCCAAAGTATAACCTTACATACCTTAATAGCTTTTGCTCGATCGCCAGTCCATGTCTTATCTTTTTTTTGAAATATGTGTTCAAATGTAGCTGCAAATGTCGGTTCCGTCCCCAATTCATGTGCCTACAAAATGTAAACATGAGTAATTGAATTAAATTAACTTATAACTTATTTAACAGACTTACCACTCATTTGCGATGCTCCCCAATGTTGATAGAGCCTCCAACATATATGGCAGACCCTTCACTAGAACTAGAAGATTGATTCTTTTTATTTTGCTCACTGATTTGCTAATTCTTTTCAGTTTCTCAAATTCTGTTAATTTCCGTCCAATTGTTAGCTATAATGAAAACCGGCTTCACTTGCTTGATCTTCGCTCTATTCATCACATTTCATATGTGATTACTGACTTTCTTCTTAAAAATTCTTCTTAAAAATTCTTCTCACTTCATTCTCTTCCTCTTCATCCCACCTGAACTTCCGCTGCAATCAATACAGAAACATCTGAAAGTTATTATGATGGTCACATATCCATTACCCTGCACTAGATAATTCGGCGATAGATTTTGTAAATGTCATCTCGGGAAAATATCAGGTCCCTTTAGTACCGAAAACTAAAGAGTTGATCTGGTCCTTTTACATCATTCTTGACCATCAACATACTACACCGAACTTAGTTGATGAGAAAATATAATATCTAAAACTTACCTTGAACTCATTCCACCACAAATCTTTCACTTCTTGTGGAGCACTGTTGTAATCAATATACTGCCTTATCTAATAGTTTTTGACTATTTTATTCAATTTTCTCACAACAAACGGAGCATCCGTGAATCTACAAATATACGGATATTGTGCAACATCGACAGTTCAATTGACATCCATATCTAAAACCATAAATATTACATATACTTAAAAAAATGAAGTACTTACGAATCTCCAAATGGGCATATCATAAATCGGTTATCTTCTTCATCTGTGTTTCCGTCATTATTCGATTGTTGCGCTAAATAATAAGGTGGAACGGAAGGAGATTCAATTCGCATGTGTCCAAGTCCCCTAACATGTTCTTGAGTGTTGGAGGAAGGGCTAACGTGTCCATATTATCCATCAGCATATAGTGGTTGAGGGTTAGATGAAAGGGTAGGGGAAGAGGAAAGGAACAGAGACGAGGATAAGGAAGCGTCTTCTATGCATGTGACCTCTACGTTTATACTAATAAGTAGGAAGGTTAGACAAATATGTAAAAAAATATGAACACGTATTACGGACACATAATGACGTACATGACGAAGCTTACCATTTTGTTTCAGAAGCAGAAAATGTATCCTCTTAATTAGCCAATACCGAGTGTTTATGACGTGCAATTTCCTACGAACAAATATACTATGAATCGCACTCATTTTGATATCAAACATCAATATATGATCACGATATGCCATGCTAAGCCAACAATAGCCATAATTAACCACACGATCCACTTTCAAATCACACGATCATTCATCAAGTACAAGATCAATCATGAAACATCAATTTCAGCCACATGATCTTCGTTCTCGGCCACACGATCATCAATCAACTCACATGATCGGGTCATAGTTAACTAATCAGCCACAATTAAGCAAATCAACCACACGATTAAACTAATTAACCATACGATTGACATTAAACAACTGAGGGTGCGAATGGCAACCATTCTGCTCTAAAAATCAAATTGTTGCCAGAAATTGATTTCTAGAATTATTGCCAGAAATTGATTTCTGAAGGAGAAATCTGTTTGATAAAACATGACTAATTCTGCGCCAAAAATTGATTTCTGGAACAAAACTCTGTTATGATTTGTTAATTTTTTTCACTTAAAAAAATTTAAATTTTACTCAAAGCGGGTGGCCATAGGTATTTTAAGCCACTCTGTGAAGTTTTGAAATTTTATATTTTTTTAATTTTTTTGGGCACCTAAAAAAATTAAAATTTCTGCCTAAAAGTGGGTGGCCACACGTAATCTAAGCCATTATGTGAAGTTTTAAAATTTTTTAGTTTTTTAATTTTTTTTGGCACCTAAAAAAATTTAAATTTCACTCAAAGTAGGTAGCCACAGGTATTCTAAGCCATTTTGTAAAGTTTAGAATTTTTTATTTTATTATTATTTTTAAAAATTTTTGGGCAACTAAAAAAATTTAAATTTCACTCAAAGTGGGTGGCCACAGTTATTATAAGTCATTCTGTGAAATTTTGAAATTTTTAATTTTTAAAATTTTTTTTGGGCATCTAAAAAAATTTAAATTTCACTCAAAGTGGGTGGCCACAGGTATTCAAAGCCATTTTGTGAAATTTTGAAATTTTTTATTTTATTATTATTTTTTTGGGCACCTAAAAAAATTAAAATTTGACTCAAAGTTGGTGGCCACAGGCATTTTAAGCCATTTTGTAAAGTTATGGAAATTTTAATATTTTTTTTGGGCACCTAAAAAAATTTAAATTTCACTCAAAGTGAGTGGCTATAGGTATTTTAAGCCATTTTGTGAAGTTTTGAAATTGTTGCTTTTTTTATTTAAAAAAATTCACCAAATTTCATATTTTCTCAAAATATGATTTTTTTTATTTTCTGTAAATTTTTATGAATTTTTCTAGAATTTTTCATTTTTTATGCATTTTCTGAAAAAACGCTTAATCAACCACACGATTGTCATTCTGTTCCGGAATGCATTCCATGCACACTCTAATTAATCACACGATCGTCATTGAACGCTTAATCGGCCACATAATCAACAAATTAACCAGACGAACATCGATTAAAGCTACATACAATCCTAAAATCGGCTCCTAACTTAGCCAATCAATCCAACACTAAACAATCCATAAACAAATCCGATTAATACCAATTATACTAGGTAGGGTTTAGGGAGTCGCTTACTTGGTTCAAGGCCAAGAAAAACCAAGCAATAGGGCAAAATGGCCGGCCGGCCAGTGGCAGGCTCGGTGCTGGCGCGACCGCAAGTGGCGGCTAGTCGGCCAAGCGCTCGGCCACGGCCGGGCGAATGACAGTGGAGCTGGGCGGCGACGGCGTCAGGCGGCGACAGGGCGGTGATGGCGTCGGGAGGCTGCTAGGCGGCAACGACGTCGGCTATGAGCTCGGGCGAGGTTGGGCGGCAACGAGCTCGACTATGAGCTCTGGCGAGGCTAGGCGGCAACGGCCTCCGGCGGCTGCTGGGCGACGATGGCGACGGCTACGAGCTCGGGTGGCTGTTGGGCGGCGATGGCGTCGGGCGGCTGCTGGGCGGCAACGGCGACGGCCACGAGCTCAAGAGAGGCGCGCGGGCGAGCTAGGCGGCGGCGAGCTCGGCGAGGCAAGTGGCGAGCACACGGGTGGAGCGGTGACACTCCGACTGCGAGCTGGTGGGCGCGCAGGCGACAACGGCAACAGCAAGCTGGCGGTCTGGTCCAAGCGGAGAAGGCGGCGTGTGGTCGGGCAGCTCGGTTGGGTCGGCGAGAAGGCGGCGTGCGGCAGTCGGGCAGCTCGAGAGGACCGGCGATGGGCGGTCGCGCGGCTCGGTTGGGTCGGCGAGAAGGCAGCGTGCGGCGGCAGGTCGACCGGCCTACGGTGGCTGGGCAATGTGAGGGAGCCGCGGCAGAGGACGACAAGCGGAAGAAGAAGAAGAAGAAGAAGAAGAAGAAGAAGAAGAAGAGAAAAAGGAAAAGAAAAGGAAGAAGGGAAAGGTTTGCCATGCAAGCATGAGTGGACGTGACCGAGGGGAACATGCGCGGGCAGGGGGGAAAGAGAGAGAGAGAGAGGGGCGAAAACTTTTCAAACGTGCGCGAATGGTATTTTTTCGTCGCAAATTTGCGACGGATTTTACGACGGATTGCAAAAATAAAAAAAAATTTCTAATCCATCGCAAATTTGTGACGGAATTATTATCCGTCCCAAATTTGCGACGGATGATAATTCTGTCGCAAATTACTTTAATTATTCTCTCTTACTTTTTTTCTTCCTGCCTCCTAGTGTAGCACCAATTGACCAGTCTCAATCACTCCAGGATTAAGATTGAAGGAGCAGCAACTGAGGCAAATTTTCACAGTTAACATATTCGCTTTTAATGTTGGTCGGATCGTTAATTACTTGAATTATCAATTAGCTAGGTAATATGTTGCTTTCCCAGATATTGCATATATCAGCTAGTTTCATCAACGGAGGTGGTCATGTTTATTCCTTTGGGAAACTTATGTGTGCCAACTGTTTATACTCTTACATGTGTGAGCAATTTTTGAAAGAATGTTCTTGTAGCGAGAAATTTTTTCAGTGCCCTTGCAGTTCATGACTATTTATTTTACAATCTTACAATGAATTAACAATGCTTACATAAAAATGCAGAAGAGATAGGGTGCACCGGCTATAATTGATGGGGTACTTGAGTACATTCCAGAGATCAAGAATAAAATCGAGGAGCTAACCCTCCATAAGGAAAGCATGTTATTTGTGATGAATCAAAACAAGCAATTAGTTATCGACGATAGCTCTCACACATCATCGGAAAGTAATGAAGGTCGTCCGACTATTTCAGTGCATGAAATTGCTAAAGGTGAACTCGTCCTTCAGATTTGTATGAAGAGGGACCAAGGAAAGCTTTCCAATCTTCTGTGGAATTTAGAAGCTGAAGGCATTAGCATTTTGAATGCCTCCACTGTTCAAGTTCCGCATGATCGAGTCTACTTCCATTTACAAATCCAGGTATATGCTATCTGGATAATGTCTTTATCTATTTGCTTTTCTCTTTGAGGTTAAGTACGTTTTCTAGGGCTAATTTCTTTCACCACCATATGCATAGTTTCTTTCAGTGATTTAAAGTTTGAATTCGGTAGCAAATTTGCGACGGAAAAATAATTCCGTCGCAAATTTGCGATGAATTTTGCGACGAATTACAAAAATAAAGGGCATTTTCGAATCTGTCGTAAATTTGTGACGGATTCCAAAAATAAATGGCATTTTCGAATCCGTCGCAAATTTGCGACGGAATTATGTTTCCGTCACAAATTTGCGACAAATTCCAAAAATAAATGGCATTTTCGAATCCATCGCAAATTTGCAACGGATTCGAAAAATTGCTGCGAATTTCACTTCCATCGCTAATTCTTCGATGAACAGTAGCCACGAATAAGTTTTTATCGTAAAATGAGCGACGAAATTAGCGACAATCCAAATCCAATGGAAAATATAATATCGCAAATGTCATCGTACGAATAATATTTGACTTGCCGTCATTTAGCGACAAATTTTCCGACGATAAATTACATTAATAAAAATAATCGACAACAATAATAATGATAATAACAATAATAACAAGAACAATAATAATAATTATGATAACTAAAATAACACATATCGCAATAATAATTACACATCATTAGTATTTTGTCACAAAATTTTAATCTTCATGTTTGTCTTCGTCTTCGTCTTGATCTGCATCTTCGTCCTCTTCTTGATCTTGATCTTTATCTTCATCTTCTTCATGAGCATCATCTTCATCATCTGTCTCAAAATCAGATTTTGTACCATCTTCTACATTTAATTCGCAAATTTTAGTTGGATCCACATCTATCATTGCTCCACATGGATCTCGTAAAGTTGGAATGTTATATTCCTTAGTTTCAACCGTGTTACAAACTTCCTCTTGTTGATAGGCTCTATCCTTCTAGTGTTCCTCGATTTTTCTCCGTGCTTTGATTTTACATACAGCCCACCAATCAGCTTTGTTACGTTTCAAACTAGGATATAATGCATAACATACTTGAATTGCTTGTTGTGCCAAGATAAATGGTTCATATTTCATATATCTTTTCTTGTGATTTATTTCAACCAAATTAAACTTCGTATGCACCTTCATTCCTTTGACGGGGTCGAACCACTTGCACTTAAATAACACAACCCGCATCACTAATTGTCCAGGGTACTCTATCTCTATGATTTCATCCAACAAGCCATAAAAATCATCTTTTGAACTGCCACCATTGGATGACCGAATAGACACACCACTATTCATTGTGGCTTTTCCTATTCCATATTCTTGAGTGTGAAAATTATATCCATTTATGAAATATACTGGCCAACTTCGTACTCTTAACTGTGGACCCCATGACAAATGATATAGCAATCCTTGCTCTCCAAGTGCATCATGATTACTGTGAACCTAAGGTTACACACGCAAAGTCAATAATATATATTTTAATAAATGATGTATAAAATATTAATAATTTGGTTTTGATCTATAGGCAACTTACATATGTTTTGAACCATGCTGCAAATTGTTTCATTGCACAAACGATCAAACTCATTTAGTGGTAGTCCATACATTGAAGTTTGGAAAATCCTAGTAATAAATACCATTTATATATTAGCAAATATTTAACACACAATACATATATTTGCAAATTTACACTTACTCGAAGTATGACTCGACTTCTGGGCAGTTCAGTAAAATATATATATGGGCTGTATGCCATTCTTCGCCTGTTAAGTAACGAAACGTACATGCGCCGCTTGGTCGAACTAGATAATTAAAAATAGAGAATGATTTGCAATTGGGATTAATGGAGCCCTCATCATTTCTACCTGCTCTCCACCTCTTGCACTGCAATTGGGATTAATGGCGCCCCATACAAAGTTCGGTAGAACTTCCTTGAAAGCTATTGGATTTAGTCTTTCTATAAATATGTGACAATCATGACTCTTCAAATCTGTCAACTTGCATTCATTCAAATCAACACATCTCCCGAGATTTGAAGCATATCCATTAGAAAACCGCACAAATTTCAATCATTGATAAACAACTCGGCTCTGCTCCTTATCCAATGTATAAACTGTTTTTGGTTTTGGTCCCCTGCTGCTTGCATCCACATCTAGTGTTGGCCGATCATAAATATCCCTCATATCTTTTTTTACGTTCAAGTTGTCTTTTATTTTTCCGTTGACATCCATCACAGTATTTTTGACATTGTCGAAAATATTCTTTTCTATATGCATGACATCAAGTTTATGATAAGTAAGATGGGCCTTCCAATATGGTAGATCCCAAAATATTCTGCGTTTAGTCCACTTATGTGTACTTCCGTACGCAATAGTCGTGCCGTGAGAGTTCTGAACAACAGTTAGAAAGTCTTGCACCCATTTCCAAATTTGATCGACGGTCAACCTCAATGGTGGAGGTGTTCTTTCGGTTCTATTCTTGATGAACTCTTTCTTATTCCTTCTGAATGTATGATTTATCGGTAAAAATTACCTGTGACAGTCAAAATAGCTAGGCTTCTTTCCATGTTTTAATCTAAATGACTTTGATCTCTCCAAACATATCGGACATCCTAAGATCCTAGCTGTACTCCATCCAGATAACATTCCGTAAGCTGGAAAGTCATTTATCGTCCAAAGAAGAGTAGCCTTCATTACAAATATTTGATCGGTAGAAACATCATATGTAAGGACACCTTTATCCCATAGCCGTTGTAACTCTTCAATCAACGATTGTATATAAACATCTATTAACTTTTTTGAATTTTGCGGGCCAATCACGATCAATGTCAAAAACATATAAGATATCTTCATGCACATATCAGGTGGAAGATTGTACGACGTTAAGATAACTGGCCAACATGAATAACTTTTTCCTGATTTCCCAAATGGGGCAAATCCATTAGCATAGAGACCTAACCTGATGTTTCGAGGCTTTATCGCAAACTCAGGGTATGTTCTATCAAAATGTTTTCATGCCTCTACATCTGAAGGATGACATATTAGACTCTCTTTTGTTTCATGATTTGCATGTCAAGTCATGTGTTCAGCAATGGCTTGAGAAGCATAAAGCCTTTGCAATCTGGAGATTAAGGACAGACAAAACATTTGCTTGCATAGTCTACACTTCTGATTACGACCCTGCCTCCTGTTAATCTTGTACCTAGATTGACTACAGAATTTGCAAGATTCTGCATTTTCATCATCTCTCCAATATAACATATAACCCCTACTACATACATCAATCCTTACAATCGGAAGACCTAAGTTATCCACTAACTTTTTCATATCATAAAAATCACTTGGCATGATGTTATCACGAGACATTATTTCCCGTATTACTTCAACAAAAGATTTGAAACAATCCGCAGACACATTATGCTGTCTTGATATTTAACAGTCTTGCTGTCACTGATAACTTAGTGTGGTTGTCACAACCTGCCCATAAAGGTTTATCTGCTGCTTTCAATACTTCCCAGAACTGATTAGATGGAAAAGTTCCATTATACACATTCTCATCAAAATCCGTTACTCCTATCTGTTCTAATTGTGATGCAAGACTAGTATTCACTTGTTCAAGTGCAAGAGTAAAACTAATACTTGCATGATTCGATTCTGAAATAAAATTTTGACCAGCTGCATCAATCACCATCCTCTCGTATGGGTTCAATTGATCATAATAGCTACATTCTTTCCTAAATAAAAATTGGTCACTTCTTCGATATCCTTCATCAGATATAAATGGTTCACCATGGGAAGTCCAATTATAATAATTCGGAGTAAACCCAAATCTACAAAAATATTCTCTAACTTTATCACACATGAAATTTACCATTACTGCACTTTTTACACGAACACCTTAACTTATTTCCATCCATGAACTCATATTTATTATTAACAAAGTCTAAAAATAGTTCCGACCCGGTACGAAGCTCATCGGTCAATCCTCGACGTCTAGGTAAGTTCTTATTATACATCCAAGCCTTGTCTCTTTGCATTGTGTCTGTATAAAAATAAAAAAATCTCGTAAAATATTAAAAATATCATATCTACTGTTCTTAATTAAAACCATAAAATTATGAAAATTAAAATTTTATTTTTGACGCAACAATTACTTTGAACTTGAAAAAAAATGAAAAAATTACCATGTAAAGAAGACTTACCAAAATATTTGACTGAAATCTTTGTAGTAGAAAGTGATCAATTTGATGAGAATTGCAACGTTCACTTGGATTGCGAGACCTTCAAATGGACACGTACCTAAATTTTTATAATTTTTAATTTTTTTCGAAATTTTTAAATTTTTTTCTTTTTTTTCCCAATATTTTTCTCCGGTCGTCGGTCCGGCGATCGGCTGAGGCCGGAGAGTTTGACCTCACCGGCCATGGGCGAGGCTGAGCGGCCTCGTCCAGCTGTGGCGGTCGACCTCGCCGTCACCCAGATATGGGCGACGGCGAGGTCAATCGACGGCCATGGGGGGAGGCCGAGCAGCCTTGCCTGCCATGGGGCGAGGCCGATCGGTCTCGCCGTGGCAGAGCAGCCTCACTGTGGCCGCCGGTTGGCCTCCCCCAGATCAGGTCGACGGCCATGGGGGGAGGCCGAGCGGCCTCGCCCCATGGCCGACAAAGAAGTTATGAAAAAAAATATAAAAAAAAAAGTCAATAAAATAAAAAAATTTGAATCCAAGGATGAATAGTTTTGCGACGAACCGTATTCGTCGTCAATTAGTCACGAATTTAACTATGATACTTATCGATAGAAAAGCTTTACCAAGATTGATTTGTGCGTGCACGAATAGGTTTATTGAGAGATACGAAAGAGGGAGAAAAGCGAGGGGGATATGAGGAATCAGTACAAAGAGAAAAATTGACGAGTGGGGTGGATATCACGGAAGTTATTTTCCATCATAAACTACAAATTTGCGACGAATTTGTTTTCGTCGCAAAATCCGTTGCAAATTAGCGACGAATTTTTTTTCCGTCACAAATTTGCGACAGAAAAGTGATCGTCGCAAATTTGCGACGGAATTAGCAACGGATTTATTTTCCGCCGCAAATTTGCGACGGATTTTTTTTTCTACATATTTATTTTCCATCGCAAATTTGTGACGAATTTTTATTTCGTGGCAAATTCCGTCGCAAATTAGCGACGATTAATTTTCGTCGTTAATTTACAATAGAAAATAAAATCCGTCGCAAAGTTTGTCGCAAATTTGCGACGACAAATTCCCCGTCGCAAATTTCCGTGGCAAAATTCATGTTTTTTTTTGTAGTGTATGAAGGTGGTGGAGAAGGCGGAGGATGATAAGTAGGAGGGGGAGGAGGTGACGGTGACGGTGACGGAGAAGGTGGAGGTTGGTAAATAGGAGGTGGTGGTTGGTAAATAGGTGGCGGTGAAGGATATGAAGGTGGTGGAGAAGGCGGAGGATGACAAATTGGAGGTGAAGGGGGTGATGCTGGTGGAGAAGTAGGAGGTTGATATGTAGGAGGTGGAGGTGGCGTATACCTTGGTCGTGGAGAAGGTGGAGGCTGATAAGTAGAAGGTGGTGGTGGTGGTGGAGATAAATAAGCAGGCGGAGGATGATAGCTAGGAGGTGGAGGTGGTGAAGTTGGTGGATATGAAGGAGGCGGTGGTGTTGGATAAATAGTAGGGGGAGGAGGAGGTGGAGTTTGATATGTGGGTGGAGGTGGTGATAAAGTTAGAGGAGACGGGGGGTGATATGTAGGAGGTGGACCTGGTGTTGGATACGCCAGTGGTGGAGAAGCTGGAGGGTGGTAAATTGGAGCTGGGGGAGGTTGATACGTAGGAGGTGTAGGTGGACTGCGAACTGGTCTTCTACGAGGTGGTCGAGAAACAGGAGGATGATGAGTTGGGGCTGGAGGCCTGTGCACGGGAGGTGGGCTTGGTCGCCTATAAGGAGATGGTGGACTTACATGTTGCTTGTGAAATGGTGGAGGAGGTCGAGGTCCTGGCGGTGCTGGGCGAACCGCTCTCCGGGGAGCTGGAGGAGGTGACGGCGTAGGGGGTTGATAAACTGGTGGAGTTGGATGAGCAACTCGTGGAGGTTGCGTTGATGAACGTGGAGGAGATCCATATGTTGGCCGCGGTGGAGGTGGTGAAGCTGGTTGGCCCCTGTGCGACGGTGCACCACGCTGGGGAGGAGCTGATGGCGGCGAACGTAAAGCAGGAGTTGATCCATAACCCGGATAAGGCGTTCTAAATACTGGCGGTACTTGGGATCCGGGTGCCGCCGTTGGAGGCGGCTCAGCCACAAGGACTGGCGGAGGTGGCGAATGGCCTCTGTAATACGTTGCAAAGGAGAAACTGGTGGAGGATTTGGAGGAGTTGAAGGCACGTCCATTGTTATCCTGCTGATCACTCGCTACAGCACTGAACAAGATGATCAGGATGTACACAACAATGCCTTCCTTCGACAGGGAAACACTCGAACTCACTCTCATTTTGGGCAGGAAGCTAAAATGCAGGTAAAATGGCTGAGCTTTTGTAAGTAACTGAAGCGGCCACAATCGAAGGACGGGATGGACTCAATGACCGGGACCATCTTCAATCTCCGGACTGAATTTAAGGACGAGATGCCGGCAGCTTTCGGCACCGCGGTTACAATTCATGTCGATACCAGTCCGAACGCTTTGCCAATCTTCCGCTTCTTCTTTCAACCTGTGTCGAGTATTTCCGTCGATGGAAGGCAGACGTTAGAACCGCCCTCCTAAAATGCTCCGCACCGTCTTCCGATCTCTCGGCCTCGTCGATTAAAATACGGGGCTCCCGGCCGTCTCTGTTTCAGCGCGGTCCACTGCATCTGATGTCGGAACCTCTCCTGCGAAACCGACGGTGGTCTTCGACAGGAAATAGTTTTTTTTTTTTTAATCTTTTCCGGGGTTAGCGTCCCTGTGTTATTCATGGAGGAAGTTCGGCATTAGGTCGAATTTTCCATATGCTCCCGATTACTTGCTTTCTTCGCTCTTGTTTGGCAAACGCCCCATTATTCTGATCTCTGGCTGGTGGAATTATGGTGCCTGCCCTTCGTTTCTGAGGTGGTGTTTGTGGCTTGATTCTCGTATGGGCAGCCATATGCTTTTGCAGAGAGAGCGTTCTTTGATTTGATGCTGTGAAACTGAAGTGACAGGGAGGATTTTCTTGGCTATGGAGAGCAGGTTGCTACGTTGAAAGTACAGGAGTAGTCGAGAAAGAACCAAACAAAAAATCATGGAAAACTGCATTTCACACTAATTACGCGAATAAATAGTGTTTGAAAGAAGCGTATTGCATGAAGCCCGTCTAGCTCAGTCGGTAGAGCGCAAGGCTCTTAACCTTGTGGTCGTGGGTTCGAGCCCCACGGTGGGCGATTCTGTTTCCCTTTTTTTTTTTTTTACTTTAAATTTTCGAAAAAGGTTTCTTCTTAAAACATTTACGTTTAGAAAAAACCGAAAGAAAAAATAACGCAGGTCTAATTGAGACGTTCGATGTCGTGAACCATAAAAGATGCATAATAAATAAAATCCAAGGATATAAGTTTTGGTCGTATGCTATTCATGGATAAATGCTTGAATGTTAATGTTCGACTTAATAAATCCAAGCCCCTTAGTGGAAAAAGCGGGCTTTTTAAACGAACGTGCACAACCAAATTCACGAGAAATGATTTTGGAGCGTCTTTGGCGATAACTTGTAGTCCAACAATGACTAAATTGCCTTCTATGATTGTTTAAGGCGACCAATTCGTTGCGATGATTGTTATTTAAAAGAAGTTGGCACTTTTACCATCAATCGTTCGATACCGTTCATCAACCAGTGGTGTTACGTTAATTATCACCATTACCAGTGATCTATATACCCTTCACCTATAGTCAATCACAGTCGTTGATGTACTATAATTTAAAATCGTTAGATTTCCACTAGGAATTTAAATTGTTAGTTAAGACAACATAGTGATGGAAATACGGTCGGGGCCTGAATTGTTGGAAAAAGTGCTAAAAAAGTCATAAACTTATTGCATTTGTATCAATTCAATCTTAAACCTTTCAATTAGACCAATTTAGTCCTAAACATTTTCATATTGGTACCAATTTAGGCCGGAGATGTGGACACCGGCGGTCTTACGTGGTACCGCCAGAGCTGATGTGGATAAATTTTATAATCAATTCTGGGAAAAGAAAAAAAATCTTGCCCGTGATTGGCGAGGGTGAGGGTCGGCAACCCTCGCCTACGGCCATTGATGGTCGGTCGATGACCTCGCCAGCCAACCAATTCTAGGATAAGAAAAAAAAAGAAAAAAAATGAGAAAAAAGACATTAAAAAAATATGAAAAATTTATAAAATTTGTCCACGTCAATGCCAGCGATGCCACGTAGAACCGCGGGTGTCCACGTCAGTTATTTCCGGTCGAAATTGATCGGATAGACTGAATTGATACTAATATGAAAAGGTTTATGATTAAATTGGTCCAATTGAAAAGTTTATGACTGAATTGATATCAATGCAATAGGTTTGAGACTTTTTTTATACTTTTCTCTTGAATTGACCAGATAGACTCAATTGGTAAAACGTAAAAAGGTTTGAGATTAAATTGATACAATCGAAAGATCTAAGATTAAATTACCATAAATGTAATACGCTTAAAACTTTTTTTTGTACTTTTCCCGCCATGTAAGCCAATTAACCATATATTGAATTCATATCTATATTTAATGTTTGTCTAGTTTTTTAATTTTCCACAAGTGACCCATACAAGATTAAAAGCAATTGAACTTTAAATAGTTCGATATGTAAAATTAACCATCGATAGTTACTATGATTTGAGGAAGTTTTCCCCCACTTTGTGCGGGAATTACCATACGCCATCAACATCCTCGTCCAAACGACACTTTAATTATCAGGTATGTAATTAAAAATAATTGGGCATGAATACGCTAGTTTATTTTATTTCGAAAAACTTAATGGCATCGCCATTATCTGTAAAGCCTCGTTTAAATCGAGAGGTCACCGCAACACTTTGGTACACTGGACACTCCTTATTCAACTTTCTTCAATTTTTCTATTTAGCAAAAGAAATCTTGAAAAATATTTCCACATTATACGAATTTTGTTTTTGGTCCAACACATTGTACGAATTTAGTCAATAATACTTTGTATAAACAAAAAAAAATAGAATTTGGGGTGTTTTTTTTTTTTGGTAAGTAGAAATATCTTTCTCGCGATAGGAAAGTAGTACTTGAACTCCCAACTGGCCAAAAAAAAAATTCCTCAAAAAATATTTTGCTTTCTTCTTCTTCTTCTTCCTCCTCCTTCCTCTGCATCTTCACTGCGAAATTGCGCAGCACAACTGCGATTAGAATCCTCCTTCGCCTCCCCCTTCGCCTCCCCCTTCCTCGCATCCCCGTCGCGATCGACTCTAGCTCTACTCCCCGGCCGAATCGAGCCGAGCCGAGCCGATCCGATCCTAAAATTAGGGCTCCGGTCGCCAATCCCCGCGCGCCGTTCGGGAGCCGATGAAGCCGATAAGGCTCCCGGAGCCTCCCGGCCCTACCCCGGGCGTGCCGGAGATCTTCGACGGCGGCGCCTACAGCGTCGTCCGTCGCGCCGTCGTGATCGGGAACGGCTCGACCGGGTCCGAGAACCAGTGCGTCGGTCTGGTTCGCGCCCTCGGATTGTCCGACAAGCACGTCCTGTATGTGAGTCCCCAGTAACCTCCGACGCCTTGCTTTGTTTATATCCCTGTCGTTTGAGAAATCATGCGCATGTGTTGTTGGCGTTTGCTCAAGTTTCCACATTGATGTTATTGTTACGTGCAGAGAGTTACGAGACCAAAAGGAGGCGTGAATGAGTGGCTGCATTGGCTTCCTGTATCTGTTCACAAGAAGTTGTATTTTGTCCTTAGACGAATTTTTGGGTACACGCAGCTTTTGTTGACGGCCCGAGGGAGAAAAAATGTGCTTGTACATCCAGAAAACGGTGGCAGTGTTGGACTGTCTTCTATATTAGAGGCTGATGCGAAGCAGATTGTGAAAATGGCTCGTGACACCTACGAAACGTATGTCTTTCTTTGCACGCGTTCTTATTGATTATTGAAATTGTTGGTGGTTTTGTTGCCCATGTACCATGGTATGGATATGAGTTTAGAACTTGGCTCACTTCTTTACCAGAATTGGATAGAAGAGAAATTGCAATTGAAGGAAGCATCTTGGTTTCAAGTGCCATTTGGAATTAGAAAAACACATATCTAAAGAGTTGGACATGGGTACAGGGATATGTGGGGGAATATATTTTCTCATGATTTTCGGAATTAGAAATAGGCAATATACAAGGAATATTCTCAACCGAGGAGGAGATGATAGGCATGCTCAAGAAGAATTTCTGCAACCTCGATCGAGGATACGGTGATAGGGGGTTCTTTAAAATGATTTAGACACTTGAAATGATAGCCTCCAGATTAAGTAGCCTCAATTAGGGACAAAATGAGTGAAGCTCATTTAAAATGATTCAGGTAGATGCTTAGAATGCTAACTTTTAGGTGTTCCAATGGGAGGATGTGACTAATGGTTGGGCATTAGAGCAAAGGGGGAAGGAATGTCAAAGAAGAAAAAAGATGAAAAATTTAAGGGAGGGTTTTGAGTATTTAGATCTCTTACTAAAGACACTAAAGAGAGGAAACCGATGTTCACAATTGTGTTGTCGACTCTACCGATGGATGCAAAAAGTATTAACGTTATTATGCATTGTAAGTTAGGTGCTTTGCTAACGGCATATCTTTATTTGTCCTACTGTTATTATTGTGCCAAATAATTACCATGTTAACGTCATATGATATATATATGTTAGTTCTGTTTATAATAGTAGCAAGCTGTTTCCTGCCTGCAGAGTAGTTCTAGGTTAATGGATTTTTGATGTACTTTATTTGATCCTTTTGGTATCATGAATTTGCTATTTATATCATAAACTTTTCATTCTTTTACTATGCTTCCCCTCATTCTGTTTGTCCCATTTGATATCAGCATGTCTTAGGGTCCCATGATAGTTGAATTTTTAATACAGATAGATCTCTTCACTTTTGAAATGGATATTGTGGGGCGTGTTAGCGACATTATATGAGCTATGTAGCTAAAAGTCGATAAAGAATAACAGTTTATCCGCTACCAGGGCCGACTCTTGTCTGTTGCGCATTTAACCCCTTAAAAGTTCTCTGTCCAACTTCATCTGTGTTGATTATGCTTCCCTTTGCCAAATGGGGTTGCTTTGCTTCTTTCTCCGTGTTCAAACATACTATTTAATACTTTGAGGTTTTTATCAACTAATTTAGTCATACTTAAAACAGGGATGGGCCTCTATTAGTCGTTGCATCTGGCAGAGATACAATATCCGTTGCAAGTTCTATAAAGCGGTTAGCATCAGAGAATGTTTTTGTTGTTCAGGTATGTTTATACTTATCTGCCCTCATCTGCGTACTGAACTGGTGGCCTATGCAGGAATGCTTTCTTTATTTTTGGTTAGTTCTAGTCGTTGCTCTGTGTAAATTTGTGTTAGTGCACCTGTTGCTCTTTAAGTTTATGTGTAACTGGGAATTGGTTTCTTCTTGGTTTTTTCTGTTGCAGATACAACATCCAAGGGTGAAATTAAATAGTTTTGATTTGGTGATCACCCCTCAACATGACTACTATCCTCTGACCCCTGAGGCACAGGAGCAGGTTCCTCGATTCTTAAAGCGATGGTTAACTCCGCAAGAACCTCCCGATGAGCATGTGGTACTTATCAGGAATTCCACATATGGCTTGCATAAGTCGTATCTATGCTAAGAGTTCTTGGTCTCAGGTCCTCACTGTCGGAGCTTTGCACCAAATTGATTCTGCTGCACTTCGGAATGCAGCCAGTGCTTGGAATGATGAGTTTGCACCCTTGCCAAAACCCTTACTCGTGGTTAATATAGGAGGACCTACACGTATGTATTTAAATCTCTTCACTGATTCCATAGAAGTTCTGCTTTCCGTGATAATTCGATTCGTTGTCTGCCCTTTTGGCTTTTAATAAGATGTGTATAATAACACTTGTCTTTTACAATCAATTATAATAAAATAGAAGGGAACTGGGACATTCCATCAAACATGCTTAGAAAGGTTAGTATTTGTGGGAAGTAATTGGTGAATGTGGTTCTCCATTCCCTCTTGGATGAACGGATGCACAGTTGAGGACCATCCTGCACCGGCTTGGTTGACTCACTTTTTGGGTGATGCCATGGGCATGACTGTTTAATCAGTCACTAAGGCATTGGATTTTTGAGAGAGCAGCTTTAGATTTTCTGTTGGAAATTATAACTGATTGAAGTTTGATAAATCGCATCAACATAGTTCAGGGGCACATATTCAATCTTTTGAGTCACTAGGATGTGGGCACGTAGTATACGAGATCGACTAGCAGCAGCAGCACTTGGCAGGACTGCAAGATAGGCTGATGGTGTTGATTAGGCTTATGTAATGTCTTATCTTGAGATAAGCATCGTAGAAATCTCTCGGGTTTCTTTGGATATATGTATAAGTCTCAATGATACTGTGATTAATGAAGTCGACCACTCCTCTGTTTGAAGTTGATTTGAACTTTGAGTTAATTCCTATCTAACTCCATTTAATGGTGCAATTCATTGTTATAGGTCAATGTCGATATGGAGCAGATCTTGCAAAGAAGTTGATATCTAATTTATTGAGTGTTCTCGCAAGCTGTGGGACCGTCAGAATTTCTTTCTCTAGTAGAACACCAGATAAGGTGAGACCGGAGTCAAAAATCTTCTAAAATGTTTTTCAGTTCTCTTGTTTTGATTGATATACCATATTCCCTTAGGTATCCAGTATTATAGTGAGACAACTTGGCGATAATCCAAAAGTTTTCATCTGGGATGGTCAAGGTAACTGTGGTTTCTCTTCATACTATTCATTGTTTGAGCTTAGATAATAAACTGCAGAAGTTTTTTTCTGACATATGCTAAATATTATTCTGGTTAGAGCCTAATCCGCACATGGGGGATCTAGCATGGGCTGATGCCTTTGTTGTCACAGCAGATTCAATTAGTATGATCAGTGAAGTCTGCAGCACTGGGTAAGCTTGAGAAGCAATGGCTCTCGTGGAAATCTCTGTTGGAGAATTTATCTATTGACAGTTTGTAGTCTTCGAATATTGTTTTGTTATTTTCCTGTATTAATTTTTACTGTGTTTTCGCCTTCAGGAAGCCTGTGTATGTAATGGGAGCTGAGCGGTGTACCTGGAAGTATGCAGACTTTCACAAGTCTCTGAGTAAGCGAGGTGTAGTTCGGCCATTCTTGGGCTCTGAGGATGTAAGTATAGTTGAGCTAACTTTTGCAAGAATGTCAAAGTACAGACCATGGCATAGTCCTGGGCTCGCTTTGTGTTGGTTCTTCCTTTCAGTATGATCTCTTTAAAATTCCCCACGTTCTCTTACAGATTTCGGAGAGTTGGAGCTATCCTCCCCTTAATGACACTGCTGAGGCTGCTAGTCGGGTGCGTGAAGCGCTTGCTGAGCGGGGATGGAGACTACGTACATAAGAAACATGTCGATGACTGATTGTGTATGCATATTATTATATTTTTGTTTTGTTCAGAAGAGGAACTCCGCTTAACACTGCATTGTTCAATACAACACACCGGGAAGCTACTTGAAATCACTGAACGGCTTCTGCATTAATATTGTTTACCCTTGTGGATTTTGATACGAATAGAATAAAAGACCAGCTGTAGGAGTATGTGGTGTGTCAAAAGGAAAGATGCACGCATCTTTTGTTCCTTGAGGGTTCTCTATATGTTCATGTAACACAACGCGATTTGGTTTTGAACACAAGGGTACGTGTTTTGATTTAATTCACAATTAACTAATTGTATTACTGTGGATGATTCAACTTGATGCAATCAAGAACCCTCGACTTTTCTCCCTACTTTTTGGCGTGCCATCTGCTATTTTCAATTGCTCCTGGCGATCCGGATGTGTGAAACCATGCTGCTGGTTGGATTGGGATCAAACGGTACGAAAGGATATCCTGGAAGTTGCTGATCCTTCTTCTCAATTTCTCCCATACTTGATGGGGTAAAGTTTAGTTGTGGTGTTGGTAGTTAATTCTATTATAGTGACTCGATCCGTTCATTCCTTGTTTTTCCAGGAACGAGTGCTCATCCTCAAATCAGTTCTCTTTCTTTTCTTACTTGGAGCTTTCTGTAATCAGCATTACCTTTTTGGAGAGCTCTTAAACTATGTCTCTTGGTGTATTGATCGTGCCGGAAGTTTAATCTGGTTGAAGCAGTGAAGCTGGCTGATGGGCTGGCCGAGAAGCATGTGTTGCTTAGGCGATATTTTCGTTGCAGCATATGAAATGCTGATCTTAATGCCATCGATTTTCTCTCCGATTGGAGGTAAGAGGACCTGGTAGCCCAAAATCAAAGGTGGAACAGGTTCTCAAGAGAACTTCAGTGCAGTCGAAACGGGAAATCCCCGCGACTGAAATTGCGCGTCAATTTGAGCCAATGCCCTTTGGCAATGATTTGGAATCGAGTGTTTCGATTTTCGATTCTCTTATTCCTTGCAAGTACTAGCGAAGTGGGACGATGTCCTGTTTTTTAACTCCTCTCATCGTACTCTTACATAATCACAGTCAGACTCATCTTTGTCGTGCATGATCTAAAAGCAATTCCAGTTCCATATCCAACTGCACGGTGCGTGGGGATCTTATACTAAACTAGCACCAACATAAAGGTATTTTCAGGTGAGAAAGTGGAGCAGGAACAACCTATCCTCTCCTCCAAAAACATTAGGACGTCCCATGAACTTCCTAGACGAATAAAAAAACAGCAAAAAACAAAAGTCAAACCACCCCATTCATTTACTAAATTCTGGCTCTAATCCAAGTTCCACTATATATATTTAGTCTGCTTCAACACGGTATCTCGTAGCCTTACTACAGCAAAAGCTTATCAAACACATTGAGAAGAGAAAAAGACATCAGTCTTTAGGCACCTGCAAGTTCCATGGACTCGTCAAAGAACGGTGACACGGCGCGGTTATCTAAGTCCGAATCGAGGGCCAGAGCCAAGGGGAAAGCGGTTGCTGGTGCTGCGCCTCCTCCAGTGGCCGCCACCGCTAGAGCAGGAAGAGGAGGATGGAAGAAAGGCGTCGCGGTGTTCGACTTCCTTCTAAGGCTATTGGCCACTGGTGCCGCCTTAGCCGCTGCCACCACCATGGGAACCACTGATCAAACGCTCCCGTTCTTCACACAGTTCTTCCAGTTCCAGGCCAGCTACGATGATCTCCCGGCATTCGAGTACGCAAGTTTGATTTCCGGGCCATGTTAATTCTGTACATGCTACTTTATCCTTAGTGCTTAATGATGTCAAATTTAATTTGACCGACATGAAATGCAGATTTTTCGTGATCGCAACCGCGGGGGCGAGCGCATACCTCGTCCTCTCCTTGCCCTTCTCGATCGTGTGCATCGTCCGGCCCCAGGCCGTCGGTCCAAGGCTCCTCCTCCTCATCTTCGACACCGTAATCTAATCTATCTCATGAGATGACATTGCTCATAATCATCATCCATTAATCCTACTAGAAAAATGAAACAATAGCCATGTGTTCTGCTCCTAACACAATTAATCTACCAAATCGTCGCAGATATTCGTGGCGCTCACGACGGCTGCTGCCTCGTCGGCGGCGGCCATCGTTTACCTGGCTCACAACGGGAACGTGAACGCGAACTGGCTCGCCATATGCCGGCAATTCAACGACTTCTGCCAGCAAGTCAGCGGCGCAGTGGTGGCTTCCTTCGTCGCGGCCTTGATCTTCGTGTTCCTGGTGGTCTTGTCCACCGTCTCTCTCAAAAGGAACTGAATTGGAAGTTGTCTTGTGTCTCTCATGTCGTCAGCAGCCTCTGGATTCTGAAAGAGGTTGAACGACACGGTACTGCGCTCTCATTGGGTTACTGTACAGTCGTCTATTGTCATGTGACAGCGTGTTGAAGCAGTCGACTTAATTGAAAAGCAGGGTGCAGTGTGCACCCTTTTGCCTGGCCTAGTGCAATCGACTTGATAAAGCTACTAAGACTTCGCAATTGGGGCGGACATAAACATATCCTTTTTACAGGAGAGATCATCGAATCGGTCCTAAAATCTATTATATGAATATTAATTCAGTTCTAAGCTTTTTAATTTAGTCCTAAATCTTTGCTGGAAGGCATTGACAGCTGTCAATAATTGTTAGCAAAAATTAGCTAAAAAGACTTTGTTGGAATTTCCGATAAAGTTTAGGAGTAAATTGATAAAAATTAAGAAATTTTAGACTGAACTTGCGTTCTCACGTTAGATTTGGAATCTTGAGTCGGGATCTTTTTGGCTCAACTTCCTTTCCACGCTATTCTCTCGAACGACTTATCTTCGTGGCTAAGAAATGTGGACAAAAGCCAAACGTGCTTTTGCCCGGAAAGAGCGAAAAATTAGTCAAGACAAGTAGTCCAAAAGTCTTTCTGTAACGATTATAATAGGGGGGTAAACAACATATGTCCATTCACCTTGACTCGTGTTGAGCTAATAACAATAAAACACTAGAAACATAACACAACCAAAAACTAAAAAAAGAAAAAGAAAGAAAATAAGAACTTGAACCAAAAGATGAGAAAGATGGAGGAGGTGTTTAAACTTGGAAAGGCGGCTGCCGCCGCCTCCCCGCCACGCTGGCAAGGGCCGTCGACCCTCGGCGATGTTGGCCTCACTAGCGGTTCTAGTTGTGATTCTCGCTGCTCCTCTCGACCCTCCGTGCGAGTGCAAAGAGAAGCTAATCGAACGTTTTGGAAGGGGCGCATCAATTTTCGTCTCGAAAACTTCATTAGGAGTGAGCTGATCGAAGACACCGCCATCTAGTTCTTGAGCCGTGTTCCACTTCTACAGGGTAGATGATAAAAGATCCACGCCGGGGCCTTGCGAGCAGCTGCTGGCCCTCATCGGGCCCCGACGAGCAATCAGACCGGCACCCCCTCTCACCCAATCAAATCAATATTTTTTGTCGATCAAATTGGACAGTGTTAAAGTAAAATCTTGGGATAATAACACAAACAGTCCCTAAACATTAGCTAAATGTACAATGCGGTCCATGAACTTTTAATTTATTTAATGTAATCCTTGAACTTTATGGTCCCTGAAGTCTGTCTTAATTTGTTCAATGTCGTTTCTAAACTTTCGATACATGTTCAATTAGTTCCTAAACTATTGAACTAGTTCAGGGACTACGTATTGAACAAATCAAAAGTTTATGTACCACATTGCACATTGAGTAAAAGTTTTGAGATCACATCGATCAAATTAAAAACTTCAAAAATCACGTTGTATATCGAATCAAAGTTCGTAGACCGTTCGTGTCATTTTCCCTGAAACTTTCGATCGGATTATCTTATGGATTATCGGACCTGATAATACTTTAGTAATAAATTTTTAGGATTTTTGGACGAGTTGGGAAAGGGTGGAAACTTCCCCGCGCCGCACGTGCGGGGAATCGCTCGGCGGGGCCGGGTGACGTGGCCGGCGTCAGACAGCTCCACGTCACACGCCGACCCAACCCTCCCCGCCATTAAAAGGCCGCCCTCCCCATATCCTCTCTCTACATCGCCACACTTTCTCTCTCTGCACTCCTCCTTCTTCTTTTGTTCTCCAACAAGAAGGAAAAGGACTGCCCCGTCTCTCTCAGCAGCCTCCCCCTCCTTCCCTTCGCTTCCAAGTCACCCGCCGCCCGTTTCTCCACCTCAAATCCGCCGTCTTCTTCCCATCCGAATCGGCGCCGGCGATCGCTCCGCTCGCTGCCGGATTCCCGCTCGCGGAGGTGAGTGTCCCCACTTCCCCCTGCCCCCAACCGAGTCAACTCTAGGGTTTCTGTCTCCGTCGCGATCTCCCTCGGCCGCGACGGTCGGGTCCGCCGTGGGAGATTCTAGGGTTCTTCCGGTACGGCGCGCGCTTCCCCGTTTCCTCGTCTGGGTTTTGTTTCTTTTTCTTTTTTTTAATTTTCCGGGCGTCCCTGAAATTGACGGCTCGATCGGCCGTCTTTCTTTTGCCGAGAAGCAAAATGGTGATCGGAGGATGATCTTGGGTAGTGGGTGGCCTTTCTTTCTATTTTTTTTTTGGTTGCCGTTTTGCTCTTTGTGTTTGAATCGGTCGTTTGAATTGCAGCTCGGGCTTTCAAGGTCAGTTCTTTGGACTTTTGGGGGATTGTTGAGTTAACTTAGGGGAGAGAGTGTTTCGTTTTAACCGAATTAGGAGGTCACGGTCTCATGAGAATTGATAGGGGAATGCAGAGACTGATTTGCGCGGCAGAGAAGAGCTCGCTGTTGGGCTGGAAGAAATCCTTCAGCCGCGGTATCTGCGTCACCACGCCTAAGGCCAGGACGCGCGACAAACCTCTCGGTATGGTGTCGGGTCTGTAAAGAGGAGCGAGTTCGGGGAGGGGGGGCCGCGCAAGAAGGTTTCTCTTTGCTGGCGAAAGTGACGATAAAACACCTGCACGACGATGACTCGGATCTTGGTTCAGAGAGGCTCGGGTGGTTCCTCATCGAATCAGAGCCGTTCTTCTTCCTCAGCTAGAACAGAGCCACAGCCCTCTGCTACTGCTTCGGTTGTTTCTGCTGCAAAAGATGAGGAGAGTGAGGAGGAGGTATCTGAACAAGTTGTTGTGGATGAGCCGTCGGAATACTATTGTGGCGGTGACAGTACTGCTGTGAAAAGCGATGAACATGTGGAAGGATATCATGGTGATCAGGATGAGAACTTGGGTAATGAGACTCATGATGGTGAGCTTTTGGTTAGTGATGACCCTCCTAGTTCGGAGGAAGTCTCGAAAGGATTAGGCAGGCTGAAGCCTGTTGATCTAAAAGAGAATGAGGGCACAAGCAACTTGCAAGGTGCTGTGGGGAGTCTACATCCGCCACCTCCTCCAGCCCCACCAAGGCCATTTGTCGCAAACTCAAACTTAAGGAGAGCTCCGCAGGGAAGCTCAAATCCTGCACGACTTGGTCCTTCCAGAAGATCGGTCGCCTGGCCTGCTGTTTCAGCTCGAACTTCACCTACTGGGTCACGGCCTTCTTCTCCAAGATCTCACTGTGAAAGTGAGGGTTATAACAGTGCGGATGAGCAGGGACCATGCTTTGTATCTTATGATGATTTGGTGAGTTACGAGTTATGATCTTTCGAAAGGATTCGAGCGTGCAAACTTAACCTCGTTGTCTTTAGTACCAGAATAACCTTTTCTTTGCATCTTTGTAGCTGTTGTTATTTTACGTTAAGTTTTTGTGCTGATGCTTCTTCTTGAATTTGTCTCTTGTTTTTGGCCACCTACTTGAAGTACATAATACACGCCACTCATTTAATAAGGCCCTCATGTTTGTTAGGGCTTGTGCATCGGGCTTTATTTTATAAGGGAATCTATTTGATGTGTGAAACTATTTATCTGATGCCGGTACTTTAAATCTTTGTTAGGAAAGAGAACGTCAGTTCGAGATTGAAATTGGGAGGATAAAGGGTTTGGAAGTCAAAAGAATGTTGGAGGATGGGAATTGTCTCTTTCGTGCTGTTGCAGATCAAGTTTATGGGGACTCTGATGAGCATGGTATTGTCCGGCAAATGTGTATAGACTATATGGTATGTTTAACTCCTCTCGTGCTCTGGTCCTGTTTACAATGTTTTCCTATACTAAAAGAGTATAGAGTGGTCATGTGCCATTTTGGATGGTTAATTGTCTGTTGATTGTTGGCCACTTTAATGAATAGGAGTATGAGATTATTGTAGTCGTCCGATACAAACAGTCTTTCTAATAAGATATCACGTTCCACTTGTCTTTCCTTCCCGGTGGATAATTTCTTCATATAGTTATCAATGGATACTTAATCAGGTACAAATGAAGTAATTTGTTCCCCAGTATTTTGTTTTGGGCGTGACGGTGCAAGAGAATAGTATAATTTTGAACAGGGAAAGAAGGGAAAGCAATGTAATGAAATGGATTTGGTGTTTCAAGCAATAAAGGATGAAGTTTTGAATAAAAAGGAATCTCTTGAAACTAATCATGCATAGAAGAAAAATATTTCTTATCGTCATCGACATTGTTACCTGACATGTGATTTTCTTGATATGGTTTGAGGTGAGTTGATTGTGCATTTTCAAGAGGCTGATAAATGCTAGAAAGCGTGCCAGTTCTTTCTCGCAACTATTATATATTATTATTTTTTATTTTTTTCAAATATAGTGTTGATATTGCCTTGGACTATATGTCTACCAACATCTTACTTTTGAGTAGTATGGATTTATGCGTGAACCAATCTGACACCATCGCTGTTTTTTTGCTTTCATGTGTTATTTCATTTTCCCTTGGTGCAGGCTCTTCCTTTTGTTTGATCTTCTATTGCATTTTTAGATACTCATGCCATTTATATGTGTCACACATCTGCTTTCAGCAATTAGTGAAGCTTATGCTTTATTATAATACTTGTCTCTGCTTGCCTTTTTTGTCCTCGTTCAGGAGCTTGAAAGAGATCACTTCTCTCAGTTTGTCACTGAAAATTTCACCCAATACTGCCGAAGAAAGAAAAGAGACAAGGTTTGTGAAATTTTAGTGGCCATTGTACTTTTCTTTTTGATTAGCCAGCTTGAGTAGTGTTGGACATGGCTGTGCTTCTAGGATGTAAATTTAGGACAATTCACTGACTCTACTTTCCCGGCCGCGATCTACTGCTGCATAATCCAAGGAATGAAATTTTTGTGTGAGCTGAAATCTGGAGACAGCTCGGTAGGTGCAAGTGTAGGGTTGGGAGACTTAGTTTGAATATGACATTGACAAGTAAGCTTTTTCGCGTCAAGTGGTGCTCTGACATATGTGTAAAATTTTAGTAAGCTCCTGATATTCAAGATATTTCCTTGGTCTTATTCCTCACCGTTTTAGGTGTTTTTGTATCTTAATCTGCATCTTAATGTACGTCTTCATCTTAGAGCTCCATCTTATCGCAGAGAAGTAGAGGTTGTTGTTGCATGTTTGGAAATTACTTAGACTACCTTATCCCAATTCATCCTCAATTGTGCCCCCACCAGCTTTCCCTCAACTTTCTTAGAATTTAAATGCGAAATATCTGGAGGCTCATCCTTGTCAATTTTTCTGAAGGATATTGATTTTGGAAAAAGCAACTATTTTTCTAGTGCCTTGCATGAGTGGAGCATGTTTTATTGATTAGGAGATATATTCGAGTCATCATGTAGTTCATTTCCAGCGAAGTTGACAGCTAATTCTACCATGTTGTTGGGTAGCATTTGGTTTACTCCCCATTTTCAGGTCCCATATGGAGCTTAAACTTTTCTTTAACAAAGGATTTTGTGCTTAAGAGTATGTGGTAGTAGTGGAGCGAGCTTCTTGTAAGAGCCTTAAGTGTAGAAATTATTCACTTTTGTTGGTTATAAGCTTTTAACACCCTTAATTCAAAAATGGGAACTTAGTGTGGATTAGCTCCGTAGGTACTGCTGCAACTCGTTGGTTAGATAAGTTGTGATGGAACAGGCCATGGATGCCAGTTCTCATCTACTAGCTTATGATACTGTCAAACTGTTTTCCTTGGGATGCGATCAAACATGAGATTGTTAAACTTTAAGTCACTTTGGATGACAGGAAAGCAATTGTAAGTGACCTGATACAAGTAAAACAAGAGTTTTCAAAACCGGATCTATTAGAAAACCGGTCAAGTGGCGGTTTCACTGTTCGACTAGTTTGACAGATTGAATCTGCAGCTGCACCGTTAGCTAATTATTAATGTCAATAACAATTGTTACAATTGAAATGCAGAAGACCTGAATATAAAATGGTATGATATGCTTAACTCTTTCATAATAGCTAAGGTGCTTAAATGCTTACCCTGATTGACAAGAGTTGAAAATGCAATTATGACACAGTGGCATGAATTGCCAATCTTAGTGAATTATGTCATTTGATGCAGTTGGCAAGACAATATGGTAGAAGTGGATAGTTAGTTGCCAAATCTCATTGGCTGATCTCTAAACAATTTGGATTTTTTATGAACTCGATGGAAGCTTTAAAGTAATTGTCATTAGTGGAAGTTTTGGTTTCATTTTCTGTGCGATTTATTGAATTCGTGCGCCTTAATCATATGCTTAAAATGAACATTTTATTTTACTATCTTCCTCTCATAATTAGTCACTTGCTGTTTTCTATTGTTTCTGTTTACATATTTGGTGAACCTTCTGTTTGGCTATGACTGAATTACTTGTTCATATTGACAGGAATTATTATGTTGTGTGTCTACTTTTGCCTTCTGTTTGACTCGAATATGGAGATGATCTTTGCTTGTCTGTTTTTCTTAAATGCTCTTTTTTGACGGTTAGGTATATGGGAACAATGTGGAGATCCAAGCATTTTGTGAGATTTATAACCGACCGATACATATCTATTCCTACAGCACAGGTGCTGCTCTTGTACAGCCACTGGCTTTTGATTTGTCACATAATTTTGTACTTAAAAGGCTTGTTTTTTAACTGGTGCTTTTCAATGCAGAGCCTATCAATATTTTCCAGGGAAGCTACAATACTGACACGCCACCCATTCGACTTAGCTACCATCATGGGAATCATTATAATTCTCTTGTGGATCCACGTCGTTTGGCAATTGGTGCAGGACTGGGATTCGGCTCTTTTCGCGGGGTCTGTATCATGTTTATTTGTTTTGCTCCTTGCAAATTATTCTAGATTAGCCTATGCTTAGGTCAGGGGTTGCATCTTTTGCATTGATCCTAATTGACTGGTTCACTTTGATATCTTGGAATCTTATCTCTACAAGAAAAACTTGATTACTGTTCTGGATATCACACATGGAAATGGCTTTCTAATCGCCTGGCGAAGTGAATTGATGAAAAGTTTTGGTTTTTCTCAATTTGCATTTAGCTGATGCATTGGACTGAAGGCTTTATGTTGTCAAGAAGTAGTTGGATTTCCAACTCTTCGATTTCCCTCAAACTGTGGTTGTTGCTGGTGCCAATCTTATAGTCAACTAGACCGTATTGTCAGTAGTTCTGCAATTATCAAGCACAGTGAATAGTGAGTGGAACCATGCTGTGATCAGAAGTTCCATTGGGGTTTTCCGACTTCCTTGAAGGGTGTAAAATGCAAATTTTGCCTTCTGTTCACCGTAGCAGTTAGTTGTTTTTGAATCTCACATTGATATTGATACACTTTTGTCCTTATCTTACTTGGGAATTTTTTTTTGCAGACAAATGTCGACAAAGATCAAGTAAAGGCAGCCATCAAAGCTCAGCAAGATCAACAGATTGATAATGTAAGTGTCGTGGTCTCTTTGTAGGGTAATGTGTGAGATTATTGTTCATGATATCATGCGTTTCCCCTAATTATTTCTACTGGCAGGCTCTTTTGGCTGAGGGTCGCTTTTGGTCTGACCTTGAGTTGACTGAGAAGGAAATCGAGCGCATGGTTATGGAAGCTTCTCGGGCTGAGTATCTCGCCAGTGACAAACTCAGGAAACAACCTGGTATTCGAGACTCTTCTACTTCTAGTGCGGAACCATCATCTTCTGGTGGAAGTAAGAATACTTTCTTTCCCCCTTTTCTCTGTGTGGTAACAAGGTACTTTCCATCGGCTCATTTGGATAACTGATGAGACATTCTGCCAGTCATTGGAAAGTAGCTTTTGGAAGTGTGTCTAAAACAAATGGAATCGTCAGTTGGTTGAAGGGAAAAAAAAATATAATTTGGAGACTGGATTTTGATGTTGCTGTTGCTATCAATGATTAATGTTGTCTGTCAATCCTGAGTTAGTTGAAGGAAAGAGAAAAGTGTAACTGGGAGATTGCATTTTGATGTTTCTATCAGTAGTTAATGCTGTCTGTCAATTCCTGTTCAACATATGGCTGCATCTTATAGCAATTATTTGTCCATGAGCTTCTTAAATTTTTGGAACAGATGAAATTAATTAGTTGGTGATGTTGAATCATAAAAAAAACAGGCTTGTTTCCAAGAAAATTTCACAAGAATTTGTGTCCCTTAAAACAGGTCCTATTCAAAAAGCTTTCCAACGTCACCATTGTAAGCAATCTTATTGGCATAGCCTTACAGTGAGGATGTGTTCAATATCTGTCTGCTGCCAGCAATTCTTTTATAAGTTGGACATGCACAAACTTACTGATATGCATTTGGTTACAGCACCTTCAGGTAGTGAGATGAGGATGGGGAGTGGAAGAGAACATGGTTCCCAGCATAATGTTCTGAGCAGTAGTATGCAGGTTGTGCTGTCCATGGGATTCACTTATCTCCAGGCTATCGAGGCATACAGTATATTCGGCGATGATGTGGACTCCATGGTATGCTATCTCTTAGAGACTAGTAGCAGTAGGCGCAAAGGCAAGGCAACGGAATGAGCTGGAATGCCAGGAGTATCCGTAAGGTGTATCATTGCTTAGGTTCGTGCTCTGATTGGTGCGGAAAAGCTTTTGTTCTTATTGAGCAGAAATCTGCCGACACTTTGTTTGAGCTTTATGTTAGTTTTCTTTGAATAAATGTTCTCTTCGTCGAAATGGAGACTTTGATTCCGGGCATATTGTTCTCGTAACTGCTGAAGCATTTGAGAATAAGAATTTGCAAAAACGATATTCGGGTCGGTCGCTCTTTATTTCATGATCACGGCTTGCCTATAAAATACGTATTTGTACCCCCCTATTATGAACCTCAATCCTCGTCGGGGTTGTGGCTAATGCCGACGTAAGTGGTGAAAACACAAGAGTGAGTAGTTCGGCGGAGACTTATGGCGGTGTCGCCACTCTTGGGAGATGCCATCTTTTAGAAGCCGACTGGCCTGTGAAGTTCGACTCTTTTACTGGCGTGTTTCTGGGTCGTGCTCAAAACCAGTCCTTTCGGTCTTTCCAGCAATGTGGTTGTGATGGCCTTTGTCCGAGAATTAGTTTTAAGGGGTGTAATGCGACGGACACCGTGAGAACATGAATCTGTGGATGAGACGGGAAGGCTCGCATGAACTTTGGTTCTTCTGCAGGGTTTAGCCTCTCCAGAGTTTCCTGATGGCGCGACCAAAGCCATAATCTGGGGACGGTAAGATGTTTCGAACGCGAGAGGTACGAGAAGAACGTTTCGAATGCATGACGAAGCGGGGACACGCTGGGGGAACGAAAACAGACACTCCCCCGGCTTTGCGGCGAGTTTATATTTGAGACGACGGATTGTATTCGATGAATCGTTTTCGTGGAGAGATTGGTGTTTGTATGATTCGATCGATACGACGGTAGGCATGGTCGCGCGTCGAGCCTCACAATGCTTTCGTACAGCTTGAACTCTCCAATGGTGGGATCGGACCGGCCCCGAAGCCGCCCTGCTAACGAAATCTCCGAAGACGACGATCGCGAATCGGAGAGCCCGAGGCGCTCTAAGAAGCCCGACTCAGCTCCGTCGAACTCGGGCTTTCTTCGGCCCGCCCGGCCCGGAAATGATGGAGAGCTTCGGTCCTCCTGGGCTGAATCGGAGCAGCCCGCGGCCCGAGGACCGCTCGAAGATTCGCCTTCGGGCTCTGAGTTTTCGACTGTTCGACGGCGCTGCTGCGGGGATTCCGATTCTCCTCCGGATTTCCGAATCGTGAGCTGGGGGGAGTCGCTTCCGCGATTGGTTTTTGCAATTCATGAGTTCCTCGTTGGATCTACTCGCTCCATCACTCGAGGTGTGTTGATTTCTTTCTCTCTGTCTGCCATTGCTGCTGCAGTTGAAAGTCTTTTTGGGTTCTGTGGATTTTTTCAATGCTTATCAGAGTCCGATGTGGTCTTCCGAGTAATGTAAGTGGAGCATCTTTTTTTACGAGGAACAACCTCGAAATCGGACTACAGCAAATGTTTATGTTGTTTTGGGCATCATCTCGCTTCAAATGATGTGTTTTTCCCCCCTCCATATATGAAAGCAAAAGAAACAAAAAGTGAGGAACTACTTGTTCCAACTTGCAGCTTTCTCTCTTCTGGAAGTACGTCTGTGAGGTCTTAAACCAAAAAGTGGAACTAAATCTTCTTTTTTCTGGAAAGTGTTCTTTAGCTTTTCAGTTTATCTCTTGTTCTTTAGTATATCCTCGGTGTATTGCTTCGGGCACGGTTCAATGAAATGCGGTGGCGTCGGCTACATATGCTTGTATGTGTGAGATGACCTTAGTCCAAGTAGACATAATTGGTGCAATTATTCCTACACTGGTAAAAAGCCGAGCTATAACTTATGGGGGCGTCATTTTAGGCTTGGTACACTTTTGCATTGTGGGATTATATCAGGTTTTGCGGTAGAAAAGATTATTGCATTTTTGTTGAGGGCATGCTTATCACTGGTCAAGAATAAAATATGGCAAAGTTGTTGGAGATAGTTGGAAACTTAGAAGCAGGTAAATCATCAAATGCATCTTCCAGCCACTGAAAAATCTATTGAATTTCATTCGGACCCGAATCATGATTTGGACCGACTTCTTTAACTCCCTTGGGGTGGAGCAAACTCGAGTCCATGTCTAGGCATCCTGGTATGCTGAAGTGCAACTGCAAATTTTGAACAATTCTGGAAATTTGTATCTTTGAGGTGATTCACGAGCATGTGCTGCACTGTGACTTGAAGTGGGGAGTAGCTTCATTTCATGGAATCAGAAATGACAGGTAAAACATCATTTGTATAGCGTGATGTACCGTAGTAGCCACTAGTTTGAAAGGGCATGATTTTTCTTTCTGATGTTGCTGTTTACCTGCCACATTCCTATTTAGTCACGTGCTTGTTGTATTCATGTTGATAAATCTTTGTGCAGACAGTGGAGACTACTAAGGAAATCATAGTCCCTGTAGAGGCTAGCCCTTTTGAGATAACTACAGGCGAAAAGAGAAAAAGAGGAGGAGGGAGAGTAAGGTCGAGAGTGTGGCAACATTTCACCAAGCTTGAAAAGAGGCCAGGTGAGCGAGAGGAATGCAGGTGCAATTATTGTGGTAATCTATATGTTTGTTCGAGCAATTCTGGTACAACCCATCTAAATCGCCATATATTCGAGGGGGGATGTCCCAAGTACAAGCCAACTCTAAGCGAGACGCAAAATCTTACTAGTTATCCAAAAGAAGATTTAGATGACGACGACAATGTAACACCTTTGAGAGTTAACACAGACCATAGCACGAGGAATTTCTCTGAACAGGTAAATCTTTTTTATTGCTGCATCACATTGGACTTTGTTCGGCGTTTATTAAAAGTGTAGAAGTCTTTTCGTGGTGCATTGCGTTTGGCAGTTCAAGCTGTCATTCAAGAAGCAATCTCGTCTTGTATCATCTGAGAACAAAGTAGGATATTGTTGTGCTGCATGTGTGGTCAAGTTCAGAACTTTGCTTATGGGACACGTGCCTTCAGGGTGTGCTTATAGTGACTAATGTTTGGCGTTTCTATTAGCACAGATGCTGTGAATGCTAATAACTCTATTAGGGATGGGCACGGGGTGCAGGGGGGAATCCATGCCCCATGGGGAGTCACCCCGAGCTGCACGAATTTTCCCCGCAAAAAAGGCTCTGCCCTGCGAACCAGACTGGTTTATATATTACTGAAAATTATATTTATGTTTTTATTATTTATGTATTTGCAATAAAAATATGAAAAAGAAACCTAAGAACAACTTTTTCTCTCGTTGTGTACACAGATGAACTTCAAGTACTAGACTGAAAGCTTTTGCTGGACATGTTGTATAATTTATTCATTTTCCCCTTGCTTCAGGAAGTTAGCGAAAATTTTGCATCCGAACTAGTGCAACTGAAGGAAGAGAATGCGAAGCTTCTACATGAAAGAGATGACTTGGCAGCCCAAAAGACAACCCTTGAGCAACTAATAGTAACTATGGCAGCTGAAACGGTAATATTTTATTTTCCCACTATCCTAAGCCTCACAGAGTAACATGCACGCTCATCAACGTGATTCTTCATTGCTTTTACTGTTGATGGAATAACTATGGAAGAGTTACGAACCCAAATCTTACTAGACAAGAGCAGGGCAAGGGGTTAAGCTCATTTGGATCATTATCCTCTTCAATTATGTTGAAGTTTATTCATGAATATTATTAGCTAGTTGTAAGTAGGTGATCATAAATAAGAAAATCAGGAAACTTGATAGTGTCTGTCATGTTCTATAAATAGAGTTATCTTATGTACTCTTTCATTAAGTGATGGAATAAAAATGTAGCATTTTCCCTCTCCCTTCCCCTCTTGAAGATATTTCAATATTTACATGGTATTTAAGCCTCCAAGAAAGAGAGACCCAAATCAAAACCCTAGCTTTATCTTCTTCTTGCGGTCAGTCTTAAAAAGAAAAAAGACTCGTTTCTTTCATAATTGCTTCTACTCTGACGCTAAGCCCACCACCATCAAGTCCTTTGTTTTTCGGCCTCCAATCTTCATCCTTGAGAGCACCACAATTAGCCTTCATTAAAGCTGCATCATCATTGTGTGCTTAATGAGATCTCAGATATGCTCATGATCTCTCTAAAAGCAACACTATCATTATCTCATTGAGCAGCCGGTCTCTCCATGGTTGTCAGCATGAATTGTTCTCATTTGCTATGGCCTTGCCAATCTTGTCGTTGACATCCTTGTGCTGGTGAAGTCTACCACAAGTCAAACCTTTCTTTTCTCTAGCTTCATTCCGCCGTGCTTCCTTAATTATGCTTCTCCATCAAAACCAAGCTCCATCCTCGTTAGTTAGTTTTTATTTTTTTCGTGTCTTCTTTTTTGTTTTATCCTTTTCATTTCCAAAAGAAGAAAAACAAAACAAGAGCTTGCTTTGGTGCCGTTGGTGCTCCAATCTACAACACCTCATCTTAAAAAGAATCCAATTTTGGTCAACACTCAACAATGCCTAGAATTAACATTATTCGTTATGGGAGTCTCTTTCAATCGTGAGGGTGGGAATCAAGCACACCTTCAACTTTCTGATCATGTGTTTCTTCAGCGCTTGTCAATTTCGATGATGACATGGACTGCATTCAATTTGTCGTCTAAGGTCCGGCGCACACAATAGTCATTGTTTTGAATCTGGTTTTCAATAATCCACATCCCTTGTCTAGTGTAAGGTTCGGGTCACATGGAGTTTTGGTCACAGACTTTGGAAGAAAGTTGCAACTGTCATATGCAACCTGGATGCTCTAGCATGAGGGCTGGGCTGAAGTATATTTATGGATATTAGTCAGTGGTTAGTAGGTGGTCATAAATGAGGAAAATTAGTTTTTTTGTAAGTGCCTCTAATGCTTTATAAATAGGGCCATATTAGGTATTGTTTCATTAAGTTATTAACTAAAGATGTAGCCTTTGAGTATTTTCTCTCTCCATCTCTTTCTTGAAGAATGTAGAATATTGACAAATTATTTGAGCTATGGATGGTTGGATGGATGGATGTTCCCAAGAAAAAACGAAAACTGGAGGAGATTAGATGGATAACATGCTGATTGTACTCTTCCTTTTTTCAGCTAATGTCCTAGAGACTTGCAGAATGCAAAACTTAAAAGCCTCACTGTATTGATGCTCCGTGTATTGATTAACACTCAATAGGAGATCTTTACTGCTGACATCTCGTGGGAGAAAACTTAGGACTTGTTTTAAGTAGAAACATGGTAAAGTGAGTGCGCATGTTATAATGCAATTATCCATTTCGAACAACTTGGGTTGGTTCAAGTGGGCCAAACTCTCAAAAAGAGTATTCAGGTTTCGGGCGAGTGTCTACTTATCTATCAGGTCATAGGATCTCTTGATGATGTGGGATTATGGTGTTATTGAATGTTGTCCAATGGATGATGGTATTTTATCTGGAGAAGTAATGTTCAGCGTATGTCTTTTAGGCTCGCCTAATGGAAGAAAATACTAAGCTGAAGGAAGAATGCACAAAGCTTCAAGAAGAGAAACAGAAAACAGTTAACAGAGAGGTGATTCTCCTCAAATCTGCTTATCTTCTTGAACTCAGCTTCTATATCCGCTCATAGTTCTGAGTTGCTTGCAGGAATTTGTGCGACTGGAAACCCAAGTTTCGAAACTTAGGGAGGATTTTGAACGCGATAGACGAGGATTTCCAGTGGCTACAATGGCAGCTCTAGCGCACCTGCAGAATGGAAGATAAATGGAACATCTGCCCCGCCACACCGTGAGCGCCAAACAGTTTGCTTGTATATTTGGCCTTTGCATTTCAACTTACCCCGGACTTCTAAATTAGAGATTGTGACGCACCCCGACGTTCACCCTGTTCCAAAATGTTAGCCATTGCTTTCATACTGTGGTTGTAATGTCTATCCAACTTTCTTCTATTTTATGGTCTGCAGTTCCAATTTCAAGGAGGCACCGGCATTTTCATCACCATATTTTAGAACATGTAGCAATTTCTTCCAGTGTTGTATCCTCGTGGGCATGGATCCTGGTTAATTTTTTGCAGTTCTCAGCAGCATCGATCCTCGTGTTCTACGTTTTGCCGTCTCTCTGGAAAGCACTGGCGGCCGGGTCATGAATTGACACACGACAGAACGAAAGAAAGTACAGATGTGGTGAACATGCACGGGGATCTAACGACATAAGATTGAAGAAAACTAAGCTGAATGGTAATCGGAAGATAATTGTATCAATTATACTTAACTATTGTTGATCAAGTGGTTACATGAATGTTTGTCTCGTGAAAGCACGTAATTTGGATCGGGGTAAATGCATAACTTCCTTTTGAAAAAGTTTGTTCTAAGTTGATTTGAAACCAATCCAGTCAGGAATCAGTAGTTCTACCTTTCGAACTCGGAACTGGGTTTGGCAATTTGTGTTGAGGGGACATAAGACAAATATAGCTAACCTGACAATGACACGCTAAATAAAAATGTTGAACTGCCTGAATACGAGCGCAACACGCGAAGCGGGTTACACAACACGGACACGATATGACTAATGCAATTATCAATCGTCTCATTACGATACGATGTTAATTTGTTTACAAATATACGTTAAAATATGTATACAATAAGCACTAAAGACACGTTTATACACGATAACTTGTGTTAATAAGCTTAAGACGTTTCTAGATAATAGGAGTAATTTTACTTCACATTAATCTAAAATCTACTATTGAGTTAGGCTTTCATCACGTTCAATAACATTTCTATCTCTTTGACTGGGTGTTAATTTTGTAAAATGTTAAAAAGTCATTATGCATAAGTATTAAACGTGTTAAAAACAAGTATAATCTCGTTGTGCTGAAACAAATCGTACCGTTAATACGCGAACTTTAAACTCGTTAATTTATGTCCACACAGATGTGCCAATCGGTCAACAATGCATGACATGTTTGTAAGTGTGTTCTAAGCGGGTTGACACCACCTCGTTCGCGACTTGAATCCATTCACGCCAAATACAAACACATGTCACCGCATGTCACGTCGCGCAAAAAGCGAGAAAGAATATGTTCTCCTTGGAAATCGAAAGCATGAGACCTATTTCGACTAGTTATTGGGTCGAACCGGATCCTGTGCTCGGGTTAACAAAAGCCTTACTAAATTATCACGGGACTATCAGTTCGAGACATTGTAGACTCGTCAGCCAGCCAAATCCTTTTCAAGGAGAGCTTATGTCCATGTTATCGTGCCGATCAAACTGCTGTAAGTTTGTCCAATGTGAAGCCTCGATTTTGAACTTGTTGCTTGGGATTAAAACTTTTTGAGCTAGACATCATTAAAAGGAAAAAAAATATAAAAATACAAGAAGAAGAAGAAAAAAAGAGACAATGACACAAATATAATGAACTTTGACCCAATGTACAATGTGGTCTATGAACTTTAAATCCGTTCGATGTGGTTCCTAAACTTTAGCCTAATTTTCAATGTGGTTCTTAAATTTTTAATTTGTTCAATATGGTCCATACATTTTAGGTACATGTTCAATGTAATTCCTGAACTATATGAAAATGTTTAATTAAATTGAACAAGTACTTAAAGTTCATGAATCATATTGAACAAATTAAAAATTCAGGAACCGCATTAAAATTTAGGGACCATTATTTTTCCAAAAAAAAAAAAAAAACGTTACCACAAAACGGGCCGCGGGTACTGGCAAAGCGCAAAAGCCAATGTAGCCCCCGACGAGCCCGACCCGCCCGAACGACCCGCCCCAAATCCGAGACCGAGATCGTCCCCCTCTCCTCTCGCCTTTCTTCTTCCTTCCGTCGACGTAACACCATCCCTCTCTCTCTCTCTCTCTCTCTAGAAGAGGCCAACTCTCACACGCTTCTCCTCTGCAGACATCGAAAAGCAAGGGAAAACCTTAGGGTTTTGTTCAGTCTCAAATCCGACCGAATTCGAACGGGAACAGCAGGAGATTCAGCAGCAGCCGAGATCACAAGGAAGGAAGGAAGGGCGGGGGAGGAGGAGGAGGAGGAGGAGGAGGCTGAGGAGGCTGCTGCTGCTGTAAAGCCCAATGTCGCAGAGCGGGAAGCTGATGCCGAATCTGGATCACCAGAGCACCAAGCTCCTCAACCTCACCGTCCTCCAGCGCCTCGATCCTTTCGTCGAGGAGATTCTCATCACCGCCGCCCACGTCACCTTCTACGAATTCAACATCGATTCCAGCCAATGGGTACTCCGCCCCCTCCCCCTTTCCCCCTCTGTCCCTGCCTTCTTTCGTTTGTTTTGTGATATTGAAGATGCTGTGGACTTGCCCGGGATTCCCGATCGTTTTCCGAGTTTCTTCCGGCTGGTATCTCGTGTTGGGTATGTGTTGAGCGTGTTTGCTCCCCTTGGTTTTGCAGAGCCGGAAGGACGTGGAAGGGTCTCTGTTTGTTGTCAAGAGGTAAATTCCCGAACTACTGCTAGTCGTTCGTGCGGTGGTTAGTGAAAATTTTTGTTTTTTTGTCGTGTCGGTGCCGGATTTGTTGCGGAATTGATGTTCCAAGGGCGAGGGTCTCGTCGTGGACTCTTGTTGTCTGGGACTCGACTTCAGATTTTGTGTTTTGAGTTTTGTGTTGAGTGTGCTCGACTGGCGGTTTTTGGCAGCTTGATCACTCGCTTCTGTAATTTTGGTTGCAGGAACACTCAGCCTCGGTTTCAGTTTATCGTGATGAATCGCCGGAACACTGGTTGGTGGACTTTGTTATTTGCTTATTTGCTGGTTTATCTCAGAAAATCATGTTTCGTATCTTTGTGTGTAGCGGAAAAGAAGGAAAATTTATACCGGTTTCAGGCGATGATAGTTCTGCTGGAATATTCTCTGTGGTTTCCATACAAAATGTGGGAGACGAGAGTTTCATGTCTAGGGAGTTCATGCGGAGGGCTATTAGGATAATTTAATGTTTCACTGTTAAAGTGTAGAGTCAAGCTTTCGAAGTAATCCCTTTTTTTTTTTCAGACTGCTATGATCCGTACTTTTGCTGTTATGTTGGGCATTAGATCGTAAAGATTTGGTTTATTTTTATATTAAGAATCAACTGTTTACATCTAGTTTTCCACATATATCATCCTCCTTTTTGGCCTACACAACCTGGGGAAGTTTTACCCAATATGACTTTGGAGACATTTTTTGTCTGTCCACATAAATTAAGAATTCAGATACAATTCAACACCCCATCGAGATAAGCATGAATCCTATGCATAGTCTAATTTTTTTTATCTTCCCAAGCTTACTCAGGTCTGAACCCAGAGAGATACTTCCCAAATAAGATTGCCAATGGTACAAGTGCTCGCCTTAATGAAGATGGAAAAGCGCAGTAACTGCACCTGTGCCTTTCTAATAGTTGAGTTGCGAAGGGGTCCCTTTTTATTGTTTTAAGTACTTCAGGAACTGAAATTTAGTACGACTTTATCCAATTTTGTCGGTTCGCTAACTTTAAATAAAAACTATGGTGTACCTTTAGCTTCTCCATATCTTATTTACTAACTGAGAAGTGCCGTATAGTAAGTTATTGTAATTTTTAAAGTCAATTAGATGGTCGTTGATCAAATTATGTGCAGCACTACTATCGGAATTTTACCACCTCGATTTGTAGATGATTTGACTGCTCGATATTTATTAAAGTTTGCACTTTTAAGAGAGCAGCGTTTTATGCAGATAATCTGGTAGAGAATCTCTTGGAAGATTTTGAGTTTGAAGTCCAGGTTCCATATTTATTATACCGGAATGCTGCTCAGGAAGTAAATGGTATTTGGTTCTACAATGCACGGGAATGTGAAGAGGTGGCAAGTCTTTTTAACAGGTATTAGTCAGATTGGATGTTTGTTGTTATTTATGTATTGTGAATCTATACATATATTACATGCTTATCAGTGCTTCACTTCTTTTTTTAGTAATAATTTCTGCTTTTTGCATTTTAGGATACTTAATGCATACTCCAAGGTTCCTCAAAAGTCAAAGGTGCCCACAACTAAAAGGTACTAAGTGGTTTGTTTTGTTAGTGCAAAATATGCAAATTGTTCATGAAGGAATAAAATCAGTTTTTCAACACAGATGTTTTTCCTGTTAGTTTTTACCAGTAGAGCTGCTTATCTTCACCTTGGCCTTTGAGCTGTGATTTTTTGGAACTTGCCTTGTTTTCTGCTCCTCGATGATCTATGCGTACCTGGACTGCAATAAGTTCAGCAGTTGAGGTGTAACATACACTATGGGAGTTTCAAAGAGAAGTACTTAAATGACAGAGTTTGTAGTCCTGTTGTAATCCCTTCTATAACTATGGTGATCGTAATTTATTTGCTTGAAAGGTTTTCACTTCTGTTGAGTACGAGGGATGTTGCAGTCTTGACTGTGAATTTTTAATTTCTTCTTTTTTCCGCATAAGTAGTGTGTTGCAAGTTTCACCTGAAAGTTGGCTTTTATAATATTACCCTCTATTGGGCAGATACCATAGTAAATTTTATCAGTTTGGCAATTGTCACGTTGTGGCGCTCAACGTAGAAGTGCCAAAGTTTTCAAGCACTACCAGTGCTTTTCAGTGAGGAAATTAATAACATACAATCTTCTTTTTACTCGATAAACAACTGTAATGTCTTTTCCCAACTCATTTTCAGTTCTGGTTCGGATAAAAGTTGAAAAAGAACACTGGTCGAGAAATGAAATGCTTTTGCATTGAGTTTCATTGTTTGACCTCCAAAAGAATCTTTTTCCCAAAAATAATTAACTGAGCTCATTCAAAATGTTGTCTTTTAGTTCTTTGCTGCTTTAAAACAGATATTTTTCTTGCTTTCTGCAGTGAGTTTGAGGAACTAGAAGCTGTCCCAACTATGGCAGTGATGGACGGACCTTTGGAGCCCCCATCCTCTACGACGCCCAATGTAAACGATGTCCACGATGATCCAGCCTTTGTGAACTTCTTCAGTGTATGTACTAATAGAGATAGTCAATTTTCTATTAAGTAAATTTATTTGATGAGACGTAGGAGAATGTACATCAGCACGATGAAAAGGCATGTAGGAAGAAACAAGTGACATGTTGCATGCTTTGTAGGCAAATAAAATAACATGCATTTTAACATCTCCTGCACCTGCATCATGCACATAGTTTTGTGCAGGAGGCATATTGATTAATGTGGGTTCTAGCAGTGCTATGAGATGACCTTCCTTTTCCTTTTCCTTTTCCATGGGGACAAGTGAAGTCCTCCTCCAATGGTTGGAGGAGTTACTGCACAACTGTGCTTTTTGAAGTTTGTCTAGTAGAATGAAGCAATGAAGTTTGGATAGACGAGTGCTGCTTGAACTGATTTTGCTCTTTTTCGTTCCCCTTTTATAGCAGCAGATGACTCTCTTAAAATAGCAGAGGACTCTCGTATAATATTAAATTACTACTCAACTGGATGTTTAGAAATCTCACCTACGAATTGTGGCCTGCTTTTTGCAGGGTCTCAAGGCCAATTGTGTATAAGAAGTTTGATTTAGCTCCTCTTGCTTTGTTTGTTCTGATGTGTAGGTTCCATATTTTGTAGAGAAACACGTTCCTCATTTCAAGCTTTCTGCTACGTAAAATTCTTGCATTTGTGTCGTCAAGAGTGGAAGGCTTCTAATTTCCTATTTTTAATAATTCCTCGACAGCTGGATCATTTGTGTTATTTTAAAGTGATGCCTTTGTAGTGTTTTTGGCACTGATGTTCTGCTGTCCCTTGTCCCTCTTTGCTTCCCCTATACCTGCAGAAACCTTTGTCATTCAGGAATCACAAATCATCTGATAACGTATAATTTCAAAGGGTGTAAAAAAGTATTTCATGTACAATGAGCTGTTGCTTTTAGTTGGCATTCGCACAAAATGATCTTTCGTAATGGTGGTGCGGTATAAATAGGGTTCTACTGTTTAAATATGGAAAAAAATGACTAAGTGCTAATGAAGATGGGGAAAGTGATGCATAGTTTCTGTTGAAAATTGTTAGAATCTACAGAAGACTCCTTCCCCATTTGCCCAGGCAATTATGGTGGTGGAAGTTCATTTTAGCTCATCTTCTTTGAGAATGATAGGAATGCTGTGCAGCACTGGTATATCTCGCTTAGGACACGTGTCCTCTTTAGCCATATTCTACATGTTATACAAAATTGTTCTGTGTGCTTCCTTTTGGTCCCTAATGTTTTGCTTTGGCCTGCAGTCAGCTTTGAATATTGGCGGTGCTACACATATAGCAGGTAGCGGACAACCTTTTCCGTCTTCTTCGGCAATGGCTCCACCTCCTGGTCCTGCCTCAGCTTCCTCACCGGCTGTGTCGACCTTGCAAATACCATCTCCTCCTTTGGCAGCACCTACCCCTCTAGGGTCGTTGCTTGATATTAATGATCCTGGTAGCAACAAAAATCGTGCAACTAATCTAGTGAAGCCTTCATTTTTTATCCCTCCGCCGTCCTCCTCTGCCGCAATTGTGCCGCCTGTCTCTTCGTCACTGCCTACTGCTCCTCCCCTTCATCCACCTGTGAATTTACAACGTCCATATGGTGCTCCAATTCTTCAGCCATTTCCGCCACCAACGCCCCCTCCATCTCTTACGCCAGCACCTGTTCCTACTGCCAACTATGCACCTGTCATGAACAGAGATAAAATCAGAGATGCACTGTCAGTGCTTGTTCAGGTTAGTTTGCCTGTAGTGCCTTTTGTCGTCTTTTACAGGAAGGTGTACCATTTGAATGGTTTTCTAATTTCTCCGGGAAGTTGTACCAGTTAAATGATTCAAGGAAGTAAAATGACCGATGTTCCAACTTGTTTAAGGATAATACCTAACTGAAAAGGCTGTCCTCAGGATCATAGCTCATCCAGCTTTTACCGAGAAAACGAACTTTGGATTCACAATCAGAGACTCTCCTTTGATTCCTAAATTTCTTTCTTATCTATGTTTATTGGGCTTTAGCATCTTGAAGAAATTATCTAGGACAGGGTGCTTTGTTCCGTAAAGGTCTCTTATGGTTCTCCTGGTCGTAGCTTGGTTCCTGAAGAAGCCCATGCTTGATAAAATTATACTAAGTCTGAATCAAAACTTTCCCATGAATTGTTTTCTGATCCCGCTGTAGTAACTACGTGATTTCTGCTCCACGCATTAGGAGCCAGAACTAGATTTCTCTGGAGTTTGAAACAATAAGATCTGTTGGTGCTAGCTGCTCTAGCTTTCTACCTAAGACACCGTAACTATTTCTTTCAATCACTTATAACAATCCAACTACCTTGCAAATAACCTTGTTGCTCTTGCAGGACAATCAGTTCATCGACATGGTATATCGAGCATTGCTGAATGCGCACAATTCATGAGCAGCAAGATGGTGGGGACCTGACTTTCTTCTCTGTTGGAGTTTTGGTGGTTGTGCATTTTCCTTTCTCAATCTCGAACAGTCAGATCCATGTGTGTGATTCCATTTGTATAGTATTTTGCTCTAATGCCTGATAACCTTTTAGTAAGGTATATAAGTTTTATTACGGTCTTTGCTAATCATCTGTGAATGTCTTCTGCTGAGTTGTTCATGACACTATTCTGAAAATTAGAAATCAAAAAAAGTAAGTTGACCTAGTCCATTGAATCATGACTATGTCCTTTATTCTGATGTTCGTGCATGTTAAATATGACCAGATTTACGAACACGATTGGCGAAAACTGCTGTGTGAATGATGTACATCAACAAAAATGAATTCGCAAAGCTTTCAACAAACTTATCTTGGTCGAGAAATTGAAGCTTGTGCTTCGTTATGTCTAGTCGACCTGGGTTAAGAAAGCAAGTGATCAAGAGAGGATCGTCGTCTGTGGTTGTAGGTGCCTTGATGAAGATGATGCCTGTTTCCAACTGAAATGACTGCAAGCAACAAAAGAGACGAAGGCGGACCTTGTCGAGAAAGAATTTACCTACTTAGGAGTTAAGAAATCTCGGCAACTCTGGGCGGTTCTGGGCGCCCGGACCGAACTCATTAGGTATCCATTATAGGTGAGCAAAAGGAATTGCCTAGACAAGATCAAATCGGTTGGTTCTAGGCAGTTCTCAAGGTCACCAGTTCGGTTGTCAGTTTTATAAAATTGGAACCGGTGAATTTCGGTTTGATTCCCAGTTTCGGGGTGGAACTGTCACCCGGACCAAATTGATTTTTTTTTTGTTTCCTTACAAATTTGGAAAAACTCAAATCCCTTTCCAAAAAAGACCTGATCACTTGTTATAGTCATGCACGCCATGCCTCTCGCTTGCTTGCTCACGCCTAACCCTAACCCCATTCTTCACGCCTCAGGCTCGCTCGTGCTCAGTCACTTCCAGTCTCTCCCACCTCTCGCAGTCTTGCTCGACTCTCATTCTCAAACTCTCGGTCACAGCTCTCTTAGTCACGCCCTCTTGCCTCGACGTCACCCTCTCGCCTGAGTCGTCTTGCTCGACACCTCTCTCTCACGGTCTCATACTATCCCCTCCCTCACTTGCTCTGTTTTTGGTCGATCACAATCGCATCTCATCAAAGTAAATATCCAGTGCTCTGTTTTTCACCGCTCTTCGTACAAATTTAGGATTTGTTAATGATCTCCACTCATTTTGATGCTATTGCCAACTTGGATCGTAATAATTGCTTCAATGTTGCATTTAGATCTCTTTTTCGAACCGATCATTGTGTGTATAGCTTTCTGTCAAAACCGTGCTAGCAAACTAATCACTGCGTTCGATGCACCCCGAAATAGATTTGAATAGAACCCCACCATTCAATAACTGTGGATTGCCTTGCCAGTTATAAGGAATTCCCGAGTATATCCAAAAAATTTATAAGCAATCTCCTTCTCATTTTATAATTACCTATACCGTAAACAAGGGAAAAACGGACTATTGTTTTCTTAGAATTTCCGTGTAAAATTCTTTTGCACAAATGTCTCTGTTTTCCGCGATTTGAGTTGGTTTTTGAATATATTTCGACCAATGTCGATATAAGAAAGAAAACCGTAAGAAATTGTGAGGTGTCATCCAATTTTATTTGGTGATGTATTTACAGTTAATCAAATCTACCCAAAGGAAAAAAAAAAAGGGCAAATATTCGTTTAAAAATTTTAAAAGAACCAAAAATTAACCCGAAATGATGGTCCATCTTCACTTTTTTTTCTGTGCCACTTCTTCTTCTTCAGGAGGTAATCAAAGAGACGTAAACCTCGGAAGAGCTCACTCGCACCTCTCTCTCTCTCTCTCTCTCTCTCTCTGCGCCTCCTTCCATGGCGGCTGCTAGAAGAGTTTCGAGTAGGTTGGTGGAGCTCGTATCGTCGCCTAACCCCATCGTTTCCTCAGCTCGCCTTATCTTCCATCGAGGGCTCGCATCCACGCTCTTCGTCAAAGGTACCGCACTAAAAAAAAAACCTTTTTTTTTCTCCTTCACGCTTTTTTCCTTCTCTTGATGCTTTGCCCCGTGTGCGTCTGGCTGTGCGTGCGTGCGTGCGTGCGTGCACGAGGCGCCTTCCGACAAGGCGCACGGGCTCCGAGTGGCCTGGTCGAATGAGGGGCGCTTTCTATCGGTGTCGGACTGACCTCCGAGAATGTGCTTCGTTTAATCTAGTAATTGGAATTCTTTTTTCGTGCTGGGCGCTAGTGTTTGTTGCGAATTTTACCCTGCGGTGATTTTGCTCCATTTGGGGCTCCATGTTTTGATTGAAAGTCTCTTCTTTTGTGTTTCTTTCTTCCCGAATTTGAGTCGTTTCTTTCACCAGTTGATGGCCAGTGGAAACTGGAACCTGTTCTTTCTGATGCTGGTTTTGCGGGTATTCATGGTGGACCGGACTCAGCTGAAGGAACAGCAAGCAATTAGAAATTGATTACAGAGACCAAATCTACTTAGTCAAATGCACTGTCCTCCTATGAAATCTCATGATTCTGTTGAACAGCACACAGAACATGAAAGAAAAGTATGGAGTACTTACAACCAGCGAGAACTTTCGGATGTCCTCCCGAAAGGGAAAAACTCCAACCCAGAAGTTATAACAGACTCTTTAAAGTTGGCACGAGTCGCCAATCTGACACGATGGCCAGAGTCCTGCATGCAGATCAGGATGTTGCACAAAACAAAAGTTTGACAATACTGATTAATGGGGTAGCACAAAATCGACATAATCCCGCTTCATTCAGTGACAAATGGGCAGCCCCATCTTCCAGATTATTCATGAAAGTCTGTAATCTCTGTCTGTGTCGAGATTTCACAGTAGAGTGGGCGTACTTGTTCCAGCAGGATAGATGATCCCAGGGATATGATCACGTGCTGCGAAAAGTGAGATAATTGGTAGTTCCGTAGTGATTGGGTGTTTCAGAATGTGACTTCTAGTTCTTGGTTGTCTATCATTAGTTAGATGGTGCATTGCCTTTGAAGGCTTCATGCTGTTGAGTATTGGACCGAATATGATTGAGCTTGTAAGGACTGAGGTTTGAGCTTTTGTCCCTGACCTCTTTCAACCTCCTGAGAACTGGGAAGCCGTTTAGCTACTTTTTTGTGTTACAAGGAAATAACATGGTGACAAAATGTAGCACAATCATTTGAGTGTTAAGTAGCTTGTTGTGTATTGGATCTAATCTTTAGGACTCAATGAACACAGCCGTTCATCCTGTATAACATGGCTAGCGATGCCAGTCCTGATACTAGAACAATATTAGTTACTATCAATCCTTCATAAGAGCGTAGAAACAAAAATTCATCAGCTGTGAAGCCAAGCAAATCCCAGATTTAATATCCATTTCTGGAGAAATCGCAACTCTTTAGGGAGGAACCAAGAAAGTATTTTTCAAGTAAGATTGTGACGATCATTTCCTGAACTAATGATTGGTGGTAAAGGTCTGAATCTTCAGCTTTAGTACCATCAGAGTTATGTCTGGGAGAAATTTTAATCGTTGTTTATCTCACTATGAAATGCAGTTTCTAGTTGTAGCAAATACTCTGCCTTTTGTAATATCGATCTTATGACATGGCAAAACTTATCATTAAATATTGCTCTTGAGCAGGTATAGATTTTGCCACCACTGAAGACAGGCTAGCCAAAGCATTTTCAAAGTTTGGCCAAGTTGAAGAAGGTAAGCTTCAATATTTTCCCTTTGGAGATTCAAGAAGCATTATTATTTCTTACCATGAAGCCACATTTCTTCCAGCTAAAATAATAATGGATAGAGTAAAAAATAGATCAAAAGGTTTTGGATATGTGACCTTCGCCGTGGAGGAGGATGCCCGGAAAGCCTTGATTGACATGAATGGGAAGGTGAGAATTGTGCCATCTCTTGGTACTTTACGCATTCTAGACCTTTTAAGTTATGACCCTCTTTTTGCTTCTAGTTGCTAGATGGGCGTGTAGTGTTTGTGGACAAGGCAAGAACCCTGAAGAGATGTTGATGATTCCGTTCCAAAAGCCAGTGGACCTCCTGAACCTTCCATTAACGAATGACTCAATTCCTGTTTTTCCTCTGTCAATATGTCCGATGTAGTTAGAGAACTGATGCATCATTTAGTCAATATACTCTGTTTTACTTGGTTTTTTGGTGTTCACTATTTTGCTAACCTTTTTTCATTTCTATGTGGGCTGCAAATGTACTTCCTGTTGCTTTATAAGCGGGTCATTTGCTTAAGGTACATCATGTTGTTCTTCATCTTTGTGTTGTCACATCGAGAGCTTTTTGACATTGAAGAATAGTGCAGATAATATCGGTGCTCAAAAGTCTGCAAACCTCTTTGTTGGTTCATGGCTCGTTACCTGTTGTGTATCTAATTACATGGAGATGTAATGGCACTGATTGGATCAAAGAGAAGAGCAGTGCAGAGATTTTGATCGAGTCTTGTGAGAGGCAAAGGGAAAAGGGAGCCTAAGTAAGAGTTAGAAACGGAGATTGCCGTGGCAGACGAGACTAATTGCAGACGTGAATGACTTTGGAAGCAATGCAGTGCTTGACTCAAGATTAGAAATTGAAAATTGGAGTGGCGGGCCAGCCTGTGAACTGGACCCTGGTATTGATGCCCATCAATTTCGACGTTTCGTGCAGCGACTCGGCAACTATGAATCAAGGTTTGATGATTGGTTAATCTGGGAGTTGGAGTTGTTCTGTATCTGCTGTCAAGTGGATTTTACTCCGAGCTAAATGTAGGTACTGATATCTATGGACTTTATTCTCAAAAGTTTTGCCACTGATAAAGAAAAAAGTTATGATTTTGGGACTTGGGTAATCGATGTTAATTGAGATTACTCAACAAATTGATGGTGTTCTTTCTTTGTTTCCTTATTTATTTTGTTTTTTTAAAAATTTCCCCCCTTTAGTTTATCACGGGGGCTATTCTGGTCAATAAAGACTTGGGCTCAGAAGAAATGGCTTGGGCCCTTTCGAATTGGCCCATTTACGGGCCCATTAGTGGCCCATGCCGACTTGCTGAAGTGCGAACTGGGGGAGCTCTCTCTATACACATATCTTTCGACGTCCCCACGCTTATCCATGCAAATCCGACATGGCACGTTTCGATTGAGCGACGACGCTATCCATGCAATCCGTCTTCCACAAAATCTGTATCTCGCTCCTTAACAAAACCATAGTCCTCCATATCCACCCCCTACTCTCCAGTCTCTCATCCCAAACCAGCACACCGAAAATGGCGGCAAGCATGGCTACATCAAGTGTTATCGGCCTCGGCTCCTCGTCCTTGTCTTCCCCAAAGAAGGCCGCCCTTGTCTCAGGTACACATTGATAATCCCGAAACGTGTCTCACTTCTTTCCATTCCATGCTCCTATTACTCTCGATCATTCATCCAATCCGGAATCGTTGGTTGTCGCAGACTTTGTGAGATCTCCAGTGAGAGCGAGGAACCCGTTGAAGCTGGTTCGCACCTCGGGAGGAAGGTTCACATGGTAAGTGCTTCAATGTCTCTATTCAGCTCTGATCGGTTGGGTGCATGTGCTCTGGTTTGGTTGATTTCAACGTTGGTACGAATGTTTTTGCGAAGCTTCCAGAGAGACTGGTTGCGTGCCGACTACAGCGTGATCGGGTTCGGGCTGATCGGGTGGCTTGCGCCATCCAGTGTTCCGGCGATCAATGGCAAAAGCCTGACGGGGCTCTTCTTCGAAAGTATCGGGACCGAGCTCGCTCACTTCCCCACGGGTCCCCCGCTCACTTCCCCATTCTGGTGAGTTCATAATTACATACACACAAACCGATTCATTGCAAATAAATGCCGAAGCTTTAACTGCTCAATCGATCAGTCAAAATCCCTCCAGCTTGGACCATTTTGACAGTTGACTTTGGTAGATTTAAGGCGTTTGATATGCGCACATCTGCAAAAATGATCGATTTTTTGGGGCGAATCTGATGGATGAACAGGTTGTGGCTGGTCTTATGGCACGTGGGTCTGTTCTTGTGCCTCACGTTCGGCCAAATCGGCTTCAAGGGGAGGACCGAGGAGTACTTTTGAAGAAACCAGTAGACATTATCACATTTCATGTGTAATCTTCTTGTAAATTACCCAGAAATTTCCCAGCAAATCCATCCCTCATCTTGTTTTGCCCCCCCTCCACCCCCCCCCCCCCCCCCTTATGAAACTCTATGTACCGTTTCTAATCTGATGAACAAGTGCTGCTCGTATTTGATTAACTCCGACCTGTATGCATGGTATGTCCTCCTTTGTGGCCCTTTTCATCTTGCTGATGACAGAACCGCCACCAGCCGGCAGCGATCATTCGGGTTTTGCTTCCTTAGTTGTGTTCGGTTCTGCTCTTAATGTCAAACCCAATGAACGGACATTGAATTTCAAACCCAGCACAAGATGAATTAGATTCATCGGATGATGTGACCCTAAATTCAATCTCGCGCCAAAAGTCTGAACAATCTGTTTCAACCTTTCGCTTGTTAACACGGTTTAGTAAGATTTCTTGACACTTTCTGTCATCTTCGTCGAGAACTGAAAGTCAGGATATCAGCAGCAGATTGCAACATTCTCTTGAACTTCACAAACCAATCGGTTGCATAAATCGAGTCCGAAATAACGAGAAAGTATCTAAAGCCTATACGATTCGGGAGTAGACATATTTCGAGCCCATATATAAACGCTGTTTAGCTGCAAATAGGCGTTAGACTTACAGGTTTCGCATAATCCAAGCAAGATTAATTAGATTGTTCGTAGATAAATTTTACCCTGGTTGCCGGAGTTCGGTTTCCAGTGTCGGAACAAATAGACGGTCGGGCGTGGAACGTGACGGTCGTGCCCTGGGAGGAGCTCTCACGTGCGAAGAGAGTCACACCTGGGTCCACTACCCGCCGCTTCAACTATGCCAGGAAGCTGGTGGGAAAAAGGAGACACCTTGCACGTCCCGAAGAGCTACTCTCTGTGATGAAGATGGCGAACTGCAAATGAGACCGCTCTGTTCTGTTCTGTTCTTTCTCGACGATTAACTGCACGAAACGAACCGACCCAGTTCGAGCTTAACGTGGGAGAAGATGAACGGCGTGTGCACCGACGGAACGGAGGGGCGGATCATATCAATGGCCGACGCAGCGTCGATGTACCCGGGCTTCAAGTTCTCGCCGTCCGATGCCGAACTCATCATATACTACTTGACGAAGAAGCTCGAAGGCCTCGACAAGAGCGTCAAGCAACTCATGCCCGAGGTGGACATCTCTGCCCATGAGCCCTGGGACTTGCCCAGTTGGCCTTTACGCTCCCTTCATCCGTGCTCTAATTCCGGTGTTCTTGTCGCCTGTGCGTGTGTTTGTGGTTCGTGTTAGGGGGAAAAGAAATTGGAGTGCATGCGACTCGTGTTCTTGGGATACGGACATGGTTCTGTTTTTGAAAAAATTGCACCCAATGTAAGCCTCGTCCCATGTGTGTAAACTTTTGGAGAAAACGGTTTTGCCTACTGAACTTGGAATTCGATGGGAAGAGGATGCGGTTTGCGTTTTATATCTTGACAACATGACTGGCTCATGTGTCGAAAGATGACCGTCTAGTAATTGTTTTGAACTTAGAATTTTGTTGAACTTAGAATTTCCATTGATTTCTAACGTTGGATGCGTGTATCACACACAATTTACCGACTCGGATTCATTACATAGTTCACTGGAGCTGATCTGTAGGGGAATTTTGGTTCTTTGTTGCTCAACTGAGTTAATGGTTGCACTACTCTGTAGTGCAAACTTTGTAGCCTTTTCTCCCTTATATTAGGCTTGCTTCGTTGAAAGTTGGTTGCTCTATGATCAGCCAAATCGATCATGCCCTCGGAGAGCGAGGGGTTCTTCTTCTCTGTTCGCGGCAGGAAGTATCCTAAGGGGTCCCAGAGTAAGAGAGCGACCGAACATGGATACTGGAAAGCCACAGGGAAAGAGCACAGCGTGAAGTCCAGCTCCATCGTGATCGGTACAAAGAGAACCCTCGTCTTCCACCTAGGTCAGGTGCCGAATGGGAAAAGGACAGAGTGGATCATGCACGAGTACTCGATGAATGCAAGGTCCCAGGTAATAGCGTTTGATTTTGAGCCTTTATCTATTGCATCGACCTTATCCTAGTCTCTGGCCCTCTATGAGTCTCTGTGATGTAAGTGTTACTGACGCCAAAATGTGTGTACATTTCGCAGAGGTAAAGTAATTGTCTTCTACTTAAAGATTCCAATACCTTTAAAAAACGACCAAAATGTCTCGTGCGTTTGCATCCCCCCGTTCAAATCAGCAGGATTCTCTAGTTATCTGCCGCCTGCAGAGAAGCAATATGTTCCATATGAACAATGCCTCTGATATAATGCAAACGTCTGATGTTGACCGGACGGATCTCTCTGAAGGAGACAACTTGGCTGATGGTTATGCCAGGAAGTGCTCTGGCAGTTACAATTCACACTCTGCTGAGCAAATTCATTCCAGCTCCAATTCCTCCCATCATAAGGTTCATTTCGTTTCAAGAAGTTAATATTTTGCAATACCAAAGTTTGCTATGGCCTTGTGGTTTACTTGTTTCAGCAACGGGACCTCCTCCCTCATCTACGGCCATTTTTAGTCATGAGAATTTTTCCAAATTATGGGATTGAAATTTTTTTAGTCAGTTTCAGGTGGAGCTGGTCTACAAATAGTCAGCTAATATTGTACTGACTAAAATCTATTTCCCCTGTCCTACCATTCAGTATTGCGATGGCAACAAAGGCTTTTATGCAGATATACTGAAAGATGGCATTATCAAATTAGATGAGTTTTCTGTTTCTGCTACTCGCCACATTCTGCCTCCTGTTCCAATCAATCCAGAGGCCGTGCTAATGTCTCAAGACTCACAAAACCTAGTGCAAGATTTCATGTCCCCGATCCCTCCTTTCCAGGGCACCGCGAATCGAAGAATCAGACTTAGGAGGCAAAACCCAGAGAGCTCCAGTACTATAGCGCTGGAGATAAGGCCAGTGATTACTCTGCAGAGAAGGCGGAACCTCAAGCAGGAAGCTCAGAGCCCTCAGAGAGAAGAACCATTGTGATCATTGGTCGATGGCTTGTGTACGGTGTCCTAATTGGCCTGAGCTTGTTGTTTGGTTTTGTTTATCTGCTTGGTGGTTTCCATAGAGCCGAGATGATTGTACATTCCTCCTGAACTTTGGTCCCCGGCTCTTTTAGAAGCGGGCCTTATATGGAAGAGGGTTTCTGCCTCTCTTTTGTTTTTCCTAGAGAGAGAGAGAGAGAGAGAAAAGTTGAATCCAAGAAAGAAGGATTATGCCAGAATTGGCTGACCTATGACCTTCAAGAATGATATAAGCAGTTTTTCAGAAACAACCCTGTGCATTAAATTTGCCAAAGATTGATGTCAAAGAGTGTTGCAGAACACTGTTCTGCCGTAACACCACACCGTCACATTCAATTCGAATGTTCTCTTTGAAAGGAAGTGATGGAATGAATGAATCAAGGATGAAGACAGGTAAGTACTGAGAGTGCCAAAAACTTCAAGAGTACACAATGTCAGGTTTTAGGCCCATCAGCTTCCTTGTTTTCCCGACAAACAGGTCTTTAGACTTGATCGTGCTGGGAATCCTCCCAATGATGGTCGTGAGCGAGAACTGTGCCACTGCTTGTCTCCTTCCGAGCGAGACTATGGCTTTTACTGAACGAGGCTCGTAAACGGCCGTCTCGCTTTCTTTGCGTCCATCCATCAACAGCTTCAAGTTCTTCACGGCAACCGTCGCATGCTTTTGTGCCAAAAAACCTTGCTCGATCTCCTGTTGTCATGTTACATAACCGTTTCTGTCAGCGATTTTGACATTGAATGTGTTGAAGTCTACTTCTTGGAGTCTCGCTTGCTTTGCGTCCATCCATCAACAGCTTCAAGTTCTTCACGGCAACCGTCGCATGCTTTTGTGCCAAAAGGCCTTGCTTGATCTCCTGTTGTCATGTTACATAACCGTTTCTGTCAGCGATTTTGACTTTGAATGTGTTGAAGTCTACTTCTTGGGGAAACGAACTTGAGCAGAGAGTAATCCGCATTTTGAACTTACCCAAACATCAGTAATATCTCCAACCACAAATATGTTGTCGCGACCCTCAACTCTCATACACTGATCAACCATTAATCTTCCAAATCAATCCAGCTTTTCTTTCAAGAATGTCTCCTTGAGCCATGAAGAAGCAAGAGGCTTTCCCGTGCACAAAAAATGGCAATCTGCATTGATAGTTTCTCCGTGGGAAGTTGTGTACGTTCCATCCGATAAAGAGTTCAAATCGACTAGTTGCTCCAATTTTACAGCCACGTTCTTTGTCCTTAACCAATCCAGAGTTTTCTCTGAAGCCTTTGGTCCGATGAATTCCATCAACCTCGATCAGCTGTGAATGAGAGTGATTTTTTTGTCCGGGAAATCAACGGCTATTTCTGCAGCGAGTTCAACACCCACCGGGCCACCACCAATGATCAAAATTGATCGAGCTGATTTTATGTTTTGATTATATGCAAGTAACAGATTCAGACTGGAACAGAAGTCAACAGAACAAGAACATAAATGACTGATAGTGCTATACTTGTTCGTGCTTTAGCAGCTTCCCTGTACCTGCCTCAAATTGTTTCAGTCTCTCAGTTTTGGTTGTGGGAACTGGATCTTGGTGACCCGTAGCGATGACAAGATAATCATAAGCAAATAAGTGGCCATCGGCTGTCAATACTTCTGATTCGGTGATTTTGATCACCTTTGACATGACAACCCGAGCATTAGGGAGGTAGTCTCTATGGTTGATCAGCGATCGGTCCCCAAACGTCGGCTCTACCATCGACCTCAAGCTTGCCCATGGAATCTCAAAATATTCCTTGCTGCTTTGACTCAAACCAAACTAAGCCACAATTCGAAAATTCATGACTAGAACTTCACCCAACAAACAGGTAGAATCTGCATTTTGCATAGATGTTGCAGAGACAAATAAACAAGGAAAAAAACTGCTGTTAAAGATATTCTGAGATTGCTTAAACTTATGACCACCAATCGTTGCATCATAAATATGAACAAATATGAAAAGCACGATCCTAGTTAACCGTAAGGCTTTCATTTTTGTTATCAGCATTGTAAGCAGCAGCAGACGACGACGAAGAGCCTTTGTACAGACGTCGGTCATAAACTTGGGGTACAAACAGGATGCACTGAAGTGGCAAATCTCTTGTTTATGGTGATGTGAATAAACGCTACCAATAATCCATAACGAATGAGCTTATCAAAGACTGAAGAATTTATAGTTGGCCTCAATTCAGTAATATAGCATTGAGTAAAGTCTAATAAGAACGTCCATTAGTCATCACATGAGCCAGCACTAAGAGCTGGTGACAAGCAAAGAAGGGCAAAAGCCAGGAATTGAGACGAAGCCAGGCCAAGTACAGAGAAAGCTTGAGCAGTAAAGATTACGAGAATGACGGGAGGCGACACAACTCATGGGTCGACGAGGATGACATCCGCACAGAATTGGAGAGACTTGGCGACGAGGGAGCCGCCGACACCTCCTCCTATCGCCACCACCCTCCTCTTCACACTCAACCCGTCTTTCCTCTCCATCATATGTTCCATTACAAGCTCCAACTTCATTAACACCCTATTGCTTCCACTGCATTGTGAGGCGTGCGAGGATGATCACCCGGAGGTCCTTTTCTCCCATCCAAAGAAATGGTGCAAGTTCTGGAAAATGTCAACGATGAGCTCGTATTATTAGAATACATCGTTGGTTGGTGGAGAATTATAACTCAGATTTCGTTCCTCCACTGTTCTTCGCGGCGGACATTGCTCGTCATGTAAGTATCTTTCGACACCCTTCTTGTTCCCTTCGTGTAATATCCTAGAAATATGTTCGCAACCTGATAACTCGCATCCTGCTTTGCTTGCTTCTGTGAAGGTCAACGCCGACTTTCCCTCCCCGCATAAAGTCAACGGGGGCTTGTTTGAGAGCACGGAGTTAATCGCACAACCCGGTGCGGTCCAAAGAGGGACTACCCGGCGATAGAAAACATGCGACCGGATCTGTCCACGATGGCGACCGACTGGTGAGGACTTTGTCTCTCTAGGGCTTATCATGGTCGAGCCCATAAGTAGTCGGGGGCTACCTCGAAGTTATCTCTTGAAGTCATATTTCAACCCGAGCCCGGCCCATTAGCCACCTTGAAGTTGAAGGGGGTGACCCATGGTGTACTAGAGGTGTGCACGGGGAACCAGACCGACCTAGTCTATGTATAAGCACAAAAATGAGTGACTTGTCTTCCCCGAGATTATGAGTTCGATTTAAGGCAGGAGCGATTTTCTGAATGGCTCGTGCCATGTTACCTAATTGCGCCATATTTCGCACTTGGGAGATTTTCTTTACTGTGACGAGGCTGCGGTAACAGACTCGTCAATCTCGAATCTTCAAACGTAGGTAGTGCACGATTAATTGCTCGTGCTATCTCACTTGACTGCATCATATTTTGCAAGGGGAGATTTCTTGACTATGGCAAGATTGCGGTAACGAGCTCACCAATCTCGAATCTTTAAGTAGTGCGCAGTAATTATGATTGAAACCGAATATTACTAGCAGATATGAGACCCTTGTATAACTCTTAGAGTAGTCCTTAAAATCGGTAGCTTCTTGTCATCTATTTCACTCGTAAAACAAAAGGAAAGAAAGACAATAACGATGGAGACAACGACACTCGAGAAGTCGTTGAGCATTAGCTTATCTACCAAATAAACTTAAACCGAAGAAAGTAAAAGAATGTAGCCGTGTCAACTAACGTATAATTAAATGTCGATGCTAACAAGTCTCATGTCCTATGTAAACACAAAGTAGTCCATCGAAAACCATCTCTGCCGATGGCTTTGGCGATCGTATCAGTTGAGAACTGTGATGATACAGATTCTATAGACTCTCGAATGAAGAGTATGTGATGACATGTAAAGTAGCAAAATATCAATTACAGTCAATAGGACCAAATAAGAGAAATATATAGAATTTCCTAATTATATCTCTAATAAAATCTATCCAAACAACCATGATAATTTCTTATTACCATTTGTTAGAGCGTAAATTGGTCACGGATGTTCACATAAAAGTCTCGGTTCGGTTTTTGCACAGTTCAATTCTGTTACGATCGTGAATGTTATTTGTTATAAGTGCACTAGAAGTCTTAAAATTTGTTACAAAAGTGCAATTAAGTCTTAAAACTTGTCAAATTAGCGCAATCAAGTTGTTCCGTTAACTCCGTCCAGCTTGACTAACGGAAAATGCCGATGTGGATTTTTTTAATATTTTCTCTCTCCGTAACGATGATGTGGCTAAAATGACATTATTTTAGTCTTGCATTTCAAGTTTTAGTTAAAAGAGAGAAATTATTTATAAAAAAAAAAAGTCACCTCGGCATTTTGTATTAACCAAGCTTGATAGAGTTAATGGAATACTTAATCACATTAATTCGATAAATTGTTATTTTTATAAGTTATAGAATTCAATTATATTTTGATGGTAAATTTTAGATTTTTCAGTGCATTTATGTTACTTTTTTATTACCCAAGGGCAGGAGAGCAGACACCCGACAGCTAAGGGCGTATGACCTGTTCCTCAGCGATCCGCAGCTGTTCAGCCATGTGAATGTCGCGAGCGCCCACTCTCCTCTGTTGGTTTTTTTTTTTTTTTGCTTTGTGCATTTATTTGTATGGAAATATAGGAACATCGAACTTGAATGTATACGTACGCCTCGCGTCTTGTTTCAATATTATGGAGAATTTATTTTCTCAGTTGGACAGAAAATAATTGCTGGGTTATTTGCATTATAATGACGGGCGATGGACATGGACTACACGCCATGTGGCACAGCTCGATCGTCATTAAGATTGCCAGGTAGCGAAACTAATTTCTTAATCGCCTGGCATCGATCTTCTCCGATTTGACCATCGTCTTCTTAAATATCAGCAGCTGTCACATGGATTTTTCTTTTCTTCATCTTTTTTTCTTTTTGAGGGTCTAATTGGATAATTATCTGTAACCCACGTGACCACAGGACAGAGGGGACTTCCACGAGGCCACGTGCTTGGCGGAGTGAAATCGGCCGCATTGAATATCGTGGGAGCGATTTTTCTAATTCGAGAAAAAGGAGCAAATTATTCGTGAATTTTGATTCGATGCATAGCGTTATTTCTAAACTTTTAATGTATTCAGTTTGATCTTCGAACTTTAGCTCAATATTCAATATTATCCTTAAATTTTTAATTTATTCGATGTGATTTATGAACTTTTTGTATATGCTCAATTTATCTCTAAACTATACGAAAATGTTCAAAGTTATCCACAAACTTAAATTAATTGAAGGATAATATTGGATAATTTCATATAATTCATGAACTAGATTGAATATTTACCAAAAGTTCATAAATCATAATGAATACATTAAAAGTTTAGGGAAGATATTATACGTTAGGCTAAAATTCATGAACTATATTGAATAAATTAGAGGTTGGGATCAAAGTTTATGAACCATTTGTATTATCATCCTTTTTAATTTCTAGCATGCGTTTTAGCGTGTGATTAATTTTCTCTCGTTGTAATTCGTGATTGCATTTGAGTTCTTAACTTTGTTCTCGAGACAATAGAAATAATAAAACCAACACGACCTGGTGGTCCCATGCTCGAGCTGATACCTTCCACCAATCAATTGACACGTGTTTTTATCTCCCTTGATCACTCGAAGGGTTGCTCAAGTAGTGCATTTGTCCTCCTTATTTAAGGTCCGAGTTCAAATCATCGCGCTTTAGCATTTTCATAGAGCAACACCTAGTAGCATAGTCATGTGTGTCTTTGATAATTGGACGATGCGTCTAGACCTAGGAGACCGTCATGCGTGATGGGATTAGCCTAGCTTTTAAAGAGTCTCAAACGCTCATTGATATTAATAAAAAAACACTCTCGATTTAGTTTTTACGGAATAAGCATGATTAATCCTCTGATTAGAGATCTAGGGTGTTCAATTATCAAGTTTAATGGCCTTGACCTGATATAGGATCGGTCTCGAGAGAGATGGCATTGATTAAATTAATGATTTTTTTCTTGCAATGGTCAGGTAGTGCTAGGATTAGTTTTCGCACACCTTGACAAGCCTGTCTCCCGGAAGCACACTCCCACACTTTGCTCCCTGGCTGCTCCCAACAAGATTTGTTCCTAGATCACGAGGAGAGCAGTAAACTTCCTCGGCGATCGAGCCAATACTTTCTTAGCATAAACTCAAGGATTTTAAATGCCGGTATTTCTATGGTGGTGCGTTGGAAGCATGCTTGAATAAGAAGGGTCTTTTTTTTTTCTTTTAAATGGTGAAAAAAAACCATTTCAAATTTTAATATGCAGAGAAAATTTTAAAAAATGAATTAATCACTTCATTTAATTCACAAATGAAATACCATCCCTTGCGTTCTTCGATTGGTTGACTATATCGGTCGAGAGGGAACCAAATTGTCCGCAGTTAATGAGCTTTCATGTTAGAATTAGGCTTAAGGTACAAAGAAAGACCACTTGCATAAACGCGACCAACTCGATGCACACAAGGTGGTCAGGGTGGTCAGCCACGTGCAATTCCCACCAGTTTTTGCAATCTCAACTTCGCGAAACATTTTTAATTTCCTTTGGAGGCGGCCTGCATATGGGGTACGCTGATTTTTACGCTACGACTTGCGTGCAAGGCTTTCTCGTCATGAAAAAAATAAATGAAAGAAGTACGAAATAATTAATAGGAGATGACATAAATCACACGCATAGGAAAAGACACTTATTTTCCAATGTTCGCACGATACCGGGGATATAACCCAAACACCATGGCCGTGCTCGATCTTTCCGAATGCGCTCGTTAGGGCCGAGATCGAATTGAATTTAGAAATTTCGACTCTCGACAGGAAAAGAAAAAAGAAAACGAGAGCTTCCAAGTTACAGCTCGGGCCAAAAAAGGGAACATAGCGGCGCAAAATAATTACATAAGGGAAAAGTGCTTTGGCACAGCCTCTTTCTTACTTCGATGATCCCGCCGTTTAACTTCCAACCGCTAAATTCCCACCTCTTATCAAATTGTTCATGACCTCCATTGGGAGGATAATTTGGACTCGAATAGGTCCTTAAAAGAAGATAAGATTTTCCCGTGAATTTTCTTTGGATTTTCTTTCTTGAGTAATTGTACAAGGAAAGGAAAAAGTGCTTTGACACGATCCCTTGCGCTCTTCGACACGAATTTTCCGCATGGGAATCAGAGGGGGGGGGGGGACACGTGGCGTTCCACAGTCCTGGAAAGTCGTCTTAAGGGACTGTACTAACCACTTGATCGTGTCAAAGCATCTTCCCCCTTTAATCTAACTGGCGGTGGTGATCGGATCTTTTTGTCAAAAACTTGCCCCTTGGCTGGCCCATCACTTGAGAACACAATCTCCAAGCCGGATCCCTTCGCTTGCCTTTTTTCGTGGGTCTTGGACTGTTGGATTCACCGTTCGAGTGGACCTCGCGGGAAAGTTAGAGAAAATGATCTCGGTTTCGCCCCCCTCCCCCGTGTTAACCCACGATCGCAATTCGTACAAACCTTAGTAGATTTCTACTTACTCGGGCTTTCCCGAGGCGTATATCAATCCCTTTTGCGCGTTATCATAAGAGTTTCGTACGCGTTACGGAATGTTCGATTTGAGTCGTAATTACTCCGCACCATCCATAATTTGAAAATTGAAGGTTCGGCAATAGAAATGATCGGTTCTCGCCTAGAAATAGGGCCGGTTCCCTATTTCCTATTTGTGGAATCGAGAAAACCTTGCCAACCCGAGGAACCGGACCGTTCTTGAATTGGACCGAGATCAATTATGTGTCTTTTTTCTTCTTCTTTAATAACTGTTCTCCGTCTTTGCCTCTTTAGCTTCATCGACTTGGAGTGTTCTTCTCTAAAGTAGGTGGAACTCCACCAGGGATGGTAGTTGGCATTCTGCTGTTGGGTTTAGCGACTTTCGAACTTCTACCCCTCATTCCTATTCCTCTCAGTTCGTGCTACAATTGGAGAACTGCTTCAGTACAAGGAAGTCCCATCAGGTAGGCCCCTATGAACCACCGACGCACGACTTTAGTTTAGAAAATTAGAAGATAAAATCACAAAAAGATAAAAAGAAGGAAAATTAAGCCAAGCTGGTCCGGTCCGATCGATATGGTTCTTTATCTGGAATCGGGAACTGGGAATCATTCAGAATCGGCTGGTTCAATTCTATTTCCAGACTAGACTGAGATCATGCTTGCTCTTAGTTGACCAATCCGTCACCACGGCCCTACCAATATGTCAATTGTCACTAGTTAGAAAGTGTCTCCACAAAATAAATGTCGCATTTGGGCAATATAGCATGGATAATTTAGAGTTTTTGCTCACAATGTGAATCAAACTCCCGATCTCGTTGCGACGTCTTTCCCTACTGCATCAACCACCTTACCGGTAAAAGCAACGATCGCGATTGAATTAAACAAACGAGAGAGGGAAAGCCAATATTTACCCTTTTAGCCCTCCATTCCATCTCCTACCAAACTTCCAACAGTCACCCGTCCTTCACCAAACCATTGCCTTTCAATTCTCACTTTCGATGATCTGACGGCCCGGCCCCACCACCCCCCCCCCCCCCCCAATCATCATTCCAGCCTTTATGCTTAATTAGTTTTCTTTACATAACAATTTCGCGTCGTATAAAAGTTTACGATGCAGACGATCGTTTTCCTCTACTTTAACGCGTGGGAAGGTACAAATCCAAATTCGAATTTCGCTCCAGCGTTAACTAGATAATTTTTTTTTTTTTGGGGTCCAAAAAGTGTTAACTAGATTGATAAGAAAGGATCACTTTGTTACGGAAAAGCTACGTAAAATCCACGCAGGCAAGTGGAGGGAGGAGGGGCCCCGCGAGCCACGATGATGATAGAAACATCTCCTCAGATACGGCGTCGTTTTCTGCAGGAGAGAAAAGAGAACGCATGTGCGCATGTTGCCAACGTTGGGGAGAGGCAAGTTGATGCCGCGCAAGTTATCCGGGAGACAAGGTTGTCAACTGGAGCCAGTGAATCCCGCAAAATCCAAGCGCCAAGGTCAAAAGCAATATTCTTGTCTAATCGTCTAAATTTATGGAACGGGTATTTCCTTAACGGGATGTTGGAATTTCAAGTCCGCGTGTTCGAATTGTGATAATCCGGACTCTTTTACCATGTGTTTCTCTAGCCAGATGTATGTTTTGTCAAAACAATTATACATTAAACTACGTATTTGTCTAATAGTTTAAGCTGTTAAAACGGCTGACGATGATTTAAAAGGTCCTGACTTTAAATATTTCCAGGTCCCATTTGTCTCTCAAATTAAATATACCCAGGTAAGAAGATCGGATTAAGTGTGAGGGGGAGTGTTTGAATAATTAAATATTAAATCACGACTTCGTGTAATAGCTGACAGCGATTCTATAAAATCTTACATGTTTCACGCAATTCCGTCCACGGTTCTTTGTCCTACGTGCACGAAGAGAAGAGGACCACAGGAGGATATGCTCGATAGGGTATTGCTAGCTTATTTTGCAACGATTTAGACTTCTTCAAAAAATAATCATCAAATACCCATTTGGTAATATATAGCGATCGGAGACGAGTTCGTGCGGAGTGTTTGGATCGGATAAAGTCCATGGAGACCCACGAGAACCAAAAGACACTGCCGGTACCTTTTAACCGAACACATTACAATAATAGAGTGTTTGCGTATCATTGCTCCCCTTTTGCGCGTTTAGGGCTCGCGACGCAAGTTAATTCGACCACGTCATATCTTCAGAAGCAAGGCGGCTTCACGTTCGAATCGCTCCCCAAGATTTTTGACTGGCGTTTCATTTGATCCGGGAGATCAGACACGTCAGTGGCGTCGCGGTCCATGTGCTCAAGACGAGCATCCGCCGTTCCATAGCAAAAAAAAAACGAAGACAAAACCGTGCGCTAAAGTACGCCCGACCAAACGGGGTGTACTTTAGCACCGAGCGAGCGACAGGGCGAAGCGCGAAGCACGTGGCGGGAGGGATGTTCGAGGGAGGGACGAGGACAGGCCATGGCGTGAGTTAATGCGCTCCGTATCGTATCGCATTTTTAGTATTCGGGCATTTATTTGCCTGGGTGAGCCGATCTTCGGTGGCGTGCCAGCTTGTGCAGTAATGATTTGTCTCGAAGCGTCAACTTCTCCAGCCGCAGCAATCCGTTCCGGGGGTCAACGGTCAATGAGCAGCTAAATTTCATAATTAATTTATAAAAAAAATTACAATGTTGTGGTATATTTTCTTTACACAGGCCACGTATCGATTTGGATATGTGATCGATCTTCGAAGTCATAACTGCTCACGTTAATGATAATGGCAGTAAATTGCATAATAAATGAATTACACGGACTTCATGTGCTATAAAATCTCCCCGGAATGAATCCCCGGTGTGGTCGGTTTCGCCAATTTCTTCTTCTTTCGAGAACATAAAATAGTATACAATTTTCAGGTATCACGAGCAAATAATAAGCAGGGGCATTAAATTTTTTTTGGCCAAATAGGAACAATCGTTAATCATTTGTTCGAGAATAAATATTCATTCATGCAGGTGGCTTTACTTCTAACAAGTAACGATTTACTCTTCTCGAGTCGCTGATGGAGAATGCGGGACGCTCGATTAGACATTACGCGATCTATGTATATATTTAAAGCGAATTTTTTTTAACTCAGTCTATCGTTACGCTCGAAGTTAAAACAAAAAATTCTCAACATTTGAGGAAAATATTCAGTCTTTTTTTTTGGAGGGGAAATTGGTAATTTTATCCATTTCTCTTAGAAATGTTAAACCCCCAAAAGTACCAAATTCAAAAAGATCATCGGCCAAATTTTTTGTACGAAATCCGGGATTTATTAGATTAGTCGATTGAGCTACTGACCTTCGTTTACTTCGCTCTTTATTTTATATGGTATCATGTCCCTCCTCCACCCCTCCCCCCGACACTTCTAATTTGGCAAAAGAGAGTCGCTTTCGGCTCGTTTCGGAGTGGACTCATAACCTCAACCACCCTCTTATTTTTTCCTCGCTGCGTGTCTCTCCCTGCGAAATTTCCGACGAACTGGTTTGGCTCTTCTTCTTCCACCTCCTCCTCCTCCGTTCGTCTTCTTCTTCTTCCATCTGCGCGCTTCACGCCTCTCGAGCTTCTCTAGGCCAGTCGAGCTCGAAGCTCTCGAGTGGCCGGCGCCGGCGCCGGCGCCGCCCCAGCAGTTCGTGCGAGTATTATATTGCCTTTCGCTTCAAGTGGGGGAGAGAGAGAGTGCGTCGAGTGACGAGCCAGGAGAGAGAGAGAGAGAGAGAGTAGGAAACCAGTGAAGAGCAACGGAGAGCTCGCGGAGGCCCGTCTTGGGAGGCGGAGGCGACTTCTCTTCTCGCTCTTGCCGCCGGCGCGAGCCGCATTGATTCGTCCGATTCGGGCCGCGGAGCAGTCGAGGGAGGAGGGGGAGGAGGAGGAGGAGCGGAGGCGGATTGGCTGCCGGAGAGGTGTTACCGGCATTCTCGGTGGATGACTTGCTTCGCGAGGCGGCTGCGAGCGGTCGTGTGTTTCTGCAGACTGGGGAATCCCGAGCTATGAGCCCGTCTGCTGATGCTGGGGAGACATAGGCCTCTAGATCCGGCGAGCGGCGCGGCGTCTCGGTGTTGGGATCGCAATGGCGTGAGGAAGGTTCTCGAGCGGATTGATTCGTTCCGAGCGTGGTCGCGTCGGCTGTTGATCTGAAGTCGGTTTAGGTTGTCGGCGAGCCGATGGCGACGGAGTCTCGGATGGATCAGTATGAGCTCATGGAGCAGATCGGTCGCGGTGCTTTCGGTGCTGCTATTCTCGTCCTTCACAGGGCCGAGAAGAAGAAGTGCGTAATCTAATAACGCTCGCGGGATTTCATCCCAGTGACGTGTCGCTAATTCGCGTGCGTTTGATGTTAGAAATGTGTGGTTTATCTCGAATGTCGAGCTAAGATCTGGTCGAATTCGCATTGACAGATATGTGTTGAAGAAGATCAGGCTCGCGCGGCAAACGGAGCGATGCAGGAGATCTGCTCATCAAGAGGTATCTCTATTCTCTAGTTTCCATTATCAGTCGATTGCTTCTGTCACCCAGCCTCTCTTTGGAGCTATTCACGAAATCGGCATGTCTTTTGTCTCGTAGATGGCTTTAATTGCGCGTCTTCAGCATCCTTACATAGTGGAGTTCAAGGAAGCATGGGTCGAGAAAGTGAGAGACCCGCTTAAATTTTACATGTGCCAAGTTTCTTTGTCAACTGATAATACATCTTTCGTTTAGATTCCTTCCTGAAATAGAAGCCATGTAAATGAATGCAGGGCTGCTATGTTTGCATCGTCACCGGTTACTGCGAAGGTGGAGACATGTGAGTTTGATGGATTTGGAAGAATCCCAGTGTTTTTTAGTTCCCTAGATGGGAAATAATCTTGTCTCATCAAAATGTCTTTTCTTGTTTACTTTCGCAGGGCTGAGTTGATGAAAAAGTCCAACGGTGAATATTTCCCCGAGGAGGTATTGTCTTCTTTTACTTATCCGTTTAATCGATCTCGTCAGATCGGGAGGTTAATCAAATGAATCATGCTCACTATGAAATCTATATTTTGCAGAAACTGTGCAAGTGGTTTGCCCAATTACTGCTTGCGGTTGAGTACTTGCACTCGAATTTTGTGCTCCATCGAGATCTTAAAGTGAGTAGCTAGGAAATAATTTAAGTGAACATGCGACTTTATACTGTCTTGCCCAGTTTTCCAAATATTGAAATCATTATGCATTCTTTGCAGTGTTCGAACATCTTTCTTACTAAAGATCAGGATGTTCGCCTAGGTAAGTTGATACTTGCTGTGATATTTAGTGGGACTTTACCTACTAGCGTTTCCAAGTCTCTTAAATTGCTATCTTATTTTGTTTGTACATGCCTGGGTTAAATCTAGGGGACTTTGGGCTTGCTAAAACCCTGAAGGCAGATGACTTGGCTTCATCGGTAAGTTTTTTCTCAACAAAATGTTACGAGCTGGTTTAGGAAAGCAAGAGAAAGAGTTGGATGAAATTGTCCCGACCATCTCAGACTCAGCATGTCTAAGCATACAGATGGTTTAGTGCTGCATTCGTCCGTCCTTCAGCATAAGTTTATTGATATCTTGCGGAACGTTAATGCAATGGCTGTCGCATGCTCTGTAGGTTGTGGGAACTCCCAATTACATGTGCCCAGAACTACTTGCAGATATACCTTATGGCTTTAAGTCAGACATATGGTCTCTAGGTACATCCGTACTCTCTGCCTAGGTCTTGGTGTATCGGTTTTTTTTTTTTTGGGTCAAATATGTTTCTGATTTTGCTCATTTTGATCAGGCTGTTGCATGTATGAGATGGCTGCTTATCGACCTGCATTTAAGGCTTTTGTAAGACTTTGTACTTTTACTTGGAACATATTTTCAACTGATTTGACAAGTGCTGTCAGATCTATCTTTGGTTCGAGTTTTGTTCTTTCTGTGTGAGTGTGATTTGCATATGTTGACGAATATCTGATTCCAATCCATCCCCCTGGGTTGGTGGGAAGGCATGGTTTGTTTGTAATCCCCCACCTGGATATCTGGCGCTCATTGTCATTTCTTCTCTTTAGTAGACAGACATTGCACTTTTTTCATTATTGTGGCAAACATTGTCTCGATTCAGTTCATATTGTAGCAGTTCCCCCAGAAAAGAAAAAAATAAGAAGAATAACGAGAGTCTCCTGTTTATGTTCTGACCAAGTTACATTGATAATTAGACCTGGCACTTTGAGTTTATAATATCTGTTATAACTAGACTCGATGGCTTCTTTTATGAGGGGCAACTTGGTGCTGGTTTACAATTTAGAAGAAGTTTGATAATTTTGCTTTATAAAAGCTTTTCTGATTTTTTATGCTCGTCTGTACATTTCCTATGTGCCAACTCAATAGTGAGTAGATGTGGATATCTAACTCTTGTCTTATACGATTGGTCTCAGGATATGGCTGGTCTAATTAGCAAGATAAACCGTTCCTCTATTGGTCCCTTGCCTTCACACTATTCCCCATCTTTGTAAGTGTCGATGAGCTTTAGTTGCCTACTAGCGTCATGTTCTTCACTCATTGGAACTTTTTTGTAATGCTAGACATTTGCAACTTAGTTGCTCTACTGAATGTTACCTATCCTTCTGCCTTGAGGAAGTATTTGAGTTTCTTTGAGGGTGAGTTTTTGTCCTGTCTGGATGTATATTTGTGGAATAGAGTCAAGGTACTCTAAAAGTGTGCATTACTTGCCTGATCAGGAGTCTTAAATGCTCAGTGTCTTGTTTCTTTCTTGTATTAAACAGTGATATAGCAGAGATAAAGGTAATGATGCAATGGGATAGGTCTTGACAATTTATTCTATTCAATTTCACGGCCGTAAATTCCATACACCTCATCTCCTGTGCCATGATGAAATTGATGGCACATGGAAAAGCAGATACATTTGCATCAGATACTTGGGGCTTCATATTAGTATATTAGGATGCTAGTGACACTATGATGCACTTGTGAGATGCTTCTTGGTCTGCTCCAGTATGATTATCATTCCGAAAAAAACCTGCTTTTCTCACCAACATCACCATTGGCAGATCTTGGGGGGGTTAGTGGTGGCCCCTGGCCCGCTACTTCCCAAGTTTGTTAGACATCAAGTACTTATTTCTTTTAAAAGATTATACCTAAATTTTTAGCTATAATTTTCATTTTCTATTTAGAATTTGGTGTGTCAGCGGCAGTGACCATCCAATTTCTCCTTATTGGAGTCGGCTGGATTAGCAGATTAGTGAAAATTTTTCCCAGACGATCCTGGCATAGGTCCACCATCCACCAGCAAACGAAGCCAGCGTTACTGCTGAATATCTTGCATAATTATCGTAGTGGAAAGGAACTTCTCGTTCTGCTTCTGCTTGATCCTTATGATCACTGCCTCCTTTTCATGGGGTTGCCCTCCCCTTTCCCAAAGACACACCCTTCTCATTTTTCTGCCTTGCCAAGAAAAATAAAAGGGGAAAACAAGGAAAGCCAAGAAAAAAAGAAGAAGAGATCCACTCTCTTCCATTTCCCTTTTTTTGCCCCTTTACTACCTTCACTCCATAAGTTGTGCCTGAGATCTTGAGGAATTCATATTTTTCTTATACTTGATGTCTGATAGCAGAATAGTGTATGGCCTACTATAATCTGCTTAGCATTGTGATGCAGAAAAACGCTTATCAAGGGAATGCTGAGAAAGAATCCCGAGCATCGACCAAGTGTAATGTTTTCTGTCAACTTCACTAATTCCAAGCCAGGAAATCTTGATGTTAACATTTAATTTTTCTTTTTCCAGGCATCCGAGGTCCTGAAGCATCCTTATTTGCAGCCTTACGTTGACCAGTACCGTCCATCCTTCACTCCAACGACATATGTCCCAGTAAAGCCCACAAAAACTCCCAGTTTTCGGAGAAGTATGGCTGAGAGCCAAAATAGTAACAGCTCTTGCAGTGATAAAGACAGCTTGCTTTCAAGTGAGAAAAATTTATCCGATGTTCTCAACCGCAATAACAGGGCCACGGATACCGATTTGGCTTCATATGATGATGAAGATTGCTACGAGCAGTCCCTATCAAACGAAGCACAGAATGGATCCTTTACCAAGAAGGAAGAGCAAGAGATAGCGAAACCCTCACATGAAGTGCAGGTATCAAGTGCCGAACCGAAGCAATCGAGAACTATTAAGAGTATAATGATGGCTTTAAAAGAAGGGAAAGTGCGAGAAAACGTTTCCCCAATGAGAGGCAGCCGAATGAAGGCTGGATCTACATCTAACCAAAGAAATAATAGAGAAGTATTGCCTAAGATTCCTAAACCCAGCCCTGTTCCTGCTATCAAGCATAATACAGACGCTTCAGCTGCAACACCTGCTAAGGCAGACAATGAGCCACAAAAGAAGGTTGAAAGAACACTTTCGCTGAAGCATCAGGTATTAGGATTTAGTATAGCTGTTAATTTTCTTATATAGATTGAGAGTGTTGCTAATGCTCTGTGATGTATTCCAGTTACCTGCAGTTGATTTTACACCCAAGACAAAACCGAGGCATGACATGACCCCTCCTTCCGGTGCCATAAGACAGGCTATTGATGATCCTATTTTGGCTAGAGCCAGGCAGAAAACGCCTCCCTCAAATCAGGTCAAAAGATCTTCATTTCCTGGGCAAGCCAGGCAAATGGGGGTCAACACTCCTAATACTGTGGGCAATTCGGTGAAGTTAGGTTCAAGTGAGCCGATGCATGAGCCTGAAAAGGCTACTCAAGTTCACAATGGTGTTGTTTCCCATCTCAGTAGGCAGACCAAAGGACAACTTCCAAAGGTAGAAGCTCCCAGAGGGACACAAACTGCTAATAGCAATTCTGAATCTTCGTCTATCTCCATTCAAGGATTTGAGGTTTGTGATGATGCTACAACTTCTTCTTTTGTCATGGTGCAACATGTAGAGCGGCCACAGCCTGTCAATGACAGAGATGCATGCACTGAAAGTGCGATGTCTCACGCGAGTGCGCCCGTATCTCATGTACACTGTGAGAATTATGTTGAGGGGGCCACTGGAAGCTGCAGACACGACTGCAGATCTCTAACAGATTCTAGGAAAATCTCTGAAACTGGTGCCGAGCTTCATAAAATGATTGCTGATAGTGACAAAGTGATTTCCAATTGTCCCCAAAATAGCTGTGAAGAGATATTTGTTTGCAAAGGTGATGGCCCTCTATGCAGGCCTAGTATCACACCCAATAAAGTCTCCCAGTCAATTCCTACATCTCCTTCCAGTGGTGATGAGAAATACATGGTACGAGAGCTTCTGTCGTCACTAGCCGAAACTACTTCTAATACATCTCCTATATCATCTAGCCAAAAGAACTTGCAGCCTGATAAGGGGATGATTCTGCACCATCCGACAATAGAAAAGCCAGGTACCCCTCATCTTCATTCAGCTTATGATGACGTCATACATGTTATAAGGCACAGTAGTTTCCGAGTCGGCAGTGAGCAGCCTGTTGTGGAAACTGTGGAGATGGGTGTCCAAAATGTAAATGTTGGGAAGCTGATAAATGTTGTCAGTGATGACATGGAAATGAGAAACATGGCCACTCCCATGACTACGAGAACTTCTAGTGGCTCTGAAGCCGTGTCATATCAGTCAAATGACTCTGAGCATTCTGCTGTTAAAGAAATTGATGTTGCAAACACTGTTTCGGCTGGATTGATATCTGATTCTGTTCCAAAAACCGATTCATTGCCACCAGTAAAACCCAAATCCCCTGGGAATGAAGAGGAACTACCGGCAAAGGAGACATTGGATGTGAAGTCCTTCAGGCAGAGAGCTGAGGCACTAGAAGGGCTCCTTGAATTGTCTGCGGAATTGCTGCAGCACAACAGATTAGAAGAGCTTGCGGTTGTGTTGAAGCCCTTCGGGAAAGATAAGGTTTCCCCAAGGGAAACAGCTATCTGGCTAGCCAAGAGTCTAAAAGGCATGAAGATTGAGGACAGCGGACGAAGTTCGTGAAGCATCAAATTGCGGTAAGCATTCTCCTATCGTAATTATGGGTGTCGGCCTAGTGATTCATTGATTTTTGTCGTGCATTTGTACATTCAAGATCCCTTGAATATTGAGAAACCACTCCTTATCTATGTCCTTTTTTCTTATTCATCCTTTATGATTCAGTTCTTAGATGCATAACCTTTTTGTACATAGTGACCGATATAGATGAGAAACATTGAATTCCAGCCTGATACTTGGGCGTGCTTTGTGAGTTAAATCACGTAATTTTGAGCTGTTAAAGCAGCCTATTTACTTTCATTAGCAAATAATAGCATTGGGAATAATATATCGAAAAAAAAAGTAGCATTAGGAACTAATAATTCCAAGATCCATTTAGGCGAGAATGATTTCATTGTGGCCAAGAATCTGTTTCATTCCCATTGTGCTCTTTCTAGGTTTTTTTTTTCGCTCCATAATTTTGAGAGCTAGGGCAGGAGATGATGTGAACTCGACTCTAGATCGTCAAGTAAACTAGTATATCCTCCTTGTTCGTAAAGTTCATGATTTGCCCATAATTGACTTAAAATCTACGATCTGTTTATAAATTACGATATCACGGATATGGATGTGGGTAGCGTTTACCGATTTCCTCTCTGAGATAGATAGAGAGATAGGAATTTATCAAAAGTATCTCTGGTCTCTAAGGCTGCGTTTGGTCGTCCGGACTTCTAAACAGGATAGGACCGGATAGGATAGGATAAGAAATCCTAGGATTTTTTCATATCCTGTCCACTGTTTGGTGGACTACGGATTTAAAGTCGGATAGGATAATTTTTATTTTAGTTTTTTGCTATTCACAGGGTCCGGAGTAGTTGGTGAAGGAAAAAAAGTCGAGAAATTTTTTTGGTGAAAGCGCACAAGGTGTGGGGATGAAGATGATGGCAAGTGGAGCGTAGGATTTCTAGAAAAATAGGCATTAGAAATCCTATCCGGGTCTATCCCACCTCCCCCCTCGGATTTTTTTATCCGGTCTATATCCGGTCTATATCCGACTTTATCCTATCCTGGACCACCACCAAACACAGGATAGGATAAAACATATCCTATCCTGGCTTTTATCCGGTCGACCAAACGCAGCCTAAAGGTGTATGTCTTGTATCTGTTACAATTGTTTTCATTGGACAGAACCTTTAAAAGTTGGCCATACTATAAAAAGAATTAGTCCACTGGTAAGGTACCGTAGTCATTCAATTCTACGACATGCACTAGATTCGGCAAATGTGATGTGCATTAGATTCACGTTGATTTTACATATTTTGTTTGTCATTCTTGGTGGGTTAGAGAGAGAGAGAGAGAGAGAGAGAGAGGTAGTTATGAGCCTATGACGCGTCAGTTCCAATTTGGACCTTTTTTGTCGTGACGATCGATGGTGGCTCTTTTTGTTGATCGAGGGGCTGGGAGGGGGGGACAAAAGAGAAGTCCGATGGAAACTTACATATGACCGACCATCCTCTATTTGATCATCCGTGCGTCGTCTGTGACCGCATATGATGCAATGCTTTCTGTCTTTACCTAGACTAGAACGGACCAAGACCGAAAATCAAAATTGAAGTTTGTTTTCTAGGCATCGAACCCGCGTGCTGCCTGGTGAAAAAGATTAAAAAGAAAAGAGAGTCCGTAGATCATCCCCGAAAGAACCATGAACTTGGTCGGGACTTTCTTGAAAGTTGTCAGGATGCTTCACTCTTTTCCATCAGAGCACAACTCGAAACTCATGAACCCCGATATCTAGAAACGCTAAACGCGTTTCCCCTGCTAGATAGTCCACGACATGGAATTTCCTCTCGCTTTCCTCTCTGTCTCTTTGTCTCTGTCTGTCTCTGTCTCTCTCTGTGAAGACTATATAGGACCCCTCCTGAGTTTGGAATTCATCCAAAAATTGCGTGTCCTCAATCATGGAACAGCCTGCAACTTCAATCCAATATAACCCCAGACTGTCGCTATCGCGTTCTATACGTCATTCCCGACGCCGTCCTACCAACTCTAGGGCCAATCAAGTAGTTCGCTGCCTGATCACCTCACTAATCCTACTATTCGTCTTGGCCAGCGCCACGTGCTTCATCGCCTGGCTTATGATCCATCCCCACCCTCCTGTAATCAGAGTCAACTCTCTTGCCGTGTCTGGCTTCAACATCTCAAGCCCTCAGTTCACCCCCAGATATGATCTTGAACTCGTCATAACGAACTCGAACAAGAAGATAGTCTTCTTCATTGACCACTTTGGCTTGCTCATTTCCTACAGAGGCATCCCACTCCTTAGGAGGGTCCGGGATTCATCGGACCATGTACAGATATTAGGCAACCGGAGTTCAGAGGTCGAGTTCAAGTTGGACTCTCAGAAGCTGAACGACCAGAAGAAGAGGAAGGTGCTTAGGGACATCCAAGGGGATTGGAGCAGAAGGGTGGTGAGCTTTCAGGTGAAGGTGGATATGAGGGTGGAGTTCAGAGCTGGGAGGTGGTTGAGCAGGCAGAGGGTGGTGGAGGCCTCCTGTAAGGATTTGAGCATTGAGCTTTTGCCTGCCGAAGAGACAGGGAAGCTCCATGATGGAGGGAGAATCTGCTCTGTTGATTAACATTTAGGTGTCCCTCTGATTTCTTCTCTAAAGGCCCATCATGGCAAGTGGTAGTTCATTGCCTTAATATAGCTTGGTCAGCTTGTTTCTTCTTTGTGTCAGATCGTTAATAGGAAGGAGCAATTCGTTTTACGTCTTTGTAAACAAACGAAAATACATAAGACAGTAATTTGTGACTTCATTATAAGTGTCTATTACTATCGATCTCACCCATGTCCTCTCCGTTTTTAAGCACGTTCATTCGAGCTCTCGGTCTGGACTTGGGAGGAGGAAAAATTTTGGAAAAAATTGCACTAATGGTCTTAAACATTTGCCTCAATGTGCAGTCAAAGCCCTGATCCTTTTATAGTCAGTGCAACTAATTCCCGAACAAAATCCAAGAGGGAGAGAGAGTAAGAGAGGTTGGTCATGAGCACTACACGCGATATCAAGGTCTGAAGTGGGTATCTTTTTGTGTGGCATTAGTCGAAATTTCCTTCATTTGCATCTTATTATTTGTCGAAAAAATTCTGGTATTTTTTTACCTTCGAAAGAAAAACAAATTTTAGTTTGGCACATCAAAACGAATAATAAGAAAAGAAGGAAAAAAAAAATGAAGGAATGAAATGTAAATGATGACGAAAGGAGATTCTAAATCGGCTTAGTCCGATGCACCTTCAGCCCACGTCCGCCCTCACTATAGCGGCCCATTAGGCCCATTCAAAGAGAAACAAGCTGAACCCAGAAAGGAAGAGGGAGCCCATAACAAACGACGTGATAAGCCCATTTCGGAGGGCAGGCCCGGCCCTTTAAAGGCTAACCGCTCGAGTCCCCGAATTCAAGAATCTTTTCTGGAGTCGTCGGAATCCGTCATTTTCCGGTTTTCCACGTTCATCGTCGTTGATCTTCCATCGCCGATCCCCGGGGAACATTCCGGGGAGAACTCGGGAGGATACAACACCGAGACAGCACAAAATCCCTCTCGTCTAGAGGCCTCCGTCGTCAGTAAATCTCCTTGGCCGCCGCTCAGCGCAATCGGACGCCAATTGTCGACGGCGAAGCCGAGTTCATGGTCCCCGTTCTACTCTGTTCCTGGACCGAAAAAGATATGGGGAGTCCATAACAATGTTTGTGTAGCGAATCGATCGCGATTTGAGCTGTTCTGATGATTTGAGCTCGTGTTATTGCCGATCGCGAGGATTTGAAACGAATTGTTGCTCTAATCTAGCACATGAACTCTTTGCCCGTCGTTCATGACCTGTTTGATGCTTTGTCTAAATGTCTTCATTGTTGATTTTCTCGTTACTGGTCAACGCGTGAATTGCGGACGGGTTTTTTTTTGCTGATGTGGCGTTATCATGAACATCAATTCATTATTTCTGAATCAAAAAACATCACATGTGAGTTCGATCCAATCTCGGTATTCACTGATCAGCGTTAGTCTTTGATTGTCTCTCTGCTTTCAGTACATGTTGATCAGTTTAGTGATTCTTGACCTGTGATTTTGAAATCGTAAGTTGGTCACTTTGACTTGGGTGTTAACTGACTCTTTGTTCGATCCAATCTTGGTATTAACCCGACACTTCAACGATCCATATCCTGAATTCGCAAGTGAATGTTTCGATCGATTCTGCTGTCCGAACAGTTTCTGTTGCTCTTGATTTGCTCGTCGCCATTTCTTTTTCTTTACACTTTCCTTTTCCTGTTCGATTAAGAAGAAGCGTGTTTGCATGCAGCGAAAGCGCGAGACAGAATGCGACTGCGAGCGTTTGAGCGAGTTGTTTTATCTTCGTATGGATGTTTGGACTTTGATTTTGGGCACGCGCTTATCTGCTCATACTTCGCAACCAATCACCATAGCGGGCATTTTGGATGAGCGCGTTGTCGCGACGACGATCGATGGCCGTCCTACTTGCGGAACGAGGTGCCAGGAGAGGTGGGACAAAGGAGAAGTTCGATGGAAACTTACATATGACTATGACCCCAATGCTCTATTCGATCATCCGTGCATCACCTGTGACCGCATACGATGCAATGCTTTCTGTCTCTAAGCTTAGAACTGGCCAATACCGAAAACCAAAACCGCAGGGTTTGTTTTCTAAAGCATCGAACACTCGTGCTGCCCTGTGAAAAAGATTTAAAGAGAAAGAGAGACTCGTTTTCAAACCCACCCCTCTTCTTTCGATCGTCCAAGAAAAGCTGTCTCCTCAATCATGGAAAACTCAAGCGCCTCCGCAACTACCGTCCAAGATACCCACCCGCCGCCGCCTCGTTGCATACACCAAGTAGTTCGCCGCCTGATCACCTCACTAGTCCTACTCTTCGTCTTGGCCAGCGCCGTGTGCTTCATCGCCTGGCTCATGCTCCATCCCCACCCTCCCGTTTTCTGGGTCAACTCTCTCGCCGTGTCCAGCTTCAACATCTCGAGCCCCCGGTTCGCCCCGAGATACGACCTCGAGCTCGTCATCACGAACCCGAACAAGAAGATAGCGTTCTTCATGGACCATTTGAGCCTGCTTGTTTCCTACAGAGGGATCCCGCTCCACAGGAGGGTCATGAAGCCGACGGACCCCGTAGAGATACCAGGCCACCGGAGTTCGTGGATCAGGTACGAGTTGGACAAGGAGAAGCTGAACGACAAGAAGAAAAGGAAGGTGCTTAGGGACATGGAAGGGGATTGGAGCAAAGGGGTGGTGAGCTTCGAGGTGAAGGTGAATGTGAGGGTGGAGTTCAGAGCTGGGACGTGGCTGAGCAGGCAGAGGTCGGTGGAGGCCTCTTGTAAGGATTTGAGCGTTGAGTTTTTGCCTGCCAAAGACACGGGGGAGCTCCATGACGGAGGGAGGGTTTGCTCGGTCGATTAGCATTTTAGGGTCTCTCTGATTTCCTTCTCTAGAGGCCCATTATGGTTGGTGGTGGCAGTTCATTGACTCATCGTAGCTTGGTTGGTCAGCTCGTTCCTTCTTGGTGTCAGATTGTCAAAAGGAAGTAGCAATTGTCATATCGTCTTTGTAAAGTAACGGAAGTATATATGACGGGGAATTTTTGCGACTACGTTATAGAAGTATCTATTACTATCCATCTCACCTATGTCTCTTGGTCCGGACTTTGGAGGAGGAAATTTTTTCTGCAAAAATTGCAATAATGGACCTAAACATTTGCTTCAATGTGTAATCAAGTCCTAATCGCTTGAAGTTGTGCAATCAAGTCCTTTCGGTGATCTCACGGGCAAATTTGCAAACATGATACGCTAGAATTTTGGTGTGGCGAATTGCAAACATGCTACCACGGCTTAATATATGAGTCATGTGGTATACATAACCAATCACCGTACTCGAATTGTATAAGAATCTGTACTTTTTAATGGGAGTCGATGTTGATCTCATAAATTCTCGAGATAAGATTCATTTAGTCTAGTAGATCTAGTCTAGCTACACGGACAGTACTTGCTCCTTAGCTCCTCTCGTCGTTCGCTGTTGGGAAATATACCAAATTGCTTCACATTGAAAATGAGGACATTGGTCTTGAATCATGAGATTGACAATTAATCTCGGCATCGAGAGCTTGTTTATTAACACATCAAATTACCTATGATGTCTCTTTAACAATTTGAGAGGGCTAAAACTTAGAACTTTCGCTTAATAAGAGTCACATATCCCAAAAGGTTAAAATCGAGTCTAATTAAGTTCCGAAACGGGATGGGCAAAGTTCAGTTTCTTTAAGGAAAAATAATGTATTAGGGGATCGGCTATATTTTCCTTCTTTCGTAGTTATAGGAAATTTCTTCCAATCACATCTTTGATCGGAGGATCACAAGATATGAGTATCATTCACTCGACTAAAACTAAATGTGGGTGAAGCCTATGTTTATAACCCGTCAATTGGATTACTTTTCTTCCGACCAGGGCAGGAGGAAAACATGGGCCTTGGAAACTTTAATGTTAGATTATGAAAAATGATTCAATCCTCGACGTTTTTAACAATTAGCAAAACTATAAATATCGACCATTGGATAAGGCTACTACATTTTCATGTATCACAATTCATATTAATGGTGTTACTAACAATTGAAAAATATGCATATAGAATTCTAAACCCACAAAAGAAAAAAATGCCGGGGCTGTGGGTACCATGTTTATCTTCAAATCTCTCTCTCTCTCTTTTTTTTTTTGTTAAGTATTTTTCTCATCGTGTTGTTGTTGCATCATCTGTATTTGACTCGATTGAGGATAAGATTCGATATATTTTTATTTTTGAGATCAGGGGATATTAAGATCTGCTAATTTTTAGTATTTTTTTTTATCAAATCCGCTATTTTCCTTTTTAAGTAATTAAATCATATCAAACCCTAATCCAATTCAAATCACTTTCTCACCATTGCTTACATTCTCTCTACCTGGGACTCAGGCAAAGATACTCTACTCCCCAAACCGCCCGTGTCCGACCTCCGTCCGACCCTGACCCTGCCGGCTTGGTCTACGGCTTCCCGGTGAAACCCCTGCCGCCGCCGCCGCCGCCCGTGCTCAAAGACCGCGCCCCCGTCCGTGGCAACCACGGCGGCCCGGTTTCTACTCGGGCCGATGATGCCACCGGAGGAGGCGCGAGAACCACCGCTCGAGCAGTTCAATTATGGCGCAACGCGAGAAACACCGCTCGAGCAGTTAAATCACGGTGCGACTGCGGTATGTGCTTTGCGGCGTTGATGCCGCCAGCATTCTTGGTGACAATCGGATATACGGTCTACGGGATGATAATATTGTTCACTTCTGACTCATCGCTGGGACTTTTCGTCTCTGGCGGGCACCTCTCTTCCCTCGGTGTGATGTGGACATCGAACCCTATCGAGGAGGAGGTGCTAGGGACCCGTTGTTTTATCCGCTAGGCCCGATTACTCGAGCGAGAGCGAAGGAATTCAAACAAGCTGTCGGCATCATGGTTCAAGATATTTGGAATGGAGATAATTTGGATTCGAAACTTAAAGATTCTGAAGCTCCTTGGCGCAACATGATTACTTTTGGTCCAGCGAATTCCGAAGGAGCTTAGAGTTGACGAACTCCGAATTGGCTCAAATTTGGATGGACGCTTGGAAACGGGCCGCTGATCAATACTCACTACTTTAGTAGTGATTGATGACGTTTTTTAGCGATTTGGAGTCGTTTAGATGAACTTTTAGGCCTATTTCTATTTTTGGACGAATTTTTAGTAATTAAGGTTATTTTTGTAATTCTAATCCTAGTAGGATTAGGATTAGGGTTAGCACCCTATATAAGGTTGCTTATAGGTTTCTAAGAGGAGGCAGAATTTTATATAGAAAAGTTTTCTTCTTGAGTTCTTTTGAGGACTAGATCTTATCAAGGCTCTCTTGTAGCGATCGAATTCAACTTATCGAGCAAGATCGCGAATTCTCTTGTTCGTGGCGTTATAGCGTGGATTGGTTGACACAAGTTCGTCAACAGGTCGCGTTCATACCGAGATTACCAATCACAGGTTCGATTGGGGGTCGAGGTCAGCAATTCGTAACTCACGGACCTTCGTAGAACGATCATCTTCCGCACAGATTCATATCATCTGGTATCAGAGCTGGTTCTACAAGGTCTAGTTATCCTACTTTTACTGTTTTTCATTCATCAATCTAGGGTTTATAGAATTAGGGTTTCGTTATTAATCGAATTAGGGTTCTGAATTTGTTCTTGCTGTGATTTCAATTTTGATTTAGGGTTTTCGGTCCTAGTTGTTTTTTTTTCTTTATATATTGTACTTGAGTTCGTCAAAAAAAAAGAAAAAAAAAGCAAAAAAAAAAGAAAAAAAAAGCAAAAAAAAAAAGAAGCAAAAAAAAAGCAAAGAAAAAAAAAGGCCAAAAAAAAAGCAAAGAAAAAAAAATTCAAGAGGACGACTCATTTTTTTTTATCATTGATAGTTTGACCGAATAGAAAAAAAAAAGATTTCAGTAGCAGAAATTGAATATGAATCAGAATCTCGCGAAAATTTGCTGAATTGCTGAGTTGAGCGGTATATTGCTGAATTTGATCTTGCTTGGCGGTTTATCGATTGTTATGAGGAGCTTGTGAGATTGGATTCAAGTCTGAAAAAAAAAAAAAGAGCTTGCTAGAAGGAAACGAGAGATAAAAGGCAAGAGTGTGTGAGTTTAATTGAGGAAAAAAAAAGCCGAAATTGAGTTAAACACGAGAGGAGTGATACACACTTTGAGCGGAAAACGTGAGGGAGTGACTAGTGAGATTTCTTTTATCTCTAACATTTTCTTGCAGGTTTAAAAAAAAATGTCAGGCTCAGGGCAGGGAAGTGTGAATCAAAGGGACGATCGCACTCATCCAAGGGATGATGCGATTCTAGCAGGCATCCAGCAATTGAGTTTACAAATTGAAGCACTTAGCAACCGAGTTACAAGATGTGAGACGAGACTTGAAGATGACCGAGAGCCACCACAAGGGAGGCCACAAAATCAGCGAGAGGAGCCTAGGGCACAACCTAGATGGCGGCGGCAATTTGATGATGCATATGTGTCCGATACAGAAGATGATCGAGATGGCAGGTTTGAGAGGAGAAACGGACGTCGAGGATTTAGACATCGAGAAGACGATGAACTTGGTAACATCAAGATGAAGATTCCATCTTTCCAAGGAAAGAATGATCCTGATGTGTATCTAGAATGGGAGAAACGGATGGAGATGGTATTTGATTGCCAGCGATATTCGGAGCTAAAAAAGGTAAAAATTGTAGCTGTTGAATTCACTGATTATGCTATAATTTGGTGGGATCAACTTGTGACTAGCAGGAGACGCAATGGTGAAAGACCAATAGAAACGTGGGATGCGATGAAAGCAGTAATGAGGAGGCGCTTTATACCTAGTCATTACCACAGAGACTTGTTCCATAAGCTGCAAAATCTCACACAATGTAACAGGAGTGTGGAAGAATACCATAAAGAGATGGAGATTGCTATGATCCGTGCTAATGTGGTGGAAGACCGTGAGGCCACAATGTCACGATTTTTGTGTGGTTTGAGCCGAGATATAGCAAGGGTGGTAGAGCTGCAACACTACGTTGAATTGGAGGAATTAGTGGACAAAGCCATCAAAGTTGAGCGGCAATTGAAGTTGGATCGAAATTACAAGAGTGGTGGAAGTTCAAGCTCAAATTGGAAGTCTAATTGGAAGAGAGACGAGAAGCCGAATTGGAAGGGAAACAACATCAAGACTGAAACTTTGAAGGAGAAGGAGAAGGATGGCAAAGTTGTTTCAAATCCGGCTTCAGGTAAAACTGAAAACCCTAACACTAAGACTCGTTATATTAAATGTTTCAAGTGTTTGGGCAGGGGTCATATGGCAAATCAGTGCCCTAATAGGAGGGTGATAGTCATGACTGGACGTAATGATGTTGAATCAGAAAGTGAGAGGGAGGAAGAGGATGATGGCATGCCACCATTGGAGGATTGTAGCGATGTTGAGATGCCAGTAAAGGGTGAATTGATGGTGGTTAGGCGTTCTCTTAGTGTTCAAGTCAAAGAGGAGGAGCATCACCAGCAACGCGATAACTTGTTCCATACAAGATGCTTGGTGAATGGTAAGATTTGTAGCTTGATTGTTGATGGAGGCAGTTGTACAAATGTAGCAAGTTGTACCATGGTGGAGAAGTTGGGATTGAAGACTACAAAGCATCCAAGACCATATAGATTGCAGTGGTTGAATGATAGTGGTGAAGTAAAAGTATCGAAGCAGGTCCGAGTTCCATTTGAGATAGGGCGATATAAGGATGAGGTGATGTGTGATGTCATACCTATGCAAGCAGGGCATCTTTTGCTTGGTAGGCCATGGCAGTATGATCGAAAGGTACATCATGACGGGTACACTAACCGATATTCATTGGTGATGAATCAGAAGACATACACATTGGTGCCAATGACACCTACTGAGGTGTATGAAGATCAATTGAAACTACAACGTGAGGCTGAGAGAGAGAGAAAAAGTGATAAAACTGAGGACCTGCGTGGAAACTCTGAGACACAAGTAAAAGGAGAGGAAGATAAGAGTAGAGTGGTAAAAACCGAGAGAAAAGGAGAGAGAAAAGAAAAGAGAGAAAAGAATTTGTATGCAAAATTGAGCGAAGTGAGGAGAGCTTTGATTCTGGACCGATCGATACTTGTACTTTTGTACAATGAGGCACTGTTTACTACTAACGAACTTGACCCGAATTTGTCAAGTTCTGTCATGTCTTTATTGCAGGAATTTGAAGATGTCTTTCCTGATGAACTTCCTGGAGGTTTACCACCGATTCGAGGCATAGAGCATCAAATCGATTTGATTCCTGGTGCACCATTGCCTAATCGACCCGCATATCGAAGCAATCCTGAAGAGACAAAGGAACTTCAGCAGCAAGTTAGTGAATTACTAAAGCAAGGATATGTGAGAGAGTCTCTTAGCCCGTGTGCTGTTCCTGTTTTGTTGGTGCCAAAGAAGGATGGGTCGTGGCGGATGTGTGTTGATTGCCGAGCAATCAATAACATAACGGTAAAGTATCGACATCCTATTCCTAGGCTAGATGACATGTTGGATGAATTGCATGGAGCTTGCATATTTACTAAAATTGATCTGAAAAGTGGTTATCATCAAATTAGGATGAAAGAGGGGGATGCATGGAAAACTGCATTTAAGACTAAGTACGGGTTATATGAGTGGTTAGTCATGTCATTCGGTTTAACTAACGCACCTAGTACTTTCATGCGACTTATGAATCATGTTCTGCGTGCTTTTATTGGTCGATTTGTAGTTGTCTATTTTGATGATATCCTGGTACATAGTCGAAACCTTGATGACCATATTGAGCATGTGCGAGCTGTTTTGCAGGTTTTAAGGGCTGAACAATTATATGCTAACCTAAAGAAGTGCTGTTTTGTAACTGACAAATTAGTATTTCTAGGCTTTGTTATTGGTGCTGATGGAATACAGGTTGATGAAGAAAAGGTGAAAGCAATCCGTGAATGGCCAACACCTAAGACAGTAGGAGAGGTGCGCAGTTTTCATGGTTTAGCCAGTTTCTATCGTAGATTTGTAAAAGATTTCAGCACCATCGCTGCACCTTTAACCGAGATTATCAAGAAGCACGTGGGTTTCACGTGGGGAGAAGAGCAAGAGAAAGCATTCAATCTGTTAAAGGATAAGTTGACTAATGCTCCTTTGTTATCTTTACCGAATTTCAGTACTACTTTTGAGATAGAATGCGATGCTTCTGGTACAGGAATTGGAGCCGTGTTAATGCAAGGAGGACGTCCCATAGCGTATTTCAGCGAGAAGTTAAGCGGAGCGACATTGAATTATCCGACTTACGATAAGGAGATGTATGCTTTGGTGCGAACTTTGGAGAATTGGCAACATTACTTGTGGCCAAAGGAGTTTGTGATCTACACCGACCACGAGACCTTAAAGTACTTGAGGGGGCAGCAAAAGTTGAACAAAAGACATGCCAAATGGATGGAGTTCATTGAGACTTTTCCATATGTAATCAAGTACAAAAAAGGTAAGGAAAATGTGGTAGCTGATGCACTTTCTCGAAGGTACGCAATTCTAACTACTCTAGGAGCAAAGTGTCTAGGTTTCGAGCATATCAAAGGTTTATACGCTGACGATGATGATTTTGGAAGAGTATTTGAAGCTTGTGAGCATACTGCGTTTGAAAAGTTTTATAAGTATGATGGATATCTCTTTCGTGAAAATAAGTTGTGTTTGCCTAGATGCTCTTTGCGCGAGTTGTTAGTGCGAGAGGCACATAGTGGTGGTTTAATGGGGCATTTTGGAATCAATAAGACTTATGAAGTACTGCATGAACATTTTTTTTGGCCACACATGAAACGAGATGTCACACGAGTTTGCGAGAGATGTATCGCATGTAAGCAGGCTAAGTCTACGATTAAACCACATGGTTTGTATACACCTTTGCCTATCCCGACGCATCCTTGGGTTGATATCTCTATGGATTTTGTGTTAGGATTGCCTAGGTCTAAGCATGGCAAGGATTCTATTTTTGTGGTTGTTGATCGATTTTCAAAGATGGCTCATTTTATACCTTGTCATAAATCTGATGATGCATCGAATGTTGCTGAATTGTTCTTTCGTGAGGTTGTGCGTTTGCATGGCATGCCTAGGTCCATTGTTTCTGATCGAGATACTAAATTTCTAAGCTACTTTTGGAAGACATTGTGGAAGAAGTTAGGTACACAACTTTTATTCTCTACTACTTGTCATCCACAAACTGATGGTCAAACTGAAGTAGTTAATAGGACTTTAGGGACATTGTTGCGTGCTATCATTAAAAAGAACATTAAGTCTTGGGAAGATTGTTTACCGCATGTTGAGTTTGCTTATAATAGGAGTGTGCATTCTGCTACTAAATTCACACCGTTTGAGGTTGTCTATGGTTTTAATCCCTTAACTCCGTTAGATTTAACTCCTTTACCTATTGCTGAGCGTGTGGATTTAGATGGTGCTAAGAAAGCTGAATTTGTGAAGACTTTACATGAGAAGACGCGGCTGAATATTGAGCTTAAGACAAAACAGTATGCAAAACAAGCCAACAAAGGGCGCAAGAAAGTAGTGTTTGAGCCCGGCGATTGGGTTTGGGTTCATATGCGCACAGAGCGTTTCCCCAAACAGCGACACTCTAAATTGCTACCGCGAGGGGATGGACCATTTATGGTGTTGGAAAGAGTTAACGATAATGCTTACAAGCTTGACCTTCCAGGTGAGTATGGTATTAGTGCTACTTTCAATGTTTCTGATTTGACTCTTTTTGATGCAGACGCTGATTTGAGGGCAAATCCTTTGCACGGGAGAGGGAATGATGTGGACATCGAACCCTATCGAGGAGGAGGTGCTAGGGACCCGTTATTTTATCCGCTAGGCCCGATTACTCGAGCGAGAGCGAAGGAATTCAAACAAGCTGTCGGCATCATGGTTCAAGATATTTGGAATGGAGATAATTTGGATTCAAAACTTAAAGATTCTGAAGCTCCTTGGCGCAACATGATTACTTTTGGTCCAGCGAATTCCGAAGGAGCTTAGAGTTGACGAACTCCGAATTGGCTCAAATTTGGATGGACGCTTGGAAACGGGCCGCTGATCAATACTCACTACTTTAGTAGTGATTGATGACGTTTTTTAGCGATTTGGAGTCGTTTAGATGAACTTTTAGGCCTATTTCTATTTTTGGACGAATTTTTAGTAATTAAGGTTATTTTTGTAATTCTAATCCTAGTAGGATTAGGATTAGGGTTAGCACCCTATATAAGGTTACTTATAGGTTTCTAAGAGGAGGCAGAATTTTATATAGAAAAGTTTTCTTCTTGAGTTCTTTTGAGGACTAGATCTTATCAAGGCTCTCTTGTAGCGATCGAATTCAACTTATCGAGCAAGATCGCGGATTCTCTTGTTCGTGGCGTTATAGCGTGGATTGGTTGACACAAGTTCGTCAACAGGTCGCGTTCATACCGAGATTACCAATCACAGGTTCGATTGGGAGTCGAGGTCAGCAATTCGTAACTCACGGACCTTCGTAGAACGATCATCTTCCGCACAGATTCATATCACGGTGTGTCGCCGTCCTCTCGTCAGTTGAACGGGACTTGGCACATCGATTTCCAGCTGCTATACAAGGATCCGAGCGGCGACTATATTTCATGCGATGGGGTCGCGGTCTCGGTGTACTACAAAGGAGCGTACCTGGCAGGGGGAATCTTCACGCCTTCATCGTAACTCCGGGGCGGCCGATTCGACTGGCGGTGAACGTTGAAGTGTACTGAAGCGACGTGCCGGGTTGACTCGCCGACGACCTCGCGGAAGACAGTAGACTTGGGGTGGCGGAGTTCGAGGTTCAGTTTATCACCAAGTTCAAGGTTCCGTATGAGGAGATACAGCCCCGTACTTTCCTGTGCGGGGCTTTGAGGTTAGGGTTTTTCGACGACGGAAGAAGCTAAGCTCGTGGGCGACGGCGACATAGGATGCCCGAAAGTTGCTTGGCAGAACTAGAAATCGATGAGAAGAAGAGAAAGCGTTGATGGGATAGATCTCGTTCCGTTTTCTTTTTTTTTTCGTCTTCAATAAGTAGGGGGATGAAGTTGATTGTTTTCCAAGCATCAAGTCGCAGTTTCTAACTTAACCTGCGCCGTGGATAGGTTGTGAATGAGTCGAACTATTCTTGATTCGTAGATTACTCGAACCTGTGATGATCTTTTAGCAAGCCATTCTATGTGATCTTTGCTTGATGTTTTGTCGATTATTTCAATAGTATCACGCGAAGATCCATGCGCTCAAGCCAATTGTTTCATGCAAATATGTCTTATGAGGGATGATGAAATAAGTCCTTAGCGCTCAGACCCGGCTCAATAACGAAGTGGATGGACAATCGCGTGATACTCTAGAAATACCTCGATACTTTTTCATGACCTTATTATAATGGTGCGGACCCGGAACCTCTGCCCAAATCTGCCCCGGAAGCACCGCCGCCATCTCGACGATGACCACCGTCCGTTGGGTTTTCGGTCGACCTAGTGACGTGAGGTCTTAGAAGGTCTTGGTGGAGGTGGACATTATATCCGTGGAAGGACTATACAGTGCTCGGTGCAATTGTGCTCCTAGCGTTAGCTACAATCTCCGTTGTTCTCCCTCTCCTTCGACCCTGGTCATTGTTTCATCCGCTGGGCGGGGGTATGGAGCTTTGCTCCTTCGCCATCTCCCTGAAGCATCAGATCCGACTGGAGGCAACGTCCACGAGTTCCAGAGCAATGGGACCAATTGGCTTGAGGATAACCTTATGGCGGAGGACAAGAGAGTTGGAGTTGCGGAGTTTGACATTCAGTTTGTTGCTAATGGACCTAATGGCAGTACTTATCCTTGTGAGGTTTGAGGTCAAGATTTTCAAGGAACACGACGGCCGAAGAGCTAGGCTCGTTGGCTAGAGTCTCATACAGAGCCATTGTTTTTGCACAAGGTCGGACACAAGCAACACATAAATTTCATATTTTCCTGAGATTTCATTATTCGACAGAAAAATTACCTTATGATCCTAAACTTCTATTCTTTGATTGATAGGCTACATTCTACTTTTCTTTAAGTTACAACTCGCTCGTTAACGCCGCGTTTGTTGTCTAAGCATCGAGCACTCGTACTGCCTGGATAAGAAGATTAAAGAGAAAAGAGACTTTCTTAGAAGTCGTCGGGACCCCCTTCCTTCCGCAAAGACTCAAAAAAGATGCAAAAGCGTTTGCCATCCTACAAAAAATCCACCTGGACATGGAACTCGCTCTCGTTTTTACACCCCCTTCTTTCGATCGTCCATAAATAGCGTCTCCTCGATCATGGAATCCTCAAACGCCTCCGCAACTTCCGTCCAATATTACCCTGCACACCGCCGCAGCCTCGTTTACAACACATCAAGTCGTTCGCTGCCTGATCGCCTTACTACTCCTACTCTTCGTCTTGGCTAGCGCTGTGAGCCTCATCGCCCGGCTCGTGCTCCATCCCCACCCTCCTGTGTTCAGAGTCGACTCTCTTGCCGTGTCCAGATTCAACATCTCGAGCCCCCAGTTTGCCCCCTGCTACGATCTCAAACTTGTCATAACGAAGATAACCTTCTTCATCGACCATTTTGGTCTGCTAATTTCCTATAGAGGGATCCCACTCCTAAAGAGGGTCATGGAGCCGCCGAACTACGTACAGATACCAGGTGACCGGAGTTTGGGGGTCGAGTTCAAGTTAGACATGGAGAAGCTGAACGACAAGAAGAAAAGGAAGGTGCTTAGGGACATGAAGTTGTTGCTTGGTCAGTTTGCTCCATGTTTGTGTTAAGACTGTCAAAAGGAAGTAGCAGTTGGTATCATGTCTTTGTATAGGAACGTAAATAAATATGATAGGAACTAGTGACTTCATTAAAAGTATCTATTACTATCGATCTCACCCATGTCTTCTCCTTTTTACCGTTCAGATGAGCTCTTGGTCTGGACTTGAGTGAATCCAGCAAGCCAATTAGCCCAAGTCATCACAAATAAGTCCACCTACTGAAGCTGGACCCGGGTTGCCTTTAGAGCCCTATCGAAATTGAGTTTGACTTAACCAAAACGAGGGGTCCAATCCACAAACTTATTTCCTTTCTCCCTTTTCGCAGGCAATCAATTTTCTACTAATTGAATCATATAGGATATCGTTGACATATCCTAAGATCATATTCACAGGTGTTCCTGAAAAGGAAAAGTTTGTCTGAGATAATCTTTGATTCCTCCAATTTCACGAATTTGCTAATTCATATTGATCTAATATGTCATTTTCCTTTTTAAGTAATTAAATCATATCAAATCTCTAATCCAATTCAATTTCCTTGTTCACCGTTACTTAAACTATATCAGCCCATGCACCCCTTTCTGATTCTCTCTAGTCTCTACCATGTTACTCGATCAAAGATCCTCTACTTCCCAAGCCGTCCTCCATCCGACCCTGACCCTGCCGGCTTTGTCTACCGCTTCCTGGTGAACCAGCCGCCGCCCGCCCGTCCACCCAAGAAGCACCACCCGTGCTCGAAGACCACTCCCCAAACCGTGGTTGCCACGGCAGTCCTGTTTTGAATTGGCCTGATGATGCCCGAGTCGCCAAGATCATCACTCCACGAGGAGAAGTGTAGTGGAATGTACATATTGTGCTCAGTCGTGTTCATGGTGCTTGCAACATTGGGCTTGGTCGCATTTTTGCTCTATGAGTTGATTATCCATTTGTCTACTGAGTCATCTCCGCGAGTTTTTGTGTCCGGCATGTCCCTCTCTTCCTTCGACGCGTCGTCATTGACTCGTCAATTGAACGGGAGTTGGCACATCGATTTCTTGCTGCTATACAAGTCCCTGACCGGCAGCTCTTTCCCATGCGACGGCGCCGCGGTCTCTGTGTATTACAAAGGCACGTACCTGGCGGGGGCGAATCTTCACGCCTTCCGCGTCACTCCGAAGCATCCGATTCCACTGGAGGTGAACATCGACGCGTCTCGAAACGACTTGCCAGGTTGGCTCGCGCGGGATCTCATGGAAGTCTGGAGAACCGGGGCTGTGGAGTTCGTGGTTCAGTTGGTGGCTAAGCATGGTATAGGGCATGCTACTTATCTGTGCGGGGGTTTGAGGTTAGGGTTTTCGACGACGGAAGAAGCGAAGCTCATTGGCGATGGTCACGTAAGATGCCCGTTAATCGCTTAGAAGAAATCAATGAGAAGAAGTTTTTCTCTAACTCGATGTCTAGAGATTTCGTTCTATTTTTCTTTTTTTAGCTTTCAATAGGTTGGTGGATGAAGTTGATTGCTTTCCTCTAATTAGTTCCGGGATGAACAAGCATCAAGTTGCGGTTCTAACTTAATCTGTATCTTGGATTAGATTACTTGAACTTGTGATGATCTTTTAGCTAGTAGCTGTGTGATCTTTGCTGGATGTTTTCAAATTTCCAATGGAGTATCACGCGACCATCCACGCAATCAAGCCAATTGTTTCAGCAAATATATCCATAAGGGAAGATAAAAAAAGAGTTCTTAATGCTCAAGACTTGATCAATAACGAATTTAAAGGACAATTGCATGTTGGCGCGTCGATCTCTTGCTGCTGAACAAGGACTGCTTGTTCTGCAAGCACGCCGTTGTCACGGTGTACTCCAAACGGCAGGAATGCGGCGGGTATGGAGCTTCACTCCTTCGCCGTCTCCCCGAAGCATCGGATCCGACCAAGGCGTACGTCAAGGCGTTCTGGAGCAATGTGACCGATTGGCTCGTGCACCGCCTCATCACGGAGGACGATTGGCTCGTGCACCGCCTCATCACGGAGGACGAGTGTTGGAGCTGCGGAGTTCGACATACGGTTCGACGCTAATGGACCTAACGGCGGTACTCATCTTCGTGGGGATTTGAGGTTTAGGATTTTCGTGGAACGTGACGGCCAGAGAAGCTAGGCTCGGCGGCTAGAGTCTCATATAAATTATCACTATTCATTAGCTATTATGATGTGGTATGTCATGTACCGGTTTTTATCTATGGCGTTCTCTACACTATCTTGATAAACATTGCCTAAGTGCTTTTTGTAAAGCATAATTAAACGCTCTTTGGTAAATGGTGAGTCCTGCAATAGCCCCGCTAAATATGATGATCCATGTTCAGTTTAACATATCTAAGGGCACTTACTTAATCATTCGTAATTTAGGCCCACTGTTTCTAATTCTAATGTATATAGGAAAGGACACTCGTTATGAAGTACTAATGGGCATGGGCGTACATGTGATTTGCCTGAGACTTCCCAAGAGTAGTAGGAAAAAATTAAACTTTCGAAAAATTAGAAGTACCATCGAAATTCGACAACCTAATTCTAGTAGGAACAAGGAAAACCAAGCCACCCGATCATCCAAATCCAAAATCCAAACAGAACATGAAAACAAAGAATTCAAATTAATGACAGAAAAGAAGAGTGTTTGATTCGATGAGAGAATCCATCAGAATCTATCTGCAAATTCCTTTATCCTATGGATTTTTCTGATTTCCATGGTCATCATATTCATTATAAAAACCTGTCTCCCGCCCTTTTATCTTCGCGTTTGCATCAAGAGTTCGAGTCCACGATTCTGCCTTCTTCAGTAGCAGCACAGCAATGGCGACGGGTCCCTCGTCCCCGAGCAGCAGCAAGAGCGACGCCGTCTCATCCGACCACCAGCCCGCGTCGTGCCGGCCGCCGGAGAGATTAACCGCGAGAAGGAGACCGAAGAACAGGGCACCGTCGCAACCCCATGAGTACACCTCGCTGCACGACCTGCTCAAGTTCCCTTGCACGTGCCCGTTCTGCACGTACCTCCGCCAGCGGGACGCGCTGCTCCCGATCCCGGAACCCCGGAGGAGGTTCCGGTCGAAGGCGCTGCTCCCCAGGGCCCCGGCCGTCGCTTGCCTCCAGTTCCTCAACAGGCGCGTGGTTGCGGCGATAAGCCGGGCCATTGAGCGGCTGATCGGAGCGGTTCAGGCGGGCGAGGATGAGGAAGACGCGTCTCCGTGCGGGGCTTCCTCTTCCGTTCGCGACGTGCTGAGTGCCGGAAAACGCCTTTGAGGCTTCAGCCGTTTTGTACATAATGGGATCCGACAATGCCTTCCCGGGGCTAAAACTGAGGGGCAATTTGGTAATTCGATCATGGTTTTGATCTTTTTACCGAGTGCAAGTACTTTTAAAAAAAATACTTTTTATTTTTTGTTTTTTGAAGTTCAAGCTTTAGATTTTGGAGATTTTATAGGGGATGTGATGTCGTATAGGCAGATTTTAAAGGGGTCTCGCACTCATGCAATTTGAAATTGCAATTGAAGTGAACAAATCTTCTTGAATTTTGAGTTTGTACGTATTTTTTTCCACTTACACGTATATAAGGTGTATGGGCGAGAGTGACCCCCACCCCCGTTCTTTGATAGTTTTAATTATAAACGATATGTTTGTCTACACGAAATAATTTTATAATGAGTCTGATTTCGAATGATTTTTCTGCTTTCGATGTGATGAGGATAGTTTTGGTTCAAATAGAAGACAAATCGTTCATTTTTTTTTATGGGAATCTAATAAATTAACTATCGATGAGATCTAAATCTCAAAAACTGCTGTTGATACAACATCGCAGAGAAAGAAATGTAAGTCGTACATGATTCAGATGGAAAACCAAGTGTTGATAGTTTACTTGTAAAACAAATGAAAGAAGTGTTTTTTCCTACAACGAAAAGATATGAGTGTGTGGACTAATATATAATTGGAAGGCTTCCAGCCTTATTGAAGATCATGGCTAAGTGTTCTAGACGCTACATAGGCGCATTAGAACTTTGTACACTTGTGGACCAAGATTGGCACTTATCAACGGTCATTTTTTTAAAATTCGAATTTGTCATTTTGAAAACATGTAAAGTTGAATCATTTTGAAATAGTATGCCTATTCACGGTACAACTAATATAAACTCAACATTTGTCGTTCACTACTTTTCACTTTTCAAATTTTCTTTTCTTTCTCAGAATACAACATTTATTATCCAATTGTTTGCTTTCTAAAGTTCTCGAAAAAATACCAAAATTGTTGTTGAGTATTCTCATTTTGAGACTTTATTGTATGAATTTTTGCCAGTAATCATTAGCAATACTGTGGGGCAAATAATTTTTAAAGACGGTTCATTCACATCTCAAAATCTGATTCCATTCTTCTCAATTATTACTAACACAAAGTATGGTTTGTTCGGTCCATGTTAGTAAACATCTATTTTTCTATTTATCGGATGTGTAGAGCTGGCTGCGGACGTATTTGACCTTTTTAGCCCAAACGCCCTAAATTATACAACTATGGACACATAAATAATTCGCATATAGAATTTCTATTATTTTACAATTTGAATAACGTTTAAATTTTGACAGTTATTTTTCTTATTTTATAGGGACAAGACCTAACATTTCCATCAATTAGTCGATTGAGTTTTTAATCTTGGTCAAACAAATGGTTTTGATTTTGGTTGAGCGAGCCCTAAACTCGGGTTATCGATGACATTTTGAGGTCGGAAAATCCCACGTGGCAAAGTTTTTCGCAATCGGCAAACTCATATCATCTCTAAATTTTGCTGAAAATGCAATTTCGTGGGAGTTAATTTCCTAGCAAAAGAGAAAAGAAATTTCCCCAAAAAAGGACTCAATTTACTGTTGATACATCGAACATCAAGACGACAACGTAGTCACACCTGCGCAGGCATTCACTAAACTATTATTACCGTATTTTAGCATAATTAAGAAAAAATATTAGAGAAATTAATCAACTTCCCGTCCTAATTGGCGGTTAGCAAGTGCCTTTTCCACAAGGGCAAGACGACTGTGGGAGAAATCTTTCCATTTGTGCGCACCCAATTTGATTAATATAATTGCCAAAACCCTAGATATCCAATTTGCAAAATAATGATCATTTCACATAATAATTTGGGATAAGTGCAGTGCAAGTCCTAAAACTTATCACAAAATACAGTTGAGTCCTAAAACTTTTAAAATGTACAATCAAATCCTAAAACTTATTATGAAAGTACAATCGATAACCTAAAACTTTCAAAAAGTGCAATCAATGATTAGTTCAATTTGACAAGTTTTAGGACTAAATTACACTTTTTGAAAGTTTTAGAATTCGATTGCATTTTTGTAACAAGTTTGATGACTTGATTGCACTTTTTGAAAGTTTTAGGACTCGATTGCATTTTTATAATAAGTTTTATGACTTCCAAAGCACTTATTCCTGATAATTTCATGAAAATAATTTTTACATTTTCTATATTGTATGAGCACGTTGGCACAGCTGGCCTTATGCCAAATTTAATAAAAATCACGAGTTCGATAAATTATATATAGCTGGGAATTAATTTAGTGAAGCGCGGTTACTGAATTGTCGTTGGCTTGATCTTCGGGTTAGGCGTCACGGTCCAAACTTTATAATGGGTAACCATCGATTAAAGATAAAGCATAGCTCGGAAGTCATCTTATGCAAGTGCTTCATGTCTGACCACATCCAGTCCATAGCTATAATCTCTCGTTCAAATAGCAATCTCAACGGCAAGCAAGACAGTGAAATGCGAGCGAGATTAGACGACCCCTAATCAAATCTTACCCATCTCTAGATGAAGTATCAATCCCGAAACAAATCGTGTCGAGTTCATCGATTGGAGTTCAATTCAAATCGGACGATTCGTGAAGAGGCCAAATCCCGAGAGACCGTGTTTCGCCGACGGTTTACTATTGGTGCATTCGTAGGGTTAGTTTGTTCGGTTCATCGAGAAGATAAGGATCGTCTAAATCGAGATAAACAAGCGTGTGAAAACCTAATCGAGATCCCTGGTTTCTTTTCGGTTCGAAAACTTCTCGAGCGTTATCAGCTGTTGCAGTTTGAAAATGAGCCGAAGTACTAAATCTTTAAAGCACTTATGTAGAGAACAGCGCGCAACGAGAAAAGTATTCTGCCGTTAGATTTGGGTCACGGGGCGCATTCTAACGTTTAAGATTATAATTTGTCATGCTTACGGAATTCAATTCTAAGATGAACTATCAATTCCCGATCATAGAAATTCTTAGCATTGAGAATTCTTGCTTCTCGAGACGTCACATGTACACCGCTTAGACAAGAACTCTCTTACAATTTACTGCACAGGTGAAGTTACGTGACCATATTTGCCGCCAAGATTCCACCCTTCTCTTCCTTCAATCCCTCTTCCATGTCTCAACTCAACAACAACACGGACAACGACTGGTATCAACAACCTCTTAAAGAATTTCAATCCCTTTCAAACTCCTCCCGTATACCTGCAATTTCATTCCAGATATATACCCCAATGTTCAACAAGTTGCATTTCGACGGATAACAAGTCGCAGTCTCGTCATCAATGGCTTCCAAGAGGAGGAGGAAGAAGAAGAAGCTCTTCTTCCCCATCTTCCTAGCCAAACTCGCCTGCAGCTGTGCCAAGCCGAACGCCTCCGAAGCCACCCGCCCGCACCCCGATCGTGTCTCCCGTCGGGAACTCCCGGGCTTCTTCGTGCCCGAAAACAACTACCAGTCCACCAGGTTCTCCCTCAACGCCACGATGCCCCCGCGCCATTTCCCCTGGGCCGATCATCAGGACAACAAGCCGGCGGCGGACACAATGTACGTGGTGAGCCCGTGCAGGAAGATAACCAACAGCGTGGCGATGGCGAAGGAGTCGGAGGACCCGTACGAGGACTTCAAGCTGTCGATGCTGCAGATGGTGTTCGAGAAGGAGATCCACTCGAAGAGCGACCTCCGGGAGCTCCTCAACTGCTTCTTGCAGCTCAACTCCCCGGTCCACCACGATGTCATCTCCCGGGCTTTTGCCGAGATCTGGAACGACATCATCTCCAAGAAGATGAGCAAGGGCGAGTCTCGAATTGGCCTCGTGACCTGCTTTACGTGAACCCAAGCCCGAGCCCGAGCTCGAGCGTGCTTTGGTCTTGCCAGAGGAGCGAGTAACTTATTGGTATCGAAATGCATATATGCTTTTATTAATCAGATGTAGTAACCGAGTTAAGTGTACGACTGTATATGCGTCTTTCTCACGCTCATGTCTGTGAAAGCATATTCCTCCCTTGATGCATCTGTAATCACTGTCTCCAAGTTATCGATTCATCTGCTTCTATACGTTTTTAGCATGTTCTGGTGTTTGTTCTTTCATCTGTGCTGCTCGAGTCACATTGATTTATTTGCATTTCTAGTCTATGTAAGATCTCTCTGTGTTTTTGAAAACTGTGATTGGAAAGGTAACTGCCATATCTGATCTTACGGCTCTGGGAGTTTTAGCCTTGCGTGTCGGGATCAGATCGAGTATGGGGGTGCCCTTGAAGTTAGGGTCGAACCTCATGGCTTGTGTCGGCCTTTATTCAAGAAATCTGACATTGAAGGGAATAATCGAGAAGGGTCCTTTAACGAGTGTTATAGAGTCGCTTGCTAGTCATATTCAACGAGAATTGATCCACCCTTCGAAATAGCAATTGCGCGAGACACAATAAAGTGATTGTGACACAAGAAAGTGATTGCACCGAAATCTCCATAGTTTCACTAATAAGGTGCTTATCTAGTGCCCCCGCACTCGTGAATGAAATCCTCTTAATAATCTTGTTGCACTAGAAAGGATATCAATGGTAACATCATTATAGACGCACAAATTAGCGGATCCAAAAATTAATATACCATGTGATGCGCTAAGTGTAATGATATTAGAGGTAATGACACCAAGCAATTGAACTTTTGCCCAATATACAAATACAATTAAGTATTGTTGATACTGAAAACGACTAACTTTTTGTCTTTATCAACAAATATCAGACTTTGTCGATGATAGCAAATCTTGGTCAACAATGAATAGAATAATCGACTAACTTGAAGGGAAACAATAACTCACCAAGAAAGTCATTGACAACATTCTCAAATTTATCAATGAGAGCCTTCGTCAAGATTTAGGAAGTTGATCGGTAAAGTCATCGACAATAGACAATCGACGTAAAATGTAATCGCTGGGTGGTTATGTTTATTGCTGCTATTGAAGAATTTTTGTGACTTCTTGTGGATAAGTGTTCCTAGATAATAAGAAGTCATGTAATTTCTTATAACCACCAACAGGATTAAAAAGTTATTTCTTTATTCAAATTTGGTAACCATTGTATGTGACCGTCATATGTAACCATTTGAAAGGGTTATAAATACCCCAAGTATGTTCATTGTAAAAAGATCCCTAATCAGTCAAAGACTTAAAGTTTTCACAAATTTATCTTTACTTTTTACTTTCTTGCAATTTACATGGTTGGCCGTGATTGCCTCTAGTCTCCGTAGCTTTTAATTTACCATTTACAACCTTTGTCGATTCATGTCAATTCATCCATATTTCTAAAAAGTATTTCATTGACTTTTCATTGTAACATCCTTTTGGCACTCTCAGTGAAACACATTTTGTTGATTCAAGAAGACTACAATGGCAAGAACTAGAAATCAACAATAGTCCGGCAACGCTGCTGGCAACAATAACCCATTATCACAAATTGGCGATGAGATGGTCGTGAATTCTGATACTTCAGTCGTAAGGCAAGTGGAGGAAGATAATTGATGTGAGGAAGTTAATATTTTGATGCTAATGAGCAATTGAAGGAGGTTGTACCAAATCCCAACATGGTGCGACCATGAGAAGAATATTCGAAGAGCAGCATAGTAATATGGCCAATTACATTGTGAGTCATATATCTGATGTGATCAAAACCGATCGTCATCAATATTGCGAATGATGCCCTCTTGAGGCCAGAATCGTTCAACGTTAGGCTTCTAGTCTCTCTCCATTTATTGATGCTAATAATGCCATTCAAAGTAGCCAACCCCTGTAAGAATTATGCAAATGTCTGAATCTTCTATTCAAGGTTATAATAATGGAATAATTCGGCTAATGTTGGTCAAAATTGGTAATGATAGCAAATCAAACTGGTTGACAAGCCGTTCAACTACCAAATGTTGAAAATATAAAGCCAATAGCTCCATTGGTACCGCTCAATGTGAATATTCTCATTGTCCCTAGCATGCCGATTAACATAAATAATCCGATACGACCAACATCACTGCTTAGGGGCAAGATGGCCAACCAAACCTACACTTGAACCCTGCACAATTTGCCGAAAGAGATAAACAATCATTGGGGTTGGACAGGGGATTTATTTTACCTATTTACAAGAAACCACATCCCATTATGTCAATGATCAACCTTTATAAGAGATTTCAAGATGCATGAGTTTGTCATTTTTATTGGTGAAAATGAGCAATCATCCATCGAACACGTTTGATTTATAGCCCATTGTGGGAAAGCAGGGGCATATGAGTTTTTAAGATTTAGGCTATTTCCTTTGTCTTTGTTGAAAATTGCTTTCACTTGGTGCACCAATATACCACCTACTTCGGTGTGTAAATGGGTAGAGATGGGAAGACACTTCTATTCTCAATTTTGTAGAATGATACCTGAAGTATCGGTTTGTTGATTTGGTTAGACTTTATCAATATAATAGTGAGTTGGTCGATTAGTTTATTGCTCGGTTTAAGAAGACCAAAAATAGATTTCTCACTTCGCTCTCAAATAAAGAATTCACGAATTTGGCTTTCAACGGGTTAAAATTTGACCCGTGAGAAAGATTTTAAGGCCAAGACTTTGCCGATTTATTTCAGCTGGTAATGAGAATGTCTAAGTATGAGCGATTGTGAAAAGACAGATGGAAAAAGGGTCACATAAACACTTTACACAAATGTGGCTCTAAAGGAAGATTATGAGTTAAGATATGAATGTGACTCGAATGAAAAAATTGAAATAAATATGGTAAAAATAATGCTTGACAAGCCTTACTTTTGTCGATCCTTAAAGCCTATCAAAATAAAAGACACCATAATGGTTAGGGCAAAAGTCACTCAAGTTTACTCGTTCAAATTTAATAAGTTGGATAAAATCTTCGACTTGCTCTAGAAAGATGGCCTAATGAAACTAACTAAAGCCAAAGCTATTATGAGTAAAGAAGATTTAGTAAACAAAAAAAAATATATTGCAAGTGGCACCACTCATGAAGTCACAACACAGTTAATTTTACATTTAAATATAACAATTTAGGAAGCAATTTGGCAGGAAAAAAATCAAATTTGTCGATAACAAGGGGTATATGATAGCTCTTGATTATCCATTTAAAAAAATTGAATGATTGATAATTCAATCGATAAGTATCACATTGAGTCAATGAAAGTAGAGTTTGGTTAACAACGAACAGAACAATGAATAACTTGAAATAAATCGATAACTCGTTAAGGAAGTCATCGACAATATCCTAATAGTTATTAACGAGAGTCTTCACCAAAACTTAGGAAGTTGATCGACAAAATTATCGACAATGAACAATTGCACAAAAACGTGACTATTGGGTGATTATGTTTGTTGCCGCTATTGTAGAATTTTAGTGACTTCTTGTGGATGAATTGTCACACCCCGAACCAAGGCCTTGATGTTTGGTCCTTAGCCCGGTCGTGATTTGCCTTTGTTCCCGGGATCTTGTCTCAACATCCCGTTATTGTTTTCTTCGAATAAGTACAAGCGAAAACAACTAACAAACAATAACGAGAACACAACGTGAGCTAAGAAGCATGTTATACAAGCACGCATAATTTACATGATAGACGATCATATTACAAGCCCTCTTTTTACTATAGGCTTTCACGTCTACTCATTTACATCCGGATCATGTCCAATTCTTTACGTGCTATCTGCTTACATATTATCCGCATGGCTGGATTAAACCTAGCTTCACTACTGTCTCTTCACCAAAAGCAAAAAGGTTAGCTCCTTCCCGAGCTTGGTCTTCTCACTACGGCCCATCTCCGGTGACCCCGGGTGGTCCACTAAACCCCGTAAGGGGCCCGATCACATCCCCATCCATTAAAATGAACCATGCCTCATATTGGTGGGGAACCATCTTGTCCGCACTCTCTTGGACCCAAACGGTAATACTACACTTATGGTAGGTAGTTTCGATTTCAACATCAACTATGTCTACTATGTGTACATGCATTTCAACTAGAAGACCGAAGCGAACGGGAGGTGGTAGAGCCATACCTACAAAACTGAAAATATAAAGAGTGAGTTACACAATTCAGTAAGTTAAATTCATTATATCTCGGCTAAGAAATAGCCTCGCTATTGAACAAGAGAAACAACCATTACCGTTGACTTGTCAATGGTAGATCAATAGCAAATGCACCTTATCTTGCCTAGTGGCTAAACATGTTATGCTCACTAAACAAGAGAACATCAAGCATGGTATTTCATGTTGCATGCAAAGATCAACACACGGGATTCATTATTCATCAACTAAAATCCATTGGTTCTTCCGATTTTCACCGGGCATCCGAGCCTCCCTCGAGCATCGCCTCAAAATCCATCGATGATGGCATCGTCTTGAAATCCATCGATGACGGCATAGCCCCGAAATCTATCGGTGGCGACAACGTCTCGAAATCCATCAGTAACGGCCATAGTCCCTCGTGTGATCATGCAATAAGCAACAAACAATCCGGTTCTTATTTTTGATAAGATTAGCCCATGCAATCATGCGGTGCTCATGTGTGAACCATGCTCTAATGGGCGAAATGCCTATCATGCCAAGCACGGTCTAGGGTTCGTGGCTTGATCCGCCATGCCTAGCGTCGATTCGGAGCCGAACCTGGCCCAAATCTACATGCCTCAGTGTAAACCCGCACCAAGCCAAGCTCATCCTGTGACACCACAACATGAGTACAAGACCATACAACGCCCTATTTCGTGCCTCGGGTATGCCTTGACTCACGGCCATAAGCAAAATATCAAGCACACAATGCAAACATCAAGCATTACAACTCGGTCACCACTCAAGTTCAAATGCGCACCACTACGCCCTAATAAAGGTATAAGGAATTCACTTACTACACGGGCCATCCTAGGGTGTTTGGTGATGGTGTGGCGGTGAGAGTGTGTGGCCGAGAGTGTAGCCGGGAGAGTAGCCGAGAAAGAAAGAGAAAGAGAGACCGAGAAAGAGAAGATAGCCAAGAGAGATGCCAAGACAATGGCCGAGAAAGAGAGAGAGAGATAGAGACCGAGAGAGTGAGAGGCCAAGAGAGATAGGGAGAGAGAGTGGCTTGCTCGGTTTTGGGGAAAGGATGAAATAGCTTGGGGTCTATCCTATTTATAGCCAAAACTTCAATCATTGCTATGCCAAATTGACCAATCAAATACATTAGGGTGGCACATATAATTATAGGCAATCTTGTGGAAATCTTATCCAAATCTTAGGTTTAATTATTTGATGGCCCAATTGATTATCAAGTGTCCTTCTAGGGTTATGATGCCCTAAGTTAAGGTATATGAGTCATCCTATATATTAAATTTCAAGGGGACATTTAAGCCCATGCATTAATTTCTTATAGGACACATAAGCTTCTATTAATGACCTCCCCAATAATGGCTTGTCTTGATCTTCATTATTGCCCTCCAAGCTAGTAGGCGTATGGCACATCTAGGGCTATCAAGAGGATACTAAATTAATGAAGATCTTATCTTATAAGATCCTTCTAATGATAACCCTTCCATTTTTGGTTCAATGTTGACTTGGTCAAATTTGGCTTCTTGCTTTCCAAGGTTTGGTCGAATCATGCTGGTTCTTATCCATCAATGACACCTAATTATTCACTAAGGACAACTGGCTAATAGCATTTAAGCATAATCTCCAAAATCATTTATGGTACTTAGCAAAGTTGCCTAAGTAAGGATGACTAAGTAAGTAGGGAAATTCTGAATTTCAAAAGATCGACCAACTCATTCAAATCGAGGTTCGGTGTAGAAATACCTCCAAATATGACTAAACATGATTAAGCTAGCTAGAGTCCATGTCCAATTGTGCAAGTTCGGATCAGTCGGACTGACCGGGCACGTGGCCTATGTGGTCGGGTTTGATCAGGCGCAAGGCCTGGCACACAGCTGGGCACATGGGCACAAGGCCTGGCCATACGAGCACTGCGTTCGGTTGCATGAGCGGTGTGCCGAGCACATTGCTAGGCTACACACGAACAAGGGACTGGTTCATGGACCAAATAAACACATTGGCTCATGAATGGGCACAATGCATGGTTCATGGCCAAATCCATTAGGCACGGAACTAGATCGGAGCCGAATCTAACCGGCACAAGGGTTAAGTACAATGACTGGCACACGACTGGGCACAAAGCTAGTCTGTTGCTTAGCTGACGGGCACAATGGCCGGTCATGTCCAGGCACAAGGCTTGGCTGGCACGGCGGGCACAAAGTCTGGTCCGTGACCAAGCCACTAGGCTCGTGGCCAAGCACATGGCTCGTCCATGGCCTTCCCCACTTAACACGGCGATCCATAGCCGATTCGCGACTGGTCCACATTCAAGTATCAACAACCCATAATCAACCCTCGATTGTCATGTAGCCGCATGTAATCCAGTATCACGAGATTAATCCATGGTCATTCGGGACCAATGCATGGCCGTGCGGAATTACCCGCGATCGACACGTGCCGAGTCGGCACTGATCCATGGTCATCCCAGGCCTTCCTACTAACAGCCCTTATGGTCGAATGGTCAATCCACAATGGTATCACTCTAATCGACTTGTATGATCGGAGAGTCATTCCATTGTCGATCCCATAGCAATCCATGGACAATCTTTCGATCGAACTATGACTAACCCTCAATACACTCGTTCCGACCATGTTATCCGTTCCATTACCGACCCTCGGATCAAATTGCTTGCCTCATTCTATTATCATTTACCTTCGGTCATGTAAGTCCAAATTCGGGGATGTTACATTAATGTTGTGAGATAATAGGAGATCGTGTAACTTCTTGTAATCATCGATAGGATTACTGATACTTGCGTGGGCAAGTGATTCCTGGAATTGGTATTATGGGTTACGTGTATGGACGGGTGTGTGTGGAACGGTTGTCGATGGGTAAAGTGCAAATGAAGGATAGGATACGATCACCACCTAGGTATAAAGGATATGCCATCAACCAAGGATGAAGATTGGAATTGACGAAATTCACCATCAAGGCTTAAATGACAAGTCACCCACCAAGGATATAGGATTTCGGGATAGAAGATGCTTACCACCAAGGCCTAAAGGGAATATCACCGGCCGAGGATAATGTGCTTCGTAACTAATCCATTCTTAAAGGATAAAGAAACTGATATAGGAGTTAACCACTCTCCAAAGATATTTGCTCACACAAATTTCATGTAATTTTCATTCAACAAGTCTGCATTATAACGAAGAACTCTCCTCTATTTTTAGAGGGACTAAAACATTGGAAATATGCAAACATTAAAGTAGCATCAGACTCCTCGATTATTAAAGACATGGGAACTAGAAAGCAATTAAAATCCTAGTAACTAGAAATGCATTAATGACATAGAGACTTGGAAGCTTGACTCTTTAGCCTTACGGTTCATCTTCCAAAATTCGTCCACCAGTCTTGATCAGCAATTAACCATCTTAATAATTCATCAAACGTCCAAGAAAATTGCTCAAAACAACATTCCATCGATATGTTGTTGATCCATGTCGAAATCAACAACTAATCTTGATGAAACAATACTGAATTGGCTAAGTTAAGAATCTACAATAACTTGATAGTTAATAGATATCTAATATTGGACCCATCAAAGCAAGTTCCGGTCAAAATTAGCATTGGCTTGGATGAGCATCCATTATATTGGGCTCATCGATGGAATCAAAGTCAAAACTTAAGGAATGTTCCACAAACTCTAATACTCCTGCGTCAATTATGAAGTTATTTTTTTATTCAAATTCAGTAACTGTCATATGTAATCATCGTCTATAGACAATTCTAAATAGCCGAAATGTGTTCATTATAAAAGAATCCCAAATCAATAAAGGAGCTCAACATTCTCGCAAATATTCACTTTCCTGCAAATTACATGATTGACTGCGATTGCATCCGGTCATCGTACTTTCAAATTTTTTATCAATTACTTTCATGTCCAAAATCAACGAAGGACCCTTCACAACATTTGTCGATTCGTATCGATCCATCCGTATTTCTAAAAGATATTTCGTCAACATTTTGAAGAAACAAGTATCTAAACTTTTTTTTTATAATTTCAATCAAGTAACTAAACTTTTTAAATTAGGCTGAATATGATTTCGTAGACATGGCTCACTTCTGCAACAAAAACAAAAACAACTGTACATTTAGTTGCTGGGTGACGAGTGCATGTCGACTTGGACAATCTTAGCAGTTTAATACGTCTCTACTGACTCGACATCATCCCGAGTGACCCTATCGGACACCAATGTGGACAGTCGATGGTTATTCAACGGCATTAGCGTCCATGCTAGCATATTTCGACTGCAGTTCTAACGGAGAGCCTCAGATCGACTCACATTTGAAAAGTCGAGGTGCATCACTAAACAGAAAACAAAAAAACAAAAAACAAAAATTAGGTGCTCGATTGTAAAACGAGTAACGGTTCAGATACTTTGTCAATGCCACGAGCGATGCATTGAATTCTTGGTTCAAAAGAGGAGTGCGGACTCGGGAATGGACTTGGATTTGGCCTATAATTCCTTCTACGTCGTCGTGGACCACACGAATTAAGAACCCAATTTTGCAAGGGACCCACGTAACAGAATTTCATCATCAAGAAAAAGTAATAATAATAATAAACGAATTTTTTTTATTCATTTAATTACGGTCCATTGGTCATTAATAAGCCTCAAGCCCGTACAAGACGCCGGCGTGCTTCTCCGGACCGTCCCGCACGAAGTACACGTCCCACATCTTCCGGAACGCGTGCCACGTCAGCAGGCTGTCGGAGCCGGCCTGGTGGCACTTCCCGACCGCCCGGTCCACCTCCAGCGCCCTGGCGACCCGGTCGAGCCCCCCGTAGAGGCTGTTGCAGAAGCGGGTCAAGTGCTTCACGTCGTACACCCGGCTCCCGAAGAAGGCCCGGAGGACGCCCAGGAACTCGCCGAGCCGGTCGGGCAGGCCCCGCCGGGTCAGGATCTTGACCAGGTACCCGAAGTCGTAGGCGCTGTGGAACGTGACCCAGCTCACGGACTCGTTGCACAGCAGGCCGGACGACATCATCAGCTCCGCGAACCGGGCCGAGTCGACCCCCTCCGCCCGGTTCCGCTGGAAGTCGATCCCCTGGCGGCGGAGGAGCTCGATCGAGTCCGGGGCGTGGGCGTCGCGGGCCACGTCGAAGTCCCGGAAGTTGAACTCCCAGATGTAGCGGCGGGCGCCGGAGGAGCCGAGGTCCGGGAGGTTGCCGTCGGAGTCGGAGAAGGTGAGGCCCACCTGGATGAGGCTGAGGGCGTCGACGTTAGACTTGAGGAGGCGGTAGTGGTCGGAGGGGCGGAGGCGACGGTAACCCCCTCCGCCGCGGCCGCCGCCGCCGTGGGGGGAGGGCGGCGGGGGGCGGAAGACGACGCCGGGGAACTCGGTGTCCATGGAGATGAAGGGGTGGGTGTCGATGACGTCGCGGATGAGGTCGAACTCGGAGTCGAGGTTGTGGGCCCAGACCTCGCGGATCACGACGGGTCCGGAGGACGGGTCGACCTTGGGTCTCGGGAACATCGTCAAGATCGGAGAGCAGAGGATTTCGATTGATCGGAGCGAAGGAGAAGAAGAAGAAGGCGGCGAAGTCCTCTGCAGTTTTCTTTTTCTTTTTTTTTTGGGGGGGGGGGGGGGGGTTTTCCTTTTCTGCTTTTTTTTGGGTTCTGGAGTGGAGGCGAGGAGGTGGGTTTTATAGGGAAAGAGGGGGAGAGGGGAGACAGTGTGCGGAACGAGTGTCCGAAGGAGAGAGGGAAGAGGCGAGAGACGGGTCAAGTCAAAGTTAGACGCGTTCTGCTTTTTGACTGAGAGAGAAGAGTGAGCGATTTGGAGTTGGGAGTAGGGCCTGAAGGCAAAGCAAAAGACTCGGTCTGCCTAATCTTTCTCACGAACTTCATGAATCGGGGAGGCCCCACCCACCTACTGTGCCAATTCACATGCGATTTAAGAAGGCGGCATCATGTGTTTGTTTTTTCTCATGATTTTTGTGCTTCGAGAGGCGAATCTCGGCAAAACTTCGCTCCTTCTGCGGTGACCGGAACCTCTCGTTTTTTACATGGAAAAAAACCAAGCTGGAATTGTGCTTCGCGCTCTTCGTTTTTGGAATGTGCATGTGACTCTTCTTAATTGGAAAGGGGGCTGCGCCAGAATGACAAGGGCAATGTCCCCTTTTGGTACGTCGAAATACAAATCGTACGGACCATATTTGTTACGCTTGAAAGAGGGTGCAGGATTCTGTAGTTAACGATGGTGGCGATTCAATGAAGCCAGTGTTTCGCCCATGTGTTAAAGCGGCAATCTATCCCGACATGGCAAGTCGAGATATGCTCTACCCACAATAAGAATAGCTCTTTATTAGGAAAAGAAATCCTGTTCAAGTGACAGCCTATTCTTGTGCGTGAAGAGAAGAAATATGCTTATCGCCAGCTTAGCCCGGCCAAGATGTGGACAAGGAGCTTTTAATGATTGATTTTCACGGCAAGTGACCATCCTTTGTCCGCAGGAGACACAGATATCGATGGGGCAAAAACGATTATGACGCGAGGATTATACCTCAGATAGGATTCATACCCGCAAGTGGGAATTCTAATTTACTACCAAACGAGAATCGTGACGAGGACGTACGAATGCGAACCGAATTCCGGGATCTCGTTCAGGGGGGGAACCGAAGACAAGGATTAGGAAGGATGGAAGGAAGAAAGGAGGAATCTCCACAGGGAACTTCGTCGGTATCGAGCGCAGCCGCCAATTGAAGCACGTCAATGTCGTGTCGCTGTGGATGGATTAAAATATGGGTCTTTGATTAACTTATGGAAGCTCGCTCGAAGAAGGTTCGCTGGTCAACCGAGCGATGATCCTCGTGCTAAAGTTAGGACTTTATTTTTTTTTTTTTTTGGTCGGAAGGACTTTATTATTTTACTATTTTGATACGAGTCAATTTTATTCTTTCATTTGGACACGGGTCTCGTGTGCCTCATTTGACTTGGAATTGGTCCGTCGTCGCGCTAATCTAAAGGAGCAGCGTCATGACAAGGTAGAAACACACATTGACCAGCCACAGTACACGTTCTCTATACATCTCAGAACACGACTCTTTGATTCCTCAAACTCTCCCACAAATCAACAGGTTTAGGACAAGAGCTCGCAGGGGCTCTTATCTAGGCTAAATTTGCATATCATCATCGCTCCCGACATAGCTCCTGTTATAACGAAACGGATTCTCCGAAGGGATGACCCTCAGTAGTACTCAGTTTTTTTTGGGTCGGACAGTAGTCCAAAAGTTAACATGCTGCATTTTAACCCAAAGATGCAGCGTGTTAACTTATGGATTTGAAAGCCGCGTGAGCTCATCAAGGTCGGAAACACTTGATGGTTCGAGACTGGAGTAGATGTCAGTCATAGCAAGCCATAGTAAGACTCGCTCTCGACATATCCAGGAGGAGGCAAACTGCAAACAAGGCAAGGCTCTCACTCCAAAACATTGTGACCGCCTGTCACAGGTATAGAGGTTGCTTGAGTGAGGGGATGGCACACCATCGGAGTTTTACCATCAATGGCATTAGTGGCCGACGGACTGCTCTCCATGGTTTCATCGAGAAGCCGTACTAGTGACATAAATATCTCCACCCTTGTAACGTCCCTGTCAGCCTGTATAAAATTGAAAACAAAATGTCACTATATCTAGTTTAATTTCCCTCACGCGCACGGGGACACAGGAGCCTGCGCACTTGAGCATGTGCCTGACACAGAGGAGACCCCACTGCTTGAAACCGAAGTATAGAAGAATGGTTGGTTTGATTTTTGTTCTTTCTTTGCTATGTTTCATTTGATTTTCAAGATCTGCCAAGGGGATGTTAATCCAACCTGTTGTTTTTTCTTTGGCCCAATATTAATACAAGTACTCAAGAGCCACAAGAACACCATCTGAAATACTCGAGTATGAGCTAGCGACTATCTTAAAAATCAAAATTCCAGGCTCAATCTATTGCCAATGAAAAAGATGCAAAGATCTCTCAGATGCTTACCTCTACAGCGAAACGAGCCCAGATCCTTTCATTGCGAGTTTCCATCACACCCTTCAAGATGGTCAATCCTAATCCTCTTATCATGTCAGCTATTTCTAAAAAGAAACCTCGCTCCTCACAAAGCATCTGTGACAAGAAATACAGATTCAATAAAGATGGATGGACTATCCAAGATTGAGCTTAATGTGCATGACATGACATCTACCTCCACAATCATTTGACGGGGTGGATTCAGGTCCTCGACTATGATGGGGTGGACCATTGACTGTGAACCAATTTCGTACGCCCAAGTCGCTCCTCGCTCAAAATTGTCTTTCAAGAGAAATCTACCTTCCTCATTGATGATCTAAAAGATAAGAGAAGAACCAAAGTCACTTTCACAATTCTATTGTGTGAGATATTGAATGCCACCTGATAAAACTAGCAGCAGAAGACTTGATCTTGTTCAGAATTTTAGCGTTTCTTGTTCGTGTAACTCCAATCATAAGCATGGCAACACATGCTTTACCGAGTGAACTTCAGCTAAACTTTGTTCTTTAGAAATGTGTATGGATGATCTTGCGAGCATAAGTATTAGAGAGAGAGAGAGAGAGAGAGAGAGAGAGAGAGAGAGAGAGTTAATACTTTGGATCCCCCAATCTGTTTTAGCTTGTCGGCATGCTTTGAAACACTTTGCAAGAACAACATATGCTTGATAGTTCGTTCTAACAGCGCATCAATGCTACACTGTTGAATGCAAGAGGGAAAAGAAAAACAAGTCATCAATATTTGGATATTAGCAAAGATGGCAAATGAGATGATAGAACAAAGGAAATTACTTTTGCTCCATTCGGCACAATTTCACGCAGCTCTTTCACCCGATCTTGGATCATCTGCCGGTCTTTTGGCCTTGGTCTTGGATTTTCGCCAGGTTTTAGCCTCTTCCTATTTGATTTGATCATCCCATCCTGCCTTTTGGAATACCCAGTTGAAACATTATTATCGTGTTTTATACTGTGACCTTGGTCAACCCAAGAACTAATATGTGATCCATAAAAGGAGTTACTCAAGGAGCACGTCCCCGCTCCGTTCTTGCTACAGCCAGACATTAAAGAACCAGAATCAGACACTCCAGCTTTTACAAGGGACTTCTGAATCCCGCGGGAGTCCTTGTGCTCTTTATTTAGCATATTGAAATTGTTATTCAAGAAAGAACTACTGGGAACAGAAGAGCTACTGATTCTTGTCGCTGATGTCTTACAGGAAACATTGTCATCAGAGCTCGGCTTTGAAGTAGGGCGAGTCCCAGAAACAACAGCATCTAAAAGATTATCAACGGCTGTCATGGAGAAGATCCCACTTTCTGAGACACCTTCACTAAGGGAACCCAAATCTGTCTGTGCTTCCGGCATGTTCACAACAGATGAAGCTTCTGCACCTGACTTATGTGCATCAAAATAGGGCCCATCAGTCAGCAAACTTTCTAAGTTACCATCAATAATATCATTTGTCATGTCTGCTCCCAAAATATCAAAAAGATCATTCCTTACTAATTGTTGGACAGACGCATTTTCATACGTGTAACATGTGGAAATCACCTTTTTACTTGCACCCTCAAGCTTCTCGGAAGCATGAGCCCACTCAGGCTTCTGCTCAATCAAAGATATATTTGAATAGTTTGGGGGCATGACTTGTTGGGAAAAATCATCGACCATCCTCTGTTTCTTAGAAGGCAATTCAGTCTGAGCATGCTTCGTGCTCATTAGATGATTTCTCTGATCAGAGGCTCCAGAAAGCAATTGTTCTGACAAATTAAACAGTGGAATGCCCTCTAATTTAGTGAAATCACCATCGTGAAATGATGCATTTCCAACCAGATTCCTAGAGACAGATTCAGAAAGAGAGCACGAAACAGATATTGATCTAGGAGGATGAGTTACTTCATGCAGCAGCTTAGCATTTTGAAGTAACTGAGTGGCATCAGAAGTTTTGCACGGGTCAACGATTGAACATCCATTTCTTCCAGGTTGAGCGGTGACAGGGCTATTTAAAAAACTGGTCCATTTATTATCAGGTTTCTCAGGCACAACACCTGCTGATATCTTCTTTTTGATAGGCTCAAAGATGCTGCATGTACCATTTGTTGGACCAAGAGCAGTTTGACCTCTATTTTCATTCCCCAAATTGCATGCAACAGCATGCTGGTTCAGCCACACATCAAGATTCGCAGGAATAACTTCAGCTCTGACAAGCCCCAAATCTACTTCGCCCCTGGGAGAAAGGCTGGTCTTCATGAGCGATGCACGACTAGGTTTGGAGGGGTGACTACAGAATTCAGCTAGAGATGGGGCTTTTTCAAGTGCAAGTGATGTAGATGCAGCAGTCTTCAGATTATCCACTGTGTTAGTAATTAGTGCGGAAGATCGTCCAACAAGCCCTGAAGTGCGAGAAGAGTTGCTCGTATCTTTGCAGCTGCTAGTCATTAAGGATTCCGAGCCAATCACTTGACAATTTCCAGGAGGATAGGCAGTGAGGGTTCCAGGATAGCCTAACATCCCAGCTTTTCCAGCAGAACTCGTAGAAAATAGAGCACCAGGGATGCAGGCCACTTGCAGGATCAAGCTCTTTACATCATTTACAAACCCCATGTGCTCCATGATCTGCAGCAGCAGGGACAAGAAGTTACATCAATACATCACAAAATACAGTACTTTAGCTGTAAGACAAACAAAAGATGCTCAAGCTGATGCTTTGCATATCCAATAAAACCTAAGCTGATCATAATGCATATTTGTTAAGATTTTTTCATTAGAATCTAACTTATGCTATAAAGCACAATGAATTATGATGCAAACTGCATGCGAAGCAACACCAATATAGAACTCTTCTCGCCGAATGTGCTCTCTATGGTCACATGGCTGGGATTTTTAGTGAACACATGCAAGATCCCACCAAGAAAGGTATATCCATTTCTCAACGTGAGTGCATTCAGGAATCCATACTAAAACTACAAGTTCCCAATGCAAAATTAGCCAGAGAATAAAAGTGAGACAGAGGATGGACATGGTTTGAAGCGCTTGCACATCAAAATCTTTCAAATGAAGTGCTTGAAATACGCTTTGACTAAGAAAGGAAACGTACTAGCAAAACACACTTGCATCATACGTATTATCACGTAAGTCCAACTTTAACTGGCAAAGAGACTAACTTTAATTATACTTCTGACATTCCACCAAGATTAGATAATCTGAAAAGGAATCACTTACAGCTACGGAAGAGCCAAGTTGCACAACACCTTGAAAAGGAACAGGAATAACTGCAACTGTCTGTAAAAACCGTGAGATCAATCACATGAAACAAGAGCATCAGATACAAATGAAGGCAAACAAATGAGGATGTTGGAAACCTGTATGCCAGCAGAGAATTGGTGATGGACCTCATTTACAACCTAAAAGCGTGAATACAAACAACAGATCAGATAAAAAAGGCTCAAATGTCAATCAGCACTATCAAAACTGACATTACTTTGCCCCTCAAGCCTAACTACTGAAGAGATGAGAATTATAAGAACCTACATTTCATCTAATAATATTTTCACTCGTCCTATTTTGAGACCAATTTATGCAAAGCTGAAGAACCGTAAGAACCAGGATGCCCCTCTTCAAGTGGTTTTACAAATTAAACCAGAGAATATATAGCTAAGACTTCGTGGACACACTGGAATATGTTTGAGCCCCTGCAAAAATGGAAAACATACCTCAGGTGGATGGGCATGTCCACTGTAACTCATTGAAACAATCCATTCATGATCTCCTGTGAATGCAGCCCGGCCAATTATTCTGGAGCAAGAGAAAAGGAATTGCATTTCATGCAATAGGCTACTCAAAATTAAAAAGGGCAAACAGAAAGGAAGAAAAAAGAGTTGTGTACCCTTCACCAACGACACTAATTTGAGCTTTGGTCATCATTCTTTCGATGAGCATTTGAACTCTATCTTTAGCTTCCCAACCTCCAGTTGGCGCTTCAGAAGGATCAGGGCCAGAAACTTGGGGAGGAAGAGAAAATGTCATGGGCTCGTAGTAACACTCTTCCCAAATCAACAGCCTGCCATGGCAACATTATGTATTTCATCATGGATGACAACAAAGAGCTCCAAAACTTAAGGCTACAACTAGGGACCACCGCCTCTTGCTAAACGAGGGAAACATCGAGTTCTGTGCAAAGTGGAGAGCAGCGTGGGGAAGGTTCAGCTGAAGGGATTATAGACCATTCATATGTCAACAAGGATTGGAGAAAGGAAAGGACAATCGACTCGAACTTCGCTTCATTTATCTTAGCAGCAGCAGGGACGAAAGAAGAAGCCAAATATCATGTTAAGGTTGCTCTCCAGGTACAGCAGGTCATAAGAAGGTAGATAAGTTTGAGCTGAAATTGAAAATCCGACATGGATTGGCAAGATATGTATCTGGGCAGAGGGAAGGGACAGTACAAGAGCCATCCAGTGAGAAACATTTAGAGACTCGAATAACCAAAAGTAGTTCTTGCCAAACATCACAAGCTGCCATTTCTCTAATGCTTTTCAACGCCGTTCTCGCTTCTTTGAGTTAATTCATCTCTAACCGAATGCGAGCAGGGGAACTGCGTTGCCGAGTAGAGGGCGGAGAGACTAGTTTGGCCGGGGCCGCAAAGAAGAAATGAACTGAAATAATCAACATAGCAAGAAGAACATCAAAACAATACAAAACAAACATCAATGGCGAACAAACAAGGCTCTGGACAAAACTCACCGAAGAAAAACCACATGTCGCATAAAAGAGCCTACTTCAGCTAAGAACACAAAAAGGGCAACATTTCAAAGTCTATGAGGATTTCTTCTTAAACAAGCAGAAAACCATTCCACCTAGTTATCGCATTAATTACGGTAACAGGTGTTCGAGTGGTGTTTGGCTTTTCCTCTGCTTTCTCACGAGACAAACAAGAGAAGGAACAGGAGAATTTCCATAACAACGAACTCACTTGGGATTTTGGCGGCCGATCTTCCAAAACACGGCGTACGACCACTGATTCACACCGCACAGGGTCTTCAGAGCCTCTTTCAGCAGGTAGCCCATGGCCTCGAGCGCCCCCCCAAAAACACGAAAAACCTCCCAAACTGGAGAAACTCGCAATAACACAAACTCGACAAATCCACAAACCATGCACCGGCAATTAGGGTAAAAGAGGAAGGGGGGGAAAAAACACGAACGAACTATCCGCGCTGGCCACTGCGCATTTCCGCGAAGGGGCCGACACGCAGCTCGCTGCAGGGCCTAACTCCCGCGACACGATCCTCTTCCGGCCTGCTTCGTCCTCAATCCGCCGCTACTCTTCCGCTCGGGATCCAGGTTCACGGCGGTCGGTCCCCGGAAAGCCATAAGCCGCGCCGGCGAAGCTCTCGGAGGGGGAGAAAGAAACTAGCGAGCGAGACAGAGAGAGAGAGAGACAGAGAGAGCGAGCGCCGACAACTCGAGGGAGAGAGGCGCTCAGGTCGAAGGGCTCTACACGAAGCCAAAGGCTTGGAAGCCGCACAAGTCCTCGATCGGCACCATTTCCGGCCCCCACCCGTGAGAACTACGGAGCTCGAGCGCAGAGAGGAGACGCGCGCGCGGGAATGCCCGGCGAGCAGAGGGCGAGGTCAGGGAGCGCGGCGTGCAAAGAGAAGAGCACGAGACGGCGGCGGCGGCGGCGGCGGCGGCGAAGAAGATGAACACAAACGCAAGCTTGGCTATACTTCACTCTCTCCCGATCACTGCGTGTCTGTGCGCGTGCTCGGGAGAGTGAAGTGTTCCCCGTGCTAAAGTGCGCCATATTTAACGAGGGAGCGAAGGGGGGGGCACGAAAAGACTAAAGAGCCCCGAGCTTTGGGATGGAAATTGCGGGGGGTGCCACTGGCCGGCGACTGGTTCGAGTGCGAAAGTGAAAGCTGTGTGTGGGCGCCCTCCTAATTCCCCCTTTTTTTTTTCAAATCCTTTTTTTTTTCGAATTTTCCGTTTTCTTTTTTGCTTTTGGAATTTTTTCGTTGATCCGCCCGTTTTGTCGGTTGCGGATCGGGGGGGTGGGCGGGCGGGCGGGCGGGCTTCGTTCCGGTGCGGTCGAGGTGTGCGAGCGGCGTTGGTCCGTACGCCGCTGATGATGACGACTTCGATAGCGTTGTGGGTTGGTGGTGCTGCCGCCGTTGACGACGACCCCGTTGATGATTGGCCTCTCCTTTTCGGGGTAATTCGCCGCGGTGCCACGCGCAGTTCAAATGCTCCGGCTCAGACACTTTGATTTTTTGTTTATTCTCTCAAAATGCAATCGCGACTCTTATTCCTCAGAAGAAGAAGGGGTCACAGTTGACTCGTTAAGATTGGCTCTTTACCGTCTGTTTAGTGTATTTAGTCTCTCTCTCTCTCATTGTCCCTCTAGTGGCCTGTTGCTTTTCTTAATAATGCCACCGCACTAAGACCAATAGCTCCTTGGCGCTTACAAAAGATGGCTCTTTGACCCGCGAAAAAACAAGGGAAAATGACATGGATGGTCCATGAATTTTGATTCGATGTGCGACGTCATTCCGGAAACTTTTCCTGAGCTTTTAAACATCTTGATACATTCTAAGAGTTGCGTTGAATGTTTACTAATAATTCAAATACCGCATTAAACTAATTAAAAGTTTGGGAAGAATATTGTAAATCGAACGGAGTTCAAGGATCGGTATTGCGCAGATTAAAAATTCAAATACGACATTATATGTTAGGCCCAAAGTTTAGGAATCATATTTTTGTACCTATAGTCAAGCTTGTTGGCAACATGAAGGGACTTTTGATGTGTGTCTGTATATATATAGCTTTTGCATCCTCGAACAGCTTGAACCTGCAAAAGAGACCGCAGGAAAGTCGGGAAAGGAACATCAAACGATCAATTGATCAATTGTTGCCCCGTCTAAAAGGGCAAAAAGATGCTTGGACTTTGCTACAACATAAAGGGAAAGGCCATAGAATTTTTTTTTTTTTGTGTGTGTTTTTTTTCATCATTTTATTTTATTTTGTTTTCCTCTATTATATTTTATTTTTAAACGAGCAAAGGATAAACATTCTTTTAGCAACCCCCTTTCAATACCAGAGCAGCCAAATATTATATACACTCCCTTGAGCTCGAAGGCATGTCGCGCTTGGCTTTTAGGTGATTTCAATAATCAAAGTGTATTAAGATAAGACTAATCTCCCTTGAGCAGGCATCTATCGTCGCCCAATAAGATCACGCCACGTCACCGGCTTAGTACGACCAATTTGATAAAACAGTCTTGAGTCTTAATATATCTCGCATCGTCCTATCAATGTGTGAACAAAAGCAAAATCTCAGGACACATGCTTCTAAGTTAGAGGATAGGGTAGGGGGAAGTATCTATAGGGAGGGATAGCTCCCCAAAGACTTACTATATGTTCAACGCACATGGGAGTGGCAATCTATCCTTTTTTGTCCTTCTTCGCACGGAACAAATGTGTATAAGAAACGAAAACAGTCACAAATTATGTCCACCGTATAAATTTGCCTTGAATTTTTTTTGCGACATCAAAATCAAATGATGCCCGCTGTGACATATTTACCCTAAAATATTTCTTGTGATTTAAAAAATCCCAAATTTGTATTCGTGTGGCACAATTACCATCTGTCAAGATATCATTTATTTATAGTGTCCATGTAGGCAGATTTTTAACGATTTTCATCGACAGAACTTTGACGGATGGTAAATAAGTCAAGCAAGTATAAGTTTGGGATTTTCGACATAACAGAAAATAGAAATGTTCAAGATAAATGTATTATCATTAGCATAATTTATGATTTTTTGTGGCTTTTTACCCTATATGAAAATATTTTTGTTGGATAATATTAGAATATCTAACTCTGGAGACAACGATTCAGTTCAGACTGTCCACCAACACTTTTTTTGCTGTTTTGGTAAGTTGTTCCTCGAATTCTTTATCTGCGCACATGGTTTCATTCTCTTCTCGTGCTTTATCGTGTTGGCTCATATTCCAGATAATGTTCATTCCTCGTCCCTGTATTACTAGATAATGTATTCTATAGGTTCAAAAATTGTCTTATAGGGGGTTCAGAGCCTATGATTCCATACAATGCGTCTTTACTTAAAGATATATATAAATAAGCCACCCAATTCAATTTCTTCTCTGATCATTAGTTCTTTTTTTGGTAGCTGGAAAATTTATAAATTAAGAAATTCGTTATTAATATAGTCTGATGAGCGTCTGCCACTCCGGCAACATTAGAATAAAATAAAAAAAAAAACAAAGGGGGCACATGCAAAAATGAAACCCCAGTTGGAGGCACATGAGACCGTTCCTTTCAATGTTTCTTTACTTTATCTTATATGTCTTTATTTATTTTTTTTTTTATTTTGGGTTTGTGGGGAAGCGGGCGAAGATTCCTCCACGGAGGAGTGTGAACTCGAAGTTTGATGTACAATATTCGTTTTGCTGACACAGTTTCCCAGCGCTCGATGGATGTAATTATGGAACAGAGTTGGAGTCGCAACACATTCCGGTATCAAACGACGCTCCCATCAAATATTTGTTTTTGATGATAAATTACAGCTAACATTGTTGGGTCACTTGGCAAGGGGACATTACCAAAAGCAGACTTAAACATATTGCGCTTTGTACAAATTCAATCTCAAACCTTTTTAATCTGATCAATTTAGTCATAATCATATGATAATTTAGTCATTTCGATCAATTTTAACTGGAAATTACCGACGTCGACGTCGACCGTCTTACTTGTCACGGCCGAGGTTGACTTTAGTGGTAACCGGTTTCAGGGTGGATCGGCTCCCACTTAGGAAATGACCTTGTTTACTGGGGAACCGGTCCAGTTCCCAAGTTGGACCGGGACCAACTATAGAATTTTTTTCTTTTTGATTTTTTCAATACTAATATTTGCAAATCATTAATGGGCAAATACAGGTTTCCACAACAAGAACATTGACCAAGCCTCTTGTTCATACCGTTCCTCGGGGTACAAATTTAGTGAAGGAAAGGGTTAATTATTTGGCTGAAAGTTTTAACTTTTAAGGGCCAAAGCACAAGGGATTTATCCTCTCAAAGCATGAGCTTGCAAGGAGCTTTGAACCCTTTGGGGTAAGGATGAGCATGGTTCCAGATTCTACCCTGGAACCTGGGAACCTAACTAATGGGAACCTATAAATTCCAGATTCTAAGGCATGTAGGGTAAATTTTAGATTCCAAAAATTAAATAACCCGTTTCGACGGATAGGTTCCAAATTCTACATAGGTGGAACCTAAACCTATCTTCTTGTGATTTTGCTGTGTTCCATGGCATTAGTTAATGAGTGCATAATCTGTAATCACTAGTCTGAGCTTTCATTTTATGACTTGTTAATGTTTCATATTTTTCATGTGTCTAAATATAAGTTGTGGTTAGTGGGTCATAACAATAAGTGGTGGTTATTAAAGACGATGATTCATTGTAATTATTCAATTAATAATACAAGTGGAAACTGAGTAGACTCTATAACTGACCCTCGAACTTGTGATAGAATAGGTTCCAAGTTTTAAAAAATGAGAAACCTATTATCATAGGTGAAACCTATACAGAACATAGAACTGCTTATCCCTAATATCGATTCACGCAATGATTTCTCATTTTAGTTATATTTATTTGAACCATAATGTCAGAAAAACTAGTTTTTATATTCTTTTTGATAAATGACAAGCTTGTTCAGAATTGTTACGTTCATTTTTGTTTTGTTTAACTAAAAATGCAATAAAAAAAAGAACGTATTAGACCCCAGAATTTACCCCGAAACCTACGACAGGGTAAGTTCCAGATTCCGACGGATAGGTTCTGAGTTCAAAAAAATGGAGAACCTATACCCGAGAATAGGTTCCAGGTTCACGTAGAATTTGTAAGGAACCTGAAACTGCTTACCTCTTTGGAGAGTCATGCTCATAGGTTGCTCTAGACTCTTGAGGAGTCAAGCTTTGGTAAGGGCTAAGGGCTCGTGGAGAGATGTGGACTTAGCAGGAAGGAAATCATACTTGCTGGTCGCTAAGGGCTCCCGGAGAGCTCTCTAGACTCTCTGGGAGTCATGGTGCTAGATGGAAGAAGAAAAAATTACAAAAAAAAGGAAAATTAAGGAATAACAGTCCAGCTCGATCGGTTGGGTTTCTTGTGCAGAGTTGGGAACCAAACCGATTATTGCCTAATATTAATTCTGGGAACAGGGAATCACCTAGAATCAGCCCGTCCAATTCGGTCCGGTTTTCAAATTGGACTGGGACTATGCTCACTCCCAACTGATGTGGACACATTTTACAAATTTTTATATTTTTCTTTTCTCATATTTTTTTTCCTTCTTCCTCCGCCGGTCATTGGGCCTCGAAGATGGCTGGCGAGGGTCAACCTCCCCGAGCTTGCTCGGGCTGGCTCGAGCTCACCCAAAGCTTGCAAGGCCGACAAAATCGACTCTCACCTGGTCCAACAAGGGTGACCCTCACCCAAGGTTAGCGAGGGCCCTTGGAAAAAGAATATGAATGAAGAAAAGAAAAATAAAATAAAATAAAATTTTAAATTTTAAAAATTACAAAATTATTCACGTCAATACCATACATGTCACGCAAGACGATTGCGTCTAAATCAGCAATTTTCAGTTAAAAATTCGCAAAAAAATTAAGTTGATAAATCGTCAAAATGTCTAAAATTAAATTGTCTAAATTAAAAAACTTAAGATCGAATCGCCGTAATTGCAATAGGAAAAGAGCAAGCGAAACAGAGGAGGAAATTAAGGTGAAGCGACTAATTGATTGAATTCACGTATGGGCGATTGCTGAATAAAAAGGTGGTCTAATTGAACGTTGACTAGACCTGTAGAGATATGTTCGACGAAATCGAATCGAATCTTTGACGTTGTCCTTTCTATAGACAATGTCAATCACCCATCGCAGATAAAGCCGGATTTAATTCCACCGATTGTAAACTTGTTTTCTTCACAAACTCATTTTCCATGCCAATTGTAATTGCTTTGTCCACTTGTTTGGTGTTCTGTTTCCTAGATTTTCCCAACATCTTCGGGCTATTTGTTCGGAATCCTATGCCTTGCAAGATTTGCATGGGATTTCAATGTATCCTGATCAAATTTCGAGTATGATTCTCTAAATTTAGAATTAACTTGAATTGGTTTACGCTAGTAAATTATAGGATTGGGTATAGATGTAGTCCCTTAAGTTCAGCATTGTGTAATTCAGTTCTTTTACTTCGATTTTGTTGAATCAAGTCCTCTAACTTTCGGGATATGTGGAGCTCGATCATTTAAGTCTTACGTTTGCGTGATCAAGTTCTTTAAGTTTCTCGATTTGCGCACTCGCTAATAGGTGAATCGAAACCGTTTTGATAATTTTCCATCCGAGCATGGATGTCATTTTTAGTCTTTGAAACTAATTTCATTTCGTCATAAAAACTTTTCACGAAACCTCGTTGGTAAGATTACGTGCTCTATCGTTTGGCATATAAAGGAAAAAAAAAACCTCGATACTTTCGAAACAATCTAAATTACGTTTATTTATGAAGTGGGTTTGACCGCTACAGGACGAGTCCAATTATTTTCGCAAGTAAATGTACATAAAACAAGCGTTTTTTTAAGTGCCCGTGGCAAATTAGGGCAAGAAAAAAACTTTGCTCCAGTCCGCTGCCACGCAATTTGGAAGATAATCATTTGCAATTTATGCTTGATTTGTTAAATAAAATTAGCTATAGAAAGAGTGGGGGGAAAGACTAATCATGTCGATGCTCATGTCTACGGGAGATCATATCCCTTTGCTTTCAATCTAAATCAATCCCCTTTGACCCCATGTTAGCCATTGAAAGATCGTCCTCGAAGAGAGATTTGTTTAAGGAAAAGGGAAATAAAGTTGGTTGAATTTCTAGGCGGGCATGTTCCTTTTCCTGTATATGAAATTACTACGCCACGTCTGATTCGGGTGTTCGTCCAATGATACTCGAGTCGTAATTAATCTTAAAAAAAATCCCTAGCCGATCGCATTGACCCACAAGCACAAAAGAGGATCGAACGTGATTAGTCCATGACCCACGTAGCTCAGCAAAGTCAAATCCCTCATCGGCTTGCGCAAAGATTAAAGAACAAGAAAGATGAAAGTGGCTTCATCTTATAATTTCTTGAAATAAATCGCATAATCACGTGCGCCTGAAAAAACCCATTTCCCACCAAGAAAGGAAAAACTTAAAAGACGTCCGTATTTCATGTCTCGACACTAATCTTTCGCACTAGAGCCACTAGGGCGACGGAAACCCGGTCCGGGTGAGTGAACAATTTGGTATAAAGTTTCGAATTACTTCAATGATGATTAGATGCAATGTATGTTATTGGAGGTAATCTTATATGACCGGAAAAGGGCTTATGATGGAATTAAAGAAGAGAAGCAAAAGATTTTCGTCTTTGGCCAGTAGGACAGAGAGAGAGAGAGAGTAACGCACAAGCGGACAAGCCTAGCCTGAGAATCTTGACCCCGCCGCGCTGTATCGGGCCACGGCGGATCCCCCCGCCCGCGAAATCCAATTCGGATCTTGCATCTTCATCAGTCATGTCTCCACCCACGCACAGGGTCTCGGGGCTTTCCTGTTCTTACTGCTTTGTTGACCCCCACCCACATTAAAGAAATTTGGAAAGGCAGAGGAGGGACGACCGATCGGGACACGTTTAAATTGCAAAGTATTGCGATATATGGTCTCGTCGATTGGGTCGGTGTCCCGTCGTCCGTGACGTGGGGTCCGGAAGGGGAAGCTTTGGGATCCGTTAATGGCGGATTTGACGGGTCCGATCGTGCTCCTGTTCTCAATGTGTCCAAGATTTCACATCTGCCGTCATTCTTGGGTCGCTCGCCTCGCGTCGTTTTCCGATGTGCCGCCGGCTCCCTCGAACGTCGGATCCGACGTTCGCGTCGACCCGGAGCACGGAGCACGAGCCGCTCGCAGTCCACGCACCTTGATGGACGCTGCTGTTGTATGGGATAGCTACTGACTCGGAGGGGCTGGCGACTTCGTCTCTTGGACACGTCCCTCCTAGTCTTGGGTTTCTTCCTATCCTTTTGGTTTTTTTTTTGTCTGGGTCGTTTTCCTGCACGATTATCGCATTTCGACAAAGCTTAGGAATGTCAGTTTCTTTGATATTTCAAAGACAATGAATTGCATGTGCTTCGAATTCAATCGATGCCGTTATCACTAGTTCGATTCGTCGGATCACATATGCGTTTCGATCTGATCATTTATAATTGGGTCATTAAAATCGAGTATCTAACCACCACTCATAACAACTCCTCTCGTGCCACATTGCATTGCGTTACCGACAAGCCTCTTGTCCCTTTGCGCGCCTTCCCCCCCTCTATCTCTCTCTAAAAAAAGACGATGCAACTATACATGTAATATAATTGATTTATGATGAAGAGATGTCCTTAACTTCCTTTTCTTCTACTCCTTTCTCATCCATCCCTTTTCTTTCATATTTTCTCTTACGCGCTTTGCTTCCTATTTTGAGTCATGCTAGGATGGAGAGAGCAAGCATAATCACTCGTGATGCCTCCCCCATGCTTACTAGCTGCATAATTAGGCTCGTGCAAAGGCGCACACGAGACGCGATAATATAATTTCATTGCTCAATCGACATCAAATCGGTAACAACGAATAATTTACACTTAGATAGAGGAAAACTGATGCTTCAAGAGATGGATATAGCAGCACATTGTTCTCGTTTTCAGCCCCAGAAATAAATGATCACATGTGCTATGATGTGGCCACTAATGGCCAGTAAAGCATTTCGAAAGATGCCCTGGCCTTGCCCTTATCTCGTCGTACAGCTACGAGGGACGGTGCAACTATCGAACAAATCGAAGTGTTTGCATGGAGCCCCACGAACCGTAAGAAGGGCGCGTGCTCAGGGCTTTGCAAGTTGGGACTAAATCTTGCCAGCTATCATCACGGCTAATCCTAATGGGTGATTTTCTGTGCTTTGAGTTGATTGATGCCTCGGCTTTCTTGTCTTTTTTTTCCCCCTCTAATGTTCATCCAATTTGGAAAATGGTTATTCCTTCGGGTAATCCAAAAGGGTCCCCACCTTACTACGTTCCAACAGTTCAGGACAAAATTAGAGAAATGTGTGGCTGCTCGTATCTGAGGTTTTCTTGGATGATCTTGCAACATGCTTCCATCTAAAGGGTATGCGCCAAAAAAGAAGAAGAAGAAGACGAAGAAGTTGGGGAAGTTGGGGCGCTAAGGATTGATTGGATTTTCCGACATAAGCATATGCTAATGCCAGTTTGAGTTTTTACTGTCAAAAGTATTGAGCGGCATGTATACATACGTGTGTGTTGTCTCTCTCTACCTATATCACCGATAAGTTTAAGCATTTGCATTGAACATTTTACTATGGTATCGGAATCGGATTCTTTCGCGATCTATTTTGCGTGTGCAGGATATATGCGCTCTTTATGTAGGGTTTTTCCACGCCCACATGCTTAAGATCTCTAGGGTTCCGCAACTTGACGTAGCCGACAAATGATGGGGAGAAAAACATAGTGAAAATGACACTGCAGAAAAGAGAATGATACGCCATTATCTTTGATTTGGAAGTGGACCAAAGTCTATATATATTGTTTTCATAATGATGGCTAATGGGGTAAAAGGGGTAAACTCCTGCACTGTTTTTCTTCCACGAACTGTACTTTTTTCCTTTCTCTCTCTCTATTGAACTATGTGGCTCTGGAGATAGTGTGCAATGTGCATCTTGTATGGTCTTAAGAGATGTATTCTGCTATTCTCAAATTACTTTAGCTTTTTAAGTTGCAAAAGAAATTAGACTTCTGTTCATTCTTTTGCTACGTTCTCATCGCGGTCGAACAAGTGTAAAGAAAGGGAAGGCGGTGGCGCATGATGGCGCTTCGCCATGCATGCAGAAACAGCCCATGAGAAAAAAGCCAAGGCCCTTTCCGACAACGTCTCTTTTACCACGACCATCTCCATCTGACTGTACCTTCGAATTATAACCCGCTCGGTATCGAAAGATTCATTACCATGGTCTCCATCGGGTCGGGTGCTCGCGCGTGTGCCTTATCTTCCCACTGAATTGACTTGATTTCACAGTCTCCAGCTATACGGGTGTTTCGAGTAGCTCTCGATTTCGACTTCCCGCTTTCATTCCCACTTGCGATACCTGACTATGATTTGATATCAAATGTTCGAAACCTATAAAGACATGCACGATGAAATCCAAGCTCATGTAAAAACGTCAAAAGATGCCCTGTCCTTAACCCTTATCTCCTGGTGCAGTGTCAGGGGCACAGTGCCCTGATCAAATGCAATCTAAAACATTCGCATGGAGCCCATGAAACCACGCACGAAAAGGGCTAAGTGATCACACCAGGGAATAATATATGTACGAAACTGAACATATTCTTGCAAGTTTGGACTAAATCTTCGATAATTATTGTCACCACTCTCTTAATGGTGTAATCTGTTGTTTGAGTTGATTGGGTTATCTTCTTTTCCTTTAACGTTCATCCTCCAATTTGCAAGTGGTCATTCCTTTTGCGTGCAATCCAAAGGCCCTACATTATCATGTTCCGAGAGTCGGGACAAAATTAGAGATATGCGTGGTTTGCTCATATCTGAGGTAATCGATATTTTCGGCTTTATCTTCCAAATTTTATTTCATGCATGATCTTGCAACATGCTTCATTCTAAAGGGTGCGAGCCAAAAGGAAAAGGAAAGAATAAGTGCATCGTAAGTCCTAAAATTTATTTCGAAAGTGCAGTGGAGTCCTAAAACTTTCAAAAAGCGTAATCGAGCCTTAAAACTTAATCAATGGAAGGATTTGATCTGACCAATTTGATAAGTTTCAGGACTTAATTGCACTTTTAAAAGTTTTAGGAGTCGATTGTACTTTCGTGACAAGTTCTAAAACTTCCAATGCACTTATCCAAAAACGAAAAATGGTTTGGGTGCTTGGGATTGATTGGATTTTTCCGACAGACGCCAGTTGAAATTTTCAATCTTAATTGCCTATGGATTTATATGTATATTTATATATTATGCATGTAGTATCCTTCTATCTATAAATTTAAGCTTTTGAATCGAACATCCTAATATAGGTCAAAATCAAATTTTGTCGAAGTTTAGTTTGCGTGTGTGAAATTTATATACTTCTTATATACACGTGATTTTTCACTATCAATAACTTTACATTTTCTAATTTTTAGCGACTTGAGACAGCCGACCAATGATGGGGGAAAAACAAAGCGAAAATGAAACAGAAGAAAGGAGAATGATACACCATTATCTATGCGTTGGAAGTGGACCAACTAATATTTTTCTTTCATTGCATGAAAATGATGGCTAGCGGGGTAAAGGGGTGAATTCTTGCACTGTTTTTTTTCCACGCACTCCACTACTTTCTCTTTTATAATTTTTGCTTTTGTTATCGAATTATGCCCTTGGAGATAATGTGAAATGTGCATATTGTATGATTTTTAGAGTGTGTTTGTTTCGCGAAAAATAAGTGATTTGGAAAGCATTTTCCGAAAAATGATTGCTTATATCGTTTAGAAAAATTAGTTGACGGCAAATGTTTTCATCATCGATAACAAATCTATGCCTAACTATTTTCGTGGGTGATGAAAAAAATTTCCATTCATTTATTTTTGTAAATGATTATTTTTCGAAAAATATTTTTCAGTTCGCTTATTTTTCGAAAAACGAACGGAACCTAAAAGACATATTTTCTGCCCATTTTTAAGTTACTTTTTTGCTTTTCAAGTGGGCAAACACAAATCGCTTGGGGTTGCCTCAGTGGCCACCCTTCTTGCTTGAGACGGGAGAGGTGAGGAATTCGATTCTCCACTTTCTCGGGGGGTTAGGGTGGAGATGCATAATTTCTAGTGTGGGTTGCGACAAGTCTGCATGTAAGCTGAGAGGTAGAGTAGGAGATTTCTTGTTCTTTCTTTTGCTACGATCTCGTCGCATCCCCGAGCAAGTGTTGAAAAAAGGGGGAGAGGTGATGGCGTATGATTGTGTTTCGCCATGCATGCACAGATGGCCATGGGAGAAAAGCTATGAAGGCCTTACCGACAACGTCTCTTTACCGCAACCATCACCATCCAAAGTGTAGCTTCAAATCATAACCTGCTTTGGTTCAAACATTCATCACCAATTTACCACGGACTCCACGAGTCGCGACTACCATGTTTTTCCGGTTACATAGGCCTTGCACAGTAACTTTCGGTTTCGACTTTTCGATCTTATTTTCACTCCTGAAATTTGACTATTATCTGATATTGAATGTTCAGAACCTTTAAGGACATGCGCAGCGACATGTAAGGTCGCGCAAAAGCTCTAATCTTAATGTTTGCCATGGGAGTTGAGTACATTCTTTTCGCATAAGAAGTCGCCACAGACGGGCCCTCGGGCTAATCGTGTTGGCCGACCAATGAGAGCCGGATGGATCGCGCAACTCCGATTTTCACGAACTAAGTCTTTTCCAATTCTCTAGTGCCAACGTGCTCGAAACGGGAAGTGTTGGAATGGGATGGACCAATCTATTTCGACTGGCTTTTCACGAAGGGAAACGAGGGGAAAAAGAAGCGAGAGGAGGAAAGGGGGGAAGAGATAGGTGGGGGAGGCCCCTCAAAAGGAAGGAATGAGGGCGACCCCTTCCGTGCATCGCACGTCTGCTGAACTATCATTGCAATCGCACTGCACCGCACTGCACCGGATGGTCACTGTACTTCTGTCTCCATTTGCAGAGTGTGCTGCCATCTGTGCATGTTCATGATGCTCTCCCTCGCTCTCGCCCCCCTTCATGTGTTGACTTTTTCTGTAACTCGGATCCGCACTCGAGAAATCACTCCACCGAGTACGGTACATGGTATGGAGTCGAACGCAGGCCATTGCATATAATGGTGATGTGTTCTGCGGGAGAACCTATACACCGGATCTAACTGTTCAGATTCCATTTATGCTGCACCTCCCTTTGGTTCGATTTTAGGGGAAAGTCTTTGAGGGAATGTAAAGGGTTTTCGAACCGCAAGTATTATTTGGTAAGGTATATCTTAAAGTAAAAACTACACCTTGTAAAGAACTTTTGCTGAAGGCCAAAATTGGAAGAAAAAAATGTCTATTTGTATTCTGAGAAGGCTACTTTTCAAAGTATCTCCAGACCTGTCTGGAGCTAAAGACCTTTTTAAATGCAATTACAATCCCCCACAGTTGAGCAAAAAACGAACCAAACGCCATATGCATTTAGCCAATAAACTTTAAAGCCCCAAAACTCATTCGGAATGCTAAACCAAATGGAGCTTACATGTACTAATGAATCACTAAAAATTTCTCAACCAATCGATTTTTGACCCGTGATTCGACCCAAAGTGGGAACCTCCTATCGGACTAGACAAATAAGGAGGACCGCATAGGAAATGAAACATGAGACGAGGCGCACGGGAATGTGGACCCAGAATCCGACGTCACGCGTTAAGTCCGATCGTTAAATTTAAGCTATTGGCAAAGTAGAAAAATAAGATCAGGGACATGGTCTAGGGGAGATGCAACTTTCAATTGGACTCGGGGGACAAAGCTAAGCTCGAGCCGAGAACCCAGAATGTATATGGTTCATTTGGCCCATTGATGTGAGCATTGGAGACAGTCACGGCCCAATAATTTATATATATATATAAATTATCCCTCGGTTGGTTTATATATAAGGGTTAAGTTTAGGGTAAACAATATCGATTGAAGTTCGTGTTTAAAATAATGTATTTTAGATTAACACTATTGATGCGCTCAGGCCCAGGATAGGAATTGGTTAGGAATGATGGGTTCTAGTAAGTACAGTAGCCTCCAGACTCTGATTGAGTAGAGAAATGAAGGAATTGATAGATAACTCGCCACGTCTCTTGGGAGACGGTGAAATATCGAACGAGACATATCGATAATTTGAAAGCTATCGTGATTAGAGGTGAACATGATCCGAGTTAAGCTGGTTCATCACCTAACCCTTTGATCAACTCGCCCGGTGTTGGTCCCCAATTTTTGGGACTGGGACCGACCCTATTGAGCCTAGGACTGAGGACCGGACTAATTCGGTCCTGTTCCAGGATCAACTCGAGACCAACCGATTTTGTTTTTGTTTCATTTTTTGTATTTCTTGAAAGCACAAACATACTCTTTCAAATTTCATATCCATCAACAATGCGACATTAAATAACCAAACTATAAATACCGGTATGTATCAAACATAAATCTAATACAAGACAACAACCAAAAACCCCATTTGTTAAAAGCAACAAAACATAAAAAACGAACACGTGAAATATAATTAATTCATAAGAAGTTTAAAATACGTAATATAAACGATGAATGCACTTTACCATATATGTTTTTTTGTCTTCTCATTTATGGTTCTCGAAAAATTATCCGAAGCAATAGATTTCTCTATTATTCACTTTTTACAAAGAGGAGGATTATTACTAGATATCATGATTGACTCTTTTAAGTCTTCCTCACATCCATGGCCTAACGATTCTATCATCGAACTCATCTCGTAATATACCTCTACTTTAGTTGACATGTTATCTGAATTCATTAAATTCGCCTAACACCAGAGTGTAATTAGTAATTGTCAAAGCTCTCATGTTTATCACTTAGGACACAAACGTGCAACAACCAAAACCACGTTTGTTTAGTCAAATGACAAACAGAGCAACAATCAAAACCACGTTTATTTAGTCAAATGAATGACAAACAGAGCAAAGTGAGGACATGATTTAACACCTGCGAGGCGAGCAACGAGGCGAGCAAACAAAGCGACGAGAGGAAGAGGGTTTCCTAGGCGAGCGGTGAGCAAATAAAGTGAGTCGAGGAAGAGGGTTTTTATTTTTATTTTCGTCAAATCAGGATCGGATTAAGTGGGTTTCTACTTTCTAGTTTATAATTTTACCCGATAGAACTACATTAAAAATTACAGAGGCAGAGGCGATAAGATAGGATTTAGAGTAAACAAAAATATATAATATATTATATAGTATATACAGGGTTGGTCCAAGTTGAACCAACCCTAAAATCTCAATATCGAGAACCCATCTGTTCAGTGCAGAGTTCAAAGATCTCAAGATTAAGGACCAGCTTATTCCCCCTAGAAATCGGAACAGGACGAATTGGATTGGGTTGGTCCAGGGTTGGTCTAGGGTCAATCATGGACCAATATGCTCACCCCTAACTGTGATCAATTACATCCATCGGAATGTAAAATACTATTTGGCTATATTTTTCGACTGAGACTTGGCACAAGGTATTATTTAACATCACGAAATGATTGACTAAATGAAAATTGGAAGTGATGGTCTTGCGCCGCGTTCGAAACGGCGACGTATCGACGCGAAAATAAATACAAGACGAAACAAAAAAAGCCCACCACTCCAAGATCGAAACAAGAAGCAGCTCTCTCCTCTTCATCGTCCTCGGAGCGAAAAAATGGAGACTCGAAGAGAAGAAGAACCCGCCGCCGCCGCCGCCGCCGCCGCCAACTGGAGCGAAGAGGTGGAGGACTTGGTGTCCGCCGGCGACGTCTCCGCGGCCGTCTCCTTCCTCGAGTCCCTCATCTCGAAGCTCGAATCGCGGCAAGCAGAGGAGCCGTCCTCCTCCAATCTCCAATTGGCCTCCGCCCTCGCCGAATTGGCCCGCCTCTACTCCTCCCAGGGCTTCTCTCTCAAGTCCGATCAGCTTCTCACTCGGTCCTCGCTCCTCAAGCAGCGCGGCCGCCGCGGCTCTCCCTCTCGGTACTCGTCGCCTCCCTCCTCCTCCTCCTCCTCTTGTTCCCGCCGCGACGTTGATTTCGTCCGCGGGAGCGATGCTCGCGGAAAAATCGCTGTTTCTCTTCGACGGTTACATCGAGCGCGCGGGTTTCTCGAGTCTGCGTGCTCTGTGCGCTGGTTGTGAGCGTCGTTTCTTGATCCTGTTGCCGATTTTCAGTGATGCAGAGATCGCGACAGAGGATTTGAAGGACGATCGAGGTGCATCGCCGGGTGCTGCTCTGACCTGCATTGACTTCTCGGGATCTTCCGCTGAAGGTGCATTCTACGTTTTCCAGTCGGTTTTGTCGAAAGTCATTTCCGCCTGTGTGAATCAAGATAATGCCTGTTCTTCTGAGGTCTTTAAGTGATCGCTTGTCCAAGAATCTACTTAATTTGTTGGTTTGTTCTGATTTCTTTTTCCCCGAAGGGCGCGTTCAGCATCCGACGATCGTGCCTGATGATGAAACTTCAGAGGATGGTACGTTTTCTCAAGCTGATGTTACTGTTTCACTTATCATTTGCATTTATTCATCTCGATCGAATGTGGCGTCTTGAAGAGATTTCATCTCTCTTCGAGGCTAAAAGCCTTGGTTTTGGGCGAGATTATAGGGGCAAAAGCGCGATTGTATGGCAGAAGTGCATTTCAAAATATGGGGCCTTTAGGTCTATAAGCAAGGTTTTTGAGGGATATAGTTATGGAATGAGATGGTTATGTTTTATTTCTTTGCGTGTAGATATGATTTTCTTACTGTTCTTTCACACGGCACCGTCACCTCAAAATACTTGTGGTGGTTTTGTAGGGGTTAATAACACCACAATGCACTATCCACTGAGAATTGAATGGATAACCCTGTTCCAGCTATAAGTTTGTATGATGTTAGATGATGGAGGGTTTAATAACAATTGAGCATGAGCAATGATATTTGAGGAACTTTTATACTTATATGAAGTCAAACTTTTAGTTCAGTTGATCAATAATGGAATTAAAGGGAAAGAAGATCGTGTAGAAAGGAACCTTTGTTAATCTCTGGTTATGTAGGTGGTGATTGCAAGTTCATGATTCACGATGATCGAGACTGATGTTTTCCCCTGCAAGATTGTTACTTTTTTGCCAAGATAATAGCCAATATCAGCTGTTGTGTGCTTTTTCTAAGTTATATTTGCATCCTTTTAAAATGCTCAAGTGTTTCGCATATGAAAATGGCAGATTGGGAAGCTATGGCAGATCGTTCTCCCAATGAGTTACTCCCTGCAGAATGCTTACCTGAAGTATCAAAGCTTTCTCTGGAAGATGGCAAAAATGCTAAAGCCCCCAAAAGGCGCGGAAGGGGCACTTTTACTTATAAGAAAGATGAATTATATAGTGATCGGGTATCAGATGATTTGACCATTGATGAAGCGGATGATGAAGGTCAATCTCATAATTTAGAAGAAAAGCCCATATTGAGACCCTGTAAGTCAGTGTCGCCCATTCAGCTGAAGCTGTGTAATGTTAGTTTCTTCTCCTTGTTAGAGCATGTTATGACACTTGTCTCAATTGTGATTATGAGTTTGCTTTTCTAAGGTGAAAATGTAAATTGATTGGATTCTCTTACTGGATAATTACATCTTCCATCTGCGCATATTAGGAAATGTCGCGCAAGCATCTTGTAGTGCATCCTTGTTGGGAAACATGCTTGATATATGGAGAGCTATTGCCAAGACCTGGATTGTTTAAGATTGTTGTAGGACATAAGCTCCTATCAATTTCTCATACTTTTCCTGTAATGAGTTTGGAGTTTGATGAGCTTAAGGGAATAAAAATCTCTGTGCAGCTGGATATGGCACTAGTCATGTTCTTGTTCTTGCTGGGTTTCCTCCTAGTACTAGAACAACAGAGCTAGAGAAGCTTTTCGAGGACTTCAGAAATCAAGGAGTAGTGATTCGTTGGGTCAATGATACTACCGCCCTTGCAGTATTTCGAACACCAGCAGTTGGTAATTACGTTTTGCTATCTTTTCAATTCTGTTCTCGGTGTTAGATAGCTTGTTGATGTCATGTTTCGTTGACTATCAAGTAGAATATGATAATTGGAACCTACGGTGGGAGTCCAGATCTATGGCAAGCTCCACACATCCATTTTCCATTATTTTTTGTCTTATTTTTTTGAACAAATCTGTCTAAAAAATTATAGTCTCGGTTTATTTATTTTTGAAAGATTTGATTCCTTGTAACCTTCTTTGAAATGCCAATCATCTAATGCAGCACTCGAGGCTCTTAGCAGTATTCAATTTCCGTTCACCGTACGAATACTGGAGGAGGCGGATTCCCTCTTGAGTTCAACTCCAGCAATCGGTAATTCTCTTTTGATCCTGCTTCTTTTAAGAAGTTCCATTCTAAAGTTGATATCCTGCGTAATATGCTTCACATGCTTGAAAGAACCAACGGTCATTCAGATTTCTGTGGTGCCTCTGTTTCAAAATCATTGACTGCAACAACCGCAGGCTCATTCATCAAATCGCTTTACCGATTTTTTAGTCGGATGCCAAATGGCACGTTTTATTCTGTTTCTGAGGAGTGTGATATGTTTTAAAGTAAATTTTCCTCACAATATTCTTTTTGTTTGTCTCATGTTTCAGACTTGGAACCTCCAAAGCCGAGGCCACAAACATCCGCCCGAACTGCTCAGAGGCTCATTGCTCAGGGCATGGGGTTAAAGTTGCCTTCCTCGTCCTTTGGTTCAAGAGAATTGAGGAAACAGGAAGAAGCCAGAAAGGACCGCATCGTGAGGAGGCATAAACTGAGAGATGATGCTTGGGGTGAAGATTGAAAATTGAGGTTTCATGTAATCAACAAGTCTTGAAAAGGCGTGAAAACACACATTGTTACATGAATCGTATAGCACTCTTTTGAATGGATCCTACATTTGGCACATCAAGGGCTTTCCCAGCTGAATCGGAAGGCATTTTCACCACAAGTGAAATTTAATCTGCCCATCTCTATATTTTCATGTATCCTGTTCCGTTTCTGCGGTTTTAGGCTCGGACCAAGATCGCCGATTACCATGTTGGCTCCATTGGTAGGAACTCAAACCTCATCATTCATCATGACGTAGCTGAGCTTAAAATGCAGAATGGTAGAAAAGGAGAGAATGCAATGTGAAGCCTAAATAGCCGCCAATGCTTTCTCCAGGGTTTGTGTTTCGACATCGTATATAACTTTTAAGATTTACCCGAGAGTCCAAACAAAAATTCAATGAACCAAAATTTTTGCTTGCGTACTACTGCCAGAACTCGACTGGATCGCAGTCAGCGCTCTGATCCAAGACAAAAATATATCATGAGCATGGCTCCCTATGACTCAATTTTGGTATACCACAGGTGAACAATTGCCGCGGTCCGCCTATGGTGTAATGATCATAGTAATTCTTCTCTGCAGGGACCAAGGAAGCTAAATTCCGCTCGACAGGAGGACCACCAGAGACCTTGCACGATGCTGTCAATCAAGACCAATGCATGCCTTAGATACAAGATTCTTCCATATTGTCATCAAGAAACCTTCCTAGACAAGTTCCTCATTCCACATCCAACACATTTAAGTATAACTGTCTCCGTTGAAGGATCTGGCTTGATAACAAATTTGATCCCCAGAAAATCTCTGATGTTCCTGAGAGTTTCTATTCCATACGGTGAAAGCTTGCTGACACGAACCTTTGAAACATCTTGCGGGCTCAATGCACACAAAAGAAACAACAGACCCTGAAAAGGAGGGAAAATATATTAAAAATGATCAACGCATCATAAGGGCTGAAAGCATATATAGCATCTTCATCATGAGCCATTGTCACCATTGCCACATGTTCAATTTCACAACTAAACATACGATTTATCTGGTAAAGAACCTACACCTTGGCCATAGCAATCAATCAAGTTAAAAGAATCTCATGTAAAAACCTCCATACAAAATAAGTGGAATGAAGCTGAGGAAGCCAGCTGCTGCAGCTCACAAATTTGCTTATACAGGACAATTAAAGTATAAAATAGGAATTCCAAACTCATAACAGCTTAAAGTCTCTGTTAGAAAATGAAAGGATCCATCCGATGGATTTGTATGAAAACATCTAAAAACCTGGTCTACAAGATGATCACTTAGAAAAGTACTTGCGAGTCACATCTAATTAGGTGATTCTTCGTGCAAAGAGTAACTAATGAAATGGAGTCAGTAAAGATTCTTAGAGACTTGGTGCACCAGAAATGGGAATAGAACTGAAAATTAGGGAGGGCCAAGATAAAGTATTCTAATTTTTAGAGAAACTCAGTTTCACTGGTACCACATACATAAGCACGGATTAATTCTTAGGCAGTATGAACCTGATGTCCACTGGTTGTGTTTTCAGGGGTAATGGGAAATGAAGCCTAATGTGATCGCTGAAAATAAACTCGTTCATTTCTTTCAGATTATATTGTGTCTTCTTCAAGAAAGTAACTTATTGCCTGTGATGGCCAACGATTAGCTCACACATCAAAGATGCATTCCTTTCAAATCCAGAGATATTTTTTGCTTTTTTCTCCCGAAAGAAGAAGCTTATTTGGTTAGTGAAAATCTCAGCATGTGAATATAGAGTCCAAAGGTTCTTTGTGTGTTGGTGCACGTGCGAGCGAGCGAGTGTGCGCGCGTGCGTGCGTGTGGGGGGGGGGGGTGATGGGCGTTTGGAAACTCATCAACACACTTAACAGACAAGAATGTAAAAAATGATGAATGGAACCAGTTAAAGTTATCAACATCTGAGTTTCGATGCTGTTTTCATCCCCGTCGGGAAAGATGCCTACCACCTCTCCTTTAACCAACACACATAAATTTCCCTAAAACACAACACAGCAGGGAATGAAACAGAAGGGGCACAGTAGGTAAAGGAAGAGTACACAAGCAAAAAGGCATATTCTTCACTGCAGCATAATTTCTGATATCTCCAATTAATTAAAGTTAGCCCCTCATCTTACAAAAAGAAGAAAATACAATTACTGTAATCGTAGAATGACAAGTAAACTGAGCCTTGAAACTACTTTTCTACTGTATCATATTCCAGAAAACAAATGGTATACAAGTAAAGTGAGCAGAGAAAACACACCTGATGTGTTGAATCCACCACTCCACCTTGCTCAATTTCACTGAGTAGAACAGAGGCAGTTTGCTCACCAACATCCTCTGGAGGCGTTAACTCCTTTTTCTCCTCCCCTTCAATCTCATTCCCTTCTTCTAGTCCGTAAGATACCGTAGTATCACAAGATATGCAGCAACCAGAAGTAGTTTCCGCGACCAATGAAATTCCATAACCGGGAGATCTGCCACGAGATCACTTCTATATATCAGAGCACACTAGAAATAACAACACAGATGAGAAAAATACTGACCATCAAGTGGCACTTCCAAATTGCATGAGCAGAAAACTATGGCTCTGTATAATTCAAAATAAAAATAGAAGACATACTTTCCAGCCTGTGGGCCAGCTCTGTGATCAGTAAAGATGTGAACATCCGGAAGTAGACGATTGAATATTCCACGAGCTGCATGTATCATGTTATTCTCAAATTGTGCAGAAACACGTGTAGAGAAAGTGATCCCTCTAATCCTCTTGACCATTCCTTCATCGATCCATGTGACTGCCTGTTAATCGAAGAACTTTAGAAATAAGAGGTGCAAAATATTTTATTACATAAAATGCACAATTAGTAGATGAAGGTACTCACTGCTAGACTCTGGACACTGGGAACTGACAAGACAATTTCTCCACCACCATGAGGAGGCACTCCACGGCTCTCTATCTTTAATTCCAAACCTTCAGCAGGAACTCCAAAACGCTTTAGGATGGGTAAGGTAGTGGAGCGAAATGTATCAACACATGGGTCCTTAGAGTCATTCGTGATTCCTGTCACAGCAACAGATACATGAGTTCTGTTGAAAAAGTAAGCAAAATCATAAATCTACGACATCCATTGAGTTCTGTTGTAACACGTCAGAAGTGCAGCCTCTTCAGAAGTTTGGTGAAATATGTACCTTTGAGCCTTATGCGCAGAGGTTTTTTCGCAAACAAGCCGAGTACAATCAAAGGCTCCAAGAAATAACCAATAGAACGGCTGACACCACAATCATGAACAAGATGCTTCCCGCCCATTATGATACCGGGCTTATACTTAAGTTTCGTTCCTGCAACAAGAAATGGAGCATGTTATAAACTAAAACAAACACGATTCAGGTTACTCCTAGAGATGATTGGACTAGTTATTAACGACAGTTGCAACTTCTTGAGGACCCTCTCAGAGGGAGGGCCTTCATCCAACTGATTGAAAAATTCTAAGACGGCAACGATCCTTCATGCCAGGATATCCCTGATGTACATGACAAACAACAATATCATTGACTATGAGTCTAGCACATTCGCACCATCAGTCAACCATGAAAGCTGATGGGGCGATGAAATTGAGACGGCATGTCAAACTCGAGACAAATGCTAGTACTGCAATTCGGCAATTTTTAAAAATCCAAACTAGCAACCAGTTTCTCAAAGAAGATGCTTCTCATAGGCTACCTCTTAGAACTGAACACAATCAAAATAAGGCCTTCATCACCGAAACCTCCTCAAAGCAAACTCACGGAGCCAACCAACCTAAACTCCATATAGAAAAGCTCACCGCCAACGCTTCAACGAGCCCAATCAATCAGCATTCCCTTTCGCCTAAAACTAATCGCCCGTCTCACAACCGAGGCGAGGCGACGCGTGGCTCAATTTCCATTCCCGGCAATATTCTCCGGCAACAATTCCGACCTCCTGGCACGACATCCTTCGCCTACCAGGCTTACACAGCTTCTAAAGCCGGAACGGGCAAAAATAGACTAAGGGTAAACAGAACGCGCGCGGTGAAGGGCGGGTGTACGGACGGAATACGTACCGGTCTCGTTGATCTCGACGACGCAGTCGTCGCAGACCTTCTCGAGGAGGCGGAGGAGGGAGACCTCGTGGGGGCGGAGGCCGGGCCACGTGTGGTCGGAGCGGATGTCCTCCACGATGACGGCGGTCGAGGCGAGGGTGGACAGGAGCAGCCTCTGCCTCAGGTTCTGGCTCCCTTTCACCCTCTTGTACGTCGTCTTCCCCATCGATACCTTCCTCCTCCTCCTCCTCCTCCTCCTCCTCTTCTTCTTCTTCTTCTTCCTCCTCTTCTTCTTCTTCTTGGAGTTCAGCGTTCGGGGTTTTGCAGACTGCATTTTCAGCTTTAAAACCCTACGAAACTGGAGATGGGCCGAGCCCAAAGGTGACCCAACAGGGATTTTTGGGCCTTGGTGCTCAAGTGGAAGGCCCATGATATTCACTTCTTTTATCATGTTAAAAAATAAAGGGGACGATTTTCGCTTACCAATTTCGCACAAAATTCCTAAAATACCCTTCTTAAAATTATTTTCCTTTTGGGAAAATGACATAAACGGTCCCTGAACTTTAACTCAATATGCAATTTGGTCTCTGAACTTTTAATTTGTTCAGTGTAGTCCCTAAACTTTAACCCAATGTTCAATGTGGTTCCTGGACTTTCAATTTATTCAATATGATCCTTGAATTTTTTGTACATGTTCAATATAGTCCGTGAACTTTATAAAAATGTTCGATGTAGTCCTTTCATTAATTAAAGTTTAGAGACTATATCATACATTTTCATATAGTTCAAGGATTAAATTGAACATGTATCAAAAGTTCAGGGACCATATTGAATAAATTGAAAGTTCAGGAATTACATTGAATATTGGGGTAAAGTTTAGGGATTACATTGAACAAATTAAAAGTTCAGGGACCAACTTGCATATTAAGTTAAAGTTCAGGGACTGTTTGTGTTATTATCCCTTTTCCTTTTGTTGCTAGTGTGATGCTTTAAGGTCTTTTTTGTCTTTTTACGGGTGAAGGTTATTTGGATATTATTTTCACTTGCGCGCTCTTTGTCTCTCCAAAACGTAATGTGTGCTCGAGTTGATTCGACTTATCACATGCGAGCAAGATAGGAAATAAAAATGTTAATTGATTGGACAAACTCCCTTAGAATGCATTGGATTGGACAAATGGGTCTTGAGTTTATTTTACCAAAAATGTGAACTTTTCGTCAAACGCCTTTTACGGGGTCAAAATGCATCGACAATGCTCGCGTAATACGAATCCCAATTAATTCCGCACATAATAAAGTTTCGAAGAGCTTTGTTTATATGTAAGTTTTGTTTCTTCACATGTCGTTGTCACATGGTCGTGCTTTATATGGACGGTAAAGCAAAAGATGGTTCGAGAGAGAACAAAACCTTCTGCGATCTCGAATGTCAAAACCGATTAGTCAGAAAAAGGCCTCGGGGCTAAATAAAAACAATTAGAAAGTTTAGGTGATGCTGACCATCTTTTTGAACGGATTTTAGGAGCGAAAAACTCAAAAAAGAGGGTCATCGAGTCATTTATTATAATAATTAATGTTTTTCATTATGGTATAATAATTTGACATTTTCTTAACCGATTTGACCCGGCCAGTAAAATCTCGAAGCTTTGTATTAAAGCCATCGGCATAATTACCAAGCAAAAGCACCATTGAATGGGTTTTCTTGACAATTTGACTCATTAGAAACATAGAATTTTCGTACAAATTACCTAAATAATTCGAATTCATAAGAGGTCAATGTTTCTCCTTTTTCCCACCCTTTCCTCCACGGAATGGGGGAAAAAGCCCATGATGCTTTTTTCGAAGCTTCCCTCGAAGTCAAACTTCATTAATTTGCCTCGTCTTTGGCAAAAAAAAAAAAACAACTTGAACTTCATTCGACACAGAAACTTACGGGGTATTAACAATAGTAAGAGGGATCGTTTCCATTTGGGTTCCGCGTTCTTGGTAAGAGATTTAGAAGCATGAAGACGAAATGAGGAAAGAGTTCTCCTCGGAATTTATTTGAACGGACCCAAACGGCGACATTCGTAATTGATCGAGAGTTTTTTTTATTTTAATATCATATTAAAGTCCCAGTTGAGCTCCAGCTTAAGCATTGGATGTGGAATATACTCCGCAACAATTATGAATGGAAACTTGTAATTAAGTAATGTTTCGCTACAAAATATGTAGGACTTATGGCTTTCTACACCCTAAACTTTCAAAGCAATTGGTAACGCACTTGACTTTATCTTTTTTTTTTCTTGGTTTCCTTGGCATACTTTATTTTACCTCCAAATATCAGAATTGCAATTGTTGAATTCGATTTCTCACACCCATTTTCATTTATTAACATGGGTTTCTCTTTCTATCAAACACTCATGTGCTCAAGGTTGACTTGTGATTAACATCCCTCGCTAGCTCATTAACAATAATTGTGAGCAGGAGTAGATACAGAGAGTTGAGAATGCACTGATCAGATCTGCTCTAGTCGAATCATTCTGCCAGTTCAAAGAGACAGCTAATCAAGTATCCATGCACTTGTAAACAAGTTCATCCATGTAGCTGCGAGTTGTAGTATTCATCACAGGAGGAAATTATATAATAAGGGAAGAGAGAGAGAGAGAGAGAGAGAGAGAGAGAGAGAGAGAGAGAGAGAGAGAGAGAGAGAGAGAAGAAGAAGAAGAAGAAGAAGAAGAAGAGGACAGGAACAAGATCAATCAACACTCTATTGCTATTTATGACATTTCCACCTCCCCAAATATTCCACCTAAGATGAGTTTTATGTCAATGAAGGAAAAGGTGAATGAAGCTTTCAGACTTTCAGTCTGTCTATTGCACTGGAATAGAATTCTAATAAGGCTCTGATAATGATGAAAGAAAAGAAGCACCAAAATTTCAACCACCATATATGAATCTGTACACATGGCTTGATCATTCTTTTTCTCTTTTTCTCAAGAAGATGGTGTTGGATAAGATGAGAGCAAGTGAGGAGGAATGCAGGGAGAGCTCCTCCAAACCCTAGAATGCAACCTGAGAACGTCCCTCGCCCTCTCCTTCGTCCTCGACCCGCTGTCCACCTGCAACACCAGGCACAACTTCGTCACTGCCCCGACCTGCAACATCTCCTGCAGCACCCGAGCGCTCACTGAGAACCTCGACACGGACGCCAGTATTCTCACTGCCCGGTCGCTCGCCACGTGCGATACCCTCAGCACCTTCTTCGCCACCACCGCCAGCCCCGCCCCGTGTGCCACCAGCTCCGCCCTCCCCTCAGCAGACCCGCACAGCTGGTCCAGTACCATCAGGATCAGTTCGCAGGCCCGCTTCGAGTCTGCTGACACGCTTTTTATGTCGAGCAGGAGCTCGACAAGGGCCAGGACTGCACCTCCCTCGACTGCCTTGATCCGGTTCCTCCCCCATGGGCAGAGCTCCACCATTAGCTTCAATGCGGCCTTCGATGCCTGCTGCGAGATCTGGTCCTTGAGCACTCTGACCAGTTCGCCGAAGAATTCGGGTCCAACATTCATAAGTTGGATCGGATCTGCCACCTCATAGGCCAACTTCAGGATCATCATCGCGTATGCCCTAGATTGATAGCTTCCGCTTCTGAGCACACGCATCAATGATCCTGTGAGATCGTCATTTATCATCAGCCTCTTGAGATCTGCTCCGGAGACGTTCAAATGGCATAGGATGTTGAGCGCCTCATCGCTCGCTTGCGCCAGCTCGGTACCATCGCTTGAACCACTGACCTCGATGAGCGTTGACTCGTCGTTCTTGATGATCGAAGCCAAGAATTCAAGGACCCCAGCCGAGACTTGATCCAAGCACTTCTTGTTCCTCATGCCATCACCCCCGAGGGCGATGGACCGGAGCCGCTGGAGACACGCGAGCCTCATGTGGGGGCTCTTCTTGGCGTCGTCAAGCAGCTTGACAATGGCTGCCTTGTCAAGGGGTGGCTTTGGGGTGGGGATGCGCTCGAAGGCGTTGAGGGTGCACCAGGCCTGGATGAGGCGGCAAAGGGTGTGGTTCGGGGTGAGGTCGGCGTTGGAGCTTAGCAGCTGTTTGGTGACGGGGCAAGTGCTGTTCCTGAACGTGAACAGCCACCGCTCGATGCTCTCCCGGTCGTAGGTTATGCCGGTGGAGGCAGTGACGGGATCTCTCATGAGTTGCAAGGAGATGGGGCATAGAAAATGGGTAGGCACATCGATGTCGTTACCGTTGTCGTGGTCCTCCATTGATGTGCTTGTGTTTGAAGTACACATTGAATCTCAGCTGAGATCCTTCTTTGAATGACTATTTCCACAGAGAGAGAGAGAGATGGCCTCTTTTGGGTTTCTCAAGGAATGCAACAAGGCTTGATTGGTGATCAATGTTAGCCTTCTTTGAGAGCTTGAGATTTGGATATCTAACTATGAAAATGAGCTTTTCTTTTCCTTATAATATATATTGGAAGCGAAGTAAAAGGTAACGCCCAGTTGTTCAAACGATAAAGTCAACACACGGAAAAAACAGGAGAGAGAGAGCGAAAGAGAGAATTAATTGGGGACCATTTCCAAGGTTTTGGAAGAAGAAAAGCTCCAACTTAAGGACTTTTTTTTTCGGAAGAGTTAGGAGCAATTAATGGACGAATTGGGAGGAGCGTCGGCGTTGCCTGGGGTGCCTGAGACGACCGTTCTTTAAGACATTAAAATAAACACAAACGAACGATAACTCGAAAGAGTTCTCATGAATCTGAACATTATACACACATTTGACTTTCCGTGAACAAAAACATATTGAATGATGGGGCTGCCCATGTTAGTGGTCTGCCCTAAGAATCAATCAAGGTTGATACTCTAATATTAGTTGTGGATTAGGTTGTGTCGGAAAACCGATCTTCACTATACTTAAGTAGTCATAATGTCTTGCTAGAGACCGCTTATGACTTATGGGCCAAAAGGGTTTTGGGCACACTGCTAATGTTTAGTGAACCTACAGGGTCGCACACAATAGCGAACGGACTTAATATTTTCTATGCACCTTGATCTACTTAAGAAGTAGATTTTAATTTATTATCCTATTCAAATTATCTATGCGGTCGTGCGCGTTATGAGATAACGATTAAACGTACGATTAAGGGTGAACGGTTTGGCGGGCCCAAATAGCCCGGCCCACTTCTTTTAATTCCGCTAGATAATGAGGCTGTATAAATAGAAAGAGAATCGTTCTCTATCTAGGGTTTTTTCGATAGAGTATCGAAAATAAAAAGGCGTTCAAGAAAAAGGAACTTCAAGATCTTTCACTAGCACGTGGATCGTTGGAGAATTCTGTTCGTGTGTGTGGATACCGGTAGAGGCGCAACACTTGGGGCGCTCATCTAGACACAATCAGTTGCTTATTTATCTTCGATTTGCGAAAGGTATGTATCGAAATTCCTTTTCGATTTCAATATACGCATGGATCCTATCTAGGGTTCTATATTCCGCTGCGTTGTTACTGTTATCGAACCCCTACAGCCCAAGCAAGATCCAGCATGCTCCTGTCGCCGACAGCGCCTCATGGGGCTCATGTGTCTTCCTTCCACGCATTTTCTCTGGCTTGCTCTCTCTTGAACGATTCTTCTTCTCGTTCACTATAAGGGTTTCGTTTGACATTTTCGACATCTTTCGTTAATTACTAGGCGCGAAGTTCTTTTGATTTAGAGTCAAGCACGGAGCGTAGTTTAGTTGGGTGTTCGCCTTTGTTTCCTCAAGATCTGGGAACTTTTGTGATTCATTGTATCTTTCATCTGGCTTTTGGAGCATATTTATCAACTACATATAGGTATGGTTTTGACGGATAGCGAGCTATGCCACGTTACATGAATCACAGCTATACCTTGATTTGTGTACGTCCCCGTTCCAAGCCAGAAGTTCCTTCCAAAAGGAGGGGAAAAGGATAGTGAAAATCGATGAAATTTTGAACAATCAAATACTTTGATCATCCGTTTGGTAAAATGCAATATGATATGTCGTCGCGCTTACATTTGGCAACACGTTTTCTTTTAACGTCGCGGGATAACTTCCTAGGAATGGCTCCAAGTGTTTAGGATGGTCGAATTGCTTGCAAATCTACAACGATCCATTTTCAAAGCTAGGGTATAGAGAGAGATTGTGAGTTGGAAGACTTTATCCATCTCACATTTTTCAAGCTTCTGCGGTGTAATAAAGGACATCTCATTCAAAACCAGGCCAATCACATGCAATCATCCTGCTATAGCTATGCTGTTTCTAGCTATCGGCTTCTATTTATTTCTTCACGTAAACACAGATCTCTCTATCTCACTCTTATGGCGTGAACTCCATTTAAGACACAGTCTCTCTCTCTCTCTCTCTCTCTCTCTCTCTCTCTCTCTCTCTCTCTCTCTCTCTCTCTCTCTCTCTCTCTCTCATAAATAAGGAGCAATGTCTTCACGTCAAGGACCAGGCCATGCAAATTGCAAGGCCATGCCCTTCTCAAATTCCCGCAAGCATCTTAAGTTGTGAATGTGACCACTCTCCAAACCTCTTCTATTCTTATCTGAATACTTACTTGCATCTTGTTCCCTCAACCCTTGCTACTGAAACTTCAAATGTCGTGTGCCAAAGCTGTTAATGGAGGTTGCGTTTGGGGCCTAAATCATGTTCAAATTGCTCATCCAATGTGATTCAGTACCACCTGGAGAAGTTTCTAATGGAAAAAGAAGAAACATTAGCACTAGGAGATTCATGATAGCATGAAATATATCAACTGTTAGCAAAAAAACTAGAAGAAATATCGGGCTTTCTTTGTCCAGAACACCAAAAATATGCATAATTCGACTGGAGATTTCATTACCAAATTATGCAAATTCCTAAAATCTTGAGATTTCCTAGGATTAGAGATACGTTAAGTGACCTTGAAAACTGAAAAACCAAGCAAAATTCTCACGTTAGCACGCCACGTGATTAAATCTCGTCCGAGTTTTATGCACTTTTATATAGACACGCACACTAGTAAAACGCAGGAGAAAATATTGGCTTTTACGATGGACCGACCAATCTCTCGGTGGTAACCGGTTGTAATCACGCACGTTGCATCATAATTTCTGCTGCCAAGTTTCGTAACATGAAAGAATTACAAAGAAGTTTTCTATTCTCTTATGATCCCAATGACAACCAACCCGGGAAGAATGGGGTTCCTCAGATGAATGAAGGGCGTGTTTCCGGCGCGTTGGTAATTGGGAGGCAGCTTGTTGCGCGGGGCGGGGCGGGGGCAAAAGCTCAATTGCGACTGTGCCGTCACATCGGATTTTAGTCTTTCAAATGTTTCTTCTGTCCCTTCATTCTAAGCTCGAATAATAATATCCATGGTCTTTTATACGATTTATATTCTTGATTTTTAGGAAACAAATTTAAAGGTTTACCCAACTGCCCTCACCGTTTGCAACCCCACCCCGTCCATCATCTCGAGGCAATATCCCAAAGAGGAGATGTTAAGGTTGACGCTCATCCTTTTTGTTCCCAAAAAGAAGGAACTTGCTAGCGCGCGGTTTGTTAAATTTGGTTAGACCCAAAACGGGAGTTGCTGGTTTCTTTGAGAGGCCAATTAATGTTTTCCTTGCGAGGCCTGGTCAAATGCGCTCTGAGGTCTTCTTCATCCAACCGCGAAACATTTGCTGTTCCGTTTCGCATTGGACAGCGCTGTTTGACCATAAGAGAGCTCATCGTGTAGAAATCTCGACGCGCCATCGAAACCATTACAAGGGAGCAAGCAATACAATTTCATCCATCTCCTTCCCTCAATCGGTTCATCGAAAATGAACAAGTCAGACCACCGAAAAACTAAGCTTCCAAATCGACACGGACAAAAGCAATTCCTTGTCCTTCACACTAAGTTACATTGTACAAATTACACGAAGCAAAACCCAGCATATGATACATATAAGACTCCCACGGTGACTATAATTATATCTCATCAAGACAAGCCCAGGTCTCTTCAACGTTTGTGAAAAAAATTTATAAGAATAATAGGTAGGCCTAATCGAGGGAAACCGAAAACAAAAACAAAAAAAAAATTATAAAACTGACGGGGAAGAATATCGCCCCCATTATAAACCCCATGAACAACAACCAAGACTGTATCTTCTACTCTCTGGCTCAATTTACAGTGTGGCTGGCAGACCCAAACTGCAGCTCCTGCCACATCAAACCATACAAAAATCTAATCCTCCGCCTGCGACTCATCCACGAGCTTGTATTCTCATCTCGATGCACCACCCACCACGGCAAAATTTCAATTCAGCAAAGCCCAGAACTTCCCCCACCGACTGAAAATACAAGTTGTCGTGTTTCCAATAATATGGTCATCGTGCTCCATACACTGTGGACCACAGCTGGGAGTGCAGGCCAGAATTGAGTATACAATGACAACCTCGAGCAATCTGTTGTTAAATCCAAGCAAGAGAACCCCGATCATTTGCTACTTGAGGGCGTCCTCTGGTTGGTGTCGGAGGTCTATTTGCATTGAGCTCCTGTATCTCATCGAGAAACCAACAAACTAGTTAAACGTGAAACATGAGAGAGAGATTATGACTAGGACAAAAGCTATAGAGATGGCTGTACCTGCATCCACGTGTCTTCTATATGGTGTTCGGGTGATGTTTCTGGTGATGAGATGGCTGGTGGCAAAGGATGAATGAGTTTAGGAACGACAACAAGATCTCTTCCCAAAACCAATATTGCCCCCGCATTATTCGCAGTACCTGTTAGCATAGGACACATTACAAAGGAGGTAAGCTGTTTGGGTCGGCCTATTATCAGCACAAAAGCACATCTTTGACTTTCCCACAGAAACCAAAATAGTGTTTTTAACTTTTTAAAGAACGTGAAAATTTTCTACATGACTCTCGGAAGACTTAAATATCAAAAGTTGTGTGCTTAAAAATCAAAGCCTTCATTATCAAACAGAAGTTACATATGCAAAAAAGTTAAAAAAGTAAAATATCATTCCATGCGCAACTTTGATAGCCGAAAATATCAATTAGGACCATACCGCAGTAATTCGTTGCTGAGAACAGAGTAATTAAATGTCCCTGAGCAAAACGTTCAAAACCATCCATCACACATTCGTGAGCACGCACAATCAACTGCAGATCATTGATGTTGCAGAATTCCATCACTCGATCAGGCTGCAAACAAAGTTCCATTAGATAATGAGAAAAGATAAAGACTAAACTGATATTTCTATCATACAACGAAGCATCATATTCAGCTCTCAGGATAATAAAGCTGCCTGTGATGTAGGGCAACAGACGTCTATTAAGGAGACATCGGTAATTCCAATTGTGGAATATTCACCTCCATCTCGTACAATAGGAGAGATCTACGAATGATGATGAGCAAGTAGACACTCACCCCAAAAGTAACCAACCCTGGACCTCTGGCATTTGGCCTAAGACCTTCTACGCTATCATTTTCTGTTGGGTCAGACCTGAAGAGAAATGACAAATTGCAGGTAAATCACAGTACAACAAACCTTGTTTTGACAAGAGAACACAATAAGCAGCCACTTACCATAACAAATCCATGAGAACAATAGACCCAGCCTCCATGGTAATAGGACGTTGGATACTTTCAATCTGTTCCACGTGATTTATCGACCGTCCAATTCCACCGTGCATGCAAATGATCTTCTTCTCAATTAGAGCAGCTAGAGGAAGCCAATTAAACAGACGATTTATCCGATGCCATGCCCAGATGCCATCTCTCTCACCCTGTTCAGCAAATTAGAAAAATTAATAGCTGAGAGATATTTACTCAATTATGGATAAGAGACAACCTACAGTGCATAATATCCTGTACCATGCGCTCAATGCACTCAATCCTGAAGCCAAAAAGAGCATTGATATCTGCAGCTTCATGGTTCCCTCGAATTAAATGCACATTGCTAGGATACTCAACCTGTGACAACGAACCAAGGGGCGACTCTTATGCCATTCAGCTAAACAACAATAAAATATTTAGCATGGGCTGGCAATGCATGATATACAATTCTTAATATTAATTTGTTGATATGAGAAAAGAGAGATTTCAAGAACTAAGTAACTTACATTTTTTCATATCATATTGTTTATATTTGAGTTACTATTTTTCTTCATTTACATACCAGAAAAACTCGGTTCAGTTTTAGTTTAATTAATGTATTTTGTCATTTATTTGCATCTTAATTGATCTTGTATATTAGAAAAAAAATTGTTCTTGTCATCAGTTTATTTAGCTTAACTTTATTAAGACAGATTCACTTCAATTTTTGTTCTTTCTAAAAACCTTCCGATTTCTTTTTGGGGTCAGAAACCATCTCTGATTAGTACACTTCACTATAGTTGACAAGGCTGACTCCCCATCTTATGTTTCTTCAAGATGAGGATCGATCTTAATTTTTTTTTTCTGAAAAATATCCCCTGTATTCATTAATGAAAGTGCATTAATAACTTTGTGATGTTATATAGACAAGATTATGGAGATCATCATCTATTCCAAGAAAGTACCTTCAAAGCAAGCAGAAGAGTGATGGTTTCCAAACTATGTTGACCGCGGTCAACATAATCTCCTAAGAAGAGATAATCAATATATCTGCATTCATTCACCAACATTTTCTATAAGATATTTATTAACAAGAATTAGTAATTTCCAAAGTATAAAAATCACATTGACAAAGAACAACCAAGCATTAACATGGATTGCATCTGTTAGCAAATGAAACATTTCTTCCATATGCACAACCGATAGGCATAGACACGTTGATATTTATATTTATTTGGTGCATTTAAGCCAGCAGGCATGAACAAATAAATAGTTACATAAGAGGTAGAAACCAAATAAGATCACTTGTACATGAGGGTGCGTCCGTAACAAGTATACTTACTGCATTGCCTATTCTGACCAATGTTCAATCAAGAAGTCTCAAAGAGAATTATTGCGAGTGCAACAGGAATACCGTTATATCTAATGCTATGAAATAATGGTGGATTCATTTCATATTGCCTTCTTGAATATCTTTTTATACAGTTCTCACGGGATCACACACTTTCAGCCAGTTAAAAATTGATAACGAACCTTAAAGGGGAGTGTCATGTTTAAACTTCACAGTGACCATGACTAAGAACACTTTTCAGACTCTGAGTATAATAAGTACAATCAAATATATCACGAATGCATAGATTTAAAGGAGTGCCTCAGCATGAGATAAAAATAGTCAAAGGAACAAGAAAGAATCAAAGGATGAAGCCAGAGAATAGACAAACTCATGACATCATCGCAAAGATAACCAGCAGCAACCATCAATACAAAGTTGCTCCAAATGCCACTAATCCCAAGTATTTAGTATCTACATGGACTATACACAAGCTTGTGCACTGTCTAACAAGACGGGTCTATCATACTTATAACATAATTTAGGTTGCATCAATCTACAAGGAAGAAAACTTCATCGGCAATGTGCAGTCTGTGGACACATTGATGTATATAATGAACAGATCAGAGATCAGACAGTACAAAACTTAGCAAGTGACACGTTATTTACCTAATAATATCTCTGGATAAAATTTAGACATCTAGATTAGGAACAGGGATACAATATATGAAGAAAAACTTACGCAATATCCCCAGCAGTTGAAGGTGCCCCATACTCATCAAAAAGACGCATGAGATCTCCAAATTGACCATGCAAATCACCAAAAATTTTTATAGGAGCCTTAAGCTGCAAAACACTAGGTTCGCTAGAAAATATCCTCTCGGCACTGTCGCAAAGATCGGCGATTTCATTGCAATCTAAGAAAAACTGCCGGCGCACTGGAGGCTTCCATCCACGAGGCTTTAAGAGATGTGCAATGACCTTAATTGATGCAACAAGAAAAACATCACGAACTTAGTTTCAAACTTGAATAGCATTCTCAATGAAAACTATAACCATTATCAATTATAGGCATCGGTCCAAAATGGGACCATGCACACTGCCCTGACCCTCATATCAACAAAAGGAAAATTTAACCATGGCCACTCAAATGTATCCAAGCAGTCTTCTCTACGCACACTTCACAGATGCAATTTTCAAAATTGTGCATCCATAAATACGAAAACCACAGCAATCCCAGCTTATATTCATTCAGTAATAGATGACTAAATCGCAAAAGATCATGCTATGATTGGTGACAAAGTATCATATGATCAATCAGACCAAAACATGCAACCCAAAATGCTAAAGCAAATATCCACGAGAAGATTATTAGTCAACAAGTCTCATGCTGAAGAATTTAAATAACGTGAAGTACAAATAGAGGAGTTATCTAATCAAGGCTAGAGCTGATGATGAGATAAACCTAATAAGTACAACTAATTGCAGTCATTGCATGGATCACTTCTCTACAGATTTTCAAATGTCCAATGATGTAAACCCAGTTACTATGTCAAAACACGTAATTATAAGGATCCTCACTACCTTCTTGGGCACACTGTTAATTGACATTTGTCGATCTAGCAACTTTCTTGCTGCAGAAGCACTCTCCGGAGTTCCATAGCCGACCCGCCTGCCTTCATTTTCAAATTGATCTATTGAAAGTTGTCTAACCATGCCACCTAAAGCTCCACCAGTTTCTGCAGCTACAACCACCTGAAAATTTATAGAGAAAACCAGAGAGTTACTTTCTGAGATAATAAACTTATGATAACCATTGATACAAAGAGACATGGCAGTTACTAACAGCTCTATGATGCAGCCGCACTCCAGCTGGGGCAATGCTATTTGGTCCAGCAGAATCAGGTATTTTAATAGAAGAAGATAATTGCTTCCCACTGGGAGTAGCCTCCGCACCGCGATCCCTATCTGGTGACTCAACTTCTCCATTAACTTGCCGGGCCTTTGCAGCTGCCAAAGTAGCACTAATAGCCTCAGCTTCAGCTGCTGATGCTTTAACCAAGTCTTCAACACCCTTAGCCATTCTACTGCAGAGTATAACCAACCACTAGTTCCCTGAATTAATTGAGGAGACAAAAGCTGTGTGATTTTTATGTCACACCACAAAATGGCAGAATGCTACTTTACCGTGATCCCTGGAGCATGGCATTTTCAGTGCTTATGTCAGTATACATATCGCCATTTACAGGGGGAGCAACTGCGTTTCCGAGCACAACTGCACCATCAGGGACTGCCTCAGTCATCTGTCTTGTTCTTTCATCAACATAACCATATCTTCCTGTCAGCCGCGGGGATTGAGAATTCGATGCAGCAGCTGCAGCAGCAGCATGTGAAGCTGCAGTAGTCGTTTCTGCGGCAGCCAGATCTTCAGCAACAAGCAGGTCATCCAGCAAGACACCTATCACAATACCACACATGACAATGCTACTGTGTGATATATCACTATACAAACTGCAGTAGAAGAACAAATTGCAGTTTCAGATCATGATTTGACAGACTAGGCAAAACGCCAAACACCAAACAGTATCTTCACCCAAGAATCCTGTTGAGTACATAAAACTGTTATCTCCCCGAGAAATAGAGAAGGTTGATCAAAATTGAAACGTAAGTCGATGGATCTTTAAAGAGACAATGGATACAACTATCTTAATTATCTGCAATCAATGATATGACATCTGCTCAGAACCAGACAAATTCTGATGCATGCATAGAGCTTTGTCATTACAACACAAACTAGCAGAAATGGGAAGTCTCCCCCTCTTAAATACAGGAAGTGAAAACACATGGTCGCCTACCAAAGTGGCAATGGGGCTCCCCTAAGGTCCACTCGCAGAATCTTCTGACTTTCTATCTTCACTTTTATTAAGAGTAGCATCAACTGTTTCCTATCGCATTTCATCTAACATGTGCATTGCTAACCCATTCACAGAACAATATTCCGAGTCATTGCAAGTAAATGACTCGTAATCTGCAATTATGCCCTAACACTGTTATGTGCCAAAACCAAACCCTAAGATCATCGGTCTCGACTTCCAGACCATTGTTCGAATACACACATGCAACAGAACATTTACCAAATGATCCGGGAACTACATAATCTTCAGATTTTTCTGTGCTTACCAAACCAGAGCATACAATAGAAGCTAAGAGATACAAACAAACAGTAGACCTCATAATAGGCCTGAGGGGCCAACAGTCCATTAGGTGGCCCGGCAGGCTCATCCAATATATTGGGCTGGGCTAAGACATGATTATGCCCCGTTAATTGAGAACACCAAGGCCGTGTGAAAAATGAAGACAGCCTCGCAAATCATCATCTCAAAGGCCCACTGAGGTCCACTGAATTGGGCTTTGATTTCATCATGCTAGGCACGCTCGGACAAATACTTTAGGCCCGGCCATGCTCATTCTAGCCAGAAGACATATCATCTAGTTTAGCGCAACCCAACTGACCCATGAGTCACGACATTATCAGATCGTTATTCCTATAACATCCCAATTAGCGCAAATAAAGAGCAAAATTGACAGAAATAACCCAATGTGCAGAATCATCTCTTACCACCACGTAAGCCACCATAAATGAATATTAGATCACCAACAGCAGCAGCTGCATGCCTGCAGCGCCTTGTCAGCTCAACTGCAGCATCGCCACCAGCTGCATCAGCACTGTATCTGCCTGTTCTAGGACTAGTAACAACAGACTTGGTATCACACCAAACACCAGCTGCAGTATCCAACACTACAAACACAAGGTAGCAACTAAATAAATTAGCATGAGATGTAAATGGGAGACACTTGAGATGTAGAACTATATCAAATAAGAATATACAACGAGAAGAAAACAGAATAAAACTGACCACCGCAGAACATTTTGTAAACCCTAGTACCTCTTCCGATGTCTCATACTGGAAGATTAAGTAACGTTGGGACAACATAGAAACAACAGAGATATCATGATCCCAAAGTGAATCATATAGACATAACTCTTTCATTGACCTTCTTTCCAGAAAGCTAGTCGTGTCCACTAAAAAGCAAGTGAACATTAAGCCAAAATCAAAATCGCCCAGAGTGCGCAAGAATGCATACACATAGACACCTTCGGCAGAGAGCACACATCTTTATACACACATGTATCTATACACACATGCAAGTGTGAGAGCACAAGAGAGAGAATTTTAAAAGGGATTCTGAGATAGATGGCCAATTCTCCAGCACTAAGAAGGAGAATGCCAAACTTCAAATTAACAAGTGAAAATAACTCCAGTAGAAGCAATGAATCTTTCCATGCATGACAAATCAATTGGACCTAAAATAGTTTCCCACAGAAAATGTTATATTGAGCCGCAAAAGACAGAATAATGAAAAGTAAATGACACCATAAGGCACTCTTCTATGACTAAGGCTGCGTTTGGGATTGGCTTTAGGAAGCCACTTTGGGCACCTAAAGCCCTTTAGGTTAAAATTTGGTGTTTGGCAAATTTTTTTTGAAATCCCATTGAGCCAAAGTTGGCCTTGTGAAGGCTGAAAGCCCAAGGCAGGTCCTAGGCTGCCTTGGGCTTTCAGCTTTCTCGGTAAGCAACAGTACCCGGGTAAGAAAAAAACATTTCTTCCGAAACTACCCCCATCTATTTTTTGATTTTCCGATTTTGCCCTCGTCTGGCACTGTTCATCTCCCGAGGAATCAAACCGGAGGCCGGCGACCGCCGCCTAAGGGGTCCGGCCACTACCGCCTGGGGGTCAGCCGACCTCCGGCGACCGCCGCCTTTGGGTCGCGCGACCTAGGCGCCGCCTGAGGTCGGGCGACCCCAGGCGGCGGTCGCCGGAGGTCGGCCGACCCCCAGGCGGCGTTGGCCGGACCCGCACGATCCAGGCGACGCCTAGGTCACACGACCTCAGGCCGCCTCGCTTGAGGTCGCACAACCCAGGCAAGCGTCGGCCTGGGTCGCGCGACCCAGGCGAGGCGGCCTGAGGGTCGCGCGACCCTCAGGCAGCGGTGCAGCCTCGCCTGGGGTCGCCCTGGCAGTGCCGCCTCGCCTGAGGTCGGGCGACCTCAGGCGAGGCTGGCCGGCGGCCAGATCTGGCCGCCAGAGGTTGGCCGACGGCCTAGGTCCCGCAACCCAGGAAAGGCAGCCTGAGGTCGCCCTGGCGGTGCTGCCTCGCCTAAGGTCGGGCAACCTCAGGCGAGGCTGGCCGGCAGCCAGATCTGGCTGCCAGAGGTTGGCCAGCAGCTGTTTTGGCCCGCCGGCAGTGGCTGAGAATTTTTTTTATATAAATAATTAGTAAAAATCCTTTACAAAATTAATTTTTACCAAACGGTATTTAGACCAAAGTTGCTTTCAAATGTGATTTTAAAATACACATTACCAAACACTACTTGCATTTCGAAAAATCCTTTTAGCTCAAAGTCCCTTGCATTTTCCCAAAAACTTTCCCCCAAAGTGTTTCCAAACGCACCCTAACTACAGCCTGAAAAGTTTCATCAAAATAACTTTGTGTAGTACCTATATTCATTTTCATCCAACCAAGAAAAACAATCAAACTAGAGCTCCGTTTGTTTCATGGAAAATGAATGATTTAGAAAATATTTTCCTAACAACAATCACTTGTATCGCTTACAAAAACGAATGAATAAAAAATATTTTCCATTGACTAATTATTTCAAGCGAAACAAACAATCATTTTTAAGAGAATATTTTCCAACTCATTCGTTTTCTGCAAAACAAACGAAGCCCAAGAGAATCAGATTTGCAGCAAGAAAGCAGCAGTGAAAGAATTGCAAACCTCAGGAAATGCAACTATATTGCATGCACAAGAAATGGAAATGCCAAACTACATGCAAATTATCTCTTTCCACTTTGACTCTAGGAGATTATTTAAAGCGCAAATCCTTCAAATGCAAATTTTCGATACCAAAGGCAAGGAATTCTTAAATTAAAGACATAATAATCAAGTACCAGCAACACTTGACGAGTCCTCTACCATTCGTCCACCGCCAAGTGCACCTCCAGATACATGGAGACGAGCATTAACGAAGACCTAAATTAATAGTCAGATCAAAATGAGTAGTTTTACCCCCCAAATTAAGAAAAACACATACAAATGCATGAAAAACTTACCGCTGCATGCTGGTATCTAGGAGATGGGGAAACACCAGGGGCAATGGCCCATTCCCATCGTCCATCCCTATGTTTGGCGAGTCCATATGCACTTGCCAGTGGCTGCAAAAGTAAGAGGAACACCAAAGGAGAAAAAGTCAACTCTATTCCTGGAAGAAATAGTAAGTGGACCGTTATTTAGTTAGCTGAAGCAACTATTTCAAGCTCTGTGGTCAGTCAGCATGCTAAAGCAAACGTGAACTGATAAATAAAAATACACATCCAGGTGCATGTAGAGAGAGAGGGAGAGAGAGAGAGAGAGAGAGAGAGAGAGAGAGAGAGAAACGAGGAGGAGGAGGAGGAGGAGGAGGGTAGCAAGTCAAAAGAACGTAGGAAAGAGGAAAAGTTGCACTTTAGGAGCCCTTCACTAAAGCTGAGAGCTGCAAGATATTTTGTACTCACCACGCTACTTGCATCCCTCCCTCCACAAAGCAGAAGAAGACCATCAGAACGTGCGCTAGCAGTTGCATACCTAAGCACAAGTACAGAGCCATATCACGCCATACTCCAATAAGGATGAAAAGACAGAAGCAATTAGAGCTTCAACAACAGTTCACAGAAATGAAAATTTATCCAGGAAGTTGCAACCGATAACAGAATAATAAACAAAATGATTTAAAAAAAAACAGAAACAATCTCTGGTAAGAGCAAGTAACAACTAACGGAATGGCCGTATTACAAACTGTTTAACTGAAACAACAATGTAAAGGGTAGTATGTTGAAATACCATTGCAACCAAATGCCAGGACAGTGCCTTATTATTGAGACAACCATGCGAAATTGAGAAGTCAAAGAACATACAAATATATTGTCATGATGTGCATACTTAGCTCCACATGGGAAAAAAGGGTCGAGAATATACAGGCAAACAAGGATAATATATTGTCATAATATGCACACGCGGATAATCTATGTGAACGAGGGTGGGTGAGGAGGGGGAGCAGAAGGGTTGAGCATATACATGCAAGGAGGTGGACCCTCGCCTTCTGGTTCTAACTTCCTCCATTCATAGGGTTTGGCAGCAGTATCCAGGGCCCATACGTCAGCCAAAGGTCGCTTCCCTGGCAAAGGAAAAACAAAAAACCCACCGCGATATTATTTGAATCCACAGAAACAGCTAAGTAACTGTTCTACAGGAAACGATATAACTGCCATCCAATAGAAAGACTTACCATCATTTCCACCAATTGCCATGAGATATCTTTGCCCCACCAGGGCCATAACATGTCCATACCGTGGCCCTGGGCCAGGCCCTTGAACAACAACTCTGGATAGAACCAACAGCTACATAAGGGGATGACATATATCAGAAAAAGAAATCTCGTAAATGAAAGCACTCTGCATCCAACCTATGCCATCTTGGTCTTTGCTGTGTAAGATCGAGAACATGAAGATCCTCAGCAGACAAGCCAGCCGGACCAATTCCACCCTGTGTTCAATGTAACACTTCAATTTGATAATTTCAAAATGGAAAGTTATTTGTTAGCGTCAAATATTTAATACTAGGTCATGTCAAATGATTTCATAGATATTAGGAGCCTGTTTTTGCATCAATTGAATCCCTTCAGCTAAGAGAATTGCTTTTTTTTTGGTGGGGGAAGTCAAAATAAAAACACAGCTTTCCCTATTCGTGCTATCCTCATAAAAGGCCTAATCAGAATGCACGTGAAAGGATAATTTCTTTGTTTAACTTTGCTGAACCAAAGGCGCTGATTGATAACATGCTAGCAAACTAAAGAAAATTATGAAGTGGAAGAGAAAAGGTTAATAATTCATCATGGTCCAAGTGGAAGAAGTATAAAGGTCTTTGGCCTAGAAAGTAGAGCAGGGTTGGGGGTGGCGAACACACCACATTTCCTCCAAGAAGACTAAAGCGAACGGGTTGTACTCTGTAAACAGCAGTTTGCAGCAGAAACGGTGTTCTATTGAAGCAAGTCCTTAGACCTTTAAATGCAACTCAGCAGACAAAAGATTTGACGAAAAGACATATCAAGTATAGATTTCGTTAACATTAAAGAAGATAAATGAACTTCAAGGGATAAATCATATGCTAACCTGAATGACAACCATAGTTCCCACAGCACATGCCACATGGGCTGCTCTTGGTGTGGGTGGTTCTCCAAATGGAGAAATCCTGCAAAATAGCATCAAGAAAGCACTAAAATCTTGACAAATAGAAATCGCAGAGTATATTAAGAAAATATTATCCCGGTTCATGGGTTTACCTAGACCATTTATTTGTCAAGACATCATAACAGTGCACATCAGCAGTGGCACCAGCAAGTCCTGCAACCCAACAGAAATGGTCATTACATTTCACAGCACTAACATTTCTATGAAATTGGAACAAGAAATTTCTCGCGAATAACTGTCTCGCCCATAAGACACTACAGCATATTGCTCACCAACGCATTAATAGACAATATAACTTAACTATGGCATTTCTAGATTTTTAGCATGCGGGTCCTCAATTTCACATGGTTTCTTTTACAGACTATAACCAATAAGGACTCAGCGAAAATCACTTGTCACTATACAGAACAAAAAGGTTGTGCACAGTCCTTTCCGCGACTAATCAAATTTCAGTACATAGGCATCTCAAGAGTCATAAGTAACATTACCCCACAGCACTTTAAATGAGCACATGAACACAGGTGGCAACATGAAGAAACTAAACGAAGTTAACGGAAAGAATGGAGATGTGACATGATTTTCTTGGATCCTAAGAGATACGGAAAGACTCTGGAGAGCTAAAAATGTAGCAAGACAACAACTGTTATATTACGACATAAGATGAGTTGCGTATGATACTCAGTCATAACGAATCTAAAAACAAAAAAAACAGAAAAACAGAAAACCAAGTCCCAGAGCTCATAGAGAACATGAAGATTCGTCACCAGTAAGGATTTCAACAACCACAAATAAAGTCAAAATGCCAACGCCCAAACCTGAGGCTTCAATGACAAACACAATGAAAACTTGAACTCATGGCCGTGAAGGCAGCAATGATGAAGCGTTCATATAAAACCGCAAGCAAAACTAATTAACTTTCATCAAATGCTAAACTAGAGTTCGAACACAAATTAATATGGCATCCATAAGCCAACAAGCCCATTGCTTCCCGCAGCTAGGAGGCATTCTCGAGACTAGATCGAACAGGTGAAAGAGATACGAAAAAAACCAAATAGAAAGTCGCAGCATACTGATTCCGGCGTTTCCAGCTGATGACGGAGCTCCTGAAGCTGCCGAATTGCCCTCCAGAGCAGTTGCGCCGCCGAACAGAATCAGCCTCGGCCCAATGTAACCGGGAGTCCCCTCCTCTCCGACCGCAGCCACCGCGGTTAGCGTGTGCCCGCACCTCGGCCCGGGGCCATCCTCCTTCTTCTCCAAAATCGCGTCCACCACCGAGTACGTCGGGGCCGGCCTGGGCCCGACCACGGGGCTCTGCTGCTGCTGCGCCGCCGGCGGCTGCTGCTGCGCGGGCGCCGCGGCCGCCGGAGATCCGCCCCCGGCCTGGGGCTGCTCCGCGAGCTGCTCCCTCATCGCCGCCGCCGCCGCCGGCTGCGGCGACGGGCCGTTGCCGTGGCTCTGGACGGCCGGATCGTGATCGGCGTCGGTCGCCATCGAGGAGGAATCGACCTCCATCTCGGATTCGCGGCCTTCCGATTCCGAGCCCTAAGAACTTCGAGATCGGGACTCACCGGCTCCCCGAATTGGCGGAGCTCCCGATCGACATTCCCCCAATCGCCTCCCCGCCAATTCCGAAAAAAAACCCTAACGGCGAGCGCGAACGGAATCCGAGGCCCGCTCCTCCGTCGACGGCGGACGCAGAATCCGACGGAGCTCCCTTCGGCGGAGAGAGAAAAAAATGGGGGAAGCGAAGAGAGAGAAAATCGCCGGTCCTGTAGGTTTTTTAGGTCTCTCTCTTTCTCTCTCTAGAGAACCTCGAGGCAAAAGACGAGGAATAGAACCGGGACGGAGACAATCACGAAGAAGGGAAGACCTCCGAAAACACACACTCCCAAAATCACTTTCTCTCTCTAACCCGGAGCCCCCCAAAAATCCGCCTGTCTCTCTCTCTCTCTCTACGGAAAATGAACTGCGTGTCATTTTTTTATTATTATTAATTCCGATTTCCACCCGTCTAAAAATATAAAAAAAACCACAGCAGTTAGTAGATACAATGATGCGCGTTATTAATTTATTAATTAATTTATTGGTTTTTATAAAGTTGCCTCGTTTTTTTGCCGTTTCTCCGAATAAAATATTAAAAATTAAAGCCCCGTGTTTTTTCCCTTTGACGATGAAAGGCGGGGGTCTCTCTCTCTCTCTCTCTCTCTCTCTCCTCTTCTTGGCGCGGTCAGTGACTGGTGCGCTGGGGGGCGTCGCCGTCGTCAAACCGGTTCGTCGTCGTCGAACCGGTTTGACGAGCGTACGGAAACGGGGTCGCGTGGACCGCCGCCGGGAACGCCGGAGCGGGACGCGCGCGGCCGGGTGGCCGACGGCATCCGCCGGGGCTCCTCCTCCCCTAATGGGGGGGATATTCGCCTCCGGGAGGGGGAAGGCCACGCGCGGCGGGGGCGGGGGGGTGCGGGGCCACGCTCGGGGCCGGCCGGCGGGCCCCGGACGTGCGAGCGCGACGGAATCGGGGGCATGGGATGTTGGGCTCCTATCTAGAAATGCGTCAACGCCAAGACTCGAGTTTTCCTGCGCTCTATCTTAGCGCGACAAATTGCTGATGGGAAAATTAGCAGGAGCTAGCTCATGCCCGCGATGGGATCGGGTGATTAAGACGGGCTTAAATTAGCAAATTAGGTGTTCTCTATCTTGCCTTCTTCTGTTTTTGAAAACTTACTTTTGTGATTACAATTACGGTTTATCGAGTAAAAGCACCCGCCTTTTTTTTTTGTAACGCGTAATTGCCATTTTGCCTCGGGATCTCGCTTTTCGCGGTCGTTGGTATCGTTTTGGGGCACTAGATGAGTTTGTTTCTTTTTTTTAACTGTTCTCTTTTATAATGTGTTAATTCTTCTCTTGTTTTTAAAATGACATTATTATATGAATTCAACATAAAATAGCTCGTTATATCGTTTCGGGGGTAATTAATGAGTATTGCTAGGTCTTGCCGTAGGAATATTTTATACCGAGTGATATAGTGAACTATAAACAACGGATATTCAACCGAGTGAGTTATATATCGAGTGATCAATAAACTGTCGTCATGTTATCGGTGTGTTTATAGCGTTTCGAAATAAATTATCATTCATATCGGCTCGTCGATGCATCGCAGACCTAATTTCGAAAAGCGTGATTTACTGTGTATTATCCCGCAATTATTGAATCGCATCAAGTCGGTCTTTAAAATCTGATTATACGTCCGAGCTTCTATTGGAATTACCATGGTCGGACTTTGTCGGGTTGTCCATGAGGTCAAGTTATGTGACATCAAACCAACCTTCACCTTTGTAAGTACGATTCGCCCGTTGCCTGAGAAGGATTTGTATCCTCAATAATGACACTGCAGGGCTCACTTGGTCAACTAACCTATCATCTTGTCCCTTTGGCCTAGTGAGTAGACTCGGACAAATGGTGGTTCGGGCCGGGTCGGATTTGGATGGTCCAAAACTTATCCGAGCCATATTGATCTATTTGTACGTGATGTAATTTCAGCAACCCATGCCCAAATCAACTCAAATCCGACTCGTGTCTAATCCAAATCGAGCACAAATTCTTAGCATTTTTTCCTCTTAAATATGGAAATTAGCATGCTGAAAAAACCAACCAATTAAAGACAACTTAAAATGAAAATTACCACATGAGAAATTACTTAAAAAAAATTTGATGAATCAAGCTATTAGAAGAGATCACCAATGATTTCTCCCGATCCTCGAAATTTGATCTAATTTAGCAAAAGAAATCGTGCCTAGGAAGATATATATTGTCATAAGTTTTTACTTTCGTAAGCTCGAAAATATATGAAAACATTAAAGTTCAAAAAAATTCGAACCCATTAAGGGTTTATAACATTGACAAGGAAAATAAGGAATTGTACAAATACCAACGACGATCGTTGCTATCACCACAGGCAAAGTTAATGGCGCGATAGGCCACTCACGTCTCAGATTGCGCAGCTGCCATTGCCACCTCTGTCCATCGTCTTCCCCACGTCTCCCTCTGCACGTCCATGGTCGTCAAGATCTCGGCCTTGCCATCAAATCTTGTGGCCATGGACAAGCCGCCGTTGCTATATCTAGAAACTCCAGGCTCAGGCTTGTCGGCGAGGACAAAGAAGGGGGGGGTTAGCGCGACACTAGTGTCCATCGCCGAGGCTCAGCTCGGCATCCATGGTTCGAAGCTGTCAACCGAGTCTTCACTGGTCATGACACCGAGCTTAACCGCGGAGGTATTTACAAAGAAGGACATGGGGATGCACAAGGATGGGGATTGTGAGAATGGAGATCGAGGGAGCGAATTTAACGTCGGCTTCCGCGGCTTCTCGGCCACACCAAACGTGTAGGCCTTTGTCTGTCTTCTTTGTTATGTAGAGAGAAAACGATGTTCAGTTTCCCCTTTCGATTAAAATGGGTTGCCGATAAGTACAGTCCAGATCCATTAAAACTCATATTCAGTCGAGCTTTGCTATTCTAAACTCATGACGATCAAATTCTTTCAGAAAATTTCGGCCGATCGTATCCGACCCAGCCCACTAAACACGAGTTAAAAAGCGGGTCCTCCCCCAATTCCGACCCCTCAAACTCCTAGTACCCGAAAACAAGCTCAATACAGCAAGCACATCGCCCGTTCTCCATCTCATCCGTGGGCTGCATGGCATGTGATGGGACAATGTGAAAACGTTCATGGGCATGGTGGGTTCTCGAGACAGATGGCATTTTACACAGGGAGAGAGCACGGCCACTTTTCGATTCGGGGGTTGTACTTTTGGACCCTGCCCTAGGCGGACCTTAGGTGGACAATTTCAGTACTCTCGATGGAGAACGAACCTAGACATGGGCCTAGAAAAGGACGATTCAGAGAGAGAAGAAAAAAAGCGCATTGCTCTCAACTTTCTGTGCTCTCGATTGCCCTTTTTTTCTCTTTCAAAATAAATTATTAAAGTCAATACCGCGAATAAACTTAAATTATTACATTTACAATAAATTTATTCTAAACTAAATTTTTTATCATCAAAAACTCCAAACCGATACATATGTGACAAATTCACTAAAATTAAATTTTTGACCATCAAAAACTCTAAACGGGTACTGTTGAGACAAATTTACTCTCCGTTAAATTGGATTAAAATCACGAAAAATCACAAACCGGTACACCATGACACTCTTTATGAAAATCTGCCGGCATTGATGTTGGCCAAGCAGGCAATACTTGCCCGGAAGTTGCCCCTCAGTCACAAGATCCATATGATTACCATGGGCCACAACTAGCACTCAGTCTAAGCGATGACAAAGATAATCTGTCACAGCAATTAGAGAATACTCCTTCCATCCTTCCCCTATTTTCCCATCAAGGATCCTGATGCATGGGTTCCATACCATGGCAAGCGCGACACTTGCCATGATTTTCATCGGGAAATTTCTATGATTCTGATGCACAGGTTCCATTGCCGTGGTATGGAACCTGTGCATCAGAATCATAGAAATTTCCCGATGAAAATCCTTCCCTCAAACAAATCCAACGGGCTGGTCAAGGAGTATCAAATTATTGGTGATTTCCATAACCCAATCCAGAGTTGCATACAACAGTTAAAATCCTAAACCGGTACGCTCGTCAACTGCCACGTGTCGTTCAACTAAAAAAAATTGATGGTAAAATTCAACAGAAACCGACGGATTGTGAAATTGTCACGGGCATATCAATTTGTGATTTTCAGTGATCAAAAAATTAGTCTTAGGTAAATTTATCACAGTTATATAAATTTAGGGTTTTCCGTGCTATTAATTCAAAATTATCAAAGGAGCAGCAATCTCAAATTCAATTCACGTGACTATGGAGTAGATCCGACACGTGTAATCAAGTTGGGCCTGACCATCGACCCGGAAGATCTTGTGTTTTTTGGGGGGTCAGATGGAAAGATCTTATTTGACTAGCGACCAGTGAGAAGAGAACCATTCTTTTCAAGCCGTCCAAAAGGCTTCTATATTCCTCGTTCTTCGGTCAGAGACGAGCAAAGAAGCTTCTGCTTCTGTCAATCGTGCAGAATCACTCAATTCCCCGTGAACAATTCACTTTGTTGCGAGCTTTCCACTGATTCGAGATCGGTAACGCAGGATTCGCCCCGTCTTATATTTAGCCTGACTTAATTTCACTGAATAATTAATGCCATCAAGTCGTTGGCCGATCACTTTCTCAAACCCCCGTAAAGTACCCGGAACTCCAGACTCGGCTAGGTGCGTTTGTTTCGATATTCCGAATAAAATGCACGTGTTAACATGATGATAACCATCGTAATCTCCCCGAATAACGCAGGGCGTTTTAGAAGAATGTCGATATTTTGACGACATGATTGGATGGGTTCCGGTGTCGGATTTTGATGTTAAAATGGCAAGAAAAGTTTGAAATTTCGGCTACTTATCCTGGAGCGTGGAGTAGGGAAACGAGTTTAACTCGCCTCAATTAACCGCCGGTCCTATGTGACGTAATTGAACCGGCCTTCCGCTCGAGCAAACACCAATTTCTAGCGCGGGCTCGGTCCAACGTCTAGAACTTCATTTTGTTTCACACCATCAACAAAGCGACCGTACGGGCTCCTTTTTCAAACTAACGTGACGTCATAAATACAAAAGAAGAAGAAGAAGAAGAAGAATGTCGGTTCTTCCTCTAGGAACCGGGGAATTTAAAATGGGCTTGGGCTTGGGCTTGGGTCTGGGCCAGGCCCGTTTGTATGCTCGTCGAGCTGCAAAGCTCACGGCCCACTGATCTGTGGCGTTGTTCGTCTGAGCCACAATGCTTCATGAGCTGGGCAAAAAGCAAGCAAAGCGGATCGCTACACGTCGAACAGTGCATCGCATTGCATCGCAAATTCAATTTTACCTAACGATTGCCACGTTTCGGTTCACCCTCGTAAGAGGTTTTGAAAATCGAGTCATTTGATTTAAAAAGAGCAGGAACGTAAAGTTCACACGGATAGAAAACCTCCACTGTAGACAGCAGACCTCCTGTGGAGGAACATCACATGCGAAGAGTCAATTTGGAGGAGATAGGGATGTGCGTCGGTTCTTAATTCCAACTCGGGGGTCGGATCAGGCCTACTGGTTCTTGTGAGAATTGGTTCGGTTCCTGGCTCCTCGGGAGGAACCAGACCGAATTGCTCAGAGTATGTATGTATATATATATTTCAATAGTGAAAACCTTTAAAAAATCGAAGACAAAGTATTTATGACAGAAATCATAGTATAATAATAATACTGCTGGTTCCCAGGACAACTCGCTTGGGAACCAGACCGGTTCGGTCAGGTCTAATTCCAGGGTGGATAGGGTCGGTTCGCAGTTTCACAGATTGGGAAATTGACCCTGTCCGGTCCGAATATTCATTTCAGGTTACGAACCGATCTACTCTGAAACCGATCAGTGCCCTAAGTGGGGGCCGTCAATTAGCTTAATTTTGGAATATAACTCTAGGAGTTTAATTTTCTTTAAAGTAAAAGGAAGAAAATAGTTGCATATTTTCTTACCATCGACTCTTGCTTTTTATGTTTGAAGGTGCGCCGATATTATACATAGGTAAAGAGATGAAAGAAAGAAGGATTAATATCATTAAAAATACTAAAAAAATGATGCCTTCATGATGCATTCACCTCAAAATTAATTTTCATCCCGTAACAAATTTCAAGTTAGTATCAACGATAGATTCACCCCGGACTAATTTTTGTCTTGTAAAAAGCCTCTAACTAGTGCCATTGACCCAAATCTACTTCCATTAAAACGTGTTCCTATTAATACACTCGGATTTATCATGCCCGATTCGACATTCTTCACGTCCGATTCATCTCACCACAATCCGTTACTTGTATCGACTTGCGTTTCATTTATAAATGGATATCGAACAAAATACAACTGAAGGGTAATTTGCGTCAAGGGCATCACTTTAAGTTTTTTTATCAATTTTTTTTTAGAGATAAATGTATCGTGGGCATACCAATTCGAAATTTTCTTTCTTTCGCGCAACAAAACAATATGGAACAAACGTGCGTGAGGATGGAAATCGATTCGGAATTACAACTAGTTATATTAATTTAAGAAAAGTAAGTAGGGATGATGAAAAATAAAGAGAAAAAATGGAGTGTAGAATTGGGACAGGCTTGGCGCCTTATGTTATCTTGCAGAACAGGTGTCGCACCAAGACATGGAGAGGACCACCCATCTGTCCGACCATCGTTTTCTACCATCTAATCTTAAAAACCCTAAATCGATCTCCATCCCCCCGAATTACTCCTCGTCACTCAGGTTTTACTGATTTTCCCCCAATTTTTCCATCATTATTTTTTTTATTTTTGTATTTTTCGCTAGACGACAAAAGGGGTGGGTCCCCGATTTGGACGGTGATCCTGTCCTGCGCGGTACCGGCAGGACACCCACAAAGCAAAGCGCGCGCATCCCGAGACGGGGTTTCCCTTCCCCGGCCCCGCCAGCCCGACCCACCGAGTTCGGCGAGCGAGTCAAGCGAGCGAGTCAGCGAGACTTGGCTCGTTGACGGGACAGCGCTGCACTAATTAAAAACGGTTCGGTACGTGCGAGAAATTTGTTAAAAGCGCAGAGGCAAGGCACGTCATATCCGACGCCACTCTTTTTCCTGGCACCGTGTGGGAATTTATTAATTCCCAAAAGCGAAATATGATGTCATCAGACACAGGCGAAAAATGACACGAATAATCCCTTGAATTTTTTAATTTATTTAATTCAATCCATGATATTTAGCTCTAACCCCTGAAATTTTAATTTGTCTAACATAGTCCATGAACTTTGGATACATGTCCAATCTAATTTTTGAACTATACGAAAATATTCGATATTAATTCAAGGATCGCATTTTGAACATATACAAAAAGATTAGAGATCACATTAAATAAATAAAAAATTTACATATCATATTGAATATCGGACTAAAGGATCACATTACACATTAAATCAAAGTTTAGAGACGATTTGAATCGTTATTCCAACAGACACTTTTTCGTCTAGCCACTTGAGCGAGTCGATCGCAGCCGTACTCATGGAGACCTCATGAAGAACGAACAGTCGCGATCCGCCGCCCCGTGGTCAACAAAAAGTCAAGACCCTCCAGCGATGACCAGGAAGACAAAAGCGGGGAGAAATTACCCATGGAGCCCCCATGTACTGAAATTTCGGACACGGACATTGAAGTCCAAATTTATATAAGCTGGATCCGATCCCAGGTGAGAAACGACAAAAACAGACCCCAAATAAAGACATTAACATCAGCGTACGCCATCCTACACACATCTCGGATCGACGGCGAGGATCGCAGATCCGACAAGCCCACCACCACCACCAAGACCTGGAACATTGAAAAATCAGGCCAAGATTCCCCACCACCCACATGTCTCGAAATGATTAAAAAACAACAAACGAAGTAAAAGCACAGAACTGCACCCCTCCCCCGCCCGCGAAAAGTCAAACGTGTTGACTGTCGAAGGAAGGGAGGAGGGAGGTGCGTGGGGACAAGGAGCGAGAAGAGTTCACGAGAGAGAGAGAGAGAGCACATCATCATGCCTCCCTTAGTCCAAGGAAGCAAGCGGACAATGGGAGAAAAAACCCGCGTACGATGCTACAGCATTTACGGTGATCAAAACAAAAGAGAGGAACAGTAACAATCACCGACGGATGTTCCCTCTTCGTCGCTGTCGTGCATTTCGATTAAACAAACGCCAAAGTCAAAAGAGAAAAATGAACCCTCCCCCTCTAGACGCCGAAGAGCTTTCGCCTAAAGCTGTAAAGCTTTGATGTCGCCATCCAAGCGACGTTGCTGCGAGCGTGTCGTATTGATAAATGCTCAATAACCGGTGCATCTATCTACCAGTCCAATTAAGCCCCCCACCCCCAACTGCTCAACGTAAATCACAACCTTTGCAATGAAGGCACCATCCCCCTTCAGTAGCAAATTTAATTGCTTAAACCCAGACAAGAAAAACCCGAGAAAGACGATGAATATTGCGGCAGTATTCGACAAGCCAACAAGTGCTCTAAACACACTCGATACAGAAACAAAAATAAGTTCTTTTCCCGGCCTTAAATAGGGCACTTAGTAATAAAATTTGTAAATGGAACGAGAAAACGAGAATGCACCAACCTAGACCCTTCAAAATTGGCATCTAGGTTGCAAAATGGAGATACCTTGCTCTTTTGGTTGTAGCTAGAGAGACTCACCAACAAACCACTACATTAGTCAAAACACCTGATGCAAGACACCCCAACCAATCTGAAAGCATTGCTATGACCAGTCCCATGAACCTCTCCAGCTACCTCGGAGGGGCAAAAGCATCATAGAGAAGAGACAGAGAACTGAAATCAGGAATAACTTTAGGAAGAAGATTAACCAACCGCAGAAGAAAAGCACCAGGCAACAAAAAGCTTCGGAGTGAGTAGAGAGCACCAGACACCCTTTTCACCTTTTGCACTCAACTTTTGCCTTTTCTCTTCTCAAATTCCCATTACACCATTTTTCTTGCTCACCTCTCATCTTGAATGAGTAGAGAGTACAAGGACGATTCTTCTTCCCCATAGGATATGTACAAAAGAGGGAGGCAATTTACCTCTATAAAGCCTAATTACAGTACTGGCATATCGTTGCCGTTGTCGTGATAAATTTTTCTTGCACTCTCTAAACTCTAATAGAAGTACCTGCTCGGACATCTTAAATCCGATAATCTACATTTTTGTCTCTTCAATGCAAGAAACTCGAGTTGGAGCACACAGGTTTTCTTGGTCGTGGGCATGTTGACGCCGCTTCAACCATTTTCCCGATACATTGTCTCCAACATCATCCTCGCAGCCTTAGGGCACAAAATTTCTTCCCGTGTAACTTTGTCAACCTGCTTAAGACATTTAGGCAGGTATTTACTTTAAAATGCAATAGAAGGACCATACCCTAAGGAAATGCGTACCAGAAGTGAGAAAATCGAACAGAATAGCATGATGAATGTGCTTCCAGAAATGCCATTATGAAGAATTAAACAGCATCGGTAGCATCATCCTAAGACATAGTGCTAAAACATCTTTGGTATCTACGGGTCTATTATGGTGGCATATTAGCCCCCAAAAGCTACCATCCACACCGAATCATCATTCAATTTGAATAGTATGGTTCAACACCAAACTCTTGCCTTCTTCTAACTTAAATATGGTCTATGCTTGCCTAAATGTTGCTGTTAAATAGCGAGCGCCCATTTTTATTTTCAACCCATTTGTCAAAATTTTCGGAATGCATTTCTCCTGCAGATGCTTTTCTTGCTTGAATGCAACATCAGTTGCCCATACAAGAAGGCCTGCAAATACAGTTTACACCTCTGGAGAAGAGGAAAGAGAAACTGCAGAAAGCTTCCACAGGGAATTATCAAATAAGGGAAAAGATTGATCTACCAAAATCTATCCCCATGACAGCTGTTAGGCCCTGTCTCGACTTTAAGGGCATGTTCTTGATTCCTAGCAACTAGTTTTGCAAACAATGCACCATCGTAAATGATTTACCTACGGTGGTGGCACTGCACATTCTTTGAATCGGACAACTACTTGCAAAAAGATGCATTTGAGCAAATGATGCCGAAGGAAAAGAGATCCCCCCAGCTAAGAGAAAGGGAAGAGATCATCCAATAAATTCAGAAAAAAAGGATCATCCGATCTAACATTATGCCAGACAGCTTCTAATCAGACAAATCCTGCCAAAACGCAAACAACCAACAAATGCCGATTGACCAGGCCAAGAATTTGCCAAACGATCCAAACTTTCCAGGGTTAGCTCAAACCACCCATCAACTATTTAAGAAAAATCACCAACAACCGAGTCACCGACAAGACCCGCCGAGTTGAGCCCAACCCGCCAAACCCCCCCGACTCAACTGAACTCGCAAACTCAGCGAAGACATCGATCAGAAAAAGAGGACAAAAAAGTTGGAAACTTGGATCGGTTTAACTCACTCACCTGAGCAGCAAAAGAGATCGATCAGTCGCGGAAAATGACCTTGTCGGCGATGCTCATCAGCGGCTCCAAGCAATCCGGCGAGAACTTCCTCGCGAAAAGGTACGAGTCCGAGTAATTCGACGCGCGGAGCCGGTGGATCAGGTCAGGGGAGACCTCCGGGGGCTGGTACGTGTGAGGGTGCCCATTGACGGTGCCCGTCCAATTGACCCGGGTCAGCGAGTAATGCGTGCAACCGCCCGGGTCCTCCATGGACAGGAGGGTCGGGAAGTAATGCTCCTCGGGATAGCACGCGTCCTCCCGGTAGCAGGGCAGCCGGAACTTCCGCCAGAGCTTGCGGTCCCTCACGACGGCCCGGGCGTGGCGGCGGGTGAGGACGAAGAACTGGGATCCGACCCGGAACCGCTCGTACGGGACCTCGGGGAGCATCGCATTCCGCCCCCGGGCCGTGTACCGCTTCCAGAGGCTCTTCGACTGGGAGAGGATCTCGATGTAGCTGCGGAAGCGGAGGCGGACGCCGTGGATGCGGGCGGCATCGGGGTCGGTGAGGTCGAAGCGCGGGGACTCGAAGAGGGAGCGGTAGACGTAGGCGAGGGAGTGGAGGGGGACGCAGTACTGGGAGAGGAGGGCGAAGTAGGTGTTGGCCGGGTCGTCGAGGATGGCGGTGGCGAGGAGGCGGCGGGTGGCGGAGATGAGGGTCGGGGAGGCGCGGGCGGTGCGCTTGGCGGCGATGAAGCGGCCGGAGAAGACGCCGTCGGAGGGGGCGGAGACGTTGGAGAAGGGGTCGGCGTGGACGTAGACGTTGAAGAGGCGGTGGTGGCGGGGGGAGGCGGAGAAGAAGCGCTGCCAGAGCGGGGAGAAGTGGAGGGGGGAGTTGGTGAGGAAGAGGAAGGCGATCTTGGGGCGGCGGGAGGAGGAGGAGAGGCGGGAGGGGGAGGACGGGGAGGAGGCGCGGCGGAGGAGGGCGAGGTCGTCGAGCTCGTCGGAGGGGGAGATGGGGAGGGGCTGGGGGGGCGGGACAGGGCGGAGGAGGCGGGGGCCGAGGAAGAGGAGGAGGGAGAGGGAGAGGAGGAGGGTGAGGGAGAGAATGTAGGGAGATCTGTACATTTAGAGATTCTTCCGGATCAATGGCGACGGCGCAATTGCAGCGGGAACGATTATCAGGATCGAAGGAGGAGGAGGAGGAGGAGACCCGAGATTGGTGGTGGTGGTGGGGGCTTGTTAGGGTTCTTCTTCTGGTTTGGATTTGGTGGGAGGGCATAGGGTATTAGAGATAGAAAGAGAGAGAGAGAGAGAGAGAGAGACTGAGAAGGACGGAGAGGTTTCTGGTGGTGAAGATGGGGGAGATGGAGATGGGGATGGCGAGACGGAGGGAAGGGAGGAAGGAAGGAGGGGAGTGATGGCGATAGAGGAAGTTGGGGGTGGTGGTGATGGGAGGGCCCTGCCTGCCTTTCCTCTTCTCTCTCTCTCTCTCTCTCTCTCTCTCTGTGACGGCGTCACGGGTGTTTTCTCTTCTACTTTTTGTTACACCACTTTTTCTTTCTTTTCTTAGACTCCTTTTGTTTTTATTGTCCTGGCGATCAACCATATTCTAAGGCCTAACACGAGACTATAAGGGTGTGCATGATAATCATTCTGTGTTCGAAAATTATTTTTACTCAGAAATAATTTTTTTTATTTTATATCCAGAAACAATTTTTGAGCATTTGAAAGTGTTTGGTAACTGTCCAAAATTTCTATTTCTAGAATAAAAAAGAACAGAAATACGTTTTGTAACTATACAAAATTTCTTTTTATTAATAATATTTTAAATTATTTAATATTTTTTTATTTCTACCCTTCCCTTCTTTGGCCATGGCTGGTCGCTGGCGCTGGCGATTGGCCACAGGCCAGGGCGTCGCGGCCCTTGTCGTTGCCCTAGTCGCCTGCCTCACCGCTGGCCTCGCCTAGATCAGGTGAGGCCGAGCCTCACCGTCGTGACCCACGGCGAAGCCAACCTTGCCATGATCGACGGCGAGCCGCCTCGCCCAGGCGACGAGGGTCTAGCCCTCACCCTCGCCGGCGAGGGGGACCCTCGCCTCCGCCGGCGGCCGGCGAGGGCCGTGACGCCCTCGTCGGTCCTGGGCTATGGCTGGCCGCCGGCGACCGGCCACAGCCTAGGGAAGAATAACACAAAGAAAAAAAGAAAAAAAAGAAAAAGAACTTATTCTCAAAATTGTGCCGTTTTTACTTCTTGTTTCTCTTCCAAAACTGTTTCTGGGCACAAATATTTGTAAAAATGTGCTCGGGAATAAAAAGTTTACCAAACGCATTTCTATTCCCAAACTATTTCTGAGAATAAAAGAACAGAAGTTTTTACTGTTTGGCACGTTTTCAAACAGGCCCTAAAAGGCTGAATTCTTAATCTCCTGCTGGATCGACGGCGCACGACCATTTGTAAAAAAAAAAAAGAAACAAACACACACACACACACAACGGAGGCTGAATTTGTTAATCGCTCTTTGATTATGATTCCCGGGGTTTTCCGGGATGAATGCGAATTGCGCGTTGCGAGGAGATGTCGCGACATTATAAAATTTTGACTGCCTTGGTTCGGTCGTGTCGGGGGGATTGAGGGGAAACTGTCGCTGACAGATTGCACGCAGCGAGATCTGTACCGTGTGAGTGTGCCAGGGGTGGGGGAAAGGGCAAGTGGGGGTGTGGCTGTCCTGTCGCGCTGCCTGTCTCGCTCGCCGCAGCTTCAGAGGCACGTAAACCCCGTGTAAAGGAATCCGAAGATAAGGTCCCCCCCTCTTCATCATGAACGAACCAACAATCCAAGCCAACGCAATCACCCCCAACACAAAAAAAAAAAAAAAACACACACACACACACACACACAAATAATATATATCAGAAGCAAAAGTCAAATTGTTTGTTTTTCAGGAAAGACCGATGGTCTAGGAATTGTAACACCACGGGGAACCACAGAGAGCACAAAACAGAAAGTTACGACTCTAGGAATCATAATACCTTCGACAACCAAAGACCAGAATACAGTGACTATGTCCTCGACGACGGCAAGTGTCGAATTGCTTCGGAGGATATACATAAACATGGGTGAGCAAAAACCCAAACTGGAAAGTAAAAATGGGAGATGCGGTCACGATGGGTGCGAGAAGGAGAGCTGCGGACGCAATGCTTGTTGATGCCAACAAGCCGAAGCAATCTCTTCCGCTCTGCCATTTTTGGAAAAAAAAACCTTGACAAGTGGTGGGAGAGGGGTCTGCGTGCACTTCAAGCAATTGCTTGCGTCTACTGCAATTCGTGCATTATGTACGGAGCCTTAAAACAGAATGAGATTGGCCCTTTTGTTCTTCATAATTCAAGAGGTTACCGATTAGCTTTCCTCAGAAACGCATCTTGCAGGCAGACCCGATTTTCTCGATGCACCGGTTCTACCGGGGTTCTTAGCCGCTGGTGCCCCGACAGTGGACCCTGATAAAATCAATTCAACTGAAAGATGAGCTTAATTCCCAATGATGTACTGTGATCACAGGAATACGAGGCTATAAGCAAGTCTGGCTACCGGGCATCGTTAGACATACGGACACAGCATTATAAGTAGAAGATGTGCATTGCAAGTCTGATGCAAATAAGCGGAAATTTTTATAACAAAGGCAGCAGTTATTCAATGCAATTAATACATCCCTCTGTTCGCATGAGCGCATCTGCATGTGGATCTGTAATAGAGAGAGAGAGGGAGAGAGAGAGTTTACCAGAATTAGGCAGAGAGAATCGCTTCTTTGCCCGTTTATCAGATTGCACTGATCTCTCTTTAGGGTTACTTTGCGATCTCGAACTCCGACCAGACCTGGCCTGGGTCGCTTGAATTACATCATTGACAAGCTTTGACTCTGGCTTGGAAGGGACTGCCTGATCAGAGGGCACGGTATTTAATGATTTATTAGGTGACGAGCCAACATCATTAGTCTGAGAAGGCCCTGTTTTCTGATTACAAAGATTTGTCGAACCCGGTTTCTTGCTGGCAGACTTCGACTGGGCTCTAGTGTCGTCTGCACACTGCGTGGAGCCACTTTCTTGAATCATCACTCCATCACCGATATTACTGTCAAGAAATCGGTTCTCCCATGGACGAACTGCCATCCATCTCTCCAACCAGGTCCATCCCCAGCTGCTTTTGTCTGGTTCAAACCCTGTAGGTGCAGCCTGCTGTTTTGATCCTGCTTGCCACTGCATGAAAAAAAACAGAAGGCCAGTGTGAAGTAAAACCAAGAGAGAGATTGTAATTGCCACTGCATAGTACTATAAGAGAGAGTTTTAGGCCCATGAAACTCAATGCGAGATTGAGATTGTAATCTTGATTCTGGTAAAGGTCTCAGGCTCTAACCATGCAAAAAATGACACACAGCATAAGTTGAGAAAAGATGGTAATCGTGCATAGAGTCCACTTCCCTAAGCACATATTATAAATTTTCTTAGTTTACAGTAAATTGTCAGCAGTAAAATGTGCATTTATGTATTCATGCACCTCAGGGATTATATTCATTTCGCATATAGCATGCAACTTAGTGATGTGAACATACATTCTACAGCATACATGACCCTGGTGCATTTCATTGTTTGATGATGCAAATATTAAGCTAATCTGAGAAGATGCATCGTGTACCACATTCGTGTAAGACTAAATGATACCACAAATTTTTTTTATCAAAATTTGAAACTGCTATAAACTATAAAGAACACATCCATTTCGGTTGAGGGCCGAACTGTATAATATTGAATTTAATTGGGCTCTTGGGTCATAATTCTGGCATAGAAACATGGAGAAAAGATGCAGTATCTCCTACTTCGATTATTTTGTCTTAAATTAACCTTTTTTGCAGCCTAAGATGCAGACAGCTTCCGATTGAACTGAGATTAAAATCTGATATCACCAGAAAAGACGGAGGAAAAGCATAGATCACAGACACAATTCCATGGTAATATCAAATATAACTTACCTGATGAGCTAAAGCATAAGCCATGGCTCTTTCACGCTTAGCTGCAGCCTCTTGTCTCTTCGTTAACTTGGCTTGAATTTCTTCTACAGATCCTACGCGGTCACACCAACCTTCCTGCTCAGATGCGAGAAATGAAAACACTCGATAAACCAAGTGCGTGGCCATGTAAATGGTTATTCCTATGTCCATGTGACAGAATTTATTCATCATTTGATAATTTAGCACTGAAACCATACTTAGAGGCATTGTGTTCTCAAACAAGATAGCACCACCAGTGAAGATGAGGAAACAAAATTAACGCGAAGCACCTTAAACATTTCAAAATATATAAACATTTCATAATTTTATAGATTAAGTTTTTCATTATCATTGTTAGGAGGGGAGGCCATAAAGTAGAAGTTTAATGTTTCGTCCCTCCCAAACAATTTCAACCATAATTGGTGCTGTCCAGGACCTACACCCAGTGGCATGCATTCAACATGTGGTGAGTATGACTGACTCCTTAAGACAGCAAATAAAGTGAAATTATCGGAACTATCTAAAGAAAATCTTATAAGTTATCTCCCATCTTTACTGTATAGTTATATTAAACAAACTTAAGAAATTGTAATACAGAACGATTTCCTTTGCTGCATATGTGATCCCACTGTGCTTAAGTATGATGTTCTTTAACCGTTATAATTTCTAAATGGATTAACACCAGAACTAGACCTTGAAGATGCAGCTTCTTACTTCTGACATTGCATTGGTGATTCAATCGTATCATTGATATACATAAAACAAATGAAGTTCCTCGACCATGACTAATGAGGTGGAAGAAAATGAAGACCCTCTATTACGAGAATTGCAATAAAAGCAGCGTACTTCAATCTGCCGAACTTGAGCCTCCTTAGCAATTTGTTGCTTAAGTTTCTGTTCTGCTGTTTGACTTTCCAATTCTAGTCTCACACGCCTCGCCCGTACACGGGCTTGAACTCTTACTAGAGCTTGCATGCAACGCAGTGTCATTGCAGCTTGCTTTCTCACAGCATGACCTCTAACAAGGGCCTGAAGCCTCACCAACCCTTTCAAAGCACTTAAAGCTCTTCTTGCCTGGTGCAGAAGCCACAAAACTGATCAATGAGACTAAGTTGCGTGAGATACAACCATAACCCGGCCAATAACTTCAGTTCATTAAAGGCTCTTAATAAAACATCTCTTTGACAGCCATTTTTACAAGTTTCCATTGACATCCTAACCGATTAAATTGGCTTGTCGCCAAGTTTCGTAGAAATAGAGTGATGTGACTGACTAGGGGATTCTGCATTAGCAGCTGGTGATCATAAAGAAAAAGCTTATGGTACAAGAGAGATTTGTAAGTAGAGGTACTTTCATATATTCTGTCAGATTCCAGATGATACCATTTTATGCTGTTTCAAAAGACTGTCAGAGAAATGCCCTTAAGAATTTTGACTCATACTGAATACATTTACTGTTGAAAGTAATTGTCATGTTGCGAAGTCCATTTCATCTTTAGTGCTGTTTCACGTGTGCTCATGTAGCTCAATAAGTTAAACCCACGACATACTTATCCTGCACACAATTGCCGACCGCTTATGAGACAAATCCATAATATGCTCTCAATTCACTGTTTCCCATGATCATTCCACGTGAACTTTCATTCACTTGAAATGCCTGGACCAGAAATGCCTTGACATATCCATAACTATTCCTTGGCTGTCAATTAGTATATGAGAAGTGGGAAAATGAAATCGATAAAATAATTGAGCAGACCAAAAGAGCTTCAGTAACTTCTTAAAAAGACTTCTTTTGACCTGACCGAACATGCCGTCAATCTTGAGAACTACTAAAAACTTCTACTCAGGAGACTCTCATCAGGTCAATAAAACACTGAAGATCATATCTACATCGAACTGGCTGCAAAAATCAATACCAGGAAACCCCGGAAAGCCGTTTGGATGCGCGTTGCAGCCAACTCTTCTCTTAGAATTTGCTGGTGACGATCGGATTTCTGTACTTGAAAGCAGGTGGAAGGGCTACAAGCAGCATCAGAGATGAAATGTTCGTTTGTGTCCACAACATGAGAAGCATAATTGCAATCAAGCTGGTCTTGGATGTTTTCAGTCTCCGTACCAACTGAACAGTTAGCAGAGTGCAGAGACTTGGAATGTGATTGGCCACTATTCAACTCCTGTAAAAGGTACAAAATGAGATGCAAAATCATGCTGTAGTTATTAAGAGGCTGAAATTCAGAAACCATACAAAAATCATAAAAGAAGTGATATTTGAGCTAGGACAACATGACTTCAAAGAAAAAAAGATTTTATTGTTTAGCATGTCAATATCATGCAGTCATTTTCTGTCTTTTGGCAATACTAGTCCAGAGGTTTATTTCATATTTTGCCGACTTGAACTGTATTTTCTCGGTATTCAGACCTTTCCGCATTGACAAAGGTCTAGTTTACTTATCGACTTCACAGAGCACCATATATCCTAAATAAAATCCAGTAAAAGATGGTCTCTCCAGCAAAAACTCTACACTTCATTTCTGTACGTCTGTTGAAGCTTGTTACAAGATATCTACCAGTGCTTTGCTTGTTACTCCATAATTAGACTGTTTCACACCAAATTGACTCAGTCAACAGAACAAAGTATACAGGGCAGCCCTAGTACCTTGCTTGCAACAATGCAAATGCAAACTACAACAGTATGGTAGATGGACCCAGCCTTATACCCACCTGTTCATCCTTATTTGAAGGTAACTTTTGCGATTTTTTTAAACCGACCAAGCCTCTGATCCATTTCCCAGAGACGCCCATTCTGCCTGTTGGATCGTGTCAGTCAATAGAACCTGCCAGGAAAGATGGTTGTGACCATTGCTACCACATTTTTGCACCTCATAGTAGAAACAAAGGGAGGAAGGATTTTAAAAAAAGAAAACGTATCCAAGAAAGTTGTTATTTCTTGAACTACACGCACGCTGCCACCAGTTTCAGGCCATGAGCATTTCACAGCAATCATGAGCTGACTTACAAGTCTAAGCTGGCATTACCTCTTAAGGCAAATCCACTGTCCTTTCCTGGAAGTTAAATTACAGTAACTTCACTTTTGCAATCAGCAGCCTCTCATTAGCGGAACCCTAGCAAAAACTCCCGACCTGAAGTAGCAACATAGAAAAATTATGATGGCTTCACAGATCAAAAGTCATCTCAACAATGTCCATTTCTAATATAGCTCTACCACGAGCGAAAAGATAAACTGGTCCCTTGGGCAAGCCTCATCCGATGAAAACAGGGATAGGCTGCGTCTGCATAAACTGCAGAGCACACATCCAATTGCTCAATCCAAGTAATGCTAAGAAATTACTTGCAGAGGACGTGAACAGCACGCGCTACGAAATCAACAGTCACTGCAGGACTATCAGAGCGATCAAATGCAATGTGCGAACAGTAGAAAGGCGACAAATCGATTACGAACTGCACCACAGCAAACAAAAATGTTGCAAAGACTGCTGCACAACCAGAGCGTCCTCACAGCCCTCATACATGTACACAAGACCACAAGGAATCGATCGATACGAGGAGAAAGCTCCACCCCATGAACAAAACGAGGTCATTATCAAGCCATCGCGAAGCAGCTAGCCACCACATGCAAGCAGATCCCAAAAACCCACGATTCATCAGTCGCAACCGAAACAGCAAACTCTCTCTCGCTCTCTCTGTGAAGCAAGCTGATTCCTAACAACTCAACACAAAATGCCACTCGGGGAACGAGTACTGAAAGGAAAATAAGACATCAAAAGCACAGAGAGCTCACGGAGATCAATTCTCCTGAATCAAAGCCCACGATGACCAGCAACGAGCACAAGAGCGCATCGGCGATACCCTTCTTCTTCCTCCGTCTTCTCAGTCGATTACGAAGCGAACGAATCGCTCTCTCTCTCTCTCTGGGGAAAGGTTTGTCGAACCCAGTAAAAAAAAAGAACCAATTTTCAAGGCGACATCGGGGTGTCTCTCTCCCTGGGGATGATGTAAGAAGGTGGTGGTGATGAAGCTGAAGGATGAGCGAGGACAAAGGACAAAAGAAACCGATGATGAAATGTGGGAAGTAGCGCCGGCGATGTGGACTTGCTGTCGGGTGGACATGCAACAAAACAACAAAACGAGTCAATTTCCGGTTGTATGATTAAAGATTCCTTCCTAGGCATCGGATGCTCTCTTTTGTCTAAATTAGCAAAATCTCATCCATCATCCCCGCCCTAAAAGAGAAAAGGAATCACTTGGACTACAAAATGAAATATGGAGTCATAAAAAATATTATTTTTCAGTACTGTAAAAGTGAACGATTTCCTTGTGTTTTAATATTATAGAAAACGGTGAATAGCAAATCGCATATGACTCCATATTTCATTTTGGGTCATGGCGTTTCGAAGCCTCTTATCAAACGCTAGAGCCCTTCATGATCTGCTATAACCCGCGTAACACACCCAGCACTATTCCCTCGCATGTGTTTTACCATCATCTGATTCTAAAATAAAATAAAATAAATTAAGGGGAAAAAAAGAGAGAAGAGAAGATACAGCTAGAGATGATAGGCATGAATTTACACAGCCAACGAAATAGTATCAACGAATGGCTTCAAGAATTAACCGATTGGAGTATCTATCTTCTTCTGGAGATACCGAAACAATCTTGCAGCCGACAAGACCGGTTTTTCCCTTGATTTAATACATAGTCTGGCTACGTCCAGGAGATTTCTTAGCTCCCTTGAATCATAGTCATTTCCAAGATCTGGGTCTATCAGCTTATAGATGGAGCTACCCAAATGATTTTCTTGAACCCACTGGATCAGATCGGTGCCTTCCTTTTCTGATGATTGCCCAGTGATGAGCTCCAGGATCAGCACGCCAAGCTGGAAAATAATGTTTCTGCATTCTGCCTCGATACAATCTGCAACGAGAGTGAGGGATTCGAAAATATCAATCGAAGGGAATAGGATGCAGACTCATATCATTGTGAAGACAACGTATAAGAAATCACCTTTTGGATCAGCAGTTCCGGCGTGATTCCCAGAAGAACCAAGAAAACCAACATCGGATAGCTGAGATAATCAAGGAAAATGTCAATTTTGCTATTGACTACATGGTAACAGTGCATGAACTTGATTGAATTCCAAGAACTTGTGAATTAAGATTGACTTTAGTCCAATTCAGAAAAAGCCAAAAAGATGCTAGACTAATGCTATGGCAGACATGAAACAGACCCCTACCTTGGCAATGAAGTTCTCATCCAACATGATACTGCTTGAGTTGACAGATACATGATATACTGGGGGTTCATTGAAGAGGAGCAAATATTCCTGCAGGCAGATCGAGACTTTGTCAACTTGAAGTCAGACTTTCCGCGAATAACAAACAACTATATTGTGCACTCGTAAGATAAAGCTAGTTTCCTCCCAGCAAATTCAGCATGACAAAAGGATTGGCCTGCCACATATTGTAGTGCTAAGAATTGTAAATCATTTCATTCAACAGATAAAACATCCAGACCAAAAGCTTGATAATGTCAATATGTCATCCGGGATAATGAAACTTTTACCAAAGGCAAATTCTACACATATGGTCGATGTCTCAGGTCATCTAGTAACTAGCTCTCCAGCAAGAGTCATGTAAAGTTTTTGATCATGTCTACCATAGACCATTCCAGATTGGAGGGTACACTAATTGAGCAGTTCCATATTTTAGGAAAGCCTCCCAATTTGATTCGTCTCTGTTCCCACATAAGAAATGAAAATTAAAGCTGACAGTTACAATAATTCCATGACTTACCAATGCAGCTGCTACACCATTGGCTATCTGTAGTCTCGTTCTCCAATTCAAAGGAGTCCTAAGAGGATCTGCGAAGAGCACCCTTCTTTAGACCAAATTTTATCAAGCCAATACATAGAAAATGTTTTAACTGACAATTACCAATGAGATGGTCCTTCAAGCTTCCATTCTCAACATTGTCAAACACTAAAAAACTGCAAGGTGTAGAACCCTTTGTCATCCAATTGTGAGAAATCCAGTTACACAGAAAGGTTTCAATTTCTCATTCAGTAGAAGATAAGCCATTTCAAAGAAAAGATATTGCTTTTTCCAAATCACAGGAAAAGGGATATTTTCTCAATTAAGGTACATTGGATGAACAAGAAAGATCACCACCAGGAGAGAAATTTAAAAAGCAGTTGCCCACATGCAAAGACAATCTTGTAATGAAATACAACACAGAGATTTTCAAACTTCGCCCAAATGAGGGCCATACCTTTTTTTCTCCATAGAGAACCCTCTAAGTGCAAGGAGGTGGCGGTGATGCAAACGGCCTAAGAGCTGCACTTCTCTGTAGAAAACTTCTTTACTCTGATCAAATTCCTTAACCTCTATCACCAAAGCAAGCCCAGCATCATCGAAGTTGGCTCTGTAAGCAGCCCCATGAGTATCGCGATAGATGATCCTGCAAAAACTGTCCGTTGCCTTCTTTATGTCCTTATATGAGAAGTGCCTCACAAAAGAAACTGGACCTGTAAGTGTAAGATGGCAATGACAAGAGTGCACAAAGATAGTAAGAAAGACTTCTCCAAGCAAACTTCAAGTGACGAAGCTCGAACCAGCAGTCATTTCAACGAAACCATCATCACACAATATAGGTCGAAAAAGTTCCGTAGGTAACAAGCGGCAGCTCCATTTGACCTTTCCGGAAGAGATCAAGATTAAGTAATCGAAAGCTGACATTTTACCTTAGACAATCATCGTAACAGACACGAAGCGAACTAAAAAACAGCTTGTATTGTTGCAACATTACGACATTCAGATCCATATTGTAACTCTACATCATAAACCTTCGCTGCTTTTCGAACTCGAACCTTGCTTCCACTTTTCTCATCAGGCAACACAAATTCCCGCACGAATAAGTTCTCAACTCTTCCATCGCGCAAAGCGGAAGAGAGATTGGCGATCTCACGCTCATACTAATCAATCGCGCACGAACTCACGAATCACAGCAAACGGAGCGAATTATCCAGGATCAGGCACGCAACGCACTTCGAACACGAGAATTTTCAGAAAGCAGATCCATCACGAGCCATCCCTTCCGCTCCAATCGCTCACCACTCGCAGAACTCCAACGCGAGAACCACGGATTGCTCTCGAATCAAAACGTCACGCAACACAATCAAGCGCGACGAGCTCCTCAGTTCCGGATCAGAGAGCACACACCGACACAGAGAGAGAGAGAGACAGAGACAGAGAGAGCAGCGCAACCGACCTGGAGGAGGAGGAGCGGGACGGAAGCAGCCGTGGATCTTACGGATCAAGCGATCCGTACCGGCCCCGGCCGCCATGGATCCTCTGCGAATTCTCGCTTCCGGGGGAAGAAGACGGGCGAGCGCAAAAGCTGGACGAACAACAGTACAAGTGGCAGCGAAGCTTTCTCTCATCGCATCGCCTCTTCGGTTTCGCTTTAATCAAAACGGCAATGTCGTCTCGCCTACTCTTTTTTTCACCTCCTCTCGCTGTCGTGCGCGGCTGCGAGAGCCAGCGATCGAGCGCCAGCCGGCGAGCGAGAGTGCGAGTTCGGTAAAAAGTACGCGCCTCCCATATTTTTACCCGGGTTCTCTTTTGGTAAAAACGATAAGAACACGCCGGACTGACTAAACAAATGGATTCCTACTTGGGGTGAGCATGGAATCCAGGAACCTGCAACCGGACAGTTTCCTACATGTCCGGTTCTCGATTCTCAAAGATTGAGGTTCCTGTTTCGAAGAATAGGTTCTAAGTTCCAGGTAGATGAAATCTAAAATCTGAAACCTATGTTTTTTTTATTTATGTCTTTGCGTGATCCTACGATATTCCATTGTGTCTGATTATGAGTGCATAATGTGAAACTACTAGTCTGAGTTTCCATTTTATGATCGAGATTTTTATTTTGTTGATGTTTCATATTTTCGTGTCTAAATATAAACTGTTGTCAGTGAATTGTAATAGCAATTGATAGTCATAAAACGTGATGATTCACTGCAATCATTTAATTAATAATATAGATAGGCCCTGGAACTGACCTTGATTATAGGATGCAAGGTATGGAGGGTAGGTTTCAACTTTCAAAATATTAGAAACATGTTCCAACGGGTAAGTTTCAGATTTCAAGTTGAACCTATAGGGAATGCGGAACTGCTTACCCCTAATTCCTACTGTCATGCTAATATAAATCATCATCAATTTCCTAATTTGGTTTTCGTAAGTACCAAACACTTATTTATGCTTTAAAAAATTACCGAAAGATCTATATGTGAGATTTTACATGATCACCAGAATTTCGTATAGTATCAGAATGAGAAAAGTACTAAAAAAGTCATAAACCTATTGTATCAATATCAATTCAGTCATAAATATTTCGATTAGATCAATTTAGTACTAAATATTTTCATATTGGCACCAATTCAGTCCGTCCGATCAATTTTGACAATAAATCATTGACGTGGACGCTAGTCATCCTACGAGGGCATTGAGGCCCTTGCCAGCTCTAGCAAGGGTTGGACTCTTGGGGCCAGGGCGAGGGCCACCCGTATTGGATCTAGCGACGGCTCGACGTTGACAATTCAAAAAATTTAAAATCGATTCGATGTCAATAATTTCTTTCTGTATTTACATCAAGCACATTAAGATAATAACTAACATAACTATAAATGAGTTACATTGGAATAAGCATGGCTTTAATGTACATAGTGCTAAATCTATAATGGTGACATATAACTGAATATATTATAATTCACGTTTCAATATTACGTGTGCTTGTGGTAATCAAGTTAAGAAAAACAGGTTGTAAGATGGCATAAATACAAAGTGCATTTAAAATAAGATATGACAGTTCACTAATATTTATTAATAAAATCATTAGATTTTTCCTCTATTTTTATTTTAAACAATAGGTGGCGAGTTCTCTTAAAAAATAAAATAACATTCCGTGCTATGCCCTTTACTAAAAAAAAATCCATGCGATCGCCACGCCGCAACAGATGTTGTGATCCAACAGCGGCTCGTCGTCTGTCGACAGTACTACTTTGTTTACCCTTGTTTTTTTTGGTGATCTTCATCTTGTTTTGATAAAGTATTATGTAATTTGAAACCTCCCTTTTGTTTACCGAAATGTTGCCTATAGGAAAAGAGCGCACACACTTTGCATGCGGAAAGAAACATAAGAAATATAAATACGATGGAATAAATATATCTGAAGTTTTGTCTATTTAAGGAAAATAACCCACACTCGTTTAGGAAAGCTTGAAAAAGGAAAGGGTTAATACCACAAAAAATTTTAAACCCGTATGTCTGCGATAAATTTACCCCAAACTAATTTTTTGATCACAAAAAATCTCAAACCGGTACACTTGTGATAATTTTATCATCCATTTGTTTCCATTAAATTTTATCGTCAAATTGCTAAGCTGGATGACATGTGGTAGTTGACGGGTATACCAGCTTAGGTTTTTATCCCTTTATTTTTCGCAAATGTACTAATTTATGATTTTTTGTGGTATTAATCCAATTTAACGGAGGGTAAATTTGTTACAAGCGTACCGGTTTGGGATTTTTGATGGTCAAAATATTAGTTTGGAGTAAATTTATTATAGGTATACCGGTTTGGGGTTTTGGATGGTAAAAAAATTAGTTTTTGATAAATTTGTTATAATTGCACTAGTTTGGAGTTTTTCGTGATATTAAATTTCAAAAGAAACTAACTTTTAGATTTGATGTGTGTTATACAAAGATTTGCTGTATCTTTCCAGCCATGGCAAAGGAATATTCATTCAAGAACATAAAAAGAAAGCGATGAGATTTGCGAAGGGACCCGTTTGAAAGAGGTAATTTAGATTGGGATAATCCTAAGCCAAAAAGTCTCATCTTTCCTCACATAAGAAAGGACCCGCCTCTGTGTCTTGAGGAATAAATTCCATCAAAAGAAGCTGCACGCCAGAAAATTTGATGGCTCAATCCGCGACGAAGTGATGGCGAACTGGGAAGGACTCCCGCGAGAGCTCCTGGAGCTCATCACTCAGCGGCTAGCCATAGAAGACTCCTTAGCTTTCGGAGCGCTGTGCACCTCGTGGCGGTCCACCGCGGCCAAGGGCACATACGACGCAAAGTCAAAAGCCCTGTGGCTCATGGATTATGCGCACGATTCTACGACTGAGTTTTGCAGCCTCTCTAGGGGGAGGATTCTCCGAGTGAACTTGCCAGGATCTCAAGCCCGGACCTTGTCTCCACCAGGATGGATGCTCGTGTCGAACCTGGACCATGAATACCGTATCTTCAATCCTCTTTCGCGCGGCAACATTGAACTCCCCGCCTTGGAAAAGCTCTACAGGCTGGTGGGCCACTCGTTCGGCCGCTAGAGAATTGACAGGATCGCGCTGTCCTCGAGCCCTTCTTCATCCGGGAGCTACACGGTCATGGTCTCTATTCATCGGGATCTGGGACCACCAGGCCTTGCTGTTGGAGATGAGATTTGATACTATTGAAGACTTGGATGATTTTGATTGAAACATTGATCCTGGGACTCAATTGATTCAGTCAATCCGTGATTAGCTTGGCAAAATGGGAAATTGTAATCTTGTATATTATTTCTTTTTTTTTCTTCATTCTAACATTATATATAGACCAATGTACATGTATTCACAACAGATCAATACAATATAGAATTTCCTCCATTTTCTTTGTTTTCTGTCATGGTATCAAAGCGGTCTTTCTTGACCTAGCTTCCGTAGAAAAAATCCTTCGAATTGCCTCCGTTTTTTTTTTTTTGATTTGCTGTTGCAAGTTTAGTCCTGCAAAACAGATCAGCAACTGGAAAGGAATTCATTGACAATACCATGCCCAAGAACCCTTTACTGGAGGACAGTTCGAACTCACCTGAAAATCAATCCTCAGAGCAAATTGATTTAACTGAAGAGGAACGATCTTCTACCGATTCTGCTGCTACTGTTGTTGACTTGGATCCTACTATTATTTCTACTCAGATTCCCGGCCCGATCCAATGGCCACTAGTCCAATGGCTTCCGGTGCAAGGCCCATGGGCCGTCGGGCCAAATCAGTCATGGGCCCAATACACGTCACTAGGAGAAGGAGCTTCAAATCCCGGAAATCAGCCCAATAAAAGTGGGCTGATTCTGGGTCCGAGTCATAGATCCGAATCCATTCTGACAGGTCCAAGGGGAAATCCCTACCCAGTATTCGGACCCGGTTTCATGCCCTATGTTGTTCTGACTAGTGGTGGCCGCCCGAAGCCCAGCGACCCACTCTACACATCGCCGGCCGACGGACCAGAATTGCAACTCATCAACATGCAACTCGCCGGACCAAAAAATTATAGCTCCTGGAATCGAGATTTCCGACAAGCCTCGGTTATGAAGGATAAAGATGGGTTTCTCGACGGAACCGTACCATTCCCGTCCGACGATCGATTGCAAAGTCACTGGCGCAAATGCAACTAGCTCGTCCGCACATGGATTAGGAATTGTTTGACCCCTGACGTTGCAGCCGGACTACCACAACTGAAGACTCAAAGACGATTTGGGATAATATCCGAGAAATGTATGGAAAATTTGACCGAGCCAAGATTTTCTCACTCACATAGGCTCTGTTGGAATTGAAGCAAGGAAACTTGTCGGTTACCGCTTGCTTCAATCGACTCTCGGCTCTATGGAATGAGCTCGAGGCGGCCGAAGAGCAACTCAAAGGACCAGAAGAGACGCTACGACAGTACCGGGCCATAAAGGACAGAGAGAAGACGACTCGATTCTTGCTAATACTCAACGAAAGTTACTCACCTTTCCGCTTGCAAATCCTCGCCATGGACCCCGTACCGTCGCTTGGCCGGATCTATCAATTGGCTGTCCAAGAGGAAAGCCAACGGTTGGCCACGGCAGAACATGCACGGGTAGGTGAAGGTGTCACTCCTGCTGCTTTCCCATCCGGTGCTACTCCGACGGAATTGATGAATGGAAGCTGTGGAGGTCTCGTCTTTTCTAGGTCTCGACGAGCAGATAAAAGCCATAGAGGTCTTCGTTCTTCTGGAGGTCTTGGGTCTTATGGACCTCGACTAACTGCCATTGTAGCTAGGGAAAATGATGGAAACCCTAAAAACATTATGATGGATGGCTGGGATCAACGGATGAAATTTTGACGATTGAGATCCGCGGACAAGATCAGACGGCTATCTTTTTCCCCTCAGCTCAACTGAATCCAACGGCTCTCATTAGGCCACGTTGATGCCTACTTATAAGACAACTAGCGGTCCACGAAGTGCCACATCATCAAAAGTCAGTGGTCAAAATTCCAATTCCAAAGGTAAATATTGTGAATATTGTAAACGCCCACATCATACTTGTCACGTCCCGACTCGGAATCATGATCGATACTTAATGATCGAACATGACCTGAACGGACACGTGACTCGTGAAAATATATTAGTTCGTCCCGTTTATTTTAAACAATCAAATGCGCACGCGGAAGCAAATAAACAATAAACGAGACAAACAGGAGTGAGATAAACAAACAACGCATGTTGTATTTATATGATACGTACTTATTTATGTCGAGCCCTTCTTTACAGGCCCTTACAAGCCACGCACATATTTTACATGCCCATTCCAAGGGCTGTTCCGACACAAGCCACTATCAAACAAACAAAACTTAGCTTGGTTGCCTATACCCATTACGGTTACTCCTTAGCTCCTCACTCCCGTTTCCCCCGTCCGGTGGCCGATCTACGCCTCGTCCGTGGCTTGCCCCGGAGCTGGCCCACCCACGTCGCCGAATGGACCCTCGAACCCACGAAGGGGCCCAATCCAGTCGCCATTTGCTAGCCGATACCAAGCCACGTACGGGTGGGGGATCAATTCCGTTTGGCCCTCATCCGCCATAACATACATAGTAATGCGACAGTACGCGTGGTTCTCTCGGGCATCAATGACGGTGAGTAATTTCGCTCCAATTTCGATAGGATTTCCAAATCGGCTCGGGGGAGTCGCCATTTACAGACCTGAAAAGAGGAAAAATAACGGGAGTGAGTCAAAAGACTCAATAAGTGAAAACTTTAATATCAAGCGAGGACGAGATAATCGCCGTTTACACAAATCGACTCTTACCGTACCGGCATCAATGGCTATTCAAACAGTAAAATTTATTCTACGAAACTAACCAAAACAAATATCAAGCATAAGTATCGCACGTGAGCATCGTTAGTCGAGAAAAAATGAACTATCAACAACTATGAAATCAAGAAACGGGCCAAGCAACCCATATTACAACGTATTGCAACTTCCTTTTCCAATATTAGGGAATTCACTTACTCAACGACTAACAAAACTAGAGAACGGGTTAGAGATGGGCGAGCTCGAGTGATCTTCGGGTTTTCTTCTTGTTTTCTCCTTACTTGGCCGAGCAATATTAGGCCTACAAAGGCCAAACCGTGGGCTCTTGGGTGAAAACGAGTAGAAACATGGGTCGGTTCGGGACTTTTAGGGCGTGAGCTTCTCGGGCCAAAACGTGAGAAAATCAAGAAATAAAAGGAGAGGAAGATGGTGGATGGTGTTGGCGTGAGAAAGGAGAAGAGGGGTGTCTTGTTATTTATAAAAGGCTTGGAAAATCCTAGAATTAAGCCAATAATGGGGGTGCTCTAAGTCAAAAGTTATGATGGCATACATTAAATGTCATTAATGAACTAGAGCCAAAGGAAATGATGAAGAAGCCAAGCTTATCCTAACCTTATTGGCCCCCTCTCTCTCTCCCTCTCGGCTTCTCTCTCTCTCTCTCTCCCCCTTGGCCGAATGGCCTTCTTTCTCGGCTCCCTTGGGTTGGCCAATTATTGGCCTTGCTTTGTGCTCCACCAATGAGTCATTAAGAAGCCTTAAATGAACTATTATGAAGGACACAACTCACCACTTTGGCATTGAATGAAGGGGACACATAAGCTAGGCACCAATAATGGAGACTTAAATGGCAATAATTGAAGCATTTGACTAAGTCAACCCTTTTTGTCTCTTTCTCCTTAGCAAAGCTAAACTGTGGGAGGCCTACAAGCTGGTTGGTTCCACTCAAAAATCTCTCGAGCCAATAGGCTTACCCGAAATCGGCTAAACGGCGCTATAATTGCAACCCCGCATCATATAAATTCTCAAAATTTCCGAGAGTTTTCTTACGATAAAACAATTCTAATAATCCCATTCAAATAAGGTTTAGTGTGAAAAATCCCTCACAAGTGGCCAAATAGAACTCTACAAAATCTAAGCCCAACTATACCAATTTAGGCTTCTCAGGTGGCCTGGATGCGTAGCTGGGTCACCGGGCACATGGTCGGGCTTGACCGGGCAAATGGCTGGGTACGTTGCCAGGCCACATGGGCACATGGCCGGGCGCGAGTTCGGGCCGCATGGGCAACGTGCCGAGCGCCTTGCCTGGCCGCACGGGCAACGTGCCAAGTGCCTTGCCGGCCGCATGGGCAACGTGCCGAGCACCACGCCTAGTCACACGAGCGAGGGGTCAGTTCACAACCAAACACGCGCAACGGCTCATGAATGGCATGATGCACGACTCATGGTCATATTTCTTGGGCACGAGACGAGATCGGAACCGGATCTTATGGGCAGAATACCTGGCACAAAGGTCGAGCGCAATGGCTGGCACACGATCGAGTATGTAGCCAGTCCGTGACCTGGCTGACGGGCATGATGACCGGTCATGACTGGGCACATGGCCCTGGCCGATGCGACTGGCAATTTTGCCTGGGCCGCGACCAAACCAATAGGTACATGGCTTGGCATATGTCTCGTCCATGGTCTACCCAACTCAACGCAACGATCCGTGGTCAATTTGTGACCGAGCCACGTTCGAGTATTAATGACCCGTGGTCGAACCTCAGTTGTTATGTAGTCTCGTGAAATCCAGTACCCTGAAATTAACTCATGTCATCCAGGACCAGTGCATGGCTGTGCAGTATCACCCGCGATCGACACATGCCGATACCGGGCTGATCCACAGCTATCCCGAACAGTTCCACTAGCGGCCCTTGTGGTCGAAGGGTCACTCCACGATCATTTTACTCTAATTATTTGCGTAGTTAGGAGATCATTCCACTGTCGATCCCTAGGTCAATTCATGGACTATCTTTCGATCGAACCATGACCAATCCTCAGTACACTCGTTCCGATTATGCTGTCCGTTCCATTATCAACCCTCGGCTTGAATTACCTGTTCATCCATTTCTTACTAGCCATCGGCTTCCTAGGTCCAAAATTAGGGATGTCACAATACTATTGATACATGCTGGAAACCACATGGAAAACCGAATGATAGAGACAAACAGGAAAAAGAATTTTCTGCTTACCAGGTTTCAGCACAAAAAATCGATGAGGCACATCAAACAGTTAATCAGGACCAGTACCAAAATATTATGAGAGCTCTCATCAGTTGAAAGCCAACGACAAGGATGCAAATTTCTCAGGTACTCTTCTTTGCAAGGCAAATTCCATTTCAGTTGATGCGTGGATAATTGATTCAGGTGCTAGGGACCACATAATTTGCAATGAGCAATTATTTTCCGATGTTCATAAAGGACCAAAATCTTCCGTGTCTGTACGCCTTCCAAATGGGAACGTCACCTACGTTACCAAACTTGGCACAGTTCTTATTAGTCCAAATTTTGTCCTTAAAAATGTCCTATATACTATTAATTTTGAATTCAACCTCATATCTGTTTTAAAAGCCTACAAAGATAATTCTTGTTGTGCCATATTCAATTCCAAAAATTGCTTCTTTCAGGACCATTCGACTGGCAAACTGATGGGTTTGGATAATATTGCACAAGGATTATATTTCTAGATTGATTACTCAAGAGATTTAGATTTACTGAATAAAAGCATTTCTTGTAATGCAGCCACTGGCAATAAAAATCTCATTTTTCATAAACGTTTGGGTCATAGTGCGCGTTTTCCCCATCAAAAGTGTCCAATATGTCCATTGGCTAAACAATCTTGAGCATCTTTCCCATTCAATACGTCCCGAGCTAACAGTGCTTTTTCTTTACTTCATATGGATATATGGGGTCCCTATCATACTCCACATCGCGATGGATCTCGTTTTTGCCTCACAATCATTGATGATTATACTCGAGCCACTTGGATTTTCCTTATGCAATCCAAGAATCAATCTTTTTCCAATTTGTCGAAATTCATTTCTCTAGTTAAGAATCAATTCAACAAATCTATACAGCGAATTCGTACAAATAACGGGCGGGAATTCTTTACTACCGATTGCATATCTTTTCTATTCTTTCATGGGATACTACATGAAAGTTCTTGCACTTACACTGCCCAACAAAATGGGATTGTTGAGCGCAAACATAGACATCTTTTGGAGGTAGCTCGAGCACTCAAATATGAAGCTTCGATTCCCGAAAATTATTGGAGAGATTCTGTGGTCACTACAGCCTATTTGATTAAACGCATGCTAACTCGAATACTTGATGGACGGACTCCTTTTGAAATGCTTTATGGAAAAAAGCCAAGAATTGATCATCTTAGAATATTTGGCTGTTTATGTTATGCAACAACTGTGGGCCCTCGGAATAAGATGGATCCCTGCGCCACACAATGTATTTTCATGGGATATCCCTCTCTTTAAAAAGGGTACCGAGTTATGGAGATTTCTACGGGGAATTTCTTTATCAACAGAGATGTATATTCCACAAGGATGTATTCCCTTTTCAAGAGATGATGTCTTCATCATCTCTCTCTTCCTCGGACAACCGTCATTTCTTATTCGATGAGGATTTATCTATGACTTCCTAACATATTCTCATGGCACCGAAGCCTTCTGTACCGGTTATGAGGGATACCTTGAATACAATGGCTAATTCACCAGAGTTATCATCTGAGGATATTCATTTGCCCGATTCATCAGTATAATCTTCACCTTAATTTACTCAAGCGCATTCTTCACCAGCTCCTGAACAAACAATAACTGAGCAACCTCGACGTTCTCAACGGCATGTTCGCCCTCCGACTTGGACAAAGGACTACATTTGTTCTACCTTGAGTTCCTCAGGGACACAATATCATGTTTCCTTATATGTCTTATTTAGTCGACTATCAACAGAACATATATGTTGTATTAGTCGTATTTCTGAGGAACAAGAATAATCTTCATATAATGAAGTAGCAATTGATCCTCAATGGAAAAAAGCGATGGAGGTAGAACTTACTGCCCTCACAGAAAATCACACTTGGGATATTGTCTCATTACCACCTAATCGGAAACCCATTGGGTGTAAATGGGTATACAAGATTAAATTCAAGGCAGATGGCTCCGTCGAACGATACAAAGCTCATTTAGTTGCTAAAGGATTCATGCAACGAGAAGGTTTTGATTATCATAAAACTTTTTCTCCAGTCGCCAAAGAGGTAACTGTCCATTCCTTTCTATCAATTGTTGATGTTCGTATTTGGCAATTGCATCAAATGGATGTCCATAATGCTTTTCTTCATGGGGATCCGGAAGAAGAAATTTATATAAAACTTCCCCAGAGTTTACAAAGCCAGGGGGAGTCTCGTGTATGTCGTCTCCGTAAATCCTTGTATGGGCTTAACAAGCCTCTAGGCAATGGTATGCCAAATTCACTGCTGCACTAACAAATGAAGGTTTTCAGCATTCCAAACATGATTATGCTGTATTCACATGGACTGCAGGTACTTCATCAATTTATTTATTAATATATGTTGATGACATACTTATTATAGGAAATAATGGCTCCCATATTAAGAAGTTCAAAGAATATCTGTACTCCACTTTCCACATCAAAGATTTGGGATCTCCCAAATATTTTCTTGGCATTGAAATCGCTCGATTTAACAAAGGAATCAGCCTTAGTCAATGGAAATTCATCTTGGAAATTGTTTCAGAAGTAGCAATGTTAGGGTGTAAACCTGCTTTTATACCAATCGAGCAGAATACAAAATTGACGACACATGACTATGATGTGGGATCATCTTCATCTATCAAAGATCCATTGCTCAAAGATCCAGCGGCATATCAGCAGCTTATTGGGAAATTAATATATCTCACCATGACAAGATTTGATACATGCTATTCAGTGCAAATACTCAGCCAATTCATGCACAATCCAAAGCAGTCTCACATGAATGCAGCATCGAAGGTTGTGAAGTATTTAAAAGGATGCCCAGGACTTGGTATATTCTTGTCTCGTGATTGCAACATGAAGATGACAGCCTACTGCGACAAAGACTATGCTACTTGCCCAATGACCAAAAGATCCATTACTGGATTTTGCATCAAGTTTGGAGAATCACTGATTTCATGGAAGATAAAAAAACAGTCAACTGTTTCACTGTTATCAGCTGAATTAGAGTATCGAGCTATCATAAAGACAGTTTGCGAAATAGTTTGGATACGAGGTCTACTCTCGGATCTTGGGATACAAATTGATGGGCCAAGCGAACTACTTTGTGATAATGATGCTGCTCTCAAATTAGCTACAAATCTAGTCTTTTTTCATAAGAGAATGAAACATATAGGTGGATTGTCATTTCACTCGAGATAAGATTCGAGAAGGGATCATTCTAACAAGAGGAATTGGAACTGTAGAACAACTTGTAGACATCTTCACTAAATCATTATGTCAAAGACAACACACATACCTATTGAGCAAGCTAGGCGTCCTTGATATATACAGGCCACCAGCTCGAGGCGGAGTGTTGGAGATGAGATTTGATACTATTAAAGATTTGGATGATTCTGATTAAAACACTGATCCTAATTGAGACTCAATTGATTCAGTTAATCCGTGATTAGCTTAGCAAAATGGGAAATTGTAATCTTGTATATTATTTCCTTTTTTTTCTTCATTCTAGCATTATATATAGACCAATGTACATGTATTCACAGTAGATCAATACAATATAGAATGTCCTCCATTTTCTTTGTTTTCTGTCACTTGCCTTCCACAGATCAGGAGAAGATGCGTGGATGGTTGTGAGCAGAGTGACGCATGTTCCTTGGCCCAATGTCCTGCAACTGATTTATCACGACGGGTCATTTGTGGCCTTGGATGTGCTTCTTTGTGTAATGACTCTGAACGAGAGCGAGAGGCGCATGGAATTGCGACTAGTCCTAAGGCGGAACCTCGGAGATCGCCCATACCTCGTCAAACATTCAGGCTCGTTGCTGGTGGCTTGGAGGACGTGGGCCGAGGGGAATAGATTCCGGGTTTTTGAAGTTGATTTGGAGAAGGGAACTCAGGAAGAGGTCGAGAGATTGGGGAACACGTCCCTCTTCTTGAACGACAGCTCTTCCTTCTGCATGGAGTTCAACGCCGGGTCTTGCCTTCCCGGTATCATGCCAAACCACGTCTATTTCACAAATTATGTAGATGAGAAGAAGAACTGGAAGAGTTACAGCATGGATAACGGAAAGGTCGAGACATGCTTCGATCTAACTAGTCGCCCTTATATATGCAAGCCAATGGTTCCAACCCGATTTCTGAATTGTTGTCTCTTCCTCCCTATTAAGATTTTTGATGTCAAACCTAGGTCAATTAGTGAGTGTAGGTTTATTTTCAGGACGGTTTGTACTTAGCAGCTATTTTTACTTGCAATTATTCTAAGATTACACCAGTTTTGGGTACATCAGTCACTAGATTAAAAGAACAATCATGAAGAAAGATGTGCATATAGTCTAGGGATCAAATTGAACAAATTAAAAGTTCAGGGACCACATTGAATATTAGGCTAAAGTCATGAATTATATTGAATAAATTAAAAATTCAGAGACCACATTGAACATTAGGTTAAAATCATAAATTATATCGAACAAATTAAAAGTTTAGTAATTAAATTGTACATTGAATCAAAATTTAGGGACTGTTTGTGTCATTTTCCCAAAGAAGAATCATGCGGAACGATGTGCATAATTTGGCTAAGTGACCACCTGTTTGAATTTTAATTTTTGGTATTAATTTTAAGCCGGAGAAACAAATACGAATTTAGATATTTAGTGTATGTGCTCATCAAATTCTACATAGAAGATTTATAAAGTAATTGTCTATGGATATCAAATTTTTAAGTGTAAATAATGTCGGATGTCCTCTTTAACTTTTTTTATGGGGAGATGAGATGAGGATGTTTTGCTCACCTGAAAATTTGTTATGTATAGTGAAGTTTAATATAGACAGATTACAATAGAAACTTAGCAACTTGCTGAAAAAACCACACCGTTTATCAATTTTTTTATTGAACATAGATAATTGGACAACATGGTACGACAGTGAGAAACATTAGATATGTTTAACTCGGTGTTTGGTTGATTAAATCGCCATTTGTTAAACATGGCATGAGCATCGGGGTCTCGGGGTCGACCTTCGCGATCCATGTCTGGCCTCCATGGACCTAAGCGCGGGTGTCGTCGAATCGGGCATGGGTACCTGAGTCCTGAGCGCAACCACCACGGACCTAAGCTTAGGCTTTGGGAACCCAGATTGAGCGACAAGGTCCCAAGCATGACCTCGATGAACTTGGGCCCCACCTTGATGTACCCGGGCATGGCTGTCAAGGTCCCTCACTTGGGTGCTGAGGTCCTAAGCTCAACCTTTGTAGACCTGAGCTTGACTGCTGAGGAACTGGGCATGGGCACTAGGGTTGCCTACCTAACCTTTTTGGACCCAGACTTGGCCTCGTGGACCCAAACTCGACCTCTAGACTCGAGCCCGCTGCCAAGGATTAGGGAACAGGCATTAGGATTCCCATGCTCAAGCACATAATTTCTGATTAAGTGTCATTGTCTAGTTATAATTTGAAAAATGATTTTTGAAAAAGGAAACCATTTTCTCGAATTTAAACTTAGGTTTTTTGATGATCAGAAAAATATTTTCTGTTAACTAATTTTTCTAAACGGTTTACCACAAGAAATTGTCCTGCGAAACAAACGGAGCCTAAAAGAAAAAGACAAAAGGACAGTAGCATATCGAGATAATGTGTTTATTTGCTTCATCATTCTCTCATCTATTAAACCCATCATGTCTATGCCTCCCATGAATTCCACCAAATTTAAATAGCAAATGAAAATACCCACCGTAAATATCGATGTTGATCGTAAGAAAACGTGGCCGATGAAAATATGGTTAATTGAAGATCGAGAAGTTAATTATGTAAGAGAGGATAGTGAGCGCAGTTATTTTACATTTTTTGTCCTCATTTATTATCTACGTTCTCATTTTGAAAGGTTAAATTTGGAAAATCGAAAAAATTTGAGAAATCGAAAAATGAGGCGGGACGAGCTACTCAAGTTTTTCCTCAAATATACACGAGAGACATAGATATAAATTACTAAATGATGCCACGTGTCCATTATCTAGTAATTTTCCAAGATTGCGGCTTTAAAATCATCGGGAATTAATTACTTGCCTCCGTGGCTCTCCCCCCCTCCCAACAAAAAAAAATGTACACCGGCAGTAATATATCACGCAAAAATATAGGGAACAAAAACATACAGGCGACATTATAAGGGGGGGGGCATGGTTGTAAATTCCCACCTCGGCCCGAGCAGCAACCCGGCGAAGCGTAGAACCGACGGCGCGGGGAGGGCGACGGCGACGGCGACGGCGACGGACCGGATGAGCCCGCGCGGGGGGGGGGTGGGGGTGGGGAACAAAATGGACGGCCGGGATCGCGCCTCGTTAAGCCCCGACCCTCGACGCGGGCCCCGAGAGACACCGTTGAAATCGCCGGACGCGAGCTCTGAGTTTCCAAAATAGTTGGTAGGCTCGCGTGACGTCCAGACAAGACCGCCACGTGTACATCGCCCGAAGCCCCGCCAGCCCCACCCCTTCTTCCCCCTATCCGAGATCAGACGGACGCGAGAAACCGACAGTGCGGCCCGGGATCGAAGATCAACGGAGCGCACTCGTCGGCCATCGCGTGCATTTCTTTCGATTTTTTCGTTCGTTGGATTTCAGATTCTTTTTCCTTTTTTTTTTTTTGGCGTTCTTTGTGTGTGCAGAGTCGCGGAGCGGGAACCGAGAGAGAGAGAGAGAGAGAGACAGAGGGAGGAGCTCCGGCGGAAATGGCGAGCGGCGAGGCGAACGCGGCGGAGAGGCGGGACGATGGCGTCGTCGAGCTGCCGGCTCCGGCGGGCTGGAAGAAGAAGGTGCCGCTCTGCGTTGCTTTTCCTCCCCCCCCCCTTCCCCCCCTTTTTTTTTAGCGGTTCTCGATTTCGTTCGGGCTGGAGCCCTAATTCGTTCCGCCGCGAGTGCGTGCTGGGCTTTTTCTGGATTTCGCTCGTGCTAGGTTTTTCTTCTTTTTTCCTCTTAGCGGGGAAGCTGGGTTTTCGATGGTTTCCTTGGAAATGCGGGTGACTGTGCTAGCGATGTTGGCGAATTTTTTTTTTTTTTTGCGAAATCGAGACCGTGGTTGGCTTCCTTCCTGTTCTTTCGTGTGCGGACGAGGTTCGGTGTTTCTCAGTTGGTGAAGTTACGCGACAGTTGTTGGTTTTTCTTTCCTTTTTCATGCTCCGTTGAGCTCGATTTCTGATACGTCTGTGGAATTCGAGAACCGTGGAACTGGAGAAGAAAGGGTTCCTTTTGATTAGAAGCTGCGCAATCCGTAATGCAGCTGTTGTTGCTTCTTTTGTTTTTTTTTTTTTGGTACCTTCTTTGTCTGTTTTTTTTTGGAATTTTTTTGGATTTTTGGTGGGCTGTGTGGGGTTGGCGTAGTACACATATTCATTTTGCTTGTATTGAATCGAGGGGGCGATTTTGGATTAGTCCATCATGCAGAGCCGTTCTTTTCGGTTTTCCCTAAAAGAAAATAATAAAAAAAGGGACTTTAAGTCATCATGTCGATCTTGTTTTGGCTAATTTGGTATCTTTTTTCTGTTCACTGCTGGTTTGGAGCATTATAGCTTGGCACATTGTTCAGTAGTTGGTTTACCTTTTGGAACTTACTTCAAGAGAGAATACGTGTTTGTTTTAGGGACTTCAACCTTCCCTTTTCTGTACATGTTCTTTATCGTTTTTACTTATAGAAGTCTATGACGAGACTCGGATCTGCTCCAACTTATCACAGCACGTGCTTGCTTTCCTACTCTTTCCAAGTGACCATTTTCACCATTAAGTTGGTTGTCTACATGGAATGTTAATCTAGACGGAATGGAAATGTGTACCATCTCTTGCACCATTGATGTTGTGGATTTCTTATGATGCATTGCTTTTGCTGGATGTGACTGTAGATTGTGCATCATGGCCTGCATATGAATAGTTGACTCGAGGGAAAACTACGAAATGATGCACCTATGTAAATATAAATACCTCTGTGTACTGCTTGACTTCCTCATTTTCGAAATTGCAAGAATTACCTGAATCTCAAACAATTAAACAGTTATGCTGCCTCAAATTCCATATCACAATTTTGGAAACAATTGTAAGTTCTTTTCTTCCCCCACCCCTGTATATTGTTTTCATGGCTATTTTGTGGGTCTATTTCGTAGTCATGCAAGAGTGGAACAAACGTGCAATAGCTCGTCCCATCTGAGAAATGTACTTTTTAATTTACTATATTTTAGGTATTCTTCTCAACAGTAGAGAAAAGTAGTGAAAGGATAATTCAAGAAGTCTTAGCTGCAGGAGTAAATCAAAACCACATTGAAGTGAAAAGTTCGATAATCTTTTAGCATCATATTACAAATAGTAAAGCAAAATTCTTGATAAAAAATTTGTCAGAAGACATGTTCAACTTTTTATTTGTTTAAATTTGACAGTTTTGATTGATTATGCTTTTCAAGATATTATATTGGGTAGTGGTATTATTCAGTTATTGACTATTCACACTGTTTTATTTGTACAAGGAATAGAAGGATATTGTCTGAATTTCATGGAAGGGAATGTCCTTAATGGTCTGCATGCAAAGAACTTAAAAGTAGTCTCCCATTTTAAATTGAACTGCCCTGCCTTTCTAAAGGCCTGATACATGTGTGAGAAGTGATACGGGCACCTTCTCGAGATAATTGACATGCCTTTAGATGTGAAGAAATATTCAAGCTGGTAGAACCCGAAGTGAGGTAAGGTTGAAGCCGAACAGCTAAGTTTTCTTTGAATATTGTGATGATACTGCTTTGATTGTGAACAATTCTCTTTCCTCTCTTTGCTCTTTGCTGAAAAGCCCCCTAATTTTCGGGACAGACTTCTTATGTTGTAGACTTGAGGTCTCTGGGGTTGATCAGGCATGAAAATTCGGGAACCCCCAAAAGGATGAATAAGTAAGAAGTAATAGAAAGTAAACATGGAAAAAAAGTGAATTTGCCTCAGTTAGTGTAGTATGCGTATTTTCTGATAACAGTTGAGTTCATCCTTCTCTTTTCCCTAATGTGAAAGGCCCCTCTTTTTGCCGCTTTCATATAAGTTTCTTATCTCTCCTCTGCGATTATTTAAGTAAGAAGAGGAATATGTGTCTCGTCTATTATTCTCATGTTACTTCCTTGTCTTTTCCGGTTTTTTCGAAAGAAAAGTGGGTTGTGTTTCCCTATGCTCTGTTGTGACATGATGAATCTTGCCAACCACATGTAGCAATCCTTTTCATCTACTCTTTTTCCTTGTACCTGCAGCTCACTCCAAAGAAAAGTGGGACGCCTAGGAGGAACGAGATAGTCTTTATTTCACCTACTGATGAGGAGATCAAGAGTAAGAGGCAGTTGGATCAGTATCTCAAATCTCATCCTGGAGGACCGTCAGCTTCTGAATTCGACTGGAGCACAGGTTCCCTCTCTCTCTGTCTCTCTCTCTCTCTCTCACACACACACACACACACACAGAGGGTCGATTTGTGTTACTTTCATATTTTTCATGCATTTTCAATGCTGTGGGAATCAGGTGAAACTCCTAGGCGTTCTACAAGGATTAGCGAGAAAGTTAAAGCAACAGAGACCCCTGAAAATGAGCCCCCTTCGAAGCGGTCCAGCGGAAAGAAGGGGGCAAAAGCTAAAACACAAGATACTGAAGTAGGGTATGAGGATGCTGAAGAGAAAGAAGATGCTGCAGCTGGGGAAGAAACTAAAGCAAGCAAGGAAGTGGAAATGAAAGACGCGGTTGAGGATGATCTGGCAAAGCACAAAGGAGATGTTCCTGATAAAGAATCTGAAGAAACAGTGCATGAGGCAAACAGTGAGAAGATAGAGAAACCGGGAGCTGCTGGTGAAGCTGAGAAAGAGAAGCTTGACCAAGAGTCGCAAGCGCCTGAAGTAGAGACAACTAAGGACAATCCTGTAGAGAACTTAGCAGAGCCTGAGTTTGAAGGTAAGACCTCTTCTGATGCAAAGGAAGAGCACGTGGGGAGTGAAGCGCCCATATCTGTAGGTTCTGAGGATAAAAAGGAAGGACCCAAGGACGAGGCAGCACAATCTGAAGCACCATCCATACAAAAGGAAAGCGAGACTCCAGAATGTCAGAAAGATGGACTTCCTGATGCTGATGTTAAGGCTGTTAAGGACCTTCATCCCGAAGAAGTCGGCGTGGATGGAAATAAGGCGAGTTGAGATGGAAAAAGCTTTCCAGATTCTCACTCTGACCTCCAGGGAAATTTAATATGAGGCTTAGGTCGTGAAGTTATCTATAGAGATTTTGCTAGTCTTAGAACTAATTTTTTTGTTAACATCATCCTCCAAACTTCATTAAGTCGGATCTTGATGCCGGGTCTTAGCATTTGTCATCCCATAGCAAGGTGGCAACTGGCAACGATGATATCCTGTGTCCGTAGTGTGGTCGTCATAATAGTTGGAGCTGTTTATGGTTGCTTTCTTTTTTTGGGTTAATTTTTGTATTGTATCCTAGAATCGAGACACATGATTCTTGGACATTTTAATCTGCTCTAAATTCAAGTGAAGCTTCACATCTTGTTATCCTCGTCAATGGCCTAAATCCCTTGCAGACGAATCCCAGGGCATCATCAATTTCTTCTGGCGCAAAATTTTGGTTCTTTCGACACTGATACGACTTTCACTACAATGATCATGGATCGATGCATGGGTCGTTCAGCATTCGGATGAGGGGGATAACCGAGGCTGAGAGTCGGTGATCAATTACTGCTTTATTCCAGATCTTTCACCAAATTGTGTGTTTGCCGTATGTGTTTCTTCAATTGAAACATGTATTCGTGAGGATTTGAGTTTATCAAAATCGATTTTTCTCAAGAAATTTTAGAGAACCTTCGTTCTGCAGCTTCTGCTGTGCTCTTTTCCTGCCTTTTGACAGTAAATTTGCTTTTTCCTGGCTTAGCAGACGTTGCTGGCGTTCCGTGCACTAAAAGGTGAAACCCAGTTTGGTGTTGGCAACTGGTAAACAACGTGAGTGTTATTAACTAACCAATAAATGTCGACATGCACTAATATTTATTCATACTTAAAAAATTACCAACAATTTTGATAACGTAACAATATTTAGTTTTATAACATACCAACGCCGTGGAAAACACTGCCGATATACCAATAAAGAAGGATCCATGACGTACACCTAATTTCATGTAGCATACTAGATTATTAAAGTAGCAGGTAATTATTTGAAGTATAAAGAAATGTGGACACCTTCCAACATATACAAAAAAAAGAATAAGTTGGTGAATTGACTAAAGTTAGCTAGTACCTTAATTTGACCCAACACGTTGGCAATGGACAAAAATAATCATCGGTAAATTATTGAGATGGTCGAATTTTTTTAATTATTGATTAATGTGGTACTTATGAAAATCTATCAATGAGTTTTAGCGCGCGATCTCGGACAGGAAAGTCGCAAAATCACTTTTCTATTACCATGATATTATTCACCCGTTATCAATAAATTCAGTAATATCGAGTTCTCAATTTTTTCCATAAGGAGTCTGGCAATCTAAGTGAGAAGAAGGCACATTTCCTATCCTGTCGATCACCATGACTGTTCAGACCAAACATCAGCATGACTTGTTCCTCGTCCATGCACAGTGCTCTAGCAACTTCCAAATTTCCAATCCATCATCATCCCCTCCGGGTATGCCAATCCGCTTCACTGTAATTTGAACCTCCTCCTCCTCTCTTCTTCTCCTGAGAGAACCATTCTTCCATTGCAATGGTGTCTAGATGATCTTGGACTGAACTATTCCATAGCCCCGCACTGCTGTAGCCTCCGAGACTAACCAAACTCCCGACTGTCTATCTGCCACTCAGCCCCCCCACGCCATCCACCTACCCACCTCGCCCATCTTCCATCAAAATCTCGAACTCCTCTCCAAAACCAAACATTTTCCTCTGCTGGGTCTACTTCTCTATATTACTCACCTTCTCTACTCTCTCTACCAATACGCCTTCCGATGTCGCCGGCCGGAATACTCGCCGGGATATGTCTCCTCGGGGCCCTGTACTGCGGGCTCGACCCGCTCGGGCGGAGCGCGGTGGCGAACTTCCCGGACTTCGAGGCGTACAGGGTCGACATGCCCCCTTGGTCGGATGTGCCCACCGAGAAGGACGCCGAGAACCTGTTGCAGAGGTCGGAGATTAAGTTTCTGAACCAGATACAAGGACCCGAGAGCGTCGCCTTCGACCCCGCGGGTCGCGGGCCCTACACCGGCGTCGCGGACGGCCGTGTTCTGTTCTGGGACGGTGAGTCTTGGAAGGACTTCGCCTACACTTCGGGGAACAGGTCAGTCTCTCTCAGTTCTTTTTGAGCATTCTGCAAATTGAGGCACTTGAGGGTGTGTCGACGTCATTGCTTGCACCATGAACCATGAGCTATGCAAGTTTTTATCTTTAACGAGAAAGAGAGGGAAAGAGGGCTCAAAGTTCAATTTTTTTTTTCCTTTTCCAGTAAAGCGTCTACTTCACACAGAACTAAACTATAAAGATTAAGTATATCCTTCGAAGTATGATAAATTGCACTTGGGATGCTGTTTTAGTCCTCGTGCTTACTATATGCATAACGCTTTCAGATCAGGCAATCATTGAATAAGTTGCAAAAGCTACAAAGGCCAACAAGAGCTTGAGGAGCTAAAAGTGAAAATAAGAAGGCTATGGCCGCCCAAAGCGGGCTCAACCTTTATCTATGGCTGTTGTTGTTCTATAGAAGTTAAGGGTCATGATTATGTTCTGCCCCTGTTTCACCATTTGTCATTTAACATAGTTTGGGGCATGTGACTCCATGTCTACTTTTACTCGAACAAGTTGGTTACTTGTGCACTTAGTCATAAGTACGGTTCCTCGGAATGATGATGTCACCAAAGGAACATTCCTTGTGGTATGACTGCACTAATCTGTAGGATGCAGTTTCTCGCCATGATCATACGTTGAAGCCGGAATGATTGGACTTGTTAGTTTGAGCTGAATCTGGATGAACATTTCAACATGCTTATTGTGCACAAGATTCTGATCACTTCACAAGTAATTGGCAATCGTCACTCCCTTGGTCTATAAGCCATTGCTTGATAGTTCCAATATTCACTGAGGAATGCTGAGTCCCATATTTGTGAATATGAATATGAACCAGACTGTTGTTATTTGTTTATTTGATAGCTGCTGGCACATATCATAATGTCTAATGAAGTTTCATGAGCTACTCACTCCAGTTGAAACCATTTCACTTTTCATATGTCAACATGATTTTAATCTTTCTTCAAGATGCTCCCTTTTGGAATTAAGTAATTGTACGTCATGATCAGTCAGAAATGTTCCAGGATTAGTTTAGTCTCTTGCCTGAAGCACTTGGATACTGGCATAAATCGGGCACAGTTGTTTGACCAAATTCACTTCATTCATGTATTGTGATTATCACAGACTAGTCTCCGGATGCATTATGTGTTTCAACACTTTTTGCCTTTAAATTCAGGTCAAGCCTGTGTGATCCAAAGCCATCACCTTTGAGTTACTTAAAAAATGAGCATATTTGTGGAAGGCCCTTGGGTCTTAGATTCGACAAGAGTACCGGCGATTTATACATCGCAGATGCATATTTTGGGTTGATGAAAGTAGGTCCTGAAGGTGGATTGGCAACCTCACTTGCAACTGAAGCCGAAGGAGTTCCTCTAGGGTTCACCAACGATCTTGACATTGATGGAGAAGGAAATGTCTACTTCACAGATAGCAGTACCAAGTACCAAAGGAGGTAAGAATGGCCGTTCCTCAACTCTTTCCCAATCTCGGATTACGCATCCCCATTGGTTCTTATCTGTTTTATATTAGCTGATGGAAACTGCCACTTGTGAAGGTGGATGATACCTTATTTTCTGAAGAACTTAGCATAATCTGATTGGCACGCCTATTTGTTGAGTTTGGCGACGCTGGATTACGTATTAGCGCTAAAATTTGGAGTGTAAGAGAGGAACGGTGGATGTGACGCGATAATCAGCTATTCACTAATTCCACTTTGGTGTATGGTCGTAGGTCACCTCTTATTATTTCGACCACCTACCCAGATTGCAAATGATTTCTCTCTGTTTTAGCTCAATGTTTTGTCGACTCCATTCTAAACAGTATTAGTTAGAGAAGGAAATGCTTGAGCAAAAATCTTAAATGATTTCTCAAATTCCTCTAGATTGTTGAGAAGGTGTCAGGATAGTTCTATTTTGGGGTAATGATGTGGGTGGTCCCTAAACTTTTCTTCGATATTCAATGTGGTCCCTAAACTTCTTTTTTTGGTTCCATCTTAATCCCCGAACTGTCAAAAATCAGCTCAATGTAGTCCCTCCATGAAGTGTATCACCAAGTAATGTGCATTTTTTTGACGTGGACTGCCACGCTGGTGCCTAATGGGCCAAAATAATGATTTGGACTGCTACGTCGTCTTCCCAAGTCATCAAATCTTTTTTCTCCTTTCTATGGGCAAAATAAAGAGAGGCAGAAAGGTATAATGTGGCACAGATGCCAGCATGGCAATTCTAACATCAAGTTAATGGAAATTATGGTCACGTCAGCTAATGGTGGCATTAGAATATTTAATGGAGTACATTTAGTTCAAAAGTTAAAGGACTAGATTGAAAAAAAAATTCAGGTACTGCATTGAACATTGAAGAAAAGTTCAGGGACAGCCCATGTCATTATCCCTTCTGTTTTCATGGGACCTTTTCATTGATATGTCCTGGGCTCTGTTCATATCTTATCGTACAAACATATTAAATGCAGGTGAGGTAATTAGGCTGCTATTTGGTTGGGTTTGATCTGATGAGGAGGATTAGATCACCTGAGCCAGTGAACTCCGAGAGGAGCGACACGCGTTAATTCTGCCCAGAAACTGAGTTATCTGTTATTTTCTCTGTTTGCATTGTTGATAAGATGGTATTCAAGTTGGCGGTCTGACCTAGTAACTTATTCATCAGGAACTTCTTGCAGTTGGTCTTTTCAGCAGAAGATAGTGGAAGGCTTCTAAAGTACGATCCGACCATGAAGGAGACCACGGTCCTTATGAGAAACCTCCAGTTTCCAAATGGCGTGTCATTGAGCAAGGATGGATCCTTCTTGGTGTTTTCTGAATGCGCAATTGGCAGGTCTGTCAAAATCCATATCTTCCAAAGAGTGCTTCTTTTTAATGCCACACTTCCTCCTTTTTCTCATTTGCCAATCGTCAATGTGCTTCCACAAATGCATTGTTTTTCAACTTTGAGACTCTTCTCCCACTTAAACATTAGAAAGAAATTCTGCGAAAATGTGGGATTTCCGGTTTCTAAAATTTTGGAATCAGTAACAATGTAAGGATGTGATGGGCATCAAACTCACTGAATGATGAAAAGAAAAAGGACTTTCAGCATGGGGTTACTGAAATTTTTATCCTTTATATTTTGCAAGGACTCATTCTCTATCGACTGTTGTAGATTAAGGAAGTTCTGCTTGAAAGGCGAGAAGGCAGGGACTTCTGAAGTATTTGCCGTTCTACCTGGGTTTCCCGATAATGTCAGAACTAACAAGGATGGCGACTTTTGGGTGGCGATCCACTGTCGTCGAAGCATGTACTCTTATTACTCTAGTCTCTACCCAAAACTCAGAAAACTTTGGCTCAAGCTCCCCATCTCAGCGAAGACACAGTTCCTACTCCAAATCGGTGGCCGACCCCATGCCGTGGTCGTGAAGTACAGCCCGGAGGGTAAGCTTGTGCAAATACTGGAGGACAGCGAAGGGAAGGTCGTCAGATCGGTCAGTGAAGTGGAAGAGAAGGATGGGAAGCTGTGGATAGGCAGTGTTCTCATGCCTTTTGTTGCTGTTTACAGTTTAGCTTGAGGCAAAAACTGTTTGCTCTTTTTCTTATGACCGACATAAACCATTATATGCTCACTCCTAGTTTAGGGGTTAGGCATTTCATATCAAAGGCATAACAGCTCATACGTGTTGCTTTCTTTTCTGTTCTGTTCCTCTACTCGGCAAAACTTACAAGCAATTGAGTTTGTTTGACAGGGGGGCGTTTATACATGGGTCATGATGGAGGACATTTTCATGCATGAACTTTTTTCAAGTTTCAGCTTGATGCTTAATGCAATGCACCGTGAGAAGCAGCGTTACTTAAAGAAAATATAGCTATTAGCCCGAAACTGAAATTGTGATAGATGACAATTTGATTATAGACTGAAGTGCGGTTTGCAGTTTACTTCAGAAACATTAACGTAGTTAGATCCATCTTTTATTCTTTGAAGCCGAATTATGTCGCCTTCTTTCTCGAATTCTTGAGATCGCTACAAAAGAACTCAAATAGCTATAATTGGTTGGGAACTTCGAATATTCTTACTAAGAAGCTGAGGATTTGGGCTATCCAGGAGGTTTCTCTTGTTTCTTGGGCAATTACTCAGCGGTGACAGCTGAATTATTATGGGCAGTGATGCTTGGATTGAGGCTGGCATAGAGCATTACATGGTATTGAATCGATCTTGAAAGCAGATTCTCCTTCTCAAGAATTAACACTAATGTAGGTGCAGATTAGCTAGAAAACCATGGCGTGTTTTAGAGAAGCGATGCACAAATTGCGGTTGTAGGGACCCTCCCACCTGAGCTTTCGAGGCTCATGAACACGTGTGCGCCCAAACTCTTTTTTCTTGGGCTTCATGCCTTTTCTGAACCGAGCAAAAGAAAAATAGATTGAAGGGGAAGTATGTGAATTACTTCTGGTAGTTAAGACACTATCTTCCCATCCCCGTCAAAGCATGAACATCTTCCTTTGGACCTCTTTGAACAGCTTCAGTTAGCAAAAGACGAGTTCAATTGCGGAAGTTGGTTATGGAGTTAATGTCTCCACGAATTTGCTTTCCTATATCTTTTTCTCCACGTTTCTCTCACCAAGCAGTGTCAATTCCTGTGCAAATGCTCTCTTTCCCTCTAATAAAATACATGGATTCTCTTCATGTCAAACCAACGATCGTGTTAAAAACAAAGAAGCATATCATTCTTAAGTGATATAATAACTTCTGCCCTGTGAGATTTCTGAGCACTCGCAGATTGGAAGACGCCAGAAAGAACATGGCGTAGTCGTTAAAAACTAGCAGATTATAAGGTAAGACTCGCAAAGGTGTACTATTATAATCCAATCAAGGCCGATTACATCTTCTCCAAAGGTTGAACATTGCCAAGTCTAGCATCCACAAGGGAAAAAAAAGGACTCAAGGGGAAAAGATTCTCGACTGGGTTTGTTATTACAGGAAAGAATCATTTTATTGAGTTCCACAAATTTCTGTAAAAGTTTTATTGAGAAGGGCAGATCACATCGTGCAAGGTAATGCCCTGTTTGTTCTTGAATACACACATTTTCAAAAACACTCACCTTCACAACCACCTAAAAAGAAGCACTATGTACTAAGTAGTATACTAGAAGTCCTTCCCTCTCTTGAGAACCATCCACCCAAAAAAAATAAGGACAAAAAGAAAGAAGACGAAACCGAAACGAAAATTATGAAATGGATTCAACTCCGACATGCAGCCACCTGTTCCATTACTGTTTTTTTTTACATCCTTAGCCGGTCATTCACAGAGCATCTGCATCAAGAGAAAGCTGATTAGAACTTATCAGAGCAGGTAAAGCGAGTAGCAGCAGCTTGGGGGCTGCCAAAAAGTTTAGGTGATACTTCATACCATCTATCTAACCCACTAGACCATGAGTAAATGTGAGATACTTATCATATGCTAATTTTGATGAATAGTGTCGAGTACTTTTAGCATAATGGAGTGTTATAGTTGATGGTAAATGAACCATTTTTACTTCCACGTTTGGTGTGTAAAGGGCCACTCTAACCACTGGATGTTGCTGTCTTACATCTTAAACAACTTTTGAGATGTGAGAATTCGATCCTTCTATTGCTTTCCTTTTCATAATGCGAGTCTAAAGCAGCATTAAAATTTACTTATGAACCACCATCTGTTAACATGAAGAGTAGAAGAAAAACCATGGGAGCTCAGCTGGGAATAACATCTTGAGCTGCCCTTTTCAGGATCAATTGTTGCATAAAACATTAAGCAGAAGTGTTGCACTGGTTTAGTTTCGAGAATTGTATCTGAGTAGATCTGAGTTTTCAATTTGTTTATTGATTATGGGGACTGAAAGAAATGGGATCTAAAAAGAGCCAGAGTAAGTCGAGCGACTCAAAAAGTAAACCTTAATTGCTTGTAGTGAAGCCTGCGTCCAAAATCAGGGTTGGAGTTTCATCGGCAACTGGGGAGTCGAGAATGCTGTCCGAAGGCAGTTAACATTTGGCATGTTAATTCCAGCAATTTTCCTGCCAAAAAACATATATTAGAATTTAGCAAAAAAAGGAATGGCGCTTATGGAAATCATCTAAGGAATATGCAGAAAAAATATCTTAGTTGATCTTAAACGCAATGAAGCATATTGCCAAAGATGAAGCAGAAAAAGATCTATTTCTTAGCATGAAATTTACCAAAAGCTTTCTAAACCAGGCTACCAAATGAATGGCAGTGGCATTGGAAACAATAAACTCCTGTAGGTGTAGCATAGACATCATATGGTTCCGTAAGTAATCTGCACCTCCTTTAGTAATTAAGAAGGTTACAACAGAACAAATGGCGGAAGATATGCTTAAGTAATTATCATTTACTAAACTCAGTTTCCTGCCTCTTGTGGTACTTTAGCATTTACTCGGTGGTTTCAAATTGCAACTGTATTTCACAGAAGATGAAGATAAGATAATGACTTGGTCCATCAGTTTTGGCACAATGCAATGAGAGGGATGAATTGCCTTTCCTTTGACAATCCCTTTGCTCGTGCATTAAAATTAATCAACGAAAAGGAGAAGGCTTGTTATCAACTAGCGGGCTCCTGGCATTTTCATACTGACAGTCCGATTTCTTCAGGAGATCATGAAGGTGAAACTACCCAAGTCCTATTCCTCATTTCCTTTTGACCTACTGCAACTTTATGTTCAAGGGCTAAACCTTTAATGGTGATAACAAAATTAGCATTTCGGCTCTAATTTTATGTTAATCGTGTTATATGTATCCCTCTTTTAACCATATTCAAACAAAATGAATGCCCAGCCCCAAGAAACCTTTTGGTAACCTAGAGAGAGGGATAAGAAGTTCAACAGAACCTAGCTACACATCATTGTGAAACTGTGAACTTTTGCGATATCTGTGACAACGATGCAGGACCGGGCCATCTCTGTCCATATAAACGTATAATATTTCCTCAGCACGATGTGGTGCAAATGATCAGACGGTGAAGGACCTTTTCTTTACCAATTGGGGTTTTCGGAAAATTCCACCGTAATGGGCTAATAGGATAGTCAATCTAAAGATATGACCAGAGAAACCACGCTCAGCGATTTTCCGACACGTCTCTTGTGCCAAGGGAACTGAAGCCCAAGTTTCGCCGTGATTTAACGCCCATAACAATGGTTAACCTCCAGCTTTCCTCTAATTTTTTTCATGCTCAAAACTTCCAGGCCGCAGTTCACAACATCAACATCTGAGTCACTGTATCCAGCCGCAACTCAAGCCAATAACTCGCCAAAACTGCTCCATTTTTTTCTCACTGGAGGTCAGCACGTCAACAAAAACAACGTCATCCCAATTTTAGAAAGCTGTCTTAGATAATCTCCAGCATAAATCGGCATGAACTTCAACGGTAAAATTACGGGCTTCGAGACAAGATCCCTGAACGACCATCAACAATCAGTTCGACCCGTACAAGGAGAAAAGCAACGTACCTCTCCGGGGCTTGGCCGCAACCTTGGTGGGCGTTTTCTTCTCGACCGTAACCTCCGTCTCCTCCGGTGGAAACAAAACCCCGTCGATCCCCTGCACGGAAATCCGGCCGTCCGTGTAGATATCCGGGTCGAACAGGTACGCCGAGCCCTCGCCCTGCCCGAACTTGACCGAACCGTCCGCTTCCTGAGCCACCATCTTGTGAGGCAACCTCAACGTGTCATACCTCACCTTCCCGAACCGCCGGACCGCATTATACATACTCTCCTCGGTCTGGTACTCCGGTATCAAGTGGTAGTACATGATCTGCTCCGGCGCGCCCGGCTCGCTGAGCTGGTCCGTCGTGAGCTTGGCCATGGCTTCGTCGTTCGGAGCCAGGACGGTCAACACATACCCTTCGGACACCAATCTCCCCATCTCCGAAGCTAGGGAAGTCAAGTTCACCAGAATGTCCGCCATCTCGTTGTAACCCCCGTAGTGAAGCAGCGTGTGGATGAAGTCCTTCACCTGCGCCTCGCCGTCGAAGTGGTGGTGCGGCCCCCCCGGTCCGGGCGCCGGCGCGGGCGCGAGGGAGGGCCCCGGCGCCATCGCGTCGTATATCGGGAGAGCCGGCGGGGAGCCCGCCGTCGCCGGCGGCGCCGGCTTCTTGAGCCGGTGAGTCCTCGGGTCGACCTCGGGAGCTCCCTCCGGCTTCACGGCGGTGATGGAGCGCAGGCTCCTGCGCCGGTTGAAGTCGTCCTGCACCGACTGCGGGATCAACAGCCGCTCGATGCCGTGGATCACGCCGTCGGGCCGGGTCACGGCGTCGGCGTGGATCACACGCGCCCGATCCACTTCCCTCTCCCCGGACTCCCGCTTCGCCAGGCGCAGCCGGTGGCCGGACAGGGAGAGCCCCCCGGGGTCCTCCGCGGCCGGCCGAGTGGACTCGGGCCAGTTGGCCGAGTCGATCCGGGAGGGGACAATGTGGAACATGAGCAGCGTCTGGAGGGACCTGAGGTTGCGGGGCTCGAGGAGGAAGCGCTTGAACTCCGGGTCGAGATCTCGCTCCAGGGCCTCGTTCCTGGGCGCGAAGATGGTGATGTTGTGCCTGCCGACAGTCTCCTCCAGGGTCTGGAGCAGCAGCGCCTTCTCCACCAGCTCGGCCAGCTCGGTGTAATGCGAATCGAGCAATGCCACGAGGATGGAGTTGGAGTTTATCTGGCCGGACCCGGTGCCGCCGCCGGCGCCGGCGGACGAAGGCCGGGGGTGGGGATGCTCCGGCAATGCGGCGCGCGGCCCGGCGAGGAGGAGGAGGAGGAGGAGGAGGGAGGCGAAGAAGGAGGAGGAGGAGAAGGCGGTGGGGACGCCATGGATGGGGACATCCATGGCGAGGGCGGAATGCAGCAGATTCAGGGCGGAGGAAAGGGGAAGAAGAAGAACAGCCCAGTAGAGAGAGAAAGTCAAGGGTGGAGAGAGAGTGTCGAGTGTTGTTTTATTTTAGAGAGAGAGAGAGAGAGAGAGAGTTGTCCTTCTTTCTTTCTCTCTCTCTTTGCTTTTTTTCTTTTTCTATGCGGCTTCGTGGTTGGTGTGGAGATTACAGTCGTGAGGCGTTGTCCGGAGGATAGTTCATGCAGTGCTTCTTTATTTTTTATTTTATTTTATTTGCTTTTCAGCCCCTTTTTTTTTTTTGCCGCTTGTTGTTTTAAGGCGTGTCGTTTTCGGTTTTCACGGTTTTCTTCATTAACTTCGGTGCCGTGTGATTCCACCGCGAAAATTTTAGCGCGTAAAACATTTTCGCCCTTTTCTTTTCGTCTTTCGAATTTCCGAAAATGTTAAACAAGGAAAAAAAAGTCTCCACAGACTCCGATGCATTAATCATAAACTTTATTTATGACGTCAAGAATTCCAAACTTTTACCTGCATATTTGCCCTGCGTCAATATCCAATCGATGAGCCCAGTTACAAATCTGCCTTTTATGGACGGCGGAAGGCAAATTGTGTTGACATGAATTTTTTTTGTCAAAGCCTACTCGATTTAAGTGGAACAAAAACGATGTTATCTTTTGCTGGAAAATCATCTGACTGAATTTTGATGGAGCGTAAATGTGTCACACGAGTACAGATTTAGAATTTTTGAAGTTCGGGATAAATGTGTTGGAGTTGAGTATAGTTCAGGGTTTTTTTATTGGGCATAACTTGAAATTTTTTTCTGGTTTTTTCTCATTAGATAAAAGCTGGTAAATAAAAAAAACTCTCATAAAATGATTTATGCTAAAAAAAAGTGGAAAATGACACAAACGATCCCCTGAATTTTGGCCTAATGTTCAATTTAGTCTCTAGACTTTTAATTTGTTCGATGTAGTCCATAAACCTTAACTCAATATGTAACGTGATCCCTAAATTTTTAATTTATTTAATGTCATCTCTGAACTTTTGGTACATATTCAATTCGGTCTCTGAACTGTATGAAAATTTTCAATGCCGTCATTTCCATTAATTCAAGTTCAGGGATTACATCGAATATTTTCATATAATTAAACAAGTATCAAAAGTTCAGACATGACATTGAATAAATTAAAAGTTCAGAAGTCACATTGAATATTAGCTCAAAGTTTGAGAACTATATTAAATAAATCAAAAATTTATAGACTAAATTACATATTGAATCAAAATTCATGACTGTTCATGTCATTATCCCTAAAAGAAAAAAAAAAGACTCGCGAGTTAATCATTGATGCGAAAGTGCTGACGACATTTTTTTCCAAGGGACGAGTCACTTGGACAGGCTACCGGCTGAGAAGGTGGAAAAGGCATTGAGCGGGACCCGCCTGCTGGCCGACGAAAAGACCATTTCACATCGGCTCGGCTTGGCTTGGCTTCTAAGCACGTCCATTTCCCTTGCTTGGTTGGGGCCTTCTGTCCTTTTCGGCTCGAGACTTGGGCTTCAATCTAGGCTTTTCCGGTTCACGTGAATTTTTTTATAACTACTTCTGTTTTTGTTCCTCGGTTTTTTTTTTTTCGTGGGTCCTTTTTTTTTTTGATATTTTAAGCAAGAACTACAGAGTATTCGCATTCCCCGCCGCCGTCGATGTGTTACGATGAATAGCGTCTTGCTCTTCCGCTTTGGCTTCCGATTAACTTATGTGACCCATCGTAGGAAGCAGGGGTCGCTCCGGATGAATACTCGAGATTACCATCGTTTAACCAATCTTTACTCGGGAGTCGGAATCGCTGCGGCCCACCCCCTCTCGCTCTGTGCATCGGTCTCGTCGTCGACGATCGTCTCCGGCACAGTCGGTTAGCACATGGTCGACGGGGGAAAACCTTCGGTCTTTAAAGTACTCTGTCATGCGCGTCGAGACGACAGGCCAATGCAGCTGCTGTTGATGGCGGCGAAATGAAGGAGGCACGATCCATACACCGCTCGCGGGGGGTAACAAATCTACCGCGAGCATCCTATGCTCTTCCTTTTGCTTCCGTAGCTCCCTTCTCTTGACCGAATCATGCACCACCGACACAAACTCACAAGTGGGCCTCGCCCAATTATTTCGAAGTGTCCCCATTTGAAAGACTAGAGTAGCAAGAGATTCTTTACATTTTTCCTCTTTTCTGTTTTTCTTATTTATGTATTTATAATATATGTTTTTCTTTTCTTTTCTTTTAGAATGGGGGGCATGTAAGGCTGCGAACGATAACCATTCTATTTCTCTATTTCTATTCAAGAAATAGGTTTGGAACAGAAATCCGTTTGGTACCGCAATTTCATTTTCTATTTGTGGAATAAGTTTTTGATCCTCAAATAGGTTTGAAACGGAAATCAGAAATTAAATTTTTTTAATTTTCTATTTTTGGAATAAAAATTAGAAGTTAAAATTCTTCTCATCGCTCGTTCTCGCTATTAACCGGTCGCCCACCCGCCGCCCATTGCCGCCTACTTGCCAGCCGCGGCCACCCGCCGCCCGCCGCCATCCACTGGCCACCGTCTCCCGCCGTTGCCCGCCACCGTCTCCTGCCGTCGACCTCCCTTCTCCCGTAGCCACTCGCCTTCGGCCGCCACCTGTCGTCCACCGGCCACTGCTCCCACCTCTTGCCGCCCTCCTCTTGTTGCCGGTCACTGTCTCTCACTGCCGGTCGCACTCCTCCCGCTGCCACCCGCCTCCCACCACTAGCCATCGCCCTCCCTCCTCCTGTCGCCACTCGCCTTTGACCACCACCCACCTCCCATTGCCGACCGCTGTGGGCCGCCGTCCACCGGCCACCGCTCGCACCTTCAACTGCCCTCCTCCCGCCGCCGTTCACTTCCCACCTCTGGGCCACCGCCCGCCGTCCACCGTCTCCCGCCACCAGTCGCCCTCCTCCCGCCGTTGTTCTCCTCCCATTGCCGGTCGCCTCCACCTGCCATCCTCCGCATTGGCCGCATCGCTGTCCATCGCCGCCTTCCCCCGCCATCCGCCATCGCCATTTGCTGACACCGTCCGCCACCTATCGCCCGCTGCCAGCCGTTCACTCTCCGACCACCCAGAGGAAGGAATTTTGTGTCGTTATCAAATAAATTTCTATTTTTGAAATAAAAATTTTGTATCGTTAATAAATGTGTTTTTTCGCTTAGAAACTCCTTTAGGAACAGAAATTAGAAAAATCAATTTCTAGTTAGAAATTAATTTCTAAAATAGAATGGTCGTCGTGGATAGCCTAAGAATCGAAAACGGATGATTAACTTTGAGAGCTGGCAATGGCAATGGCGAAAACGATACGCAGAGGACCGTAAAAGGGCGTCGGCAAATTGCCCACAGAACGGATGGATGCCTGCCTTTACTTTCCAAGCAGAAGCTGAGCTGTCGTTGTCCCCCCCAACATCATTTTATTCGATTTTATTTTGTTTTCGGTGTTTGATTTTATTTTTCGGGGGGATTATTTTCCACTGTACATTGGAGAGGGAATATCCCCGAAACGTTTCTAATTCGTTGAACGTCGTTTCGATAAAGATATTTCCCCGCATGAAGAGACGGGGAGAAAATTTTTTTATTAGGAAGTAAAATGTGGTCGAGAATTCAATATGGGGAAATACACACAAAAAAAAATTAACAACAATATCGAGAGAGGAGAAATCGCCACCCAAATAAATCGAAAGAATCGCTACAATATTCGCCTCGAAGAAAAAATCAAGACAGTCATCCGCGACGGCACTCGTTCCTCGCGTAAGACGCATTCGAACCTCGGCAAATCGACTCATTTCGGTCCACCGTTCGACCCGTCATGCCTAAACAACACGGATGCCGAAACGAGGGGTGGCTTCTTGCGATGGGGACGTCTCTCCCGCTGGAGGGCCGGCGGTCGTTCTCGCGCCCCATTTTTTTCCTTTCCTTCCGTACTCGCGGCTTCATCCCGACCGTCGGATGATCTCCCGGGGGTTAGGTGGTGCGTGCAAATCATGGACGTAGATTTGGAGGGGGGGATTAACGTTGCATCGGATCGCGGTTTTGTCTTTTCGCTTGGAGCAATAATACGAAGTCTCGGACAGCAATGCCTACATTGAAACGGGGGGAGGGGGGGGGGGGCAGTTTCGTCTTTGAATTGGATTCGTATGATCCCGTGGAGCTGGCGAGCTTGTATCGAAACGGGCGGTGTCGTCCCGTGGGCTTTCCGACACCCCTGAGTGGGGCCCCCGCGAGATTGTCGGTGGCACGCTTTTTATGGGCATTTTTTGTTTTTTTTCTTGTTTTTTCGTTTTTGTTTGTTTATTGTTGGTCCAAGTTTTGGTGCACGTTGTTTATTGTTGGGGGTCAACGTGCGATTTTGGGAGCTCGGCAGAAAAGTTGTGGTTTCGCACTCGACGGGTTTCAACCCCCCGAATTTTAACGAGCAGTTGTATTATATATATAGTTACATATTATTAAAGATGTGATTACTTTTTCTTCTTAGCGAGTGGCTGGTAAAGTTGATTAGAAAATCAGTTACAGCACAAAGGTGAAAAGGTGGTGTTTTTCCTCCTCCTTTTTTTTTTGATGTATTGATTACCGTTACGAGATAACTAATTGTTTGACACCGTTTTAAGCGGTGCGACGATTCAAGACAATGCCCCCCTCCCCCTCCCCCCCTTCCCCACCCAAATTCTTGGCTAATGGGTCTAGTCGGCCTACTTTTACAAGTGAGTTGGGCCGTAGAGAAGACTCGACAAGTCAGAATTGATGGGATAATTGTCCGAAAGTCCAAAACCTATTGCACGGCGGTCAATTCAATCCTAAACCTTCTGATTGTGCCAATTTAATCCTAAAGCTATTATAGAACGGCCAATTTGGTCATAAACCTTTCGACCGTGCCAATTTAACCCCTTAAATTGGTTTTAGTGGTTAAGGATCCGGCCTGTGCGTGAATCAAGCGCACGACACGATTCGATCCCCCCGCATCGATGAGTGTGTACAATTTCACATCTCGGTCACCCGTCCGAACTTAGGCTCGCACCTTAACCGGTCCATGAAGTTGGTGGAGTACTTGATGGGTTTGCGATTCATATGTCTAGGACAGGCTTCCTAAAAAGACAATGGTTGGGCTTGGGAAGGTAAAGGTGGGCCCACAAAGGATTTTCGAGAGCCGCACAATTAGAAAACTTGTAATGGGCCTGGCGCAATTCATCGTGCGCCAGGCCATGGCGTAGATTCAGGCCTTTACCTGAGGCCCATGGGCCATGCACACGCTTCACGGTATCGAACCGACCGGCGTCTCTTTTCTCATTTTTCCCCTTACGACAAAGTGGTATCTTATTGTATAGTTTTATTATTAGATTGCAAGTTATCCTTTTTTATATTGTCACATGCAATATCACGATGAATTATAAATTTATAATCATTAATTAATCATTATATTAATGAATCATTAGATTCTGTTTTCTGTGTGCAGTCCTGAATAATATTCAAATGAGTAACTAACGATTTTTCTAATTATATTTTCAAAATGGTGTAACTAATATACTGTCAAATTATTCTGTCAATTGCTAATCATAATCAGATACTATGCAATCATTTTCAATGCGATTGCTGTATGATTCTTTCTGTTATTAATAACCCCGGTTAATAAAAATCGAAGTTCTTAGATTACCAATGCGAGTAACTTTAAGATGTAAGCGATGTTATTACGCTACTGGCAAAGAGAAAGAACAGACATCGGCACTTTTCGAATGGGTTATCACGGGACGACAACGACATGGATCTTCGCGTAATAGCTGCTGCTACAAAGCCAATAAGAGTAATTTTTAATGAAGCTGTACTTGCAGTAGCCATCACATGTTGTGGATCTCGAGGTTGAACGCTTACGACAGGCTAAGGGAGTCTCAGCTCAACAACGTGGAGTTTCAACTTGCACGCGGGCATACTGCATGTATCACCATGCAGACGTTCCCAATGACTACCAAGAAGAACCGAAGCAATTCATGGTCCGACCCTACATTTTCTGAACTTGTAGGACACGTTCATCTCAACGTTTTACGTGGGGTTTTCCTTTTTACCAATGCATGATGTCTACACTCGATAAACAAAGGAGAATCGCTTTTTTATCAGCCGAAGCCCTGTTGCCCGTGTTTAACACCGTGGTCAAAATGAAGAGCTTGCTCATTGCTCGCGCTTGCGGGAAGCTCAAGATGGACATCGCCGATGCAGCGCCAAAAAGAGCAGCCATTCACATTGCAGAAGAGTCGAAATAGACAGACAACATTTAGAGAGACGAAAGGGGCGAGAAGGGGGTCTGACTACGTACTTCGATCGCATGGCTTATCATCATTCTGAGGGTTAGCGCTTGCCAAAAGTGAATTTCATTACAAAAGCTGCGTGATCAATTGTTGAGATCGGTTTGCTCAGCATGGTTCGTGATCCTATAATATTTTTCTCACTGTCAAGGATTCTCCATCATAATAGGCCACAAAAAGATCTAGCGGACAAAGTTCAGTTCCGCGGCCGCCTTCCCGTGTTCTAAACAAAATGTAACCAACGTATAGGAAAGTGAGTATATTTCGGGCAATATATTTCTTGCATTTTCTGGGAAAATCCTTGTTGGTTCGAGTTCCCTCTTCCGGCTTCTCCAAGAGGAGATGGAGATGGAACGAAACCCACGAAGCCAAGACTCAAACCCTTTTCTAGCTTCCTCAACATCACCATCACAATCAATGATGACGATACGCCTGGTCTTTTTCTCTGCTCTTCTGAACTTACCCAACACTTGCATTACATAGATGGTCTCGTTTTGGCCGAAGGACAACATCATCATCAACTGCGAGCTAATTCTTTAGTAACCCTCCTAGATATAAGGATATTCAAGACTGACTTTAAATTCTGCAGGTACTTGTAGGCCAAGGACGACAACATTCAAATTTCGGTCACATCCGCAGACGTTCCGTCGCCTGTTGATTTGATGGCTAGGATCTTCGTTTCCGATGCCGCGTGCTCATTTGATTGTCTAGTGTGGGGTGGCATCGGGTTCGGCTGCATTTCTTTCCAATGACCAATACCCAGTTTGACCACCAAATCGCAATGTTCACTGTAAGACGAGCGATGTGGTGCTTCCACATAGATATTTGGCTGATAACAGCACCCAATACATGGTCAAGGAGTACCTCCTGAATGCGACTGATCCTCATTTTACTCTCAAATTTAAGTCCTGTGAAGGCCTCCTTCGCATTCATCAATGCTATAGAGGTGGTTTCGGCTCCAGACTTCTCGATTGCCAACGCATGGGCACGACGCTTTTTCCTGTCACGGATTATAATGGTCTTGATGCTGCAATTACCAATGTGTTTATAGGCTCAATGTGGGCCTATCATCACTTCGCAGAACAACACGGTGAGGAGGTATATTGGGTGACCGATGCCAAGCATCTCAAGGACAAATTCTTGCCAAGAGCGTTTCTGTCCCATCCAAAGTCATCTAATATCCCGACGAAATGCACGTGCCGTGTGTGCATATGCCGTCAAGATTGTTGATGCAAAAGTTCAAAGACCGAACTTCAGCTAGACTTGGAACTTCGATATCAGTGCGAACTTTTAACTCTGCGGTCAGGCTAGACTCCTGTGATACGATAAGCAAGTTGTTCAAGGTTCTCTACTTCCATGTGGCTATCAACAGGAAGATGGTGACATCCGGTTTGGACTTGTTGAGGTCGACTAACAGTCCGGTGGTGCCTTCTATAAAGATATCGTGGTGAATTCTACCTGGATGACCGACGGCTAAAACTTCAAGCCGGTCTGATGAATCAGGACATCAGTCTGGTAAATGCCATCTTGAATGGTGTGGACATCTGGATAAAGAGCAACTCGGTGAATAATTTGGATGGTGAATTCGGGGTTGATGGGAAAAAAGCTACTCCGTCTGCTCTCAACACATTTGCCGCAGTTGTATTCACCATGACCCGCAACAGCGACACGACCAGCAAGACCTCGATAAGATCCCACAGGAGGAATTTCTACCAGTCCACTTTCATGCTCGGTCCGTACTTCTCCTTACGGAGTTGCAAGAAGCGACCAAGAACTTCGACTCTAATGCAGTAATAGGTGTTGGGCTTTTCGGCAATGTTTATTCGGGAACAATCAATGAGACTAAAGTCACTGTTAAGAGAGGAAACCTGTAATCAGAACAAGGCATTACGGAATTCCAGACTGGAAATTCAGATGCTGTCCAAGATTCGGCACAGGCATTTGGTATCTCTAATCAGTTATTGGACGAGGACGATGCGATGATCTTGGTCTTGGAGCACAGGTCCAATGGTCCTCTGAGAGACCATATACATGGTAAAACTTGCCATCTTCGCAATGGAAACAGAGGCTAGAGATTTGTATAAGAGCCGCCCATGGGCTTCACTATCTCCATACCGGCATGGCTCTAGGCATTATCCACCACGATGTGAAGACGGCCAACATTTTGCTTGTCGAGAACTTCATCGCCAAGGTTGCGGATTTTGGCCTATATGAGGATGCATCGACAGGACAAGTCACCGGCGCACAGCGGTAAAGGGAAGCTCCGGATATCTGGATCCCTAGTATATTAGGAGGTAGCAATTGACACACTAGTCCAATGTTACTCGTTTGGGGTGGTTTTACTTGAGGTACTATGTGCGAAGCTGGCTCTTAACGCGCTCTCACGGGAGAGCAAGTGAACCTGGCGGAGTGAGCAATGCAGTGGAAGAGAAAGGGGCTGCTCGACAGGATCATTGACACGGCCCCCACCACCTCCAGGGCCGTGTCAATCTTGAATCCATAAAGAACTTCACCGAGGCTGCGCAGGAGTGCTTGGCTGAGCACGGGGTGGATAGGCCTACCTACCACAGGAGATGTTGTGTGGACCTTGGAACATGCATTGCAGTCGCAAGAAGCTTTCTCTCAAGCAGCTATCACAACCTCGCCAGACGTCGCTTCGTCCACTGCATCCCCGGGGCCATAATGATTTGCATATGGAAGAAAGGAATGCCGTCGCTGACCACTATCAATCAGAATGCATACGGCGATTCAATCTTTAAACGACTCATGGCAAGATAGCGAGCCACAAGCAGAGTTGAACACCCCCCATAACTTTAAGTTGTCGAAGTTCCGGCATTTTATGGAGTTGTCTGATGTCAAAGCTTCGCTCTTCTGGTACATTACAGAACATCTTCTTCTGCAGTGCTCGTGTCTTCATGATCAGCATGAACAATAGCCTTCGTTCCGGGCCATTAGACATTGACATTAGGATCATTGTCTATCGAGCACAAATTTTTCCAGGGAAAAATAACCTTTGTTGGAGATGCTACTGGAACTTCGCCTGCAAAGACAGTAAAATGCGTTATTCAGTTGATTGCAGCAATGCTTTTGGAATCAAATAAATCCAATTTGGATACAATTTCGAGCAAGCTCCTGACCAAGCTGGTTACAATTCACCCACATCTTGAAAATTATAAGAGAGAAAAAGAAATAAAACCAGTGCAGATCTGTTCACACGAATAGGGCTAATTCTAGAAAAAAGTATCAACTTTACGTTGAGTAACAATTTTGATCCGAACTTTTTTTTGTTTCAATAAAAAGCATCGATTTTTACTCGAGTCCTAAATTTAGCTCTCGTGAAGTGAAATTTTCAAATTGTTCAGGCAGTATTTAGGATAGAGATGAAAGTTTGTGATTTTTTATGAGACAAAAAATGATTTAGACCATAATTGCCACTCAAGGTAAAGTTTGTGCTTTTTTTTGGAATTAGGCTGATAAATGGCGTTTGAAATTATTTTAGAAGGAAAAATGGGATAAAAGACTCTTAAAATTTTTTAAATAATTTTTAACTACACTTTTACACTTTCTAATTTTTGAATATGATGATGGAATCTACAGTATTACGTGTAATTGTATTGATTTTATTATGTGCTTATGAATCAAATGTAGCTAAAATGGAGGTTCAGTCTGTTTCGCAAAAAATTGATAATTTGGAAAATATTTTCCTACTATCACTATTATTGTTTAAACAAATTAATTAATAAAAAAAATTTCATCGTCCATGAAAATGTTTAAACATAAATTGTTGTCAATAGTGAAAATCTTTTTTATTGACTAATTATATCAAACAATAAAAGCGATTATTTTGAGGAAAACATTTTTCAAATCATCAATTTTTCGTAAAACAAACGAAGTCGTAAAGTATTTCTCTCTACTGAAACAACTATTGTACGTAGCTAATTCTATTGCATAGATAGAATAATAATATAACTAATATCTGTATGTACATTGATATTTCAAAAGATTTTCCTTTGGTTTCCACTTTCTTAGCGAAACTTTTAAGTTTTTTTTTGATATATAATGACTAATTCCGTAAAATTTAGTGCATTTAATGTCAAAAGTCTATTTTTCTTTAGTTTTCGCTTTCTTGGCAAACTTGATTTTGTTTGAAAAATAAAAGACCCCTTCCATTAAAATTTATGCATTTGATGTTTAAAAGTCCATTCACCAACAAGTCTGTTCTCTATTTCTTTCTTTTTCCTCTTTGGAAACTATGTTTTATTTCAACTAGCAAAAGTGCACATGCTTTACGTTGCGGAAAATAACATTTTGCAAAATCGTCTTATTACGAAATATTTGAATTGTTTATTTATGGCAAGCAATTACCGACCAGATATGAAGAGATTGTAAACATATATGTGGGTAGAGAAATATATTTCTAGACATGAAATAAATACTAAATTTTTCGTGGTATTAACCCTATATATAATAAATATCAAATCAATTAACTAACGACAACGACGATCCTCTCGATTTCTTTTGCTCGTTTCATATACTAAATCGAAATTTAATATATATATTTATTGGTTGCTAAATAAAAACCGAAAATAAGTTTTTGGGCATTTTTGGTTATTTAAAAAAGCGTTTTTGCACGTTGTTAAGGTCGTTTTCTATTGGATTCAAAATCCACCGGAAAAAAAAAAGAAGAAAATGATTTCTCCACAGTCGCAATGGCACGAAAACGAAAAAAAACCCCGGTACTCAAAAAGGGCGGGTGCGAAATCCCCGAACTGCCCACCCCTCCGCATAAAGACCAAGACCTTTCTTCTCCTTCTCTCTCTTCTCTCCTTCGAAGTTCGACCGCGACCAGCTTCTGGTGATCTCCTCCTCCGCACTCCCCCCTTCCCCCTTCTCTCTCTTCTGCGCGCGTGTGTATCGGCGCAGTCAAACAGCTTTGCTCGCCTCTCAAATCGTGTCTCTGTGCTCGGGGGCGACCGACGGGAAGCGACCCGATTCTCCGGCAATCCACCCATGACCGTCATGACTCCTGCCCCTATCGATGTACGTCCTCGAATCACTCGCTCTTTGCCCCCCTCCCCCCCCGCGATCGTTTCCTCCGCCGTGTGTGCTCGCGTGCAATCCGCGCGCGGTCCCGTGGTTCTCGGTGCGGCCGGGGACGCGCGCGCTGGTCCGGCATTCGCTCGCCCCGCCCCGCCCGCCCCGCCCGGTCATCGCGCGGCGGTGCCGCGGCCAATCTCGGCTAGGGCTTTGGCGTCGATTCGCGGGCGGCGCGCGGCGTTAATCCGGACGCCATTACCCGCCGGCGTGTCGATTGTAGGGTTTTCGAGGGGGAATCCGTGGGGTCTTTTTCGATAACGTTTTGGTGGATCCGCGAGGGGATGGTCACTTCGTCTTTTGCTTTGTGGTTGCAGCAACAGGAGGATGAGGAGATGCTCGTTCCCCACTCGGATTTGGCTGAGAACAATCACCAGCCCATGGAAGGTGACTCCTTGGATCCGTAATCAAGTAGTGTCGATTCAGTAGTTCCCTCTCCAGTCGTACGGGCCTTTGACCTTTGTTGTTGTGCGCCCCAATGTGTCTTTGCTTTGCCTATTTTGGTGCCCTTAACACAGTACTGTTGTAATCATCTTGGTTTGCCATCTCAAATGAACTTTAATTGCTGGGGGCACAGAATTTGCCTATTGGGAGCATGCAAGATCGAGAATTGTTCTCTTACGGTTTTCTGTGATATCAGTTTAATGAAGTTTTAGTTCTGGTCGCTGTCGGGTAGATCTCATTCTAATGTCAGTTCGGGTTCTAATGGTTCCTTTTCTCTTGGTGACGATCGCTAGTGGCTGCGCCCGCTGAAGCTGCAAACCCAGCAGACAATCAGCCAGTGGATGATCCCCCACCATCAAGATTTACATGGCGAATTGACAACTTCTCTAGGCTGAACACCAAGAAGCTTTACTCTGACGTATTCGTAGTTGGTGGTTATAAATGGTATTTTTCATAATGCTCATTCCAATGTCTTAATTTACAAGCGAATTATATTTGGATTGAACATTTCTTTGCTTGCCTTGCTTACTTCAGGCGGGTGCTTGTTTTCCCAAAAGGAAACAACGTGGACTACTTGTCTATGTACTTGGATGTTGCTGATTCGGCGAGCTTGCCATATGGATGGAGTAGATATGCGCAGTTCAGTTTAGGGGTTATAAATCAAATACATAACAAATATACTGTCAGAAAAGGTACATTTTTTAACACGTGGATGAATTTGTATATGTTGAAATCTTATGCAGTTGCTAAATGGGCTTGCTGATGAACTGACATCTAGGAGTCATTTGAGATATCTACCATAAAAGCAGCGTACCCTGATAATTTCGATTATGAACGTCCACTTTGTATTTGTCTGCAAGGTATTGGCTGTATACGAGGAAACTCGTATGTTTGATGAGACAATGCAGTATTATTTTCTCCAACGATGATAGATACAGAAAATATCCATTTCGATAAGCTGCTTGGCAGCTAAATAATCTGGACTACGACAAGGTTTTAGCTTATTAGCCCCTTTAGTAGTCTTTTATGTAAAAAATGGGAGACGTCAGACAAAGAAATTCTCGCAGATAGACAGTGTATGCTTTTGAAATATCGATTATGGTTAATTATTCAGGCTACTGTTAGCATGCAGATCTTTTGGGTGCAATGGCTTACACATGACTCATCTTACACGCCTGTAACCCCAAGATGAATTGATTTCCTCGAAAATGAAAATAGAAAGCTTATGTTTTCATTTTGTCGATTCAAGCACATAAATTTTACTTCTTTGGCCGACCACCTTGTGCTGTCTGTGGCAGATGCCCTTTTGAATAGAGAGCGCACTGTTCTAAATAGAGCATACTGTTTTAAATGGAGAGGACGCTTTTGATCCTGCTGGATTTTGCCGTGAAGTTGCTATATTTTCAGTTTGTTGATGTTCAATTATGTGTACAGTTCTTTCCTTGTTTCCTCAGTATGCCTTTTTCTCCTTCTCGTCCTTCTTTGTTCCCCTTCCCCTTGCCGTCTCACTGAAAGAACGCCCACTTCAATCTTGTATGTCAAGAGCAAGTTGCTTATGAAACTTCATTACCTTTTTACATGTCTCTTGAGCGACAAATGATGATCTAATTTAAACTTGGTAAAATGAAATAGGCTTGAGCGTTTTGCTTATATGTTCATAGAGTTGCTTGGCTATTAGATTGTATCGAACACTCAAGGGTGGGTTCTTTCCTTTGCAACGTGACGAATAATTTCTTTTCTATTTAAAAGTTTTACATGTCTTGTAAATTCTAGTTTTTTTTTTATTTCTTTAATATTGCAACTTTGGTGCTAGCATATTCTAATATGGATTGTGACCCATGAATGCTCCCCTTTATGTGCTTAGAAGAACTTTCATGGAAGAAAACTTTTAAAATATCATGAGTTCAGCTACATTTCTAATTATATCTTGTAGGCTATGCATATGTTACTGGATAAGGACCAGCTATGCGGGGTTTCTTTTTATGCTTAGGAAATCCCTTTTCTTGTAGTCGAATACTGCATTCGAAAGATAGATGCTTAATCTTGCCCTTCATTTTAAGACATGAGATTTTACTCAGTGATTTTGCTAGCTTTGCTGTGTTGCTTGTCAAACAAAAGGAGTGAGGAATATTCGAGCAGCCATCAATCTCTGCCGTGAAATAATGCACCTTATGGTTATTAAATAATTTTGCAGTTTGACATGCAATGGATCCTCATGTAATTATAAAATGTTGGGAACATGTGCCGGATGAATTTTACTCCAACTCAGAGGATATTTTCCATGTTTTCTTTGCCAGATACGCAACACCAGTTCAATGCCCGGGAAAGTGATTGGGGTTTCACATCCTTTATGCCTCTTAGTGAACTTTATGATCCTGCTAGAGGTTATCTAGTGCATGATAGTGTTATAGTGGAAGCTGAGGTTATTGTTCGTAGAGTTGTAGATTACTGGACATATGACTCCAAAAAAGAGACTGGTTATGTTGGTCTCAAGAACCAAGGAGCGACATGTTATATGAACTCTCTCCTCCAGACACTTTATCATATTCCTTACTTCAGGAAGGTAAAGCTGTGCTGATTGATTACTCTGGCTTGCATGCAAACATGAAGCTGTAGCACTTTGTATTAATTTGAATGGTTGGACCATCTGTTACAGGCTGTGTACCATATGCCTACTACTGAGAATGATATGCCATCCGCGAGCATCCCTTTGGCTCTCCAGAGTTTATTTTATAAGCTCCAGTACAGCGACAGCAGTGTAGCGACAAAAGAGTTGACCAAGTCCTTCGGATGGGACACGTACGATTCTTTCATGCAGCATGACGTGCAAGAACTAAATAGGGTTCTGTGCGAAAAGCTTGAAGACAAAATGAAGGTGAAAAAAGTGAACTTGTTAAAAGTATGGGACTTCTCTTGATATGTACTAATTCATGGGAACCTTTGTCTACAGGGTACTGTTGTCGAGGGAACGATACAGAAATTATTTGAAGGGCATCATATGAATTACATTGAATGCATTAATGTAGATTACAAATCTACTAGAAAGGAGTCATTTTATGGTACTGTTTTAATTTGGCCATAGCAATTTTTCAGGGTTTTTCTTTTGCTCATACTAATCTGTTCACATATGATTATGAAGATCTTCAGCTTGATGTCAAAGGCTGTCGAGATGTTTATGCATCTTTTGATAAGTATGTTGAAGTTGAACGCCTCGAGGGTGATAATAAGTACCATGCTGAACAATATGGCTTGCAGGTTAGTCATTCTATCGCAGGAAATTTTGGTAATTACTGATGGTTTACTTTGTGAACACGCTCGAGCAGACACAAGCTCTCATTCTCCTTCACTTGCTCCTGCTTTAAGTATTATGCATGCTAGCAATTACTGGAAGGCATACTTTGATGGCCTTCATTTATGTCAATTTTTCTGGATATGCTTTATCAAGGTTAACTCTTTTTAGATCAATCATTAGGTGATTATGCATGTTTTACTCTGATCGGTTACATCCCTTGAAAGGTTTTCTGGTTTTTGAGACTGGAATTCTGAATCTCGCCTTGTTAACTCACCTCTTAAACCTTAATGCGTTTATGGCCAGCTTTGGGTCAAAATGTGTACTTAGTAAAAAATTAATTCGCAATAAACCTTCAGAACTGTTAATTTTCAATCAAGTAGAGTCTAGCTGAGAGTTGTGCCTTTGATTTTTCATTGCAATTGTTTTACGATAATCTGCTTTAGAGGTTGATATTTTATGTAAACAAAATGTTAAGTCTGTAATCTCTCTTGTGCGATATTTTTAACAAGTCAATAGCTTCTAAAGCCAATATTAGCTGATCACCCTTCTCCTTCTTCCATGGTGTCCTCTCTTGTGATGTGGCTTCCTGGCTGTTTCCATTCATGCTTTTTTATGATGGCTGAAAGGCTTGAGATAGTTTTCTTATGTAGTTCTAGCTGTTTCCACTCTTGCTTTTTAGTTTCTTAAAACAAGGACTACTAGATTATGTATGTGTAACGCATTCAGGGTATCTGCCTAAATAATAGTCTGATTGGTGGTTCGATGACGAATTAGTTCACTTTTGGGAGTTATGACCTAAATTTAAGTTCTCACAAGTACGGCAGCTTGCAGAATTCAGGTGACTCGCCACGTGAAATTATTTAATCATAGACAACGATACTATTTGTTCATTTGGTTGTGTGTAGTGCAGGATCCAACTGCCACAAAAGCTGTCACCAGAGAATGACAGAGGCATTAATAGGATTGACTCTAGGTTATGTTCATAGGCTACGTTATGGCATTTTTTTTTGCATGATTAGGAGGAAATTTTATCAGCAAATTCAGAACTGAATTGATTTATCAATTCTAGACTTCCTAATATTACCAAAGCTTCCTCAATTTTTTGAATTATTAGGCGAAAGATTACAATCCTCTGGCTTTTGCGTGATGATGACTGTTTTGATTTTTTATGTCATTTCAGGATGCAAAAAAGGGGGTTCTGTTCATTGACTTCCCCCCTGTTCTTCAACTCCAATTGAAACGATTTGAATATGATTTTATGCGGGACACTATGGTGAAGGTTAGCCATTTAGATAAACATTGAATAACTCTTTTATTTGTTTGGTATCACGGGCAGTTGATACTTCTTGAAATTATGTGCTGCCTTCATGATTGCTGCGTGCTCTCAACTTATGTAGGAGTTCTGGGTTCTTTTATACTTCTGGTTTGCGTTGTACTTCGTTTTCTATGTGGTTATGATTTATGGTGCTGGTGGCCTACTGCTACAAGATGTTCAACTTCTGCAAAACTGCGAGGTGTACACCTATATTAGCTGACTCCTAAGTTACAGGCAGAAACGCTGGCTAGTTTTTTATGTGCTTAAGTTTTGTCTGGATTTATTTTAGGCAAAATAATGTGACTGGTTTTTGTTTGATTCATGATTTTTTATTTTATTTTATTTTAATGTGTTAGCAGTACCATTCCAGTTTAGGTAGACATTGTATTATCCTTGTCATTGAGGATCTTCATGCTTTCACTTTTCAGATCAATGATCGCTATGAGTTTCCTCTGCAACTTGATCTTGACCGTGAGGATGGTAAATATTTGTCTCCTGATGCTGATAGGGGTGTTCGCAATCTCTACACACTCCACAGGTACAAGTATTGTTCATTTACCACTATGTTGTATTTATATCAATTGCTGACTTGACATTCCGTCATATCACCAAATCAAGCCTTGGAAGGGTGATCCTCCCACAAATCAATGGGTATCTTGCAACTTGTGGTGTATTTAGGTTTCTGATTGGTGCCTCGTGATATATATTTTGAAGTCTGTCAGTCATACATTTGAATTTTAAAATGGCTTTTGGTGGCTGAAGTGACAAGTGATGCTTTCTTGGATATGCTGCAAGCTTTGCTTGTCTAAGCTGCTGCTTTTAATCATGATATGCACAGTACAGCATTGAATGATTGTTGCAAGTTCTGTAATGATTTGCAGGCCGTCTTTTTGTGATACTTTGTTACTCTATACTGTTATTCAGGCTACAGGATGCAGCTTTGTCCTGACCTTTCTTCCTTGGTCTTCGCTCCCTCTTTTTCCCGGATTGTTCTCTCTTTGTGTTTATCAACAGATCAGCCTGATGCTTTTCACCTGGAAGACGTTGGAAAACAAACCTTTTAAGACTGACATTGTTACCTGATTTCTCATGTTATCTTACCTGAGTAGTGAAGCATAATTTCAATCTGTAAAAGTCATTTTTGGAGTGCTTGTGCTGCTATTTAACTGTTGTCACTGTGCTACTATTGATTACTCCATTTGTTTTCAGTGTTTTGGTTCACAGCGGTGGGGTGCATGGTGGACATTATTATGCATTTATCAGACCTACTCTTTCTGACCAATGGTACGCTATTTCTCCTTCTGTTCATTTGTTTATTTGATAATTGAAAACTGACTGTCTTCGTATTATAAAAAGCTATCATCTTGCAACTCATCTCTTGTGCTTTCAATTCAAATCTGCTAATTAATTTATTCTGTTTTTCTTTGTTATGGTTTACCATCTTTGTCGGATATTCCTGAGCTTGAGTTGTATGTGTCGGAGTTGCAATTGGTGCAATTAAAATATGGAGTGTGGCTTGGAGGTGCTGTACTTTTGAGCACTAGTTTGGCTCAGTTCCTTTATTATATGGAGTACGGATAATTGGTCACACATCTCCTGGGATCCTTTGTATTTGTCAACAGAGTGATGTGATTTCTCTATTCACTTGAAAATCTTGAATTTTGAAGCTGTTAATTTTCCCACAATTTTCAACTTCTCCTCTCCATACGTTTTAGGAAACTTCCAGTCAGCAGAATACTCAATTTATCTTATACATAGGTTGAAGTGCATGAATGAAAATAATGAAAGTGTGCAGTGGTGTGGAGATTTCCATGCTTTCTGAGGGTTACTCCCGTTTAGGCTATATTTGCTTCAAAATAAACAATTGTCAGAAACTAGGGTAGCTTTTCTCATATTACTGTGTTGATGCTACCAATGAGGACTGTCTGTGAGAGAGATTTTTCACAACTAATCAAATGAAAACTAGTGCACTTTCTTTGGAGTATTAGTTGTTTTCTCAAACAACCTATTCTAGTATGATCTATGTTGATGTGTTGATCAGTTGTCTCTGCCTATCCTCCCTACTACTTGTCATCCCAACTAGCTGGTTGAGTTGTCATGTCTCATGGCTATCAACATCACCACTATCAGTACTGTCATCAACTATTTGGCCATCACTCATCACCACCCCTGCTGCCTCAAATGATTGCTCTCCAAAATAATGATTCAAGTGCCAAGCATAGTTTTTCCTAGAATTGCTTCCCTTTTTACTGTCCTGCTTTTTAAGTATTCTTACATTTCTCTAAGTATTCTAGACTTTTTCGTAAGTGTCCTTATGAAGATAAAAAATGATGCACGTGGGTCAAGTTATTTGTTTAGACCGATGGACTAAATAAGATCGGGTCTTTTGGTTGTCTCTTGGTCTCCAAATTGGTGATTAAAATGTTCATATGGATTTGGTGGCCGTAAGGATTTGTTATTTCTGTCTTACTGGTTGGATGAATGCCTTATATCTCATTTCAGAGAAATCTTTTATTGCTCATGTTCTTCATTTGGACCGCTGATCAGGTATAAATTTGATGATGAGAGAGTAACAAAAGAAGATATAAAGAGAGCACTAGAAGAGCAATACGGTGGAGAGGAAGAGGTAATTGGAGGGAGCATTGCTTGGAGCCATATATTACTTTTGCTTCCTTGATTAGATGTTTAGTCTTGCCTCCTTTTCACCTTTCAACCTCATTTGACTTGACAGCTCCCGCCAACAAATCCCGGATTTAACAATACTCCATTTAAGTTTACCAAATACTCAAATGCATACATGCTAGTGTATATACGTGAGAGTGACAAGGACAAGATCATCTGTGATGTGGATGAGAAGGATATTGCCGAACATCTGAGGGTAAGATGCTGCTTTTACTATAATTGGAAGTTCAGATAGCTTGTAGATCACAAGTGTTAAGTAATTAGGTGATAAGATACTTGATGGACTCAGATATCTCATATAGGTCCCCTATAATTAGCTAATCTCAAGACATCGCGATCCTTTTGGATTGAGTAGTTTGTTGCTTGAGGTCGTTAAAAGTAATCTATTGGGCTACCTTATCATCGCGCTTCTTTCATTTCCTCCTCATACAAAATAGAGTGAGCCCCTTGCAGAGTTAGGGTTGATGTGAAGTCAAGATCTGGTGACTTGTCTCACTCAGAGTCTAGCTTTTTCTAGATTTATTGTCTACTGAAGTTTTCCAATGCAAGATTATGATTGAGGATACTGCTTGTATGTCTTAGGAGAGATTGAAAAAAGAACAAGAAGAAAAGGAACATAAGAAGAAAGAGAAGGCCGAGGCACACTTGTACACCATCATTAAGGTGAGCATTTCTCAAGCCTTGAGCCACCTGCTTTGATTATGGTTATCTAGGATGCCTTTTCGAGCTTAGCAGCTTATCAATGTCATGGTGCTCATAGGTTGCGCGGGATGAAGACCTTGCTGAACAGATTGGCAGGGATATTTATTTTGACCTGGTGGATCATGACAAAGTTAAAAGTTTCCGCATTCAAAAGCAAATGCCTTTTAACATCTTCAAGGTGCACTTTTAGATTCTGGTTGCTTTTAATTTCTCTGATGAATCGGCATTGAGAACTTCACTAGCCACTTTGAGCAAAAGAATGGAGATCCAGTGCTTTAGCTTAAGAGATGAATGAAAGCATCTCTTTCTTGACACCAGGCTCGATAGAGGGAGAGTCAGTTTTACGATTCTATTTGGCTTAAGCATACAGAATTAAATTGAATTAGTGGTATGACTTTATTGAAGGCCAAGAGAAAAAAACTTCATCAGCCTATTAGTATCTTTGCCGTAGTAGAATTTGTTTACTGTCCTATTTATTAGCTTCTCGGTAGATCCATCTTTGCCGTACACAAGCGATGCCGGAAAATTCAGAATGCACTGGGAAAATGGGAATGTGATGCTGCTTTCTGTATTTAATGCCATTATATACTGAATAATCATCTGAAAGTTTATTCGCCCTTTTCCATGCCCCACTTGTTCTTGGTTGTCTTATGAAGTGTCTCTGGCTTCTGTCATCAATTTTTTTTATGAACTGGCCTTAATGGTGCATACAGGAGGAGGTTGCTAAAGAATTCGGCGTTCCAGTGCAATTTCAGCGGTTCTGGCTCTGGGCAAAGCGCCAGAACCACACCTATCGTCCTAATCGGCCATTGTCTCCGGCAGAGGAAACACAGTCTGTAAGTACAATTTGTCAGAACTGTTTCTCATGCACATTTTTTTTTGGTTGAACTTATGTTTAGCTTCAGTTGGGTAATCAGTTAGCCTAGTTAGTCTACGTAATGTTGTGTTAGTGTGCTGCACTACCTGCTTTCTGTTATCTGGGACTTGGGGTTTTTGTTATCACTTAGTTGATTCTTTTTGTGTATGAGCGGAAAATAATGGGGCAGATGCTTGTTCAGCTTATTCATGTAGGAGTTAATTGTTCTTCAGAGTGATAGGTTTGAATTTTCACTTACCTGCATTGGAAGGATGTCTTTTGATTCTGCATATTCTTGTCAGGGATGCTTCCTTTTTTTTGGGGGGGGGGGTTTCTTTCTTTCGTTTTTTCATTTCCCTTACTGCTATTTTCATTTCTTTATGCTGTATCCACTGATTCAATGCCTTTTGGTTTGGGTCTTTACTTTCTTTCTGACTGTATTTGTTTCTTTCTTTTCGCTGTACTGTAGGTAGGACAGTTGAGAGAAGTGTCAAATAAAGTTCCGAATGCCGAATTGAAGTTGTTCTTGGAAGTGGAACTTGGGCTGGTAAATTTTCTCATTGCATCTTGATCAATAAAAGGCTTTCATATCCTAGGTGGCATCATTCATTTGGTTGAGCTGTATTTTTTCAGGATATGCACCCCATTGCCCCACCTGACAAGTCAAAGGAAGATATATTATTGTTCTTTAAGCTTTATGATCCTGAGAAGGGAGAGTTGCGGTAACGTATTGCCTCTGTGAACATTCTATTGTAGCACATAAATCTGAAACTGAAATCACTAGTCACTTCGTTCTTATACAGATATGTTGGAAGGCTTTTCGTGAAGGGTACTGGTAAACCTGCAGAAATCTTGACCAAGTTAAATGAAATGGCTGGTTACTCTCCTGACCATGAAATTGAACTTTACGAGGTTTGTTTTCATCGATGTATTTGCATCATTTACGTAATTCATGCTTATTCAGCTAATCATATTAATGAGAAAGCCTGGGCGTTCTATCAAATTTTAAGGCCTGTGTTGACACTTGACATCCTAATTATGGTGACATGTTTGATGGGGACTCTGTATTTTGTTGACAAGCACTATTGTCTACGGATGTGCGATATGATTGGAGTATCTTTTTTTGTGCTTTCTTGCTCAGGAAATAAAATTCGAGCCTAATGTCATGTGTGAACCCGTTGACAAGAAAGTGACATTTCGAGCTAGCCAGGTACAGATGAATGCCTTTTAATGGAGGGTTGCCTGAGTAAGTCTCCAAATTAAATTCTAGAATTGCCTGCAGCTTGAAGATGGAGATATCCTATGCTTCCAGAAATGTCTTCCAGCTGAAAATGGTGAACAATTTTCCTATCCAGATGTCCCTTCCTTTCTGGAATATGTGCACAATCGTCAAGTATGTATCCCGGGGTTGTTCGTTCGTGATATTGATCTCTCCATAGGCATGGATTAATACCCCTGCAACTTCATGTATTGTAGATTGTCCACTTCCGTTCTCTTGAAAAACCCAAGGAGGATGATTTCTCTTTGGAGATGTGAGTATGGACACAGTTCTTTTGTAGCCTTTCTGCATTGCTTGCACATATGTTGCTAATAAAATCAAAATGACTGATATGCAATTCTGTATTCAAGGTCTAAGCTGTATACCTATGATGATGTTGTGGAAAGAGTTGCTCAGCAGCTTGGTTTGGATGATCCATCAAAGATCAGGCTCACATCTCACAACTGTTACTCTCAGCAACCCAAGCCCCATCCTATAAAGTATCGTGGAGTGGATCATTTGTCTGATATGTTGGTTCACTATAACCAGGTGAGTAATATTATCCACTGGAGACTTCTGATGGATTGAAATTTTAGGAGCTGAAATGTTGTCTTCCACTTCCACATTCGTGCAGAGCTCGGATATATTGTACTATGAAGTGCTAGATATCCCTCTTCCAGAACTACAAGGTTTAAAAACTTTAAAAGTAGCATTTCATCATGCTACTAAGGATGAAGTAAGTATCTGATTGATGCTTGAAACTGCGCGTAGGTTTGCTGCTGATTTATGATGTTTCTGCTTCTGTCTCTTGTAGGTGGTCATCCATACGATCAGACTTCCTAAGCTGAGTACTGTCGGAGATGTGCTCAGTGATCTCAAGACAAAGGTAATTTTGGGTGTCTTGGTACTATTTCTTGCCTTTGTTACCTTAACTTCAATTGCACATATGCTTGTGGTAAATGGTAACTAAGTGTGTACTAATTTTTTGCTTTAGGAAATATCTACTGGCTTGTGTGCCTATTTTTCTTTTCTGTTTTTTTTTTGTCTTACCTTTTCTGTTGCTACACCAGGTCGAGTTATCCGATGCTAATGCAGAACTTAGGTTGCTTGAAGTTTTCTACCACAAGATCTACAAGGTTTGCTTGTTTTCTACAGGAATATCTTGAGTGGATGCTGTTGCTGATGGTAGCGAGACTAATACGTCTTTCTATGTGTGCTACTGTGTGGAAATTAGGGGATTGTGCGAAAATATGCGAGTTTTTTGTCAATAATTTTTAATTTCTGCAGATGCGCATGATGTCATCAAATTTTCCTGATGTTGTAACATTGACTTTGGCATAATTTGGCTGGTAGTTGGGGCATTAATGCTTGAGGCTTATCAATCCCATAGAAAGTCTACCTCTTCTGTTATCCCATTTATGTGAATATTATACTTGGCTACCAGCTTGCAGTTTCCAAACATCTCCCAGTTGTCTCCCCTCTTTAGTCTCTTGCCTTTGAAATTACCAAGGGGTCTCACTAAATTCCTGTCTCATATATGCAGATCTTTCCCCTCAGCGAGAAAATCGAGAACATAAATGATCAGTACTGGACATTACGTGCAGAAGAGGTGGGTCCCTGGTTTGCAATTGTATGCATGGTATATGACCTTGTATTGTAAATGTAAATGTAGAGATATAACCATTCTAGGGGGTCTCTGAGATCTGGTAAGCAGTTAATTATTGCTTTTCCTTTACAAAAAAGGTTAATCGGTTCTCTTCAAGAAATTTTTATAAGCTATATTGTAAGTGTAATTAGGCATATTTTCTTGTTTTAGTGTCTTGTAATTGTGAAATTATTGCATTTTTTGAAGTCCTAAACAGTGTCTCTCTATATGGTAAATCTTAACATGTATCCTTTATGTGTCTGCATTTTTTGGAAATCTTAAAATGAAATGAAGCTACGGTATGGCGATATTGCATGGCGTTCTAGGCTATTGTCTGATTTGATGCATTGTGGTGAGCAGTATCTTTGTTTGTAGTTTCTAATATCCTTTTGATTATGCTTCATCAAGCTTGGTGAGGATAGCATTTAGGGGTAAAATGTTATCGTTTTGATGATTAGCTGTAAGGCTTTTGTTGTTTTGGTTTGAACGTGGATTTTAGGATTGAGTGCAATAAGGCAAAGCATTAACTCTTTGGTTTGGTTCTATTTCTTTAGATAGATTTATGTACATCATTTTCTTTGCCTGTTCTAATTTTGTAGATTCCGGAAGAAGAGAAAAATCTTGGTCCAACTGATCGTCTAATCCATGTATACCATTTCACAAAAGACACTGCTCAGAACCCGATGGTAATTACTTGATTACATAGTCAATTGGTGCCTGGGCATTGGTAGATGATATTGCATTTAGAACTTTTGTTACTTGATTACATAGTCAATTGGTGCCTGGGCATTGGTAGATGATATTGCATTTAGAACTTTTGGTTTTCTAAAGGTTTTCATCCTGGCGTTGTTTCTCGTTTTCCTTTTCTTTCTTTCAAACAGCAAGTCCAGAATTTTGGAGAACCCTTTTTCTTAGTAATACATGAAGGTGAGACGTTGGCTGAAATAAAAGTACGAGTACAGAAGAAATTGCAAGTTCCAGATGAGGAGTTTGCTAAGGTTTGTTGAGTCCCATTTAAGAGATTTTCTATTTCAGATGGTGCTAGTCAATATTGCTTGCTAATAGATGTCATATGCATGCTAATTTTTGTGTGTAACTGTCTATAACATGATGCATCCTGTACATCAATTACATATCATTACATCTGATTTTATCGTCTCGATTTCTGCAGTGGAGGTTTGCATTCCTCTCGTTAGGTCGTCCAGAGTACCTTCAGGATCATGATATAGTGTCAAATCGTTTTCAGGTCTGAACTCAAGTAGTAAATTTCTCTATTATTGCACCTTTTCATTGAAAATCAGTGTTGTGGATAATGTGTACTGACTTTCATTGTCTGCCATAGAGACGAGATGTTTATGGTGCTTGGGAGCAATATCTCGGATTGGAGCACTCTGACACTGCTCCTAAAAGAGCTTATGCAGCTAATCAGGTGAATGGGGTGCTATTGTGGCATATCTGTCCATAGTCTGTTTATATTGGCCGAATATTTATTTCTATGAAGGCCACCTGCTACTTGTGTGTAATCACGACATCCTCCTAGTATAGCTGAGTATAACTAATTCTGACGCTGTTTTGTGTATTGCAGAATCGCCACACTTTTGAGAAGCCAGTGAAAATATATAATTAAAATCCATTGGATGGATCTTCTTCAACTGTATTGATGAGCTCAATACAAGATGCACCATTTATTTGTGGAAAATCAGTGAGGTGGTTATGGTCAAGATGATTTCAGTTGATCCGATGTTTTTGTTGCTCGTTTGTTCCTAGTGTGGATGGAGAAGTTTAGCCTGAAGCAAATTACATTCTCTGAGCGCACATACCGGTTCCATTTCTTGAGATGGACTGTTGGGCGATCCCTGGTGGGATGTCACTGGTAGTGTATTTTAACGGTATATAAATGAAAGATTTTGGACTGGTTATTGTATACATGGTATAGTAGGCTGCCGTAGTCTTTATCTTTTGCTCCATCTGCTTCTTCGATTTTTGTTTATTTGAGCTATGTCTAGAAAAGTTGGGGATTCTGTAGTGGTTTTTTGGTACTCTTTAGCATCTTTCTTGATTTGTAAAGGAAATTTGAAAGATGCTGTATTTACATTGATGGACTCTAATTTTAAGTCTCCTCTGCCTATTTTTGGCGTAGAGGAATCATTTTGGATTTTCGCAAGAAAGGCGCCCTCGTTGAAATCTCTAGACTTTGTTGGCCCCAAAAGCAAGAGGGAATGTCCGCACCTTGTTTAGCCTGCTACATTGATGATTTGGGCAAAGACTTCTCAAAAGTGTTGATTTAGTGGCGAATTCTTGCCTGGATTGAGTCCGTTGGTATTCAAGTGATTTGAACCGTTAGATATGCGAGCCTCTCGCGAGATTCATTAGATCCAACAGCTTAGGTCACTCGGTCCGTGACGGGTCGTCGCCCAACAAATCACAGTCTGACACCTAGAGAACAGGTTAGATGACTCTTGCCTGGAATTGAAATGGTCTCAAAGGGCTTTTCCATCACTTCTTTCGAGTCCGCAGCACAGAGAAGAAACGGCCGGCTTGATCACTGATTCTCGAATCAAATGAGATCTCCGGACACGTCATCTTAGAAAATGGAACGGGTAACATTCATTGTGAGTGCGGTCCAACGAGTGTACTGAATAATTAATAGGATGGTTGAGTTAAAGATAGAAAACAACACGTCACAAAAAGGTGATTGCCAAAATGAAAAGCGGAGCTCTTTTCTTTTTGTAACCCAAAAAGAAAGAAAAAGAACCCAAATCCAATTCTACTTCAATTTCCTTCCGTGCCAATTTTGACAAATCGACTCATGCAAAAGCAAAAAGACAAGGAGCTAAATGCCACCTTCACATACTTCCAAGCATCAGCCGAATGCACTGCTTCTCTCGACCTCTTCCCTTGTTCTCTTTCGCTCTCCCTCTCCCCTCTTCTCTCCTTCATAACCTCCACGCTCAACACATACGCACGCACACGCTCCTCATGCACACAACACTCTATAGAGAGAGAGAGAGACAGAGAGAGATGGCGGGAACCACCGCTTCGAATACCGACACTGCCGCTCCCTACGAGGTCGACGAATGCCGCGGCGTCCTCCGAGTCTACAGCGACGGCTCCGTCGTTCGCTCCTCCAAGCCGAGCTTCAACGTCCCTGTCCAGGACGACGGCTCCGTCCTCTGGAAGGACGTCCTCTTCGACCCGGCCCACGGCCTCCACCTCCGCCTCTACAAGCCGGCCTCCGCCTCGGCCTCGTCCGCCAAGCTCCCGATCTTCTACTACATCCACGGCGGCGGCTTCTGCATCGGCTCCCGCACCTGGCCCAACTGCCAGAACTACTGCTTCAAGCTCGCCTCCGAGCTCCACGCCGTGGTCGTGGCCCCCGACTACCGGCTGGCCCCGGAGAACCGGCTCCCGGCCGCCGTCGAGGACGGCTACACGGCCGTGAAGTGGCTCCAGGCTCAGGCTCTGGCGGCGAGCGACGCGTGGCTGGCCGACGTGGCCGACTTCGGGAGGGTGTTCGTATCGGGCGACTCGGCCGGCGGGAACATGGCTCACAACCTGGCGGTCCGGCTGAGAGCCGGAGCTCCGGAGCTGGCTCCGGTTGTGGTGAGGGGTTATGTGCTTTTGGCGCCGTTCTTTGGGGGAACTGTGTGGTCCAAGTCGGAGGCCGAGGGTCCTAAAGACGCTTTCCTCAATCTGGAACTCATTGACAGGTACAAAAGAACAATGATAATCGTTCGATCAGTATGTGATTATAGCTATTTCCATAGAGGCGAGCTTTGTAAGCATTCTGAAAACGACGTTCACATTCGAGTGCCGACTTACACATATCGTCACGTCATATGCGAGTGTTTATATGATCTTGGGCTTGGCCAGGTTTTGGAGGTTATCGATACCGGCCGGAGACACAACCGACCACCCGCTGGTGAACCCCTTCGGCCCATCGAGCCTCGACCTCGAGCCCCTCGACCTGGACCCGATCCTCGTGGTGGTCGGCGGCGCCGACCTCCTGAAAGATCGGGCCGAGGAGTACGCGGCGAAGCTCAAGGCATGGGGAAAGAAGGTGGAGTACGTGGAGTTCCAAGGGCTGCAGCATGGGTTCTTCACCATCGATCCCGACTCGCAGGACTCGAAACGCCTGATGCTCATCATCAAGCGCTTCATCGACGACAACTCCACCTGATGCACATGCACCCATTTGATGTTTATTTACCCAAATATCATATGTTCTTAAATATGTGATTTGGTGTTTTCTGGCGTCTCTTACATATGTGATTTGGTGTTATCCGTACCGGTAAATTTAAATAAATATCGATAATTGTCCAAAAACAGAACTGTTGATTAAAGAGAATCGGTGGTACTTTATTTTTCAGATAATTTATTAATAACTTACCGGTACTTTTATGAAATTATTAACTTTTTTGACAGTTTTGGAAATTAGTTCGTACTTACTCTTTTATTTGTACAAATTGGCGGTTTTTGAATTTACTAATTATTATATAAAATTACTAGCGTCAATTAGAGCAATACTTTTTTCCCAGGTTAAACAACAAACTAAACTAGTTTTGGAATCGCTTCAGTCAACTAGCGTTATTTTGTGTTGTTTTATCGGTATGTGTACCGTACGAACTCTCTGAGACTTCACTGCATGAGACTTGGATCAAGCCAACAGTGACTCGGTACTATATCTTTTCCCCCCCCAAATAGCGGACGTGATTAGACTCGTTTTAAATTAATAACGAATTTTTCAACGTGTTAACATAAATCAAAATCTCGAAACAAATTTACAGTATAGCCATGACACGTAAACACAAATTGTTAACGCTACATTCGTTTCACAGAAAATAAATGATTTGAAAAATATTATCTTAAAAAATGATTGCTTAAATCGCTTACAGAAATGAATGAATGAAAAGTATTTTCGCCGTCCACGAATATTTTAAACATTATTGATAATGAAAACATAATTCATTTTTTATAGACGAATCATTTCAAGCTAGACAGATGGCTGATTTTCAAAAATTATTCTCCGAATCATTTATTTTCTGCGAAATAAGCGGAGCTTAAAATTGAAAAGTATTCATCGCAATTGCCGTGGGTATACGATGCTTATACATACTCGTGCTCCTCTGCACCAAGGTGAGGTCCTCAAGAGCACAAATGCGGTGCGTTTGATCGCTTGCCTCAGGGACGAAACAGTAATTTCCCATGCCATCCGAATTCACCTTTTTTTCAAAAGCCCCGAGAAGCCCAAACGGTCCGCTGAATTCAAATCCACGACTCGATCCCCACCGTCCACTCCAATCACCCTCCACCCTCCGATCTCCATTTCTCTCTGACATCCTCTCTCCCTCGCAACGACGCTTTAAACTGTCTCCTCGCTCCTCCTCCGCCTTCCCTCACTCTCTCCTCTTCCCTTCGATACTCTCTTCTCCCCACCGCACCGATTTCGCCTCTCAGAATCCCTCCCGGCGAACCCTAAAACTCGCAACTTCCTCCTCCCTCCCCCGCGTCGTCCCGTCGCGACTCGTCGGCCGACGATGGTGATCGTTTCGGACACCGCGAGCGCCACCAAGAGCCGGTTCGGGTTTCACGACCGCTCTTCGGATCCGGCGCCTCCCGACCTCGCGGCGAAGCCCGCGCCCGGGGACAATCTCGCGCATTCTCAGGCGCCGGCGATCCGGAGCGGTGGAGATTCGGACGACGGCGGAGCTGGCGGGCCGTCCCGGGGGTTCGAGCTCCGCGAGGATCCTTCATTTTGGAAAGACCACAATGTCCAGGTTTGTGTCAATCTGATTTTACTTGCGCTTTTCCAGGTATCGATTTTCTAGCCTAGGTTGGTCGATTTGTGTAGCTGTGAGCTACACTAAGTTAGGCACAGCAGCGCTTGCTTGAATACTTCGAGTCGTGCTTTGAAATTGGATGCTCTCTACTATAAAAGAGAAAGAAATGACTGACTTTATGCGTGCTGGTTTATAGGTAATCATCAGAATTCGGCCTCTCAGTAGCAGCGAGATATCGCTGCAAGGCTACAGCAAGTGCGTTAGGCAAGAGAGCTGCCAAACTGTTACCTGGACCGGGCATCCTGAGTCACGTTATACTTTTGATCTGGTCGCAGACGAGAATGTTAGCCAGGTAAAAAGTTTCTTTTCCCGTATCTTTGGTAAATTCAACGGAATTTCCATGCCTTTTTTTGAATGTCTATCCTGCGATGCCCCAAGTTAATTCAGTAATGTCACAGGAGAAGTTATTCAAAGTGGCTGGAGTACCTATGGTGGAAAATTGCGTGGGAGGATACAACAGTTGCATGTTTGCGTATGGTCAAGTAAGTATCATACGACAACAATGCCCTTCGTTGTGACCCGGATGTCTTTGGGTCTTTCAATTATTGATGGTTTTCTTGGACTTAACATCCACCATTGCAATTTTGAGGATTCGATTAGCCAGTCTTTTCACTAGTTTGATTGCTTGTGTTTATGGTGCCAAATACCTTTGCTTTTCTGCGCGTAGACTGGGAGTGGGAAGACTCACACAATGCTTGGAGACATCGAAGGAGGAACTCGTAGACATAGTGTTAATTGTGGGATGACACCCCGAGTCTTTGAATATTTATTTTCACGGATTCAAAAGGTTCGTGCCCTTCGCTGATATCACACATTGCATGATGTTCATTTTCAAAAAGGAAAACCATTTATTTGGCCGAGAAGAAAACAACGAAAAAACCTGTTTGGGAGTTATTGCTTAATAGTATTATGATCAAGATCTCACTATATTTCTCGCGATTTTTAGAATCAATGCAGAGTAGTCAATGGGGTTGCTTTCTTCCCTTTCTATGTTTGAGAGGGTTAATCTCATAAACCTACGCAGTAACATCATGCTACATTTTACTTATATCCGATGAAAGTTATTCCCTCTCTTGTGACAGGAGAAAGAGGCTCGCAAAGAGGAGAAATTACGATTTACTTGTAAATGTTCATTCTTGGAAATATACAATGAACAGATCCTAGATCTTCTGGATCCTTCTTCCAACAATTTACAGGTATGGATTAGTTTCAGGCTTTTCATTTGCGTCACCAAACTTTTCCCTGCAACGACTAAAGAATTCCAATATTATTGGAGGTACTTTTATTTGCGCTTTGTGAAGCTAAATGTCAATACCTGCAATTTTACAGATAAGGGAAGACATCAAGAAAGGGGTTCATGTCGAGAATCTAAAGGAAATAGAAGTTACGAGTGCACGGGAAGTGATACTTCAGCTGATTCAAGTACGTTAGCTGCCACTGTAGTTCAATGTTTCCACCGCCCAATGGAAGGAACCTTTGTGCCATGTCATTGCTTAGTTCTTTTATTGTTGGTCACTACCTAGAAATATTTTTAAGGACTTATCTTTTGTGTGGCTCAAGTTCAACTCGATTGATAAACTAGACCTTTTGAATCAATTTATCTGGGAAACATGCTTTAATGTTGGGGAAGTTGGAGCTAATCGTGATGGGTGATTCTTGGAAGTTTCAACTCCTACCAAGCAATACTATATTTTTAGAGATGACCTGTGGTGATTTTAGGCGTTCTTTTCAACTGGATAGAGGGGGAAGTGTATTAAAGACCACATCAAAGGTTGTTTGATGTACTTTAATCTGTACTCCTTCTGCAGGGAGCTGCCAATAGAAAGGTTGCTGCGACCAACATGAACCGTGCAAGCAGTCGTTCTCATAGTGTATTTACATGTGAGATTGAAAGCAAGGTTAGTGTTTTCTTTGCTTTCTCTATTTGCCTCCACTATCAACTAGACAGTTTCCTTCTTAAGACTGTTTCGGATGTTCCAATTCATACTCTTGGTCATGTACCAAGTCATGTGTTCTAATTGAGCCTTCAATTTTAGTGGGAGTCCCAAGGTGTTACTCACCACAGATTTGCTCGGCTCAATCTTGTTGATCTAGCAGGGTCAGAAAGGTACTTGACAACGATAATGCTTTTCCATTAAGAGTTGATACTTTTTCACAAAGTTATGTGAATGTGAGGCTATGTTATAATTTTCTCACAGACAAAAAAGTTCTGGTGCTGAGGGCGAACGTCTTAAGGAAGCCACAAATATCAACAGATCTCTTTCAACCTTGGGGTGGGTAGTACCATACCCTCATTTAATACATCTTAAGATTTTCTTGATCATATCTATGTATTCAGGCCATTCTAATATAAATGGCATCTTACTTTCTATGATAATTCTGTTCTGCAGACTTGTGATCATGAATCTTGTGAGCATATCCAATGGGAAGTCACTCCATGTCCCTTACCGAGATTCAAAACTTACATTTTTGCTTCAGGTCAGTTGACTTTTGAGAAACTCAATCGACACGAACTTATCTATGAGTTGATCTCCCATTATGGTTTGACAATGTTCAAAAACTAATTTACTTATATGACTATGTAAACTCCAGATACATGCTTTCCTCACAATATAATGTCTTATTTTAAAGGAGTGGACTTTGAGAGAAATTTACCAAGTCATTAGGACATGGTATCGTCTAGTTTACTGCACAAACCTCTCTGAGAATTTGAGGTTCCAGTCTCCAGACTTTTGTGCTTCCATTTTGTCAAGTTGCAGATTTTTGTTAAAATGGAACTTGTCGGGATGATGCATCATATCTTTGTGCATTCAACTGTGTCCATGCACATTTACTTTATGTGCTAGAGTTCAAGGCTTATTACCATTAAATTTGGAATTGATTAGAAAGGGTGTTAACTTAAACTTGGTGTGACCAGGAAAAAAAATCCAGCAGTTAAAACTATTATTTAGTCTCTGCAAGTTGAGGAAAAACTATGCTTCATCCTGTGCAAGTACTCCTTGACAGATTTTTCTATTGCTTTTGATGAATGAATTCTCACAAAAAGAATCTTGTTTTCTATATTTCAGGATTCACTTGGAGGAAATTCAAAGACAATTATAATTGCAAATATCAGTCCATCCAACTGGTTAGTGAATTTGTTGCACTCATATTTCTGTCTTGAAATGGTACATGTTGATGACTAATTTCACAATTCTTGATTGCTGCAGCTGTTCGTTGGAGACTCTGAGCACTTTGAAGTTTGCGCAACGTGCTAAATTCATTAAAAATAATGTAAGTGTTCTCCATACGAGGCTTGTGTCTTATAAATTCCCCTCTGGGAAAATAGTGCTATCATTTGCTTTGTTTCAAAGGCACATTTCTTCGAAATTATTCTAGTACTTATATTTCCCGATTTTTCCTTAAATTTTTAGTGGGTAGTTCGATATTTGGGATTTATATGACCTATGATATCTTTTAGTAGGTTTGCATTAGCTCTTTGACTTTTTTCTTCTTCATTGTTTTCGCTGGTGCTACCAGAAAGTCATAGTGGTGTTTCTTTTCAGGCAATTATTAACGAAGATGCATCTGGGGATGTAATTGCTATGCGTATGCAAATTCAACAGCTAAAGGTACAGTGGATGACTTGTTGCTAACATGGTCTCGCTTATTAAAATCACAATTCAACTTTCACTTCACATACTTCCCATATCTCCTAGAACATGGGTACTTTCCAACTTGTGCAATTTCTCATATATTCTCTTCTATATCTCTTCTATATCTCTTTAGAAAGAGGTTTCCCGTCTGAGAAGTTTGCAAAATGGAGGAGCTGAGAACTTTGCAAGTGATAGTGTATCAACAACCTTTCCAGGGTCTCCGGGTTTTTTTAAGTGGGAAGGGTTTCATGGATCATTTAGTCCACTTACGTCCAATAAAAGGACAACATTAGTAAGTACTGTCTTTCGTTGGCCAAATTGTTTTTTTTTGTTTTTGATATTTTTTCCTCATCATTTTTCATTCCCTTGATTGTTCAGAAGGACTATGAAGTGGCTCTTGTTGGAGCATTTAGAAGAGAAAAGGACAAAGAACTTGCATTACAGGCACTGGCTTCTGAGAGTCAGGCAGCTTTGCAGCTGGTATGAGAGCGAAAATATGTTTTTTTGACCCTTATCTTACCTTTTGTCTACATAGATGGGCAACAACTTGTACAAACTTTTAAACTTGCTTATATGTTATCTTTCTTCAGATCTGATGAATGTAAAGTGACATGTGGAAAAGCTGTTTACTTCTAAAATGATTTAAGATGAAAGAGAGGAAGACCGGCCTTTTCTTTTCTTTCTTTTTTTCTTTTTGCAACATTAGTTTTTCTATGTAGATGTTCATCGAATATTTTATGTACTTTTATGTTGGGGTCTCTTTTGGCTTTGTACTAGAGCAAATATGACATATTTCAGGATTTACTGATGAAGGTTATTAATCTTTGGTGGATCAGGCCAAGCAAAGAGAAGATGAAATTCAAGGCCTGAAAATGATGTTAAGATTTCGTGAAGCAGGGCTTAAGAGGTTAGAGGCTGTTGCTGCGGGAAAAATCTCAGCTGAGACCCATTTGCTGAAAGTAAAGGAAGAACACCTGAAGGAAATTGAAGTTTTAAGGACTCAGGTTGACAGGAACCTAGAAGTGACCAGATTTGCCATGGAAAATCTACAGTTGAAGGAAGAAATCAGAAGGTATGATTAATTCGGGTCCAGTGTGATATACCTATCCCAAACCTTATTAGCCTTTCTTCTCGATTTCCATTGCCTATTCTAAAATGACAAGACAAACTTGCTTTTTGCAAAAGAATTATTTGAGAAGGTTTGTGTAGTAAACATAGTTATTTGTTATTGCATTTTGTCATATCATGGCTTTCATGTACTCCAACGGACAGGGTGAAGTCATTTTGTGAGGAAGGAGAACGAGAGATGATGAATGAACAAATCAGGGTGTTACAAACTAAGGTGGGCATATGCTTGTAACATTTTTTTTTTAGTTATCCGTGGGTTTATACACTTACAGTTTACACCAACTGCAGTTGCTAGAAGCACTTGACTGGAAACTAATGCATGAATCAGATGCCTCAGCCATCCAGGTTATTTTAAAACATCTCCTCTTAAATTTTAAACAAATTGCAATATGGGGAAGGTTGTCCTGTTGATCTAACTATAAAATACTTGGAGACAGAAACCTGATTCAGATGCTGCAGCAGACATACTTGGTGATGAAACCCCACTTCTTTCTACTAAGGTTAGGTTTTTGAATTCAGTGCTTGTGCTTTCTGCTGCTTACTTTCTTGTCTCCGCTTCAAGTGTCAGATTCTCTCCATAAATTTTCGTCGCAATTTCATTTAATATTAAATTGCAGCGGCTGCCTGACATTTAAGTATTCTTTTCTCAAACTTATTCTTATTGTACAGGAAGGAGGATCCCCATGGCTTGCATCTGTTAATGATGAAAATGAGTTCCTCCGTTTGCAGGTAGCCACTTCTAGTTTCAAGGTTCTTCATGTCAAAAAAAACTGCATGACTAGAAATGATAAAATAATGTTTGCGGAAACTATGTTTTATTTCAGGCGATCCAAAACCAGGCAGAATTGGAAGCACTCCGTAAGAAACTAAATTTCTGCCTTGAGGAAAACGAAAAGTTGGAGAGGTACTAAACGCACACACACTCTTATGAGGTTTTTAACTTTTATTTTAGCAAATTGCATGCTTGTGTCACTACCCTTCCTCACATCTTCCATTGATTGTTCCAGACATGTACATGATCTGTTAAGAGAGCTTGAAGAGAATAGATCTTCAAGAGCTATTGGCCAGCCACTTGAGCTTCCATCTTCCTCAACTGGTGTCAACATTGTCAATTTCGATGATCAGATAGAGCTGAAAACTATGGTGGATGCTATTGCTGCTGCAAGTCAAAGGGAGGCAAAAGCTCATGGGAGTGCAATGATCCTGTCTAAAGAGAATGATGAGCTTCGGATGAAGCTGAAGGTATTGATTGAGGATAACAACAAGCTCATCGAATTGTATGAGAAGGCAACTGCAGAAAGGAGTGAATCACATTTGTGTTCTCTTGATAGTACTCTTGAAGAGAGAACCGGAGTTTGCAGAAGCGATGCCATCACCGGGCCAGAAGAAGGGAAACTTATTGAGATGAAAAAGGCTGTTGAGAATCTGGAGCATCAACTTGTGGAAATGCATGAAGAAAATGAAGAATTAATGGGTTTGTATGAGAAAGCAATGAAGGAGAGGGATGACTTCAAAAGGATGCTTTATGCAAATGAGCAGGTCAAATCTGGAACTGAAGGAGAATTTGATTGTCCGGAAAAGCTTGTTGAAGTTGATGCAGGTGATAACCACGAATCAAGTCAGGCAACCATGTCTACTGAGGAAACCCATGTTGCTGGAGTGTTTGCCCCGGAAGCCAGGAGAAATTCAGAGGCAATTTATTGCACCGACAATGATAAATCAGAAGTTTTCAGGGAGGAAACAGGTGATCAAAAAGTAAATGGTGGACCTGGGGCAGATGAACCTCCTAGTAATGCTAATATCAGTATCTCCATGGAAGAAGCTACTCAGTTAATGAAGCCTTTCTTGTTTGACGGATCAGATATACTAAATGAAAATTCTGGTTTCTCCGTTTTAAATGCTGAGCTTGGATCTAAAAAATGCTCTAAGGAAACAGGTGATACAAAAGTAATTGGTGGACCTGGGGCAGATGAACCTTTAATTAATGCTAATATCAGTATCTCCATGGAAGAAGCTACTCAGTTAATGAAGCCCTTCGTGTTTGACGGATCAGATATACTAAATGAAAACTCTGGTTTCTCCGTGTCAAATGCTGAGCTTGGGTCCAAACAATGCTCTGAGGACTATCAGGCAGATTCACATTGCTGCATGGAAATTGATCTATCAACTGTCTCTGCTGTTCCTATCCCACAACCACAAGCAATCAATCTGGTCAGATTGAATCTTGCAAGTGCAGAGGAAACGCTCAGTTTTTCTTCTAGAACTGCCGATACACTTCATTTGGTTGAGAAATCAATCATCGAGGCCGGTCAACTCTCGAGACAAGTTGAAGAAATGGAAGCCAGTGTCCAAGTCGATCAGCAGAATCTTGAATCATGCAAACGACTTTTATCAGAAGCACAGGAAAGAGTATCGCTCACCGATAAGAAGTTCTCTGCTCATAAGTATTCTCTATCAAGTTTCTCTTCATCCATAATGTATTTTGAACAACGAGAAGCTCGCGCCAAGGCAAGGGTTAATGCTTCAGCGTCACACCTAGACCAAAAGAATAATGAAATGGCCCATCTTCAAGCCCGCAAGGAGGAGCTTGAGGTACTGCTGAGGAGGAATCAACATTCTGACGAAGAACTAAGGAACAAGCTGGCGTGCTTAAAATCAAAACTGGAAGAAGAGAAGCGAAAGCAAGAAAACGAAAAGGTTCTTCTTGCCATAGATAATGTCGAGAAAGCTGATGCCGCAAAGAGGAACTGGGGTAGTAAAGCCACAGATTTACTCCAATCTGAGGAACAAAAAACCAAGCTACAAACTGAGATCAACTGCTGCCGAGAAAGACTTGGGGTCATAAAGAAGGAATACGTGGAATTGAGCGGGAAGCGTGGGAAGGTAGATGACGAGATCCGAGCCGTGCGAATGGAGATAACCAAAGCTTCTAGGATGGTGGAGGAGATGGAAAGTGCACTTCATTGTGTCATCAAAGAGAGAGAGAGCTTATTAGAGATTATAGAGAATGCACAGCATGAAACTCAGAGTCTGATTCTATCCTACCACCAACATGTATGTGAAGCAGATATGAGGGCAAATGAAGCAGAGATTCTGCAAGAGGAAATGCACGAGAGTCTCAGAAGACTGGGACAACTCAAAGAAACTAGAGCCATAACTTCACAGCGAAATACGCAGCTTTTAGGGGAGATTGGCGGTCCTTCCTGCTTATCAGGGAAGATGCAATTGGAGCTTCGAAATGCCATGGCATTGATTCAGGAGGCAAAATCATTGCTTTAGTTCCAACCCTTGGAAATCATTAAGTCTTGGCAATTTGTTCTGTACGTGAAATTACTTCCTTGTATATTAATCTTGCTGGCGCCTCTATTAATGTGAGAAAGTGAGGTCAACATCGGACTTCATCTCAGTAAGCGTCATCATGGATTTTTTTTTTTTTTGGTCAGAGTTATTATGGATTTGAGTCGAGGCAAAAGTGGTCTAGTCTTTAGACCGCCCCCACGGACCTCTTGCCCTAGTAATTACTCGATTGCAGCATGATAGGAAGACTACGGTTATAAAATTAGAAAGGAAATGAAGTCTGGTCTTATCTCCAAGGGAGAACTCTTCAACAATGACTATTATTTCCTTTTCGGCGTCACCGACTTGCCCAGGCCCATGAAGATATTACTAATGGATGTAAATTACCAATAGGGTTTCAAGTTTATTGATTTTCATTGGCTTAAAATTAGTTTTAACATTAAAGTGCTACTAAACACATGAAAAAATACTAATTACCTATAGGAGGAGAACTGACGTTTTGAATAAAGAAAGTCGTTAACCAGCATTAAGACCTTTTACTTCTCATTGAAAAATAATTAGAGAAATTCTAGTTAGGTAATATATTGGGAGAAGTAGAAAGGAGACGACCCTTTCCCATAGTTAGAATTTGTATCTCGCTCGAAGTGCGATCAATTGATGGTTAAAGAAAGCTATTTTGGTGATGCCGTGAATGATTCTGTCTTTATAAGTGATTGCAGGTCATATAGACAGCATGTACATAGAAGCCAACATGCATGCCGCCGGTCCCCCACTGCATGCGAGCACCGGCATTGATGATGAAGAGTCCACATAATTTGGGAAGAATGCATCATCAATCTTCAATTATATCATGAAGATTAAATGCTTCGCAATAGCGGAAGATATTAACAGTACATGCTTTACGCAAGGCATTCAGGTGAACACAATTTTTTCTGTGATATCAATGTAGGCATCTTAGGATTTGCATTTGCCAGTCGTAGGGATTGGCTCGGCACAGAGATTACCATAAGACAGCATGTTGAGTACTGGAGTTCGTGAAATAGTCATTGTAATTAAGATAGCTCCATAACTTAGAGAGCCCGAATTTCCCGTGTTTGGCTGACCTAAGATATATAAGGTGCAATTCCTTCAGGTTTTTCTCAAAAGTTTCTTTTGTAGCACGCACCTGTAAAAGCAAACACCCAGGAAAAGGTGAAAAGAAAATCAACAAACAAGATCATCATCTAAAATTCATCATCACAGACAAGGATACCTATATTCATAGAGATGGATCGCATTCAAGAGCACAGATGCAGGATCCTTTTCTTGCTTGGTACACACGCAGGATCTTATAGAGGGGAAAATGGGAGATTAATTCCTTTCATCTAACAGTGAGCATTACCTGGGAAAAATTAATGATAGGTTGTTTAACTGATAGGTCTCCTTGTCCTCCTGTACTCCATGTACCCCCATATAAGGTGCCACGGAAGTCCACGGCACACTGTAAAATATTTCGTATTATGCCACCAATATCCCGCGTCTCTTCAGACAGAAAACAGCTGCAGAAAGATCACATTCATCATTATAATTTAAATGTAGTCAAATCTTCCTATGGCTACCACGGTAGATATGTGCAGTTGGACAGGTCAAAAAAAAAGGAGATCAAAAAGGAAGAGTGATGTTGTAAATCAGTAGAGCAAGAATCAATCTCGCCATTTCAACCGCCATGATAGCTGCACATCGACTACTGAGTCAACTCAGAGATTGCCTTTTCATTCAATTTAACATCAGTGGCCAAATTGTATACCAGGTGGATGAAACAAATAAAGATCACATTGGACCTAGTGATATTGCCGCAAATGTAGGGCAGTCTGGTTACTGCTTGTAACCTAAGCAAAATGAAATCAGTGAAAGTATTTGTATTTCATTCCCTTCCTAAACCTTGCGAGGCTTAACTAGCATACGAGGAATGTGGTCAACAATGACCAATTATGACATTCGTTCAGAAGTAAAAGTCTAATAACTTCAAACCAAAGTGAAATACAAACTCACATGTCAAGTGATTCGGCAAGATATTCCATATGCACTGACTCAAGATCCATCATATCTTTGACCTACATCGACCATGGGAAATTTCAAGCTAACGAAAAGAATATAGATAGGAAGTAATCTGAGAGAAAGAGACAGATAAAGCAAATATGCATGTTCATTGATGTTGACATGGGTAATCTACATGACAAATATGCATGCCCAGCAACTCTTCCATGGACAACTCCGTTTCTGCAGGTCATAAAACATCAAGAGGATTGATGGCATAAGGAAAAAAGATGACACACGCACTAAAAGGAAATCTCTCGCAAAAGCTAAGTGAAAGATTAAAGTTGATGGCCTAACATGCATAGCGAGCAATTTAAAAGCAAACATGCGCACAATGAAGTAAGAGAGCAGCTGCAGGTCCAGCCTACATAACATCACTGCTGATCTTTCTCACTCAAAGAGGAGAAAGACACAGTTGCAACATACAAGACCACTTTCCATGCCTCATATCAAGAGGTTCCCCAGTACTCTCAGATTTCATTACCTGATTACTATTACAAAGGACGAATTAAATTCCACCACTCAGCCATGCATTAAACATGTATGGGAATTATCTAGAAAAAGATTGGAAAGAAACATGCCAAAGAATAACAACTTAAGTATCAGTTGAGCCACACAAAGCAAACTTCAGCATGACATTCTCATCCACCAGCTGGACAGAGATATGAAGAACTAAAACTTATTTCTCAAAAATTTGCAGCAAGAAATGCATTTCTTGGAATATTTGCGAGGACCTTATGTTGAAGGGAATGAAGAAAACCAGACCACGAAATATGAGATAACTGGGACTGCACATATTGTTGTAACATGGATACGAAATGATTCAACTGGTGCCTGGTATCACAGAGAGAAGAAAACTTCCTTTATGAGTTTCAAACAGAAAACTTCCACAACATGAGAGAGATACTACCAACTAGAAAATGACGCCGCTAATAGACCCATGAACAAAAATTAACAAGCGAGAGATCTAAATTTGCAATTACTCTCAACACATGAACAGATTGTGACTGACTTCTATATCATCATGCGTCATCTGCATTAATGAAATATTTCCTCAATTGTCAGTCTCAATGAATTATGATGATGGTTGAATATGATTAAATAAAGATCAGAAACAAGGTCTTGTATACGCTCAGAAGGAAATGCTGTAAAACAGTATTTGTTTTTTCCAGACGATGTAAAACAAAGAAATTACCGGCGGTCAAATATTTTTCCAGCATCTACAAGGTGAGTGGAGCTATCTATAAGCATTAATCAACCACATGACAGGAGGATGCAGAGTTAGAAACCTACGGTGCTTAATTTGCACCAGAATGCCAAATCAGACCATTCCCAGAGGTAAGACACCTTGGACGCAAACTCAATAAATTGGCCTCATAACCTCTATCTCGCTAGGGATACTAAGGGTGCGCATGATAACGATTCTGTGCCCGGGAACTAATTCTGCTAAAAAATGATTCTTTTTTATTACATGCCCGGGAACAATTTCTAAGCATTTGAAGGTGTTTGGTAACTGTCCAAAACTTCTATTCTTAGAATAGAAAAAGATCAAAATGCATTTGGTAACTACACAAAATTTCTTTTTATTAATAATATTTTGAATTTTTTAATATTTCTTTCTTTTTTTTCCTTGTTTTTTCATTTTTTTTCTTTCATTCCTTGGCCATGGCCGATCGCCGGCACCGGCGAGGGCATCATGGCCCTCGCCGCCCTCCTCATCAGTCACAACGGCATAGGCAACGGCGAGGTCGGCCTCGCCAGATCACGGCGAGGTCGAGCCTTGCCCAGCTAAGGCGAGGTCGAGCCTCGCCCAACCAACCTCGCCGTCGCCACCCCCAGCGACAACAAGATCGGCCTCGCCATGCTTGGGAGAGGCCTTGCCGTCGCGGCCGCGAGCCACCCTTGTTGGCCAAGAGGGAGGGCCGCAACACCCTCGCCGGCCCTAGCCGGCGGCAAACCGGGAAGAAGGAGAAGAAGAACAAACCAAAAAGGAAAAAGAAAACCAAGAAGAATCAGAAATGGAAAAAATGTTCTAGAATCAAGAAGCTACTTTTTTTGCTTCTTGATTCTATTCTAAAATTGATTCTTGGGAACAATTTTTTGCAAATTTGTGCCCAGGCACAAAAAATTTAACAAACGGATTTCTGTTCCCAAACTGATTCTGAGAACAAAAGAACAAAAATTTTCACTATTTGACAACTTGCCAAACGCCCCCAAAGTAAAGTCAACCCTGGTATTACTTAAATTTTAATTTTCTCAGCCTTGAAAATAGGTGTCATTTAAATCTATTGAACTTATCAGATGGCGAAAGGGAGAACAAAGAGAGAAATTTTTCATGCCTATTAAAACCTCCTTCAAGTAGGAGATCTGAATGTAGAAATCAACATTAAAAGGCAAATCAACTTCCTGATACCCTGAGACAGGCCTATGCCTATTAACAATAAAATTAATGGTGTAGTATCTTTTCCATTGGCTTCTCAAACTAACAGAAGACTATTTTCAACTTAAATTTTACGTACATCTGAAAGAAACATATGAAATCAGTGAAGGTAAGTAGCTTAATTTGTTTTGATTAAGATAAAAGAAACTCAGCAACAGTAACAGCCAGTCAGTGTATCAGTTTTCTTAAGAAACTTCCAAGAGCCCAAAGTGTTTCATTTTCTCTGTATCTTAAGAAAAATGAATATAGCGGAGGACCTATGCCAGAAGGCTTTGCTCAGCTGGCTAAACACAACAATTTGGCAAGCTGATCATAATAAAAGATGCATATAAAAATAGTGCAGGTTACCTCATATTCATCAAGATAGTAAAACGATTAACTTCCCCAGCTTGTAGTTCACATTTACCACTCTGACTAATATGCTTTGCACCCTGTTAAATTTCAAAAACAAATAAGTGATCCGCACAAAATCTTTAATTCCTAGAACCTTTAACAATCATAGTTCAACTTTAGCAACAAGAATGACCATCACAAAAACTCAAACTGCTTCTGTTACCTCCATTAAAACCAATAGATAGTTAGCTCCTTTTTCAATATCATTGCATGCTTATTTTGGAGTAGGGAAGAAAATTTGAGAGATTAAACAAACAATAGAAAGTAAATTTGGAGAAGTAAAGGGCAGACAAGAAATGAATTGCATATCACTAAAATATATAGCTATACTGCATATTACAGAGTTGATCAATAAGGCACTTTTATGAGCTTCCAGCAATTTCAAAAAATCTACTTTTATAACTAGAAGCACAAAAAAAAGAAGAGTGCAAAAGGCCAAAATCTAGACCAAAACAACAATATTATCAGTCAAACGTATGAGAGGGAGGTCAATTCTCCTAGAACAACATAGCCAAAAAAATGATCCTCCCGGAACAGTTTTTTTCTGCCAAAAGCTCAACCAATCAACAGCTCAGTTTGTGAATTATTGAACATGTATTGTAGTGTCAGTTGCATTTCCATGAATACAGCAGAATAAGCACTCAGTACAAGCTTTTACACATGGAATAAAAGACTCAAACACAGAAGAGAGCCAAAGCCAAGAACAGATACCTTCAACAAGCACCATACATTACTTAATGAGAATGCAGCAAGCTTCACTTTTATCAGAAAATTGAATATCTGAGAATATATATTCAGTGCGGCTGGAGTCAAAATGATGCTGACTGGCCAATCCACACGATATCCTAATCCCAAAAAGTCAAAAGAATGGACTCCTGTGATAATTGATAATCCAAGGTTAGTCAAGTTTCACAAAGGTACTTTACTGCATCCAGAAGAAAGCACAGAAAAGAACACTGTTGATGAAAAAGGAATGAATTGCTTATAAGATACAACAAAAAGATACCGATTGCAGTTGACTGAGGCAATCTGTCATTTTCTTTAGTATAAACAAATAACCTATCCTTATTGTTGTCTCCTTCACACGAAGACCTCTGAATTGACATCTCAAGAAGCTCTTGAACATCTGAAACACTTCGATCTATGCCTATAGAGAACTGCTTCTGCAGTCAAAATAATACGAAGAAATTGAATAAGAGAAAATCACAAAATTTCAGCAGTAGAGAAAAACCATATTATTGTTTAAATTCTCAGAATGAAGTACATGTTGCCAAAGTGACATGATGAAAAGATCTGCCCAATCTGCTCTTTCCATGAAATGATAGCGCCGTAAAGAAAGCAAATGTTCATGCAAGTCAAAACCTTCTTCGAGCAACTTGATTGTCAATCTGCTGACATACCTGTATCTAAAATCATTGAGGAAAGCAGAATCTACATGCAAACCAGAACAATCAAGAAAATATGGAATTTTCCAGGCATTCACTTCCATGTACCAGGGAAAAAAACTGCGTGCCCGCAATTAATATTGACAAGAACCGTAATATGTTACTACAAAATATCAATCAAAATGTGGCGAAAATATTCCACACTATTTCCTCAAATTTCTTCAAACCGATGACTCCAACTACTTTCCACAGTATCATGTCAAACTTAATTTCTGGTCGCTTGATGGATTCTACTAATAAAATTAATCTAAAATCAATAAATCAGGATGGCGTCAACATTAACGTTGATTATCGTTCCATCTTCCAGTGCTACAAATTTGACCACACAAAGAGCTCCGACAAGGCATCAGGCATCTATTATCTATAAAACAGATCATCAATTTATATCATGCATCCGGGCAAATTTAAAGTTTCTTACAAAAAATATCAAATTCCAGGGAACTTCAAACATGAGACAATTGTACAAGTTAAGACATGCTCAACGGGTGAGGAAGAAGGTGAATACTGGGGCACTTTTACCATGAAATGAAAACTCTGGATAGTTGGAAACTCAAAACAAGGAGAAATCAATATCCCCTAGCAAGCATAGAAAAAAGGATACTGGAGCAAGATTTCCTGCAATATGCATTTTTCAATGACTATATCAAGTGGTATTTTGAAATTCGCAGACAAATGTTCTCCCTGGCCTCTGACACCAGCAGTGCTGTTGTTTCTGCAACTGCCCAGCATAGTCTCCCAACTGCTTCCACCCGAAACATTCGTTAAAACCACATGATGATATTGGCCCTTTGAACCCAGAGGTGAGGATATGCATGACCCTTTCTTATTAGCAATGACTAAGCTATCAAGACCATGCTCTTCTTCACCACGGCAATGCTTCTTAATACCAATTGTCGAAGCACCGGAATTCCCGAAAAATGGTGGCTCAGAACCACGTTGATATTTAGAAATGGTGTCTAACTTGTCAAGACATATTTTAAAAGGGTCTTCTACTGAAGTGAAGTCATAGCAAGGCAAAAATTGTCCACCATATATGCTGTCCTTCACTCCAGACTTATTTTTCAAGGGAGTATGGGTGATTTTGGGCAGCACAGGATTCATGCTGAGAAAATTACGATGATCTAAAGGCTGCAACATGCATAGTATGGAAGAAGAATGAGTCCCAATGACATTCTCCTTCGTGCATAAGGTCCTGTCAGTCAAAACAGTGCTGGTGGCTGCATTTCCTCTGAAAAATGGCATAACTTCCGCAAATTCCAACGTTTTTTTGCTTAAACCTACAAAACAGCCTGGTGCATTTAATCTATGTTCCTCTGGATATCCTTGATGAACGACACTAGGATCCTCTAAAAGGCCACTAACTGAAAAACTACCCTCAGGTGGAGAATTTGTGATCTGATCTGCAGATAAATTTGACCGATCACCGTCCCCAAACTCAACACGATATGATTTACTAATTGAAGAGACAACACCCAATGGCAGATCTGCTTCTTGAAAATCTCTTTCCAAATCAATCTTCCTATCCTTCGGATCTTTGTTTTCCCGCAATGAACTAGCAGTTTGAGTACATGACAGGAATCTTAGAGCAGATAAATACTTTTGTTCGGAATGAGATTCATTATTTGGCTGTTCAATCAGCTCCTCACTCTCAGACATCTCTTCCGAGCTATCTGAAGATAAGCAATCAGGTGACTCACATACTTCCTCATCGGAATTGTTACGGCGAGTAACTCTGCAAGGAGAAGTCCAACCACAATAAAGAAAATATAACATTTGAATGGAAAACAGATAGGAGATATATCTAGAAGCCAAAGAACCCAAAGAGGAAGAATGGATTCTAGAATTTACTTTTGCACCAAACAAGAAGAAGTGTGTTCTTAAAATATAATTATAGACATTAGCCTCTAGTTAGTAGGTGGACATAAATGAGGAAATTACGACTTCGTTGGTGTCTCTCATGCTTTATGTACAGAGTCAGCTTATGTACTCTTTCATTAAGTTAATGAGTAAAATTGTTGCTTTTAGGTATTATCTCTCTTCCTCTCTGTTGAAGATCCTAGAATATTTACAAGTGTTATGAGATAACCCTGTAATAAATATAAGTGGAAGAAAAATGAAAATTCCAGAGCTGAATAAGGTCCTCAACATGCCATGTGATCTCAAAGCCTGGCTCTTGAAAAATTATCCCGCAATTTAGCCCCACATAACCATGAGAACTTTCGAGTGCCAGCATTCAGGTTATCACACACCCTTAAAACACAATCTCACCTTGCTTGAGAGACCTTAACATCAAAAGAAGCTTATTTGCTCTCATAAAGATTTGATTTTTACTAAGCTATAGCTCAAGCCGGCAAGTAAAGCTGCTGTGACGTTGGACTCCAATTGTCACTCTAGAAGGTACAAAGCAAATTGTATAATAAAGTCTACGTACATGCTTCAAGAATTATTATGGTACTCCACAAATGTTTATAAGCAAAAAGCTTCTCTGCACCAATGTTTATAAGCAAAAAGCTTCTCTTCACCAATGTTTATAAGCCAAAGCCTTCTCTTCAAGAATTAATTTCAAGTTTATAAGTGAGAACTTCGGCAACAAGGAAAAAGCTGAAATTATCAGGTACGCTGGCCTTCCCTCACTCCCTCTTTCAAAGAAAGGCACAGAAACACATGCGTATGCCATAAAGCACCCATAGAGAGATCACATGCACAGAGAGAGAGAGAGAGAGAGAGATTACAGAGCTGATCCCTCTTTGACTGGCATGGCAGGAGCACCAGAGATGTTGTTCAGCAACAATGAAACCGCAGCATTTGAACTTGCCCAACTGCTTAAAGAGACAAAAGATACAGTGTTGAATGCAGCAACCTGAAAAGGCCAAGCCAATGTGCTTGAGATACATTGGGCTAGTTTACAACATCTTAAACTTTTAAAGAAACAGATATGACAAATGAAACAAAGCTATGCAACAAGCAAAAGGATATACTACACAAAGTTCAAAGTTCAGGTCTCATATTTCTGTTTTCGTTAAGTTAATATACAAGCATGAACATGGGTGTAACTTTGCTCATACCTTACCTGACCTATCATTAGGCAACAACAATGATATAGCAATTCTACGAAAATGCTCAGACAGACCATACATAAGTCAGTTACATGGCTTTACCTGCTTATATCTGACTTGTAACTTTGTCAAGAATTTCTCAAGTTTTTCATGCATCTCAGTGTAATAATTATTCCTCATGTTCACAAGATCCTCTATGTTTTCTTTGTCGAAGGTCAGAGCAGATGCATGGGATGAATGGTTGCTCGAAAAATCTTTCCAATTGGGCAAAAATTCCTCAAAGGTGTAGCTTCCAGGAGAAACATAGTTACACAATTCAAATAGTTTCATTACAACTTGAAGCTGCTGCCCAGCTCGAACAAGTGGAACCAATGATTTCCTTAAAAAATAAGGAACAGCAACTTTTTCTTGCACCTGTAGAGCACAGCTGTAAATCACTATCAAAAGCCAGGGCCACAAAGGCATACAAATTAATGTTTGAATTCGAAGCCTTATAGATGCGAAGGGATTACCTGAACACATGCCACATGTGTACTGCCAGCTTTACATGGTGGATGACATGCAGGATCAGAGACATATTCCACAACAAACTCCTTGTAGGGGTCGTTAATTTCTGCTTGGTAAATCCAAGATCTGACAAACCCAAGGTATGGAGCACAAGAACGTACAAATAGAAACTTAAGTAACATATAATGAGCAGGATCAGCAACCTACAAACGAGAACTAATCTCTTAGATATGCTCAGCCACAGAGGCAAAAGTACAAATCAAAGAGAGACCGAAAATTCAAAAAATCCCATATTTACAAGAGCACCGGAGCATGTATTCCTCCTATATAACTAATTCCATATGATTGCATTGCCTGGTAATCAATAAAGCTACGGGAAGTGAAGCAGCAAAAGAAAGTAACTCTAGGAATATCAACAAAGCATCGGTAATAGAACAGGTACCCCCAGCAAGGATGAGAGAGCTTACAGCCAATAGGGATTGGCTAATAGTAACTACATTCCTACAAGGAGATAATCATACATTCGCTTAATAATTTCAAAACTGGATGTAATGGAATGGACAACAAATACAGGTAAAAAACAAGGATGAAGGTTCATGACTAAGGATAAGGTAGCGAACATTAGATTCTGTCACTATGAGCTAGAGAGAAATATAACAATATGTGCGACAATTGCATATTCAGGGGAGATGGCAGGAATGATAGGAAGTACATATGCTTTCTTCTTGGCTACATTTTTCTATCTATCCTGGGTTTCTGCTTTAGTATGGACCCTCACAGCACTAAAAAAGCTTATCCTTGCTTATTGAAACAGATTGCTCGAGTCCCTCAGTATGAGTGGTATGAGAAGATGATGCAAGAGCAGTCGCACATTGGCATAATCATACCTGCAACTGTTCATGCAAATAAGAAAGCAGATCACCACCTCTGGGGAACTTGCAAAACTCTGCTGCCGTTTTAGTAAGTAGATCTTCAAGAGGCAATTCTGAGAAGCAAAGAGCAACATCGTGCAGCTTACATATATTTCCAAGAGCTTCTATCCTAGTCCTCAGTTCCTCCGTATGAGAATGCACCTCCAATAGTGAGATATCCGACAGCACCACATTTGTCAGACATCCAAATCCAGAAAATGCATCAGCAGGAAACCGAGCATCCTCGGTTGACCGCCTCAAATTTATCGAGGCACATAAAGTGTCCAAAGAGCACGTGTAACCCTCTAAGATCTTTCCTAAGGCTACTGCAAATGCCTGATTAACAAGACTGCCCTGAAGATGCCCGTCGTTCTCGATGTCGATATGGCATTTATCTCGGCCCCCCAATTCTCCTTCGATCCCATGCCTAACTCTCGTTGGCCCGATATCCGGATGCAAATTCGCGAAATACTCCACAAACTTCCCGAGAAGGAAAACTAGACAGCCCGAACGGCCAATCGATTTCAGAATCATCCCCAGAGAATGAGTGCTCGAAGTCCGGCTCCAGAGACTGGTGATCCGGTGGAAGGACCGGTCGGCCGGATCAGAACAAAAGGAAGCGGATAGCTTCTCGATACTGACGACCGCCGACTGCACTCCCTGCAGTGCATTCATCGCCAGCCTCACCAAACTCGCCTCCTGTTGAAAAGCGTCTCAACAACCCCGTCCTGAAGAACACGCTTCAATCGAAAAGGAAAAGGAGGAGAGATCGGGACAGGTGAACTCACAGAGACGGTTTTCACATCGAAGAGGCTCCGGCGGAGGGAGCGGTCGCCGGCGCGGGGATGAAGACAGCGCCCGCTCTGCGACGGGATGGATTCCCAAGTCCGCGGAGGAAGCCACGGATCCTCCACTTTGAGCTTCTCGTACAGCGCAGCCAAGCTCGCGTCCGCCGCCATTGCAGGAAAGCTCGCCGCCCCGACTGGTGTTGCTCCGATGCCCGTGGATCGGATTCCTCTTCACTCAGTCCATGTCCGATTCGCCGGCGACGACGCTACGTACACGCTTCCGACCAGCGAGAGCGCCACTTGCTTCTTCCGAATTCCGTGCTTGGATTGAACGAAAATGGAAGCAAAATCGAGGTCTATGGAGACGACGGAACTGAGGGAGATGGAGGCAAAGTTTTTGAAAAGAAGAGGAGGTTTTGGCGATGAGCTTCGACCAGTTTTTTAGAGCCGCGGAATTAACCGGGAAAAAATAAGAAATTGAAATAGCAAGAGAAAATTTGGGTACAAGGAAACAACAAGAGCAAAACCAAAGAAAACAAGATATTTCGTAATTCTGAAAAACCCAAAATTCCACTTGGCAAGTGAAATTGAGAGCTATGCTTCGCTTGGAAGTGAAAAAAGAAATGTTTATGCGATAATCCTCGATCTAACAGCTTATTTTGAACTAAAAAAATAAATATCAATTAATCAGAAATTATTGTGAAGTCCACTCCTTTAAGAATTTGTGGCTCACAACGTATCGTAATTCTCACAATAGTCCAAAAACTGTTATGCTAACAAAGCTCGAGAAGAGAAATGTCCTTAACAAAAAAAATATAATAGAGGAGAATTAAAAATATAGCTACGTTCCATATTCATCCAAAAATCGAAGGAAATTCTGAAATTATCTGATTAGAAATTTTTCGTGATTTTTGTCCTCATCTCGAATTGAAAAATAAATATGCATCATGCCATTGTATGTGATGATTTTCAATTTTTTATGGTAAACTTTATTTTCTCTTTTTTCAATATTTAAGAGAGTTGAAAATTTTTAAAACTATGACCGAAAACGTTTGCAAAATGGTATGATATTCCTAGAGCTCTTCTCAAACGAGATTGCTTCGGAGCTTTGTTGCTGTCTCAGGAGTTGTTCCAGGTTTGCCTGAAGCTGTCTGAGGTTCCTGAGTTTCCTATGGCTGCCATCGTCAGTTGAGTGCTCATCGGTCGCTTCTGGCGATTTTTCCAATCAAGCTGGTGATTCTAGATTATGCTATAGGGCTGAGAGCATCATCGCGCCAAAAAAATGTCCAGAGAACAATGAACATAGAACATCAGATGACTGTAGTATGCAAATAAAGAGCCTATACAGAGAAATCCAATCGAAGTCTCTGACAGAGTTCTAGAGTCTGACAATGATCGCTTTAGGTATAACGGGCTAGTCAGTGATACAGATGCTGAACCAATATCTATGTCCGTCCGATGTCATCGAAGAAAATCATCGGGAAGCTGCACAAAACTAACAGCCTTAGTCATTTGGGAATTCCAAGCTCGCAGCAACCCATTTGTCGTCGCTTATCGGTATCACGGTGATGGCTTCAGGAAATGCAATATCCGGAAAGCTCGACTCTACAAATGGGATGCCCGAATGGTTATGTCGTGCTTTGGACGAGAAGGAAGTACTCCCACCTTCAGCCGTTTTCTCTAAGTGCATTCCTCAAGTAGATGAGTCGATCCCTGCAGTGACGGTTGCGGTCTCGGGCTCGGAGTCTCCTGCCTTGGCTGAAAAATCGCCGATTCTCTCGCGCAGCTTTCATCTCCGCTTGCTTCTTGGAGTTCCCTTCTTCCCCAAGAAATGACTCTCCTCCTATATCAACGGACGATACAAACATCGGACTGCGAGGTGAACTGGTCCTTGTAGCCGTATAAACTGGCATGGGTAAACCTTCTCTTTGTGCTAGCTCCTGTAAGAGATTCTTGTAACAATGCAGGACATCCTGAAGACAAAGATGAAAGGGCATAATTTTACCAAGAATCTACGGAGATTATGATGTCGATAGATTTGTGACAACGAAACAAGCACCAGAACATTGGGAGTATCGTATGGAGAACTTACCTCTTGAAATCTATCAGCCGATAATGACATCAGAGCAATCTTCGCAGCCGCGTGCTCTGCTTCCTTCAAATTGTTGAAGTATCGAGGGCTTTCAAATGTACATCCATCGACTGCAGCCATGGCCCGAAATTGACAGGCATGAGGGGGTCCATTACTAGTGCAGGAATATACAGGCAAACCGAGATTTCTCCGCTGAGTATAATTCTGCAGCTGGCTCTCGCATTGGTTCTTCAAATCTACAAACGTAAGTTAGGTAAGCGAAAGCAAAACTAGTCACCCAAGATAGCAAGCTCTATCCTCAATCACGAGAAACGGAACAACAATTAGTTTAAAGTACCATCCATTTGGCCAAACTTGGAGATAAGAGTTTTCGTCATAACCACGAGATATAATCGACTAAATGATTGATCATGCATCAAGAATGCTCAACAGAACTAAACGTTCAGATCAAGAAATGAGATGCGGTAGATGCTTCAGCCCTCTTTTAACTTTTTCGTAGCAGCAATCTTGGTTCAGAATTTCCCTAGCGATTGCATCAGCACATTTCCTTTCTTGCTATTCAATCGACGGCCTGAGGATTCCATTGCCAAAGCGGGCGGTGCCCAAAAGAACCGACTAAAATAGAGTAGACACACGGAATTGGCAGGGTCCCCCTCTCTGTTCTTGGTCCAAAAGGTCTTTTACTGTAGAAACGAAAGTTGAGGACAGCACGGGAGAAACTACCCTCACCGCTGCCAAAGAAACCGAGTCCCTTCGGCTTGGTTTCAGGGAAATCGCCATGGTCGTCACCGTCATCGTCATTACTGTCATTGGATAGTCGTTCGATGTGCTGTTTTGCGGCGGTGGAAGAGCCGTCAGCGCTCGGCTTTCCCTCTCCGCGGATTCAGAAGCGATGAACACATTGAACAGGACATGAGCAATGCGGAACACACGCTGCGACACAACTGTTCGCGGCTGTAGAACACACACGAGAGCTATACATGTCAAAAGAGTCCCCGAGAAAACTCCTTCCCCTGGAACAAACCGAGCACAAGGACTAGCAGAACTTGAGAGAGAGCTTTACTCGGTGCTTGCTTGGAGTAGGAGGCGAAGGAGAGAGGGAAAGGAAAGCGAGCTTGGCAGCTTCGTCTGGGTCGGATCGAGTTGAGGTGATCAGTTCCGATGTACGATTTGGAACCAACCTTTCAAGTCCCTATTCCAAGAAACGGGAACCGGAAACTAAACCAGCTATAGGTTTGGAACCGGCCTGGAACCTAACCGGCTAGTTCCCGATTCCGAATTGAGTGGTTTCGGTTTGTTAACACTTTATAAATAGCAAGATTCAATCTTTTTAAATGAGGCTATCCCAGTTAAGCAACTATACTCGAAACTAAGAGACAGTCCCCAAAGCAGTATGTTCACTTTTCTTTATTTTTTGCCATACATGTAAAAGCACCCTTGGCTGATCAAAGAGCTGTTCTACCGGGGCGAATCGGCTTTGAACCGGTCTTGGGTAAAATCTCCTGTTCAATCCCTACAATCGAGACCCTGTCCGATTTAGACCGGTTCTCAATTTCTTGAACCGAGAACCGACCCGATTCCCAAATTGAAGCGGACTTCATGCTCACGCCAGGGTCAAGATGGTCGAAACTAGCATTAGCAACTCGAAGATTTGTACCTCAACTCGGTCGTGATTTCAAAAGGCCAGAGAATTCCTCAAATAAAGAATATTATCCCACAAAATAGCTAAGTAACTATTAAACTTGCGAGGAAATTAATCATCGGGAATAATCATTCTATCATCAAATATGTATAAAAAAAATTACTTCCTCTAAACGTATTTGGTATATTTATGCGTTGACCCATCAACGTCACTCTCCATCTCCTTATCATAAAAAAGGAAAAAATAAATAATTTTTCCGAACGTAAATTGATTTCAGATTTATTACATAACAGCAATAGCCCCAATTGACGAACGATGTTTATATTCTTCTGGTGAAACTTGATGACCAAGTCCGAAGCAATCGAGAAGTTCCTCATATAGCTAAGCCAAACAGAGTAGTAATGGTCAAAGTTCGGATTTCTTGGGTCCCAAGAAAGGAAACGCATATAATTATGGAAATCCGGAATTGAAATATTTGTGAAACCTAATAGGTAACATGAAATTATATTCAAGCTTTAAATAAACACATGACTTGTATTTATACGTCAACCCCGTCTTTCTCCTCCACTTAGGAGTCATGGAATGGTGCAGCCACTGCTCGAGTTATGTCGACTCGGAACATACCATCACCAAGAACATGAAGCACATACTCTGGTGAGCCTAGTCTTTATGCTCGTATCTTTTGAGTACAGAGATCTCCACTTCTTTTGATCCTTCGTTCGAAATCGCGATTTCCCGTTTTCTGTTGACATGGATAGATACATCTGATCCGACCTGATCAACCCATTATCGACCCGTCGTTTTCTCTCCATCTTCTTCGATCGATGCGTCGTTCGAACAGACCGTTTCGACATGTTTTCCTTTTGCTAAGGCAGCAGCCGCATTACTGTCGCAGGCAATGCCCGCACTGTGGAAAAATTCTACCCGGTTGCGAGATCGAAGTTCCCGGGATGAGAAAGAGGGGATCCAGAACGATCGGGGAGAAGGACAGGCGAACTCGCAAGCCGAAAAAACCTTCGCAGGAATGATGCCGACGAGGCATCGTAGGAAGGGGGAAAGCACCAAAATCGATTCTTGATCCCATCGAGCGATGAGATCTCTCTTTGTGAATATGCAGGTTTCGACAAAATTTCAGCCTCGGAGTTCTCGTTCTTGCACTGTAAAAAACCTTGCTGTTATATCGAATCTGTAAATAAAAGCTATCTCATTGTTCCGATTCCGAGAATTTTCACGTTTTGAGAAACAATTCCCTATAAATAATAGCCTGTATCGCTTACAAAAATCAATGAACAGAAAATATTTTCATCGTCCATGAAAGTATTTACGCATACATTATTATTGATAATAAAAATAATTTTTACTGATCAATTATTCCAAGCGATATAATTTTTTTTTTTTTGATAACCCAGGGAACCCCGCACGGCCGACAGCCGGGAGGTAAACCCTGGGGGCGACACGTGCTAGCCACCACACACGTGCACCGGCGGTTAAGTCACCCTGTAGCGCCCGGGATTCGAACACTCAACCAATATAATTAATACTTTTTAAGAACAAAATTTCCAAATCATTTAATTTTTTGTGAAACAAACGGACTAAAAGTGTAATATTACTAGAAAAAGTATGATAAGGAGCCTCAACGGGGGCTGTTTCTACGATTGAATTCCGATGGTGCTCAAGACTCGAGCGAATGAATTGAGACATGGAAGGGTACTCGGAAAAATCGTCCAAAGGGTCCTAAACATGTTATACAGGGGTCAATTCTGTTATAAACCTTTAAATTGTGCCAATTTAATTCTAAACCTTTTGACAATTTATCGATATACTCTTTTCAGCCAATTTTGCGCAAAAATCACTTACGTGGACGCCGACCGATGCTAATGTGGACGATTTTTGCAACGTTTTATAATATTTGTTGACTTTTTTTTTCCTTTTTTCTTTTTTTTCCTTATCTTTTCCTTCATTTTTCTTCTTTCTTTAATCTTATTTCCTGCCCTCACCTGCCCTCGCGAGTCCTCACCCTCGGCTGATGGAGGCTTCGTAATTCTTGCCCACTAGCTAGCCTTAGCAGTTTGAAAAAAGAAAATAAAAGAAAAGAAAAGAAAAAAATTCTATAAAAAATTATTAAAAAATTATCAACGTTAACCATACCACATAGAACAGGTAGCATCTACGTCAATGATTTCCGGCCAAAATTGGCCGGGAGTATTACATTAATAAATTATCAAAAGGTTTAAAATTAAATTGGCATAATTGAGAGTTTGAAGATTGAATTGGCTGTTGTACAATAAATTTAGAATTTTTTGGATAATTTTACTAAGATGCTCCATCATCTATTTCTAATTCATATGGTGTTTGCCCGAGAATTACCTCCCGGCGAAAAGCCACAAGTCATCCAAACAAATTGCTCAATTCAGTATTTCCTCTACTTGTTGGGATGCTTACGAGCATATGAAGGACAAAGATCAACCCATCAAGGACGACATAAAAGTGGCCCTTTATGGGATCAATTGCTCGATTAAATATTTACTCTGCTTGCTGGGATGCTCAGGAGCATTTGATGGCAGAGATCAAAAAGGCGTACGTTGTAGTTCTGGAGAAGCCTAGAGGTTCGTTGCCTAATGCTAGCTAGAATTACGAGCGGGTGTCCTTACATCTCTTTGCAAGGTTTGTTTCACTCGTTGACTTCATTATTCAAGGCTTGTTTGCCCAATCGTTCACCAAGGATGTTGCTCGAGTTTGCTCTGGTTGGGATTTTCTTTTTCGCTAGGATCATTGCTTATATTTGATTCGATGGTTTTTAATTTCATTAAGTTGATACCAACTCTTGATCATAGAGCTCGCCGGTGGGTGTGGATGGACTATGGGATTCGGAAGTCGGGTTGTTTTGTCATTTAAACTCTCAAAGCGGCCAATGGAGCAGTTATAGTTGGGTGAATATAGCTGTTGCCTTATACGAAAAAGAATGGCATCTTCGCAAATAGGAACACAAGGATAATTGATATAAATTGTGATCTTCAAAGGTAGAACTCAAATATGTAGTTGATATTTCTAAAAGTGGAGATTTATAAGTGGTTTTTTTTTGGGATCAAATTGTAATTGGTTTATTAGGTAAAATATGAGGTACGTTTTCTATATTTTCAAAAAACAAAAAAAGGAGAACCCTGCTAGTAATCTTGGCAAAGGACTATATATCTGACTTTTCCCTTCGAAGATAATTCAGGAGGGTAAAAAGAGTGGCCAATGTGACAGCAAAGCAACAAGAGCCCAGTATTCACAGGACTTTACATGAAGATAATGCATACCACAAGTCGGAAAAGAACACGATGGCCAACGTGTTAGAGGTCTCGAATGATGAAAGGGAAGTCTCCAAGCCTCCAAGACTGAGAGCTAGTCAGTTCATCTATAAACATAGAGTTCTCTCCTAGGACGTGGTTCCAAGCTTGAAGAACCAAATGGTGTGGCAAGAATTGGTTCCGCAACTCCAAAATAAATTCAGAGCCTGACTTTTCGATTGTAAACCCAAAATTGCTCATATGCAGACGAAGCTCCGGCTTCGAGCAGTGGAAAAGTTGCATGAGCAGCGACTGTTTTCCCAGCTCGACATAATCCCTGGATGTGAACTGTAGCTGCTGTGACTGTTTGTTTAAATTGCCTGTGTGAAAGTGCAAAGTCACACATCAATTAAATTGTTTGCGTCCACACGTGCAGATCTATGCCTATGTGGGTGTTTGAGATGCCTAAAACACCGGCATCTCGAACATGGCCCAAAAGTATAAGCCTTGATGCCCAACACGATCCTCGTGCTTAAAGTTTTTTCCTTTATTTCCCCGGTGTCCTTGAAAATAGCACAAGTAAATTATTACCCAAGTCAACTGCGCGTAAGAAGCCTGCGAAGGGAACCCGCAGCCCCACGCTTTCTTCCCTGCAAAATTAGAAAATGGTCAGTTCTCAGTCATCGCCCTCATTCATCTTCAGCATAAACAGATCACCTTATCATTATTAAATAGGTCTTCGGCCATGGCTTCCATTTGTTTCCTCTTCTTTTCTTCCCTGACTGATTCCTCCAGTTGCTCATTTCTGTAGTCTGATTCCCTACACCACAGAATATTAATCATGTGAAGATCAATCTAACAAAAGCCTTAACAAGGCAAGAGGCTAAGATGTATTGAGTACAACAAACTTACTTGTAAGGAAATTTTGAAAATGGAACGAGATTGGTGAAGCTATTCCCCGATGGAGTATTTTTCTAGAATTGAATTGCAGCACAAAATTAGGCACATGTATACGCAAAATTAAGCAGATCGAATCTGCCGCAAAATGCCATCATATGCCTAACTGGCAACTTGCTGTGGGAAGGAAAAAATAATACTGGCAATTACAAATTGTGTCCTTTTCATAAGCTGAGAGAAGGCCAACAAACGTTTATTCCATCAGGAATGTGCAAAGCAGCATAAGGTGACGAACTATGAATAAACCACTAGATTGTAATTAAGTTCGCAAACGGCATAGAACACACTGGACATTAATGGCAAGAAATATATACACAACTTAGTATCTCTGCTTTCTGGATAGTCTGGAAACCATACCTAACTTGAAAATTAAGTAGCAGGGGCATAAATGAATCAGAGAGTGAATACCTTTCTAAAGCGTTTAAAGTTCACTCCAGAGCCATCCACAGAGCTCGTTGCAGGTAAAGTAGCGCGCCTTACTATTAAATCCTGGCTGTAGATAATATCTGAAGATCCTTCAGCAGACTCATCGGTTCTGTCACTTTTGATCAAAATGTCATCACAGATGTACTTATTGTTCATAGCATGGTCATTTTCTGATTCAGCTGCAACACAATTTGTGGAAGCTTTTCCTGAATCTTTAGGCATGGTTAGTTTTTCTAGATTAACAGGGGAAGTTGCATGCGTCGATGTGGAGGTTCTGTCACTTCTAACCACAATGTCGTCACAGTGATACTTGTTGCTCATAGCATGGTCATTTTCTGAATCAGCTACAACACCATTTCGGGAAGCTTTTCCTGAATCGTTAGGCACAGTGTGTTTTTCTAGATGAACAGGGGAAGCTAAACGCATTGATGTCGCAGTTTCATCTTCTGCCTCTGAGTCAGCTACCACTGTCTCGTCCGTAGAGCAGGAAGACGAAACAATTACTGGAAAAAGGACAGATTTGACTATTAATACATACTCTGACTCAAAAATGGCAAAGAATCTCACACTAAAAAAATTATTCATTGTTTGATATAAGGGTTGACTAGTTCTTCCATGTAGCAGCATACAAACCCTCCTAAGACATTAGATGTAACAATGTTACTGCAGGACCAAGCACAATTGAATGGATACACATATAGCTGTCAGTCTCCTATCTCAAATCTCATGAAGCATGGTCATAGTACCTGGAAACAAAGTCCTCCGCCTCTTACTATTGTTCAGATGAAACGTTAACTAGTGGGTACAGCAAACAGCAGAATGGACTTAACTATCATTATTGTAAAGTACCACAGAAAGCATAAAAACGAATGCACCAACATATTGAGTGCAGCAGAAGATCTTTTATTGTTCAAGTAGCTTATCAACCAAAAAGTAGAACGTCTTCCCCACAATTATAGATACTTCATATTCACCATCTTCAAAGAGGAAGAAGTTGGATGCTTTTCAATTTGAAAGTTCTCCAAAATTAGCAAATGGCTTTTCCAAGCAGCAGCAAAACTCTATCCACTAAATGGCACAGAGAATGTCTTAATTTCTTTCATATGGAACAGAATGGTTTTTCCTAAGTTTCTGGCCATATTTCAGATTTACTTCTTTAGGTTATTGTTGGCCCATCTTATCAGGCATTTTTTCAACTGCTTGGAATGGCTTGACATAGTAGATCAGACAGCCCAGGAAACCCTGAATTTTGTAGGAAACATCAATTTGGTCTTTTCTAGCAGTCTCCTCAACTCTGCATCAGAGGTCAACAAGCAGATTCAGCCAAAGGATATTGACAGAATCTTAAAAATCTGTTCAATCGCTTTCTCTTTCTCCTCGGCTCTTATCAAGAGCCAAGTAGCTCACAAGATTCAGGCTGCTGAATTCTATGTTATTAAAATCACACAATTGGTATTTATAGCCACTGGCAACAGTAAAGTTGGCCCACCAGCCTTCTATGTTAGGCTTATACCAAAATTTTCCAGGAAAAGAATACACACCAAAGAAATGCTTACTGATAAGGGTGTCGGCTGATGTCAACAAATTATGCAAATATATACCAATATAGAAGAGAAAAGTAGTTCGAGTGTATTAGTACATTTGATTTGACATTGTATGGTCATATTATTATTAAAAGGTCTTACCGGATGGTGATATAAGTGAGGAAGTGTCCAGATGCGCAGACAAAACAGCGCATACCAAATCCAGTTCATTAACTCGAAAAAATAAACTGACTTTGCTGGAGCGACTATCCACAGTTCTTCTAGGCATGACATACACAACTCGATTATTCTCAAACTCCGATGCCTATAGTACAAGCAAAAGGCGTCCGTGAAACATGTCAGCAGGAACTCAGGCATGTATAATACAAAAACAGCAAGTACAATAATCACAGAACGAACAACATCTTATTCCTGCCACATCAATCATGCTATTCAACAAGAGAAGTTTTCTCTTGCTAGGTATTGTTGCTCACTGCAAGTGGAATTCAGAACTCTGTGTAAAGGAATTCAGTAGGGGCAGTTGGCCCGACTGAAGCTGAACTCCCTTAATTACATATAATTAATTTTCCCCGCAAGGAATTGATGATTTATTGCTTTGTAGGCTTTGATCCCATTTAACTATGACTTCCACTAATTTGATCCAAGGATTCCAGGCACAGCAAAGTTTGAGAAGTAAAAAAATGCAACTATAACAAGGTTTCAAACTTGCATTCGTATTTACGATCTCAAATATGTAATCTTGCAGGCTTAAACATCTCTAGTGCAAAACACAAATAACAAAATATCCACATTAGAAATATTTTCTGCTCATTAATCATTATTTTAGTGCATACTCTGGCTGGACGTCCTAGCTCCATCCTTACTGGGTTGATGATTAAATGTTTTGTAGATCTTTCAATGGAAAAGTTAACTGCTGGTAGATGTTGGAATAGAGAAAAAAATATATTCACAGACAGCTTGAACTCCCAAAAGGAATTGTTACTATGAGATGTATTTGTATGTAAATGGCCAGATAAGTTCCATTCAACTTAACAATACCGTGATTAAGATAGTGACAGCATTTAAGTGTAATAATTACATAAACACCTTGTATAGCATTAGAGATGGCATGCCACCTACATTGTTCATTCACTACCCACATGCAGATGACTAGAAGCTTTCAGTTTACAAACAATGTGACATTACCTATGGAATGAAATACATACTTGGCTAGAAAAATGGAATTCATTAGCTGAAAGAATCTTTGCACCAGCTACGCCCAACAGCATCTGCAGTTTATCTCCAAACTTATACTGCATATCGAGAAATAAAAGATAACTTCAATATCACGTTGAGATCATATCAGGTTCTCCATAGATAAATCAGGTAAGGCGGTCATTTGCATCACTTAACAATTCATGGTCATGCTTTTTACTAGTCCAAGTTGGTAAATGCCTAGATACATCAACCAGATACAAATGCGTTAATCAACTATATGAACCCCAACAATATCACTAGACCCGTTTGTATAACCAGGAAACACAAGAAAGAAAACTCCTCTTTCCAAGTTAAAACAATTAATGGACATTAAATAATCCAATTGTTAGAATATCCAAACGGTGCAATTTTAAAGGAAATGGCATCAATAGATGAAATAGTGGCTCAAACATCTCAGCTTAGATATTGCAAAACATAAGACTTGCCTTCTTCGCCTATCATGTTAAAAGCAGATCAATCACACAAGACATTATTAAGAAGCTGAAACATTAATTTGAAGTCAATTTTATGCTGTATTCCTGGGTCAAAGCTGCCTCCTCTATTTCAAGCCTTGGAATTTATCAGTGCCAATAAGCATGAATTGATGGAACAATTTTAGCATTATAAGCATGGATGGAGCTAGACCATCTTGACAGTGGGTGCAACAATATAATGATGTTAATTAATCTTAAGTGGAGTATTTTTATTTTTTTTCATATATTGAAAAAGCATGAAATTATAACAACCATGTCAAATTCTATGCAAATTTAACAAACAAGACACATAAGTGAAACATTATACGAGATACATGGGTCAAAGTTAACAAGTAAATTTTTTAAGGGGCCAGAGGTAAAAAAAACATGCAAACAACCTTTTTTTTTAGTAAAAATACACAAAATCCCTACCCAAAAAAAAAAAAGCCAGTGGGGGCAAGTGCCCCACGGAAACATTGAGGTACCGTCCCTATTTCTAAGTCCCAACCACAAATGAAATTATGCACCATATTTTCAATGGAACAATAGCAAGCAACAAAGTTGAGCAGACAAATAAATTGTGATCAAGACCTGAAACTATTTTTAAGTGATCAAAGGATGGTGGAGTACCATCTGCATTGGTTCCAATAAGAAAGTATATCCCCCCAAACAAGTTTCACGAGTTTTAGGTTCGGCAACTTTCACTGATACTCCTTCAGCTACTATTGTTGGAAGGTGGCTGATCGGAAATAAACATTGTGGTTATTCAAATGAGATGCATATATATAGTATTTTGTTGAGAAAAAACCACATGCAATCAAGCTAGAATGGAATAAACTTACGAAGTGTAGCTAGGGATCTCATTCAAGATATTTTTGCCTGCAAGATACTAGAATAAAGCATCAATCAGATACTTGTAGAAACAATTTTGCCTGGCAATGTATCTAGGACATGTTGAGCATATATAAAGATTAACCACCATCAGGCCCCTATCCTATTCCTATGGCACTTGTATAATTTAATAAACGCAGACCAATTTTTTAATCTGATTTACATCAGACTGTCAACGTCTCAACATAAGATTTTGTTTGCATTATTCAAATACAGTGATGCCACATGCCAAAAGCAAGAAAATGCACTTAAGCTAGAAAGGTTGGAAGAACATTAAAGCCTTGGTTTTCGCAAAGAAAATCGTAAGTAATTAATGACTATAGTCATATTTCACAGGACTATGGGATTGAAAAGAAGAAGAAGAAGAAGAAGAAGAAAAGCAGTCCTGGGTCAGTATGAAAAGTGAAATCTGAAAGCCCTCAGCTCTCAGTGACATGATATATGTGCTTCAGTATTCCCGACACCGTGAAGCCCCATTTCCCTCCCAAACACATTACATCACTCTACAAAGCTCGACCAGTTCCCTAACAGCCACGTATATAGCCTTTAAAATCAATCCAGAAAGCACATGAAAGAAAGAAGAAGAGGAAGGGAAGAAACTTTAATAATAGTTAACCGAACAAAAACTGACTTTGAAAAAAGAGAAGTTCCCTAAAAAAAGGCAGAATCTGCTCCACCAATCCCACAGAACACTGCAATATTGTACCTTAAAACAACACCTAAAACCTTCCACCTTTCAAGACACTAGCCACCAAACAGCTAGTCACGTAAACAGAAGAACTAGAGATGGATTTATCTTACCAATAACAGACAACGATAGGAAAACTTTAGACCATGAGAAATATGTGAATGCATACATGAGACTGATCAGAATTAGTGGAACTATGTTGAAGACCTTATCTGAATGCCAAATAGGTTTGTCCAATTAAATCCATTAAGAATGTGGAAAATCATCAATTATAATGTCTAACTAGATTGCCAAGTGACAAGCAGAAAGAAGTTCTGGGAGATGTTTAACATGATTTTACCTCAAGCCAGCTACTAAGCACGAAATGTTTCTTAGCCACAACTGCATCAAGCAGGCTTGCCTCGACTTGCATGAATTGATCAACAAGGACATGTGTGCACTCTCTACAATTCTCAGTTACCAGACCACCTACATGAGAAAATAGTTAACCATGAGGCCACAACTCTATATGAAATACCACGGTAACCAATTAAACATCTCATCATAGCCAAAAACCCTTCTATTTAAATTAACACAGTAGAAGACAAAATACCATCTATATAGGCAGTCTCTAAAGTCCAAAACAAATGCAGAATGAAAGAAAGATCATTCTTATAGACCTGATCAAATCTACATAAAGAGAAGGGCAGCCGGTAAAGGATCTATGGTGCACATGCACCTAAGAAACCTATACATGGATATAACCTTAAGGGCCACTTTCTCAATTTATTAATCTGGAGATATCAAAAGTGCAACCACAGAACCAGAAGGCAGTAAGACTCTCAAATCTTCAAAACTCACGAGTTCCTCCCCCCCCCCCCGGGCCTAGGAATTCACCAGTCGGCTAGGTACTTCAGTAGCTACTGGAGCTTCAGTGCTAATTGTTCAGTCCAGATATGCACCAACAAAAATACAGCAAACTGCCAGCAAGGGACAATCCAAGAATGCTAGAGTCACCGCTATTTCTCAAGTCAATAGTTTGAAGCTATCCCAAATACAAGCACATCCAAGAAAATAATAAAAGAAAAGAAATGATAGAAGGACCTAGCATTTGCCTCAAAGGAGAAAAACTTATCATCTTCCTTACCCTCCATAAAGAACATTTCCATTACTGCAATTTACCATGTTCACCAAATGACATCTCATTATTCACAATCCGACTGCTGCATTGCATCCCCTTGCAACTATAATTATGCATGGGCTGTGCCCACAAACAAAAGCAATGGACTACAATTCTAAATGCACAGTGGGTAGTTATCACCACCCCTCGACCTTTTGCCACTTCAAAAGAAGTTATTAAAAGCATCCAAAATACATTAGAACATTCATTTATTCAGAAAGCAAATCAATATGACACACAAGCATACATCATAAAGCAAGCCAACTAGCTTATGGGATTTAAAAAGAAATAACGAGAACTGACCAATTGATGATACTTTTCCTTCAAGAAAACGAAATGATGAGGGAGATTCCGAGCAGACGACATAAAATACAAGTGGTACAAAACAAAACCTGCCGGATTTCAAAAGACGTAATCAATAAGTGTTCATTAAGAAATCATCACTTTCAATGCAAGTGCCAATCTTGACCTTTCATATACTAATCGTTAATCTTAATGTAAAAGATTATGCAAAAGCGAATGCTATTCATTTGAAATGTTAACAGAGCGAATGTTCTTACCACCAAACAAGAATGCAGTTACCTGTAGGTTGCATTACCAGTTCCAAAAGAAACCATATCGCAATCTTTTAAAGTGGCTTGCTTGTTAGGGAACTCATGAACCTTTTCCGGGGAGCCAAGATTTTTGTTGATAAATGTACCATACTTCGAGCAATCTCTTATCAGGACCTTTGCAGACGAGGCGGAAGACTCGACTGCCAAGGGACTCGCGTCAGTCATTGCAGCGACAGTTATCTCCGCATGAATCCTCGAAACTCCTTTGTCTTTGTTGATAATTATGTCGCAACCTGTAATTACAGCAAAGATCGAAAAAAAATCACGACCGCGTAGCTCCGAGACAGCCAACAAACATATTCAGAGTTATGGCCCATTTGAAGATAGGATTTTAGCGCCAACGTTCAGATGCAATGCTTGTATGCTTATACATATGCATGATTTTGAATGTTACCCGGCTTAGCTGAATGTAAGTTCGTGTTTCTCGACAAACAGCATGAGTTCCCCTCGAGGAACTGGCCCGCATATGCTGATCGCACACAACAAGAATCGAAACCAAACCAACATACTCGAAGGCATTTTCAAGAATCAGATACACAGCAACATACCCTTTCGGCCAACTTTATAAGTCCCCTTGCTGAAGATATAGTACCTCTCTTCACCTGCCTCGCCATCGGATACACCCACGACGCACGTCAGAAACAATTCCGCCATGAAAATGCAAACCAAAAGCTATATCATCACACTCGAAGCACGGAGCCTTTTCAGCAGAGAGTGACCCGTCTCCGAGGTTCACACAACCGCGAGTTCCTCCATGCGGGAACTAGAGACGTCTCACCTGAGAGCGAATCCGCCGGGAAAAGTCCCCACACCATTCTTCGCTTCCTTCGATCAACGCGCCTATGGGCGAGCGATGCTTCGGTGAAGCAGGGGCAGAACCGGAGGGTCCGGGGGAGATTCGGGTCGGGCCTGGCGATCCGGCCGAGAACGCACCGAGCGCAAGAGGTTAGGGAACAGGCCACCGTCACGGCGTGCGATGAACGGCGCGATGGACGAGCTCGCCCGCTCGCCGTCGCTATCGCTGTCGGCTCCGTCCTCGAGCTGTTTAGGACTTCCTGGTGTCACTGCTGGATTTCTTGAAATTTGGGAAGAATTTCGGACCACATCTCGAATTCAAAAGTATTGCCGGGGAGGCCTCCGAGTTAATCAATCAACTATTTCGCTCTCGTCCCTCCATCCCCATTCCATCAAGGCATATGATTCAAAATCGGGCTCGCCAAATTAGCGGATCGGGTCAAGTTTTGGTCGGTCCAGATTAACACATTTTAACTTGTATTGACCATTTTTGTGTTAGCACAATTTTAGCGACTCAACTCGTATTACTAAAGCACATTTATATGCCTGCTTTAAGCTCTTCATAAAAAATTGTTACTTTAATAGATTTTTCATTAAAAAAATAAATTGACTAGATAAAATTTGTTAGTAAATAAAAGAAAAAACATTAAAAAAGCATAAAGATTGAAATGCACATAAAACTAGAAAAAGTATGCATGTATTGTGACAAAACATACAAGGAAGTTACAAAAAAATATATCTTAAATTTCTTGTACTTATGCCAATTCGGTCATAAATCTTTCAAAATGAACTCATTAAGTTGTTAGGCATCTATTCCTTGGACCCGCTTAAGCATATTTTAACATGCACCATTAAATACGAGGGTTCTAGACCCATTTTATATCCATATTCAAAATGATTTTATGATCTTGGGAAATAGAAGCCAACCAGCATACTGGTGCTACTTGAGAGTTCAGCGTCAAAAATAATTAAATTGCACTAGCCAAACTATAAGGGAAATATATTCGCATTGGCCGTTTCAAAATTCGAGCTTATACTTTGGACCATCTTTTGAGCATCACATTAGCTTTTAAACTCGTCAGAATTGACTATAAAAGTAGTTGATTGAAAATAAATCCAATAAGTTGAGGGCTTGATTGTGTATTTTTCATGTTTCGAGAAGAGATAATTACACAAATGATTCTTGAATTTTGACCCAATATATAATGACTAACATGATTCATAAATTTTAACCCAATGCGCAGTTGGGTCCATAGAGTTTTAATTCAGTTGATGTAGTCCCTGGAATTTCGGTATATATTCAATATAGTCTCCAAACTATACAAAAATGTTCAATATTATCCCTATAGACAATAAATTAAAATTTTAAGAACCATGTTGCATATCAAGCTAAAATTCAAGTACCACGTTGCATATTGAGCAAAGTTCAGGGGTCCATTTCAAGGATTATTCGTGTCATTCTTCCACTCAATAATTTAGATGGGCAAGGGGCAAAGGATCAATGTTTCAATGGGGCCATTTCTAATTTTCTACGATTGCGATCCTCCCTTCTTAAAATTTCAAATAAGGACATAAAATACCATCAATTTCTCAAATAAGGCCGGCGAGGTCAGGCCCTTATTTGATACGATCACTTCAAGTCTTTATTCAAAATTGCCATGATCATTTCATGCCAAATTCATTTTAAACCCTTATTTGAGAAAACGAAAACATTTCATGCTTTTATTTGGAAATTCCTCAAAAAAAAAAGAAGAAAAAGCCCCAAAAAAATCTGATGGGAAATGAGAGGGGAATCACCTGAAACCGTGCGGTATCCGATTCTCCTGCGACCGGCTTCACATCCGCTTCACGCAAAAATAGACCAAACTGGAACTGAAGAAGAGACGGGGCGAAGCCAACAGCGAGAGCTCGCTTCCTGCCTCCACCCTCTCTCTCTCTCTCTCTCTGCGATCGAGTCGCCGCCGGTCGCAGCTCCTCGAAGCGCTCCCCCGGAAATGGAGCCGCTGCATTCTCACCGCGTCGAAATGCTGAGCATCGCCGTCGCCCTCGTCGCCATCGGAGCCGGCACCGCCTACTATTTCTACCTCCAGAAGAAACCTAAAGGTACGCCCCCCCCCCGTCCGCGGGACCGCCGTTCCCCGTGCCCGTCGGCCCGTTTCCGTTTTTCCTTTCCGTGGCTCTTCCGGCTTCCCTCCGGAGATTGAGATTCGCTCGGCGTCCTACGATTTCGATTGACTCGTGGCGTTTCGGAATGTGTGCCAGGCTGTCTTGATCCCGACAACTTCAGGGAGTTTCAGCTCGTCAAGAGGACGCAGCTCAGCCACAACGTCGCCAAGTTTAGATTCGCTCTTCCTACCCCGAGCTCGGTCCTGGGGCTTCCGATTGGGCAGCACATGAGTTGCAGGTTTCAGCTCTCGTTGACCCTTTCGTTTGGTTGAATATGTCTAAGTTCGTGATGTGTGGCTCGTGTTTGGTGTTTCTGTATGTGCTTGGGGAGTCGCGCGTAAGGACATCGGGAGGCATTTGATTACGGAAATTTTCTGTGTGTTTTCCATAACAGAGGAAAGGATAGTGTCGGTGCAGAAGTCACAAAGCCCTACACTCCGACCACTTTGGATTCTGATGTTGGATACTTTGAGCTAGTTATAAAGGTTTGGGCTGAATTAATTCGCTGGGGAGGCAGATATAGTTCCCTTTTCTTTTCCCTCCTCTTCCAGGCATTCACAACGTCATCTGTTTTTTGTTCTTTTTCCTTGAGATTAGATGTATCCCCAGGGAAGGATGTCCCACCATTTCCGGGAAATGCGCGAAGGTGATTACTTGGCTGTGAAGGGGCCTAAGGTACGATTTTTAAGAGAATTTGTTTTAGAATACAGTTTGTTTCCAGTAGCTGATGATTTCAGGTTGTCAAGTGATGGATCATCTTAAGCATTTCAATTCTCTATGTTCTAATGTGAAGCAGGTTGGGAATTTGTGTCCTAGTTTAGTAGCTTCAGAAAATTTTCTTATCAGCAATCGAAAAGTTGAATTTTTTTAGTCACGGTGCCTGTTTCTCTTTGGGGGGTTAAGAGAAGTTTTGTTTCAACTGCCTTGGGACTCACGCTAAAGATTATGGCCTCGAGCAGAAGGCTATTCACTAAGATTTAGAATTTGTGTCCTGGCAAAGCATATATTAGGGCGAACAGCAAAAGGACCGAAGATGAGATTATAGATTTTAGACTGTATATGACGTTGTGCTTCAGGTTTGCATTCCTAAAAGCTGTGCTTCCTTAGATGGGCTAGATTGCTCCTTCATGAAAGCGTTTTGTGTCAAGCCTCTTGAATTACATGAACACTTTATCGAGTTAAATATGAGTTTTGGATGTGTTATTCACTGCTCTCTACAGAGATAACGAATGGTAAACATTCAACTGTCTTGTGTATTACATTTCTGATGCAGTTGTAATATGCCAATGGCCTATCGGATCGGATATATCTAAATGCTCATCTTTTTAGCTGCACACCACGTGTTAAGACAAGATTTTTTATTATATAGATGATTGTACACAATGCAACATAAATAAATTAATGAAGCTCATACAGAGTCCTAGTTACTGCTCCTTTCGAAGATGACGAGTCCACTGCTGATTCTCCTTGCCAAAGTCTGATGCTCGAACATCAGTGTAACCGGATTATTTATCTGCTGGTAATGGTCAAAATAGATTTATCTTCAGTGTACTTTTAATATTTTCTTAGGGTCGCTTCAAGTATCAACCTGGCCAAGTGAGGGCTTTTGGGATGCTTGCTGGAGGTACTGGCATTACTCCAATGTTCCAGGTGTGTATAGGATGACAAATTTGGGCGGTACGCAAATAGTTTTCCTATCTGATGGTATGATAATGCCAAAAGATTTGGTTTTTATGATTGCCACTATGTCCTTGGATGCACTTAGGTCGCTAGAGCCATATTAGAGAATCCTGGTGACAAGACCAAGATTCACCTTATTTATGCCAATGTGACATACGAGGACATCCTTTTGAAGGTTGGAGTCTCTCTCTCTCTCTCTCTCTCTGATTATATTCAATTGAACTTCTTTCGTTCTATGGGATGACATGAACAATATTTTGATGATATCTGAATTGGAATCTGATGCAATGGTCATAAAGTTGAATAGTAGCTATGTAGCATGACAGGCATTCGAATTTTCTGTTGGATACATCTTTTCGAATGCATGATTCTGCTTCATGCAGCAGTAAAATTCTACTTTTGAGGTATCATTTCGAAATCACTTGTGTTAAGTTTTAGCAACCTAGGTCCTAACTGATGGCTGTAACGCCAGAACCATTTTGGGTAACATTTTGTTGTTTAATTTGCTTTCGATTTGAATTGATGTCATGGAACCTAGCCTTTTGTGCGAACAAAGTGCTCAGAGAGCCAAGGCAGATGGGATTATCTATTCCAGGAAATAATCTTTCTTTGCTGATCTCTCTTTTGCTTGCATGATCTGCCGATTGAATATGTATTTAAAGAGTACCTCACCGAATATTGAAGTTACATGAGATTATCTAATTTTACTATCTGAAAGGTGGGTCAATAATATTACCAACACGTTTTGCAGGAAGAGCTGGATAATTTTGCTCAGAGTTTTCCTGATCAATTCAATGTCTATTATGTCTTGAATCAGGTTTTGTGCCTCTCCTTATTTGCTTAATCTGTTGGTTTTCCTTTTGTCTTTTCTTGACATGCATCTAGCGAAAGTGTGCGTTCTCTCTGACATAGATGACAAAACTTGGTGCCTAAACTTGTAATTCCTTGTCCCATCTGACATGAATCAGAACTCTCTTTCCAGATGTTTGAATGATTTTCTCTCGTCTCCATAAGCCATATATAACACTGCGAAACTTTTTACCAAAAAAAGGAAAGAAGAAAAACTAAGGACAGACAATTTGGTAGCAGAAAGCATTATACAAAAGATGTATTTCCACTCTGCTACTATGGTTCTTCCGCGTGGTACTGGTGGCTATAATAAGCAAATTCAGACTTGTACTTTGTTGATCGGTCCACTCGCATTTTTTTCGCTACTTCTTTAGTCATGAAATCACTCACTTCGCATGAGCTGTTGCAGCCGCCAGAAATATGGGATGGTGGCGTTGGTTTCGTATCCAAAGAGATGATTCAAACTCACTGCCCTGCACCAGCCAGTGACATTCAGGTACGTGCATGATTTATAACTTCCTACTCTTTCTTTTTCTCTGATCAATAAAGTAATGGATCATGCAATGTTTAGGTATTGAGGTGTGGACCACCACCAATGAACAGAGCGATGGCTGCTTACCTCGACGAGCTTGGATACGCTCCCCAGATGCAGTTCAAGTTTTAGGCACATGGAACTCCACCTTTCCATTTGTTTGTAGCATCAAAGCCTGTCACGAGATTCATCTCAGATCGGATGATCAATTAGCTCATGGGGATGATGGCATTATTGAAGTCCAGCTCCGTAGTTAAAACATTTTTGTCTTGTTGATGCAGTCTTCAAGTGATTTGCCCAACAACTTTCAATCTCCGTTTTTACGTTAAACCGTGGTAGCGGGCACATTTATGGGATTTCCTCTTAAAGCTAATTTTGGAGAACTGGAATAAAGAGGTCCTTTCGGCCAAAAAAAAAAAAAGAATAAAGAGGTCCTTATCGTACAGTTCATGTAATGGCATATTTTACCAACTACTTAGCATATCTCACATGCAAAGCAGAGGAAACCCTAGACACTGCTTCCTCGACCTTGCCCTGGCTCCTCCAAGTTCCGAAAGATGGATGTGACTTCTTACCATGTTTTGTCAGGCACGACGGTGATCGAGACAATGATGGGTGTTGATTACTTTTCAAAAAAACAAATGGACATAATTATTGGAAGGCTATCGTGCCTTACGGGGCTTGCACAAAGGAAGCTACACAATCTAGTATCCCATTGCCAGCATTTAGCGTTTCCCAGCTTTAGGGTTTGATTAGATACAGCAATTTATGGCTTTTGAAGTGGTAATAGATTCTGAAACCGACCAAAAAAAATAGTGGTAATAGATTCTGACCAAAAAAAAAAAACGAGTGGTAATAAATAACAGAAAATGATTTGGTCAATCTTTGTTTGTTAGCATAGTCAGATTGGAAGGATTTACCACCAATAAAGTAATCCCACTTAAAAAGCTCATAGCTACTGACACTGATAGATCGACCTCTAGCCATTGGTTGTAGTCGTAGCCAACTACCAAGGACTGACATGAACCAAAACCTGATAAAACTCCAATATGAGATTAGCCTAAATATGGATGAGATATCAATGGAATGGTATTTAGAGAGAAAGAGGAGTGCAAGCAAGGAACCAAGCAAAAACTTTTATATGTACTCATTCATAATCGCAAAATCGGGCTGACACCAATAAATGAGTGCAGATCCTGATACTTCTTTGCTTTGTTCAGACTTTGGACAAGCTCTCTGTTTTGTCCCCGGTAGCAATTTCCAATGCATTGCTCGACGCTGCGCCCTGCTCTGCTTATGTCTTCTCTTGATCAATCCCTCCATAAGAATGTACAGACTTGAGAAATAAAAATGACTAACTAATTACCTAGGCAAGCGTGTTACTATATAGTGCCCCTTCTCCAGATCATATACTGTCTTTAACTGTGGTTTTTGCCATTGCGAAACTAGAAATGCAGCAAGTACAACTATCAAAAGTACAGCAAATAATGAAAAGTATGTGACCGACTCATTTCCAACAACTTCCCCTAAGTTATCGGACTCGTATGTAACAGCATCCTGCATCGTCAGGACAACATAAGCTCCGAGAGTCCAGTCAAATGGAATGCTTCCAGTTCTATTTGCAGAATGAACCCTGTGATTAGTTAAATTCAAGTTGGAATATCAAACACTTTACACGAGGAACTCATAAATTGCACATGTACATATGTACTGTTGTACACAAACTTCTATTTTGGCCAACTTCTACAAGAAAGGACCATATAGATAAAGAGAAAAATCCCACCCAACAGTGTCACATTTAATGGAGAAAGAGGAACTGACAGAAAATATCTTATCAGAGATATGGTCTTCAGCAAGGAACATCAAGAAACATGAATCCCAAGTAAAGGCCAATAAGGAGAAACTATCACAAAGGTGGGAAACACTTGTTGAACTTGGATCGACAATGAGAGCGCAGGCTAACACACAATCTGCAAACGAAGTACTAACAGATAGCACATCCTTAATACTTTACATCTTAGTTGTTGACCCTCGAGATCAAGTTCCAGTTTTGAAATGAAAGGTTTTTCTACATCCAAGGTAAACAGAAATAAGAATTCATGAACAGTCCAGTTCGGAAGTATAGAGCAACCATACCTTTTATCATCAAAAGGAATTCCAAGACCGTCATGCAGTAGAGCCACCACATAAGCTGAAGAGAAACAATATCTGGACAAATCCAGGTCTTCCATGTTGTTTTGCTTGTTTCTCAATTTGTCCCAATCGTCATCGTCACAATAACGTTCACCAGCTAGCCTCAAGTCAAGCAAACCCCCACTAGAGAACATCCCAAAAAACTGTAGAAGGTTCAATATTGGGATGGAAGGCTAACTTATAACTCAAGAGAAGTAATTCAACAGAATCTATCAATTAAATACAGATGACGATATTAAGGAAAGTTATCAAACGCAACATATGTTTGAAGATATCATTTTGCTGGTGTACACAAGCAAAAGGTAAGAGAGCATGAGAGTAACCATGATGCTGGATCCATCACTTGATCGCTTCTCAATGAACTCAGTAGGTTAATATACTTATGTAATGTCTTCCCATTTCTTCCTGATTTGCTTATGTGTGCTTACGAAAGGAAGTAACATAATTTAAAATTAAACACACTTGCATTGGGAGTGAGACGTAAAATCTTATACACTAATCATTAAAACAACAAGCAGAGGAACTGTGCATCTTTACTGTCCTATTCTGCAGAAATCAATGGTATCTTTGCAATGGATTACTGCTTGAGACGGGAGTTTAGGCAACAATATTAAACTTAGGAAGTGCTGCACAATTACCATGCGGGTCACTTCATCTTCAAAAGGATGATTTCAGATCTCTTGCACAGGATTTGCAAAATTCTTGCTTTTCCTTCTATACATTTTTGATAAATTTTTGCATGAAATCCTTGAACAACTATGCTAGCACCAAAAAACAAGGTTTTAAGAACTTTGTTATTTAAAATGCATCTATGAACAGCTAAAGAGGTTTGACCATGACTTGGTAACCACAAACTCAACTCTCAATTGGGACAGCCAAATGCAAAATCATGGTGTTACATTTTACTGCACTGTCAACATCATAGCTTTCACGGATAGCAGTTTTACCCTAATATATTTGTTTCACTCGGGCAATTGCTCCATTCTGACCAGAGGTCACAGAATAAGTCTTGTCGAATACAAGAAGAATGCTCCATAATCTGACCCTCTCAAGAGTGATACAGAAAACCTCAAGCTCTGAGGAAATCTCATAAAAGTATACACCTATTTGTTCAAACATACACAAGCACATACACTTGTATTATGGCTTTCTGTTTGCTTCCTATGAGTTACACTTAGCAATGAAGAAACTCAAGTTGACTGAATTATTCGAGACTCATTTGCTAAACATGACACTTTTTACATACCTCGGATGTATAATAGAATCTTTCCAGAGGAATTGCACTGCCCTGTAGATTCCCGCTAGAAGAAAGGAGAATTTTGCAGGGTGGGTGAGAGCATTTATCTGCATCCAGAAAATGAAAGATCGTATCGTTTACAAAATCATTTGCAGGAAGAAAAATATACTAGCACAAATAAAACAAGTCAATGGAATATGGATAACTATACAGTTGATGGTTCTATCATTTCATTTGAGACATCTCAAATAGCATAATTAAATAATTTTACGACAACAATATTCTTCTAGAGAAGCTACAAAACACAAATTTTTAGACTTTATGTTAGGAGATAAGAGGGCAGGGCACCTTTTCTTGTTCTCAATAGTGCCAAGGCATCATTTTTGCAGGCGGAATAGTTTCCAGCAGGAGATGATGTCCGAGACTTTGCATCTCTCACTTTTGATGTCAGCCCATATCCTCTGGGAAAGCATGGGGTCATGACATGTTCATCGTTTGAACTTGAAGCTGCACGGCAATTAAAACATCTTAGTTTTCACTAACACACATCAAGCAACAGCAAAGTAAATAATTACATTATTAAGTCGGTGAGAATTGAAGGTCACACAGAAGCATTGGCATCCCAAGAATATACATACCTAGACGACCATCCTCATCACAGAAAGCCAAGAACATACCGGTTACATATTATTAAGAATTATTCTTTAAATTGGGAATACAGAAAATAATTGTAAGATGTACACTAATGCAAGAAAATTGAGCAATTTAAATAAGGCAGTGGCATTTGTTTTGATGAGCAGTCATCTTTCCGGTAAACAAGAAAATTTAATCGGAAAATGGGAAATATCTCATCCCAGTCCGCATCCTCGTTAACCAACCACCAGATACAATAGCCATCTTAAAATGGATATTATCTCATCCCAGTCCACATCCTTGTCAACCAACCACCAGATACAATAGCCATCCTCAAATGGATATTATTTTACAAATTAATTGAAAACAGTATGAAGCCGGGTGTTCAGCGAGAGAAATATATGTTTCATCAACTCACCAGTTCTCGGCTCCCTAGGACTGTGAAGTCCGTTATAAGATCGCCAAGCATCATCCTGTGTGAAAATAATCATTTGAATTTGCAATCAGGCAACTTCAACTGCATCTTGAGATCAAAGAACGCAATACAGCAGTAACCAATTAAGTTAAAGGTTACAGAGAGAGAGAGAGAGAGAGAGAGAGAGAGCACTAGTGTCCACTTCCATCCACATCATAGGAAGCTTCAGCAAAAGAAGAAACAGAAAACCAAAGTTACATAGCTCTGAGGATCACCTTTCAAACCAAAATTTTCAAAACTGACTGGAACCATAAAAGGTTTCACCTCGACATATCAATATCCTGCCATAACTGTCACAATGCAAATTGTTCGCCTCAAGGTTCCTACGTAATAGAGTTCAGATTAAACATGACTATGAACTATCAATAATTCAATGACAGCACTGCTCCCGCAGTGTCTGTCTCATCTCTAACTTCACATTTAAATCTTTTCTTCACCCTGTTTAACCGTACTCTTATATGTATATTGTAAAAGCTGGATCAAATGGGATCAGACTGCTAGCAATGCCTATTTATGCATCTCCGCAGTCAGTACTCTTCAACTAACCTAATCATGATTTTGGTTGCTTAAAATTAGAAAAAGTAATGAGAACAGTGAAGAAGAGTAGTCCCGATCGATTACTTCCCAAAACATGAAGCATACATGGAATCGAGATATGAGGACAAATATGTAGAGCAAATGTATGTAAAGAATTGCAAAATATTGGACGTTACATGGAAACACCTGACCAAATTGTTGCAAGCTTAGCGTGTAGAGATTGTAGGTAGTTCCACCCAATTTGAGAACTCGGGAAGTTTGCATTTGCGTTTCTTCTCTAGGAGCAAACGTAACCTGTAAGTACCAGTGAACTACTTAAAACAAAAGTCATCCATATTCAGATATCCAGCAGACAACACATGTATGCATGCTCTCTGCTAGAATTATGATCAATCATTATATGGCTCATAAATGCCAAAGGTCAAATAATCACTAGATTGGCGGAACAAAGCCCTGGATGGCTATATCCGGTTATATGTAAACAACTCCAGAGGGCATGCTAGCAAGAATGGGTTGCTCATTTTCAAAAGGCAGTTCAATTCAAATGAACCACCGAATAACCTTTCAAAGGGGGAAACCTATTGGAATGCACATTGCAGCAGGCAATGCAGGTAAAACAAAATCCATTCTAGAGGAAATATTGCTTCGCTGAGATTCAAATGTTTTCATTTGTCCATGGTTAAAGGACTTGCCTCATTGACTCATCTTTGTTCGATCAATTGGGAAAATATGCTGAAAGATCAAAACTTAAAAGTGAGTTTGAAAAGCATATATGGAGTTTTTGAAGTATAATTTGAGTTGTGTTTGTGAGTTAGTACAGGATCCTAATATTACATTGCACACAGCTTAGTCAAGAAGAGGCAGCTTTTCTTTGTTGCTTATCCATCTGAGCCATAAACGGAGTTTTTTAAGAGAGTGAACAACAGGATTCAACAACTTTGGCTGTCACCTACAAGAAACTACCCATGGTCCGCATTGAGCAGCACCTTCCTAAGAAAAAGGGTCCTTATCAGAAAGATGCTATCGAGAATCGATAAGGCGCATCTTTATATACCAACCTTGCTTAGTGGAATGCAAATGCCAACTTTCACTCGAAGAGATAATGAAATCAGAACAAGTTAATGGGCACAACCTCCAAAGAACGGCCACCGAGTTCAACTGTCCCGGTGGTATCTTCAGATTCACTTCCCAAGGTTCCAAGAATGTAATTTACGGCAACCCAAGCAAAAATCCCTTCATCTTCCCCTACATCCACACCATTTTCCATGACCAGTGTTAAAATTCCAATAGAAAAGGCACCGATACTAACTGTTTATTCAGAAGAAAAAAAATTGATGGATTACTACGTAAATCACCATTCTACATTGATTTGGACAGTGTGTACTAAAAAGTATAACAGAAAGGATTGGGAGAAGAGGTCAACATAATCAGTTATATTGCGGAAGCATCCATACACAGTATACCCAAACGTGCATAGCAACTAAGTTAAGCAATTTAGGTGGAAGAGCTCCCTAGTATTTCATCAGAAAGGGAGTCCCTCCCCATTCGTGCGAACCAATACCCCACGAAGAAGAGGATTAGAGCAAAAAGAAATCAATTAAGCACGATTAGCTTGGCTTAACATCACCACAACTCTAATGACATTCGCAATTCCAGACAATAAAATGAGAAACTTGAAGCAATTCCAAACAAGTCCCACTTAAGCTAATCGGAGTTTAGGATTATACGAACAGTAACAAATAAGAGAGCTTCCTTACCAAAAAAAAAAAAAAAAAACAAATAAGAGAGCTAGAATAGGAATCGCTACTGCTCTTTGGTTCTCCAACGTCAGCAACAATGAACTTCGTAACAAGAAACCAAAAGTTCACACATTCACAATTTCCAGCAGCGAATTTCAGTCAAAACGTTCCAAAACATCGAAAAAACTAAAGCACCAAACCTGTGATCACTCGCGCCCACTCATCTCTAAACATAAATCCAGACTTCCTCAGAACTCGCCTACACGACTCCACTATCCGCCCCCTCACCCCCGAGCTCAACCCTTCCAACCCCCCGCTCACCGCCAGGACAACCTTCGTCTTCGCCCTGTCCTTCTTCCGCACCCGCCGCTTGGCAAACTTGAGCAGCTCCGAGATCGACCGTCCCGCGCCCTCCGGGTCGTCCGCGAACGCCGCCAGCCCCGGCCGGACCCGCGCGGACTCGGCCCCCGATCCGCCGCCGCCGCCGCCGCCGGCCACGGACGGGAACGCCCCCCCGTTGAAGAACTCGAGGACGCGGATGCGGGAGCCGGAGGGGGCGGCGTCGATGACGAGGCCGCGGAACCCGGGGCTCGGATCGGCGAACCTGGAGGAGTTGTGGACGCCGAGGGCGGTGGCGAAGATGTAGTAGAGGAAGGGGACGACGCAGAGGGCGGCGGCGAGGGCGAGGAGCAGGAGCTTGGGGCGGGGCCTGGGGGGAGGCTGGGGAGGGAAGGAGTGCATGCGAGGGGGGAGCTGCGTGCGGTGAGGAGGGATGTAGGAAGACGAAGATAATGATGATGATGATGATGAAGAAAAAGAAGAAGAAGAAGAAGAAGCTCTGGACTGCAGATTGGACAAGTCCATGGGGAAACCAGCAGCGTTCCGTGGAGAGAGATCTTTCACATTTCAATGGAGGCCTCGCGCTGCGCAGATTTGAGAGGTCGAAGAAGATCTGGCGTTGGACGGTGGGAGAGAGAGAGAGAGAGAGAGAGAGATGAGGTAGTGGAGTTGAGCTTCGGCAATGGCGCCGGACCGGCGATATGGAGGCTAAATGGGCCGGACCCTGAGAGCCCATGCGGAGAAAAAAGCCCGAAGAGTTTCGGGTGGGCCGTGTTGCGGTTGTGGATCTAAAGCCACGGGCCCGACGGTTAGGCGGGTCGGATGGCTCCCCTGGCTGGCGTGCCCGCCCAGTAAACAGGAGGGCTTGTGATATGAGTGGGTGACTCTTCGACATATATAAGTCAGGCCCACTCAAAATCAGTAATGTAGGTTTTGATGTCGAGGGGATAATAGCACAGATGATACTTCAGTTCGATATGTAATGTCATTTTTGAATCTTTACTTTGTGCAATGTGATCCCTAAATTTTGGTCGAATGTACAGCATTATCCCTAAAATTTTTAATTTGTTCAATATGATCACTGAACTATTGCTAAATGTCCGATGCAATCCCTAAATAATATGAGGATGTTTAAAAGTTTATGCATTATATTGAATAAATTAAAAATCCATAAGCGAAATTACACGTCAAATCAAAATTTATAGATGATTTATGTCATTTCCTAATGCCATGGCGAGGCATTAGAAATAGGGGTTAGATGGGATTTCTGATTTGGATGAAGATTCTTTTTTCTGTTGTTGTTAGAAGCTTTTGCCAAAAACACGATGGGATGAGCATCCCCGCTGGAATGCCCATTTCCTTTTTTCTGGATAAGACGCGCACATTTGCATCTTTTCTAACACGCAATTCGAAAAGCACAATTAATCTCACATTTATTACCTCCCTAAATATCTAATATATAATTAGAAAAGTATATTCGGTCTTAATTTTAGTTCCTTCCTAAGCATGATCCTACTAAAACAAATTAAGAGCTAACCAAAGGGATGAAATAGTGAATAAACCATATTTTTAGCGTGTGTAATTTTAATACATTGGTTATCGTCCAAGCTAATTTTCAAATTCTTCCGTTAAAGTGCAACGCTTTTTTTACAGTAGGGAAAGCTAGCTTAATGATCGAGAAAAGTTGTAAGGGCTAATAAGGGTGCTTATAGTAACATTTATGTTCTGAAAACAGTTTCTGTTTATGAATATTTTGTTCTATTTCTATTATCTATACGAGTTTATGAGCAAAATAATGCGTTTGGTAACTGTACAAAATTTATATTTTCATAATAAAAAAAGAATAGAAATATGTTTGGTACAATCCTAAAAATTTATATTCTCAATTTTTTTCATTTAATTATAAAAATGTCAGTGAAGACTTAACAATTCATGTTTAAATAAAATTAGACTAGAAATATAATCAAAATATATTATAATATAGAATTGGATGACCTTAATATAATCATAAAAAAGATTACTCCTTATAGACAAAACAAATACCAGGTGATGGTCGAGAAAATTTCAGTTTGTGATTTAGCATTTAGCATTTATGGTTTAATTTTTAGGATTTTGTGTTTTGGGTTTTAAGGTTTGGGTATAGGGTTTTGGGGTTGGTTTGGGATTTAGGGTTTTGAGATTTGGGTTTTGGGATTTAGGGTTCGGGATTCGGATTTTAGGGTTTAGGATTTTAGGATTTACGGTTTTGAGGTTTAGAGTTTTAAGATTTAGGGTTTCGATTTTCGGGTTTGGGGCTTAGGAGTCGGGAGTTTCGGGTTTTGAGATTTAATGACTTATGAAATTATTTCTCTAAAATGGCATTTTTCTTTTTGTTTTTGAGAACAGAAAAGTAGATTTCTTTTACTTCTATTTCTATTCAAATTTTACTTCCTAGCTACTTTTCTATTTAGAGAAATAGAAAAATTAATTGACGTACATAAATAAATTTTTGTTCTTTTTCTGATCGGGACAATAGAAAGACAGAATAACGGAGAAATAGTAACGAAACACGGCCTAAACAGAAAGAAAATATACAACACCATCGTCATCATCTTCTTCTTCTTCTTCTTCCAAGCTATGACCTTGACAATCAAATTGGTGGATGCGAATCCAACTACGCGATCGCCTTCAGACGCCCCGCTTCGCGGCCCATGATCTTGCACCTGACCAAGGTCGCCACCGTGTTCGCCGCCATCTTCACCTCCTCCCACCGGTCGCCCTCCACCAGCCTCTTGTACATGTAGCTCTCCAGCGACACCCTCTGCACGTACTCGCCGCCGCACAGCTCCACCATCGCCTCCCTCCCCCAGTTGCTCCCGTAGAACACCTTCTCCAGCAGATCCAGCACCCGGTAGGTCGTCACGTACCTGTCGTCCCACTCCCTCAGGTACTCTCTCCTCAGGTCCTCCTCGCCCACCATCTTCGCCCCTCCTTCCGATGCCCTCACGATGCCTTCCCCACACATCCTCCCCGACTTCGCCGCGAAGTAGATCCCCTCGCCGGAGCACTTCGTCACGTAGCCCGCCGCGTCGCCGACGAGGGCCACCCGTCCCCTGACCCGGACCGGCCGCGGGTGCTCCGGGATCGGGTGGGCCTCCACCTTGATGACCTCCCCGCCCTCGATCTTCGGCCTCACTCGCTCCCTGATCCCCCTCTGGTAGGCCTTGATCTCGCGCTTGGACCGGACCGTGCCGGTCCCGACCGCCACGTGGTCGCACTTCGGGAAGACCCACGCGTAGAAGTCCGGCGACACGTCGTCTCCCAAGTACATCTCGGCCAGGTTCTCGTAGTACTTCATTTTCTCGTCCGGGAGCCTGATCCTCTCCTGGAACGCGATGGCGTACGAGTAGTCTCCGGCGCCGATGCACTTCGCGACGCGGCTGTTGGCGCCGTCGGCCCCGACAACGACGTCGACGGCCAGGCTCCGCCTCGAGCCGCCGCTCGTGTAGTGGACGACGTACGGCGAGGCGGAGGAGCACGGCAGCTCCAGATCCGTCACCAGGCCGGTGATGAGCTCCGCCCCGCGGGACTCCGCGCGCGAGCGGAGGAAGGAGTCGAGGACCTCGCGGCGGAGCATGGCGATGTACTCGTGCGGCCTCAGGGTCTTGCCGAAGTCCACGGTGAGGTTCGACGGCGAGATGATCCTCATCTCGGTCACGCGGCGGTCCACGAGGCTGGCCGGGAGGTCGAACTCGTCGAGCATGCAGAGCGGGATGGCGCCGCCGCAGGGCTTGGCGCCGGAGGGGCTGCGCTCGAAGAGGAAGGTCTCGACGCCGCCGGAGGCCAGGGACTCGGCGGCGGAGGACCCGCCGGGCCCGCCGCCGATGACGGCGGCCCGGAGCTTGCGGCCGGGGAGGGGCGGGTTCTTGGAGGCGGCGGCGACGGCGAGGGCGCGCGGGGAAGGGCTCGCCGGGGCTTTGCGCGGCTCTCGGAGGCGGAGGGAGGTGAAGTGGTGGTAGTGGTGGAGAGATTGGGAAGCCATTGCTGGGGTGGGGGGGTTGGGTTTTCTCTAGGGTTTAGAATAGGGAGTGAGTAAGGACTGATTAAGGGAAGATGGGCGAGGGCAAAATTGCAAATGACATGGGGGTTAGGTAGCGATTTTGATTAGTTTAAGGAGTAAAGGACAAGTTAACGCTGCGTTGCGGTTTTAGTTGCTGGTTTTGTTCATGTTTTGTGTCTGAGCGAGGAGGTCTTCGCAACGTTGTCCTTTTCGGACTACCCTTTCTGATTGCGATTCGCAGAGAGAACACGAAACTAATCTTCGAGTGCTTGAAAAGATCCAACGTTCATATCTCCACAGGAAAAAATATTTTTAGAAACTTTTTTTATTCGTATCTTCAAAAAAAATAATTAATCGAAAGAAAATATTTTCATTTGCAAATATAATTTATCCGTATGCATATTCGTACATGACGAAAATATTTATTAGTCATTTAGTTTTTGTAAGCAATATAGCGCTTAACGAGGCTTTTTGGGCGCTCTCCCTCGAATAATCGGGAGGCACTTGCAGGCGCGATGCAACTCCATCATCATCACGGTCAAGCCTTGAATAAAATCACACCACAGAAATGATTATTGGCAAAGTCGCCGTGAATAGAACGTTAATACAAGTCTCTAAGTGTCCGATTTTAATCATGAAATCGTGAGAAGAATCGTAATGAGAACCCTCCCTCCTACTAGAATCGGAAGAACACCGGGAGGATCGCGGCGCCTACACCGGCGACTAAAAGCAGCGCGCTCTGTGAAGCACGGTCGCCCGTGTTCCCGGGCGTCGGAGAAGAGGCGGCAGTGGAAGGCGGAAGAGAACCTGCGCATTTTGATTTTTCATTAAAAAGAGCGTGACGAAAAAACTTAAAACAATGGAAAAGAAAAAGAGCTTCAGAGAAAACTCTGTGATGAAAAAAGAAATGGTCGTTTCCTAATCACAGCAATGCCCCGCATATTAAACTTGAAGGTCGTCTAATAAACTGTCTAATTAACCATCTAATCACACGAAAAATCTAACTCAAGGCGAGTTTCGATATCGGTAGTCCCGAGATCATTTAAATCTTGGCTATTGTCGCCGAAGTCAATTCATGCGAGCGTGTGTTCGATGATCAATCTCAAACTTGAAAATGCGAAGCCCAAAAGAGAAGAGCAAGTGCCTGGTGTCGTACCTGAAGGCCCTTCGCTCGCCATCGGAACCCCGACCGGAATTCCCGCCTCTACAAAACACAGAGACGCCGAAAACCACGTCAAAGCTCATTCGAATTGTCATCTCAACCGGTCGCCTAGAGCGATCGTGCCCGTCGTCCGACCAAATCAGCGGTCAAATTATACTCGAAGGACAGTATTTTGCTACGGTGAAAACTGTCTTTTAGTCTCGAAACAGCTAAAGCATAGAGAGCGAAATGTGCCGAAACATGTGCGCGCACAAATGCGTGACAGATTGCGTGTGGTTTTTGGATGGGGAGGACGATGGCCGGTGAGGAAATAAATGCAGTGCAGCGTCGCGCACTGTCACGCGGAGTGGGGAGTACGGCAGCCTCGCTTTCGCGGGGCTCTCGCGTTCGGAGGAAAGTAAAAAGGGGTAATGCAACTTGGGCGCAAAAAAAATAATTTCCATAATTATCGGCCCAAAAAATAATATCTCAAAATAATTATCGGATGTGGAGATTTATTAAATTCAATTCAGAAAAAGGTGGGTATTCGTGTAGTTACTTTAATGACTATTTTGTCTTTGACTATTTAAATTACAACTTTTCCAACTTTCGTAGCATCGTGTCAATGTGCCATCATAATAAGTGGGTATAAGTTAACTCTTTCTATTCTTTTTACAGATAAATGAAATTCATCTCCTAGAATGGAGAAAGTCTCCAAACCTCTATTTTTCTAGAATATATTTAATATTTTCTCGCTTTGCTAGTTATGCATATGATGCGGAAAATAACAGAAAATTACGGGATTTTTTATATTATATGCTTGAAGGTAAAGTTTAATAGAATAACGAATAATTAGAGAAAATCACGGTAGAAAAATCATTTCAAATGTGTCTAGCTTAATCCAAATATGTCTAAGCATTAAAGTAGAAAGATACTAATGGTGAAGAAAAGAGTTCTGTCCCCAAATCAGCTATTTTTAGAGGTAGTTCTTATTGATCTCAGATGGTGTGACACGAGTAGAGATTTGAACGTGACTTGAGCCCAGAAAGATATGAAAGATTCGACTAACGCGAGGATCGTAAGGAAGAATTCTTCGTTCAGAGATGTCGGAGCCTGTGATCTGATGCGTTTTTTTTTTTATCACTCTGTTCTGTTCTGTCTCGCGTTTGAAAACAGGGGATTTGAACCCCGCATGAAATTCCAAATGCAACAGGACGTGACAAGAACGAAAGGCGGAGCTGATAGATCGGGCGACGCACCTGCGCACGTGCTGACCGGCGGGGTGGTCACATTGCAGATGGAGGGGAGCTTGAGCGCCCGGTTGACGTCGATCTTTATGCCGAAGCTGTCGGCCTTGCTGAGCAGCTCGCACAGGCAGATGGGGGAGTTGTCCACCAGGCTGGCCAGCTCCCCACAGCACGGCTTCTCTGGCGCCGTCAGCTTGCTCCCTGCCTGCACGTAGGACAGGCAGTCCGTCAGGTTCGCCAGGTTGTTGAGGCACTCGTCCGCCGCCGGCCCGGGAGCCGCCGCCGGCCCCAGAGCGGCCGCCGGCCCTAGAGCAGCCGCCGGCCCGAGAGCGGCCGCCGGCCCGGGAGCCGCCGCCGGCATCTGCGCCGACGCGCCGCACACCGTCGCCAGGAGGACGACCGCCAGGACGGCGGCGGCGTGCGTTTTGGCCATTCCGGCGGTGGAAGGAAGAAGAGGGTGTCTGGAGAGCGTAGGGGAGAGAGAAAGTCTGAAGAGGAAATGGAGAGGTGCAGGTGGGCCGGTGCAGGAACGGAGCTATAAGCGACGGGTGGTAAATGAAAAGGGAAAGGCAGAATTAAAATTCCATTTTTTATATTATTATGAGCCGAAAAATAATAAATGGACTCAACCACCACCACCTCTAGCTGGTGCTCCAGCCAGCGCCCTTGTGTAAATGTCCGTTCTGGTCTTTTTCTGGTCGAAAAAATAACACAAATAATTCATAAATTTTGATCTAACGTGTAATATCGTTCCTAAATTTTTAATTTGTATAATGTGATTCTTAGACTTTGGTCCAATGTCCAATATTTTTAATTTTTTCAATATGATCGCTGGACTTTTATCCAGTGTTCAATATAGTCTCTAGATATAGTTTAAGAATCATTTACGCTATTATTCTTTTTTTTTTATTTTGTCTGTAACTATGCCTATTTGTTTTGGCCCCTGTATTTTGACGAACACGGTATTTTTTGCGTAGCGCGGACAATTTACAAGGACGGGCGATTCGCATCGAAGCACCGTACTTTCATTAAAAGTTAAGGTGCATCGCGCCATGTCATGTGTAAGAGGGATCACGTCCGAGGATCGTCGGATCGAATCGTGTGGCGACTTGTCCGTACTGTCTCCAGGAGCGCCCTAAAAGGAAAAAAAAAAAAAAAAAACAGGAACGTTTCCTCTCCGCGGACATTTTGGGTTATTGCGTTGGGGCTCATTGCTGATGAGACCGAGAAAAGCGAGCCGTTCCATTTCCCAATGATGTTTTTTCATCCGGAATGCTGTCATTTTCCTTCCGCGTGTGAATGCTTCGAGCCGTGGAGAATCTTATCTTCCGGCCGAAAACCTAAATTTCCAGTGACCGCACTCCATGGGAATGGATCCACACAGCTCAGCCAAGTTGCGAGAGGGACGAAGTATATATGAAGAAATTATTTGGCGAAGAAAGTTCGGCGGGTCGGCTTTCGTTACTTATCATCGTGGGGGTGAACCATTGGTCACTTCTCTCGCTATGTTAGATGCTCGAATATACGGAAAATAGCACGAACAGTTCATAAATTTTGACTCGACGTCTAATGTTATCCTTGAATCTTAGTCTAAAGTACAATATCGTCTCTTAGTTTTTAATATATTCACAGCGGCTCTTGAATTTTTTTTGTATATATTCAATTTAGTCCCAAAACTAAATAATTTACTTGTAAAATTCATGTACCGTTTGTGTAATTATCCCGTTAATCAATCGCAAGGTGAGTTTTAATCAATTGCTTGAAGGGCTTTTACCTATAATTTAAGAGTTAATACCACGAAAAACCTTAAATCGGTACACCCGTGACAAATTTACCCAAAATTAATTTTGTGATCGTGAAAAATCCTAAATTGGTATACTTGTGACAAATTTTCCTCTATTAGTTTCCGTTAAATTAGAATAATATCACAAAATGATATATCTATAACAAACGAAGGGTTAAACCTCAAACTGATGTATCCATTAACTGTCACTTGTGACCCAACTCTGTAACTTGATAAAATTTAACGGAAATTAACGGAGGGTGAATTTATTACCAGTGTATCAGTTTGAGATTTTTTTATAGTGAAAAAATTAATTTGATATAAATTTATGACGAATATATTAATTCGGAATGTTAGGTGGCATTAATTCAAAACTTGACGACGTAGTGCCACGCGGCAGCATGGCAAGAGGAGGTGGGGATGCTTGCTTCCATGATGTGGGTGGGGAGCGGGTCCCCGGAGAATGTCTTCACCGTAAGGCTTTTACTCTCTCTCTCTCTCTCTCTCTGTCTATCTGTCTCTGTCTTTTAATGGGGAGTTGGGAGTTGACAAGTCGAAGGCTGAGGAGGTCAGTAATCAGTAATGGACCAGCGGTGGTGCGTGCGGACAAAAGAGTTCGGAGTTCGCATCCGTGAACATGCTTGTCGTTCCTCCTCCCTGCACATGCTCTTCTGAGCCTTCTCCGTCCGCGTGCGATTGCGGGGGTCCGCATTTGATTTGCAGCGACGCCCCCAGTCGCCCACGCCGCAGCCGCGTTCGGATGCGCGGCTCGAGGGCAACTCCCTGTCTCTCTCGCGCATATTCGATTTTCGGTTTCCCACGGTTTATATTGGGAACCCTCCTCGCTTCTCAACCCCGCGGTACCATCTGTCCTCTATTTTGCAAATTACCACACTAGATCCTGAGTTTTCCATCTTAGACACCAAATTACATCTTACATTAGCGGCGTTATTTAAGGTGCGTCTATTTCGTTAAGATTAAATGATCTAGAAAATATTCTCATATAATTTGTATCGTTTACACATAATGAATGAATGAACGAACGAAAAATATTACTTCCATATATTTTTAGCCGTCATTTCTTCTTCCTAAATTGCCTTCGTGTTTCAAAAATTTCCCACACGGCCAGAAGCCCCCTCCCCGTCAAAAAAAATCATGATCCAGCCACTCGGCCTAGCTTTAGCCGCCACACCAGCTTCTATCCCGGTCATCACTCTGTTCGTCACGTCTCACGATGGCCGGCTATATTCGGGCTCCCATCGTTCGCCTCTCTCTATCTCTATCGTTGTCTGCATAGACTCTATCACTAGAGGTGCAGATCTGGAGGCGATGCCTTCAAGGGGCAAGGTGGAGCTCGACGCTAGTCCAACTTCGCCATCAACAACAAGCTTGATGTTGTCGCCAAGTTTTGCGAGAGAGAGGAATACAAACTTCTAGGATGGTGAAAATGACATGAATGAATCATACTGTGCACCAAATAGGGGAGAGTGATTATGAGATATATATGTGAAAATTGAAATTAATTAAATGAGGCACATTTTGATATAACGACGGTGCTTAGCTTTGAAACTCCAAAGTTAAGCGTGCTCAAGTAGAAGCACTGTCGAGATGGGTGACTCCATGGGAAGGTGCCCACTTGTACGTCAAAAGGCAAAACCGTGAGGCTCGTATGGGATGGACAAAAGCAGACAATTCTTCGAGTGAGTTAAATCCACGGTGTCACAATATAATATTAGAGCGGGACCTCCTCCAGTATATGTATAGTTTGAGGACGAACCACACGAAAGGTAGTGGCCCTGTAATGACCCAGTTCAACGAGAGCAGGGCGTGATTGCCGGGAGCGGATAAGGAGTGGCTCTTGTCAAGCTTCTAAGATGATGAAGGAGGCAAAATTGAACTGTGCATAACAGAGGGTAGGGGAGCCTCCCCATTAAACGTAACGCTAAATGATCCTATATTACGTATCGCATGATCCAAGCAATCCATTTTACAAGTAGTCCCATCTTCAACGTACTAGCTTTGAGGAAATCCTATTCAGCTTGATATAAGCTTTTGGCATGTCCAGTTTTAGCACGGCCCATAATTTTTTCCTTTTTCTAGATTCGTCATTGATGTTGCACATCTCAAACAATCAAAATATTTATCTTGAATATATGCCTTTCACTAAGAAAGTCTTGATCTAAGGGTCAATGTGGTTAGATATTCTCTGGTGCAATTGCAGCGACTAGACAAAAGTCCGAACAATTGAGCATATGGTTCGCGCAAGACGATAGACCTCAAGAGCAACAATCGTTTCGGATAGTACTCTCTGTTCTTCTGTTTGCTCGTAAACTCAAAAGCTGTCTAATATTTTTGCCAAATTACTCGGTAGGTAAAATGGCCGAAGAATATAAAAAAAATCGTGCCAAGTATTGAATTAATCCGAGCGCATGTCAAATATACGATTGAAAAACCGACGAGAGACGGAGGGAAACATCCATCTTTTTCGATTTTTTCTCGCGTTTTCGAAGTTCCGGTTGTCCTACGTGGCGGTACCGGGGTCCACGTCCACGATTTTCGGTTAAAATTGGCCGAATTGACTCGATTGACAAAAAACGAAAAAAAAATAACGACTTAATTATCAAAATCGAAAGACTTAGGACCGAATCGATAAAAAGTGCAATAATTTAGGATATTTCGGGGGAGAATTTTCCCAAAGTATGTGGGAAATAACATGCGCGAGCCTATGGGCCCCATTGCCGAGGCTTGTCCGAGTCCGATGTGAACCTTTCTCTAGCGCTGCGAACTGCGAAGCATCTTTGAACGTGGCTCGTTCATTGGCCCATCCAGAAAAAAAGGGGGAAAAAGAACAACAAAAAAGAAAAAAAATAAAATATATAAAATATAGCAAAGCGACTTCACAAGCGTAACCCTCCCCCAAACCAAAAAAAAAAGGCAAGGTGACGTCACTCGCGCGCCATCACTCGTCAGCCGCCATTCGGTTCTTCTAGTCCCCACTTATCTCGGGACGTGTCAAATAAACAAGCTTAAGGTTAACGCCCTTGATGCGAGATTGGGACCACGCGACCACCGAGGGAGTAGGTGCCTTTGTGGGGGAAATCATCGTTGAATTGAATGGATGCTCCGCTCGATTTCTTATACGTTGCCGATCGAATTGGGCTTGAAAAAACAACAAAAGGGGGCACTAGCGCTACGGCTTGCTCAAGGAATAATTTTGGCCCGAACCTTCGAGCGTCGCACGAAGAGGACGGCAAGCCTTTCCATTGGGACATGATTTCAGCCTGTGACTTTCGATTGTCGACATGGAAGAAGCACCGATGAAGCGCTGATGTTCGTTTTCGAGGAAGAATTCTAGCCTAGACTTTCGAGTGTCGCGTAACAGGACACAAATAGCTTTTAGCCCTGCTTGTTGACTGTCGCGTGAGAAAGCACCAACTTTTATCGTATGAATAGTAATCTTGGTCAAGATACAAATACATGACGTCTAAAGTGGCAAATGGATAGTGACTTGGCAAGCGATGGGTGCCATGGCGCATGCGCGAGTGCCAGAAACAATTAAGACGGTGTCGTCGTCTATATGTAATGAAAACAACACCATTCCTTAGTCAGAATATTAAGATTTCGAATCTAAGCGAGGGGGGCTACATTAATTAGGGCTTTTTGTTCTTCGCAAAATTAGAGCGCAACCACCGAATTTCTCTCCGTATTTCCCACTTTGATACCGTAGCTCTTAGCTGATAAGCCTAATTTAGGTGAGGAACCCCTAAGCCCCGACTCTCTCCCTCTCTCTCTCTCTCTCTCTTGTGCGCGCTTATGCACGCGCACGCATATGAAGCCTCGTTAATTGGCTCAGAAATAACGTCGTTCTGCTTGTTTAGTGCGGACAGTACGAGTCCAAAGTTATCCTCAATTCAATTGAAAATGACGCTATTTTCATTAAACGGGGAGATTACTTTGTTTTGATTGTTTGAAAAAGCCGTGTTTGCTGACGTGGCACTCGCCTCACTGTGTCAACATTGGTTTGTCACCTCAAACACCACAAACGCACATTTTGACGAAATATTTGACAGCGATCGGTATTGCCCCATAAGTTACAAGTCTGTGCTTCTTTGTACGTCGCGCGAAAATTCTTGTCGAAACTGCAACCGAGTCAAAATTGATGCATTTTTTTTTTGCGATACTTGAAGGTTGGGGCAAAAATTTGTCCCCAATAAAAGTTGGAGTGTTATTTGGTGAACAACCTCGATCCAATCGGATTAACTACGTGACCCGACGTACCTTTGTTAGGGGTACATCATGTGATGTGATTTAAAACAATCAATGCAAGGACGGATCGTAATACATCCCATTTTCTAAATTTTTAGATCACGAAAAATCTTGACTAAACCGTATCTTGATATTTCTAATACCAATCACCCGATCATTAAAAGAGGGGAAAAAGTCACAAAAAATCCTAAACTTTATCGCCCGTGACACATTTACCTCGAACTTTTTTTTGTGACATAAAAAACCCCAAACATTGCTATTTGTGACACATTTACCTCAATACATTTAGTCCATAGACATTTTCGTCTTTTTTTTTTCTTTTTTTTTCCTTTCCGGAGAGGGGGCCCTCGCCGGCGTTGGGCGAGGGCTGCCCCCGCCGGATCCGGCGAGGGGGGCCCTCGCCGGCGTCGAGCTTAGGCGAGGTCGACCCTCGCCTCGCCGGTGTTGGGCGAGGTCAACCCTGGCAAGGGCCGCCCCTCGCCCTACGCCGGCGAGGATTGCCCTCGCCGGATCTGGCGAGGGCAGCCCTTGCCCGGCGTCGAGCGAGGGCTGCCCTCGCTTGCCCAGGTGAGGGCGACCCTCGCCCAACGCCGGCGAGGGCCGCCCTTGCAGGATCCGGCGAGGGCCCCCTTGTCGAAAAGAAAAAAAAAGGAAAAAAAAAGACGAAAATGCCCATGGACTAAATACATTGGGGTAAATGTGTTACAAATGACAAAATTAGGAATTTTTGGTGTCACAAAAAAAAGTTCGGGGTAAATGTGTCACAGGTGGCAAAATTTAGAGTTTTTGGTGGCTTTTTCCCTTAAAAGAAACCAAAAGATAGATTATCACAAATGTAACCCGCCGTATTAATTTATCCGTGCTAGTTTCTACACATTTAAATAATTGACGTTTATATATCAATTGAAATGTGATCCGATCACTCATGATATTTCGATATTGTCCACATAAATCTCGAATTTTTTTTGCCTGTTCTCGTGCTCTATGTTACGGTTGTCATGTTCAGTTAATCTAATAGATTGAAATTGACAAACTTCGTCATTCAAACTCAAATTGACTTAGAGTGTCTTGGCTTGATTTTCAATGTCAAATGTTAAGTTTGACCCGGAGACTATGTGATCCGTATCAAAAACCAAGTAGAGTTCAGATTTTTCGACTGAACATTTATTTTTATTTTTTTTCAACAGCGATTTTTTAGACTGAACATTTTCATTTTTTTTGGGTCAGAATTTCGACTGAACATTACGAGCAAGGAAAAATCGCAAATGACGAGAGGCTACGAGGTTTAAGCCGAGGACCGACATGCATCGCACAACACCTGCAGCTCGCGGGGCCCACGGGGTCCTTGCCGATGGTTTTCAGTTGCGAACGAACACGAGCCATCTGATCCAAATCTAGCGGCACAGAACACGCGAGTCCACTCAACGTCGTCTGGAATCTACCCATCGGGACTCGCACTCTCTCTCTCTCTCTCTCTCTCGCTCGCCCTCCTCCTTCCCCGTCGAGCTCTGCAAATCGGCCGGTGCTGGAGCAGAAACCCTAGGAAGAAAAATCCGAGGAAGAAGCGCGATTCTGAAGCGTAATTTTCAGGTACTGTGCGATTGCGTAACTCAATCTGGCTCGCGCTTTCTCCGTTCGCGTACCGCAATCATCGGTGCTTGATCACTTGCGGATAATGGCGTGGTTCGGATGATGCCTTGGGCTTTGGCCGTCTGTTACGGTGGCCCTGCGGTTCTCCGAGCCGAGAAAGCGTCGTGCTTTCACGTGCTTTGTTGTTTATTTAGTCTGTTCCTGGTTACTAGTATGCCGAACACCGGACTTCCGAGCGTGTTTTGAATTGGAACGGTTTGACTAAGGACGTGTTTTACTTAGACCGTCAGGCGGCGCCTTTTGTTTGGCTAGCTATGTCGGAGTTCGCTTGCTGTGGTTCCGGGGATCATAGTGGGATCATGGTTCTGTCCTGCTGGCTCTTGTTTTGGGTTGGCTTAATTAGCTGAAAGCACTCGTCTTTGGGTACCTTTTATTGGAGGGTATATCCTGTGTTGGTCGATTAAAGTACGACTTGGAAATTTTACCGTTGATTCCAAATGATAACTGGAACTCAGTTTTATTTTTCGCGATATGCGATCATCATGGGCATATTGAGAAGGGTCGTTCCACCACGGTCATGTGGGATTTTCCTCACCGTGGGTGGATAAAGCTGCTAAATTTCATTTTCTGATAATATATAGCTGATTGATTAGCATTAGCCTTGTAATATCTTCCATCTAACAGACTCTTTTAGATTCTTCTATGATGGAACTAATTGATAGTGTCAATGATAACTTCTTTTGAAGGTTTTATATGAGATATTTTGACAAGCCATGGTTTGGTCGCCGCTTAAAACTTTAGCGAACATTATGTGTTCTCTTCCTTCTGTTTTATGGCATCATAAGATCTTAGGTGATGTGCAATTAGGTGTTGCCTTCTGATTTCTTGGCAGTTATACTGTTGGTTTTGGAAATGCTACTTTGTGATGTAGCATTCCTTTATATGTGCAGATTGTACAAACTCCTGGAACCCATGCAGGACACTGCTATAAAGTTTGGCTGCTTATTGATGGATTGATAACCTTGGTAATATATGTGAACTCCAATGGAGGTTGGCGTGATTGAAGTGCAGGATGGTGTGGCGCATGCTTCAGGGGTAGACGAGGCTAATGTTGAAACAAATGAAGCCGATCATAGTAATGTCGAAAACTCAACAGTTCATGATGAGAATGGGATGGGCGAGCCCCATGCGGGTATGGAATTTGACTCTGAAGATGCTGCCAAGACCTTTTATGATGAGTATGCTAGACGAGAAGGATTTAGCTCCAAGGTTGGTCCAGCCAGCCAGTCTAAGCTTGGAGGAGTAATTGTTGCACGGGAGTTTGTATGTGCCAGAGATGGCTTGAAAAGAAAATCTGTGGATAGTTGCAGTGCTATGATTAGAATCGAGTTGAAAGGTCAATTCAAATGGGTCTTGACAAAATTTGTAAAGGAGCATAACCATGCTATGGTCAGTCCTAGCAAAGTGCACCATCTTCGACCTCGCCGGCATTTTGCGGGCGCAACAAAAAACATGGCCGACAATATACGAGGGGCAACAGTAGTTCCTAGTGGTGTTATGTATGTCTCCATGGATGGTAATCACGAGGTTAATCATGGATCTACAAGTTTGCCGAGTGTTGAATCAAATCGTCCTGTTAAGAATGCTGGGACTGTTAATTATGTTGTTAAACCATCTAGTCAAAAAAGAACCTTAGGGAGGGATGCTCAGAACCTGTTGGACTATTTTAAGAAGATGCAGGCTGAAAATCCTGGTTTCTTCTATGCAATTCAACTTGACGAAGAGAATCGCATGGGCAATGTTTTCTGGGCTGATGCAAGGTCAAGGTCCGCATATAGTCATTTCGGAGATGTAGTTTCACTGGACACGATGTATCGAGTATATCAGTATCGAGTGCCATTTGCTCCATTCACAGGTGTGAATCATCATGGCCAGACCATCTTATTTGGTTGTGCACTGCTTCTAGATGACTCTGAGGCTTCCTTTACATGGCTATTCAAGACTTTTCTTACTGCAATGGGTGATCGTTCTCCGGTCTCCATAATCACCGATCAAGACAGGATTATTCAGACTGCAGTTTCTAAAGTCTTTCCTGGAGCCCGCCACTGTATTAGTAAGTGGCATGTTTTAAGGGAAGGCCAGGAGAAGTTGGCTCATGTGTGTCACACACATCCAAATTTCCAGGTGGAACTATATAATTGTATTAACATGACCGAAACCATCGATGAATTCGAATCTTCATGGAACTCAATTCTTGACAAATATGACCTTAGGAGAAATGACTGGCTTCAGTCAATACATAATGCTCGTGCCCAGTGGGTTCCAGTGTACTTCCGCGATTCCTTTTTCGGTGCTATTTCTCTGGATCAAGGAATTGATAGCGCCTTCTTTGATGGTTATGTAAATCAACAGACGACATTACCCATGTTCTTCAGGCAGTATGAAAGAGCTTTTGAGAACTGGTTTGAAAAGGAAACAGAGGCAGATTTCGATACTATATGCACCTCCCCAGTACTAAGAACACCATCACCCATGGAGAAACAGGCTGCAAATCTGTACACAAGGAAAGTGTTTACTAAATTTCAAGAAGAGTTGGTTGAAACTTTTGTATATACTGCAAATAGAATAGAGGGCGATGGGATAACTAGCACTTTTAGAGTTGCAAAGTTTGAAGAAGACAGCAAGGCATATATTGTCACATTGAACCATTCTGATATGAGGGCAAATTGCAGTTGCCGAATGTTTGAATACTCGGGCATTCTGTGTAGGCACGTTTTGACTGTCTTCACAGTGTCAAATGTTCTTACATTGCCATCCCATTATATTATGAAACGGTGGACCCGGAATGCCAAGACTTGTCTAGGATTAGATGATCGCGTCAGTGAACTTCAGGGACACGAATCTTTAACCGTAAGGTATAATAACTTGTGTCGGGAAGCCATAAAATATGCAGAGGAAGGTGCAATAGCTTCAGAGACGTATAATGCAGCAATGAATGCCCTTAAAGAAGGCGGGAGAAAAATTTCTGCGGGTAAGAAGAATGTTGCCAGAGTTCCTCCCCCAGCCTCTCAGATCGGTGGAGCGGGTTATGATGACCATAAGAGCACATCATCCTCAGACATGACCCCTTTGCTATGGCCAAGGCAAGATGAGGTGACGAGAAGGTTTAACCTTAACGATGCTAGTGCTCCAGCTCAGAATGTTTCTGATTTGAATCTACCACGCATGGGCCCCTTGTCTCTTCATCGGGATGACGTTCATGCAGAAAACATGGTTAGACAAAAAACTATGTCGTTTTATCGATTCATTTTCTCTATGATAATGGAACCAACTATTGAGTCCTTGATCTCGATTTTCTTTTGCCTGCATTCGCTTGATAGGCGGTTCTTCCTTGTCTCAAGTCAATGACCTGGGTGATGGAGAACAAGAATTCGACGCCAGAGAATAGGGTAGCCGTCATAAACCTAAAGGTATGCGCTTAGTTTAGCTTCAGACTCTTAAAACCAGGGGGAAATATTGTTTTATCAGTCAATAATGTATGGATATTCTTACTGCGCAGTAAAATTTCAATGACTGGCACATATACTTTGTTATTGCTGTATTACATATTTTTATATTTGATTTATTTGTGCTGTTGGGTACTTTGTTTTCTTTAGGATGTCATCTTACATATGTATTTTCTCTTAAGCAATGCAGTTGCAAGATTACAGCAGAAGTTCATCAACAGAATCTGAGGTTAAGTTTCAGCTTTCAAGAGTAACACTAGAGCCCATGTTGAGATCAATGGCCTACATAAGTGAGCAGCTCTCAACGCCGGATAACAGGGTTGCTGTGATCAATTTGAAGGTATTTACTATTTTCCTCATGCATCAAACGATTAAGTCAATAGATCTTCCAATTTAGCTGTTAAGATGATTGAAGAATACTTTGTTCCTTTGGGGTGGTCTTGTCGTTGACATTTATAGGAAAATTTTTAGAATTTACAAATAGAAAATGTAGAAAATAGAGCTACTGAGGTGTGCAAACACTGTTCTCAAAGATTGTGTGTTGCGATTATTCTCTAGGATACAACAGGCCACGTAACTAACGTGCATTCCGCTATTTATGATATACAGGAACTATAGAATTCTTTTGATACAACTAGGGTGCGTATGACAACCATTCTGTGTTCGGGAACTGATTTTGCTCAGAAATGATTGTTTTTTATTCTGTGTCCGGGAACAATGTCTAAGCATTTGAAGGCGTTTGGTAACTGCCCAAAATTTCTTTTCTTAGAATAGAAATAGAACAGAAATACGTTTGGTAACTACACAAAATTTCATTTTATTAATAATATTTTAATCGTATTTGAATTTTTAAAATATTTCTCTCTTTTTTGCTTTTTTTTAAAAATTTTTTTTTCTCTCTCTCCCTTCCTTTCCTTGGACATGACCGGTTGCCGGCACACAGGCCAGGGCCGGCGAGGGCGTCGCGGCCCTTGCTGTCGGCCTTGCCTTGGCTGGGCGAGGGCGACCTCACCGTCGCCACCTAGGTCCGTTGCCAGGGTTGGCAATGGCGAGGTCGGCCTCGCCAGATCTGGGCGAGGCCTCGCTGTCGCGGCCGCGAGCCGCCCTCACCGGCCCTGGCCTGTGGCTGATAGCTGGTGGCAGGCTGGGAAGAAGAAGAAGAAACCAAAAAAAGAGAAGAAAACCAAGAAGAATCATAAATGGAAAAATTGTTCCAGAATCAAGAAGCTACTTTTTTTTACTTCTTAATTCTGTTCTAAAACTGATTATGGAAACAATTTTTTGCAAAATTGTGCCATGGCATAAAAAATTTAACAAACGGATTTTTGTTTCCAAACTGATTCTGGGAACAAAAGAACAAAAATTTTTATTATTTGGCAACTTGTCAAACGGGCCCCTAGTCTCTCTCTTTAAGCACTTGAGCTTATTTTTGAAACTAAATGGGCTTGTGCGACTTCTGTAAAGAACTCTATAGCGTAAGCACGCCCCTGTATGTTATTGGACTTAGTGACCAAAATGTTGCTTCTTATGGTTTAAGATGCCGCCAGAGACCATGTTCGTTGCATTTGGTGCCAGCTGGCTTCTCAAGCCAACATCCTTCTTGGACTTGGCTACCTCTTTTTACTCGTGTAGAAATTTCCAGCTTGCTCTCACTTTACCACTGCTTCAAATTTGCTTCATGAAGAAGTAAACTTTTGGGACTTTGTTCATGGTTCATTCGCTTGACTTCCACTGCCAAGAAATGTGCCACCGACAAATTTCGGTTAAAAGAAATTAATGGGCCTTTTGAAGTAGCTAACTCTATACAAGAATCCTCCGCATATTTCAAAAGGTTCATGAATAGAGAGAAATGAAACTTTGCTGGTGTCACACTGGAGTGTTATGCATCGAATCTAGTGTCTTTTGGACTATGAACCGGATAGAAAAATTGAGACATAATAGAACCAATGGAGAACTTATAGCTTCTATAAACCAATGAGTTTTTTTGGCTGTTAGAGTTCTCACTAATCATATTAGACCTCCACAAAATCTGCTGTTCAGTGCGGGTTTGTGTTAGTAGGCTCTGCATGCATGGCATGGTGATCATGAGTGCTCTAGGATCCAGTGATGAATCTCATGGGAGCAGCCTCAGTCCATACTCATACAAGTGACTCCATCAAGTGCACACTGCGAATAAATAGATCACCCATAAGGGAGATGAAATTCATTAAGAGCACTCATCCTCTTTTAATATGCAGTTTAGCACCTATCACATGCACATAGGAGGGACTTTAGATCAATTTTGGTGCTACAGTGTCAACAAGTGTGACATTTTTATGAACCTACTTCATGGGATCTCTAGTCACATAGCCATCATTGTTGATATCATAAATTCGCACAAGTCCCATTATTGAGGTCAAGGACCAACTACTGGTAACTTGGTGGAGAATATTCTCATTGTGGTTAGTATTGTCTTAAATAATATGGAGCAGAACTAAGCAGTCTGGTACTTATCTGAGGGGAAAAAAGAAATATTGCGGAAGTTTGATTTTCTTCTGTTCGCACATCTTATTGAGACTGTACTGCTTATATCTACGGTTGTTATCCGTGTATGACAAACTTGTTTATGTCAATAACACTTAGATCTATTGCTCAACGGGTAGATCAATTGCTCAACAAACTTTGCTTTTGTTGTTTTTAGCTCCAAGATACGGAGACAACATCGGGAGAGTCAGAGGTTAAATTTCAAGTGTCTCGAGATACATTGGGTGCCATGTTAAGATCTATGGCTTATATACGCGAGCAACTGTCAAGCGATGTAAGCTTTTCAATTTCTTTTCTGGAAGGATCACTGTTTGAATTACCAAAATTGCAGGACCGCGAACTTCTTAATGCAGTTTTAATCCTCATGTTTAAAGTTGATATGATGCTACAATTATTCATTAAGCATGTCATCATGCGGTTGCTTTTTGCAAGCAAATGAATATGGATATCGTAACATTTATCCGAGACGATTTCAATGAGTGTGCAGCCAGATACCTCATCATATATGTATATGTTTTTGATCTCTTCATCTCTAATCTTAACTTGAACACGGATTATGATAGGTCGAGCCCCAGTCCGACCCCCCGGTGAAAAAGCAGCGGAAGTGAATAGTTGAAGATTGTGAATTTTCTTTTACTTAGCTAGGCGCCTTACTGTTGCAATTCTGCAGTGGCAAAGTTTGTTCATCCAGCGCTCAGTCAGTCCCATCAAGTTGGGTATGGCCTTTTCTCTTCTAGTTCGGCTGCGAATGAAACCTTGTAAATTACGCATTTTTGTAAATGTAGCTAGTTTTCTTCTTCTTCTTTTGTTTGTTTCTTTTCTTTTATTTTGTTTTTTTATTACCAAAGCTTTGAAGAGTGCACAATTTGGCAATTCCTCGGTCTAGGGACCCTGTAACGTATGTGATTCGAGGATTGGAGTTAGTTGTTTGCATGTTGGCGCTGTCACATATTTCTCAATTGAATTGGAGTGGGCATAATTTCAGTTTACCAACAGTGCTGGACAATAAGACTGCAATGGCTTTTTCTTCTTGTCCCCATCTTCACGCCAGTGAGAGAGCTCAGACTGCATAGAATAGAGCGGCGCCTGTAATTTGTAAAGCTGAGTACTGATGCACCGAGGATTCACTTTCCATATCTCTCTTTTAGTCATGGTAAATTTTTTCTCTGTTGTTCTTGACTCATAAACGGGTTAATAAGTTAATTTGGGTCAGACCATCTATGACTCGACCCAAACCTGATTCAACCGACGCATTTGATAGGTCTATTCTTGAGGCTGTTCTTGTGAATTCGGGTGCATTGTCAGGGTTTTGTTTCTTGCCAATGGCACGACGTTCTCTTCCATGATTACAACATGCAAAACGATGATACAAAAATCTCATGAAGCGTGTATTTCCAAATGCTGTCTCATATCTAGCGATACAAAATCAAGGAGCGATGAAGCAACAAGTGCGAACATTTGTAACTCCAATTATTACAAAACTGAATTGCAATATGTCTCGAAACGATCACTACAGTTGCACACGGGTTATAAAAACGCTGTGAGATAAATCGATGTCATTTGGTTGCGTAACTTTTATTTGAGTCAAAATTATGTCCTCTACTTTTCTGCATTCGTTTGATCTAGCAATCTAAGTTTAATTTTCTGCAACCAAGTCATTTCAATTTTCTCAATTTGCGAAATCAAATCCTTTCGATCAACTACTCTAACTAAACCGTCAAATTAATTAATGACGTGGTATTGCGTATGCAATAAAAAATGACGCGGAATGCTAACTAGGCGCCAAATGAGCAAAAAAAACAAATGGGAAAAATAAGAAAATAAAAAACATCAATTTCACAGTACTGGCTATGGCGAGTGAGCAAAAGGACTTGAGTGCAAAGATCAAGAAAGTTGGATGCTTTCATTGCACGAAATGAAGCTCAGAGAACCAAAGTGCACATATTCAAAAAGTTAGAGAACTAGATTTCACAAACACCGAAAGTTGGAGGACTAAATCAGTAATCCTTTTTTTTTTTTTGGTCAGAAGACTAAATCAGTACCTAACAGTCAAAACAAACATGGCCTTGACTGTTGAGTCTAATGACATGCAATTGCACATCACATGGGCCAACCAATTATGGATCATCTGTCATACCGAGCCCACTAAAACCGGCCCACCATCAGCAGATCCTTGGTCAGGTCACCGCAACCCTGTTTCCAAACGCGCGCTATCCGCGCAAACAAACAGAAGGGAAAAGCACCGCTCCAAACCCTAATTCCGTCGCCTTATAACCGCCCTCTTCTCTAGCGCACTCGAAGCTTTCGCCTGCGGTGGACTGGACTCGGTGCTTCAGCCTCAGCATCTCCGATCGAAGCCCTAAGCATTCAACCATGGTGGCCGCCAAGAAGACCGTAAGAACTCTCTCCTTCTCCCTCTCCCTCTCCCTGTGTCTCCGTTGAACTTCATGTTTCCTCTCTCCGTGTCGCCGATTCGTGTCGGAGAGAAAGAGAACCATCTCTGTTGATTTGGTCGGTTTTTTGCATTGGCCGGAGTGCTGTACGATGTATTTGAGCTCGAGGTGGAAGTTGATTCCTTTTTGCTGGCGATGTCTTTTTTGATCTGTGAATCCGCAGAAGAAGACCCATGAGAGCATCAACAACAGGCTCGCCCTCGTCATGAAGAGCGGCAAGTACACGTTGGGGTACAAGACCGTCCTCAAGACCCTGAGGAACTCCAAAGGTACGTTTCCATTTGTGGAGTTTGATGAGTTGTGGGTGTTAATGGCAATTGCCTGGGTCAATGAAGAGTGCCACTAGCATTAGTAACAGCCCAATATGCGCATCGATACGATGGTTGTTGCCTCATTTGATGATATGATTTAGAATGGTTTTGAGTTTGAATGCCGCGTTGTAGCACACCATGGTGAAGACAGCGCTTTGTTTTAAATTTGGAAAATTTTACATTTGGTTTGCTCTATGGGTTTAGAATTGTGATGTGAAGTTGTTTATCAGGTAAGCTGGTCATCATTGCTAACAACTGCCCTCCTCTCCGAAAGTCTGAGATAGAGTACTATGCTATGTTGGCAAAGGTTGGAGTGCATCACTACAACGGAAGTAAGTCTTTTCCCTCGTGTGCTGCTCTTATCGTGTCTTGGAACTCGTGTTGAAATACTTTTTTACTTTCTAAAGTCACATGAATTTTAATGGCTGCTAGTATGTTATCTTTGTTTGTATGTTACTCATGATTATTTATGCCTATATGATTTTCAAGCTCGACTGCAATTGCGCCTCGAGAATTGGATTGTCTACATTTGTCTTCAATGTTTGACATGGCCGATGACACTGGTTGCTTATTGAGCGCAATATGCTGATCATGTCTGCTCATGCAAATTTGGCTGGTGAATGAGGGTCGCATATTTCTTGGGTTCATATTCGATTGCCATTACCATGCTTCCTGCGAAGGCTTTATACCTGAATGGAAGTCTTCTGTTTCATATGGAATTTTTAGCGCATGAAAGCAAAAATAAGACAAATCAATGACTATCAAATCCTTTTAGAGATGGACAAGTTATTTAGGAGCAATGACCATTATCACCTTTTTTTCTGCTGTTTAATGTTTTCAACATGCTTTCTGATAATCTTTTCTGAACAATTCTCTCTTTGCTGTATCAGACAACGTAGACCTGGGCACAGCCTGCGGAAAATACTATAGGGTATGCTGCCTTAGCATTATTGACCCAGGTAAAGTTGATGGTCACTTCCTGTTGGTTAATGCTACTACGGTTCTATGATTCGCTTAACTTGGCTTGACGGAGAACAAACTGTGATTTTCAGGTGACTCTGACATCATCAAGAGCATGCCTGGCGACCATTAAGATTTTGGAATGCCTAGATGTCACTTTAGATTTTTCATTTCTTTACTCGCTCAGCTGGGCATCGTGTTTCATTTATTCAGACGAGCTTTTTGTATTGATCAGAGAAGTTTGATTGCGATCGAGAAGCTTTTTGTAGCCCTTTTATGCATCGATGTTGGATTGCGTCTAAACAAGTTTTACGGACAAACAAATTGAGCTTTTGTCATTATTATCATCTAAGAGTTCTTGATGAACCATGTACTTTTTTATCCGCGGAAGCTACTGTCATCCTGTAATTGGCCCGTGCAGGGCCTTGCCATGTTAAGGTTTATCTGGGTGTCAATTATCTTAATTCGCTAAGGGCATTCGATGCCATTTCCATCTCTGTGAGGTTCAATACTGAATGTTAGAATCAGCAATTGTTGAGGTAGAAGAGGTGATAAATCTTTGTCAAGTACTAATTTCATTGAAAGGGGGTTGTCTTGGGCCACTTTCTTTCATTTGCTCTACTTCACCGACGCGCTATGCAACGAAGGGAGCGAAGATTGGTGCAATAAAGCTCCGACCTGTGCGTCGGTGCAAGTTCCTTGCCTTCAGCGCTGAGAGCTCCCGTCTCGGTTCATATTGACCTGCCAGGTAACAATCTTGAGCACGCCATCCGTATCTGTGAGGATGTCGGTCGTCGTGATCGGTCTCTTTGTGCCGGCGGTAATTGCTCCTCGCCGTCGCTGAAATCGGAGTCCGGGGGTCTCGAGCACCGAGCACTGTTACTACCGTACCCGGACTACGTTATCACTTTGTCCCCCGATGGCGACACGCACCACTTCACGATATGGGCCACGAACGGAGGCGGAGGCCCATACGGAGCGAACTTAGTCCAGTTTTTTGGGGGAAACCGCTTAAGCTCGTTTCTACTTTCTACGGAAGTTCCAAAGAAATTGCGGAACTCGACGCACCCGTCTCGTTCTTCTCGAGTTGGAGTGCAAAATCAGCAGCGGCCGGTATAGCTCGCGGCTTCCCTCCGCTAGATCGCCGCGTCTCTCTCATCTTCCCTCGCATACATGTGCTCGAACCGCGCTCTCATCCCACCGCGAATGCAGCAATTCCATTCCGATCCGGCGACCCGGTTTTGATTCCCACGCTTCTCCGCGCTCGACGATCTCGGACCATCGAGGGGGGGAACAGGAGTGGGGGCAATCGGATGACAATGGGAGGGTTCAGCCCCGAGGATCTATCGACGATCGGCGGGATCGCGACGGTGTCGCTCCTGCATTCCTTCATCCCCACGCACTGGCTCCCTTTCTCCATCGTCGGCCGCGCCCAGAAGTGGAACCTCTCCCGCACCCTCCTCGTCAGTACGTCTTTATCTCCCTCCTCCTCATTTCAGTCGCGAGTCTTTGCGCTCGTGTTCGTCGCGTCTTGCTCGCGGATCTCTGTCCTCCTGATTCCCGATTCGCGTCTCGTGCGGTTTGTGTTTGAGCTCGTTGCTGGTAGATGCGGCAGCGATAGGAGGACAAAACCTTTTTTTTTTTTGAGAGTATTGTTAGCTCTTATGACAACAGTAGTCCGCTGTTTTCCAGCTTCTGGACGTAATTGGTGTTGCGATGGCACTGGCTTGAGGCTTGTCTACTCTTTTGCGTGTTTCGGTTGGGGTTTCGTGTCGAGCGCTTGTGCATTGCGGTGAGATTTATCGCAGATCCGTTGTTTCGTCCGAATCGATCGTTCTTGACAACGTGCCAGATGCACAGTGAAGGAATGTGGATCAAATCGTTGCACTCTCATTTTTGTTTTTCGGTTCTCTTCTGCTGCTTTGCTTCTAAGGAAGATGTGAATGTCTGAACAAACGTAGAGGAAATGCGCTGCATTTTTGGGCTACAAAGAAGACAGTTAATGGGCTGTTGGTTCTTATTTGCAATCGAGTGTTTGAATTGTTTCTGTTGGAGATTAAAAAAGAAAAAAAAGGAGAGAGAACTTGGATTAGATTTTCTACTTGGATAGGAAAAGGTTAGGCTCTAAGGTTGCTGAATAACTTTATAGTCGGATTTTCGCGTGGGAAAGGAAAACCTGAAAAGGGAATCTTGATGGTGAAGATAAGCAGAAAAATGTATAATGCCGCGACACTCTTTCTTGCCGAATTTGCAAAAATTTGCGGTGATTTACTTTGTGATTAAGAATGTTGTGTGCGGGGACGGAGACCAAAGCTGTGGAATAGTATTCTCGCGTGCTGGAACAGCTTAGTTGGTAGGTGACTGCCCGGTAATAAGTGGAAAGTTTCACAGGAGGTAATTGTCTCTAGGAAGGTTCTTGTTATGTGAATCGAGGATTCTTCATAGCAACAAATTTCAGGTGTTTGGAAAGCGTTGTAACTTGTTTCGGTCTTGTCTGGTTTACTATTGACATGATATTTGCTTAGGCCGCTTTGGTGCAGGTAGTTCTTATAACGAATCTTTTTTCTGTCTGCAGCTGCGTTTGGGGCAGTTTTGCATGTAATTTCTACTTCACTTCTTGGCATCACTGCTATTACAATGGCAAATACGATCGCTGGCGAAGAAACGGTCCATAAACTCGCTTCTCTTTTGCTTGTAATTCTCGGTGGTAGCTATGTGTTGTTGTTTCTTTCCGGAAAGGGTGGTCACAGTCATTCACACAACCAACCTATGGAGAAAATGGCCGTTGCCGGTCTGGTTCTTGTACCAGCATTATCTCCATGTGCGACCACACTTCCTGTGTTTCTTGCCGTGGGAAACTCATCTTCCATGATGATACTTGCCATCATTGTGCTGCTCTTCAGGTATTACTGGACATCGAAATCTTACATTTCTGATCTATATCCTTTTTATAATTGGTGAGATGATGGTACGTGGCTGTTCTCCGCAATAGTTATACAGTACAAAGAAACAAAATTTAGATAAGGCTGTTGTTGAGACTTTGGCCTGATAAGTACGTAACACGATCTTTGTTTCGCATTGATCTTTGTCAGTTTGCTATTTTCAGTGCTTGTGTCTGAATGCTGTAGGTAGCTTATTCAAAATCGTTTTTTATTCAGATGATTGATGACATCATCTATCATTAGATTGCCAAGTTCTCAGGCGGAAATTTCTGTTTTTTCTATTTTTTCTCATCCCCCTTCTGGGAGAGTGAAGATTAACTGCTGGTTGTTGGTAATGTATTTGGATTTGCAGCACCATAACTGTGATGACCTCATTGGTGGCTCTCTCGTTTTATGGAGCTAGCCAGCTGAAGTTCCACTGGGTGGAGCGGTATGACAAGCTTCTTGTAGGCTCGGTCCTCTGCTTGGTAGGAGTTTTAACTCTCGTTTTTCATGATCACGATCATGACGGCGATGTGGGTTCTGGAGGACAGCATGTGCATAGGAAAGTCATTGGGTTCTGATGCTTTTTGTTTCTCCCGCGTATGTCTTTGCAAATTGGCAATGTGTAGAAAATGGTTTCTGTTATCTCGAAGCCCTGCTCGTGTGCTGCTGCTTGTTCTGGCACGAGCTTGTTGTGAGACTGATTTCCCCTCACCTGCCGGAATCATTCGAGCGGCACCTCCTTTTTGGGAGGAGGGGAGAGAAATTCTGTGCTATGTTCTTTCGCGAGATAAATACTCTATTAGTCATTGTACCAACGCTAATACTAGTGAAGCCAAGTGTAATTTCAATTGCCTTTTCCTATTGCGACATCGGGATTCAAGTCGGCCGCATTGTAAATTGAACAATGGTTGCATATATATGTCCACTTAGGGTCCATTTGTACGAAGGAAAACCGTTTTCGGAAAATTATTTTTTCGACTTTTCGTTTGTTTGCATGACGGAAAACTAATCGATCTACGGAAAACGATTATCATCGATTGAAAACAACGAATTTAGATTGGGGGAAAACTACTTTTCCTTTTAGTAAGAGGGAAATCACCTTCTCTAAATCACAAAACAAAATGAAAACTTTCATGGAAAATTTATTTTCTATCGTGACGTTTGTCAGTGATACTAGGCTGTTACAGGAACCAGACAGTCGCTTATGATTGTTTCAGGGGAAGAAAGAACTTGTTAGGGGGAGGCATTTACCTGATACAACTATTACATTTGCTATACTTTCGGTGCTGAAAGGCAGAAGCGCATCCAATTTTGACAAATACAGCCGAGTATATAGATAGAACAATCATATCTCGATAGGTTTCCGCCACGGCCCCTCCTCTAATGCATGAAGAACCGGAGAGCGACAAGAAGCAGACCGCTCTTGTTTTGTGAAGTACTTAAAATCTCAGCTTGTCGGAATGATTTTGCAAAGTCGACACGCGAGTCTCTTGCGGAAAAGGGAGAAGTTTGAGGGAATGTACAGACTCGAACCAATTCTTCCGAACGGAAACATCATACTTTACCATCAAATTTATTGGGATCGAGGGGATGCATTATCCTAAGTGACGGTGTCCTTTCTTTTGCAAGCATCCGTGCGAGCCAGCTTGCAGCTTGGATTCTTTAGCTGGAGGATGAAAGGCAAAAGCGAGCTGGTTTCATCCGTTGGCTCTAGCCTCTCGGTCGGTTCCCAAAAGACGAAAGTTAACCCTCATGGGGACGTACGTTTCGAATTTGCTAATCCCACACTCCTTTTGTCCCCTGATTGCCTTTTGGGTCAAATACCTCTCTCTCTCTCTCTCTCTCTCTCTCTGCATACGCATGAGATGAGAAAGCTTATACAGATTCGGTCCGTACCGAATCGTGGAGAAATTACGTCGAGGAAATCCCCGAGCATCGGAGGCGGACGAGCATGTTTCGAATCTCGCCTTACTCGTGAACGATTTCTTCTCTTAAACCAAGCGGCGAGCCGAGGACGAGCACAGGGGCGAGACTTAATTAGCGGGCACGAGAGAGATAGTGCATGGACAATTGCGGTGTCGGCCAAATCTCACAATGCAGGTGGGTAGCATGCATACAATTGCAAAGGAAAAATGAAATCGTTAGCTACAATTAGCGACAAAAACACGTTGCCTGGTGCATCTGTCAAACATAATTTGACGTCGAATCTCGCTGGAATTAGCCGTTCTGTTTCGGGACGACGATGCCCCCCTCCGTCGTTCCGTACACCCTACGAGATACCAACTTGACGCTCATAAATTAAGGGGGGATAAAACCGGACGACCAAGCGACGGTTTTTACTGACACGGCCGATCCTATCCCCCCCTACTTTTCCCCTTCGGATCCTACTCAGATCACATGCGTCCTCGGAATTCTTTAATCCTCTATATGCGGCTTTCCATCTCTGACCACTTAGATTCGTCCTGTGGCTTCCTTTACCTTTTCACTGTTTTCCTCGAGCAGGACATCTTGGGCCACGTTGGTTGAAGTTAGGCACGTGTAATCGGATCGGGTTTATCCGAAAATCGAATCGGGTTTATCCGAAAATCGAATCGATTCACCGGAAAAATAGATTCGAAAATCGGTTTCATTTTTTGGGAATCGATTAGAACTGGTCCGATTTTCGATTTCAAGTAAAAGCCGACCCTGACCGGTTGAAGAACCAGTTTCGAGATAATGTAAAAAAAAGTAAAAACCTTAGTTCACGTTACTCTACCCGGCTACTCAGTCTGTCTCTCACGGTTTCTCTCTTCGCAAGCGCCTTTTCAGTGGCCGTAAAAACGCAACCCAGCTCGTCGCCTGCTTGCGTGTTGAAGAGGGCTAGAGTTCGGTCATCTTGGCGTCTGTACCGTACGTGTGTTTTTTCCTCCTTTTTGGCTCGCCGATCCGGTAAATCTGTAAGTACGCGACGAAATTCTCCATGGATTCGCTTGTTTTGCGGTCCACTCGCCGTGTTTTTGGCCTTGAACTTTGGATCGATTGGCTTTTTTGTTTTGTTTCTTTATAGATCTACATGATCACGCGCCTGTGCTCGGTTCTATTTTTGTGTTTGATGGTCTTTTTAGCCTGCTAGCGGTATTTGCTTGCAATACGGAGGTGTTGATGATGTTGACCCAGTGACTTGGAATTTAAGGGTGAGGAATTTCGCTGCTACGCATCTATACATGAGAGATTTGTGCCGTTTATGAGCTAAAACTTGGTGTTTTGACTTGAGATCTATTAGGGGTTCATCCCATGGATGGTGCCGACATTCTGTTCTCCGAGGATTCCTTTCCTGGTAGTTTTTAGCCTAGTCGTTGTTGGCTCATTTGGAAAAGTTTTATTGTATAAGGCACCTGGAAGACTGGCTAGAACTTCCTATCCTAAAAGGTAATTACCTTTCTCAAAGACTTTGCGGCCAAAGATGGCTCTTGTTCTCCATCTTTCTTGATGAGCCTGAATTTGAGAAAACCTTTCCCCTATCCTTGTAGCAAATTGCTTGCATGCTCTACCAATAGCCAATACGTGCATTATGCACTTCTGGAGGAAATCACTTGCGGCTCCATATTGGGATCTATTTCACAGCTACGAGCAAAGCAGCACGACCTTTAAAATCATCTAAATATTGTGTGATTCGGATGAAATATAAAGATATTTCTCTAGTAAGAGCAAATGCTTTACTGCTACGCCTCTTGATTTTCCTTTCAGGATATTTCATTCGAAAATAAAAGTGAGGAGTTCTCTCATCATAGCGCAAAATAAAGAGCTAAACATGTTGAACAAATTCACTGGAAATGTGACTCTTAAAGATTTATGCGATTGGACTATGTCTTGCTCATAGTGCTTTTGGATTGTTGATTTTGATGGATTGTAATTTCAATTGCTCATTTTAGGGATTGTTACTTTTGGCGGATAGTGGTTTTTATTATTTATCTATTACTTTGAATCGTTTCATTGCTACCTATATTATTTTGCTGGAAAAAAATGAAACCAGAAAAAGGAACAAAAAAAAAAGATTCTTGGGTAGACCTTGAAACCGAACCGAAAAAACAGGATTAGTTCCAAAACAGGGTTTAGGAAAAACGTGGCAGGTTTCAAGTTCCAAAAATTGAGAACCGGTTATAACAAGGTTGGTTTCAGGTTTCAACCGATCCTGGAATCAATAACCCTTAGTTGAAGATTCCTAGGAATATCGTGGATACGACGATCGCCATACCAAGTCTTGTTAATCGATGTGATGCGGATATAGAGCTCGGTGTTGGTCGCTTTTGTTATCGACCGATGGTCATTAGAAGAAAAGCTTGTAGATAAAACATGAATATTAGCAACTGACACAATGCCGATATAAAGTTTAGTGTCGAAGCAATTGGAATATCGATAGGATATTAAGGGGCAAAGGAGCTTGTCGATGATCATGAACATTGATGACCAGATATTGGTATTGACATACGATGACGATTGGTTGGCAATTGATACTTAGTAGATTTAGCTTAAGTTTTGAAGGAGAAAAGTGAAAGCGATGAAAGCGCTAATGGAGGAGTTGTCAACAGTTCGTCAGAAGATTGACATCCAATCGCAGACTCCTAATTTGAATATTAACCCCTTAGAAGCAGTTAACATTGTGTAACGGGGCTATATAAAGCTGTGTCGAATCGTTGTAAGAAGAACCCGGACCACCTACATAAACAATGTATCTTGCAATGTATCAATTTAGCTTTTCAGTTCTTGTACTTACTTTCCTTTAGAGTAATTAGCACCAGTTCTTGTTTTGATTACACCTAACACTTCACGTCCGAATTGCCACGGTACTTGATCCAAAATAAAAGCCGGAGATCCAATTTTCGATGAAAGATATTTCGTCGGGTGGAGTCATTTCCGGCAAAACAATAAGCATTACCGATAAAAACCAACCATTTCATTGGGAGTGGGTTAAGATTTGCCCAATCAATTGCAACCTTGTCTAAAAATCTAACTCCTCGTACATTCGACACCGGTCAGGTACAACCATTCCCATATAACGAGTTCATCTCTCACTTGAAAAACAGACTAGAAAACGAAAGCGTCGAGCGAGACAACTCACCAAACCCCATGTGTGGAAGAATCTTCTTTCAAAGATATAACCCTAAAAACTGAGCGTGGTTAGCCACCAGCGATCACGCTTTTGTTAACGTCATTGTCTTCACCTTACCATGCACGATCTACCTTTTGATTCGATACCCGTTTCATTAGAAATTGACAGGTCATCTTCCCGTGCAATGCTTCATTTGGGTACGCCTGCATAAAAAAGGAATTTGGTTAACATCCTTTTCTAATCGATGTAGCTCCCACCGAGCACGAGGCCGGAGACTCCAGTGCCCAGTGCCCCTGCTCGGTCCCCGATGCCCAGGCCCGGATCCTCGGTGGATCTGTGCCCGAGTCCATCGAGGCCGGGTTTAGTACCCCCGATGCTTGTGCCCATATCCCTCGTGCCTAAGCCCAAGTCCATTAAGGCTGCGACTCAGGACTACGGTGCTCGTGCTGGGGTCCATCGAGACACTAGGGATTCGAGCATTGGCACTGGTCTAGGGCACAGCTTCGATGGACTCGAGCCTGGCCCTTGTGAATTCGGGCTCAAGCATTGAGGATCTGAGCCCGGTTGTCAAGGACTTGGGCATGAATACTAGTGTCTAGGGCTAGCCTCGATGGACCAAGGCTGGAGTGTCGGGGACCAAAGCCTAACCGCTAGGCACCCAGCGTGGCCTCTATTGCCTCGCCACTGAGGTCTCGCGCTCAGCTTTTATGGACTAGGGCCCAGGTGCCAAGGATCGGGCCCAGCCTCTATGGACCCGGGACCAGTGCTTGTGCTCTTGCTTGGGACGCAAGTGCTCATGCCCGATCCTGGAGACCGTGCTTGGCTTCTTGGCTACCCGTACGCAAGTTATTAGCGCCTAAATAGTGTACGTGTACTTAGAAAAATCAAATCGAAATTTCCTTTCCAAACGACAGAAAAACATTTTCCATTTCTTTTTCAGGTTTCAACCAAATAACGGAAAATATTATCGCCTCTATATAATATAACCTCTCGGAGAAATAATTTTCAAATACGTAACATATTCCGTGAACAAATGGAGACCAACATCCTTCTCTAATGATTCATCTCATTCGTCCATATGGCCAGCTTGGTTTGGCTTCGGACGAAACAAATCCTATTCATACCGGAATTTCCAACTCCCTAGGGTGAGATATAAAAAAATTACACAGTTCTTTCCATAAATCACAACACGCGCTTACTATAATTACACCGAGCACCGAGCGAACATGAGGACCGGCGACCTTCGCCGGCCCCGTCAAGCCCTCTCGTCGCCCGCCTCTACTATCCATAGACTGCTTGTAGACTGTGTAGGGCGTGAACCAAAACGCACAAGAATCTTTCCCACGGCGTCAGGAAATGAAAATGGTTCAACACTTTTCAATGGCCATATCTCCCCCGATGACGTGTAAAGAGGTTGGAAGAGAATATGCCAAATTTGACGCGTAAATTTACAAAATCTCGTTTTCACGTGCCCAATGATTCCTATGGTGGACCAGACGATTTCTCACCGGACGATTTGATTTTCTCCCAAAAGCGCTCGCCAATTTTGGGCAAAAAGAAAAGGCTGGCATTCGTCTCGTGAGTTCCCTCCCCCCGGATCCAAAACTGGTTTCAAAAGCTTTAATAAAAGGTCGCCCCACATCATAAAGCCTTGGAGAAGAATAAAAAAACAAATCCTTAATCGACGAATGAAATGTGTAAACGAGAAAAGATTCACTAGCCATGCTGGCCTTTGGGGACTTTTCCTAGTTGTCTCCCTCGTTCTCCTCCCTCTCTTTTTGGTCTGTCGATCAAAGCAAAAGGTGTCATGTACTTCAAATATATATATATCTGTGTGTGTGGGTGTGTGTTTTGCGTTTATGATCGCTTTTGAAAGCTGAGCTTTCATTTGCTACCCTTTTGCCAGAAAATAAAGCTCTGGACTTTTGGGGGGATTCCTTGCAGAATTCACTGTGAGACGAAGAGGAGAGAGGTAAAAGATAGTATCATCCCTAATGGGTTGCGTTCGTTTGGAAGGAAATGAACGGTTATGAAAATAATATTCCAAAAAATTATACATAAATTGGTGTCGATAATGAAAATGGTCATTCATTGACCGATTATTCCAATCGATACAATTGATCATTTTTAAGGAAAATATTTTTCAAATGATTCATTTCCCCGTGAAATAAATGGTGTTAGTAAAAGCAACCGTTCTTTGTAACTAAATTTGGAGGAAACAGGGTAATTTACTTCCTGCTTCATTTAAACATTCTAGGGAATTGCCAAGTCAACAAACTTGAAGGAAAATTCAAACTTTATGGGGGCTGCTTTAGAAGTTCAAAATGACAGATACACGCGTGATTTTATATTTCGAAATTCTAACAAATAGTGACATCGATCTCCTCGAACCTGCATTCGAACAAATAGGAGTGATATCCCTCCGAGGTCTAGGGTCATTTAAAGATGCAAGATCTATTTCGATTAAAGCAGTACAATATCTAGCGATGATAACTACTTAGGATGTGCATCCGACAAGCAACCAGAACTAGTGATTCTCAAAGCTATTCGTTTGTTATCCTTTTTGCGCAGAAACCCTCGCAACTATACTTTAAGATGGCCCAAAGATTCGAATTGCGAGTCAGGTCAGGTCGAGAGAGATCAATCACGTGGTCCCCCATCGTGTAGTTGGTTGGGTGACATCGGGATCGATTCCTATATAAAAGACTTTAGCGATTAGATTATGAGAAGATTACCCTTCACAAAATCCATCCGCGCATTGTCCCAGCACGAAATAAAATGATTTACCTCTCTAAAAATTTTACGAAATCCCGTACCCGGCAATGACTCGGTCGTTAACCTTTCGCGCTGTCTAGATAGAGCCTCGGTTCTAGTCTCCTAAGTTGCGACTTCTCGACGAATTCAGCCGTCGAGTACGATTCCGACCTCTCGAGGAACTCGAGCAATTCGATTAATCTTTTACGACTAGTGTTAAATAGGGGTGAGCGGTTCTAGGTTTCACGTGGAATCCGGAACAGACCCGTGAGAACGGGTATCTCATTTTTTTGAAATCCGAAACCTGCCGTGCATATCTTGAAATTTGGAACCAACATGTTATATCACCGGCCATGTTTTCAAAGCTCAATATTCTATCCCGAAATCATGCTGTGGCCTGGTGCCAAATGCCGAATGACCGATAGGCTACGGTGTACGTGTGGACGTGAAAATAAGGAAGCGCAGAGGTGGCGTCACATGAGAAATAGTGTCTATTTTGGCCACGGACCCACCCCCCGTCCGAAAGGGGGACGAGGAGGAAGCGGACGAGTTGACGGCGACGCTGGCGAGAAAAAAGAGGACCAAAGAAAAAACGTAAAGGAAGCGCACGTACATTGCAACGCAACGAAAACTAAAAATTAAAAACGAATTGTAAAAAAAAAAAAGGGGGGGGGGAGAAAAAAGGAAAAGGGGAAAAAAGGAAAGGGAGAATACGGACGGTCCATCTCCATCCGATCCAACGGCCACGGCCGAGCCGAGGCCGGGAAAAAAAAAAGGCGGGCGCGCGCGGGTCCCACGCCCTCCACTCCCGTCGCCACTCGCTCACACTCATCTCGCTCGTCGTCCTCTCCTCCACTTTTTAACTCTGCGTCTGCGTCTGCATGAAATCGGAAACCGCCCGCTGTTCCTTCCGTTTCTCTCTCTCTCTCTCTCTCTCTCTCTCTCTCTCTCTAAACATGGCGGTGGCACATGGTGCAATGATTCCATCTCCTGGTGGCCCCCCTACCCTGCCTGCTCTCCTTCCCTGAATTCCTAGCCCTCTCTCGCCGCGGCGGGGGGGGGGGGGGGGTCTCTGATTGACTGCGGTCCAGGTACTCGGGCACCACCACCACCCAGCTCTCTCTCTCTCTCTCTCTCTCTCCCTCTCTCCCGAGCTCGTTTGGTGCTCGCCGCGGTCGATTGCCGGCGGCCGGCGGGGCTCCCGGGAGCCTCGATCTCGCTGGGTTTCCGGCGCTCTCCCGCTCCCCGATCTTATCATCTTCCTTTTCTTTCCTTTCTTTTGGTGTTGCGGAAACAGGATCTGCGCTGGTGGTTTCGGTACAGCAGCTGGCCAACTGCCCCGCTGGGTACTGCCCTCTGGCTTCCGGCAATGTAATCTGGCCTCTCGCGTTGTCTAATCCCGCAGATTTCCAGATTAGCTGCGTCGGCGCCGCTGCGGAGGATTGAATTGTGATCCCGCGCGTCGGAGGACCGCTCGAGTGTAGAAAAGATTTCTGGGTCTGAGCGAATTGCCCATTTTAACGGCGTTTCGTGGCTTCCTGTCGCCGATTTTATCAGGTTTTGCCCTGGACTTAGAATGGTGCGATTCGCGTATATTTTGTGCCCATTTCCCCCTGTTTCCTTTGCTTTCCCTTTCTTCTAGGAGACGGATTCTGCAAATTTCCAGTTTTTTTCTCTTCTTTCTTTTGGCCAAGTGAAAACTGCTGTGTTCATGATCAACATAAGTATACGGGTGACACTCCGCAGCTCGTGGATGCCCAGTTTTAAACATCATCGACCCAATCACTAGAACGCATTCCCCTGTTTACATGATTTGTTTAGTTAGGCTGGAGATATTGTTTAGTTGCGCATGATTTATTTTTCAGCTTGGGAGGAAAACTCAGTTAAGAATGCCGTGTTATTGGCAAGTGGTACTTTTGTTCATCCTAAGATTTTTTCTCGGGCGGATTTCTAGGAAGTTGTCTTGAGCTTATCCGATTTGCTGAGTATCATATCTACGTTGCTCCGTTGCAGCATGGGGGCTGCGAATTCTAAGGTTGAAGAAGATAAGGCCCTGCAGCTATGCCGGGAAAGGAAGAAGTTTGTTAGGCAAGCCCTCGATGGCAGGTGTTCTCTTGCGGCGGCTCATGTTATGTACGTTCAGTCGCTAAGGAACACGGGAACTGCTCTCGGGAAGTTTGTCGAACCCGATGCCCAGGTGGAATCGTCTTTGTATACATCGACGAGTGCCACACCGGGGCCGCTTGCATTGACGGAGAAGTCCCTTTCACATTTTTCATTCTCCTCTCCATCGTTTTCGCATCGTGTAGATACGGCCTACACTCTTTCCCCATCTCCATCTCCTCCTCCGACCTCGACCATTTATCATGCGAATCATATGAAATACACGGGTACCTATTCTAGTGAAGTTCAAGAAAAGTTGCCGTCACCTACCACAGGGACAGTGACCTTTTCTAGTATTCCGCAGAATACTACACCAGATTCCACTGGAAAACCAGGAGCACCAGCATTTGAAGATTCTCCCGTTGCACCTGGAACGCCCCATTGGGATTTCTTTGATTTTTTCCATCCGATCGACCATCAATTTTCTTCTCAAGAGGGGAAGCCTATGAACCAGGGGTTTGAAGATGCTGATGACATAAAAAGGCTTAGGGAGGAGGAGGGCATCCCTGAGTTGGAAGATGATGAAGAGAAGGGTTCTACAGACAGAAGTGAAGAACTTCAGGATTCAGATGATGAATTTGAGGAGCCTTCCACAGAGACCCTGGTTCGCAGATTTGAAAATGTCAATCGGGTAAATGATGAATCCACGTCTAGTGCCCCTCCCACTGTGTCTTCAGTGAGAAGTGCAACTTCAGAAGGTGAATTTGCGAATGGAGACAAAGGCAAGTCTTCAGATCTGTCATCACAAAGGGGCAAATCAGCTGCCGTTGCTCCATCAACTGAGACAAAGAGAACTCCCGTGAAAGACAACTCTGACGAACAGAAGGTTACAGCAAAGGACTTCTCTTCAAGCATCAAAGATATCGGATGTCTTTTCATAAAAGCATCGGAATCTGGGAGAGAAGTTCCAAGAAAGCTAGAAGCCAATGAGTTGCATTTTCGTCCAATATTTCCGGGGAAAGAACGTACAGAACTCTTCTCTCTTCCACTTACTTTCTGTTTGTACCAATTGAAAAATGTTGAGCATTACACATGTGGAGCGTGAGAACCATGACCTTGATTAAATTTTCCATGCTTATTCAGCTAAAAAATGTGGTTAATGGTCTGGCTTTCTTCTGAGTTGCGGTTTTATACTTCTAACAGCATTGCTCTTTGATGTGGCAGGTGCATCACTCGTTTCTGTCTACCTCAGGACATGTTTTTCTTGCGGGGAGGATCGTTGGCAAGTTCAGGAAGGTATGCTCTTTTCAGAATTATTCAATCCTTGAAGAAGGTTGTGATCACTCACTATCGACATAAATCGGTGCATTGTTTTTTCATCATTTTTCATAAGTTAAAAGAAAGTATATCAAAAGTAGGCCACTACTGCTGCACATGTGGGGAAAAATGGAGTAGAGATGATTTTGTGATCTGTTCTAGAAAGCAAAAGCAACTATTCAGAGCTTATAATGTCTGGTTGCATGATGGTTTGCTTCTTTGGCAGTTAATTATTCTTGTCTCTGCTCTGGATGTGTTACTGATCTTTTGTCATAACTTTGTTACCTAGAGCCTGCTCAAGCGGCAATGAAGTACTTAACTTGGCGTAGGACGGGATCATCTCGCTCTTCTTCATCAAGGAATCCCTTAGGGTTAAATTTAAAAGATGATACCGAGGAGCTTAATGGCAATTACACCGGCAGTTTCTGTATGATTTCTGGAAGCCATGCCTCGACCTTGGATAGGCTATATGCCTGGGAGAGAAAGCTCTATGATGAAGTCAAGGTATTATTACGAACTACTTGCCCTGACTAGACTATAATAATGACATGTTTGTCCTATATATATATAATATATTTGTATGTATGTATCTTTGGCATGTTTACTTTTGTGGTCTGTAAGGACAAAGGGATGCTTGTGGACTCATTTGAAGAATTTTTTTTTCTGTATGATTGGATTCTTGGATACCTTTTGTCCTATCATCATTATGATGCTTAAGGGTGGTTTGATCGGTGTGAATGGTTAACAGATGAGTACTGAATTTCAGAGAGCTGTCTATGGTTTTTTGGAAGTTGATCTGGCTGACTCTAGCCACATTTATACCTGATTCAAGTCGAATTGGAATTTCCATGTTTGTGCTGGGAGTAAAAAAGTTTGTTTGGTTGTTGTGTCAGTGGCTATTGTTCTAACAACAAACAGGTTGCTGGTAATCTTTGTCGTGGCAGCTTTACTAGTATATCTCTTGTGATTTCACAGATCCAAATCTTGTCACGTGTTGTGATATCTAATTGGAAGTTCAGTAAACAACCCCTCAAAATATGCTTTAGAAGTTTGAACTGCCTGATTTGAAGGTGGAGGGATATGTTTCTGATTTTCTTGCTCTGTCTCTTCTAATTTCTTTTATGTTCTATATGGCCCGGTGGAGAAAAAGTGCTCCGCAAATGGCTCTCGTCACCATTGTTGTGTTGGTTGTGACTATCCACATTTTCACTAACATACACATTGATGGTGATGAATGCCGCTTATGAAGAAGTTTTACTTCCCCCGGCGGCGTTTTAAATAATGATTTTCTTTTGCCGCCTTCTTCTTTCATCCGTAGAAGCACCCATAAAGTGACTTCTCCAGATTCTTACCGAGTTGCTTTCAATATTTTGCAGCATATCGGGTGAACTGACTTCATTTTGTATTACCGCATTTGAACATGCTGTGGAGGGTCCCCTAACTTATCTTTTATTGTGCTATTTGATGATTCTTCTAGTAGAGAATAACTTTGCTTTCTTGCCTCAAATTTTTTATGCTGTTTACTTAAAGTCAGGTCGATTACAAATATTTGATATTTCAGGCTTGTGATGAGATCAGGAGGGATTATGATGCCAAATGTAAAATTTTAAGGCAATTGGAATCAAGAGGACATCTCGAATTAAAGGTAAAAACTGACAGAATTGGTAAAATCCGTGCTTCCATCAAGGATGTACACTCGAGGGTCGTAGTTGCCATTCACAGAATTGACTCTATCTCAAAGAGAATAGAAGAACTACGCGACAAAGAGCTTCAACCTCAGCTGGAAGAGCTGATTGAAGGGTATGTGCTGGGTGGCTTCCTTTTCTGATGTCTTTAGTAGTTGCGTTCTTTTTCCTGTGTGCACATCAGTTGTGGAACTATGATGCGATGTTCTCTGCCAGTCATATGTTGCAGGTGCCACCTCATGCTTGACTGAGGATAGTTGCTATTTAGTCGGTTAATTTTCTCTTGGTGCTTCATCCCTGAGGCGGAGTATCAGTGGAACAATCACATCAACTCCTAGTTAGTGCACTTAATATGTCCAGGACATATTAGTCCTAAGATGATAAATATATTCTGTGAGAACTGTTTGTCTTGGTTTATTAGATGCCTTTGTTTGGATAATGAGAAACAATGCTAATTTGAGGGCACATTAAACATGAAAAAGCCATGAGTAGCACTGCATGCTGCTCGCTAAAACTTAATACTTGTATTGAACAACGGCTGAATATTTAACCTGATAACATACATAGGAAATAATGACTAGTGGCTTGGACAGTGTAAACCGCAGTCAAGTAAATCATAAGAAGATGACTGTTCGCTGATGCTATTGATTGACAACAGACTGATATTTTTGGGTTCTGGAAAGCTTTAGTACAGCAAAGGCGAATGCAAGTATGTTGCTGGTGGAAGCTCTTTGATATTATATGCTGCTTCTGCTTGATTTGTGTGCCTACCTTCTTAAATCTTGGTCTCCACGTTTTGAAGTATCTATACCAGTGAGTTGCAATTGATTCGATCGTCGTTTGAGGGATTCATCTACAGGTGCTGCTTCTCGTGATGCAGGTTAGGTCGGATGTGGGAAGTCATGTTTGAGTGTCACAAGCTTCAGTTCAACATAATCTCAGCAGCTCACAGCAGCAGCAACACTAAAATCCCAGTGTACTCAGAAGCACACCGGCAGATAACCCTGGATCTCGAAAATGAGCTGAGCTCACTATCTTCAAGTTTTACAAAGTGGATTGGAGCCCAGAAAACCTACTTGGAGGCCATCAACAATTGGTTCGGGAAGTGCATTTTGGCTCCCCCAAAACCTTCCAAGAGAAAAAGGTGGGGGGCCCAACCAGCGCCACTGTGGAGCAACGGGCCGCCAATCTATGCTACTTGTGGAGTCTGGTTGGAGAAGCTGGAGGCTTTGCCTTCCAAGGATGTGGCGGAGGCAGTTAAAGGTTTGGCCGCAGAAATTCACCAGTTTTTACCACGTCAAGAAAGGAACCAAGAAAAGAACACGAAACACCCTCAAACAACACCGACATCCTGGGAAGGTGGAACCGGGGCTGATTCGGAGGTTAACACGTTGAGAGATCACGCTTCGGAGGACTGGACCACATGCGTTGACCGCTTCCGGTCGAGCTTGGCTGGATTTCTCGGTAAGTTGAATAAGTACGCGGAGTCTTCTGTGGATATGTACATGTCCCTCGAAAAGGGCATCCAAGGATCCAAGAGTAAGTCTGATAAGTCGAAGTCCCAACCATGAGATGTCATCAGTAGTCAATACAGAATCTTGATCCAGCCATACGGGGAGGACCGACCATACAGTATCGAGTTCATCTGGAAGCGAACTGGAAATTCAGTGAGCTTCTTCTCCTTTTCTTCTTGCTCATGGGGCTTTTTTTACGTGGAAATTAAAGCTACGGTTTTGGGGGGTTTATATGTTTATCGCCCTGTTGTGTCGGGAAATAAAATGGGTGAAGAGAAAGTTGTATTTTGAGATGTTCATAGGCAGGGTGGTAGGTTTTACGTTACGGCTCTGAGCTTAGCACCGCTGTCAAACGTAAAGAGGGATTCACCAACAGAGCTTCCTGTATATTAGTTTTGTGAACTCGATTTAAGTTATAATAAAATCTTTAACAGTCGGCTGTGTCTTCAACGACTCGAGAGAGCGGGTCTCGTTCATCTTCCTGAATCGTGGTCGATTGCCCCCGGCCCATCACATTCGTCGGGTTTTGAAGGGAAAAAAAATCATTAGTGATGAGCAAATAGGGGAGATTACTGGATAAGCAGGGAGTTTCACACTTTAACGTACCCGTTAGAAAGAACAAAAAAAACCGTTTTACGCCCGAGCCGCCTTACCGCAGAAGTCCCCCGAACTCGAATCACCGCACTTTTTTATGTGTAGCGATGTGAATTTGGAAGGATTGGGTTTGAGATAAACCTACCAAACGGGTGGGTTGGAGTGGGTTTGGGTCAAGTCGAAAATAGTCTAATCCAAATATGTCCATTTAATCCGTTTTGACTCTTTTTCATGTAATGCAAATCTAATTACCTATACTAATCACATATCAAACCCGACTCATATTGCTAAAATATTTACATATTTAATTCGATATACGAAAACACACTTATATTGAGACGAGAGTGCGGAGTGAATGAGCACGAGAATGAGTGAGGACGAAAAAAATGAGTTAAGTTTAAATTCATTGTAAATCCATTTACAATCCATTTATAACCCATTTAACACACATATTACATTTATACCAATTTATGATTTATTTAGTGAATATAAATAACTCAATTATACTCATTTACTGATATATAGATTAAGAAATGGATTTACGATTCCGTTTTGATAGGTTTAGGCAGAGTGAGAGGTTCGCCTATCATTGCTCTCGCCTTCGATTATAATCACTTCTTATATCAGGCCTACCCAATGCTCGAAGGAGTAATCACGGCAAACCCAAACTCTTTCTTAGGTTGACCGACCATCGTGATTGCTAGCATAAAATTCGTCGCGTCTCTCCCATCAATCTCGCCGTGAATGTGTATAATTCATACACATCGAAAGTCAAACCCCCCAAAAATGCATAATAATAATGATGATTAAAGCACCGAATCATACCAATGAATGATTAATCAAATTCATTTCTCTACCGCAAATCGAATTTTTGTTCCGCCTAATTTACACGACAAGCTACAAAAGCTCGCAGGCTTCATTCACGCAAAAAGAATAATTAAATCATAGTCATTATTCTAAATACGCCGGAATAAACCATCCTCTTCCTCAGAATATATCGACCCCGTAATCACATTCCGTAGAACCGATCCGGGCCGTCGCCGTCAGCTTGTCGACCGTTACGTCGCACGTCACCTTAACGGTAATCTTCCACGTCTTCACGGCCCCCACCTTGAGCTTCACCGGCGCCGTTACCTTCACCGTCAACGGCACGCTCCCTTGGGCCTGATCGCTGGCCAGCGCCTGCCGCACCTGGCTCGTCAGGACCATGGCCCCTCCCTTCAGCGCCGCGTCGAACACCGTCACGTTGTTCGCCGGCTGGTAGAACGCCGGCAGGGCGCCGTCGCAGAGCTTGAGGCCGGCGTAGTAGACTTCCGCGGAGCTCCCCTCGAGGTAGTAGATCCCGATCTTGCCGTTCGGGTTGTTCGCCCGGACGGCGACGTCCATCGCCGGCGACACCGGCGAGGAGGACGTCAGGTTGAGCCCGCCGATCGAGATGCGGCTGACGGCGTAGCCCGGCGACCGCGGCCGCACGACGAGGTAGAAGACCCCGGCGGCGGCGGCGAGGAGGACGACCAGCGCGGCGACCGCGGCGATGGAGCAGCAGCAGCAGCGCCGGAGGCGGCGGCGGGGGGTCTCCCGGCGGGTGCGCCGCCCGTAGCGGCCCTCGTTCTCCGGCGGGGGGACGCGGTAGATTTGGTCCTTGGGGATTTGGATCACGTAGGTGCCGGGGACGAGGGGAGGGACCGGCTTGTCGGCGGGCGGGGGGAGGGGCTTCCTCGGCGAACCGGGCTCCGGCGAGCGAGGCGGGGACGGCGACGGAGGCGGCGGCGAGTCGCGGGGGCGGACGCGGTCCGCCATTGCTGGGCTCAGCTGAGCTTGATCCTGTCACCGAAGCTGGGGAGTTAAAGCTAAGCTCTGGGAGTCTACACGACTGTACTGCGAGCGAACAGAGAGCAGAAGTGTACGAGAGAGTATAAGGAGTGATGAAACCAATGAAGACGAAGAAGAAGAGATTTGAGACTGTTCATGGCGTGGCGAGTGTCCTATATATATATATAGAGAGAGAGCAGCAGCAGCGAGACGAGTCGAGCGCGTGAGGTGACAATACCAACGCGTATAGAAACTCGTGTGTAAGCGTGTGCGAAATTACGAAATGGGGGCCGCGTCAACTGGTCGGCACCATCGTGATTATCCAATGACACGGTGCCACGTGAGCATGTGGTAAGTAAAAGGCGCGTGTAGTGTAAATTCTGTAATTCGCCTGGCGTGGCTCGAGCTCGAGCTGGCGGCACGGCATTTGGATTTACGGCTGTCATCTCGTCCGAAACCGAAAGCTTATTTTGCCCGGGAATTTTTCGGGTCGGGTCCTAGCCGCTTGATTTTGCAGGTTCGTAATTTCTTCGTTTGAGATGTTAGTGGGGTCTTGCTTATATTCGTAGGAACTGAAAGCGACCGATTTGTAAAATTTCCAAAGAAAAAAACATACGACGGTTGATAAAAATGAGGGATTCGTAAAATCCTAACCCTACCGATTAAGGTTTGAATAAGCTTAAGCCGATTTTGAAATTTCGAGTCGGAATGCACTTAATGAAGTTTTGCAAGATGAGTTGAAATGGAGTATCGAGTACAAAACGAGTATTGGCATTTTATGATGATTCGAAAGGTTTCGAGTGCTTTTTACAGGGATTCGACGGAGTCGGGTATTCACGATATTATGTAGACTCACGTGACATAGTAAAGTTAGAGTGGAGGAATTAGCACGCGATGTGTCGAAACAAGGTAGATTGCGGTTTGAGTTCGAAGGCCGGGATTTCATCAGAAGAAGAAGGGTGTCCGAGGAGCGAGCCAAAGACGGTGAATAACATGATCGTGAACAAAGCTTAAGTTGGCCTTCCACATAACCGACACAGTTCTCGTAATCCGGCAAATATATAGTAATGGCATCATCTCGCGCGGAAGAAAAAGAGAGCACAGCACCAATCACTCCGCAAAAATCTCGCGCAATACGCAATTTGCGATCGGCACAACTCGAGGGGAAACACGCCGCGAGGGAAGGGGATGACTCCCCGACAGACAAGAAGCCCGACCAAGATCTATCTGAGACGAGCTGAGCAAGAAAGGTGGCGAGACACAATACCTGATGCGCTAGAACAGTTCTGAGATGTCGGATCCAGAAGGAGCAGCTCCTCTCCCTCTCTCTCTCTCTCTGCAATCGAATCTAGTTAATGGAGGACCGATGGAGTTTAGATCACGGAGAGGAAGGATGAGTGCAGGCGGAGAAGAAGTATTGCTTCGATCGGGGTCACTGTCGGCACGAGGAAGAACGAGCTGTTAACTAATGGAGCACAACTGTCCCTCCTTCGATGTTCACACCATCACATGAACCCCATCCGGAATGGTCTACCCTCTTCCTTTCTTGCTCGTTCACATTGAATAAATTAGGATAAAAAATTCCTGTTGTTTACCATATGAAATCTTATGAATCAAGCGTTCGGGAGCGCTTGTCAAGATGAGAAAACATCATGGCGTTCGACGCATTTGTCGTCTAAACATTTCGGTTCGATTAATCCCCGGATGCATGTATATTGTGCCGTTTACATGCGTTTGGCATGGCTCCACCTGTAATGGGGGTTCTTGCGAGATTATTGTTAGTGGGAACTAGTGTGGCCGGGATATGGGAATTGGCAATATTCGAACCGTACATTTGTTCGCTTAGCCAATACCCCGAGTCACTACTGTAGATTATTATTATTTATGAAATCTGTAATAAGAACTTTGAAAAATGAACCCCATAACTAATGTGGGGGAGGTGCTCAAAATAATCCCACGGGTTGTGTACGTAAGTATTGAAGTGTACAATCAGTAAGCACTCGGGGCATTATTAAAAACAATACCTTATAATAATTAATCAACGTGACCATTTTATTATTAGCAGATCGAGGCAAAAGAAAAGAAAGAAAGAAAGAAAGAAAGAAAGAAGGAAAGAACAGAAGAAACGCGTTACCAAAGTTCGTGTTTGTGCGTGTGGAAAGCTTCATCGTCGCGTTGTTTTGGCTGTATCTGGGTTGTATGGCAATAAAGATGCGGACAAAGCTGCGCTCGCTTGCCGTTTGGAATTCTTCCTTTGCAAGAGAAACCACTTTTCTCAACAACCGCACCCCCAACGGCGGCACATAGAAAATTCAATTTTAACTTTTCGATTTTATCAATTTAATGTTACATTTTTTTTGACAATTTATCAATGTAATCTTTATGGATAATTTTGACAGGAAATTCCTGAAAATTTAAAACTTTTTGGATGATTTTCTCACTGTATGGAGACGCGAAGACTTGATTGTCTGAAGGTTCGTGAAATGTTTTATAAATTCCATAAGTTGTACCGAATCTTGTTTTTACGTATTATTGACATATATTCCTGCTCAGACAGAATTAACTACGGTGTTCTTAGACCATCCAACTAACGTGATCAAAGGAACCGAGAAGTTTCTTACGTCACCGAGTTCACGATTCGTGAAATGATGATTGCAATGTCCACCATCGTACTCATCCTATACGCTAATTCCCTTGGATTTCATTTTCGCGATATCAAATATGAGAGGTCACTCATTTTCGCGACGATTAAATAATTAAAAAAGAGAGAGGCTCGAGCAGGTGAAGGAAATTTTCTTTTTTGCTTGTCCTATCTCTAACTCTGTGATTTTTGCTCAGTCTCTTACAAAGTGCGAGAGTCGAACTCGCAACAGTGATACTAACGTCCACACCCCCGCTCCCAATTCCTTTACCAGTAGAGCCGCATGCCTATTGGCGGTGGAGGGAACTTAATTTGCTTCGAAAAAGTAAAAATTACTGTCGGACTTGTTCATTAGGAGCTCAGAATTTGAGGAATTTAATTCCATGTCTCGCCATATGTTTATGTTGTCATCAACATTTCTAACGTTAGATCTAATAGTGGCCGGACAACTCATGGGCTCGAAGTTCAACTCTGACAAGCTTGGGCCAGGCGCGGCACGAAGCCCGGCCCAGTCCAGTAGTGCCCGAGCTAAGGCCCGTCTTCCAAAGAAAAAATCTTTTTGTTTTTGGTCATAGGAAAAAATATTATGAATCTTTAGAATGATTGATAGGTCTGAGCAACAAAATAAATCTGTATCTAAACCGCGAATTCTTTTCACGAAGTTGTAAAAAAAAAAAAGTTCACGAATTTCTAGATAAATTTCAAATTATAACCACGACGCGATTATATTAGCATAAATTACATAGAAAAGACTTTCAGCACTCGTTTACTTTTAATTACTAATCTCACGGCAAAAAAAAAAAAATTCAACCCTAATTGGAAAAAGGACGCAATGGGAAAATCCCGACCCATCGAGATTTTCCTTTTCCACCCAAGAAAAAAAATAAAATTCCGAAGACTCATCTCGTCAATCAATTCAATCGAAAGGCCAAACTTAAATTAATATCTTTCCAAATAATGCAATTCTTCAACTTGGGACTTACTTAATAGTTGACTCTATTTGTCAAGCCCAAAACCATACTCGGCAATATCATCTTTCGTCGCTGTCGGGGGCGCGCGCGGCTCAGCCACGGCCGCCGTCGTTCGCCACCATCTTCGCCGTCAAACCGCAGGCGAAAGCCGCTCCCGGCATCTTCATCCTCCGCACCGCGCCCACTCCCTCCGCGAGCACGACCCCCATGCCCATGTGCAGGTGCGGCTCGATGTGGCAGTGGAAGGCCCAGGCCCCCGGGTTGTCCGCCACGAACCTCAGGGCGGTCCAGCCGTACGGGAATATCACCGCCGTGTTCCTCAGCGGCGGGTTCTTCAGGTTCAGCCTCTTGTCGCCGTCCCCCGGCGCGAACTTCCCCTCCCCGTAGCCCAGCACCCAGAAGTCGTGCCCGTGCAGGTGCCACGGGTGGATCTCGCTCGTGTTCGCGTTCAGGGCGTTCGCGTTCTGGAGGATGATGTCGACCGTCGTGTGGAGCTTCAGCGTGTAGATTCCGCTCCCCACGGTGGAGTTGGGGTTCGCCGGCGGCCGCATCACGTCGTAGTCCGCCGGGAAGCTCACCGGCGGGCTCCCCGGGTCGAAGGCGCCGTGGATGTTGTGCTTGATCGAGCCGAGGTACGGCGTCGGCGGGAGCGAGAGGGAGACGTTGTTGATAGACCACTTGGTCTGGCCGTTGAACTCGCTCTGTGTGTTGAGGAGGAAGATCCGGCTGTCGTGGGTGGCCGGCGGCCGGGGGGAGCCGACCAGGGCGAGGATCTTGGTGGTGAAGGACTTGCTGTGGTTGTAGTCGTTCCAGAGAGGGGTGGTCGGAGGCGGCGAGGCGGGGAGCTTGGAGGCGGAGTTGGGGAGGTAGTTGAGGACGGTGAGGGCTTGGGAGGTGGCGGGTTGTCTTCCTCTGACGCCGATGGCGATCCAGTAATTTTGGCGGGGGTCTTGGTCGGTGTGTATCAGGACGGAGTAGCTCTCGCCGGAGTAAATGTCGAGGTCGTCGACGGCGAAAGGTTGGACGTAGTTGCCGTCGGCTTCCACCACCACCATCTTGTGACCCTGACGAGGACAAAAGAAAATGATCCTCGCCGGATTACTTTTCGGCTAATTTTTTTTTTTTAGAATTATCCAAGTGAAATATCCTTTTTTAGGCATTTCCTTGAGGGAAAGAGATCCATTTTCTCATCGAAATGTCATCTTCCTAATTGAATTTCTTGTTTCCCCTTTTTAAATTATACTCCTCATTTTCTCTAAATATTTCCCTTCAAAGCATTCACTCATGCGTACCTACTGCTGATATTTTTAGTGTTTAATTCCCGAAAGAAAAATACTAAATTTATTAAAACTGTTCCGTAGAATTGTTTACTTAATGATGTCTCGGGCTATCAGTACTCGTTGAATATGACTCATCTGTTTGAAAGCTCACATCACTCGGTAAATAGATGTTGTAGTTTAGTTGTTTTAAACCTAGCATATCTGTGAAAGAGAAATATCTTAGGTGGAAACCGCTTAATGCAGCCCTTATCAATCATGCAATCGAGTACAATACAAGCGGGGACAAATTGCTTATAAAGATCAATGTATAAAAAGCTTATTACAACAATATATGTGATTCAAGATGACACACTCTCGTAACGTGAAGATTATATACAATGCATGACTATTGTTGTTATGAGTTATGGTATGTTCAATCCTAATGATCCGCATTTTATTTAATGTGCTTCAAAAATCGCACCGTCAGAGTCGAAGGACTCTCATGATACCGCAAAGATCTCACATAACATGAATGAGAGAGAGAGAGAGAGAGAGAGAGAGAGAGAGAGAGAGAGAGAGAGAGGTACCCCAATGGCCACGTTGAGAGAAGCAAGGGCGGTGGTGCTGGCGAGCCTGAGCCTGTAAGTCTTGTTTGGGAGCACAGGAAGAACGAAAGGAGCACATTGTTCACCCCCTCCCAATATGCACTGAGCCGAGGAGGTGGAGTTGCTGTAGCTCGCAGCCAAAGAGCAATTGTACTGCCCTCTTCCATTGATCAGCAGTGACTGAATCCAGAACCCATCATTGCTATTAAGTTACTTGGACAGCAAAAGCGGGAAAAGGATGCACCCAAAATTGGTATTTTGACCCAACTTTCATCTATTTAAGCTCCAAATTTGACCAAATCCGTGGCTTGATCTCAACAACTAATATAGTCTCAAAGACAAGTTTGCACATGTCTGCTGTTATGCGAACTTGACATTGCTTATGCACAATGTCACTAAGAGATATGATTTCGCGTCAAATAAACAGAGGGTGTTATAGTGACGAGCATATAGGGGGGCTAGGGTGGAGGCCACCCCATATGTCCAAAAAGTCTTTTATATTAGGTGAAAAAATTTTACCTACTGAAAAGAGCAGTTGCTCTCTTAAAACTCAAAATTCGGAATAAGAGACCCCATGACTCATAAAAACAGCGGGACATACCCTCTTTAGTCCTCAGGTGAATCGATCACATGGCGATATGCAAAGGGCCATAGTTTCCTATAATCTTGATAGGGAGAAACCATCTCCAACCAATTCTCTAATAGATGGGATAAAATGTGTGCGTCGTCCCATTTAAGTTTGTACATAGGTGATGTCCATGATCCGTGACCCGATAATCAGAAGTATGGATGGCCGTGGAGTTTTTTAAAATCAGAAAATATGTATGGTGAAATTGTTACATTATCTCTCTGTACGTCTCTCTCTCTCTCTCTCCGTGACAAGATCTGGGCATCTAGAACACAATCGGTGACCTTGGAAACTAACAACGGTCATCTCCTTGATTTCTGCACCGAATGGATCAGGAATACTTGCGTCGTGTCGTGTGGAAGAGTATTTTGGCTCACATATTAGCTAAATTCTCCGGGATGAATCCTTTAAAATACATAAGTCATGGGGCGGGCAACCATGTCGGAAGGAGTATTTTTATTCCACGGTAGTTGGCAACCGCACGTTAACCAGACAGCATGCATTGGACGCGCAAACCAGCTTTTCATTATTTAAATGCACGTTTCCAAGACACATGTGGCCCCACAAATCTGAGAGGAAAAACAAAACTCTTCAAACGGTTTTGTGCATTTGCGTTTGGTTCTTTGAATCATATTACTATACCTAGCATTATCATTACGAGTTTTGTGCTTGTAAGGTTACCTGAGGTTCGCCTATCCAACGGAAGGGAACGGAAGAGAGGCCGACCTCCTGCTCGCGCGCGCTCTTGTGCCACCAATCGCTGAGCAAGAGGTTGAACTCGCCGTTGTAGTGGAAGGGCTCTTTCTGATCTCCTTCTCCAGGCAGCACTATCAGCGACCCATATAGACCCGCCGCTCTCTGCATCCCGTAATGCCCATGGTAGAAGTACGTCCCTACCTGCAATCCCCTATCACTACAACTCCTCAGTTTTTAATCGTTTTTTGTCATTTAACAAATTGGAGTCGAACGATATTTCGGTCCGATTATTTCGGAACCTTTCTCGGTACAAATACGGTTAGGCGATTCACTGGAAATGACTTTCTTGATATATACGTCATGATTGTGACGTGATCCTTCCAACGAAATAGATAATGTTTTTTTCTAGGGTTCCCACTTCCAAACTTCTGTCGCGGTTTCACCTATGGATAATCTATATTAAATTCCACAAAGAATGGTAGTCCAAGCAAATTAAAAAAAAGCTTGTATACCTCAGTATACAGATAATCACCCCATCAACAGCAAATGGTGTTCGTTGTCTCGTTCAGCTTCCTACTTTCTCTTTCTTTCATGTAAGCAATTACATCATCATCCAATGGTCGACCCACTAGTGACTCAGGCACAGTGAGGACACTGAGATCAGATCTGGTGGCTAAATGGCGCATTGTTGTGCTGATCTCAGCGGCTTTTGGTTGGGCCAAGCACTGAAGACCAGGCACTTCTCAATGATTTCCTGAATCCTCTAAATGCTTCGTTTATACTCTATAATTATGGTATCAGTGTAATCATATTTCGAAAAAGAAGGTGCACAAAAGCTTGTTATTACTTGACAGACTAAGTGGTTTGTCGTGACATGAGCCTAATGTCACCTTGCATTATTGAAACAAATTGACAACCCATTTAGCCATGTGAGTTTTCTGTACAAAGTACTTATTTTTTGGGTATATTTTGTGTAAAGCTTTGTTTATACAGACTCATCTTAGTAAATGACATGTATATTTCCAAGATTGATGTAGTTTTGGAAGCAAAATACACTTCTTCTTTCACAAACTTATGACAGCAACTTCTTTCTCGGTAGGGAAGTTTACCAATGAGCTGGTTGAGAGAGAGTGAGAGAGAGACAGAGAGAGAGTAATAACCTTGTCAACTTTGAATCTGTAATTGAAAGTCTCTCCGGGCTTGATGGGGCACTGCGAGATGGAGGCTGTACCATCTGCCCATGGAGTCCCCAACTGAACAGTATAATAAAATAAGAGAGCGAATCATCATATCAAACTCAAGCCTTTCTTTCTACTTCAACTTCAAGCATTCATCATTCGTTCACAAACTTGAGAGAGAGAGAGAGAGAGAGAGAGGATAAACAAACATAATGACCAAACAAGTTAACTACCTGTCTGATCCCATGCCAATGGATAACAACACCCTCGGTGCTGAGCTTGTTGGTGAGCATGACAGAGATGGTGTCGCCAACCTCAGCACTTATGGTCGGCCCTGGAAACTGCCCATTGATGCTCATCACGATGCCTTCAACACAGTCCGGAGACCAGAACTTGTACTCCACTTCCCATCTGAAGTGCCTGATTTTCGCAGCACAAGTGCTCGGCCCAACTAAAACCACTGAGATCAGCACAGCAATGCACCACTTGGCCACTAGATCTGATCTCAGTAGCCTTGTGTTACTTCCCAGGTCGCCCATCGGATAGTAATGTAATAACCTATGTAAGGCAAGAGTAAGTTGGGAGCTGAACGAGACAATGAAAACTATTTGCTGTTGGTGCGTGAGTACATATATATATATATACAGATATGGTGTCAACTTTTTGAATTTGCTTGGACAATTATTTCTCGTGCCAATTTGATATGATATCATGCCTTTATATTATGACCGAAGGTCCATGTGAGGATGGGATTATTTAAATGAACCGTGCATATGGATGGATGCGCCGCTAATCAACGTGGATTAGGTTTTGCAAATTTAGAAGATTTTCCTTTTCTCTTTGAATGATTTCCTTAGTTAAGCAGACAAGTAGGCTCATATATCTCATCCTGCTGAGTTCTCCCAGGGAGATCTACCCGGAGCTCCAAAGCCATGTGAAGATATACATACACTAAGATTCTGGCCTTTGGACGAGAGTCGGAGCACAGGATTAGCGACAATGACACGTTTATCGTATGCGTTATCCCAAAGATTCTCTCTGTATTAGTTTTAAAATGGGACTCGATCCAAACTCAGTGACCATGTTGCTGTGTCGACCCGCTTTTTTATTCTGAAATCATTAACACATCAAGAGACATACTTGGCGAAGAGGGCAGAAGAGCAGCCACGCCAAACCTTTCTGTCCATCAAACTGTACAAAAAATGGCAAGTTCCTTGTACGTTGAGTATCATGGCCACGCGTAAGGGGAAAACATGATTCAGTGTACAATTCTAGCAATGAGGAAGGACCGCGAAGACTATAGAGACTTCACCCGGCGATAATGGATGTTGTATTGTTCGAATCCATCACGTAGTGAATAATATACACCGTTGACATTGCAATATAGATTTTGATTCCATTAGAAGTAACATGAATTCCCTCTGGCCCAAGACACAATGCTTTTCTTTTTATTGTACCGCTAAGAGTTAAGACAAATTTCGTGTCCTAGACATTTGTTTGATCAAAATCAAGTTAATGTATCGTGGATAAGGGAAAACACGGTTCATTGTACCGTATAGGTTTGGCTAGCGGTAGCGAAGGATGACGAAAATAGAAACTTTACTCTAGAACTACTCATTGGGGGAGCTCAGGCTAGGCCTTTTCGGGGTCGAACCTTTAGAGATCCTACCCATGCTCGAACTTGCAAGCTTGGGCAAGTACTGGAGCCCGCCCAATGGAAAAACATGGGTGGCCCCCATCCATCGGTTTGCTTTTTTTTTTTTAGTTTTTAAAGTTTCGGCTAAAAGATAAAAGAAGTATGAGAAAAACATGAAAAATTGCCCAAGTTTGGCCGACCCACTAACCAGGTATGGAATTTTTGCTCAAGGCCACCCAATGACCTAAGGAATTCGGCCAAGCTTGCTCATTTTATAGGAGGGTCCATAGGCTGCCCATCCATTGGTCAGGTCTAATTCACTCCCTAAGGAAACTCATTATATTGTGTCCATCACATAGAGTTAATACTAGGAATAGAGGTGATCAATGAATTGGTTCGGTCTGGTTTGGATCCACGGGTTAAGCTAAGATTAGAGCCAGGCTCGCCCATCGGCTAGAAAATGTACAATAAAGTAGTGAGCTTAGCTCAAGCCCTACAACTATCAGGGCAGGCCCTACAACTTTGGGGCTTGCCTAGGCTCACCCAAAGATGCCTTTGGCTCTTGTGGTTAGGCATAAGCATGGGCATGCAGGTCACTAGGCTCGTGATTAAGTCTAACTTGGAACGAATTATATTCATGAAAGTAATATGGTTTGACAACCTAAGAATACCATTCGAAGTATGAGAGAGAGAGAGAGAGAGAGAGAGAGAGAGAGATGACTTTGGCAAAGGAGACTTAAGAGCCAAACAACTTTGTTTTTAAAATTTGGCAATCAGGTCTAACTCAGTTTTCGCACACCTCAACTAAATCGTGTTCCTGAAAGATCTAAAGAGCGCATGCATTTTTCCTATTCGTCAAACCTTTGAAAGTTGATAGATTTACATTGTTCTAGCCATCTGTCTCGTTAAATTCAAGTTAAGGGAAGATGTGATGCATTGATGAGAGTAAGTAATTGATCGATTCAATCTGAGAGGGAAGATGTGATGCATTGATGAGAGTAAGTAATTGATCGATTCAATATGAGGGGAGAACTACCAAATAAATTTTAAACATATTACAATTATGCTAATTCGGTTATTATTATTTTTTTGGTCAATTGAGTCTTAGAATTTTTGCCTTTGCGTCAATTCAATCCATCAAGATAACTTTAGCTGAAAATCGCTGACGGAGATAATTTTAAAAAATATATAATTTTTTATGAATTTTTACTATTATTTTATTTTTGTTCATGTTTTACTTTGACACTTAAACATAGAACCTGAAAATTAATGCACGTGTAAGGTATGATGAGCTCCGCATGGTGCACAAAATATTTAAGGGTTAATATAACAAAAAATCTCAAATTATGCTCATTGTGATACATTTATCTTAAATTTTTTTTTGTGGCATCAAAAATCCCAAACTATGCCTATTGTGCCATATTTACATCAAGCTCTTTTTTGTCACACAAAAAATCCCAAATTATGCACTTTATGACACATTTACTCTCCGTTACAATACCGTCCAAAATCACCGTTCATCGCACTGTTCATCGTATTCTTCATGATTTTTTACTGTTCATTATCTTCTCCACTGCTTTACGAGTACTGTTCATCACATTTGCTTGGCCAAACTCCTCTTATGCTCTTTGCTTCTCTGCCCACTGCTACCTAGCAAAAAAATTTATTGTTCATCGTCTTCTCTGCGAGGTAGAATGGTACTTCTTTGTCTAGAAAACGAAGCTTCGAGATGGTTGAGCTTGAGTGGCCGCCATGACTGCTCTAGCTTGAAGCTTGGCTTGAGGGTCTGAACTCGACCTTCGAAGCTCGCGGATAGTCGCAAGTGGCCAAGGCCAAGCTTTGAAGCTCATGGGTGGTCGCAAGCCGCCATGACCGCTCTAGCTTGAAGCTTAGCTTGAGGATTTGACCTCGACCTTCGAAGCTCACGGGTGGTTGCAAGCGGCCAAGGCCAAGCTTCGAAGTAGCTTGAAGATCGAGCTTCGAAGCTCACGGCCACCATGGTCGCTCGAGCTCGAAGCTTGGCTTGAGGGGTCGGGTCTCACCTCGATCTTCGAAGCTCGTGGGTGGTCGGGCAAGCGCCGATGAGAGCCGCCAGAGGTCGAAGTAGCAGTGGGCAGTGAAGCAGGAGCGTTGGAGGAGGAAGAGCGCGATGAACAGTTCTTCGCAAAGCTGTGGAGAAGATAATGAACAGTAAAAAAATTTCATGAAGAAGACGATGAACAGTGCTACGAACGGTGATTTTGGACGGGATAAATATGTCCCAAAATGCATAATTTGAAATTTTTTATGTCAAAAAAAAGTTTTGAGTAATTGTATCATAATAAGTATAATTTAAAATTTTTAATATTATAAAAATAAGTTTTGAGTAAATATATTATAATAAATATAATTTTGACTTTTTGGTGATATTAACTCAAAATTTAAACATCAATAGGAATTTTAGTGCTTTCAATCAACTATAACTCTTCCGACCCAAAAAGAAAACGACTATGACCTTGAGTAGGTGAGCTTTGAATTTTTGTTCTTTTATTTTTTTTTTGGGGGGAATCCGCCCCTCGAATTTCAACGGAAATACAGTGATTTTTAATGGGTAGTGGGAGGAACGCGGACCCCTTGCCTTTACACCCTGGAAATGGAAGCGAGGAAGATGGCCACTAGCAAAGTTGGCCGCCGTTCACTTTTCCCGAGTCGCGTTTACACCATGACCGGATTCAAAGCATTGACCATGAATCAAAATCACATTATACCTTCAAAAAGACAAAGCAAAGTGTGCAGGGTCGTCGTGGACAGATGTATATACTCGGGTCGGCGGTTTATTCAATCAATCGCGCTTCAAATTGATCGAGCAAAATCGATCATTAAAGCCAGTCTCTGGAGACTTTCCTTGCGTTAAACGATGTTGAAGAGACGGAAAAAGGCGACAGCAAATTGCTGTCCCGCGTTCGAATGTCGTATGTCTAGCAAAAGGACCCCGGGCTCGGAAAGTGTGACATGATAATGGTTAAAGTGTTCGGGTTCGTGACTCGAATTGATCCTCCGATGCTTAAGTTGATAAGAGATACGAGGGCGAATAAACCTGATTGTCAAAGCATAGATATCTTGTGCATGTCAGGATATGGACGGCCAATATATATAATAGTGAGATTATCCTTTCTATGGGAATTTCCTCTCAATGGTTTGCCGCCGCCTTATTCTGTCGATGGGCAGGATGGTGGATGAACTGTCGTTGGGCTCCACATTACTAACTGGACAACAATCCACTGGAAATTAATAGCCACTCCATTTACGGATGGTGGATGAACCGTCGTCGGGTAGCCTGCCTACCCGATAAGGAAGAACGACGTTACCCATCAATGTAGAACTGCCTCCGAGTAGGCACATCCTCCGAGGAAAAGGGACCTTAATACCATCGGGTCGTCAATGGACACGTGTCGAATTCCCAGAGTCCCACTCTCACCTCAATATAATGGAGTAAAATCATATCCACACAAGAAGTATTCGAAGAGTTGCCCTCGCGTGCGTGATGTATCCATGAGGGGGAACACAGAAGCACAAAGGTCGACGTTCTTCCTGGCACGTGGCCTTTTTATGGTATGGGCAGTGGTTCCATTTCCATGGGGGGGGGGGACCTGGCCCCCGCAGAGATCTGGTGCCGCCACCAGTCCGTTCATGCGTCGTGCTGGGTTTCGATTATAAAGCGCATTTTCCTTCGTGATCGTTGCACTGTCCTCTCATGCTTTGCCGGGTGGGGTTTAACTTAAAGGACACGAGTTCTGGTTGGACTTACGGCATAATTGAGTGGTCGTGTCGCGCGAGCCCGTGGCACCTTTTTTTTATCAGTTGCCGTTTTCACGTCGGACCCCTTTAATTATTGGAGAGTGGATCGAGTCGGATCGAGCTTTACACATTAGTCGGTAGATTGCTTAGGGTGCGCTTACCAACCATTCTATTTCGTGCTCGGAAATAATTTCTAAGCATTTAAATGTATTTAGTAATTATCCAAAATTTCTATTATTGGAATAGAAAAAGAACAGAAATACGTTCGGTAACTGCACAAAATTTCTTTTTGTTAATAATATTTTGAATTTTTTAATATTTATTTCTTTTCTTTTTCTTCCCCTTCCCTTTCGTTGGCCAAGATCAGGTCGCCGGCAAGAGCGTCGCGGCTCTTGCCGGCTCCAACAAAGGCTGGACCCTCGCCGCGGCGAGCCACCCTCGCCCACCATGAGCAAGGGCCGCGAGGCCCTCACCTGTGGCTAGCGATGGTCGAAGTTTTGGGAAAAGAAAAATGAAAGAAAAGAAAAGAGAAACAAATATTAGAAAATCTGAAAAAAATATTAAAAAATTATAAAATTTGTCCACTTTAGTGCCGGCGGCGCCACATGGGACCGTTAGCATTCGCATCAGTGATTTCCGGTCTAAATTGACCGGATGGATTGAATTGATACCAATGTAAAAAGGTTTCGGACTAAATTTGTCCAATTAAAAAGCTGAGGACTGAATTGGTACCAATACGATAGGTTTAAGACTTTTTTTGGTACTTTTCCCAATGAACAAATAAACAAGCACATACAAGCAAACCGCATCAAGCCCAACAGAGAGTTATCAGGAGAGATGGAATGCACTTTGATGTGAGATTGCCGAGAGGCAGCTCTCGACGGTCGTTTCGATAGATAATAGGAAGTTCGCGGTGCTCGGCGTGCGCAATTAGATGGAGAGGTCGTGCATCGAGTTAATTAACGTGCTAGATATGCATTCCTCAGTTAGTTCTCTAGCAATCGGATTCTCAAAGAAACGATTTGCCTGACATTGGAGCATGAGTCACGAGTCCAATCAAACTTCGGAGCGAGGCTAGAGCTATAAGCGCTGTGAGCGACGCTTAGACCTTCAGAATGCGATCTAGTAGGGGTGTCAACGGTTCTGATTCTCGGGACACCCGAACCGAACCCGTTGGGGAGCGAATTAGCTTTGAACCGAACTGCGACCCGAACCGTATATAACCCGAAAAAACGAGTATCGAGCGTACTTTTTAATGTGCATCTTTCTTCGACGACGCGTACATTTTTCTTTACACTCGTGCTTCTTTGCGGCGTGCGATTATAATATCGACAAAAAGCCTCGAGATACTTATAATTAAAGCCCTTGGTCTTGAATGACGATCGGATAACCTGATTAGTTGAGGCGCGAATCCGGCCTCCCGAAGCTTCGATCGAGAAACAAACCTGCACCCACTGATAATGGTTAAAGCATTCGGGTTCATGACTCGAATTGATCCTCCTATGCTTAAGTTGATAAAAGATACGAGGGCGAAGAAACTTGGCAGTTAGAGCGTAGATGTCTTATGCATACCTTGACATGGAAGGCCAATACATATAGTAGTAAGTTTGTTCTTTCGATGGGAATTTGCTCTCGCTGGTAGAAAGGTTTGTCGTCGCCTTATCCTATCAGTGGGCAAAGATGGTGGATGAATCGTCGTCGGGTTCTACATTACTAACTGCTGACCGGGCGGCAGTCCACGAGGAACCAATAGCCACTCCATTTTTGGACGATAGATGAACCGTCATCGGGTAGGTTGCCTACTTGACAGGTACGAGCGACGTTACTCATCAATGTGGAACAAGCCTCGAAGTAGGTATATCCTCCGGGCAATGGACCTAATACTATCGGGTCACCGGTGGACACGCGTCGAATTCCCAGACTCCACTCTCATCTCAATATAATGGAGTAAAATCATATCCAAACAAGAAGCATTCGAAGAGTTGCCCTCGCGACCACGATGTATCCATAAGGGGGAACACAGAAACATAGAAGTCAACGGTCTTCCTGGCACGTAGCCTTTTTATGGTATTGGCAGTGGTTCCATTTCCATGGGGGGGACCTTGGCCACACAAAGATCTGGTACCACCGCCAGTTTGTTCGTGCGTCGTGCTGGGTTTCGATTGTAAAGCGCATTTTGCTTCGTGATCGTCGCACCGTCCTCTCATGCTTTTGCCGAGTAGGGCTTAACTTAAAGGACACGAGTTCTGGTTGGATTTAAAGCATAATTGAGTGGTCCTGTCGTGCGAGCCCGTGGCCTTTTTTATCGATTGCCGTTGTCACGTCGGACCCTTTAATTATTGGAGAGTGGATCGAGCTTTTCGCATTGGTTGATAGGTTGCGTAGGGTGCGTTGGCAACCATTCCGTTCTTGGAAATTGATTCTGTTTAGAAATAATTCTTTTTTATTCCGTAACCGGGAATAATTTTTAAGCATTTGAAAGCATTTGGTAATTGTCTAAAATTTCTATTATTGGGATAGAAAAAGAACAGAGATGCGTTTGGTAACTGCACAAAATTTCTTTTTATTAATAATATTTTGATATTTATTTCTTCTTCTTCTTCTTTTTTTCTTCCCCTTCCCCTTTCTTGGCCATGGCTAGGTTGCCGGCGCTGGCGACCGATCACAGGTTAGGGTTGACGAGGGCATCGCGGCCCTCGCCAGCTCCAATAAGGGCTAGACCCTCGCCGCCTAGGTGAGGGCAGCTCGCATCCTAGGCGAGGGCCACGCTCGCTGAATCTGGCAAAGGCGACGGTGAAGGCGGCCCTCATCCAATCCGCAAGCCGCCCTTGCCGGCCCTGGCCTGTGGTCGGCAGTTGGCAACCAGCCACAGGCCAGGAAGAAGAAGAAAAAAAAAATCGTTTCCATTTCTGATTTTTGTTCTCAGAATCAAGAAGCAACTTATTTTTGCTTCTTGATTCTATTTCAAAACTGATTCTGAGAATAAATTTTTGCAAATTTGTGTCCGGAAACAAAAAATTTACAAAATGGATTTATGTTATAAAACTGATTCTAGGAATAAAAGAATAGAAATTGTTACTGCTTGGCAACTTGCCAAACGCGGCCCTTAGACAACAATCTCCCACCTCCATGGATGGAGTTGGTGCGGTGAGATTATGAACGATCGTAACCATTCGCAGTGCACGAGCCACTCAGCAATGACTCGACCCTCATCGGACAGTGAGTAATGAGTACTGCGAATGACGCTGGACTCGACTTGCAGCAGAAACACGTCCTGCCATCAGTTACCGATGCGACCATTAGCAGCCCCATGCGATTTGCACAAAGATGGACACGCGGGTGAGCGAGCACGCCTGAGGACCCGTTTCTTGCCATTATGAATTGCCCAGACAAAGGAGGGAAAAGGAGCAGCCCTTTTTGCTGGAGACATTTGCTCGAATCAGAGTGAGTTCACATTCAGAAATCGGAGCCACGGGAGATGTTGCTCGAGATGAATCTCCCTGTACAAGTGACATTGTTTCGATCTCGCGAAATAAGGTCCTTTGCTAGCGAGGAGTACCCAAAAGGTCAAAAGGATGGCATGTTGGGTGAGGTTCATGCTCCTCATTGACGAGAAAGCACGAGGGTTCCGCTCCCCGGTGAGCGGGCGGGAGTCCACAGGGCTACCCCAACAGGGGTCGAAGTGAAAGCAACTAATGTTGCTGCACCACAAAACAACCGTATGCACTTGAGGATGCATGCTCAAATAGATTGCAATCTAGGCACTGTGCGTAGCGTCGAATTGACTCTCGAAAGAACTCCAAACCTTGAACGCGACATGCATGTTGCAGCTGCAAATACCCAGAACATATAAACAAAAGATAACATAGACACTAAGAGCGCGAATGATAACTATTCTATTTCCCTATTTTTTTATTATTTTATTTCTGGGAATAGTTTTGGAACAGAAATCCATATGGTGAAATAATTTCAATTTTTTTATTTCTAGGGCAAATTTTGGCCCATAAATAGATTTTGAATAAAAATAAGAAGTTAAAATTTCTTACTTTTCTGTTTTTATTGCTCAGTCTTGCTACTCACTCGTTGCTAGCCACCCACAGCCGGCCGTCAGCCGCTGCTCAATCGCTGTCACTGCTCACTCACTGCCTGCACGCCGCTTACGCGTCGAGAACAGGAATTTAAGAATAACCTATCAAATAAATTTTTATTTTAGGAACATAAATTTTATGTCGTTTTCAAACGTAACTTTTTGCTCAGAAACTCGTCCGGGAAAAAGAAATAGACTTTTTATTTCCAGCAAGAAATAAGGCCGGGGAAGAAAAATATTGTCATTTGCGCACTCATTGATCAATACTGTTCGCTTCATGATCGGGAATATTCGGTTGAGCATACCAATTGTACCAAAGTATGAAGCTACCCAAGCACGATCAACACATCCGAAATGATTTGAACTGTAGCTGAATCCTTGCACGTTATTGCATCGTCGCAATAAGACAAGGACCAACGAATAAACAAGCGCATGCGAGCAAAACCACATCAAGCCCAACAGAGCCCAACACGTAAGATCGTAACATCCAGAAGAGTCCTTAAACGTATAAATGGGCTGGGCCAGAGAGTTAACAAGAGAGATGGAACGCACTTCGATGTGAGACTGCCGCGAGGGAGTTCTCGACGGTCAGTTTCGATAGATAATAATAAGAAGTTCGCGACGCTCGGAGCGCGCAATTAGATGGAGAGGTCGTGCATCGAGTTAATTAAAGGTGCTAGATATGCATTCCTCAGTTAGTTCTCTGGCAGCAATCGGATTCTCGGAGAGACGATTTGTCTGGCATTGGAGCATGAGTCACGAGTCCAATCGAACTTCAAAGCGAGGCTAAAGCTAAGCGTTGTGAGTGACGCTTAGACCTTCGAAAAGCGATCTAGTAGGGTGTCGACGGCTCGAATTTTCGGGACACCCGAACCGAAACGAACCAAACTGATTGGGAGTGAATTAGCTTTGAAACGAACCGTATACAACCCGAATCCAATTTGGATTTCAAGTTAATCCTCTTGGAGCTCGGGATCCCAATAATGGGCCGGACCTTCGGAACGTTGTGCGTCCAATTCGGACCGGGCTCATCCCAGCATTCGCTCCCGACATTTTGCGGCATTACAGAACATGTCACCGATTCCAAAATCCAAAAGACGACGCCTGATACTTCGAGTCCGGATCTTCATTTTCTTCCCGCAAATGGAGGAGGAGGAGGAGGATCTTCTTCGATGGATCTCTCTCTCTCTCTCATTCGTATTTAGTTCCGTTCGTTTTCAAATTCGAAAGGCGAGGAATTAATGGATTTCTTTTTCTTTTTTTTTCTTTTGATTAAGGTGAATTTCGATTATGCTGGTCCACGATTGTATACGAGCATAATTTTGTCAAGATGTAGGGGCGAGCTTTGTATCGAGATATTTTGCAAACGATTGGACATTTTATAGAGTACGAAAATAACTATGCACGCATGTGGGGTGTGCTCGAGAATTAGTTTAAGGAAATATAAAATGTTTCTCCCGTTTTCTTTTCGTGAATTAGGAGTAAGGAGTTTACTTTTAGCTATTGATAAAATAGCAAAATATCCAATAACTATTTGCTTTCGATAAAAAAGAAACCGTCAAGTATCTTACTATTCCACCTAAGTAAAGCTATTAATTTTATTGCGTTAAATAATAAATGGAAACTAATGGGGCACTTATGTAATCCACGTGGGAAAACGAGAAGTCCATTGGTTCTAATGTCTCGAATTGTTTTTGGTATATTGGGTAAAAAATTGTCCAACCCAAACTAACTAATTTCCATGTAATACAAATACAGCAATGCAATATCTTATCCGATTTCTTTTTATCTATCATACTCTAATTATTATCTCACTCTCTAACTTTAGCTCTACCTCTTTGTAAAGTATAGGAGTCGAGCCCCACACCTAAAACTAAACGTCCTTACCCTTAGTCCTTTGAGAACGCGGAGAATCGAACTCCTTACCTCCCTTTTCTTAAGCGAAGGAGGGTAGTCATCAGGGTAAATCCCCAGTGATTTTTAACACGATTCGTATTGCTTAAAAACACACCCAATATGAAAAATAATAAATAAACCGAGGTGAGAGCATGGGATGAACGAGCGACATCGAGCGAGGCGAGAGAAGAGCGAAGACGGTCATAGAAGTAGGTCATTTGTGACCTATTTATTATACATAACTAACTCACATAACAGCCTAATCTATTGAGTATGGGTTAAGAGATGGGTCTACGACCTATTTCGACAAATCTACGTTCACTCGCCTACCTAATAAATTATCGTTTGTAGGGGCAGCTCATCTTTTTTCAATTTTTTTCCCTTGTCCATGAAGTTTCGGGTACAGAATAAAGTAATTATCTTAATCACTTCCGCCAGCGGACACCGATTGAAACTTTTTCGCGGGAGATAGGAAAGGCATTAGGATTAATAAAATAATAAAAATAAAAAGAAAGGCGAAAAGAAAAAGGGGGAGGAAAGAAAAAAGGGCCTTCGGAATAGAAATTTCGGATTCCGCCCCGTTGCAAACTTTTTTCGCATCGGCCGCTTCGGATCACATTTATTACCTCGCGGGCCCCACGCGCCTCTTCCGATGATGGCCGTCGCTGGCCCTTTTTCACCCCGCCTTTTCTTTTATTCCGTTTTTTTTGTCCTTTTTTTTTATTATTATTATTACTACCAGCCGAAAATTGCGTGGGCGTCGTCGCGGTCGCTCCCGCGAGCTGCGGAAATTACCATTTGCTCCCCCCGGGGCCCCATCGAGTCGTTTTCGCAAAATAAACATGGATTTTTAGGATTGTTGAATTAAAAAACGTATAAGCCACATTTTATTCCCCTTTTTCTTTTTTAAATTAAAGTATTTTAGGATGTGGGAATCTTATTGTGTGACCTCCGTGGTCGATGGAAACATCATCCCGGATTAGATATCTTACGGCACGGATGGAAATCTCCGCGGTGGATATCTTTTTCTCGTTTCTTAAGTAACCCAGATTTCGAAATGGGCCGGATAAGATTCCAATCGCTCGGTTTGAATTCGACACGCGATCAACACTTCCAGGCTCTGCACTCTGCGGTGCTCCCGCTCGATGTGGGCGACGCGATTCTTGAATGTGAAACAAGAGCACGACTCAAATACGACTTGCTCAAAATCATCATGAGTTGGCACGTGAATTTCTAATAAGAATCGATTTTCCAGTTACAAGTCGAAACTCTTTCGTGGTAACAAAATTAAGAAAACGACACCGATGGTCCTTAAATCATGATCCAATATGTAATGTGATCCTTAAATTTCAAATTTGTTCAGTACGGTTCTTGAACTTTATCCCAACGTGTAATGCTATCCCTGGACTTTTAATTCGTTTGATGTGGTCCATGAATTTTTTTGTACATATTCACAGTAATTATTAGATTATATAAAAATGTTCAATTTTGGTCATGAATTTAAATTAATGCCGGTTATTTTCAAATAATTTAGGGCTTAGGTGAACAATCGCTATAAACAAGGTGACAAAATGAACGGCACGAAACGGGGACAAAACGGGCATAAAGGAGATTCATCGGGGGCCAAACCGGCCATCGGAAAATCGGGGACGTTGCTACGGAGGAGACGACGGTGACCGAGGGGCGCAGTATGACGCTGTCAGTGCGCTTTTGAGCGTGCGCTTTGATTCGCGGGGGTGACGTGGGGCGCCCGTCATCGCCTGCGCGCGCGTCCAGATTAAGGCTCTGCGACTCCGCCGCCCGATCGTCCGATGAGTCGCGATGGGCGAGCGCTTGGGGTCGAAGGCAGGCCAAGTGAAATCGCGCCGAGAAAATGGAGACGGACCAGACGAGTGGAAAAGGAACGGGATGGAATAGCTACGAGACGAGATTAGCTCGCGGCTTTATCGGAGAGAAAGTTGTGACGAACGCTAGGAAAAGTTAAAGTTGGGCCCTTTGGCTCGAAACCTTCTGAATTTTGATATTCTTGGGGTCAGTGGTCTATTTATTTGATTTTAGAAGGTAGGTTTATTCCGATAGCTAACATGAACCGGAGGATATTAGTCTATTATTTTTAAAATTGCACTCGAGGTCGAACCATTTTGGCAGGCGATATTATGTTCAGCCAGTTCAATCTATTGAATACTATATCAACGGCAGCATTTTCTCGTTGTGAATGTTAATTTTATGCTAAATATATAGACAAATACCCAAAAATAAAAATATTCATCGGGACCTTATTCAATTAATGGGCCCTTTGGGACCTTGGGTCATCATGTAAATGGGCCGTTGTAAATTTTCATCCGATTAATTATACTTTGATCGGATTTTTCTTATACTTACATCTAGTTCGATTTTGACTAGAAATAGTAGGAGTATGAACTGTACCAAAGGATAGACTAGTTCTTGATTGAATTGGCCGTCTCAGTATTGTTTCAAAATACCGGATTGCAATAACAAATTGTAGCTCCATTATCTAGCTCAGAATTCAAGGAACATAATAAATTTATATATAAATTTTCAAGTGCGTTGAAAATTAAATGTATAATGAGAGAAAACAGCGATGGCTACATTCAAGACTCGAAAGCAATAGGTTTTCCAACTCGATGGTTTATTCAAAGAAATTGATTTAATTTAAGCTATCGAAATCATGACATGTTGGCTTAGTAAATTGCTAAGACGCATTTGACACGTCATGATCATAAATCGAAAGAATCAAGTTGGGAGATCTTTATATTCGAGGATCTATCAAACTCTCGAGAATATAAATAGAGTCTCTCATCAAATTTATCGTCAGGGCAATGAAAAATCGTAGCGGGTGCTTAATATGGTAAGAATTCGGAGTATCTAAGTATATTGGCAATATCTTTCTTTTTTTTTTTTTTGGTAAGGACAATATCTTTCTTTCGTAAAACAATTAAGCAAGAATTACGAAAAAAGGAACAAATCAAAGCAAAATAACAAGCTAGATACGATTTTCCTTAAATTAGTCAAGTGCCCGCTCACGGGGCACCGTCTATTAAAACAGCAAAACATAGATATTCAAATAACATTTTTCGTTCGGATCGATTTACATATTCAGGTCGACACAGCTGGAAATTTTACTGAAAATTTTCATGTAAATTTTAAATTTTCAATTGAATAGAAAAATATTTAACGGCGGCTTTAGATTTAACACGAGAAAATAATTTATCAACATCGGAAAGAAGGAACACCGATCGCAAGTTGATTAGGCGCCAAAAAATTTAATACGGGTTTTCTCAGGTCATCTCTTTCAATATAGGGAAAATAACACAAATAGTCCCTGAACTTTGACCCAATGTGCAATTTGGTCCCTGAACTTTTAATTTGTTCAATGTAGTCCCTGAACTTTAACCTAATGTTCAATTTGGTCATTGAACTTTTGATTTGTTCAATGTGGTCCCTGAACTTTTAATATGTATTCAATTTAGTCCTTAAACTATTTGAAAATGTTCAACATAGTCCTTCCATTAATTCAAGTGCAGGGACTATATTGAACATTTTCATATAGTTCAGGGACTAAATTGAACACATATTAAAATTTCAGGGACCATATTGAACAAATTGAAAGTTTAGGGACTAAAATGAACATTATGTTAAAGTTCAGGGACTACATTGAACAAATTAAAAGTTCAAGGATCAAATTGCACATTGAGTCAAAGTTCAGGGACTATTTGTGTCATTATCCCTTCAATACAAGAGTCAAATTCAACCGCTCACCGTTGGATTATTAACAAAAGCTCCGACACACACGTCACCCCACAAACGATGTACGTCCCATCCAGCGTAATCGCATCCCAACCCCGAGAATGTCGCGAGCAGAACAGACGACATATCGCGGCACCTATCCAATCTCGAGCCGAGATCTCGCCGCCACGTGGAAGCTTTCCGATCGAGGGCGCACGGGAGCCCCCCGGTACGCCGCACCCCCACCGCAGCGTGCCTCCGACGGAGGGGACCTTAGGTTTTAACGGAGAGACATAACGCCGTGGGCCGTGTATAAAAAGCCGAGCGCACATCGCTGTTTGCCCCTCCCTCTCCAGAGAGTCGCTTTTGCCAAGTATAGAGAGTAAGCGAGGTCGTCAGTGCGAGAGCGAGAGAGAGGGAAGGCAGCGTTTCGGTACGGTCGACGAATTCGCGTCGACACGAGCTCCAGAAAATCTCTCTACCCCGCGCCTAGGGTTTCTCTCCGCCCTTCGCCTCGTCAGGTAGCGCTCTTCTTCGTCTCCGGCCTCGCCGGAGAACGCTCTCGCGTGCTCCGAATCTCGCGGATTCCGAGGAATTTTGTGCCGTTGTCTTTGGTTGAGTGCTGCCGTCGGCGGCTTTTCGGGCGCTTCCGAGGCCTGAAATCTGCAATGCCGCTTCGGTCCGTGGTTGATCCGGGGACGGCTTTCGTGTTTCCTGTTCGTGCTGGCTCTTGCGAAAAGTTTTTCATGCTCTGTTCGGTGGCTTTGCTTTTTGTCTTTTGTTTTTTTGGTTGCCTTTTTGACTTCTTTTGAAGCAATTTTTAATGATTTACTTCTTCTCGTTTACCGGCTTTCGTGTCGCGTGCGTCGCGCGAGCGCAGTGCTTCGACTGCGTGTATTGAGCACTGTGGTTTTCGCCGTTCGAGCCGTCTGCATTCGCCGCCTCTCGAAGGGTGCTTCTTTCTCTCCTGTTCCCTCTGATTCCCCCCGCGTTTTGTGGTGTTCTTGGCTTGTTTTTAGGGCGTGCTGTTCTCGCTTGCTTCGTTCCCCTTGTACGCATGCGATGATTATGGCTCTCTGGTCGGATTAGCGCTTTCCTCTCTGTTATTTGCTCATGCTCATGCCCATGCTCATGTTGTTGTTCTGAGGCTCGTCCTGTGTTTTTGTTGGGTTTACTGCTATTTAATATTGGTTTTGTTTTCCAAGACTCGTCTGTCAGAAGCGGTTTTTGGGTGACGTCGGTAACGAAATGTTGTTGTTCAGTATCTGTAATATTCGCCTGCCTGTTGGCTAGCAGAGTAAATATCTGCAGAAATTGCTCTGTGCATGTGGGTTTTCCTTGTTCTTGGGTTCCATTAGGCGTGATAATATGTTCGTTGCCTAATGGTTCCTTGCAGTGTTCTGATCCTGTCACATTGCTGACATCATCGGTTCTATTATTTTTGCTATGTGATGGTTTGGCCCTTTTGTTCGAGTTTTGAGTTACGATTGAGTAGAAAATTTTGGCAACTTGGAGTTTCACATTGATTACGCAACATTAAGTAGTCCTCTCGAGTCGCATGTGCATCATATGTATGGATTTTCGCTGGGATTTATTTGACAGAGAGATGATTAGACATTTGCGTTGATGTAGTAGTCAGTTGATCATTCTGCACTGCTGACATTACTGTCTGTTCTGGGAAATATGTCCCAGTAAAAGCATTTGGTTGCATCTATTGCTTGTATAGTGTTTTACCCAGATTATATGACCTGTGTCCACTGACCAGATATGGACTCGTGTGATGAGCCAAATGGAAATGGGGAGCATAATGATTTGCCGCCACCGCCGCCACCTCCTGCTATTATTCCACCAGATATTGTTCCTGAGCGAGTTGAACCCGAGAATCCACCCGAGAATCCGCCACAACCTGTAAAGAAGAAAGTTTCTCGGGTCCCCATTGCTAGACGGGGCCTTGGTTCTAAAGGCCAGAAGATACCTCTGCTAACTAATCACTTCAAAGTGAATGTTACCAATCTTGACGGTCAATTCTTCCATTATTCGGTATGTACTTTCTATTGCCTCTCATGTTGATTCTGCCTCTGTTGATTTGCTTTGATAATTGAGTTATAGAGCAGTTTCACTTTTTTGTTCTACTGCATTAGGTATCTCTTTCTTATGAGGATGGCCGCCCTGTTGATGGCAAGGGAATTGGCAGAAAAGTAATCGATAAAGTACAAGGTACCTATAGTGGTGAGTTAGCTGGAAAGGACTTCGCATATGATGGTGAAAAGAGCTTGTTCACTGTTGGTCCCCTCCCTCGGAACAAACTCGAATTCACTGTTGTACTTGAGGATGTTACCTCTAGCAGGTATGCATGTGATTAGTAGGTTCTTTCCCTATATGTCCTCAAGTACTAAACTACGCTCTTTATGCATAGAAATAACGGTAATGCTAGTCCCGATGGTCATGGAAGTCCCAATGAGAGTGATAGAAAGAGATTGCGGCGCCCCTATCAGTCGAAGACCTTTAAAGTAGAGATTAGCTTTGCCGCGAAGATCCCCATGCAAGCAATTGCACATGCTTTGCGTGGTCAAGAATCAGAGAATTCTCAGGAAGCTCTCAGAGTGCTGGATATCGTATTAAGGCAACATGCGTCTAAGCAGTAAGAATCTCTTTGGCATCGACTCTGTTGCGTTCAGCTAGCTGTTATATCAAGACCTAAACTCAATTTGCCGTTTCAGGGGCTGCCTGCTTGTTCGTCAATCTTTCTTTCACAATGACCCGAGAAACTTCACAGATGTGGGCGGAGGTGTCCTTGGTTGTAGAGGATTTCACTCAAGTTTTAGGACGAGCCAGGGAGGATTGTCTCTTAACATTGGTGGGTTTGGTGTATTGCCCCATTTTCTTTCTTTTCTTAATGGTATTTTTTAACTGAATGCTTGTTTTGTCAGATGTATCAACCACTATGATAATTCAGCCTGGAGCAGTGGTGGACTTTTTGATTGCGAACCAAAAGGTGAACGATCCCTATTGTGTCGATTGGGCTAAGGTAAATAGCGTTTCTACATTAGACCAGAATGCAATACCTGTTCTATATTCTGGATTCTGAACATTCGCCTGCAGGCTAAACGAACCCTTAAAAATTTGAGGATCAAGGCAAGTCCTACCAACATGGAATACAAGATAACTGGCCTTAGTGAGAAGATCTGCAGGGACCAACTGTATGGTCATTGTTCCTTCACGCCCCCTTCTCCCTATATGCTCTCTTGTATTTTAGCGTTTAACATGCACCTTAAGCTATCATTTTGCAGGTTTTCTTTGAAGCAGAAAAACAGAAAGGATGCTGATGGCGAGGCAGAGACCATAGAAGTGACGGTCTATGATTACTTTGTCAACCACCGCCACATAGAGTTGCGATATTCTGGAGATTTCCCTTGCATCAATGTTGGCAAACCAAAGCGACCTACTTATATTCCTCTTGAGGTATAGGATAGGCTATATAATATACCAGTGGAAACTACAAAGAGTGTGATATTTTATAACCCTGATTTTGATCTTCTTAGCTATGCACGCTGGTATCCTTGCAACGCTACACCAAAGCTCTGACAAATCTTCAAAGGGCTTCTCTGGTCGAAAAATCACGGCAAAAGCCACAAGAAAGGATGAGAGTTCTGTCAGATGTAAGTGCATTCCAATTTGACTATTGTTATATTTGTGTACATATGTAGCGGATGGTAGTGTATTGTTATATTTCTATGTATTAAGTTTAAGGTTTTCTTGGCAGGCTCTGAAATTGAACAAGTACGATGCTGAACCGATGCTGCGTTCATGTGGGGTATCAATCAGTACCCAGTTTACTCAAGTCGAAGGACGTGTTTTACCTGCACCCAGGGTAGAATTTTCTGTAGTTAAACTTTAACTATCTGTTGGAACACTAGTCATCTTCCTCACTCTGAATACGTGTACCGTCATATCTGTGCAGCTGAAAGTGGGCAATGGGGAAGATTTCTTTCCTCGCAATGGGAGATGGAACTTCAACAATAAGGTTCGTTTGGTTCCTGTGGGCTGATCTTGACTTTGCAGACCGCCCTTTGCTCATCTATGAACTGCTTTTTCAGAAATTGGTTGAGCCAAGTAAGATAGAGAGATGGGCTGTTGTGAACTTCTCTGCTCGTTGTGATGTTCGTGGCCTCGTCAGTAATCTCATCAAATGTGGCGACATGAAAGGAATTGTAGGTTTTATGTTCTGTCTTATTTTTTGGTCAAAAAGGTTTTATTTTCTGTTAGATTGTCGCATTTTGCATTTGCATTTCTGTTGGAAGTCTCTGCTCTACTTTTATGCTTACAGCAGATGCAAATTGTTTTTAAATCCTGAGTGCACCCTAAAAATATAATTGTAAATATGTCCTATCTGATAGTGATGGATGAATGTTTCTATGGAAATGCCCTACCTATTTTTTGTTCCAGCAGCGGATGCAATTTTATAGTTCGTTTTGACACTTTGTATTGTGTTCAAAATACATAATCTGATAGTGCTAGATGAATTCTTTTTCCTTTATGTAGCATATTGACCAACCATTTGAAGTAATTGAAGAGAGTCACCAGTTTAGGCGAGCTCCACCTGTTGTTAGAGTGGAGAAGATGTTTGAGGAGATACAGTCAAAGCTTCCTGGTGCACCGCAATTTCTTCTTTGCTTGCTTCCTGAGAGAAAGAATTCTGATCTCTATGGTTGGGTGTTCTCTTTCGTTAATCTTGCCAGTTTATCTATCTGCCCTGATTCTTTGATGTAGAGTCTAATTTAATATCTAGGTCCATGGAAGAAAAAGAATCTTGCTGAATTTGGGATTGTTACTCAGTGCATTGCTCCTGTGAGGATTAATGATCAGTACCTCACTAATGTTCTCCTAAAGATCAATGCAAAGGTGAGAGTCCTCTCTCTACCCCCCTCTCTCACTCCCTCAACACTCACACACCCACCCACCTTGTCATTTTCACCCTAGCTACTGATTAAATGTCATTGCAGCTTGGGGGCTTGAATTCAGTTCTGGCCGTTGAGCATTCCCCTTCTATACCCTTGGTGTCTAAATTACCCACTATAATCCTTGGAATGGATGTATCACATGGCTCTCCTGGGCAATCTGATATTCCATCAATTGCTGCGGTAACATACTGGCTCATTTTGCACCGTGAATATCTTGGATTGTTCTCAAGGTAACTTGATGTTTCCTGCTCCAGGTTGTTAGCTCCCGCCAATGGCCTTTGATTTCTCGCTATCGGGCTTCAGTGCGGACGCAGTCTCGGAAAGTCGAAATGATCGACAATTTGTTCAAGAAGGTGTCTGATACTGTGGATGAGGGGATAATAAGGTTTGTTCTTAGTTTCTTTAACTCAGTAGTATTTTTTTCATTGCTTTCAGTTCCTTTTAAATAGAATTGTTCAATGGATTAGTGGCTATACATTCTTCAACATGCTTGTTATTCCATTTGTCTACAAGCTATATATGGTTTCACCTCTATTCTTTACCTCAGGGAACTTCTCCTCGACTTCTACGTGAGTTCGGGTAAGAGGAAACCAGACCAAATCATCATATTCAGGTATGGAGTTGGATGTCATATTGAATGGAAATCGTGTATTGAATCCGTCAAAACTAATGTTCAAAACTTTCTTTATTATTTCTCGACTTTTATGCAAGTAGATTTCCAGGTAGTCTCCTTGATGATTGGGTGTGAGGATTCGAGTGCACTCTTAGTTTCTTGCTATGCAGCTCACATCTTTCTCTTATTGTTCTTGCTCCAGGGATGGAGTCAGTGAGTCGCAATTTAATCAGGTTTTAAACATTGAACTGGATCAAATTATTGAGGTTAGCTTCCGAATGACTTAAATGCACAAAGTTTATCTGCAGAAATGGTTTAGTTTATGCGAAGAACTTTTCAGGCCTGCAAGTTTCTTGATGAGAAATGGTCCCCCAAGTTTGTTGTGATTGTTGCTCAGAAAAACCATCATACCAAGTTCTTCCAGTCCGGATCGCCAGATAATGTTCCTCCTGGTAAAAGCTTTTCTGCTACTATCAATAGGAATAAAGTGATTTTAAGACATGTACCTAATTTTTGTTTTCCTGCAGGGACCATCATAGACAACAAAGTTTGTCATCCACGCAACCATGACTTCTATCTCTGTGCACATGCGGGAATGATTGTGAGTAAAACCAGAACATATTCATTGCGATAGTTGCTTCTCCTAAGAATCGATTGCCTTTCAATCCTGTAAATTTTGTCTCATCTAGTTGAGCTCTGAATTGGAAAGAATGTTCATGTAATAGTACCAACCTGAAAATGCCAATCTTTGTTTCATGTTATATTTCTTTTTTGTACTTTTAATTCTAAAGTAATTACATTACAGGGGACGACCAGACCCACTCACTACCATGTGTTAATGGATGAGGTTGGTTTTTCAGCGGATGATCTGCAGGAGCTTGTTCATTCACTGTCTTACGTGTAAGTATAAACTCTGAAAATCTGCTTAGATTGATTTTGAGCTTCTGCTTTTGGCGCATCCATTGAGAAAATTTTGCTCGTCATATTGCAGGTATCAAAGAAGCACTACTGCTATATCCGTTGGTAAATAAAGTCCTTGCAAATATTCTTTTAGGAACTCTTCATGATATGACAATGCCATACTTGCCCAAAAAAAATGCATTATTTAATAATTTCATGTTGGTAGTTGTGCCATATATCCTAGGATATTGTCAGTGGCAAATGGAACTCTCTGGTTGCTTTACAGTTGTTTGAATCACGATCTTAATTGTCTCTATGTTTCTCCCCCTAAATCCAGTTGCTCCGATTTGCTATGCTCACTTGGCGGCATCTCAAATGGGTCAGTTCATGAAATTCGAGGATGCTTCTGAGACTTCATCTAGCCAAGGCGGGCTGACTTCCGCAGGACCAGTTGCCGTTCCTCAGCTGCCCAGATTGCAGGAGAAAGTGTGCAACTCCATGTTTTTCTGTTGAAGGCTTTACTTGCCCTTTCCTTCGGACACCTTTCAGGAAAGGTGGCTTTTTTTAACCAGTACAGGCTTTTTGGTACTCCGGGTCTTGAAGACTCCTATCATCTTGTTTTGTGGCGGCTGAGCTCCGGCTTTATCCATCTGGATATTTTCCGAGAGTTGGCCAGAGATGGTGGTTTCTTTTTCTGTATATATTATGCTTAGGTACTTTAAATGTGGCCTTCCACTAGGGGAAAGTCCAGCCATGAAAACTATATACGGCGGTAAAAGACTGGCATGAACACTTGGTTATCTTATTATCTGAACTGGTTTCTATCACCTAGTTATCACTTGAAGATTCAACGTTTGTGGTATGGCCGCTGTATGCTTGGCAACACTTTACCTTTTACCTGAGCGAAGGCTTGACTTGGGTAACAAAAAACACCAGGAGATCGAGAATGTTCGGATTTATTTATATTCACTTGGCTTTCTCCGGCCTCGTCCATTGGTCATAGGAGAATGTGTTGATTTTTGTCATCTCTAGACAGTAACGGCGATCATATATGTATATCAATTTCCAGAAAATTAAGGCGACTGTCATCGATGAGACGTTTAAGTTTCATTTTTGGAAGTCTAGAAATATGCCGTGGATCCAATTTGGAGCAGTCCTTTTTCGCAAGGTGAAATTAGGGGAAGGAATGCAAATCGTCAACTCTGAGATGACATTGCATCAAACATAACTGCCAGCTAACCCTGGTTTGTTTCATTTAAACGGGAAGAATGCAGTTTCACCATAGAAGGCGAGATCAGTTGTAGGGGTTATTCGATTACCTGGAAAGTTCACATTAGCTTCCAGTAGGAGGCACTTTAGGGTACAAGGTGCCATCATTTTCTATAATTATGCACTGCCAACGGTCATTAACACGAGCACAGTATCTAATCGATTAATTTGTCCTTTCACTATATCCGGTCAGATAGCCATACCTATCTTGTTCAGGGTCAGGACTCGACACATTAAACCATATTCCGAGAGGAGCCCCTAAGAAGTCGTCGCTAATTGCGAGTCCTCTTGCTTTGTCTCCCCCGCAATTGAAAATCAATCAAAGGTCCAGAGCAAGCGGAGGAAAAGCAGAGCTTTCGGAATGCAAACTAATCTGACGATTCTGCATATAAACCCAACCTCAAGATCACTGATCACAAATGCGTAAATCATAACAAAAAAGCATGATTTAGGGAAGACTAACCAAAAGAGAAAGGAGGCTACCAAAAACACCAGCAACGCAATCTCTTATTGTTCCATTCTGGACGAGATTTAAAACAACCTTATTTTTCTTTTCTTTTTTTTGGTTCTTTTTCTATTTTTTTTTTGGGTTTTGGTTTTTGGTTTTTCCCCTCTATATACAAATTACAACCGAGAGGATATGCACAGAAGGGCACCTCTCTAAGCCTGTGGACATGAATAAAGACACGACGTGAGAGCTGAAAGAACTGTCCAAGGGAAAAAAAATGCCTCGGCGACCAGTGACTGCTCATAGCTCGTAGCGGAGCAAAGGCTGCCCCAAGGACACGATAAAAAAAAACCACAGGAACCACTTCTTTGCATCCAAGCCAAAAACAGGAGCTTCCATTTCTCAAACTCCTCAGTCAAAATTCGTTAGCCATGCTCTTTCAAAATTGGATGTTGCCACACCGGAACACGAGCAAACTGCTCCCTAATGGCCCTCCTCCTTCGCGGTGTTAGCTCTCTCTTTAGTGCGGAAATCGTCCAAGGTGCGGTATTCCTCTAAGAGCAACCTCTCCAAGTCCTGTTGCTTCTTGATTGGATCTTTCTGGTGGCGATAATGGTGAAATGCCCTGCCACACCAAGTTACTTCCACATTATAATTTAGGAAGAAAAGAATTTCTACACCTATTAATAATGCAACGTACAGAACACAACCCTCCTGAATTCAGAAGCATGAAGTCACATCAAGGCATATATCCGTGTATTAATGTAAGATAAACTTAGCAACAATACTTGAATTGCACACCAACTCACTATATCATTACAGCAAAGGGGGAGATATTTAAGAATATCAAGGTTTGTGCTTCCAAAACAATCAGAAAGCATGTGATTTTCTCATGTTCGGATGAGGATAATCTGGCAAGAAATTTCCAGCTTATGATGTCTTAACAAAACAGACTGAGAAAAATGGCCTTACATTAAAAAGAGAGGGTATAAAGAACTGCAGACTTTCGTCTGAAGCAGCCCTACAAATAGCCACTCCACAATTTATCAATTAGAACTTTAGTAAACAAATGCAGATTCTCTTAGCATTTTCTATCTCAGCTTCATTACCAAGGCTAATGTCTCCTAAAAAGGAAAGGTGCTGAGAATGTACTAAAGGCACTGGGAGAGTGCTCTCTACATGCCTGAAGAACTTGGAAATCTAATTTACCATATTCAAAGCTCTTATTCCCCTTGATGTTATTAATAAAGTTAAAGACCAGAAAGATCATTTAATTTTCCCCTGATGATAATTAGCTCAACAACTCCTTTAACAGGCTAGCTCAAGCTATTCCATGACATCCTTGCATGTTAGAAGTTAGCAGATCGCAGCTTCCAGCGTAAAAAGTTTCACTCACATCAAGAAATTTCAACAGGTCAGTTTAACTTAGATAAGTCTTAAGCATATCAATAATATCCAAGGGATTGTCATTCCCACGTCTTCTAAAGACCACTTTTGAAAAATTGGTGAAGGAGAGAGAAGAAAGTGGAATTGTGAACATGGTGACCAAGGATAAGAAACAAATGGCAGTAAATTGATATAAATATTTCAGAGTTAATCAAATAAGCAAAATAGAGGAAGAAAACCTGTTTACTTATGCAAATTCTTGACAATGCTGACACAAGACATAAGGTATGAAGGCAGAGAAGAAAGCTTCTAACTAACTTGTGTAGCAGAGAAGAAAGCTTCTAACTAACTTAAGTATCAATTAAGAAGAAAAAAACGCCTCTTAATAAACCAATTTATGGTGCAATAACTAAGCTAAACATTAGATCGCTTTATTGGTCAATGCAAAGATCACACAATGAGCCAAACAAAAAGGCACAAATAAAGTTTAATATATCTGAGTAAAAAGCTAAAGACTGCTTGGCGAAAAAAATTACCAGTATTTCTCAAGGCCATAAAGGTTGCCTTTATGGTAAAAGTCGAGGGTGAGCTTTTCAAAATCCTTATACAGATCCTCCCTGAATTCCTTCTCCAAGCCATAACTACAAGGGGCAAAGTTTCAAAAGACAAGATCAAAGTACAACGTGATTTTCAATGGCCTATAAAGTATAGGCAAGACATGTTACAAGGATGTGCTAACTACCATAGCGCAGTCTCTAGTACACCAATCAGCTGGTTAGGGCCGCTGGATCTTAAATTTTATCAACTCAATAAATTTCAGTACAATTGTAGTTTAAGCAAAGTGACTATAACATTAGAAAAGGCAACTACCATAGATTTCTAGAGTGAGTAAGTGAATCGACACTACTGTCAATAAGTGTCTAATCAATTCAAAAAAGACAGGTTGAAGCAAAATATAAACAATTTACTTGAAACAATTAAAGAATAGAACAAAAGCATATTTGGCAGTAATACCTATAGAACCTGAAAAGGCACTCCAGTCCATAATTGTAGTTAGCTGCAGCATCTTCAAGTGCAAGTTTGCAGAACTCTTCATACATAGAAGGGACGAACATGTCTCTAAGAAAGTATGACCAAAACCGGTACAATGTGTTCATTTCCTGCACATAAAAGTCAATTGTCTCCAAGGAATAGTAGTTGAAAAGGCCGCAGATACCAAACCCCAAATTAATCAACTGCATAAGCTGGCACTAAGAAAGCCAAATGATTCGTTCTTAAAGGAATTAAGCTCATGCAGATTGGCCATCACACTGCAGCAAAAGGGTTCTGCAAGTAAAGCTCCTAGAAGCATGATAAAGCATCGAAATTGGGAAGCCATAAACATTGAGTTCCTAGGAAACCAAAGGCATTCATATAATAACAGACAGAAGGGAAAGCAGAAAAGGCATGATAAGCTAGCCCTTTGTCTTATCTTCCTACATTGACCCAACGTAATTGTGGGTTTCCTAATGAGTTCTCAAAAATAACCTTCGGAATCAGCAAGAAAACCGTGGCTTCTCTACCAACTAATGGGGAAAAGGCCTACAAAAGACAAGGTCAAAGAGGAAAGGTTGCACCATTCTAATCTCAATGTTAAACAGGATAGATAAAACACTCTTCCAACAAAAACGTGAAAGTAGGTATATCATAAGAAAGAAGGATGAGCACACAGTTCCTGAGCCTTCACAATCCTGGTCTCAAACGACAATGACTTCTGCAATCAACATATACGGCTCATAATCACCTCTTAAGATATAAAGAGCAAAAAAGCAGACGGACACACCTCACTGCAACCGATTCCCGACTTCTTTCTGTCATTCAAGCACCGTTTGCGATACTTCAGGTACCTTAAGCGTAGAGCAACTGTGTGAGTCAAACCTCAAATTAAACAAAGCATATTTAACAGGGAGCCCTTACATTTGCTGTTTAAAACCATTGTCCTCCAAAAGACGGTGACTTGGATGCTGAAATGGTGGAAATGACTTTGGCATCGAACCAACGGGTGGACTACAGCCAGAGAGATTTCCATGAGGTGAATTACTCAATTTTGAAGACCTGGGCCTGTATTTGTCACGATTAGGTTTGTGTTACACTTGCAAAAACTAGACAACCAGCGAGACCACCAAAACCTTGAGTCAGATGGCACAACGGAAGAGATAAATTTCCTTCCACAACATCCTGATGGAGAAAGTACTAAGAGACCACAAAGATAGTAGCAAAAATTTCAAACTAACCCATGATTTTCAGGAGGAGTAGACCCAAAGAAAAAACCAAAGGAATTGCTTGGCGGACTCTCTGATATCACTCCTATAGTGCTTCGAGCGGTACCATGATTTCTAAAGTTGCTGGAAAAAAAACGCTGCTGAAAGGATGTGTGTTGCTTAGAGGAACTCTTATTTTGCTTTCTGCGGGGATTAGTAATGCCAGATTCACCAGGACTGCTGGACGCAGCAAAATGTTCCCCCGGCTTGAAGTTTGATACTCCAGGGCCACATTTTCCAGACCCATTTTCCGAACAGTTGTTCTTTCGACGATTGGATTGCTTTTTTTCTAGTTCCTGTCAGCAATGAAAAAAACCATTATCCGTGATGTAAACTTCAAGTTAGCGATAAAAGACTAAAATACAAGAATTACTCTCTACCTGCTCATAGTAGTAAAGACCCTCATCAATTGCAGAAGCAAGTTCACTAGAGATTGACTTCGATTCATTGCCTCCAGTTTCATAACATCTGCCAATCCTGCCATTCTGCATTGCACAAAGAAAGGATTCAGCAACTTCCAAATCCAGAGCACTGGTCGGAGTTCTTGAGAGAATCATTATCAGATGGTGAAAGATCAGAGAGAGAAAAAAAGAGTTTCTTTTGAAAGGCCGTTGTTTCTAGTAAAATCGATGAACATTTCTCCCTATATGAGGAAAGAGAGACAATGAAGAAAAAGGTGAGCTTCTGTTTGTCTTTGGATACTCACTGCTTCCTATCATGACTATTTCTCGAAAAGTAACACCCCAGACAAAATGGATAATACTTTAGAGCACCAAACACAATCTCAAACTCGTAATAAACTGCAAACTTTCTAATGCTATTTTCCCTGTTATCAACTGAAACCATAAGAGAGAGAGAGCATATGGACCTAGAATAAAAACAACAGTTATATATTTTATTATCTGAAATAAAAATAACATGTAGTTTAGATACAGATAGAGACTTTATAAATACAAGCTAACCTCTCTCAAATTTTCCTGAATCAGACCTCAGCTAGGTGCTTAAAGAAAAAATGGAAGATGACCAAAGCAGCTTCCCAACCCTAAGCTAACAACGGATTGGGAGACTAAAAGTCAGTAAAATGGTTTCTTTACAAAAGTATGCACTTCTTGCACAAGCACGTCAAAATTGTGTCCAGCTAATGACATCTGTTTGCGAACTTTAAGCACATTTATGCATGAGAAATCATTAGCAAAGGCAATTAAGAGCATTTTAAGTCCAGTACTCCATACTTCCAGACAAAGCATGTTTTAAGCAGAGTACTACCGGAAAAAAAAACGCAATTGTCTAAAACCACAGGAAACATAGATAAGTGACTGAGGACACCTTGACTCACAGATTAAACAGCAATGCATGTGTTCTTTTTTTTTTGTTTAAACATTTCTTCTTGCTAAAAAAGTAGCGTACCTGTGTTACTATCACTAGTCTCTGAACATCATGATCATAGCCCATGTCATCATCTTCATCATCAACTCTGCGAAAACATAAGCCCAAACCAGAAAAAGAAAGTTAGAAAAAGAATCTATTACCCAAGATGAAAAAGTGGTCCAAAAATGCCAAACAAAAGGCCTTAAATTTTATTTATCTGACAAAAGTTGTGCGGTCAGAAATATAAGATCAAACAAAGAGGAATTATCAGAACTCAGCTGGTTTAAAGAAACGTTATCTCGATATGGTTAACAAGTACTGGAACCAACATAGTTATTTCTTGTTTAGCACAGAAATAAGTTTGAAAATTACAATATTCAGATGGTGATAAGACATCAAAAGTTAACCATGCTTAAGTACTAGTGGATCAATTTAAAAAAAAAACAGAAACTTTAATCTCTGCTCTTAAGCAGCAGATCCATAAGTGAGAATTTTATATAAAAATGCCTAAGAAAACACCGTAACAAGCTTATTCTGCAGTCTCCATTTTCCACAAACCAAATGAAGTTTCTAAAGTAAGTCCCTAATAAGTTTCCTGAGTTTTTCTTTCCCAAGTGAAAACTAAGATAAACTCAGCCATGGGTCAAACAAGAGCATACAGATAAGAGGGGGTCAAATAAATTCATTGACTAGCAAAACATCATCAAAAGATACAATCTACCATTTCAAGGTTCCAACTTTCCCTTTATAATTCCCTGTCGCTTGTAACTATGGATGTTTTACTCACTGCACAACAATATATTACATAGTCCTCTCCCAGGTCAAAAGAATTATCATATTTAATAAGACATAGAAACATTGTTTTTAGTTGTCAAGGATATTGAACAGATCATTAGATATAATCAGAACCCCTTGGTGCTGCATCTTATATTATCCATTTAAAAAGTGCTCAGTTTGACGTACTTTTTCTAAAGACTGATGTCAATTAGCATTAGTTCCTTTCTCACATCTTTCAAGAAAAATAAACATCTCCCCACATATTTGTGTCCTCATAATTAATGCATAGGTGCTCTTTCCCATGGATATGTATCACATAGTCTACCAATGCTTGAGATCCTTTTTAGTTTCATTAGTAACATTTCCAAAAGCGGAATTTACATGCTAAAATCCCTGATGCCTAAAACCATTTCAGAAGACTGCCAACAATCCCATCTGCCGTAAACACACTTTCTGGGCAAATAATATTTTTGAACTGCATATGAAAGGAGCAAGAAGAATAAAGCATGGGGCACCTTCTAATTAGAGAAAGATCGTCTCTTTTCACAGTATTTTGCTCTAGCTCCAGCTCTTCATCAAGCATAAATGTGCTAGAGAAGTCATCAGATAAGTCAGAAACATTAATGTTTCTAGATGTAATTGATGGCACTTGGTTTCTCTGTTTCACATAATTGCCCCATGTTGTTGACTCTGTCTCTTGTATATCCTCAGGAAAAGGAGGAGTACTAGTAGCATGGTTTACGCACTTGACAGTTGATTGAGAAGTTTTCCCATTCGAATTACACTCCATATCACAAGATGCATGTGTGGCACAGCTTCCCTGCGGGAGACTCTCTGCTTTATCCTCAGTTGCATCGCTATCCTCAAAAGAATCAACACCAAGTTGACTTTTAGGAGTCTCAGCTTTTGATGTAGGTTCATTCATCTTGTGAATCCACTTTGACCACTCATCTCGCTTTCTTATTTTGTCACCCTGCATGTTCAATAATGGAAATTGGCCCATGAACTCTCGAAAAAATGAAAGGGCATTAAGCTCGGACAACATGTCCTTCAGAACAACCGAAGAAGAAAAATCAAATCATGCATAACTGTTGGAAAGCCACTTTGTAAGCATTTGAAGTATTCTGTCATAGTCCAACCAAAAAGAAAAGGTTATCTAGCAAAAAAACCATTTAATAATCCTGTCAGCATACATTTTTCATCAACTATTGAACACCAAAATCAGACCTTCACTTCAATAGTGCTCGAACTTTGCAAAGCATAGAGGATAAATTGTATGTCGGTGCACATTTGCTGTACCTGCAACCACACATCAAACAAAGAATAGCCTTTTCACTATTAAAGGTGTTTCATCCAACAATATTAAGCAAAAACTAATGTGAATTATTTTGTAACATAAACTTAACTGATGCACATTGCACACGCATTGGATACAGCATTAGTGTACCTTCCAAGCAAAATAAAATAGAATTATTGTATCAAAACATACCCTTCTGAAGTTAGCAATTTTGGATATTGAAACCCATCCTTGTTCATCCATCAACTCAATTAGATAGTTGTCATTCTGCAAATTCTCATCACTGCAACAAGTAAAAGTCAACAATTACACTAGCAGAAACATATTCTGCAAGCAAGCAAACAATCATGCAACTGCGATGACCATAAGATATTTTAACAGCATTTTCTGGATCAAGTCTGTCATGTCGTGCACAGCACACGGAGCACACCCTCAAGTACATTTCTAAGGCAAGCACACAAAAAAGCAATGTCAAAGGAGCATTAAGAAGATGAGAGCAAATTCCACGTGCTGCTGATTAAATATTATAGATTTCTATGTACACGTACTCTGTCATGTGATAGAAATTTTAGTTTATCGGAGAGCACTACTAACAGCATGAACACTGTTAATGTTTGTGCACCTGATAGCAATGGGATGGATAATGCTCAGATTCTTTGTCATAAGAGGAGGAAATCAATGGTCCATGGACAGTGGTTTAATTTGCATAAGTAATGAAGGGATCAATACCTGAAGTAATACTCAATTTGTTTAATAATGCTTGACTTCAATGCCAGTGTTTCTGGGGGTAGTGTGCTAGCCCCTGGATTTACAGGATGGGAAAAAAGGTGTGGAGGATACGGTCCTCGAGAAGCAAAAGGAACATAGCATATGGATGTAGGTCCTGTAACAGAGACAGACTATTTAATTCGAAGGTAATAAAACACCTGGCAAAAATATAATATCCAAATGACCAAGCAATCTAAGTGACCCAAATGAACAATATAAAGCAGATAACAAATAGCATGGAGATAAGAAAGAAATCATTCCCTACTAGGATTTTTTTTAGCTTCATCTCTCATATACTACAGTAAACATCATTTATAAGTCTAAACAAATAAATATTTTTGATAATGTCAGAGTTTTCTGTGGACCTCACTGAGTATGAGCACACTTGCACTAATTAGAAGCCACTGTTAGAGAAGAAGCCTTAGCTAGGTAAGATCCATGACAAGAAGAAGAGGACATTTTGACTAAGCTAGCCATAAGCTAATGCAGAAATGTCGAACCTAGAGGATAAAATATACATCACATAACGCTCTGAAAATTCACATTCACGAAGATTAGAAGAAAGAGGGCAAGAGTTAGTTTCAACTTTCTAAAAAACTTTATATACATCACTTGTTTGAACAAAATGAAAGGTGGACCTCGCTCTTCTTCAAGCTTACATTTCTGGATTACACATCTTGTATACTTTGATAATGCACCTATTCGTATCCACTGAATCTGTCATGGCTTTATTAAGAAAATCCAGATTGCAAATACAGGGTAAAAACCAGGTCTTGAAAGGCTCTTCCTATTCCAAGCACCTCATAGAAAACAAGAAAGGATCCAGCGACCTATTCCCTAAAGAGATTCCAATTACGGCTTTGGATGACATCTCAATTTTAGCAATATTTCAATTCTATGTATCATTCATGAACTTCTTTTCTACCATCATTACAGCAGCTGATTACCTCTCACAACAAGGCTCTCCAGGTGCCAGGTCACTGGCCAGTCAAAAAGTCCAAGATAAACTACATGAACAGATTCAAGAACATCTATTGCCACCATGAAAAGGAACAAGGCGTAAATCCATACCTATTTCAATGAAATAACTAGAATATTGCGGATAGACATATAATATACCTAAACCATGCACCTTGACAAATAATTAAGACAGAAATGGGAATAAAAGCCCAACGTCCTTTCTGGGATCATTCTCTCAATGCTGAATAGATCATCCGATAATCCTTTGCCTTATGCGAGGACGGACTGAAGGATTGATTAACAAATACAGCGAGTGTCTAGAATGACTTTGACTATTCACTTTTTGCTTTTTTTCAAATCTAGCGCTTACACATTTTGACCTTTAATTAAACCCAGAACTTGAAAATTTCACACCTTCCAAATCTTGACATGTATATTCAGATATAATCTGTTCATATATCGATTTGAATACTATCATAACTTTTGGTAGGATGACAAAACAAGTTCTATTTATTTCTATGACTAAAAAACAAATGCACCGAGATAAAGCTAAGAAACCATGGTTGTATAATTACCCGGGAAGCCTGGACCAACCATAAATCCAGGAGCTGGACCATAGAATGGAGCCCTAAAATAAGTTCTTGGTCCAACAACCTGTTGCATTGGAATGGTCTCTCCAGGGCCAAATGCTCGATGATTCCACGGTTGGGAAGGACCACCAGGCTGCTGCATACTAGGCCTTCTATTCGCAAAATTCACAGCACGAGCATTAGGATCTCCTTGTGGTAAAGGTTGACTTCTACTGGGATTAACGCCACTAGCAGCAGGAATAAAAGGCTGTCCAGGTGTTTCACCTCCTGACTTCACCAAAGGAGTCTCAACGCTTGGAAAAGGTCCAGCACACGGATGGCAAACATATCCCGGGATGCCCATGTGGGGGGCAGGAACGAAAGTATGATATATGGGGGGAGTAGGAAGTTGACCATATGGTAATTGTACAGGGAAAGGAGGCCCACCATTTGGGTTGCGCTTAGAACCTGATTTTTGATGACGTGCTGATGAATGCTTCTGTGAGTTATAGTTTCCAGACCCTTGAGACTTAGGCTGCATGAATGGTGAATGTAAAAGGAACAGAAAATGCAGCGGGTTACGAAATGTAGTTCCACAAAAGCAAAGGAAAAGGAAACACTTAGCAATCACACACAGAACAACAAAGTACAATTTCTTTGAAGTACATTCCAGCATCAAAATCACTACATCCATGAGTTTTACTGCATATACCGGGTGCATGCACTTCTTTAAAACAATAGTTTTGAAAACTTTGAACTTCTCAAGCAATTAGTGATTAAACATTCACACTTTATCATCAGATCAAATTCAAATGTTCAAACACAAAAGGACAGAAACAATAGAAGAAATATTCTTAATGCAAAACCAACAACAGGTCTGCACTGTCACTGCTTTGAGTGCCAAAAAAGACGTCATTGCATGTATCGTTTAAAGTAGGGAGGTGCGTATTACTGAAACCACTGAGAACTAGCAATTTATCACAAGGGTTAATAACAATCTACAAACCAAAAGAAATTAACACCTTATTTGTCGATCATTTCGTTTCAGCAATCTTGATAAAATGATACCCATTAAATGCGTTAATTATCTCGAACTTATTGCAAATAAGACAATGTATGATCCATGCATATGAATGGCATGGTATATATGAGCTTATATGTTCATTACCACTTTACGCTTGTCTAAATCTGCTTATATCCACTTTGTTAAGTGCCAGATAAAAGATGCCAGTTGCCATTCTTTGACTCTTTCCATCCAAAGTTTCTTCACCAATCGAGGCTACTAAAGTACTCGATCACGCTTTGATATCATGATAGATGCCTCTGCATGTCGCAGGAGAGGAGGCAAACACAAACTCCTATTCTCCAACACACACGGTACTCCAAAACTGCAAGCAGCAGATTTTGATATTGTCTATCTACTTAAGAGAAGTCGGCCAATCATAAAAGGAAAATAGGAGGTCAACAACACTTCTACTTTGCCAAACTCACTCCTAAGTCCTAACTCCTAAGCAGCACACTAAAACTTGTATTGGTTATTAAAATTACAATCCCCTTACTAATTCGACGTTCCACTGGGAAAGCATCCTTGATAAACCCATACAAAGAAAAAAAATGGCAAATTGAAGGCTTTCTGAGAACGAAATTAGGTAGCGCAGAAAGATATAGTCTAAAACTGGAACGTCCAATCAAAATCATCATTGAGAACATCTGTCAAGCCATCCGTCGTTAAGAACTTAAGTTTGAGTGTGGTTCCATGTCTTCGCGTTTTACGGCTAATCTGCTCCTAAAATGGCTTCACTTGTCAGGTACGTTTTAGGCGCTCGTGCAAATCAAGAGTGAATATGCTCCAGAATAAAATCCCAAATGCAACGAGCAACTCATAAAACGCCACGTCCAAATGACGCCACTATGAATACCGATCATCACAGCTCGAAACCGAAACGCCGATCAAGTACAGCCAGCGAGCTTAATCTATACGATCAGACAGAAGCTAAACCTGAGCAGCTGGTGGGGGAGCTCCCCTGTCAGAAGCAACCGATGGCGGAGGCTTCGCCGGAGATTCCGCGCTCTTCGTCCGCGGCGGTGCATCGCCGAGAGCAGGCCAAGACTCCGCGCCCATCACCGGCGCCTCCCCGTCGGCCGCCGCCGCCGTGGTCTTCCACGGCGACTTCGGCCCGCCGAGCTCCCTCTGCTCGTCGACGCTCTCGTTCTCGGCCGTCACCATCGCCTCGATCTCGGCCAGAAGCCGCGCAAGCCCCTCCTCAAATCACCCGACCGAACCGAAAATGCGGGATCAGCGTCGCCCCGTCAGCAAGCAAGGCAGCGAGCGGTTCGGAGGGGAAGCGCCTTCACGAGTCTCTGTAAGCGAATCCTCCTCCGACGATCATATCGCGGGCATGCTTCGCCTGGTGATCACTAGCAGGAGAGCTTCGCGAGGCTTATGGCTTGCAGCAGCTAGAGAGAGAGAGAGAGAGAGACGGTGGATGTGCGTGGGAGCGACGGAGACTAGGGTTGAAGACAGCGAGCGAGCGAGAGAGAGAGAGAGAGTGCAAGGGTTTTCGAGACGAGATTGACAGCAGCAGACGGAGTGTGGAAACTATGGATGGATTCAGAAGAAGCACTTCTTGCTCTCTCGCGAGTGAGGACTGTTGCTCTATGCCCTGCCCCGGCTCATTTTTTGGCTGTCTCCAGATGGGGGGGGGGGGGGAGGCGCGCGATTCTCTGACCTCTGTTGCGTTTTTCGGAGTGGAAGTAGCCAAAAAGGTGGTGTGCTCTCGAGAAAATGAAAGGGCGAACTTTTCCATCGGTCCCGCGTTCGATGCACAAACCCTAGGGACGAGTGGCAGTTGGGCTTCCGAGATGGGCCCGATGGGCCGAAGGCCCAATGCGTCCGGAGATTTGAAGCAATTAGAAGCGGGGAAGAAAATTTGCATGCATCCTAAGCATGTGAGCTGGTGGGTGAGGCAGGCATCTCCCGGAATAGCTTGGAAGCATGATTTGTCAATTTCATTGTACTTTTTGAGCTCTCTGTCGACGAGTCCTCCCCTCTAGTCTTGGACTAGGGTTACCTTTGATTTGTTGGCTGCGCACCAAGCTCGAGCTTGTTCGCTAACAAAAATTTACGACATAGATTTGTTGACTCGGCGTTAGGGCTGCCAAGTATACCTTTAAACCAGACCAATCCTGGGTGGATCTTATATTGACTTTCGAGTTTCTCTCCCTTAATGATGCAAACATACCTTAAAGGTTTAACATTTTGACAAGGGAGTGCGACCACAGCACAAATTACTATTTATTTTTATTTTTTCTGTTATGGTCTAGTTATTCATGCGAGCCAATCGAACTAACAACACTCCATCATTGCTTCGACAAATGAAGGGCCAATATCGGAAATCTCAATTTTTGTGGATTGGGTAATTTGTGTACCTCGTAACAACAACGCGTGGAGAACACAGGCCTATCGGAAGATGGAAGTTGTTAATATGGAAAAGCAAAGTTAGTTGTCAAGCACGAAAGGGAAAAAACAAACAAAAAACATAAAGAGGAGAAAGGCCAGGTTGCCTTGGACTAAGCCCAGAACTCTCACGCATGCAGGCCCAAAACGACACACGATTCGGCCCACGGTTCGAGCATCATCGTCCCGTCGACTTCGCTTCACTCTCGACTTCCTCCTTTGCTCGTGTCTCGCAGTTCCACTTCTGCCCTGGCTGTCCGGAAGCACACGACGAACTCAGTCCAGCATCTCCTCGGCCGGAGCAAAACCCTAAGACCCATCAAGCCGACTCGTCGAATTCCATGGCCAAGAAGAGGAAAACCGTAGAACCCGAGCCCCAGCCACCTCCTCCGAAGGAGGAATCCGAAGAAGAAGAAGAAGAAGAGGACGAGGATGAAGAAGAAGACGAAGAAGGGAGCGAATCGTCATCCGAAGAGCAGGAAGACGAAGAAGCGTCGGAATCAGAATCCTCCGAGGACGAAGACGAGGCGTCGAAGCGAGAAACCATCAAGCAACTCCTCGAGCCATTCACCAAAGACCAGCTCATCGCCATCCTCAAGGAAGCCTCCGCGAACGACCCTTCTCTGCTCTCCGAGCTCATCAAATCGACCGAGACGGACCCCGTTCACCGCAAGATCTTCGTCCACGGCCTCGCCTGGGACACCACGGACGAGGCCCTGACCTCCGCGTTCAAGCCGTTCGGCCCGATCGAGGAATGCAAGGCCGTAAATGATAAGGCCACCGGCCGGTGCAAGGGTTACGGCTTCGTCCTCTTCAAGACGCGCGCCGCGACGCGGAAGGCCCTCAAGGAGCCGCAGAAGAAGATCGGCAACCGCATGGCCTCGTGCCAGCTCGCGGCCGCCGGTCCCCCATCGGCGGCCCCAGTTTCGTCGGATGCGAGCTCGCGGAAGATGTACATTGCAAACGTGGCGCCACAGGTCAGCCCGGAGAAGCTGCGGGCCTTCTTCGCGAAGTTCGGGGAGATTGAGGATGGGCCTTCGGGTATGGATAAAGTGACGGGTAAGTTTAGGGGTTTTGCTATAATTGTTTACAAGAGCCTAGAAGGTATTAATAAGGCATTGCAAGAGCCTGTCAAGGATTTTGAAGGCACGAGATTGGAGTGCTCTCTTTTTGTGGAAGGTAGGAATTCCAAAACCGTCAAAAAGGCTGCGCCCGCTGCAGCAGCCGTGGGGGGCGGTGCAGTAGGTGGTGCGGGCGCTTCAACGGCCCCAAACAATATCGGGTTTCAGAATTTCCCGGCTGGGTTCAATCAGGGATTAGTCGGTCAGAATTATCACCCGGCGGCGGTTCTTTTGGGGCAGAATGCGGGTTTGGGTTTATTGAATCCTTTTTTGGGACTTGGCGGGGGTTCCTTAAACCAGGTGGTCATGAACCCGTCATTCCCAGGTGCGATTTCTGCTCCTTTGAGCAGAAACACCAGCGCATCAATGGGATTCAATGCTGGTTTTGGCCTGCAACAGGATATTAATAGCATAAGCCCGAGTGTGATCAGTGCATATAATACTCAGGCTGCTTTGCAAGGGTTGGGTGCTTATCAAGACTCCCAGTTGGGTCAGACCTCTGCTTTAGGGGCATCATCAGTAGGGACAGGACAACCTGGTGCCGGATCTGGTGGGTCGAATTTAGGACGCTAGGTAGGTGATTAATTTCGTAATTTGGTTTTGAACGTTGTTTTATTGTCATTCTTTGCGTTTGATTTGCTTTGTAAACTTTGTTCTTAGGATGCTCAGAAGCATTGGATATATTTTATTAGTTTGTCATGGGTGCTTGAGAAGTTGATATAACTATCTACCATTTGTCCTTGTGGGCACCCAGTGCCCAGTGTTCAAGAACTAAGAACGCGGTTAGACTTGACTTGTGGGAAGCACATCTAACTTAAAGTGTCAATTTGTATTTTAGAATCGACCGTCGAATGCACACAGTAGTTTATTTCAGTTCATTATGAAGTCTGAGAGCATTGCACAAGTAGCCATGCAATGTTGGGGCTACTTCTAATAATCTCACAGACCTTTCAGAATTTGTTATCAAATGACTCTTCTTACAAATGAAAAGTTTGTTTTTTTTGGTTGGATTACAAATAAAAGTTGATGTAGCACATTCTCTATGTGTCACACGGCATGTACACTGGCCTTCCATCAAATTTTTGACAGGTGGTTAATGGATCATGAGTTTAAGTTATGTAAGAATAACCTGGTTGAAAATTTTCAAAGTAGAGTGACCTTTTCAAAGTAATCATCAAAGGATTGCGAAGCATGTGGCTTTAACCATTTGATTGATTCTCGTTGAAGAAAGCATTTATGTCACAATTTTCTATGAGAGTTTCTGGTCGCTCGGTTAGGTCATGAAATGAGGGTTGAGATTGTGAATGATGGTTTGAGATCCAGTAATTTGAGAAAATTCATCATGTTGTCCATGGATGTCATATTCCCGAAAGAAATCTTTCCTTACAAAGGACTTGTTCTACTATTAGCGAGTTGTAGATTTCAAGTCTTTATTTTTCTGTTTGAATGAGAAGCTTTTGCCAGCAGAGAGATCAGTCATAAATTCTCATAGTGGCAGATATGCTAATGAGTTGGAAGTATTAGAGTAACACTGTTGTCCTATTTCCAAGTGGCTGTATATGGCACAATGGCGTCGGAGACACTTTTCTTTGTCCATTTTTTTGTTCGATAAGTGGCGTTGGAGACTTGTAGCACTGCGAGTTGTGTAAGGGCTAGAAATGTTAAAGCATGATAGATCCAGGCGCTTATGCACACTGGCAAATATCTGGTTGAGAACTGTAATCGAACTGATGATACTAATATAAAAGTCTAAATGCTGAAGTTACTTGAGAGTAGAAAGTTATATTGAGTTTACAGAGTAGCTTCAAGCAATATCCTCAGAGCTGCATCAGAAATTTTAGTAAGATTGTCCTTTTGCATCAGGAGAGCAATCATGTAAACAATTGCCTTTCTGTTGATTACAAAAATCTAGGTTTTGCACATGGCGAGTAACACGATACCTCTTTCAGGGGTTCGGGGTGGTTATGAGTCTGGAGGTCTTAATTTTAGACCAGGAAAGTCCATTAGGTGCTATTTGCATTCTTTTAGCTCTAATGGTTATCATGAATGGTGTCCGACATCTTTCGGACAATACCCTAGATTACATTTTCTCCATGTTTGTCGTGATTCAATTTGCATGCTAAGGCATGTAAATAACAGCTAGTGAGCAGTTTGTTCAAAGTTGGTCCTCCCTTTTCTTGCTTTATTCGGGATTTTTAACAACCCTATGGAACTTTCCTAATTCACTTCAACTCAGAACAACTCTGCCTTTGTGATTGCAGTGGTCAAAAGGATCTGTCAGTGAATGGGCCTTCACAGCTGCAATGCTGTCTCAAAAACCAACCGAGGAGGAGTCGTCTCAAGATGTTCACAAAATCGATCTGTACATTGATGCGACGATGCTGTCTCTAGTCTGAGGTGAAGATGCGTCGACGGTAACTTATTTGTGTTGAATTTGAAGTGCGGACCAACAATTGGCGAGCTGTTCATTGTGAGAAAGCTATATGATTCTTGTTAGTTCTCATTGGGACTCTCTCTCTCTCTCAAAAAAAAAAAAAAAGGTGGATCTTGATTGACATGTAAACTTGTGTAAGCGGTGTGCCGTGCCAACTGTGCCATGTCGCGTCCAACCACTTAATATTTTCTCGTGAGTGGTCGGGGACCACGTTGACGTGGAGGTCCCGGACCACCAAATATTTTCTCGTGAATTGATTTAGCCTTATCTTGCATGTCTGAGGAATGAAAGCCGGAAAAAATCCGGCATGAGAGAAGAAAAATCGAGAGAGAGAGAGAGAGAGATTTCGCAAGTCTCCGCTCTCGAATTGAGCTCTTTTGATTCAGCCATGAGGGAGGGAACCACAAGTTTCCCCCACCAAAGTTTTTTTCCTTTCTTTCTTTTTCAGTTTTTCGGGTATAGCCGGTGCGGCTGGGAGGTGGTGGTGGTGGTGGACCGGTGGTGGAGGTGGAGGGGTTACTGATTGATGCTTGAGAGTGAACTTCGGAGAGCGAGAGAGAGAGAGAACTACAAAAAGTAAGTAAATGAAAATTCTAACCAAAAAAAAAAGGGGAGATAAAGGGGGAAATGTTTCCGTACCTGCGGGGGCGCCGGCACACGTGTGAACCCCCGCTAGTCAATTTTAAGTTCTGACGTGGTGCTGATCCGTCGACTCTTCTGGGCGTCGGATCGATTTTAGAATGAATAAGTTTTGAATCTAAAATTCGAAATCTAACTCGTTAGAATTGATTTCCAGTTTTAAAACATGAAATCTAATCTCATTTGTCCTAAAATGGATCTTGTTTTTCCGGTACAATTTCGAGGTGTGCCCAAGTACTTGTGTTTCTTTTATTTTTTTTTTTTGATTTTATTTTTTTATAATAAAATAATATGAGCAATAAAACGATTTTCAAATAGAAAGACGAGCTAGGGCTAGTGAGCAAAGACAAATTGAGAACGAGCGAGGGTCGCGAGGCTGCCAATCCCAATCTGCACCTAACATTTTCTCGTGAGCGGTCCGGGACCACGCTTGACGTGGAGGTCCCGGATCACCTGATATTTTCTCGTGAATTTTGAGAATTTAGCCTTAATCTTGCATGTCTGAGGAATGAAAGCCGGAAAAAAAATCAGGCGCGACAGAAGAAAAATCGAGACGTGCGACGAAAGACCGCCCGCAAGACGCCAAGGAGGGGGAGGGGGGAATCGGGAGTCGGGCGGGTAAAAGTGGCATATCCCAAAGTTCGACGGAGCAGTCCGCGACATGACGATCAGCGAAAAGCTCCATTCTTTGTAGTTAACTCCCGACTTCGCTCTCCGCCGTTAATGTCCAGCTCGTCTTCGTCTTCGTTCCGGTAGGGGACATAGAGAGAGAGAGAGATTTCGCGAGTCTCCGCTCTCGAATCGAGCGCTCTTTCGATTCGGCCATGGCGGAGGGGCCCGAGAGCAGCGGCGCCGTCCCTCTGTTCGACAAGGCTTATCACGCCAACTGTCCCGGGTGCGAGGTCGACCGCCTCAAGCGGGAGCGGAGAGGGATCCCTTACAGGGACCTCTCTTTCATTTGGATCGTCTCCCTCTGCACCGGTCAGCCCCGCCCGACTCTCTCTCCTTCGCTTTGACGAAACCCCACCGTCTTTCGTTCGAGTTCCCCGCGGAGTTCATGGAACTTCGCGGTTTGGCTAATTGATGGGTCGAAACTGTCGCGGCGCGCGAAACGGTTGTGCATTCTCTCGTCTTGTGTTGAAGGACAGTAACTTTGAGGGAGGTTCGACGCGAGTTTAGCTGTCGAGTTGAGCTGGTTTGCGATATGGCGCGTGTTGCTTTTTTAGTTAAGCACTGGACAATGGAATAGAGCGTGATCAGTTATACCGTTTCACGCCCTCTGATGAATTTGAGTCTAACACGACTGGAATCTGTTGCGGCAGCAGCAGTAAGTTTTAAAAGTTTGTTGTTTTTAAGTAGTCGATCGACGGATTCGGTCGATTCAAATTTGAACGAGTGTTCATGTTAAACGATGAACGATATAAGAAGGTTTAATGAGGCATTGTATTGTTTGACGAGTATTTGAGTACTATTTTGTTTTCTGTACCTTTAACTTGTTGGTTCTAATGTTGTCACATTCGTATCTTTTTCCCGAATGTATGTAAAAGCGCCGGTTTTATTTAATTCCGAATCTGTTATCCGCATTTAGATTTTGGGGGGGATCATACTCTCTCCTGTAGTATTAAATGATATAATCAATCGCGCTCTGATGATTCGTCTTCCCGCTTTTGTTTCAGCTCTGCCGATCTCGTCACTTTTTCCATTTCTGTACTTCATGGTACGCATCTCCATTCCTAATAAGAACTCACTTTAGTTATTGTACGATGAAGTGTGAAGCCTTTTCTTCTGCTGGTTTCTTAATTTTGCATGCATGCACAAAAAGATAGATTAAGTTGTTGTCACAGTCAGGCACTTCCTTCATTTTACGACTCAATCGCAATTCCTACCGTAAAGTTTTCTGCACATTATTCTTGATCTCGCGTGTGTCATTCTGTCGGTACCAAATGCTTTGATTGGAGGACCTTGGTTAGGGTTGTCTCCACTCCAATTCGAATTTTGACAAAGGCTGATTAATCATGTCTCTGGAAGCTTTAATTAAAGCCCATATGGTCACTGTGATAGTAACTCCAACGTGTAGAATGAGAATGAGTTAACTGTCGAGAGTGATCTGCCTTTTCCCATTTCAAGCTAGATCTCAAAGCTCCTCAGGAGCATAAATTTCTTCAACTCTGCCCTTGTGCTTCCCATTCTACATCTTCCCAGGACAATTAATCATGACTTCTACTGTCAGATCAGAGACTTCCATATTGCGAAGAGAGAGGAAGACATTGGTTTCTATGCTGGATTTGTAGGTAATGCTGAGAAATTAATTTGTTTTCATTTTAAGGGATCTTGTTTCCAGAAAAAAGATAGGTTAACCTATCTTGTTCCCAATATTCACTGAATCTTTATTACAGATTGATGAGGATCTTCTTTTTAGGGTCTTCATTCATGGTGGGAAGAGCTCTGACATCTGTTTTCTGGGGAGTATTGGCAGATAGATATGGTCGAAAACCCGTTATTCTCATCGGCACATTCTCAGTGTTAGCCTTTTTCCTCCTTTGGCAACTGCAATAGCAATGAAACTAGCTCATTCGAAAGCCTGTTAACATTCATTTTTCATCAGGGTTGTCCTTAGTACTCTCTTTGGCCTGAGCACCAGCTTTTGGATGGCCCTTTGCACACGTTTTCTTCTGGGATGCTTCAACAGTCTACTCGGTACTATAAGGGTATGGTTTCTTTCTCTATGCTTAGCTTTTATTTGCATTATAGATGCTGTAGTGCAGGGTTATTTGGTTCCTTTTCCGCAAATGCTAATTTGCAGCTGTTCCTTTGGTTTGTTCTGATTTAGGCTTATGCCTCAGAGGTTTCTACAGAAGAACACCATGCTCTCACTCTATCAGTTGTAAGAAGTTTCACCTGTTCTCTGGGTGATCATGACCCAAAACAGCATCTGATGCAGTAGCAATTTACTCAAGGGCTTTTCATTTCAGGTCAGTACATCAAGAGGCATGGGGCTCATCATAGGCCCTGCTATTGGCGGTTTCTTTGCACAGGTGTGGGCTTTGCTGCTGCTCAAGTTCCCTTGTCGTCATGCATGATGGTTTTACAAGCCCTATACTTTTTGCCTTATATATTTGAATTCATCAATAACACTGTCGTGGGATTGAATTACCCATAACATATTTTGGGAAAAACACTTTGTTGGATAATTCTCAATCTACGGACTCATAATTTCGGAATCCAATGTTCAAGGAAATACTTTACTAGTAAGATAGAGCTCGAAGGGTGGAAGTTGGTGACCTGTGAAATGTTCTGGCAATTTTCGTACTTTTTCCTTATTGCTAATTTCACAAGCATGTATGATTTTCTGTCAATCTCCTTTTTCCATTGTTTTGCATGGTAAAATTAATCATCCTCCAGTGGTTTCTTTTCATAGAATTAATTATAACAAGGATTATTATTCAACAAACTAGGATTGATGAATCAGTGTCCTTCTATCATGCCAGGGCTAGAGCTTCAATTTTATGGAAGGCATCTCTGAATTTTCTCAATCTCATTCTTATCCCCCTTTAGCTCTCTGGAAGTCTTTTTGGACTTATTTCTTACAGCTTATCTTTGGGTGCATCAGCCTGCAGAAAAATATCCGGGTTTGTTCTCTCAGAGCTCTATCTTTGGAAGGTATATGACTATCATCTTGATCAGGATTCCATGGAGAACCTTTCTATCCATCTTTACATGCTGGTAATATAACCTCTCATGCATATATGCATCTTTGCAGATATCCCTACTTCTTGCCGTGCCTCCTAATATCGATTTATGCGGCAGGAGTATTCATTTCTTGCTGGTGGCTACCTGTAAGTTTCAAATAAATTTCTCGTAATCTTATTCATTCAGGAAATGGCAGTTTTAGGTCTTGTAAAGCTGAATCCATCGATTCAATGTCATATTTCAAAAGTCCTGCATGTTTTTGTCCCTTCGAAATTTGAGCAAAAACAAGCAGCATATAGGATTTTATCCGATATGAAACCAAGAGACTGGTGTAAAATCATAACTGTTGCGCATATGCATATGCTTTATGCGCACTGTTACTTTGTCCAAGTTGGTTGGTAAAATAATTCCTTTTGTAACTCAAGGACTTGATTTTTCTTTTATTGAATCATTGGAAGTCTGGATCAGCCCATCCGCTGAAGTAGAGTCATCAATAACTTCATTTGTGAGAAAAGTTGAAAGTAAGGGAAATGAAGCTGATAATAACTATACTTGTTTGAAATGGCCATTATTCTTCATGATAGTACTGAACTATGTTGTTTTGCCAAAATTACCATTCCACTTGTAAATATGTCTCGGTTATAACTTAGAGGTAATTGCTTATGCAAAGTTGTCACAAAATATCTATGACAATGCAGGAAACACTGCACATGCATGAAAGCACAGATGGTAGGGGCTTGTGTGATGAGGTGGAAATTTCGTGTGATTCATCTGATACTACAAAACATGATACCGCAGTTGAGGAACAGAAAACTTACGAAGAAAATCTCCTCAAGAATTGGCCACTGATGTCCACTATCATTGTTTATTGTGTTTTCTCGCTTCAAGAAATTGCTTACTCAGAGGTTAATTCTGTTCTTATCCGTCATATCTCTCTAATAGTGCTCACAAACACGATGCATATTGCTATATTGATCCTCTTAAGTGATAGAATCTACTCAATTGTATGATTTGCAAGGTCAATGGTCTGCAACGCGGATTGAGGTCATAGGCATCTGAGGCTGATCCTTTTATCTACCTAAGCTTATATAAGGTTAATGATCTGCAACTTAGATTAAGGTCATAGGTATCTGAGGCTGATCCTCTTATCTGCCTAAGCTTATATAAGGTCCAATATAAGTTCATGATTCGGGGTCTAACTCGTGTTTAGGGCATCTGCTTTCGGCTTCTGCGATTGTTTCAGATGTGTCTTTATTGCCTTCAGTTAGTTCATTTTGTTCGATGGTGAGTCATTGTTCGAACTTTGAACGTTAGGTGCATTCTCAGTCTCAAGAATTCTGTCTCGTCAAATTTCAGTCTTGTGGTCCATGAGACTGAGCAAGCTTGGGATCGGTTGGTTTTTTCGAGTTCTCAGTCTTGAGAAAAAAGGGAAGGTCTTGAAACATGCCATTAAATCAACTGCCCTTTCATTCATTCACAGATATTCTCACTGTGGGCTGTCAGTGAAAGAAAGTATGGAGGGCTGAACTTTTCATCTCAAGATGTTGGTGAAGTTCTAGCTATTTCAGGTACATACTTTTGTAGATCTGCGCAACGGCTGAATTTCCCACCAGGCTCATGTCATAGAAAACTGCTTTGCCAGTAAACTAGGTGTTTGGTCTATTTGCAACATGTGCTTGCCAACTCGGAATATCGAGGAAAAGGTCCTTATGCAATGACAAAGGAAAGCTTCTTATTCTTGAGTAACTGGGTTGCTTTGTCACTGTGTCATCTTAACTTGTCTTCAAATCATTGGAGAAGTGGGAACAACTGGACTTACAAAGAAGGCTGGTTACTATTGGGTAGCAAGAGTGAAAGAGGGTGCTTGTTTCTTTGGGGGGGGGGGGGAGTTGAATAGATGTCGAAGAAAGAGGCAACAACTTCGATATCATTTTAAGTTTATAATTCAAGTGTGGATTCTGATGTATCATCGAGTTCAGTACTCAATACTGTAAGCTTAGGTTGACTTGCATTTGCATCATCGGATTATATGGTTCAACTGTTTAGCTAACTATTGGGAATGGCAATGTCATCAGGGTTTGGTCTTTTACTGTTTCAACTTCTTCTATATCCCTGGGTCGAGAGAATTCTTGGGCCAGTAATGATCACTCAACTATCAGCTGTAAAGTTTGATCTTTCACCTAGTTTCCTCGTTTCATTTTTTAAATGTAGTTTTTGCGATAGAGTTGAAAATTAATGTTTTTGGTTACTCATTTCCAGGGCATATCTATCCCATTGCTGTCAAGTTACCCTTTTATAGCCATGCTTTCTGGATTAACGCTTCACATAGCAATAAATTTCGCATCCATATTAAGGAATGCTCTTTCTGTGAGTATCTGCTGCTCTTTCAAGTATAGGGGATAATCATTTATGCCTCAAGTCTTGTCTCTTTTTGTCATTTTCTAATTAGCCTTCGTTGTCAAAGTATGTAATCACCATTGTTTCATGTATTATCTGGTTACATAACAATATTTTCGAACTTACTCAATGTCAAATTGATTCCTTTCCAGGGAATTCACAGAATATTTACTTAATCAAAAGATGTACATATATGTACTATTTCTACATTTCTTGATGATTTGAGCCATTTATGACGAAGATGGATTGGAATAGGACTTACATTTTCACAATTTCATATCCACTTCATTTTAATTGTTCTATCAGCCTCTGTGTCCTTACCTTAGTCTAAATCCTGAGGATATTTTGCTGGGCAGTTTGCAGACTAGAAATATTTTGACACTGATAAGGCCTCCTTTGAGAATTTCTTGCGATGACATATTTTGTGATGCTATTGTTCATGTTGTCATTGTAATTGAATGAGTTCTTCTTGAGTAGAAACCTTTTCATTGTATATCACACGATATAAATGTTATCCGACCTATGCAGGTATCTGGTGTCACTGGAATATTCATATTGCTCAACAATGCTGTTGTAAGTTTACCGTCTGCGTTAATAATTAATTTGAATAGGCATTCTGTTTCATCTGTTTTTTAGCAGGAGAACTACCTAAGCTTAGCACGATTGTTGTGCTTAGGACATTATCTTTTCACCTTCTACTGCTTTGCAGCCCCAGCACCAAAGAGGAGCTGCTAATGGTATTTCCATGACTGCAATGTCTATCTCGAAGGCATTTGGCCCTGCATGCGGAGGTGCCCTGTAAGTCAAGTTAATGTAATTAATATCTAGTTGATATCTGCTCATTGTAAAAAGTATGTATGGAGCTTGCAGTAGAGGCAGCAACCAATTCACTGAAAGAGTAGTGCTAAGCAGCAGTCTGCCTCCCTTTTTCTTTATCAGATTATTGAGGTGCACCAAGGGGACACCTACCATTTACAAAATCATCCACACTATATTGAGTCCACAAGGTCCAGGATAGCATTTACATCAGAGGTCATGCTATGTGATACCAAAAAATAAAGTACGAAGCCAAGTGACTCTAAATTCCGCAATCCAGCTCTCAGAATGTCAAAGTTTTTAGCGTTTTCCCTCTGTATCAGCCAAAAAGTTGCCAGAGAGATCAATGGCTCATTTTCTCTACATTCCTTCTCATGCAGTGCTTCTGTATTCCTCATCTCCATTACTTTAGTAATTAGGTATTGGCTGTAAATTTTGAGTCTTCGTAGAAATTTGTGCATGTCCTCGCAGAGTACTCTGTGAAGATGACTTCTGCAAAGGGGTGAGTAGCAGGGACAGATTTGCACAGACATATTTTTTTTCTTCTTAGCTCTTCTTAAACATAGGCATCTGACTCCTCCTTTTGGCTTATCAATTGATTTTTGGTATGTCTCTGTCCCAGAAAAATTGATCATCAGACACAATAAGAAAGCAATTGAAAATTGCCCTGTCAAAGCTACGACACCCCTTTAAAAGGGGCATTAATGTACTTATTTTGCTAGCTTAGAATAAATCTAGATGTGACACTTCGTTCAGTTAATTGATATAAATATTTGGATATATCTGTCAAAGTTTTAAGGAGTCTTGCAAATGTAATATCAACACTGTAGTATTCAAAAGCAATGGGCGGTGCTCACTGATACTGGATGAAGAGTTGTCTGTGGCAGTGTCTGAACATGGACAACTGAGTCACGATGGGTCTGGGATCCAGCGTCGAGCGTGTATAGTTCTTGTATTGTCTCTACTGTTAGTGTCTAGCCGGAAAAAGGCCAATGTGGATCTGGGACTGGGATAGCTTTCCTTTTCAGGTAAGAGTGTACTAGTTCCCCCATGTTCTCGTTATAAGGAGCTTCCATAGATCTCATTCATGTTATGATAATTAGATTTGTAGTGAATTCAGGATATTCCTAATATCTCATTTAGCCTTTCTGAAGCTTGCTCTCCTTTGAGTACAATTCATCTCATCTGAATGAACCAGCTTCTCTGGTTGGAGTCGCACATAAGTGCTTGTACTGTAAGTTCACTTGGTCAATGCTAAAAAAACATGGATATTAAGGTAGTATATCTGCCGGTATGTGAATGTCACTGCTTCAGTAAGTTCTTTTTCTTAATCTCTTCTCTTTTCTGCAGGTTTTCTTGGGCCCAGAAGCGGCAAGTAGCGACCTTCCTCCCTGGTATACACTTGTGCTCACATTGTCTACAGTCTTGTTTAAAACTAAATTCTTCCAGCACTTGTTTGAGTGGGAGGGCTTGGTGTAAACTCAGCATGCACCTTTACTATTGATGGATTGTGGATATTTATGTCCCCATATTCGAAAATTATCTAGTTGCACCGCTTTACCTAGCAGTATGGCAAGTTTAATTAGTTCTTGACTCTGCTTTCAGACAATGGGACGAGAAAACTATTGTTGTTTTAAGTTAGCTGTCCATGCGTCACATTTTACAGTAGTTAAAATCCCGTTTGCATCTGAGGATGTCAGCATCCCATGAGGTAGAGCATAAGAAAGTAGAGATCTTAGCAAGGATCTCAAGCTGCTAGGACCATAAAGGATTGCAATTAAAAATCTCGATTCTGTGCATTTTTTAGAATGTATGAGCTCAGTTTTCTCATGAACTGGGATTACTTAAAATCCAGAGCTTACTTTACTTATTATTAATCTAGTGATTAATATATTTTGAAATTTCGGATTATGTAAATGTAGACTTAAATTCTAGGTTTATGGATGCTATCATCTTTTGTAGTTTCGATCTCACCAAAAGCTCATCATCCTAATTATTCAACTTTCCTTTGTAAGGTACAAAATTTTTCATGATTTCAAGGATCTCTGTTCTCTGGTTTACTGCGCTGACTTTGATTGAGCAGAATGCCAGAACATGTGCTGCTTCTTGTTTCAGATTTATCAGTTAATTGCAATATAATCCTATTTGTTCTGTCTCATTTCCACCCTACCACCATCAACTTTGCTAATATAAATATTTATTATATCGCAACGGCATTTGCGAATGGTGACACACGCTGATGCAAAGTTACTAATCAGCTCTTTGAGCTGTAAGATGGTTGTGACTGTACCACGAGTTATATCCGCATCTCTTCCATGTGCTTCTGCATTCCATATGGTCGAATTGCTTCCTGCAGCCTATGCCTCATATTTCTCTGGAATGCAGGTGATCAAATGGTCTTCTTCGTATTGAACTTGCTTCAGATGATCGGGTTGATTCTCACCTTCAAGCCTTTCTTGGCCCAACCCCGTGAGCGAAGACCAGCTTCCCTTACTTAAAGCAACGGGAGGTTCATATTCATATATATAAGCCTGCCCTTCTAGGCCTCAGACTTTAGTCTAGCAGTGGGCTTTAGAGATATAGCATAGCATAGCACACAAGGTCCCAACATGTGATGCACTGGAAAATGTCTAGATTAATAAGATTTACGCATACACGAATGTGTTCATACCGGACATGCCCACTTGTTCATTCGGTGCACATCATTATGCTTATTAAAGAAACACGACTTTGGCACGTTTGTTAAAAGCTGCCTTACATTCGAAGTGTTGGAGATAGGAAGCCATGATTGACACGGTGCGAATAAGGCGGTAGATGTGTTGGCTTTCAGAGGAAGAAGCACTCGAAAATGGGTCTCTTGCGACCGGGTTTCGTGGTTCCATTGACTTTACCTCCCTTCGAGGGCACGCGCACACAGCTGCTCGTGCTGGTCAATTTGTTCATCTCCGCCCTCTTCTGCCTTCTCCTGCCATTAAAAGTTATGGAGATCGTTAAGGTGAGTAAAAAAGAACAAAAACCTAAGGCCATCTCTTTTCCCGCTTTCTTTCGTTACTTTTTTTTTTTTTTTACTGTTTTTGCATCGAGGACGAAGATTGCCTTGGTAGATTTCACGAGGCATTACGACGCACAGCTAACAGAAAAGTGAGAAAGCAGATGTGGAATGACGCGTCAAGTAACTTCAAAGTATCAAATTCCCCAACCATGAAAGTGGAGATCACGAGAAGCATGAAAGGCGATTGCAAAAGATAAAGACTCCCCTAGAAGAATTCTATTCGGGCGAACAAAAATGTCCTCTCGGAAAAGAGCTATCGTATCCATCAAAAGGGGCGTGTCGTGCAATGGCTCCAGGCACCCCTTTTCCAAAAAAGGGGCGATTCTATACCAAGTTTTGATATAAGAAACACGTGATCAGACCAAAGAAAAGACCAATAAAATATTCAATTAAAACATAAGAAGAAATATGAGATATTATATTCGAATAAATACTACTTACAGAGACTTTCGTCACAATCATTTGCATCCGTATCTCTGCACTTAAGTGATTAGACCGTCCTATATAGTTAGGCCTCTCGACCGCGCGTTTACTTGGGAAAATATTTCTAGCCTATATGCAAAACATCATTTAAAAAAAAAAACCCTTACTTACTTCAACAGTTTTGGACGAATGACATATTGAAATTTTTCTAACGCTAATGCAGGACATAACAAAAATCCCAAAACTTTTATATGTTTTTCTCCATTTTCCACTTCCAAGGTTTTACTTTTGAAGTGCATACTCCACTGGGCCAATCAAGCTTCTTGTAACCAAAGTGGGCCCCGTCCACATAAAGAGGCATTGATTTCCAGCTTATGGACCCCTTTCTTTGTTAACGACACTGATCTTATCGCCAAACTTATCATCTAAAACCAAAAATACACGTCCGCATCATCCCACTATATCCGCAGAGAAGCCTTATACGATTCACATAGGACCCACAAGAACAACACAAAGTCTTTAGATGTGCCCACGTGACACCAGAAATGGGAAGAACAGCTCATAAATTTCTGAGGAAGGCGAAACGCTTCATCGATCCCTTGCCATAGAATTCCCTGGAAAATCGTACTTAGCGCCCACAGGGAACAAAGCTATCACGAGATCCTCTATCTTCACTTTCACTTCTTTGGATCAGACGAATTGCACTTTTATTTGTGTTACCGACTCTTTTGTTTATTTTGTGCGGTCATTGTAATTGCATGTACAAAAGTTAAAACTATCCTTAGAAAAGAGGAAAAAAGTTTCCAAGGCGAATTAGAATATTGAGGGTTGGCCAAGATTCACTGACCTTGGTACGCGAGAAAGGGTTACGAACAAATTCCCCAACGGAATTTTTTACGACAACACCCCAATGAGGCTGAGAACAAAGTTTCATATCACCAAAGAATATTGTTAAAAAGCAACGGAATGAAGATTTAAGACCAGGGTAAATGATGCAATGCATCATCTCGAACGATGTGGCGAGTCTTTAGAAAGATTGGAATCCACGAGCCAGTGTCAAATAATGAACCGATAGTGATGCGCAGATAACTGTACTCTCCCCGTTCCCACCTTCATACGCCAGCAAGACCCAAAACATTCTGAATGACAACTTACCAAAGTGCGCAGAAGAACAGAATTGCCACGAGCCGATGACCGAATTTCCTCTAAATGGTTGCCTCCTTTGTCTCGCCTCTTACGCTACAAGCAAGAAGATGTCGTCTAAGCGGCTGTTCTATGCGATTAACTGGACCAATGCTTCATCTCATCGGAACTACGCATTATAATATCGATTTCCTGCTCATTGGTATCCCACTTTGGTTTTTCATTTTCACCTTTATGTAACTTGAAGGTGACCAATTCCGTCTCACTAACATATTCAACCATTGCTACCCAACGAACACGTAAAGTCCCTACTCAGCCCAAACGAAACTTACATGCACCTCCATTACTCCACAGAACAATTAAGCAAGTATCTACTCAACAGAACTCGCGACAGTTCTTGGATAAGGAAACCGATATTTCGGATACAGTAATTGGACAAATATGACCAGGAAGAGGATGATTTACTGTCTCTCCAGCCCTCTATGAAGGTTGGGTGGATCTTGAAACTGAAGGGAATTTCCTTTTAGCAAATAATGTGAGCGGGTGAGATACGGGAGAATTGTGAATGGAACCAATTCTCCATTGTCATGTAAAAGAAGTGGCGAGACATGAAGAGGCAACAGGTAGCAACCCAAAGTACACAGTCGGACAAAGAACGAGTGATATGTATACCAAATGATGTCGGGTATCACCAAAAGGGGATAGGACGATCAAATAGAAAGGAATCAAATCCAGCTTTCTGCATTACCTTTACCCAAAACCTGCTATTGTACGGCACATTTCCAAAGGAAATCCACCAACAAGTGGTCGACTGTGAAACCTGTTAGATGCCACACTACCACTGTCGATATGCAAGCAAAAGATCAAGCCACTGATGGAGAACATGAAACTCCAATTTCCTAGAAGACAAGAAGTATTCACGCAAAAAACTGCAAAGATCTAAACTAGCAACCAGAATTGCCATAGACAAGTGGGAAAACAGACGGTTCTCCAATTGTTCTAGATTCAAGTACCTAACTAAGGGGCATATAAGAAAAGGAGAAGGAAACTAAAGGTCCGACTAAACTAACATAGAAAGCAGACCAAACAAGTAAACATACAAACAAAGAGTGCCACTCAAGGATGCAAAATAAGTAAGAAACAGCCACCCAACAAAAGCTACTGACACGATTCATGAGGCCCTAGGAAATAAAGTGTCATCAACTTATCTGCCCTGTTCCCTTATCATTCAATCATACGCAATGAGAAGACTGGTTTAGGTGTGTTCTCACTTGGCCATCATGACTCTGACGAACTCCTCATAATTGATTTGGCCGTCACCATCCACATCAGCCTCACGGATCATTTCATCAACTTCCTCATCAGTCAGCTTCTCACCGAGATTTGTCATGACATGGCGGAGCTCAGCTGCCGAGATGAAGCCATTCTGGTCCTTGTCAAAAACTCGGAAGGCTTCCTTGAGCTCCTCTTCGGAGTCGGTATCCTTCATCTTCCGAGCCATCAAGTTGAGGAACTCTGGAAAATCAATCGTACCGTTTCCATCAGCATCAACCTCATTAATCATGTCCTGGAGCTCTGCCTCAGTTGGGTTCTGTCCAAGTGACCTCATCACAGTCCCAAGCTCCTTGGTGGTTATGCAACCTGCAATGAAACTGAACATCAGGCAGGACATCGGTGGAAGGTTCACCGTGTAACAAAGAAATTATCACTAGAACTATTTCCTATTGTTGCTCCCATAATCTTCCCGCGCATTCACTTACTTCCAGCTCTGGACATGCCAGACTACGGACGTTCTGACAAAGAAATGTCATTGAATGACGAGAATGAAATGAAAGCCCCCTTCCTAAGCAACCAGGTTTGCAACAGCAAGTACTAAAGAACATGGGAGTGATGAACAACATGATCAAGCACCCAGCTACACTTTTTAACATCAACATGAACGTGTCGGCCCAAAAAGGAAATCGTGGAACATGACAGAGGCTGATGGCCTTTCGGCAAGAGAAGATGACAAACTCAAGTATGGCGGGCACCAAACTACAAAATCGACCTTCAAACAAATTAATTTTACTGCTAATCATCGCTAATAGTTTAAGATCCTACTCCTACCATGTTGTTTTGTCGATTTCTAGTCAAAGCACGAGAAGGGCCTACCATCGTCACTTTAGAGTAGATGAACACGTTTTTCTTAAATGGTATAAAGAGATCTCGACGCCATGCCATAAAGTACAAAAAGAATGCTTCCTACTCCAGAAGATCTTCGAGAGCTAACACAAACAGGGAGACAGAGCTAAAAAGGAAAACACAGTTCGCACAACTACGTCATAAACAAATGCTACAAGAGAACCCCACACACCCCAAAAGTCCATCTGTGCGCGTACTGGGGTACCTAATTTTCCAGCTCGTGTTTCTGCCAATAATTCACGACACGGAATTCAAAGCCCCGGAAATTTTACTCCATACAGATCGTGAAAGACAAAGAAAAAGTCAAACTCCACAGCAACACATCAAACGGGAGCCAAATCCAATCACATATTGACCCAACAATCGGTAGACGAAGCCAAAAACCTCCCGAATCCACCGTAAAATCACCAGAGATCATCGAGGCGCCAACACATCAAACGGAGCAGCAGGTAAAAGGACATCAAACGAGCTCAAACACTTCAAAAACTTCAACCAAGAACAAACAACAGCCAAAAAATCAGCCGCCGCCGCCGCCGCCGCCGCCCGCACGCCACGCCACGCCACGCCGGACCAAGCCGAGACGGACCCCGAGGAACCAAAAAAACCAACACCAGAAAACGGATCCATCGACCGCCCGAACAGCTCCGAAAACCGGAATCGAAACAGTCGAGAGCGACGCGACGCCACAGAGCAGCGAAGAAATCGAACCGTCCCCGAGCCGGCGAATCGAACGAGAATCAAACGCGGCGAGAGAGAGAGAGAGAGAGAGGGGGGGGAGAGAGAGAGACCGTCGCCGTCCTTGTCGAAGAGGCTGAAGGCCTCCTTGAACTCGGAGATCTGATCGTCGGTGAGCTGATCCGCCATGCTTCCCCTGTTCCCGGCGGCGAGATTTCTTCCCCCCCACCCACCACGCGCGCGCACGCAACCGCGCGTCGCCGCCTGCCGAAAACGGGAGGAATTCCGAAAGGGAGAGAGGCGAAGAGCTAAGAGCGAAGAAGGATGAGGAGGAGGAGGTCGCGTCCGCGTCTGGCTCGTCTCGTTAGACTAGACGACGGAGAGTTGAATTAATACTAGTCGCAGCGGCAGCGGAGTGTGCGCAAATTACTCCTGAAAAAATAAAATAATAAAATAAAGTAAAGTGAAGGAAAAAGAACAAAAAAATAAAATAAAAATAAAAGATAAGGAGGGAAAAAGTTTGCCCCCGCCCCCACAGCTTCTCCTTCGAGGAAAAGGCATCTCATTCTCAGCTCTCTCTCTCTCTCTTCGCGGAATCTTGTTCTCAATTTCCTGTAATTTTGCTTTGATCCTTTTCTTTTCCTAAATGCCGCCGGCGCCGGGTGGGCGTCTGGGTGAAGCTTCTTCGCTTTTGCCCTTCTTTTTTTTATTGTTATTATTTAATATCGCGAAATATCTCAAATCGATACATTTATAATAAATTTATCTGAAATTAATCTTTTAATCATAAAAAATATTAAATTAGTATACTTGCGATAAGTTTACCCTATGATAATTTCCGTTAAATTTTACCGTCAAATTACCGTATTTCATGACACGTGGCAGTCAACGGGTGTACCGGTTTAAGGTTTTGCCCTTCGTTTGTCACGGGTGTATCAATTTGTGATTTTTCAGAAGGTAAATTTGTCACAAATGTACCAGTTTTGCATTTTTGATGGTCAAAAAATGAGTTTTAGGTAAATTTGTCACATGTATACTAGTTTTGAGTTATTAAAGGTCAAAAAATTAGTCTGGAGTAAATTTATCGCAAGTGTACCAATTTAGCATTTTTCATGATATTAACCATTTTTTTATGCCTTTCCTATTTTCCTATAACAGAAATTTAAATTTCGATATGCCTAATGAATTTTCCTACATAATTAGGAAAAATATCGATCATGAAAAAAAATATACGGATCGAATTTATAAAGAGGGAGCGCGAAGTCCAACTCAGAAGAAACCCTTTGGTTGTTCCGGAATTTACTCGGACTCGATTGAGTTAGGAGTTAATTAGACTCGATGGATTGCTTTTTTTTTTTTCTTAGCTGCGTTTATATCTTGATTAGGTATTTAATATGGTTTCGTTCGCGCCTCGAATTGCACTTAATAAAGCTCACCCTCACGCTCGTAAGCTTACCGCATTGAGCCAGCTGCTCGCCCATCCAAAATCCGGGATGCATCTATCGGTAGTAGCATTTTTTAATGGGTTACTGTAAACTGCAGTACCAAACATTACATATGTAGCACTTTTCCTTTTCTTTTTGGGTCAGAAAACATTATATCATAATCTCATTCAAGTGAAAGTCTGTGACAATATACGGGCTTCAGAACAAAGCAATTCCAAAAGATAAGTAGGGGGATAAACAACCCAATTAACTGGTAAACATTTATTGCGTTGGGTTTTGACGACCTAATCCTCAACATGATTACTTTCTCTTCGACAATGGGCTAGCTTTAAATTGTTGAATAACTTTGCACGAGCCTAGGCTTCGGTGATCAATGCATAAGCTTCCCAACTCACTTGATCTGCTCCCTCACTTATCATCTCCACCAGATTAGTTCGATCTGTCTCCAACACGATCTTCAGTCTACTTTTTGCTTCAAAATGTTTTAGGGTTTCAAGCACAGCAGCGGCCTCTGCCTGGATCGCTGACGAGACTCTTACCAATCGAGCAAACCCATCTATTAAGATACCTTGGTTGTCTCGGCATACACACGCGATGGCCCCTTCCCCTGTTTCTGTAACAAAAGACCCATCGACGTTAATTTTAATCACCTCGAGGGGAGGAAGGGTCAAAATCAAAGGTAATTCTTCCTGTGGTTGCAGTTTTTCCATTCATTTTCTCTGACCATTTACTAAATTTTTTCTTCGCGGCGATGACTGAGGTGACAATGTGTTGGGTATTTAACTTCTGAGCTTTGAACACCAAGTCGTTCCAAGATTTCTAGATCTGCCATAATAATAAAGCAAGAAGCTCAAAGGATATGGAGGTATGTTTAAAATTCAGCATCCATTCCTCTATTCGAGTCACTGAGCAACTATCAACTTTAATGTTTACTGATGGGTTGTTCCATATTTGCTGAGTCCGGGGGCATAGAAGAAAAAGATGCTCGATGGATTATGGATTCTGTTAATATATCAAGCAAGTGGCTTCAGGTATTATCTATCTTCGAACTAGATTCTCCTTAGTTGCCAGGGCATTTTGGCAAACTTGCCAAAGAAAAAATCTGATTTTGGGTTGTAAGTTTGCCTTTCAAATTCTATTCCATAATTCTCCAAGGGTTTGGTACGACGTTGATGCTTGATTCTGATTTGGTATTTCTTTATGTGCTTTGAGGTTGTTGTACGCACTTTTCACTGTGAACTGCCCTGATTTGGTTGGTGTCCACATCAGTTTGTCCTCTGGAAGTTGGGGGTTAATGGGAATGGCTAAAATTTCTTGGGTTGTTTCAAAGTCAAACAACTCTCTCACCCTATTCTCATTTCATTTGGCTTCCTCCCTAATCATTAGTTTGGATATCTGAGTTGGATCTTCTCTGTTTGCAGGCTCTCCAATCAAACCTCTAGACAACCACTGATCTTCTCTTATATTGATTTTCTCACCATTTCCAACCACCCATCGAATTGACTGACTAATGACATTACGGCTAAGCTCCGCCATCCCCAGGAGGGATGTGAGCCTTTTTTTTGCATGTAATAAATATGTATGAGGATAATACAATCATTTAAAAAGCCAACTCCAGAGAGAGTATGGATTCCAGATTAGTCTCCGTGCATATTGGCCCAACATTGCCTCATTAAATGTAATTAAGTCTTGAAAACCTAGGCCACCTTCATCCTTTCTTGCTTTAAGAGTGTCCCAGTTTTTCCGATGCAACCCCCTTCTATTATCATAATTTTTCTACTAGAAAGCTGCAGTTTTCCCTTCAATAGTTCGACAAATGGATAGGGGAATTTTGAAGATGGACATTGAATACCGCGATAGAGCTTGCACCACTGTTTTAAGGATGATTTCTTTCCCTACCTTAGATAAAAAAAATTTCTTTCCAACCTTCCAACTTCTTATTGACTCTATCAAGGATCCAAGCAAACATTTGTTTTTTTGAGCAATCCTAGTCGGATGGTATTCCCAAATACTTCCCTGCCTTCTCTATCTCAGGAACTCTCATTTTGTATGTCTGATTTATTCTTAATTCACTTGGGCAGTCTTTGCTAAAAAACATACCCGACTTATTTAAATTTATTGCTTGTCCGGATGCAAAACAGTATCCATTCAGAACCGCTACCACATTCTGACACGCAACAATCTTTCCTTCAAGGAAGAGTATTAAATCGTCTGCAAAAAGTAGGTGAGATAAAGTTGGGCAAAACTGGTTTAATTTGATCCCTTTGATACTTCCATTTTCCACCGCTTTCTTTGACAAAATAGATAGCACATTAGCCATAATGATAAAGAGATAGGGAGAAAGAGGGTCACCTTATCTTATTCCTCTAGTAGGCTGAAAGAAAGGCAAAGGTTTCTCATTCATTTTTACACCGTATGAGACTATGGAGACACATTCATAATCCAAGATACCCATGTTTCACGGAATCCCATTTTCAACATACTCATTTCCACAAAATGCCATTCCACCTAGTTATACGCCTTTTTCATGTCTAATTTGAGCACTGCATGAAATTTCTTTTTTCTCTTTCGAATTCGTAACTGATGGAGTACCTTCTGCACTATTAATATATTGCCTTGAATTTGTCGCTCACTAACAAAGGCACTTTGCTCCTTAGCTATCAAATCCAGAAGTCACAGTTTTAATCTATTAGCCATAACTTTTGAAATGATTTTTGTAAGCGAAATTGCATAAGCTTATAGGCCAAAATTAATTTAACTTCTCTGGATTAGGAACTTTAGGAACGAGGGTGATAAAGGTTTTATTTAATTCAAGGTTAAGATTTCCTGAATTAAAGAAAAGTCTTACCTCTCTGAATACTTCTTCTTTGATGTCCTTCCAGTGATATTGAAAAAAATTTCTACTCAAGCCATCTGGTCTAGAGGCCTTTAAGGTGCCTAGCTGGAAGGTTGCCTCAGTTACCTCCTCAAGAGTTACTTCCTCGGTTAAAGCTTGGTTGACCTCCTCACTTATAAAGTATGGAATATGTTCAATTACTGATTTGAAATCTCTAGCCCCTGTTGTGGTGTATAGCTTTTTGAAATAATTGACTGTCACGTGTTTCAATTGATTGGGGTTTCGGCTCCATTCATCATTTTCATTTTTCAGCATTGCTATTTTGTTTCTTTGCCTCTTTTGCACTGTAGTTGCATGGAAATAATTCATGTTTTGTCCCCCCATTTCAGCCAATTAGTCCTAGATCTCATTCCCCAATAAACCTCCTCTTGCCTCCACAGTCTTTCCACCTCCATTTTCAGCCAATTCAATCTTTCTTTATCAAAGTTTAGGTTTTGGCTATTTGTAATCTCCTGTATCGCTTTTTTCAGCATCGAAATTTGTTTTTCTGCATTTGAATATCTCCTCTTACTCAATTGCACTTAAAATATGTCGTAAATTGAATCGCCATGACAATGAATCTCCCCCGACAATCAAGACGGTAATAAGAGATTTCTTATTGGAATACAATATCCACTATGTCGGCCATAAACATCTAGAGTTGTGGAAGTACAAAGGAAGGCCCCCGACCTTCAACTTGTTAGCGTACTGCATTGAATCAAAATTTACTTAGAAGTTTTAAGCCATCCAGTTAAGAGCTAAAAAGATGTATCAATTTCTCTTTCTTTTTTCAAACTTCAAACGCATGACGTGAGATTGGTCATTTCATTCACACCTAACGTGTAAGACCCACTCTTCAGTGTACATGATTAGTATAATAGGTGGAATGAGCTCCAATAATTAACTGGCGTGGACTTTAGGAAATGAAGTGCATACGTGACCTCAGCTTATCAATGAAAGTCCTTTAAACTTTAACTACTCACTTATTTGGGGGAAATTATTCTATTAGCCCAAAACTTATTACGCGGATGCTAATTCAATCATAAATTTTTTTAATTTAGTCATAAAATTTGCGCGAAATTTCGACGTAATCCTTTCCGGCAATTTTCATGAAATCACTAACACGATGGTGTACCATGAAGAATGGTCAGCGACGGCTGGAGTGCCACTTCAACGATTTATGGCGAAAATTTACCGATAAGACTACATTAGAATTTCATGCAAATTTATGACTAAATTGATCAAATTGAAAAGTTTAAAACTGAAGTAGTATCCATACGATAAGTTTAGGACTAGCTGGATAACTTTCCTCATCTATTTCCACCTACAAGGATATACTTTATAGGTTGGATAGCTCTAGCTAAAAAAAAGTAAAAACCCTAATTTTTCTGTCTAGGCCAAGGTTTTATATAAAGTTTTTGCACAATTAACTATGTTGTTTATTTTGTTCTCGGATGGTTAGAATTTGGAGTAATATTTTTAGATGAACGAGGTATTGAGTTTTATAATTTATGTTTTATATTGCATATTTGAACCTTTTTTTTTGTTTATAATTGTGCGTGACTACGTGTTCATCTTTTGGATTGCTGCTTTTGGCGGATAGGAATTTCTGTTTTTCATCTTTTACATTGAATCGTTTTATTGCTCATATTATTTTGCCGTAAAGAATGAAACCAGAAAAATAGATCATCGGGTAAACCCTGAAACCGTACCGAAAAACAGGGATAATTCCAGAATCGATTAAAGGTTTCAAAAATTGAGAGCCAATTCTAGCAACGTAGGTTCCAGGTTTCAATTCTGGAATCTATCTACCTCGGAACCGATAACCCCTAATCTCTCTCTTCCTTTCCCTATCACGATTTCGCAATCTCCATTTTACCCCTTTTCTTTCTCTCCTCGAAACGCGAAGACACAAGTCTTCTTTGCTTGCGAAAATAAATAAAGGCGAAGAATATTGAGAAAAACACACGTAGCTGTCGATCCGATGTCATTTCCTTGATAGATTCGATGTCCGTCGCTCTCGCTCGTGAAATATCTCCCCAACACGGCACCCGAAGAAAAATCGTATCAAATAAGAAGATTAAGAAGAAGAAGAAGAAGAAAATCCAGCCCATCTCGAAAGGGCCAAACCCGGGCCCGCCCGCCAAAGCCCGATTACCCGACAGAGATCCGCAAAACGACGTGCCGTTCAACGCAATGGCGCCAAAAATCCGAGCCGTCTTCCACGGCCGTTAATGTGCGAAGAAGTTGCGTACTTCCTGTCAGTCGTAGATGCCGTCGATATGACCGACAAGCTTCCAACGTGGAGTTTCCCTTCCCGTCCGACAGGACAAAGCCACGTCACACGAGCATTCGAAGTACCGAAATCGGACGTATGGAATGGAGGAAAGGAAACTGACTAATCTAGGGCTAGGGGGTTAAAGAGGCCGCCGATCGCCGTCTCGGGTCCCGCTCATCGCGAACTCATGAAAACCCAGTGCGGCGATGGATCGGACAAGTCTAATGTCCCGTGCACCAAAAAACGAACGATGTTTGTGATGGCAAATTCGAAGATAAAGCTCCGGCAAATTTTCAACGTGAATGGCCGGTGAAAGTTGACCGTTAGACTTTTTCGATCAGGTGACCCTCGAGATAGCACTAATTTAAATGATTGGACGAACCATCTGTAATCTACTGGTGAAAGAACGTTTTTACCATCTTTCAAACTTAGTACTCTGTAGTAGATTTACAGATGTTTTAATAGTCCCTTCCAATAAGGTAATGATTTTACCGCACTCGTATTGAATATAATTGATTTCCCAGTATTTTGGAATTTACAAGTAGGCACGTTAGTTATTTTGCAAGTTACCATTTAAAAAAAACACGGTTTCGACGTCCTAAAATTTTGTGATTGATGATCAGACGTTATAAAGGTTCATAATTGACTTGTCAAGCAATGAGTAAAATAATATCGAAATAGTGATTTTATCAGCCAGACACCTAGTGATAGATTACGATGTACTTTTAGATTTTACGAGTAGGATACATCAATAAATTAATTCACGATTTATTAACGGTATAATAACTTTACCACTCCCACATGTAACAATAAATTACGAAAAAATATTGAAAATTTACAAGGGGGTAGAAATAAAGTAGTAACCCACTTATCGAAATAGTGATTTTATCAGCCAGGCACCTAGTGATAGATCACGATGTACTTTTAGATTTTACGAGTAGGATACATCAATAAATTAATTCACGATTTATTAACGGCATAATAACTTTACCGCTCCCACATGTAACAATAAATTACGAAAAAATATTGAAAATTTACAAGGGGGTAGAAATAAAGTAGTAACCCACCCCCGAAGTAACAGTACTACCGTACTCGAAGCTAAGCAAATGTGAATGATACGTGCAGAGGAAGACTGGAAACAAGGAATAGAACTGTGCCCACGCAGAAGGCAGTGGTAACACCGGCTGATGAAGTGAGGACTGCTCCGTTTTAACTCACTCATGTGCGACCAGAGATGGGTTGTCGCCGCTCGGCCAGTCGGTCATCATGAATCCGAGGAATTCCTCGTGGTTGATCTTGCCGTCGCCGTCCACGTCAGCCGCGCGGATTAGTTCGTCGGCTTCCTCGTCAGTCAGCTTCCCCCAGAGAGTCGTCAGGACCCGGCGGAGCTCATCCACGGATATGAAACCATCCCGGTTCAGGTCAGAGCCCCGGAAAGCTTCCTTGAGCTCCTCCATCCTTCGTGCCACGAACTTGAGGAAGTCCTGGAAATCGACGGCGCTGTCCCGATCGGAGTCGAACTGGTTTAACATGTCCTGGAGCTCCGCCTCGGTAGGGTCCTGTCCAAACGCCTTCATTACAGTCCCTAGGTCCTCTGCAGTGATGTAACCTGTAAAACGGGTACAAATTATTGTTGATTGGTTACCACTTGCCACCATACCCATTGATCACCTATGCAGTTAAAAATGAAAAATCGAATTGTGGATAATGAAGAAATTTCTCCGAAACAGTGAGGGCGATTCTCGCAACGAAGACAGTGCGACTTAAGAACGAAATTGTTGGAGACCTCTTCGCAAAATGAAAAGAACAAAAAAGCAGTACAGGGAGAGACCATCGCCGTCCTCATCGAAGAGGCCGAAAGCCCGCCGGAACTCGGAGATCTGATCATCGGTGAAACGATCCGCCATGTTTACCAGTACGAAGTGGACGACAAAACGGGCAAAGTTGGATAGAGAGAGACCACACGATCACGCACGCAACTGTGCATGTTGTTTTTCAGTGACGAGGAGAGTGGACATATAGTAAAGAGTGCTCCGCGGTTGCTGAGTTCTGATGCCTTCTCTCTTTCTCTCTCTCTCTCTCTATCTTGCTCTCTCTCTCGGCCGGCCTTGGGTTTTTTTGTCCGACTCAAGAAGTGTGAAACCTCTCTTCTCGTCGATATTGCCTAGGATTTCTGTTAATCTCTCCTGTCCTCTCTCGACCCCTTGTCGCGTATCGCCCTTCGCCATTTCCGGCCACTTTCCCCCTCTCAGGATCATCACCTTCGTTCCCCCTTCCAGCGTGTATGCGAGTCAGGGTACAGTCACTCGCGCCTGGCGTCGAAAAGCTCGATTCGCGAAAGCGGCCACTTGAACGGATCGAAAGGCAAATCAACAGAACAGAACCACGACGAAGAAGGAAGAGAGAACTCAGCCCGTCTCTGCTCATCCGGCTTCGTAGTTTCCATGTTCATGTTCCCACGTCCAACGGTGCAACGGATTCTACTGGTGGAATGTCGAAATGAATATATAAAGATTCGACCTTTGATGTCCTCGTGATGGATAAAGTACAGTTTCAGGCAATCAGCACTGACAAGTTCGGGCGATTTTGCAGTTTGGTCCTCCGATTTGTAATTTTTTTCAACTAAGTTTTTTAAACTTTCTTGATGTTTTGAATTCGACCCTTTGCGTTTTATTTCGTACAGTTAAGTCCTCTAGGTTTTTCAACTGGGGCATTTAAATCCTTCGGTCAATTGCTCTCGCTAAATTGTCGGGTTAATTAGTGACACGACATTATCATTGTGGCAGAAGATATGATACGGTGCTAAGATGGCACCAAATGAGCGCCAAATTAGCAAAAAACAAGTCGGTAAAAAAATGAAAAAGGAAATCTTCATCGCTATAACAGGTAAATGAAGCACTTAATTGCACAATTCAAGTATGTTAAGGGACTTGAATGAACAAAATGAAACTAAGAGGATCAAATCACGCAAATTGAGATTGACGGAGGACTTGATTGCATAAAAACAAAATAAAACTTAGATGACCAAGTCCCGACTGTGCTGAAACTTATAGGATTGAAATTATATATATTCGCTGCTGTGCAAGCAACTTGTATAGAACATTAAAGAGTACAATCACAACATGTAACAGTGGCACATGTGATGCAACAAGTCAAACAAAATTGAAGTGTCAATCATGACGAGATACATATTACATGAGCGGGGTGATTGATTGATCACACAACGTCAATCATGTAACCGACACATAAAATATATTCCCGACATGAAAGTAGCAATCTAATTAGGAAAGCATGAATAAACACCGTCTAGACTTATTATATATAATGGCCTAAAAAAGAAAAAAATTACGATTTGAAAATTGTGAGAAATTATACATAATTCTACTTATTAATATTCGTACATTTTGAAAGGTTTTGGATTTAGCATTTAGTCACTGGTATAAAATGCTGGGATCAAGTCCAGCTAATACCGACGGTAATTAGAGCGATTTCAATACACCGTCGAGAAAACTTTCCTTACTTTTACGCGACAACAATATGATTAATGCTAACTAATGCCAATTAATAAAATTGGGACAGTATTGATGCGTCAAATCGTGACCGATCCTTTAATAAATAAGTGGACCCGCAAGTCTTGGATTTTTCCAGCAGCGCAATAACTTCCTAAGCAAGGCAAAACACAAAAATGATTAAATTAATAAAAAAAAAGGAGGAAAAAGCAAAATGTTGCACCCTCGGACGGGCAAAACCCGGGCCCGCACAGAGAGAATCGCAAAGACCCGATTTCGCGAAACGGCAGGCCGCTTTCGAAACAGAGGGAGCCCCCGAGTCACGCAAATGGCGGGCCTCTCGAACGCCTTCGCCGTGCTGGGGCTGGACGCCGGCGACGACCGCCTCGACGACGGTTCCCCCGCCGCTCCGACCGCCGCGCGCGAGAAGAACGGCAGTTCAGGTGAACGTCACGCTCCCTCTCCTAGCCTGATCGCAGGAAACAGGAGCTCGCGATCGCTACCGCCTCCTACTGCCTGCTGCAGTGGAGTCGCGTGGGGTTCCTGAGTGTTCCGAGCTCGACGAAGTCGCTGGGTGTCGGCGCCTAGGGGCTTCGCGACTGCCGTCGGTGGTCGTCGACTAGCTGCTCTAGATGCGACGGGACTGTTTGTTTAGCAGATTCAGCTTAAAAAACAATGAAGTTTCACAAAGCTAACTTTTTGATGGCGACAAGTGAGAATTCGGATACAAAATCAACACTTTACATGAAGCAGTCGGTGCGTGTTGATGATCACTAGGATTTAGCCATGATCGAACTTCGGCAGAACACCCTTGTTCTTGACAAGGCATCGGAAGTGGCATGAACTTCAGTAGATTCTTGTCCCACGATGCATAATGCATTTTATTTATTTTTTTTACTTTACAACCTTCTTGGTAGCCGATAAAACTGGCAAGAGGTTCCTACAAATGGCATGAGGCTCAAGCGAGTCAGTTCTAGGTGATGTGTTAATTATCACTAGATGTTCGCTAAGTTGTAATTGTTCCTACGGGATTGTTGGAGATTGGTGTCCTCACAATGTCGACTGCTGAGGGGTCCGTGTGTGTAACCGGGGTTTCGGATGCACGTACAGTAGCTGAAGGCAGTAAGAGGAGCAAGACGACTCTTAAAGTCGAACAAGAGATTGCGGAGAGTGCTATCTTTTAATTGTCATGATATGCAGATGAGGCAGTTTCAGAAACCTAGCACTTGCTTATACTTTTTTACACTATGTATATATCAATTTCCACTATTATCTAAATCAAAATCGAAGATACTAATTTGAAGTGGTTTTTCGAATGATATGTAACTCCTATATTCAGCTAAGAAGAATAAAAAGGCTAACGGTTCTGGTAATGGTGTGCCAATGAAGAACGACAAACCAGACGAGGGAAGTTCAGTGATGCCTTCGACTGAGTACAGGATGCCTCTTGTGTGGATTGACTTGGAAATGACTGGTAAGTTATGGTATAGTCAATAGTATTAATAGCAAAAATCGGTTCTGCCTCTGCTGCATTACCATTTGCTTAAGTCAAGACATGTGTAACCAGAGTTGCTCTAGTTCTTCTTTAGCTTTGGACATTTGTGGTGATTATATGTTGCTAATTGTATATATTGACACAGCACATTGGCTATTCGAAGAGCATACTGAAGTTACTAAACGTTTGTTACTTCTTCCCTCTCACCCCTTTAGTTCTTCTGCTATGCAGGTTTAGATGTTGAAGTTGATAGGATTCTAGAAATTGCTTGTATAATAACGGATGGAAGTTTGAACAAATCTATTGAGGTACTTTGTTTCCCTCAAGTGGATTTTTAAGGCTGGTGTGGCTTTCAACTCCCAGTCCATTTTGACTTTCTTGCCGAGTTGCTTATCGTCATTAGCATCACATTTGTCATCCATGTTGGTATTAGAGCCAGAGAGCAAATGATGTTTACTATATGCTTTTTAATCTTGACCTGCCAGACAGGAGATTCTTCTCAAATCCTTCTTTCTGACTGCTTGCATTAGTCTGATATCCATCTCTCCAAGGTGCTTCTTTTATTCTAAAGATTTCTCTCTTGTTAGGGTCCTGATCTAGTTATCCATCAAAATAAAGAATGCCTGGATAGAATGGGAGAATGGTGTCGAGATCATCACGCAGCTAGTGGTGAGCACTTAAAAGACTGGCTTCTTTCATTGGATTTTTTTTTCAGGTTCTGAAGGGAGCTGTCTTTTTTGAGAAGTGTTGTGTTAAACCAGACTAACAAAATTAAACTTTATGCAGGGTTGACAAAAAGGGTCCTTGATAGTACAATAACAGAGAGAGAAGCTGAAATGCAGGTTAGGAAGATCTACTCACATTTATACGCGATGCAAACATAGGAAAAATCTTAGATTGTTCGCTTCAGTATGTTCAGATCAAAGTAGTGCACTCATTACAAAATAGGTGCAAACACTTCAATTCTTCACCTTATGAACCGCATAGGAAAAATCTTGTCATTCTCGAATGTTGAAGCTTAACTTCAAAATTTTAGGCTTATCAGGTGTCATTAATGTGAAATATAGCAGATTTACCGAGCTTTTTGCTCCTTATATTTGACTTTGTAATGAGAAAGAAAACCGGAGGGCATATGTCATAGAAAATCATCCAACCAACATGAAAGTGTCACACTGGTGATATTGAAGGCTGCATCCTTAGTTATAAACAGAGTTCTATCTTTAGTTTACAACTCCATGCATAAACAGGGGAAGCATGAATTCTTGTGTTGCCAACAAATTTTTTTTGGTGGTATAACTTTATTCGTCTTGAGGACATTGTGATACAAATGGCTTATGGGTGGATAACTTTGCAAGTGTGAGGACATAAATATGGTCCGGCCATCTATAACAGTCAAGATTATGGCTCCCTGATTTTTTTTTTAAATTTTGAATTGCTAGTCATATGTGATTGATGGCAGAACTATGCTTTTCCCCCTTCTTTATTATATGGATAGGTGCATATTGATATCATGATTTCTGATGGTGCAGGTTAAAGAATTTGTGAAGAAAAATGTGGGAAGTTATACACCCCAATTAGCTGGGAATTCTGTGTATGTTGATCTTATCTTTTTAAAGGTATAGTTATGATATGTGTAATGGCTTGAGTAGTATGTCACGAGGCCATTGATTTCTTGCATTATATATAAGTTACTGCATAAGAACGTATGGTATAGATAGTGCTTTTCTTTGTATAATATCAGGTGCTTTTTGCTGTACTTTTTTCTTTTAAGTTTCGGCATGATAATTCTGTTGTTTAAGTGCTCATCAATATTTATTGGATGCCAGTATTTAGAAATCTGAGTGACATGCACATGCTCAAGGCTGTTGCAAAGTTTTTTCAAGATACATGTTAACCTTTTAGTTGTTGACCTTTGATATCTGGTCTTTGGGCTCATTTTAAAACTTATTGTAGTAGGTGAAGAGAAAACTTGTCTTGTAAATTATTAGTCAGTTTGAAATTCTGAGTCACAACTAAATTTGAGGAGAGAGTTCTACCCAATTCCATATGACAAACCAATCATAGTAAAAAAATGCATCTGAGTGACATTTATGGATATTTAGATTCAGTGGGGACATCCTCTACAGAGGAATTTGTTCTTACATATGAAACTTTTTTGACCCTAACAAAAGTGGGTTCCCCTCTAATTAACTACATTAACTTCTCAAAGGATGTGTAATAGACCATGATCATGAGCAGCACCACACGAATGACGTCTAAAAATCCTCACCTCTTTTGTTGTATCCCGTCATTACCTAGTCAAGGTCTCCTTCTGCCTGTTTATACTAATCCAGAATGACTTGGCATGTAAAATATTTCGTTCTTTTAAGTGTCGCCAATCTTGGAAAGCGGTCTAGTTTAATCTTGCTGTTGGGCTTGTTTTCTTGTTGGTTTGTTCTCGATGCATTCTTTACCTGTTGAATATCATCATCTTAAGCTCCTGTTCTTATTCTCTGAAACATCTAGTTGTTTGGTCTGCAGAAGTACATGCCTGATTTGGCTAGTCTTTTTCCCCATGTACTTGTTGATGTCAGTAGCATCAAGGCTCTGTGTATCCGATGGTATCCTAGAGGTAATTTTGTGTGGTTCCTCTACATTTTTTAAATGCATCTTGTGGCTTGTTCACAACTTAAAAGTGAATTTGATACTTCATACAGACATAAAGAAAGCCCCTTTGAAAGAAAACAGACACAGAGCAATGGATGACATCAGGGAAAGCATCTCGGAGCTGAAATACTACAAGGAAAATTTATTTAAGGCATCCAGGTCCAGAAAATGACGTAAATGATGTCTGCACCATGCAGAGTGCTTCATCTAGAGGTGTGATTTCTAAGTACCTCCCGGATGACTTTTATAATTGAATAGCATGTCCTCTTTGTGGTTGGCGCAACTGTCTTTCTTCAGGGGTTTTTCATATCAATGTTTTACCTGCAATATTAGGTATGATCCAGTCATTTGCCATGTAAGCCAATGTACTATAGATCTTGCCAACATTCCAGCGTCAATTATGTATAATGCAATTATTTATATTGGTGATTATTGGTCTGACAATGGGTGCATGAAGAAGGTTTCACATCCATACTCATGGCTGGCGTGTCCAACATCTTGGAGTTGAGCATCATCACATTGTAAGGAACAGAATACGATTTTACTGAAAATTTATCTACAGAACTCTGCACCCTTGATCGAGCGATACTTCAAAATAGCAGTAACGTCTATAGACATTTCATGTTTTTCAATTTAATACAATCTTCCCGTTAAGGACAGTGAATTTGAATTCTTTCAGTTGCTAGATAAGAATGAGGAGTTCCATATCATCTCTAAAAAGACCATAGGCCGAACTTATGATTGATATTTAGTGGAGAGACTGGATAATTCTCGTTAGTCATACGAGCAAAACTTTTGTAATTGGTAATGTTGGCGTGAAAATCTGAATAGTTTTGAGCTGAAATCACAAATTTGTTTGAAATGATTGGTAACTTTTCAATTATGCTAGTGATTTTCATTATTCCTTTAGTAAATTTCTAAATGCGTTGGTTAATCCTGGATTGTTATAGTCGTCCCTCATCGACCCGATCGATTTGTCGGTAGTGAATTCATCGGATATTTGGTTATGATAAGTCCAAAACTGCTCTAAGTGGAATCGAACCATTGCCTGGACAATGCGGCAGTATCAATACCAGAATTGCTGGAGAAGTTCTGTCGATTTACTTGGGATAAAGTTGAGGTATACTTAAGCTAAAAGAAAATTTCAATAGAAGAGCTTGACGAGGGGAAGGACTCTTACATGATCGAAGGGGACGCCTCCTCATTGCCTGACAAGGATTCTATTCATTCTATCGCTAACTCGCCAGGCCAGCGAGGGCGGCTTGGCCATTGTCAAGGCGTGGCGATGGCCGGTAGAGAGAAAAAGGGAAAAAGAAAAAAAAGAAAAGAAGAGAAAAACAAATTACAAAAATTATTCCTGTCAGCATTGTTGTGCTACGTAGAACTGTTGTCGCTGATTAGACCGCCACGTGAGCGATTTGTGGTCAAAATTGATTGGAATTATTAAAAAATTTAAAACTAAATTGGTAAATCATTAAAAGTTTTTTAACTAAATTGGCACAATTAAAAAGTTTATAACCGAATTGACCATTCAGAATTTTTGGACAATTTTCCTAATGAAAGGGGACACCTCCTCATTGCTTAAAAAGGATTCAATACATTCTTTGGCTAACTCGCCATGGACTATTCAAACAATAAGACAGGGTTCGAACGAAAAAAAAGAATAAGACAGGGTTCGAACGAAAAAAAAGACAGAGGACACCGAAGAAATTGTGACACCGTTTCTTAATCATGCAACGGATTAAATGATACGGCTGAAGTTTAGTTTTGTCTGATGATGCAATTCAAGAACGAAGATACAAAGCAAAAGCATAAGCATGACAGTTGGGAAGGTGACAAGATGAAGTTAATCTCAAAAATTGTATACTCCGCCGAGCTTCTTACTTCGTTTCTTGCATATCTTCCTCAGTTTTCCAAACAATGCCCTCGAGGCGGTTCGTAAGGCTCTTGTAGAACTGCAGGCAGTAAAGGAAAATCATGAGGATCATAGCAAAATCTCAAATGAGACCAGATTTCCAGCATCCCTCGTCAGCTATTGATATAGCATGCTATTTTCAGGAGCCATGCACAAAGAAGCATCAAAATAGCATTATGAGTGACCAAGAAAAATATGAGTGGAGAACCTTATGGAACTCCAAGGTGTCTCCTTTTGCCTTTCGCACTTCAACCATATGAAGCGACGGTGCGACTTGGAAGATCTGAAAGCCATGTAGATATTGGAAGTTATGATAAGATATCAGCTCCATGTGTACCAAAATTGTAGTTCAGACGACGATACCTCCGTTGCAACGTTTAAGTTCCCCTTCCTCCCAGCTTTCGAATTTTCGAGCCGCATCTGAGGGACACAAGCAGAAAGTAGATCAAAATTCATCCAACTGCTTCTAGTTTTAACTTGAACCACTCTATTATTGGGTATGCAGCATTATCAAATAAATCAGTAGCATCATGAACCTTGTAATTCTTCTTGTGAACACCGAAACCAAGGGGCTTTGCAGCTTCTTCAATCTTGTTTATGATCTCATTCGCACCGCATTTGGATGTGAACCTTGTTTCTCTTGTAAATCCCTATAGCCATTGACATCATAGACATTCTTTAAAATAGAAAATGAAGAGGTAAAAAAAAAGAGAACAAATTCCACATTGAGCTAAGTTATTGTGGAAAACAATACGTCTGATCCAGCTCAATCATGAACAACGATCCAGTCTGCTATTTTTTATATTCCTTACTCTACCTTTCCCCATCAGGCATCGAGTACAAAATAGGATGGTGTAATTCTTCCTCTCTACTACAGAGTTTTCAATGGCAAAAGGAACTCAAGTTTCAGATGGAACCGGACTTTGTGCAACTTCATTTTTTGTTTAACAAACGTATATTTTTGAAGCACACAGAGGATTGATGATTACATCATTTTTACATACATTATGCACTCTTTCTTCCATCAATTTCTTCTCAGAACATGGTGGAGAAGCATAACGAATCATGTCATGGAAATTGCTTATCTGCGGACCACTTTCATCTAGTCGACACAGATTGGAAAGGTAGAAAAGAAACAAACCTCGTCTCACACACCTGTTCCCCATCAAATAAATTCCCAAGGTTTAGCCCTTTAGACATCGAAATCAAATCAAATGCATTCATGGGGGTTGGCGGTTCCTCCTTCTTCTCGGTCACATGGTGTGCCTGTATTGACAGATGCACTCCTCATCAGGCCACTAATCGAAAATGCCACAGGCACTTTGTCTAGATTATGTGTCCAACTCATAACATTTCAAAATTCCTGGAGGTCCACTCACCTCTGAATCCATAAAAACAGCTTCAACATCATCCAAGCTCGTGTCTTCTTTCTCGTAAAAAACGGCGGGCTTGTAATCCTTCTTGAACCATTCATCCTCCAAAATTTCAGGAATGATAATACGCTGCAGTCAGAAATAACATCTTTAAAAATGGTAACCAATCCAGCAATTTAAAGTGGAGCTGGAGCTACAGCAGATTCCATAGAATTGCTGATACAGGTAGACTACACAAAGGAAGCGAAACATTTGGAGCTGAAGATGAGTTCTGACACTTTTGTAGAGCCTTGGTGATAAATGAAGCTAAATGGCTTTAGCCAGTTTCAACACAGTCAGAGCTCTAAGGTGTCAACTAGTGCTATGTCGAACCAGTCCAAAGGGTATGGCTTGTAAAATGTAACAGAGACAGGTATAGTCAATCTAACCTGCCTTATAGAGTTCCTCGAAAATGTTCTGTTTGCTGAGCATATTATAAAAAAATGTGATCTGTATCTCTCAATTTTCACTAAGTAATTAACCTGCCCTAGTTCTATAAATTGACCATACAATGGTGGCAACTGGCAAGTATGATACGATGGTCCTTTAATATCTACCATCAGGTATCCCCAAATCCTGAAAGATGATGGATGAGATTGTCAACTTCACTCACGGTCACGGGATTCGGGTCCAATAGACGAGTTATCAACTTCATGGCACCAAAAGAGAGCCAGGGGGGACAAGTAAACTCTGCAGCCAAAATCTGCAGAAAAGGGTAGCAATAGTGAGACAGTAAAGAAAGCTGGATTCGTGGAGAGTAAAACTGTTAATTGTAAATAGAGCACAATGCTCACTTTTTTGTACAGATTCAGAATATTAGCATCATCAAAGGGCAAGTAACCTGCAAGCAATACAAAGAGTATTACTCCACATGACCACAAGTCTGCAGTTGCCCCATCATAGCCTCTATCATTTAGGACCTAAACAGCAAGATGGTAGATTACTACAAGCCTATTAATCAAAGTTTATCGATAATATAATACATCACGGGAAAGAAGAAGTGAAGGTGAAGACCTCGGGAGCAACATAGTTTGGAGTTCCACAAGCCGTGTGAAAAAGTCCATCATCCTGTCAAGGCAAATCAGATTGAAAGTTCTTCTAGGAGACATAAAGTGATGTCCCTAACATTGGTTATGTTCAGGAAGGGGAGAGAAAAACAAACTAAACTTCAGGAAAGCTAGAGCGCTCTTGGAATTGCTTTATCGTGCATAAAGAAAGGAGCAATATAACTATACCACAGGGTCTTCAAGTACAAGGCCTCAGGTTACACTGATAAGACCACATAGATCATACAAGAATGGAATTTTCAAAATTTAAGAGGTCAATATTACCCTGACTTCTTGTGACAATGCACTCAGTCCAAAATCAGAAACTTTAAGATTTCCACAACCATCCAGCAGCAAATTTTCTGGCTGCAATGAGAAAAATCACCACAAGTAACATCATTGAGGTCCTTTATAACAAATTTCTGAGAAGACCAGAGGAGGCACCTTTAAGTCTCGGTGATAAACACCACGGCTATGACAATAGTCAACAGCATTAATTAGTTGCTGGAAGTACTTTCGTGCTTTATCCTCACTCATCCTTCCATGTTTGACCTTTATTGAAAGAAGAAAAGATAGTAAAGAAAATATGCAGGGCAGAAAAACAATCAAATTAAGCTGCCCTTAGTTTGTGTGCCTCATTCAATTAACATCCTATGCATAGAAGAATGCTTCTGCATAGCCACAATTTAGAGCATAAGAGATTAGTATAGTTAGCATGGAGGTTTGTGGAAATTGACAGAGTCGTGAACCAAAAACCAATTAATTATAAACATAGATCATTAAAATATAAAAATCACACACGGAAAGCAGGACAACTTACAATTTTGTCAAAAAGCTCTCCCCCAGTCGCAAATTCTAAAATGATGTATATCTTTGTCCTGCTACCCATTACCTGCATTAACAATTAAAAGAAAAGGAGTCTCTGAAGATCAAATTGGTTTGGATCAAACCAATCATTTGCTTTCGGATCAATTTCTAGTTTCTATTATGATGTAATCAAATGCCTTAGTCCTCCAGTGAATGCCCATCTACAGTCATTCCCCCCTTCTCTCTCTATTACCTTTCAACATCGATCCAGGGGTTCGAGGTAAATCTCAAAGCCATATTCCAACTTAAATGACACAAACCACCCCACCCATCGCTTCCCTAGACCACAGTATGAACTCGCGGGCATGCAGAGAGAGAGAGAGAGAGACCTCATATAAGCAGACAACATTTGGATGCTTTATTAGCTTCATTGTTGCTATCTCCCTTTTTATCTGTAAACATAAGAATAAAGAATTAGAGAAAAACTGTCCAAAGACGAATTCAGAAAAGCATTTCTGCTGAAAAAGCCAGGTGAAATAATTGAGTCACTTTTTTTTAGAAAAATGTCATCGTGTGAAAGTAAGGATTAGGAAGCCTACAGATATAGCAGTGCCATTAGCCTTCCAAAGAATATTTTGAGATGGATAATGATTTACAGGGATGCAGAAGGGCATCAACAAAAGAGCTTAGAAGAGCAAATGCCTTTGAAAAAAGGAACTGTAAAATAAAGAGGACCATCGGAAATGACCTGCTCTGCCATTTTGTGTTTGAGGACCATCTCTTTGTCGAGGATCTTGACAGCCACAGCTTCCCCTGTCTCAGAATTCCGGGCGAACTTCACTTTCGCAAATGTTCCCTCGCCAATCGTCCTTCCCACTTCGTATTTACCGATCCGACGCTTGACTTTAGATGCATTCATCATTGATTTTTCTTACAGAGAGTGGTAGTTCCACTATTCACCGTGCAAGCAGTGAAGTTTTTATCCGAAGAATTGCTGATTGTAAGACTAACCTTATCTGAACAAGTAGAATGGAGGTACATTAAGACTTGATTACCCTAAAAATCAGATGAAATGATACTCAAATCCCACTTGATGACGATGATCATAAATGGGTAATCATGGTGAGATATACAATCACCAATTGTCGTCGAAGCTATGATATTGTGGTATGAACTATAATAAAAATATAGCAGGCAATATGCCAAGTCTCACCAGATGGTAACCCGAAATTGGAAGAGCAAATCAACGAGGACTCTGAGAAAAGAGTTCAGAAGACGAAGCTCTGAACATCAATTCAACTTCATAATTCAATACTCAAGTAACTACAACAATACGTTTTTTGTAGTGTCAATATAACCTTCAAGTGATTGGTATCTCCGTGGTCCCCTTATCATTATTTTGATCTATATGGAAACCTACTCTGGTCACTAAAGTTACCATCAACCATCGTCAGCCAAAACCACTGCCGCGCGTTGCAGAAGTTACTATGACGGGATACCATCTCCTTTTTTCAACATGGTGGCGATGCATGAAAGCAAGAAGACAGAGGATATACCTGAGCTTGGCGGAGGGAGATTCTTGATGAGGAGGAGGAGGAGGAAGCCTAAAAGCACGGCCAATCAAGTTGGGATGAAAAGGGGGAGTGAGATTATGATAACCATGAATCATTGTCGCTGAGCTGGATCTTATGAGGCCGAACCCACAAGACAAAATGGGCACCCATCAGCGTCACTCCCGTTTCACTGCACTACGGTCTGGACCAGAAGATTATTCGTACAGGTATGACGACAAAAGTCCGTTCCTCCAAACTACACAGACCACCCGATTAAAGTCCATCATCGCTCTTGAAAAGCAAAATCGAATTTGACTACCCAGTTATCCATATCGGACGCAGAGAAACTCCCGCCTTTGGCGCGGCGAACATGTGTGGAAAAAGTCACGTTCGGAAGCCCGAGGAGGCTCGAGCTGAAGTAGACCAGTCGAGCTATACCGTGGATCGCGAATTTGTGTGATCAAGGTGGAAACTTTGAAACCCAAAGAAGAAGAAGAAAACACGTGTTGGATATGCACAACTGGTGTGTGGGCGGGCCTGAAAATGTGGTCCATGATCCACGTGACTGTGCTGGCGGGACTCTGGTTTTTCTTTTTTGTCTCCGTGTGTTGTTTCTTTCTTACGGACGACAGAAACTTGCGTTCGATAATGACCAGAGACTAGTCGGTTCCGTTTCCCTTACGGTTCTGTCTCTTTCTCCATAATTTGCATTCGGCATGTGTTTCATCCCGGCGACTCCCCATCTTCATCCGAGCTTGACCCAGTGGACCGATACTTCTGTTTCGAGCGGTTATTTGAATCTATCACTGCAAATTTGTAGGCTTGACGAGAGGTATAGTCTGGCGAAAACACTTTCGACTTGCGGCCTTCGGATCACGGGACCCGTATGATATTTATTCGAGCCTCACCCAACATTAGTAAAAAGAGAATTTGAATCAAATTTACTCCATGAAACTTGAATTTGATTCATTGGCCGAACTGATTGGGTTCTGAAAGGCCCTCTCGTCTTTTTTTCCAGAACATGTGAATTGGTCTCTCCAGCTCACATTGATTGAAGGTGGCTGTTTAAAGAGAGTTGACTGTCCTCACTGGAGACCATAAATCTTCATGTAGGCCCGCCAATAATCTCCATCTTCAATAATTGCAGCTCTTCATTTCTCTGTTCCAAATAATGCGATTGACGTGATGAAGTTAGGCGCACCGAAACCGGGGAGAGACTAGAGAAAGGATCAAAACGATCACCTGAAACTTTTGTTGTTCGGAAATACCTTAGCCAGCTTAGGCCGTGCATAGCAATAATTCTGTACCTAGAATTTGATTCCGGCAGAAATAATTTTTTTTAATTCAGTACCCGAAAATAATTTCTAAACATTTGAAAGCGTTTAATAACTGTCCAAAATTTTTGTTCTTAGAATAGAAAAGGAACAAAAATGCATTTGGTAACTACACAAAATTTCTTTTTATTAATAATATTTTGAATTTTTTAATATATTTTTTTTTCTTTCTTTCCCCTTTCTTTTTTGGCCATGGCCGGCTGCCGACGCTGGCGACCGGCCACAGGCCAGGGCCAGCGAGGTCGGCCTCGCCACCAAGGCGACGAACCTGGGTGGCGACGGCGAGGTCAGCCTCGTCGGCCACCGACGAGGCCGCAACGCCCTCACCTGCCTTGGCCTATGGCCGGTAGTTGGTGGGGATGAAGAATAACAACAAAAAAAGAAAAAAACCAAAAAGAATTAATTTTGAAAAAAATTGTTCCAGAATCAAAAGGCTATTTTTTTTTATTCTTGATTCTGTTCAAAAACTGATTTTGGGTACAATTTTTTACAAAATTATGCCCATGCCCAAAAAATTTAACAAACGGATTTCTGTTTCCAAACTGATTCTGAAAACAAAAAAACAAAATCAATCACTATTTGGCAAGTTACCTAACAGGCCAGTAGAGTATAGATTAAGATGGACGGCGCCGAATAGTCATCTGAGGAACAGGATAAAGAAAAGATACGGCGACAGAGAATTCCCAAAAGCTTCTGAACAATGTACAGTTTTATCTGTTCTGCAAACAACTTTCAATTTTTATCACCATCAATCTCTTGCAATTAGTCAGTTTGTACACATCATGTGGATGCAATTACAAGAAGAGCCATGTCAAGGGCGATATCAAAACAAGAATCTCCCCATGGCGCTATTGAACAAATCACCCGATATTACAACTCCCCAAGTAGAAAAGCAGAAAAATTCAACCTCGACTCAAGCAAAGACAATATCGCTCAAAATGCCGGCCAATCGTCTATGCAGCAAAACTCAATACACTCTGTTGTTTATAGTGTGGTAGAGAGACTTCAGCTGTGTGTTCCACTTATCAATGGCAGCGTACTTCTTCATTCCCTTTGACCTGGTTTGGATTTTGGAAACAGACATCCAGGAGTTTCAGATTCAAGAACACAGGAGAATGGCATAAAAGACAAACGACTTGTAACATTGCGCGGTGCACCAGAAAGATGATATGGTACCTGTCACCACGCTCTAACAACCGATTTACTTGATCAATGTGCCCATCAATACGGTTGTCCAGAATTAGAGAAACCAACAACTGCTCGACGTCCTTCTCTGGCACGTTAAGTTCCTGGAAGTAACAAGTTTCAGTAAGCCAGTAAGTAGGAAGGTAAAGAGAATAAAAGAGGTAGATACAAGTAAAGATATATCATTAACATACTGATTGACCAATTAAATATCACTATGATTATCAGCTAAAAAAGGACTTGCTTACAAGTTTGCATCTACGTAAGTGAATCTGCAGCTAAATCATATTAGCAATGAAGATCTAACACCTATTCTGAAGAATAAAATAGCCAGTGAAACTAAACCTGAGCCTTTACCTTCGAGATGAAAGGGATGCGGATTCTGGTATAAGGCTTGATAAGTTTAAGCAATACTTGAGTCCTGATATTCTTCAGAAGATCTTCAATATAATTCCGGATGAATGGGTCATCCATTATAGTTCTTCTGTTGCTCTGGAAAATGTGCCAATGGTAACTTAATTAAGGGAGAAAGGAACCGGTGAAAAACAGGCACAAATCGTTAATAAATATACACAAAAAAGCTAAACATACCTTAAGGATTTTCTCAAATTCTAGGATCTCATTTCGTTGATATGCAGCTATAAGATTTGTCATGGCTAAAATTTCAGGGTCATTCTTATACCTACAGAGTGCCAGACCATTAAAAAGAGTGAGGGAGGAACAGAGGCCTTTTTTGGTGGAGGGAGGATGTAGAGAGAAGAAAGAGCACTTACGGCTTTGCTTCTTGGCCATCAAATGGATTAACTTCAGACTCCATCAGCATATTAGCCAGAACCAAATATCTGCCACATAATGCAAATAGACACTATAGTGGACTCAAGTTACACAAAAGCACAAACTCGGCACTCCACAAAAATGGTAAAGTAACAGTAAGCTAAGAAAAGAGTATCTTCTGCTCTTAATATCTGATCATCAAGTGGTTTCTTCTTGCTTATATGAGTTAAAAGTTCATAGCCCACAAAAACAGAGGCAGGGTAGCCAAGGATCACAAGTTCAAACTATAGAAACTTGTGAAACAAAACAATAGACATTTATATCCTAAATTTTTAAATTTCTTCCACTCTCTTAATGGAAGACTTTCAAACATGTAAGAAGGTGAGGTTCAGTTGGTAATCTTGGTTAAGGTCCCCCCTCTAACACTTCTTTCAGAAACATCAATTGTTCCGTTCCTACTAATTTGTAGGGTGAAAAAAGTTTTTCCTCCTCACCCAAAAGTTCCAATTCACTCCATCAACTAGCAGTGGAAGGATAACCAAAGTGCACTTTGCCTAGATAACGAAAGGGACACCTATTTTTCCCTCAAAAAAGCCTACCATACTTGCTCCAACATGAGCCATCCAATGGGACAAATGAAAATAATTCCTACTGAATCCATCGAAATCGTCAGCAATTCAATCAAGAGAAGATGGAAGGATAAGTAACCATACTTTAGACATTGGATTCGCCTTTGGTTCCCAGCTTCATCATAATTTTTGAAGGCTTCAAAGAAATCGGTTGCCGCGTCAGCCCACTGGCGCTCAGCCATATGCATCTTACCTCCACATTCCCGAATTATACCCATAATTCTTGGATGGGGTATAGCTGACTTGATCGCAAGTGCCTTCTGATACAATTGCTGCAGTCATCAATAATTTCAGTAACTTAATGTCCAAGAATAATTTATAAATGGACGATTTACAGAACAGCTTACAAGATAATTACCGCACAAGATTTAAAAGTGGTAAAAATAATGCCAACCAGCATAGATCATTAATCAAAAGAAATATTAATTTTTCTGGTCATTGCTCGATTGCTGAAAGAGTTCCTTTTATCGGCTTGATAAGAACGCTGACATCAAATAAAGATAGAAAATCTACAGCATTGGAAGTTCGAACCATGAATAGATGAACCATTTCACAAAAACTTTGATGCACCACTAGGAGAAAGTAGAAATTACCTTAAGCTTCTTATTATTCTTAGTCTCGGTGTACATTTGGATCTCAATAGCGTACACTTCAAGAAGCTGACTTCCTTTCTTGTGGTCATCTGTACCATCCTCTCTTTGGCAAGATTTGTGGAGCTCCTTCAAAATCTAGTTGTTTACAGAAGATTATAAGCATAGCTTGCCATTGACAAATTATGTCAGCCATACTATGCTAATACTATCCAATAAAATGGCACCTTGTTCATTCTTCCATATTCACCCATATCAAACCAAATCTTGCAAAGCTTGAGATTTGTCTTGAACCAAAGTCTCTGCAGAATTATGAAAAGCATAAATTTTACAAGAAAAACGGCATTGTAGCAGCAGAGAGTGGTTAGACAAGATTGGTGACCTCATTCTTTGCCTCTTCAAGAGCCTTCAGAGTGGTCTGATAAAACTCCTGTAGAAGACTAAAATTCTGACTGGCTGATCCTGAAACAAAATCCATCACATTGTTTATACATTTTTCGCTGTAATTTCTTGTCACCGCCGATTTGATGTATGTAAGCATCACTCTGTAAGAATCCATCATTTCTTTATACTTCCCCAACCGATAATATAGCTTGACAGTTTGCTTAAGAGCTTTAAATCCCCTATAAAACAAGTTAAGAGAAAAAATGATCAATAACACAGTAGAACTCACAGTAATTGAGAAGTGTGAAAGGGAAATTCTTGAACTGCAAAGTTGAAAGCTATAAGATTTATGTAGACATCTCCTATCAGTTCATCACTCCACTAACGTCGCGTGCAAAATATGGAAACCATGACTATGGAACACCTAGAAACACGTGCTTTGCATAGAGGAAAGTGGTCACAGTCCAATGCCCTTCCCTTTACCCAAGAAAAACCTCTTCAGACAAAATGACGGACAGATATGGAATGGATCCTACATTAGAGCTTCCATTCAACTTCTAAAATCTTGCCTTAAGTTGTTCTCTTTTATTCATTCATATAAAACCAATGATCTTCCAATTCACCAGAGAGCAGCTTTTCTCCTGTCAAATATCATTTCAAGAAAGCTGACTCGGGGTATGTAAAAGAAATTCTTTCTTCTCAATGTTTCAGCTGTTATTTGCGGTTTGCAGGCTCAACGCTGGCCAAAAAAATTTTCATCTTCGTTTTATTTTGTGCGTGTGAAGTTGAATATGTCTGCATCATCTCCAAACTTGATGGAAGGAACCACATGTAACTTCACTTGCAATATGAAGTGAACTGAAAGTTTCTTCCACAGAATTGATTATGCCGCAAGTATAAAAAATCTACAGTACTTACCATTCAGCCTTCTCAGGTTCCATGCGAACAACCTCAGCAAAGCCTGCAAGTGCTCCTTCTGGATCAGTTTCTATGAGGCCTACATTGCAAAATCAAACAGTCAAGCTACATTAAGGATAAACAGTTAAAAAATATTAAAAAATTTTGCACGTACTACGCATCGAAGTGCACTGTGCAAGCGAATTAGATCGATTTGATCATGTATGTCTCTGCTCACAGAATAAATCTAGATATTTTAAGTTTCCTTAAAAGCAAAAAACTTTCCCGAGTTGAAAAAACGGAAGTATGCTGCTGTTGATACAATAACAAATTGGAAACCTTAACGAGGACAATGAACGAATAATTAAATAAGAGTGCAGGAAACTAAAATTATCTCCGCCCATCACTTTTGGTGACATGATTATGCTCAAACATTAATCTAAAGGACGTTGCTGGTAAAGGGACATGGCTCCCCAACTCTCCCAGAAAATAAACAAGGGTGTTATCCGAGCTCCATCGCAGAACGCATTGCAAATGATTCATCTCCCGGTATAGAAGCTATGCGCCACGGAATCCGCTAATCCAGTCAAATGGGCGTTAATCAAAACATTCCTCTTTCGATAAACAAAGATTCACCTAATCGGAAAGAACGCCCCAAACGACATAAAAATGATGCAAAGCGCAAGCCAATTAGGGACGCGACAAAAAAGTGCCCAACAGACCAGGTTGCCTAAAAGATGTCGAGAATACCTTTCGAGTTGTAATACTGATTCTCAATGTCAACGTCCTGTTCCTCAGGCTCCTCATCCGAGTATTCAAAACCATAATCCTCCATATCTGCATCTGGGAATCCAGCAAACCAGTAAAATAACCAACACCGACCTTAAAACAGTTAGCTATAGCCAGAAGAACAACAACGCCAACAGGACTCCCCTTAGTTTATTCCAGTACAGCAGAAGCACACAAATTAAAAAGAAAAAGCAAACATTCACGACACCACAGAGAACATCCGTCCGTCCCTTAAACGTCATCGAGAACGAAAGCGTCAGGACCAAACCCTAGTGCAACGATTATTTTTCTGTTGTTCCCGTTTTGTCAGGAGAGCGATCAGACCGAGGCAGTAAAAAACCGACGATCAAAGAACCCTAGGCGTAGGGAGGCCGGACCTGAAGCCATTGCTGCTTGGTGAAGGTAGAGAGAAATCCCCCCGGCAATGAACCGCGATGAGGAGTTGAGCTGTATGTATGATGATTTGATTTTCGTTTTGCTCGGGACAGTGGTGGAGTCAGCAGAAGGTGGAGCTAAGTAGCAGAGTCGATTCGATCGTTCCGATCCAGATCCAGTACTTTCTGGGTCCATGAAGTGCTTTGGGCCAGAGATTTTCAAGCCCAACAGACCGAAGAAGAAGGCTAAGATAGCCCATAATGGATTGGCATTTTGGCCCAGTGTTTAAGAATCGTCTTCGTTGTATCTAGGGTTTCAAGAGACTTTATATGTTCCGAGATAATATGAAAAATGTATCCGTGAGAATTCTAGAGTATTCCTGAGGAACTATATGTGTAATATCCACTTGTATCTAAAGACATGATTAGATGTTTATAGCAAAAATTAGAGTCTTTCCTTTCATTTGGATGACCGGGGAGATAAACAGTTGCTCCGTACGAGTCTCTCCAGAATTACTTGTGTTCTAATTTGGAAAAGAGTTTCATTGCACGGTAAGGAAACACTAGAATAGCTTGTGACAAACGAGAGACGTGATGGCATCTCGTTCTGACATGATGTCCAGCCAGCGGTAAGGTCATTGACAAACAAGGCGAGAAGGCCGTGGATCGACAAGGCGAAGAAGGGCCACAGGAGTTCGAGGAATGTGTCGTTGCCCGCCTGGTGAAAGTGGAACTTGCCGTAGACAAGGTCGAGGACACGTTCGGTAGCATCGAGTGCTCCACTGCCAGGATGGAGGAGCCCCGCAAGCAGATGCAGGGCACCTTGAGCCAGGGGCAGGCCACATGAGTGGAGATGATGGACCTCAAGGCAGAGCTACGTGCAAGCAGGATTATAGAGAACATTCGATCGTTGCTCAAACAATGGAGAAGGAAGAAACTAATGACTTCACAAGTTTAGCTGATAGTTCGGCTTTGAATTATCATCCTCAAACAATGTTGGAGACATTGTTATCTTCTAGTTAGGCTTTGAATGTTTAGCTGACCGTTTGCAGCAACTAATGACTTCGCGAGTTTAGGCCCCCTAAAGAAAAAACGGCGAGACAGAATGCAAATTAAAGAACAAGTAGAAAACCATAGGCCCGTCAGATGAGAGATTCACTTAGATGTAGATCAATCTCTGACTGTTCCTTGCAAGAAAGCACCCAAAGAATTCCTTAAAAGACCATCCCTCGCACTGTCAATATCACAACAGTAAAATCATGCATTGAAAGGGTGTTGCTCATCCCATTGAATATTTAATCAGCATCCATCTCTTCCAATGCCAATCGAGCTGCAGCCTTCGCTTCCTCTAGGAGGTTGTCAGGAACCTGTGATTAGGTGGGCAATGGTGAACGACTCAACCAGACAACATGCGAGTTTAAAGCAAGGTCGGTTCTGAGAGCATCATATAAGTAGAAGGCAATGTCCTTCCACAAATGAAAAGAAGCATGGAGAGAGATGATAATACCTTCTCATGCTGCCTCTTTGACTCATCGCAGACCCAGCTCATTTCTAGTTCAAATGCCTTGTCCTTTGCCTCATCGTGCACCTTGTAGATGCTGCTCAGAGGTAAACCAAAAATATAAGGAATATACCATTCTTGATTTCCCATAAAACAAACTTCACATGCTCTCTTCCCAAAAAAGAAACAGAAAAGGGAGAAAAAAAACAGGCCATCTCCCGGCTAACTATTTTAAACCCTCTCCCTCTCCACACACAATTGCCAAATCCCGGGTCAGCTAATTTCTAATACCACTATGACTGCATATACCTCTCCATTATATTTAGGAGTGATGTGAGTTAACTACTTGTGCTTGGTGAAGATATAGGTCCAGCCAATTGATCCTGCTGCTTCACTCAAAATGGGTAGTTCTATGGGATTCTAGTACTTCATCTGCAGTTAAGCCGCAAGTTCAGATTCAAGCAATTATACTCTAACACATCAACTCACTAATCCAAGCCTGAGGGGAAAAAACTAAATAATTCATGCCATGGAGCAAGAGTCAAGGATGGTGCAGTAAGGTTCACTCGACGTCAAAACAGAAACAGTACAAAAGGGATATATTTCAACATATTAATCAACAGCTTCAAACAATATAAACAGAAAAGAAGCAGGCTACAAACTACAAAGGATAAATTAAAAGAAACTCGAACTTAAGCACTATATGAGAAAAAAATTCACGGTATCTATACCATAAGATACTAAGAAGGAAACTTACATCTTAGCTACTTCAATAACTCCTTCCCTGCACGTCATCTCTGAGAGCTTTAACTTTTCAATTTCTCTGTTAACACCAATTAAGTCACATTAGACAACAGAACCTTAAACGAGCTCTTTCAGTAAGATTATTAAAACAGACTAGCATAGCCGAACACAAGTGGTAACTTTTTTTTTTTTATCAGAAACACAAGTGATACTATTGACCTGATATAAAAAATGAACTCTTTATAATATTCCCAGCCCCCCCACTCCCCAAAAACCGAAAAAAAAAAACACAAAAATTTGCACTATAGAGATGTAATGATAGTTTACCACTTATATATCAATTAGATCCAGGGGAATCATAAGCTGGCTCCAAAGTTCTACTTGCAAAAAGGGAAAAGCATTAAATGAAAGAGTACGAGATTAACTTCGATCCCATAATTTTGCCTCTCCCATATGACATCTTTCAATAGCCAGCAAAAGTTTGATACCTAATAGGCCATAACAGGTTAATAAAATTGGGCCACAATGTATTGCGATTCATGCTAATAGGTCACAAATCCACTCCAGATTATTATGCAAAGGGTGCTACATAGAGGATTTCAAAACAGAGGGATCAAATCAATTAAAATAAAGAGATAGCAGCGGCAGCTTTGGGACAGTTGACTCTTGCCCAAGCCCAAAACCCATTAGTCATGAATATAACCCTAATCAATTAAAACAAAGTAAGCGATAGCAGCAAGCAGGCTTGGGACAGTTGACCCTAGCCAACACATGAACCAGAACATGAGCTACACCCGCCACAAACCAAACACAAGATTTCAAATGGAGTCCCAAAACCGAGAAAATGACCCTAGTGTCATAACTTTCGTACGGTGCTCACTTAAGTGCCATCACATTTTTTCCAATCATTTAGTGTTATACAACTTTTCAATCGATCACTTGAGTGCTATAACTTTTTGAAAACGGTTACCAAAAATGCCATGCCACATCAGATTTTGGCACTTAGGTGAACCTTTTTTAAAAGCTATGGCACTCAAGTAGTCGAAAAAAAAGCTATTACACTCAAGTGAGCACCGTTCAAAATTATGGCACTTTTGCTATCCTTATCCTCCCAAAACCTGTACAATTGAGTACAAGGGAAACCAAAACCAGCATAATTGTGTCCAATTTGAATATTCTGAACTAATCGATATATCAAATGCAAATTAAATAACAAAATTACATAAAAAGCCTTAGTGTACTTTTCTAGCAAGTAAACAACCTTGGGTATTTTTCGAACAAAAAAAAAACAACCTTTTGTATTTGAAAAGATTAATGTATTAATGATTAGTCAAGTTTCAGATAACTGCCATCTAAATCTCAAACCTATTCCAAACCCTATAGTCTTGTAAAAGGGAACCAAGCACATCAATGATGCCAGCCCTAGCAAAAGCATGAAATTCTATGTATTCCAAACAGACGTAGAGTTTGAGTGAACACACTAACATAAAACACCATCGATATCATTGCAGAAGTTAAGACACATAAAAATAAAGCCACAGAAATCTCTCTTTCATTTGCTTTTCCATTTAGTTGCCAACACTTTTCCTGCACAAATGAGCAAGAGACTTACGTCTTTGCAGCTTGTTTTCCCTTGCCGATTGCAGCCCCGAAGTATCTCTACAACAAAAGTCAAGAGTAAGAATGTTCAGAACAGAGCGACTAACAAAATGAACCAGGGACAGATTTATATAACATTGAACAAGTAACCACAAAAGCAAATTGGAGGAACAACGTTAAAAAAAAACGGGAGAATTTGGAATGGGGCCACTCACATAGGAAATACCAGACGGTTCAATCATGTACAATTGAGGTCCGTCTCTGTCATAACCTCCGAGAATAACTCCACAACCAAAAGGCCTGCAGAAACAACAGAGAAAATCTAAATATCCTGCACTCATAAGAAAAGGAGCCATGCGCAGGAAAGAGGTAGAAAAGAGTATGAGCAACTACAAGGGCGTCATTAATCTCAACCTGAGCCACCAATAGAGGGTGCACAGATGCACATAATTAGCAACACGTTCGGCAAGCTCCTTCACAGGAATGGCGTCACCATAAACACTGCACTTGAGGACATGATGATGATGAGTTAGGAAACCATCCGATCCACAAGGAAAGGCTAATCAGCGATTAATTCATGTCTAGAGCTTAAAGCAACACATTCACCAGAATTTAACACAGTTAGACAACTATCTGAATCACAAGCCCAAGAAAAAATTTTATTTCACTAAAGAATCCAAAGAAGAGGACTAGAAGATAATTAGAAGTTAGAATCAGCACAAAATTATCCATTCGTATCTGCAGCTTCATTACAATCATAAGCTGAATTGTATATGCTCATGAGCAATCTGAAAGTCTCTTGCTCTAACACAATTTTACAATATTACGCAACAAGAACATGAAAGAGTACCATAAGACCAGTATGCAGCTCAGATTTGATCATTAAGAATTTTGCACCGATACTTGAACTCTCATCTACCTTATAGAAAAGAGATGCTCTTTGCAGCTAACTACATCATTGAGAGGAGTTAGTCTACTTCTAAGAAGCTACCACAACGTCAGTATGACAATGGGAAAATGTCTGAAAGCCGAAAAAAGGAGCCAGAAGATTTCAATTTACTGAACAACTTATGCATCATTTTCATCCTCACTGTATTTTCGTACAATAATTGTCGCTGCATGCATTTTACAGCCTCAATGATAAATGTTCTCTGGAAATTTAAACCCTTTTCAAATATGGAGCTAAATCACACCAAAGGACCAACAGACAACTAAATACTTGCTAAAACAGGAGGTAAACTCATAAAGCTGTTTCTCAATAAATATAAGCAGCTCCACAGCGATTAAGGTTTCAGATGGGCGTGCATCCAGTGCAAACCTATCATAATTAGTTGCCTCGGACTTTGCTCGCGCAACAATTTGTCTCCCATCTGCTGCTAATCCGGCAACAGCCTGATTCAGAGAGAGAGAGAGAGAGAGAGAGAGAGAGAGAGAGAGAGAGAGAGAGAGAGAGAAACATAATTAGCAAATTACCCTGAAAACACATTACCAGTGGATTACACACGATGCAGGCATGTGATTCTAAGAAACGATTGTCCCAAAAGGACACAGGCTTATGCTTGACACCTGGTCATTTTAAGTGATAGAGACTACAAAAGCACAAGGACACCTTTAAAACATTAATTACTACCAAAAAGAGGACAATTTAAAAAATGACAGCACTCTTTTTGGAAGTGAAAAGAACGGTTGATCACTTGAACAGCAGCTTCATAAAGGTACCATATGGAGGACACGATTACAAAAAATCGTTTCCTCTCGCAAAGTATGAGGTGTTACGCAAGCTAAATTAAAAAACCTCAAAAATGCATTTTAATGCTTTCAAAATGTGCTCTAACAAACATGGTTTTGCCATCCGGATCAATATGGCAGCCCTTGGTCGTTTCGTGATATCATGGTAAACCTGCAAATTCCCTTTAATCATATGGGTGGAATGTACATATGATCGCAGGAAAAATAGTAATAGTACATCGAACAGGGTGAACACGTCCAACCCCATAATTTGCATCAAATCCTACATGAAAAGGCAGTCTTATAGACAGCTTAATTAGCATGTTAGAAGTCTTAAAAGTGTCTTCTTGTTGTCAATTCACACAACAGAAGTCTCATCCAAAATGCACCAAACTAGATATTGAGAAGCAATGCTGAGAAACATTTTAATGTATCAAATGCTCGAGCTACAGATGTTCAAACCCAGGAAGAAAGAAACAGAAACGATACGTATAGAAAAGCCATAGTGGCTGTATGTAACTAAGTCGACAGCAAGAAAGCGTAGAAAATATGCTGTTTTGACACCTTCTAAGTCAGATAATGAAGAAGATTGAAGCGTGGCCAAGAGGTAAAGCGAAAGTACCATGCCGGAATGACGATGGACGGAGTGGATGCGCCGATTGGAACCGGGCAACATCATTTTCGACGTAATCAGCTTCTCGACGCCCTAATCGAAGCCCCAACACATTCAACCAACACCGTCAATTTCGACAAATTGTACGGGATTGGAAAGAAAAATCATCACAAAAGAACATGCTTCGGCAAAGAAACCTACCATGACAATCCCGTCCTTGCACTTGATGCCAATCACAGTACTGCGAACCGCAGAAAAAACCCCAAATGTAACAAATCCAAACCGAAAAGAAACCGAACCACAGAATGAACAATCTAGAGAGAGAGAGAGAGAGAGAGAGAGGGGAGACCCGCTGTTGTCGACGGCCTTGGCAGCGTATTCGATCTGGAAGACGCGGCCATCGGGGGAGAAAGTGGTGACCGAGAGGTCGTAACCCGTTCCGATGCTGCTCATGCTTCTTCCCGCTGGAGTTCAAGCTCGGCGATTTTCTTCGCTCTGGTCCGTGTTTCGCTTCGCAGAGTGGTGGAGGAAGAAGCAGAAGCAGCAGCAGCAGCTGTTTATGAAGCTCCTCTTGCTTGAATCTCAAGACAGCGAGGAAGAACGAAGCTTTAGCCCCTTTTGTCTAAGGACCCCCCTTTTCTTTTTCGTTCCTTTTTTCTTTTTCCTTTTCTATTTCTTTTTGGGCCTGCGATTCGGTTACTATGGGCCTGAGCAATGTGGCGCATAAGAGGCCCATCTAGCTTTGGCCCAAGGATCAATAGCCCGTTTTTCGAATATATGAAAATGAGCAACGAGTCTCAAATCAAACCACCACGAGAAATGCACATATCTATACTTCGATTCTGCCCATCGAAGAGGAACGTCGGCAACCAATCATTCAGAGTTCCTAAACCTCTTTGGAAGGCTTGTTGGAAGACTCGTTGTCAGACTCGATTGGCAGACAAGGTACAACTAGAAGTAGACATGTCAAAGAATAATCCGTATTTGACAGGTTGAGTTTACTTTAATTCAGTATATGGATCGTAAAGGGGTTTGGAATGATAAAGCTCGCAATAAGTTGGCTGTTAAATGGGTTTATAACTTACTCATACCCAACTCAACCCACCTCTATGACTCTCTCTCTCTCGTTCTCGCACAATTTCAAGCTTGCTCACTTCGCACCCAAACCTAGATTTGATTATGAGTTTTCCTAAATCGAGTTAAATATTGAAGTGTGTTTAGTATTAATGGTCAGGTCGATATATATAAGGTATTGGTAACTAAATTTGTATTGTATGAAAATTGATCAATTTGGGTTGGACTATTTTCGACCCGACCTGATTCACATCTTTGATGGGTCTACAAAGAAGTGTGGAGCTTCCTGTGGTGATTAAAATCAATTTCCACGAAGAGCAATCCTTCAACTATTCATAATTATTTAATGTAATTCTTAAACTTTTAATCTATTCAATCAAGTTATCAACTTTCTATGACAAAGTCAAATCAATCATTCGATGCTATTTACAAGTTTTCATAATTACATGATTACTCAGATTTTATAAAATCTTTTTATTTCATTCTATTTCAAAAATCAACAAGAAAAAAACCATCTTTTTATTAAAAGTCAAATGATAACATTACACAATCGCACAAATTGAAGGATATAACGTCATTTTCCCATCAATATTTATACTAAGTATGAAGCAAAATTTTGAATTTGATGTCAACTGTCGTATTTGCAAAAACGTCCTTAGCTTTTCTATCTTTTATCATTTTGCTAAAAGCTATTATTGGAATCAAACTCTTGCCACTAGCCAAATTTTCACTAATGTAAAATACGATAACCACCCACAATTCTCGACTCTACTTATCCATTCGTTCCTCTCATTCACTAATTCATAGGGATACATTTGGTAGTCGGGATAAAATTCTAGATAGGATTATCCTATCCTGTGTTTGGTGTCCGCCTAAGATAGGATAAAGTCAGATATAGGAGGGATATAGCCCAGATAAAATTATCCCATGGGGGAGATGGGATAAAGGTGGATATGATTTATAATAATCATAATATAAATTTTAATTCTCTCGAATAACAAACTTGTTAAATTAATAAAATTAAAATAATATTTGAATATAAATAATATTTTAATTTTAATATAAAAAAATTCAAAATAAAAAACAATAATTTCGTTTTTATTTATTCTTATTTTTATTTATATCAAAATTTCTTTATATCATGTGGTATTAATTTCATATATATAAATCAATACTAATGTATTTATATTTATGACATATTTTAGGTATATTAGTATAATTTACTATTTAATAAAATTTTGTTAGAGAATGATTGAAGGGGAAAAAGGAAAAAAATAATTAAAAAAGAGGGGGAAAAATTATAAAAAAATAAGCAAATAAAAATGGGTTTGCTATATCATTTACACTGATATAACGTTCATAACAAATAAAGATATGGTAAGATGTGAAAATATCCGACTTTATTTCTGCGATTCACCAAACAGTACATAGGATATAGCAAACCCCTTGAATTTCATATTCTATCCTATCCAGTCCTATCCTGGCTAGAAATCTAGACGACCAAACGTAGCCTAAGATGATAGCTGCACAAAATTTCAGGTAAGGATAGGTTGCTGCCAACCTATTACTTCATAATGTCTTTTTATAAGCTTGAATTTTGATTTACTATTTGGAAAGTTTTCGCTGTCCACAAAAATAATAGACATAAATTGTTATTAATAATATTTTTTATTGACTAATTATTTCATGCAATATAAGCGATTACTTTTAGAAAGATGTTTTCCGAATCATTCATTTTTTGCAAAATAAACGGACTCTCAATGTCTTCTAAATTCACGCCATTCGCAATCATTTGCTTTTATATTTAACCGTTCATCTTCCATGTCAAGCTAATTCAATTCTTGTCAAAGAAGGGAAAATGATACAAACAGTCATTGAACTTTAATTCAATGTGCAATTTAGTCCATGCGCCTTTAATTTGTTCAATATAATCCTTGAACTTTCAATTTGTTCAATGTGATCCGTGAAATTTTGGTACATGTTCAATATAGTCCCTGAACTTTATAAAAATATTCAATGTAATCCTTCAATTAATTCAAGTTCAGGGACTATATTATACATTTTCATATAATTCAAAGACTCAATTGAACATGTACCAAAAGTTCAGAGACTACATTGAACAAATTAAAAATTTACGAACCACATTGAACATAAGACTAAACTTCAGAGACTATATTGAATAAATTAAAAGTTCACGAATCACATTGAATATCAGGCTAAAGTTCAGGGACTATATTAAATAAATTAAAAATTTAGCGATCAAATTATATATCGAGCCAAGTTTAGAGACTGTTTGCGTCGTTACTCAAAAAAAAAAAGAGAAAAAAGAAAATCAGAGATCAACTTGCCTATAGGGTCAACGCCCATTTCCAGTGAAACAATGGCGGAGAAAATATTTCCCCTTCTTCGCTAAGAAGAGGCTCGTCTTGTCTGGACCCACCGGCATTAACCAGCCACGTTGCTCAATTATCCGTTTTGACGGGGAAGCGGCGGCTAAGCGCAAGCGGGTCAGCCTGTCGGGGCACGTCGACACCGACTGCATCGCCGGTCAAACTCTTTCCCCTCCTTTTCACATCGATGCACGGCGTTGAATTTTCCACAAGAAGCCTCGCTCCACCACCCATTACATAATAATAACAGGGGAAAAACGTGCAAATTCCATTCTCTTAATAAATAATCACTTAAAAAAAATGAAAGCGGCGAGGAAAATCACAAATTAGTTAGATCACTATTCTCGTGATGGTTAAAGTACAGTCATTGATAAACGATTATCGGAACCATCTTGACTTCCCTTTTTGGATATGCAATACGAAAAGTACCCGTTTTCGCCATTAATATTTTAGACTTTGTATTTTTCGGCATCAGTCTCGTGATCTTAGATCATTTGCAAAACCAATTGATAAGTATTTTTATAATTTTTAAGTTCCACATAGGACGAGAATCATATAATTCGAAAAAATGGTGATTGGTCGATCATGTCCGTGAGCCTAAAGTTAATGAACGCTTGTGGGGTGCTTGTGATATGCACTTTTTGGATAAGGTTTCGATTTCCAAAGCACCGATGCTATATTCTATCGATGCATTAAATTTCATGATCAAAATTAGTTCGTTGATGTTGACTTTATCAGTTCAGAGCTTATGATTGATAATACTTGCCCTACTTTACTTAAAGATATCATTAAAAATAGTGCCGTGTATTAGGGGTGTCAATAAGTCGGGTCGGGTCGGGTTTTCATTATACTCGACCTGAAATAATGAATATGTGTGCTTGGCCCGACCCGAAACAAGACCCGAATATGATATAGCCGCACGATCGGGTCGGGTTAGTTCAGTTCATGTTCGTGTTTTAGATTTTTATTATAAATTAAGGTTAAGTTACACTTATGGGTGTCAATGGGACAGGTTGGGTCTAGTCTCCATGCTACCCTACTCGACTCGAATCATAAAAGATATGTGGACTCTTGACCCGAACCGAACATGACCCGAAACGCAAAAACTGAGTCGGGTTTCGGGTCTTTTTGAGTTCAAGCTAATATTTGACGATGTTACAATTGATTCGAAGGTTGGTGCTTATTGTTTGTTTTATCTAAATTGACGCTTCTCATGTATCCCCGGTTTTCGTCGCCCTTGATTGCCTCTTAATTCGGGGATTCTGATTACCTCTCGTCTCCGTTCTCACGTTTCGATTTTTGCTTAATGCGGGTTAGGATGCTCCGAAACCATGCTTTTTACCGATTCTATCATGGATTTGCCCGGGAATTACATAATGTTATCCCGTCATTTGATTGAAAGTTATCGGATTTGATGCAAGTATGCATCTTTGTTTGATGTACTCATCAAGTTACCTACGAAAGACACAAATGCATATGAAGACTTGAAATTTTGCCGCTTGAATCGTTGATCTAGTGACACCGCTTCGAGACGGACTATGGTGACTTGTGAGCTCTTTGGATCGGATGACGGCGGCAGAGTAGATGAGGAGGACGGAGGCAGAGTTGCCGAGGAGGACGAAGTTGATGACGGCGGGCGATTTCACGTTCTGGAAGAGGACGAAGTTGAACGACAGTGCTACAAAGTGAAATGCATTTCGGTTCTAAAAATAAAAAATAAAAATAAAAATATATGTGTTTTCGATTCGGTTCGTGTTTAGAACACGAACTAAATCGAAACCATTGAGATACCCATTTGCTTAGCTAATACCCGAACATGAAGTTGACCCGGCCCGACAATACCTGAAACTTCGGATCAGGTTGGGTCGGTTCGTGTTTTGGTTCGGGTATATTGTTTGGTTTTGATACCCTACCGTGTGTTCTTATTTTGAGTTTAAAATGCATCATAACTTTCGAGAAGAAAATCGCTCTGTCAATTAGCTTACTAATCTTGGAATCCATGCGCTAGTTTCTTTTCAGCATCTCCTGCAGAGTTCATTCATGTTTTATAAAGTGGTAAAATAGAAATAGTAGATTTATTGTATTCGGCTTGTCAAGCCTTTTTCATACTCAAAAACAAAAGGAAGTTCGTTAAGTAAACCGACTCCTTAGCACATTCCAAGAAGGAAAATGCAAAAAAGCAGTTTGTCAAAAGGAAACTTGGAAACGTAAGTCGCTTTGAACGGTCCCGAAGACAACATGATGCACGACCCGGTCATCGTTCGCCGCACGAAAGCAGTAATCATGAACCTCCATCACCGTCGCCGCCGCCGTCGTCGTCGTCACCGTCACCATCATCTCCATCCCCCGAGTCAAACGGAGCCCTCAATGTCAGGGAGCAGTGGGACCAGAGATACCGTTCGGAGTCCGATCTATCCAGGAGCAATGGAATCCTCAACCCCGTCGCTTTCGATGGAGAATTCCCATCTCATCTTCCTTGACTCGCCGCCCCCCGGCTCATGCACAGGCAAAGTCCAAACACTCATTATTTTTGCTGTTGGCGGCCTTTATATGTCCGCTGCTCGAGCGCCTCGGTCTGACCGTCTTCGTGCTGGGGGGTGTTATTTAGTTCCGTTCTTGGAGTTTTGAGAGCAGCAGCTCCTCCTCCTCCTCGCTGTTGGGAAGCCGCCCGGCATGGGAATCTGCGGTGGGAAGCCTGCGAAGTGTGCTCATGCTTCGTCCATCACCTTCGCCGGTTTGTGCTCGAGGTCTTTGTTTCGTCTTGTGTTTCTGTTTGCGATGGTCGCGGTCGCTGCGCGAGTGATCGAGCTGCGTTGGTGGTGATCAGTGGCCGTATAGGGATGTTGTTATGCCGTTTAATGTGTTGGAAATGCGGGTTTGTTGGGTTATTCTCGGGTTTTGATCGAGGCGCATTATTGGCGAATTAGTGCTTTTCTTGTTTTGATGGACCAGAATGTTTACTGATCTGCAAGGTGAATATAGTTCTAGGTAGGGTGCTTGAACAAGGCTACAGTTCTCAATCTTCCCGTTGTTATTCCTGAATTGGCTGTCATGTTGTGGGAGTTTAATTTTGGAGTTTGTTCTTGTTCTGTGGTTCTGCTTACATGATTAATCGGTTCAGAATTTTGCGTCTGGTGTACCTCTCTGGTGTTTGATAAATGCTGCAAGCACCATTGAACTGTAGAAATGTGTGACACTAGCGATACCTTTTGATTAAGGTCACGACCTCGACTGCATATTGAATTTCTATCCGATTTTAAGCTCTTTATTATTCTGTTATGTGGCAACAAAATTGGGCGTCTGTTTATGTTATAACGTGGAGCTTAACTAATGGCTTCCTTTTTAATTTTGTTTCAGAAGCTAAAAGATCTCTTAGCAATGTTAGGCAGGATCCGCCCCCTTTCAACCAGCAAAAAGCTATACCGGGCTTGGAGAAATCTCTGATGGTTACCAAGCTTGATTCCTCGGTCTCCAACAATCTCAAGTCCTTTAGCTTCAGCGATCTCAAGAATGCCACCAGAAACTTCCGCTCTGAAACTATGCTTGGAGAGGGAGGGTTTGGTTGCGTGTTCAAAGGATGGATTGATGCGAATACACTATCTCCTGCTAAACCTGGAAGCGGGATGGTGGTGGCTATAAAGAAACTGAAGTCTGAGAGCTTTCAAGGCCACAAAGAATGGCTTGTATGTGGATTGCTCTTCTGATGTTGTCTTCGCTATCTTTTTGGGTGTCTTGTTCGTTTCGCAGTTAACTTAGTTCTGTTTCATTGGCAGGCAGAAGTAAATTATTTGGGCCAACTTCACCATGAGAATCTAGTTAAGCTTATTGGCTATTGCTGTGAGTCGGATCACAGACTACTCGTGTATGAATTTATGCCAAAGGGTAGCTTGGAGAATCATTTATTCAGAAGTAAGTCCATATTCTTTAAAGGCCCAGCGTTTTTTGACTTCTGGACTTCTCTTCCCGGAAAATTGTATGTACGATAACATTGGTGGGTTGGAGAAAAGACAGAGAACCAAATGTTGAGGAAGGGTCTGTGAATTGTGCCCCTTCTCCTTTCTATCTCAAATGCTTATTCCACTTGATTTGTCAACAAGGCCTAGATAGGCTGGGCAGATTCCTGCTTCATTTATGTTAAAGGATGACAGTTTTAGTTTTTTAAGGGCTGGACATGTTATATGCGGAACATAGTCACTCGATGAGGAAAGGAAATATGACTAGAGAGCACTTTGTAAACACCCTGAATTGTCCACGAGATCCTGAAGACTGGTTGGAAAATTATTTGGGAAAATCCATATGATGCTGTTTAATTTCTGTATTTGGGAAAACTATTTGGGGAGCAAGGTTGAGGATTATTCTAGGAGAGTCACCAAAGACGGCTAACAGTAGATCTGTGTTACTACCACAGGAAAATTTCATGCCCTCTAATCTACATCTTGAATGTGTTAGTCGATGGGATGTATTATTGGTTGAACTTAATTTGGAAACATCAAGTTTGGATGCACATAACTACTTGCTGACCTTTATCTATTTCTGCAGAATGCGTTGAACCCATTCCTTGGGCTACAAGGATGAACATTGCCATCAGTGTTGCACGAGGATTGTCTTTCTTGCATGGCTTAGATGCTAATGTCATCTACCGTGATTTAAAGGCTTCCAATGTTCTGCTTGATTCGGTGAGCTGAAACTTACTAAATGTTTTCATTTGTTAATCATATAAGTGGGTGGTTCCAGTAGAAGCTTTTGTTTATGCTTAATGAAATTGGGATTAATTTTGCAGGATTTTAGTGCCAAACTTTCAGATTTTGGCTTGGCAAGGGATGGGCCTACTGGGGATAAAACTCATGTTTCAACACGAGTAGTGGGAACCCGGGGCTATGCAGCTCCAGAGTACGTGGCAACAGGTTAGTCTAATCTTCCTGTCATGTTGGACTTTTTATTTATAAAGAATTCATGATTTCATGGAAAATTGTACAATCAGTACAGCCTGCCATGTTTGAATTGAGATACAGACAATGGTTGGGTGACTGGTCAACTAATAACAGATAAATGTTGTGTATTTTCAATAAAAAATTCTGTCTTGCCAGCTTGGCTCGCTTATCTTGAGACTTTGGAAGCTTCAGCTTCTACACCTGATTCATTCTTGCTGCTTGAATGTCCGAAGCTGTTAATGAATCAATAGTCCAGATTTTTCTTTTTTTTTTGGGTTGTAGCAATTTCAGGAAATAATGATTATACAGCTCTATTCGAGAAGTGGAAAAATATGCGTTGAATGAAGAGTTCGGATGTTATTTGAATTTTAAGAGTTCCTTGTCTATTTTTCTTCCATTATATGAGAGAAATATGATAACTTGATCTGTTTGTCTAATGACCCCGATTAACATGAAACAGGTCACCTAACACCGAAGAGCGATGTCTACAGCTTTGGTGTTGTTTTGCTAGAATTACTCAGTGGAAGACGAGCTATGGATGACGAGGGGCCTGGATTTCTCGAGGAGACCTTAGTCGAGTGGGCAAAGCCTTTCTTAAGCGACAGCAGGCGGATCTTTAGGATCATGGACACAAGATTGGGCGGTCAATACTCTAAGAAAGAAGCCCAAGCTGCCTCTGCTCTTGCTTTGCAATGCCTCCATACGGATCCGAAGAGTAGGCCACCAATGGCTGACGTTCTGGAGACTCTAGAAAAGCCTCATACGACGAAGGAAGGGCTGAGAACGCCACGTTCCAAGCTCAACCACCATGGGAATTGGAGCTAAGCATCTCGAGTCGTGCTTGCAAGTAACGATATGAGGTCGTCACATCAGTAGCTGCGTTCGCATTATTGGTTTGAATACCTGCATCAGTGTGATAACCCAATAATTTAGGCGACACCATAATTATTCTGGACACACCATGTAATTCTTTTGTATAGGCGAAGGTTTTCTCTTCCATAAACTCGGGGTCGTCTTCAGTAAAACAGAAAGACATACTGTTGGACACTTGTATATTACCGTCAAAGAGTTAGTTAGCTGAATGAAATTGCAACACTCAAGAGACCCTGATAAATTAGAGTCGAAACATTTAGACAGGCAAACTGAATTTGGAAGCTAAATAGCTGATAACGTTTTTGTGTCTATCCCTGAAGACATTATTCATCCGTTTAGTCATGATCGGCGATGGCGGACTTATGCTGCAACAAACCATCGACGAAGTCCGATCGCTGACCTTGTTTGGTTTTTGGGACGAGAGTCGTGAACAGAGTTTTGACTTGAAAATGTCTGAATGGCCCAAAAACACGTTCTTAAGTCAAGCTTCGCCAGCTTTCTGGGTTCTGGAGTTTAGGGGAGACATGTCAAAAGATCATCAAAAGTACTTCGTTTCCCACTACGAACAGGAGAAAATCAGAACCGCGAGTTGTGTGGACTCGAATTCGCACCTCAAGAAATGCTGGACCAAGAAGACGTCATGGGACGACTTGGGCTAAGATGCTGACTCCCGAAGGGTGGTCTGAAATCTGACGCACACCCAATCACAATCGCCGCAGATCTTGAAAAAAACCCTTTAAGCTTTTTGTATTCAAGGTCCTTAAGTATTGTAATCTATAGAAATCTGAAATATGAAAGTAAAAGAGAGAGAGAGAGCGATAAGCTTTCGATTTCAAATACATATGACTTTTTCGTTTTGTCTGCATGAAAGTAATGGCCTAAATATTCAATAGGCCTTGTGGTCCAGTTCTCTCCCAAAACTCGCACGTTCTCTCCCCCTACTCCAAGTGGGTGCGACTCGGCGACCATCGAGGCAGCTAAGCTCTCCCTTGACCCTTCTGGGTCTCGGTCCGAATCAGCCGGTTGAGCTGAGTCCGCTTCGCATGCGTTTTGAGAGATCGGCAAGTGCGACTACATCCTGGTAAGATTGGTTGATGTCGAAATCAGTTGTCTCCCCATGTTTAGCGCCTCGGTATGCCGATTTTTAGCTCTGTTTTTTGAGTTCTCCTCGTTCCTCTGGGTCGCTGCGTCGGCATGTTTTGATGAGCACTCGTCTATCATTCGTCGGAAGGGGCGGTGATTTCGAGATAATTTGTCTGGGTTGTTGTCTGACTTGACACTTTACTGTGATTAGCGGAGGAAGGGAATGAGATTTGCTGCGACTGTTTTGGAAAAAACCTTGCATCATTCATGTGATGTGATTCGCGATGATTTGTAAACGTCATCAACGTGGGGTCGAGTTTGCTTTGATGAAAATGGCCAAAGGCTCCATTACACGCCTGTCTAGAGATCTTTCATGAATAAATGAATCGGTTTCGTTGTGTCTATGGGGGACCTGGATCTCGCAATCTGTTTTGTTAAGTAGTGCGGAAGAGTGTTTGCTGAAACATTTTGAAGTTGACTTGTGCCCGAATGTGGAAATAATTTTAATCACTCGAAGCTCTTGTTCTGAGAATCATAAGCACTCGTTTTGGCAGAAACGGGTATGATCTGGGGCCTCCTTATTCCTTGTGTTAAATGTAGCATATGCTTTCGATTCTTTGTTTCCAGAATGACGACGATGGAGATTGATATGGAAAGGAACAATAATCGGAAACGACCCGCTTCTACCAACTTGCCCCAACAGTGGAGCCAGTGGCAGCTGCTTGATTCCATCCTTCCGACAGGGGGATTTGCGCATTCGCTTGGTCTAGAGGCGGCAATACAAACCCGCGTGATCAGTGGGCCTGAAGATCTTCATACCTTTGTAGTACATGTGTTGGAGAACACTGGCAGTTTACTTCTTCCTTTTGTCTACACTGCAAGCAAAGAGCCAAGTGCAGATGCATTGTGTAAGCTTGACAGAATGCTTGACGCGATGCTAACTAATGAAGTGGGCCGAAAAGCATCTGTAGCTCAAGGGTCAGCACTTATGAGGGTGGCTGCATCTGTGTTTTCTGAAATCCCATTGCTTAAAATGATGAGAGAGAACTTTTTGAGTTCGGGAGTTGTTTCTTTTCACCATGCTCCAATCTTCGGGCTTGTATGTGGACTTCTTGGGCTCGAGAGTGAGACATGTCAGAGAGCCTTCATGTTCATTACTCTGAGAGACATTATTTCTGCTGCAACTAGGCTGAACGTAATTGGGCCGCTGGGAGCTGCTGTGTTGCAGCACCAGATCGCTCATGCTGCCGAAGCTATTACAGAGAAATGGAGTAACCGTGGTGTTGAAGAAGCATGCCAAACAGTTCCTTTGCTTGACACTGTGCAGGGATGCCATGGCTACTTGTTTTCGAGGCTGTTCTGCTCCTAATGACCATTCGTCCAAGTCCATAATGATCAATTCCTTTTTTATGCTCACCTGCTGATATTGGATGTTGAATTAGAAATGCTTGCATCTTCTTCAGCCAGGAGGATCCTTGCTCATGTTTGATGTCAAGTGGGGAAATGTAGATGGATCCATGTAATCATTCGATTGCTTTGACACCGAATACTTTCATGATGTTTTTGAAAGTTTAAGATGATCTCAATTTCGAATGTGGCTTTGTGGCAAGTCAATTCTGTTGTTGTAGTGGACTGAAGCATCGTCTAGCTCATTAGTCACATCTCTAACTAAATTTTTGCTTGTAGAGTTGGCAGTGTGACAATTTCTACGTCATGTGATATGGTTTTACATTGAAGATACTGCATCAGAGACCCAGTGTCCAAAAAGAACTTCCCCAATTGAAGATTTCCCGATTGCTCTGTGTAAACCTCGGATCTGTAGTTTGCTTTGTTCCTCTTTCTTTGGCGCCATGCCTTTCATCTAACAGCGCAGACATGATGTTGACTGAATTTCTCTGTGTTGGTCAGATTCTTCTGTTCGGCGAGGTCGCTATCGTTGTCAAAGGAATCCTTAGCAGAAATCTTGTCTTTCCCGCTTGGAAAGTTTTCTGTGGCAGTGATAACTGGTGACTGTCAAGGGGTGAGTGCTCCATTTTTTGGTACTGGACTTGCAGTACTCGTTTTCTCTTGTGCAATTCGCAAGTTACCATTTCGTTGCCTGTCTCGGCAGGCCATCGTCGCTCTCTATGTTAACTTGGTTGCCAAGGCATTGGATGGCGATCATTGACATTTGTTTCTGGCATCATGTGCATTCGGGAGCGACCTCTGCGCGCCCAAGGGAGACAATCCCGTTTGCCATTTGCCTTCGAATTTGAAAAGTTTGACACGGTCGAGTTGGGTTTGACATGCCTTTTCCTATACTTTGTGGCTTGATCGAACCAATCGAGCCAAGCCTCCACAATTTCAGAATCTGCCTGTCGAACGGCCTGTTCTCCCCCGTCAGAGTCAGAGTAGGTGGGTCGATTCGCCCTGTTTCTTTGTCAGCTCACATGGAATGGGTAGCCTTGAAATTTGTGTTTGGGCTAGGATGTAGCTGCAATGAGAAATACCCAAAGAGAATTTATGAAGGTCCGCTGTGTTAATTACTCCATGAATGAATTTTCCAAGCCCGATGAAACGCCTATGACAAGTCGAAGATAACGAGATTTGCGTGGATCTCACTTGATCTAATGGCCGTGATCGACTGTGATTGTCTCCTACTTGTAGACCCGATCCTTGATTCAGAATAAGAGGCGTATTGGTAACACGAGATATTACTATGAAAAATAAAAGACCACCATGAGGTACATAGTATCCGCCCCCCTTAGGCATTAGCCAATAATTGCACATTTACTAAGTTGAGAGTCCACGTTCATAGGTTGGATGACGTGTGATAAATTTAGAATTGTTTTTCTCTAATTTCCTCGATAATAGATATCTTCTCTAATTTCGAAAATTTTCGTTACAATAATTATTGACGATCGCTGATTCGACATCGAGGTCACCCAAAATTGCGAATCAAGTTTCAAATGGCAGGGCGAGAGGGAGTACCAGCACCATCAACTTAGGCACCTATTCTCTCATCAATTCGCCGTGAATTGTATGTACTATTCATTGTCATCTTCCACATTAGTCTTTTGCTTTGTTACTTATCGTTAAAACTTAACAGATTAAAAGATACTGCCGGCTTAGCTCGAACTAATGAAATGACTGACATTAAACTTATTAACATAATTTGGGGACTAGCTTTGAATATTTAGAAATAATCCAGGGTTCAATATATAAAAAATTTAAAAAAAAACGATAGGGATTTAGTTTTGTTTTCCTCCGAAGAATAATATCCTCCCTTCAAGTCGCCCTTTTGACTTGGCTGAGAAATCGCCGCTCTTTTTCTGCAGCTTCGGCGTACAGATAGCAAGACTCAAAACTCCCCCACGCTCCACGGCCCGCGCGTCCGCGCCACGGATCCGCCGCGATCCGCCACCTGTAACCGGCGCGGCCACGCCCCACCTCTCTCCTCCTCCACCTGCGCCCCGCTTCATTATCGGGAAGCAAAGCGCCAGCCTCTGACTCGATCAAATGATTAGCATTCAATTTTTTCTTTCTTCTTTTTTTTTTTTGGCTGCTCGCTTTCGGGGATTAATAATAATCGAATCGAGGGATCATCGCGAGGCTCGAGCGCGATCGAGATCAGGTGGGGGCCAAGAAAGATCTCCATCGATCCATCACTGATCTGCACTCCCCGTCTCTCTCTCTCTCTCTCTCTACTCCGCAAAACCTCCCTGCTCGCCTTCTCTCTCCTCGAGCTCAGAGAGGGAGAGCAGTCGAGAGCGTGTGCGAATGGCGCGGAGGCGACGCGGCGGCGGCGGCGGCGGTTGCCCGGAGTTTCCGACGGAAGCGTAGATCGGAGCGCGCGCGGGGGAGAGGTTTTGGCGCGCGTCGCCGGAATCCGGTGTCTCCGGTGAAGTTGCGCGGGGGGTTCGTTTCTGAAAGCGCTGCTGGTTTCTGTCCGCGCGCGAGGGGGCCGGCGAGCTGATTTGATTGGCGAATCGAGTTTCGTTTTTTTCTTTTGTTCCTCTGGTAATCGGTTTTCTGGAGAGGAAGTTTCGCGAGGATCGGGGTTGGGGTTTTCTGGGAGTGAGGCTCGCTCTCGCTCGCTTGCTCTCAAGATTCGAGCTGAGTGAGCTTCGAATGGGCGCGAAGGATTATTTCGAGGATGCTCTGGACGCGAAGGCCAAGATCATGAGCAATGATTAGTTCTCTCGGTGGAATCTGACCAGGCGCCATTTCCTTCTGGTAAAGTTTGTTTTCTTTCGTGATCGTGCTAGGTGGCTTCGATTCTATGGCTGACGAGAAGTGTGACATCCGATTGCTATTGTCCAAGTGGTGCTTCTGAGGAGGATGACAGTGGATGGCTCTGATACTATGACTGACTGGAAGTATGCCTTGCATATTTGATGCTTTTGGTTACCATTGGTACTGAGGGCTGATCGTCGTGTTTCATTTCTATTTTTCACGTTGCATTAATGATCATCCAGGTACGAATGCTAGGTTGCTAAACCAAAAAAAAAAATTGTTAGAAAAGAAAAGGGGACAGTCATTAGGAAGAAGGGAAGAAGGATTATCTAATGCACAGGAATTGCTAGGTCGTGTTATTGCTGATAGTAGTGGTGTACAATGTCTCTGCTCTACTGCTTTTTCTAAGTTCATTTGTTAGTAATGTGGAAAACTTGTTTTTTGTAGGCATATTGGTCGAGATGCGAAGTACGGCAGATGGTGGAAGGGATAAAAAAGTGCGCAAGATTCGCAGGCACTCGCCATCCGGTGAGGAAGCCAGCGATGGAGGAGGGGTTCCTTTGAAGAAAGGCCCTTGGACAGCGGCGGAAGATGCAATTTTGGTCGACTATGTCACTAAGCATGGGGAGGGAAATTGGAATGCAGTCCAGAAGCATTCAGGGCTTGCCAGGTGTGGGAAAAGCTGTCGTTTGCGGTGGGCAAATCACCTGAGACCTGATCTGAAGAAAGGTGCATTTTCTCCCGAGGAAGAGCGTCTTATTATTGAGCTCCACGCGAAAATGGGAAACAAATGGGCTCGAATGGCTGCAGAGGTTCTCAAAATGTTGTTTTTTTTTTATAAATTTTTCATGTTGACATTATCTGTTGTGGCTTTTGGTGCTTGTCTCGTATGTCTTTTGCTGCTTCTGAAATGCTGCGGTAGTATTTCAGGACATCTTTGAAGGGAATGGTTGGGAACAGTATGATTTATATATCAGATAAAATGAGGAGTCAAAAATAGCAAAAAGGATTGAACCCCTGGCTAACATTTTTTTCGGGGACAAGAGATGAAATTTGAAACTTTGAAGTTCTGTTTACAATCTAGGGAGGTATCCTTCTAGCTAGTTTAAGTTGGAGGATTAGGGGACAAGTTTTCACTAAATTGGTACGTTTGTTTTTCCTGCTTTGGCAATGGTGACTTTGTGCATCTCATTCTATTTCATGAAGTATTCTTTCTGGAAATGGTATGCAATCACCATCTTATAATTCTTGTGATATTTGATTATTTTCTGAAAATAAATCAAAATTTGAAAGTCTTATGGATTGGAATAGGATACGCATGAAAGAATTCCCCTCTCCATGGTTCTTTGTTGCTGAATATAGGGTTAGTGGGTTTGAGATGAGGCCTGGCGTTTGATTGATTACATCTTGTCTCTTGGATGACGTGGCATTTTGAAAGTTACCGTGTCCAGTTGCTTGCTACCATTGTTGTAGCAGAACATGAGTAGTACTATCTATGATTTGAAAGCTAATCTTGGTCCTGTAAACAAATGGAACCTTCTATCCTTGTCTTCTTGCGCTGCTGATGCATTTCTTCCTTCCTTCTTTCAGTTACCTGGACGTACAGACAATGAGATAAAGAACTACTGGAATACAAGAATTAAACGACTGCAACGGACTGGCATGCCTATATACCCAACTGAGGTTTGTCTGCAAGTGTCAAGTGGGAATCAAGAAATTCATAACATGGGTAACTTGCATACTGCAGGCAAAGATAATTGTGATCTCTCACAGGCAGAGACACTTGAGATCCCAGAGGTGGATTTTAGAAAACTGGAACTGCATCTAGGTTTCTCGTCTTTTTGGTCTACACTTTTGGACGTTCCTCCTTGTGGCTTTGGGAGAGAGGCAATGTGTCTATCTGATGCTTACTGCCTTCCAATTCCATCAATCCGGTCTCCTAAACGCCTTCGGGGGTATGACGCCCCATTTCCTGTTTTGGATGCTGGAAGCAATGACAGTTTCTCTTCATTTGGTCAGTATGCTGACTATTCCTCCGAGATCACCCCCGAGTCCTTTGTGTTGTCATCGCCATATGATGTCAATCCTGACTCAACTAACCAGTCTCTACTGGGCGATCTCCCCGGCAGCCATGCCTTTCTAAATGGCAACTACCCTTCTTCTGTGCCCCATTTGGAGGCCATGAAGTCGGAGCTCCCTTCACTCCAATTTACAGAAACTCAGCAAAGTAGCTGTGGTACTCCTGCATCCCCATGGCCTTCCCTTGAGTCTGTTGATCCTCTAATACAGTCACCTCCGTGTGAGCACTATCAATCGGATTGTCATTCACCGCGGAGGTGCGGCCTACTGGAAGCAGTTATCTATCAAGCCTGCTCTAAGCAAAAATCTTGCGCACAGACTACAGGCGTTTCTGGCGATGTAGCTTGCAACTCTTCTCCAGTTCAGCTCGGGACAAAGCAGGAAATATATGCTGCCCCAGACTCTCCTTTTGGTCATAATGCTACATCAGCGCTCAATGATTGCACTATTGCCAGTGGAAAATCTTTTGAAGAACCCCGATCCGCCAACACCATGCCTGGTGCGATCACTTAATACTGCTTATAGTTTGTAAAATGATAATGCCATTGTTTCGGTGCCATAATAAATTTCAGCATTTTCTCAGTGGAGTTTTTGGTTTGTCTTTCATGCAGGATTTGACATTAAGCCTGAGGAAGATAGCAAACCTTTCACTGATTTTGATGGAAAGCAAGAGATCCCAGATCAGATGCACATTAACGAGCCAGATGCTTTGCTTGATTTAGATTGGTGCCAGCACAAAAGTCAGCCTAGTGAAGACAAAATTGGACGGGCAGATTATATAGGAGCTCTTCTCGGTACTGATTTTTAGTGAGTCCCCCCGGAATACGGGTGATAGGACCGCATTGCACTAGTATACAACACGACTATGATGTGCCTTCTCGTCAACCCTTGGGAATAGTGAGTTTTGGGAATTTGGAAATTCCGCCTCCTTTTCCGGCCTATGAATTTTGCAACTTCCCCACCTTACGTTTGGGATTTCTGCCTTCAAAATTTGAGTTCTCCTTTTTGAGTCCTCTGGACACTGTCATGTGAATTCCTTTGGATGCTTATAATCCGAGCTAATTGTCGATTTGTTCTTCCTGTGTTGTTCTTATTGCTTTGTCGCACTGGAAGCATCATGTTGGACTGGGCCCTTAGCTCTAGACTTGCAACTTCTTGTTCTCTTGTGGTGTTTTATTTGCTGGTCTTATATCAATCCATGGGCATGACACCCCAGACTAGGAGAAAGTGTTGCATGGAGCAGCTGCAGCACCAACCTGGTGGGGGCGAAGGAGTCGATCTTCCACCTAATGATTCTCGACTCTTTGCTTGGACTTTAATATATGCCAGAGTCATGACAGGTTTGCTCGGTGACCGTAGCGAGGCCAGGCCATCGGGCACTTCCTCATAGGCTCGCGTCCATCACTCATACCGTCTCTCCCGTTAAAGAGGGCTGCATCCACATCCTAGACCGGTGAATGTGAGGGACTGTTGCTTCTGAATAGAAGAAGAAAAATGGATGAGATCGACCAGTCTCAGGTGATAAATCTTTTTGCAGAAAGCACGAACCGTTTAGTTGCCTTCCAATGCAGCATGCCGCTGATAGCCCCTCTTCTGGTTCGACACTGGACGTACTGATGAGTAGGTTAGTCGACCATGCAATAATTCAAATGCTGCATCGACCCTAAAAGTAACCAAAAAGTAGAAGATCGGAATCAATCTGGTAACGTGAAACGGCTCGTGATAAAGCAATCACTCGTCGGGTCGGGCAAGAGCCGAAACGAGAAAAAACCGCACCCGCATAAGATTGCGAGCCTGGCCGTCAAGTCCTGATCGGGTCTACCGCGAATGATTATTGTTATTATTATTATTCTAAAAGCCATACATTTCCTTAAATGCGGATTTGAGGCGCTGTCTATTTTGGGTAGAGTGCGCACGCTCCTAACACTGCAATAAATATAGAGCGGAGCCACCGATATATTACTTGTCGCCTCCATTTCGCAAGACCAACCCAAAGAATCTTGAGTCTCTAAAAGAAAAGCCAGCAAGGACGATATTATTATTTCATTTTCCACCTGGCTCTACCCCGCACCTGATGAAGTAAAAGCTCTCTTTTAATTTTATTTCTCGGTGAAAAAACATGATTTAAGCTTCATCTCCGTAAATTTCAGGCATTTATAAATTATTTTTCCCCAAAAAAGACTCCAGACTTTATTTCAGCGCGGTGAAAATGACAAAGGGAAAAGAAGAAGAGGAAGACGAAAAAAGAAAGGAGATAACGTGGGAGTGTCACTAACTTGAGATTTTTTTGGGCCTTTTGTCTCTCTCTCGCTCTGGCTCTGCTACTGATAGACCCACTTTCTCACTCGCTCACTTCTGCTTTTTCTCCACCTTACAAAAGTGCGAAAGCTCATCTCTGCTCCACTGAGCTTCGTCTTTGTGGGGGAGGTGGCGATGCGGAGCTTTTAGGTGGTGGTGTGATTCGCTAGCTTTTTCGGGGGCGTCCGTATCTGGAATCGGATCTCTCCTTCCCCTCCTCCGCCTTTACCTCCTCTCCGTCTCTTGGGTGGGTTTCGATCTTCTCCTTTTCCAAGAACTTTCATCTGTTGCCCCTTTTTTATAGCCCCGGCGAGATCGGATGCTGATAAGTCGTGATCCTCTCTTCTGGGTGTTGAATATTCTCTGGGCGAAGTATCTTCGCGCTTTTGGGGTGCTGACTGTTTTGACCAAGTTGATCCTGTTTATTTCCTCTCTTGTCGTCCTTTTCCGGTCGAAAATTTCTTGTGGTTTTTGTTTGTTGGGTTGAGATCGCGACTGGATCCTGAAATTCGGTTTCTTTCTGGGTTTTCGAACCGTTGTGGGATGCTAGCGACGAAGGTCCTGTTCTCCGCGATTAGCCCGGATCAGGCTTTTTGTTTTGGCTTTGCAGACGAAGAGGAAGGGAAAACTGTGCTCTTGTTCCTGGATTTTGTACCGTTGTTTCCGTGCCTATGCTTCTGCAATAAACAAAAAGAAGAAGGGCATTATCTGCGATATGAATCGGCAGAATTTGTTGATGTCCACGCACCAGCCTCTTTTTTTCTTTGATAGATTGATTCGCCACTAATCGTGTGAAAGTGTCGCCGTCGATTGTTTGCGAGATTTTGCAGTAGACCCAGTAAAAGCTCTGAAGTGTGGTTGTTATGTGTAGTATTGTACTTGTCTTTGATGAATTCAGCTGCTCTTTTCATTCCTGCTCTGGCTCTTCCAGTTTCCTGTTGGGGTGCAATTGGCTGATTTAATGATTGGATTTAATTTTCATTTTGAAAATGATGGTAGTAAATCGTTCTTTCCTGAATAAATCATAAGCTCTTGTGTGCTATCGATGAAACAAAGATGTCTGCAAATGGGTTTTGTTGCCCCTTCTGACTTCTGTGAAAGAGACCCCTTTTGTCGGTGTTGTATACGTACTTTCAGAAATTATTTGGTGTAATGCAACTGTAAATTCTCTAGTGCAGAAGGAAGCGTGTCTTTTGTTTTGATACTTGCACTTAAACAAAGGAAGGATGTCTGATGGAGAAGAGACGCATTGGTGCTATCAGTGCAACTGGCCATTCAGGCGTCAAGGCGGAGAAGTAATTTGCCCTTACTGTGATGGAGAATTTGTGCAAGAGCTTCAGGAGGTACAGGCTCTGACGTCAGCAGATGTTTCAGCGCCATACCCGCTGGATCTCTCTCCTCAAGTACCTCCAGTATTTGATGCTGTATATGCTCTGGTAGGCGATAATGGTCTCGACCCCCGAGGAAGATTTCTTGGCTTAGTTGATTTGTTAATGAGGGATGCAGTTGCAGGAGGCAATCCTAATTTTGATGTCAGAGGACGTCGAGGTTGGGACCTAAACATAGTTTCAGTGTTTGTACTTTCCTTTTCTTCATCACCCCCGCCCCCTCTATCTTTTTCCAGTCACCACATGCATCATTAAATAAGATATTCAACCTTGACCATAATACAGCAGGAAGAACAAGGTTAGCTGAGTTGGATGACTATTTCATGGAACCAGGACTTGAAGAAATGATTGAACAGCTCTCTGTTGATAGTAGGGGTCCACCCCCGGCACCTCAGTCGGCAATCGCTGCATTGCCCACCATCAAGATCACTCAGACGCAACTTCGGGACAATTCAGAGTGTCCCATCTGCAAAGAGGAATTCGAGCTGCAAGCTGAAGCAAAGACGATGCCTTGCCTCCACATTTATCACCCTGATTGCATTGTGCCTTGGTTGGCACGGCACAATTCCTGTCCTGTTTGCCGATTCGAGATGCCTCCGGTGGGCGCCAGTTCTGTTCGGGGGGGTCAAAGTCGGAGTGACCAGAGTAGAAGCAGCAGCAGCACTCTAAGGAGTGGGGATAGTGGCAGGGACAGTGGGAGGCAAAGTCAAGGGAGGAGTCGTCGATTCCCATGGCCTTTTGGTTCATCAAATTCTAATACCCAGCAGATCCCTGAAACAGGAGGAAGCCACTCGAGAACCACACATGAACAGAATCACGAGATGAACTACTCTGGATGGCCATTTGATTACTGAGTTCCGCCATACTTAGGATAGTGATAGCGTTCCCAAATAATCGTGGGTGGGTCTTGTTTGCATTGGGACTGTAGTGAAAGTTGTCTCCGGGTCAAACTATCTCTTGTTTCTGGAGTGGATACGGTCTTTGAAGCCGCGGCTTGATTGAATATCAGTTCTCATAACATTTGCCTGTGCATGGTCTTGTGTGTTGTGACCTCCACCGTGCAGTCGCTCTGCATTTTGCATTGGAGCTGCTCGAAAAGTCGTCGGCTACAACATGTTTTTGCATTCCTTTTTTTTTTGTGTGTGGGTGTTAGTATAAAATAATGGCTGTTAATCTGAAGAGTGATATATGGATATTTGGGTGGAGCATTTTTTTTCTTGGTCAAATTGCTCTTGATGTACAAAAATGGTTGGGCTAATGATGCAGAGCAAGCATGTTTAATGGAGAAAAATTCTACTTTTCAAGGCTAACTTTAATTTTCGAGACACTAGTTATACACACTACAAGAAAAGCTACCACATGGGATGTTTTGGATACTCAATAACAATTAGAGGGAGAAGTTATTACATCATCGTAGTTATGTGAGTCTTATTGCGGGTCACACTTTCAAAGTAACATCTGACCATGGGGACCATCGCTTGCTGTCCGTTGTTTGCACATCTGAATGAAAATAATAACTCGAAGGAAGACAACCTAAGGAGCTTCGACAAAACGAGAAACCTTGTTCACGCAAACACCATGAAATTAGGTAATGGTCACTAGCTGCTAGTGTTAAAAAGAATATGTTGTGCTTGAGTTGTCCATTCAAGTGATCATTTGCTTGGATATCCGGCAAAGATAAATGAATCCTTGAATCTTTATGTCTTCCGGAGGTTCTCTAGTAATTCAGATAATATCACCCATCCCGCCCCTCCACCGATTACCGCAAGAGTGAGCTGTCCACCAGGAACCAGCTTGGGTAGTTTCATTGATGTAATTGAATTCGACTGCCTATCTGACCACGACATTGCAGCAGGGAGGATTCCAAACAGCACCAGCACTAAAATGAACATGGAACAGGGGACATAGGAGAAAACAAAACAAATGAGTTCGCCAAAGCGACAATCTCTAGCCGCATGCGAGGAGAGTAACCCTGCCATCAATTTGAGCTAGAAGAGTTAGGCTTACCTCCATAAGTTCCAGCAAAATCCAAGGCTTTGAAAAAAATTTCTGGATCTAGCAATGAGAGTATGAGCGGAGGAACCAAGGTCAAGAGATATGGTAGAGGTTTGCTCTGACCAGAGGGGAGCTTCAACACTGCAGATTCAAGATTACTAACATCAACGATGGTAATATAAATGTTTATCTCGAGATTTTGACTTAAGTCATGTCTCAAACAAAGTTTTAAGGTGGTGATTTGAATTAAGATTGTACGCATGGGGTGCTATGCACTCTCATATGTTTTGGTGAAAGACATTTGGGACTGGCATGTGCTACATACTCTATTGCAACACATTACCCAACACTGGTTTATTGTCTATTTAAGAGCTGCCTCTCGCATCTCTGCGAGGGATAGTAAAATTTAGGCTGATGAAAATTTCAGAATGTCCACAAACATGTACATATAGGTGCAAGAGAAACTTCGCGTATGAATTCTCTATTAGAATTCAACACAATTGACTTTGGTGGAGAAAGAAGCCTACTTACAGTCAGCCAAGAAATCGGAGAGGCCCAGAACAAATCCGATATAAGATGTTGCGATTGCAAGAAGCGAGAATACCTCAACTATAGGCTGTGGAAAAAACAAGAGGCGTAAAGAGCTATGAGCTGAAAGTCTGTTTTGTAAGGTTTGAAACTACATTGAGATGGATGTTGAAACTTGTCTAAAGAAAGTTGAAATGGTTGAAGCCAGACTTACGCCTACGACTCCATTACTAGATCGTAATTGTTGAAGTGGGTCAATGAAGTTATCAGAGCTCACATCAGCACTCGTAATAGTTCCTAGTATGACAGCATTCCATACAAGAAATAAACCAAGAGGTACAGCTGTGCCCAGGACAATTGCAGTCCTACAAATAGTGCAATGTCATCACGGACATATTAAGTAAGTCTAAAAATAATTTATCAAGAAAAGCAAATAGGACCAGAATTATGACAACATAAGAGAAGAAAGATGCACTCTGATTAGGAGCGAACAGCAAAGTGACCACAAGAACCATGCAAAACTTATTTGACATTGTATTTATTTAACCAACTCAACAATCTTAAAAGTTCCTAAATTTTCCATCTCTTTTGCTAAATTCTTTTGCAAAGAGTGAGACTTGAAAAGTGACATTTTGTTGGAACGCAGTTGGCATTATCTTTAGCACAAAGGGCTGAGCCGCCATGTACACAAAGACTGCCCATGTCTCAAACTAAAAGCAAACCCAATTCCTTGGAAGCAGGATTCAGAGATTAGCATAAAAAATAAGGAATAGGAGTGTTAACTGAGATGGACAATCTTGAGATGCCAGAAACCTGCCAGAACAGATGCATCCAGTAAATTTTATTACCTTATTTTTGTCAGGTCTCCTTCAAGATTTGTACAAACAACAGGCACTACGTTCTGCACAAAAACGATACAAATTGATCGATTAGATCTTTCCAAAAAACTGTCACGATTTCAAGTGCTCCAGTCTGGTGAAGTTACCTGGTACACAAATGATAGTGCAATAACAGGTATACTCATTGGAACGGCTTCAAAGTTGGCTTTGAGAAGAGCCTCCCAGTGTAGATCTCCGCTTGCAACTGCCTAAGGAAACACACTCTACTTCAGTAGACATGAAAAACACACCCTGCTTGAATCACTTGTACAGTGCTCTAATTGATACATACAAATTGAAAAAGTCAAATAATGCAAACAAGAAAAATCTAAGTTTTTTCCAAAAAAAAATTTGCAGCATTGAAAGAAATTTTTTTACGACTAAAGCTCATGATGATAGAAGCAGTAAAATCTCACAGACTTTGAACTAATTATAGGAATAAATTATCATAGAAAATTTTCATAAAAAAGAACATATCTTGGAAGAAAATTCATAGTTCAGGAAAAGTATTAACATTGCACAGCTGAATCTTAACTGAAGCTTACCACAAGAGCTGCGAAAGACAATAGGATAGCAAGTACCAAAACCCCGTTTACTGCACCAATCAAGCGCTGGCTACAATAGAAGATGATTAGAGTCATTTCATTCATCCAAGTGGTGGCTACAATGTTTATATAGAAATTCCCCATAATCTCTCTAAAATCTACCCAATAATGACAAACTACACAAACAATTATAAAGTGCAACTATCTTGGATCTTAAGTGAGACCATATAATTTTAGGCGATGTCAAGGTAGGTCTATCATTTGGCAGATAAAATGAACCAACTAGAGCACATGGAAGCAATTAAAACACATGCAGATATCGCAAAGGAGACTGGTAGTGACCAAAGTCGAGATTTGTCTGCAAATCAAGCATTCTTTCAGGCTATGCAGGCATGATCATATGGCTAAGATAACAAGAAATAACATCTGCTCGTCAGTGGATTTGACGGTGAACAAGTCTTTTTTATCGGTACCTTCCATCCAAAGATCAGTTTGAACAGGAAGGACCTTCTTATAGTTAACACCAATATTAAGCATTCCAGATTATCATGTCTGGCTAATAGACAAGTTACTTGAAGAAATGAAATCATAAAGCTACACCAACCTGCCAAAATAGCAGATTCCCCCCATTACCAGTGAGAACAGGGTAGCGCTCTCCCATCTGCAACCATAATGCTGCCCATCAACACCTACGAAAGTACAAAATGCACTTAAAAAATGTGCCTCGTAAATACTAGTAAGGAACTAATCATAAGAAAATACTTAGCATGAAAACCAGGAGGAGAAAAACAAGAGTGATGATCCATACAGTGGAATGCCGAGAGAGTTTGTTAAAATATCTGAAGAACGAGCCACATAAGCAACGAGGAGGGCATAATGAATGAAAATGTACGACCAACTGCAGGAATGAATGTAAAAATCAGAAAAGCAATATAATAAAATCATGTATATATTTAAATAAATGTTTCTAAGAATGCTAAAATCACATGGTCTATCGTCACTTGATGCCCTCTTAATTTCAGAGCTTGTACCCAGTCGAGTTTACAAGCTAGTGATGATAAAGTTTTAAAAACAATTGTAGCATTGTTAGAAATAAACCTCCTAAAACAATAGAATGGAATGGTGTGATGGCCCAATAGATAATCCCCTATCTGAGCTCATTACAAAAACATGAGTAGTGCCACATACATAAAACATTTACAAAGACCAATAAATGAAATCCTTCTTGGGCCATAACTGTTTTGTTGTGGTACTGTGTCATTAATACAGAGACAGCTAACAATGGTGGGCGGATTTTATGTTAGTATCAAACACTTTGTATACCAAGATCATCTAAAATACATTGACTTCACTTGCTAAGACATAACTCAAGGTGAAATCGTAACAAGACAGCACTCTCACTGAAAGAGTAGCCAAAGAAAATTCTTTACCAAGCGACTTGCACTCCAAACTTCCCTATAGTTCTCATGGCCATTGATACCTGAAAGTTTTTTCGCGTAAAGTTAATTGCAATTTGTATAAAAGATCAATGTTCTGAATGCTGCAATAAAGTATGTTGACATTAAATGTCATAGAACGATCCAAGTTTAAACTTCTTCCCGGGATTGGGATAATCACAAGAAAATGCATCGAATGGTAGCTTTTTTGGAAGTGCAAGTGGTTGCTCGAGAGCGGATTACCAGCGATACACCTCCAGATCCCAGTTCACACATTGTGTTCACATTGACTTCAGCAATGAGCAGCCCTGTTACAACCTGCAGTGTTTCAACACCCAATAATCGCTATTTGACTAGCTTGTTGTCAATGATGAATTGACAAAGGTTCACAAAAGAAGAAGGAGAAAAATTCACAACGTGAATATGTTTAAAAAGTATCACACAAATTATTACCATGAAGATCCAACAGAAAACACAGGTAACTGCGGAAGCTATGAATCCAGATTCTCGTGTCACGGCAGGTATGGCGAGAATCCCAGCTCCTACCTATCAAACTTGGAATCATTAAAGCGAACATCGCAGCAAAAATGAGCTGCTAGAATTACTCGACAAATACGACCAGACTTAACAAGCAATTTCTCATGCCCAGAATTTGCACCAGGCAGTAAGAGATCAAATTATCAGAGAGTCCGTGATCCAGACAAAATTGAACATAACCTACGTACGAAATTCACTCTGCACGCAACGCGACGCTAACTTAGGCCAGTCACTGCAAAAATCGCACACAAATCGGTCATCGAATCCTTACCGTAGTGCCTGCCACCAGAAAAACCGCACTGGACAAACTTCCTGAAAACAGCAAAACAAGAACACGAACGCCGTCACACTAGTAAAGAGCAACATCAGACAACGCAGGCACTAAGAAACGCGCGCACCGCGCGAGGTTGGAGGATACCGTACCAGGTTCCCGCTTGAGAGTAGCCCGGTTGAGATTCGAGAACAGCCGCTCGACTTCGAGTTCGCGCTCGCTCTGGTTGGCCGATGGCCCCTGCGAAGAGCATCTGAGCCTCACCGTCCTCGAAAGCTCGGAAGAAGAAGAAGAAGACGACGAAGAAGAAGAGAGGCGGCGAGCACGTACGGACGGTCCGCATCCGGGGAACCGCGAAGCAGGGGGCGGCGAGCGAAAGGAACAGCGGTTTCGGGGTTGGACCGAGAGAGGAGGCGACGGAAGGCAAAGGGGCGAAGACGACGACGGCGCCATCGACGGCGCCTCCTCTCTTCTCCGCTGTGGTGAGCAATGCGACGGTGGTTTTTGGGCGGAAGGGAGAAGCTCTCGTCTGCTTTGATCATGGCGAAAATGGTGGCGGTCGAGGGAGGGAAGGCGATAGCGTGGGCCCGCGCGTGCTATGCAACGCATCGTGCGTCCATGGAAATTGTTAGCACGTGACCCACCATGGATGCGGCGTTTGGTTCGCAGAAATTGGAGTGACGTCACGCGGCCAAACAAATGCCAAAAATAGTGTTTGTTGGGACATGTGATTCGCCCCATCTTTAATCATTCAAAAATATGATCAGAACAACTCACAAATTATTAATTATTATTAATTATATTTAATAACTTGTAGTTTACAAGAATATGATTGATGTTAAATAACCATTCTTGACTATAATTAGGAATTATTAATTGTTATATGTAGTCAAAATAATATGTTTTACTTAGGTTTTGGTTTAATAATCTTATAATATAGTTAATATATTGCAAATGAAAATTAAGCAATAACAACTTATGAACATTTTAAATTATGTTCACTCAATTAAAATTAATGAACAATGTGAATACAATTAAATAATTAATAATTCCAATTTATGTTTAAAAGTATCAATTAATGTACTTATCATGCATAAATAGAATTTTTTTTATTTTGCAATAGTTCAATATAGTAGAATTATCATCTAGTAAGTACGATGTAGATTAAATTTATCAGAAAATCTTCATTCAATTCTCCATTCCCACGTGTTTTTATTCTACGAGCAAATACAATAACTTTCATTCCGTTCCATTTCAACAATTTATCAAACAAAGATATTAGAATGGTCATTCAATTCCATTTCATTCCGTTCCCGTTCCATTCATTTCCCGTTTCATTTTCCAATTTTGGTTCGTTTCGCCGTATCAAATGCAACATAAAAGTATTTTTGGAGCAAATACCATGCTCATTAGATATGAATCTCAAATTTCTTTAGGAGCCATGATCATTCCTTCTTTCACGCATTCGTTTGAACGATTCTAGTTCATCAATAAGAGTTACCCAATTAATTTATTAGCCCATGCTGAAGAAATCTATTCTAGTTCATCAATAAGAGTTACCCAATTAATTCATTAACCCATGTTGAAGAAATTATTAATACATAGAGAGTCATACCATCATGAGAATCAACATAGACGTCCCTACGACTCGAATTTAGAGTGTAATGATGTAGACGGATATAGTACATTTATAAAGATTTATTCATCTGATTGTAAAGCCAACAATAGAGAACGTTGATTTGCTTGACACTACGGATATAACGGGCTAACTTTTACAGCATGTATATATTATAGATCAAAGTTTAGTTTTTCTTTGTTCTGACAAGAAACTTCATTTGCTCGTCTGCAATCTTCTCTTCACCCTTGCTTTGAGCACAGAAGGCCTACGCAAATTCCTCTGCGAGCCTGAAATAAGAGCAAAACGTTGAAGACACTGTCATCTGACAAGACTAAAATCTGATGTTATGCGTCTGCTCGACTCTACTAGCTTTAGTCTATTGTCAACCCGCTACGAAGCATAAGCTTCAGAATGTCTTTAGGATGCTCACACAGGATTTGCTAAATTCGACATCAACAAACTCGAGCAGCACGCAAAGTGCTCTTCCTTTTCCGAGGCTCGACGGGAAATGTTCATATCAATGCTTGGACAGAGTCATAAACAGTGCCTAACATACCTATCTTTACTAGTGGAAGAGCCGAAAGTGGGTATTGTGCCTCGCATTATCATCTCTAATCAATAATCATAACTTATATAGGCATGTGAATTGCTCATGCTGTCCTATAAGAAACCCGAATCAAAGATACTGACTACCCATTACCATCTCCTAAAAGACCACCTCCAGCATCACCGACTCGAGATGAAAACAGAGCTGCAAATGCTATTCAAGTCAATCGATTCATGCAGATGTGTATTTTCTCAGATGAGTGATCAATGGGCACTCATTTATCTTCTTCATGTTCTTCCCTTCCTTTACATCTAAGCAGTAATCGCGACCATGATGATGCACTCATCATTTTTCTCCAATCCATTATTGAATAATCATTTCGACTTAACATCTCATGATTCTAGGTGCATCCACATGGTCCTTAACAAGCACAGTTTTAGGAATAGGTGACTCCCATCAGGCCTCTCAGTAAATTCAGGACCACATCCTGTTCCCTAGATATCGTATAACTAAGTAAAACAAAGGCTCAAGCAAAGTTCTTGGAGTCTGCAGCACTAAAGCGTCACAACCATTTCCCAGGCTTTACAAGAAAATCAAGCAGAAACATCTCTAACTCGTCCGCTAACATGTCCGCACAAGACACAGCAGAGAGCAGACGACATACCCCCGAAACTAAGCACTAGCCTCAGCAGGAGCATCGCCGACGAGCTTGAACTCTTGCAACGACTTGAAATTCATCCATGGCTTCACCCAGATCTTAGCATCATACACTTTCTTGACGCCGCTATGAGCCGCCTCCAAGGTAATGTAATACATGGTACCCGAAACCACCTGCTGCTTCACATTCACCACTTTCCTAAGCTCCAGAAGACCATTCTGCACCACACATTCACTCAATCCATAAGACACAGCTCATAACTCACAAACACCAAGACCACATTAGCTAAGCAAGTCCGATGAATACTTTTCACAGAATCTCAAAAGAAAACCAATTACACAAGTAACACTGATCTCCCCTGCGACAACAGTAACACCATTATCTCTCTCTCCACCTGTTCTTGGCCCAAATTTACCTATTCCTCCATCACTTGTCTTCTGAATGTCACATCATTTGCAATTTTTCTTGCGCAATCATATGACACGACCCACCAAAAAATCATGCCAATTTTTCCTGTCGCACCGAACTAGAAATCGCAGCATATTTTTGCATCGCCCCACTGAGTCCTGCGTGACGAAGGAGCGAAAGAAAAGGGAAAAAACAAGAAGCATACCTGCTTCTTGTTTTGCTCATCGACGGCGAAGCGAGCGAGGCCGTCGATCTCGAGGCTGTTCTGGTTTCCAGCAATTTGACGGATGTCACCGACCATCTTCATTATCCCTTCCTCTCTTTTCTTCGCCTCTTTCTGCCTCTGATTTGCGGGCGACGATTGAGAATTTCTCGGTAGCTGCGACTGCGAGGTGTGAAGAGACTCTGCTTCTTGGCCGCCTTCTTATAGGCGAGGCGATGGTTATATTACCGTCACCGCCGGGGCCTCTGTCAAGCAAGGAGCCTTCGCGCCTAAGTCATTTGGTCATGGACGTTGAATTGGGCTGTGACGAGTGTGTTGCGTATGCGGTTTTGCTTAGTACCTACGCTTTATGTTTGCGCACGTTCGTGTGAGTTACGTTGTGGAAAAAAAAAATTTTGTAAACCAAAGTGAGTCTCCATTCGGGTGGGAGCCACAACGACGCCAGTGTATAATTAATAATTAAGGACGCGTTTATTTTATGAAAAAGAATAATTTAAAAAATATTTTCTTAAAAATGATCGTTTATATCTCTTACAAAAATGAACTAAGAAAAAATATTTTCATTATTTATGAAAATATTTAGATATAAATTATCGCTGATAGTTTTTATCAACTAATTATTTTAAACGATATAAGAGATTATTTTTAGAAAAATGTTTTATAAATTATTCATTTTCAGTGAAACACACAGAGTGATGTTGGTTCACATAATTATAGAACATGAATAGCTTCTCTACTTGTGCTGCTATATTAACAATATTTGTTGAACATGTTCCATATGAAATTATCTATCTTCAAAATATTTATCGTACTTTTTTGAAAATTGTAAATTCTATCTAATTCATTACTTATTTAATGGCTTTGAAGTGCTTTTTCAATAAAATCCAAGAGCATGTATTTGTGCATTTCCTTGAAACAAGCTTCCTTACAATGGGGAAAGCTAATAATATCCAACGCGGATTATGAACTGATCTAACTTAAAATGCACAGGACAGTTATAAAAACAAGACAAATTAGTTCACTATTACATGAAAAATTATCGATTAAAGTCGGATAACACAGATGTATATTGAATATAATTGTGCAATGAATACTTGAAAATCGAACCAAAGGAGATGTAAGATTGACTAGAACTTTGAACCTACTCAATTAGAGTCGGTGCTCGATTTGTGAAATCGAGAACCAACACTGTTGACCCTATAATAGGACTGGCCAATTTCGAGCCAGTTACAGGGTTAACTAAGCAATCAGCCATGTGTCTTTTGCTTTTAGTGACATTAGTTGAATTGAGAAGCAACAATAGCCAAATCTCTGTGCCCAAGGACACTAACCTGTCGAGTGAACAATCACTTTCCAAATAAAATTCAATGCAATTGTCGAAACTTTCGAGTTAGAATCGATGGACACGAAATTTTTGTCCAAATTTCTCACGTTAGACTTTATACACTCACCATTTCCTTCTCAACAGTCCAGCGACCTCTGTGGCGATGCATCATGCTATAGTGCGTCTTCGCTTTCTCTTTGTAGCTGGGTGCAGTTTGTGAATTTCCATAAATTTCAGGGCCTTACGCGCAAATTGCAGGATCAAAACATTCAAACGCTTCTAGTCCTCGCACTCTTCCTCTCCGCCGCACTGCAGAGTCGCAGTCGGCTCCGTTGGTCGCGAGCCGAATCCCACTTCCTCCCCATAGCTCAGACCAGCGCCGCCCCTCGTTCCCCGTGCATCCATGGAAGCTCCGGCGCCGGAAACCGGATCGAAGGACCTGAAAGCCCTCGCCTCGCTGTACTCGAGCTACGTCTGGAACCGCCTCTTCGGTACCTCTCCCTCCCCCGGTTCCGGTTTTCTAGGGAAAATCTCCGGCCTGTACCGCCGGACCGCTCGTCCGAGGTTCCGCAGGCGCACGTCCCGTCTTCCTCTTCCGCTGCCTTCCAATTCGGCCGACCGCTCCGTGTATGGCCTCTCTCTTCGTAGATTTTCTCATCCGTTTGCCGAGGAAATGGGAGGACCTGCGGCTTTTAGGGAGCGATTGGAAATGTAGCTTGTTGCGGTCTGTGCAGTTGATTCGGATGTTCGGTTTTGCAGGCCGTGTAGATTGGGCGAACTGTTTTCGGTCAATGTGTCTATGCACTTCATTTTGAGTTGATCGCAAGTTGTGTGAACCACCGTGATCATGTCTTAGTGGTTAGAAGGTGTATTCGCCGTGGAAGTTGCATGGAGATTGAGCAAGTGTCTGAAAATCTGCTTTAGTGGGGAATCGATTGCTTGTTATGGTTGATGTCAGTTGGAATTACTAGTTCTGGTTCGTGCTTCCAAGAAAAGGTTCTTAGCTAACTCTCGAACGGTGTAATGCAGGGTTTTGACAGAGGCATCTAGAGTTTACGATGTCCTGGAGGATATTATGGCTCATATGTTATCATATCTGCATGACATTCAGAAGGATTTGGAGTTTTGGCAAACGCGAGCTGAGGTTATACTTTGCCACTGTTCAGCTGTAGTGGTTGAGAGCTTGCGTCTAATTTCGCCTTTCTGAATTCAGGGTTCTAATGGTCGAAAGATGTACTTCATGATTTTTGAGAGAGGGCCTCTTGCTTTCGTAGATGAAACAGTTCGGTTGTTACAACAATCTGTCGCAGAGGGTTACTCATTGCAACACCTTTGCCGCTCTGCATCAGCACACATATCTGAGAGGATAACCATTTTGACTTACTTGAGATGTTCGCTTGCTTCTTTTCTAGCCGAGGTTTGCATTACTCGATTCTTACTTTTAGCTTGATTGGCTAATACTTTCTCACGTAAAGTTCTGAATGTTCAAAGCACATTGATAGCCATTAGCTGATCACTTAGCAGTTATTTAGTAAATGGTTAGCAAACATTCTCTATCCTACTGGACTTAATGTTGATCCTATCCACCAATGAGATGATCCTGAAACATATCTTTTTCATTAGTAGGTCGCACTTGTTATCTTGTGTTGATTTGTGAAATGACTACCAGAATAATTCCTCGAAGGAAATGGGGAATCTCACATGACCGATAGTGAGACCCTATAATTTCATGAGGTTGGCTATTGTTTTCTATCCTTGCTTTGACAAGTTACCAGAATTAGGCCTAATCAGTATAATTAAGTTCTTGTCTATCTCCTGTATAAAGTAAGGATGCTGAATTAGCTGGCCTCGGTTGGGAACACTTGAGCTTGCTTTCTTCTGGAGTTTTTGTATTTGATAGTGATTTAGAATTATATCAGATTCTCATAGTATGCTGCATTTTAGTCGCTTTCCAGTCTTGGCTGGCTTTAGCATGTAATTTTCCTGAGCGTAAAGGATGGAAACAATCATTTTTTATTCTGGCTTTCTTATTACCTCCATCTGTTACCAGTGTGAACTCAATATCTAACTTGAGAAATGAATATTTTGAATGCTTGGAATTTAATGAAGGATGGCTTTTCCCGGATGAAAACATAATTGGGATCAATATATCTATCATATGTGTCAATAGAAAAAGTCTCGAAAGATGTCAAAACAAAGTCATACTTGACATTTTGGTTCAAGTAAATAGTTTGTGTGTCTGTAAGATATTCAGTGATTTTACTCATGTTTTGTCGTGCATGTCCACAGCTTTTGCTACCGTTGTTCATTAGATAGGTTGCTTTGGACATGGTTATTGTAATTGACCCAATATCTGTGCATAGCAATGTCCATGGATGCAATGACTTATTTTTTAATTTGTCCTAGGGGATTATAGGTCTATGTTGAAGTTGACAAACAGGGAGAAGAATTGGTCAAAAGACCAGAGAATTCTTTGCCATCTTTATTGGTTGTTATGGATGGTTTATTTTCAAAGTTGGAGGAATCCATTGGCTCTTTGCCCCTGCATAATCAGGTGTGGCCTTCTGCTTCTAACCCTTTCCTTCCCCGTCATACTTATCCTTGGCCTTCAGATCCTCTCTAGAAGTTACCTTGGAATTTTGTTTAGAGTTTTCCCATTTGTTTTACTCCAAATGCTGAAACCTACGGAGGGTGATTCTCTTTATATACCAATATGTGAAAAAGTTTTCATGTCTTTTCACATGCAGAATAATTCTTCTCCCGATGGAAGCTATTCTCATCGGCTTGCATTTCATAGTTTGCCCAAAGTAATTCAGGAGGGATCTCAGTGGACAGATTGTGAAATTAGTGATGCTATCAATTTGATTTACCATAACATACAGAAACTCGAGTCTTACTTATCTTTTGCGGTAAGTTTTAGTTACTTTTTACACCAAATAAACTACTCATACATTACTAGAGACAATAGAACTGTGCTGGTAACTCAATGCTTATTATAATATGAATTGAAGGAAGTATAGTTGATGCTTGCCATTACAGTTATATATTATTTACTTTTTGAATGTAATGAACTACTGGCATATTCCTTGCCCTTACAAAAGCAGTACGTTAAATTTCTTTATTTGCAAAAGAATAAGGAAATAAATAGTTGATATGGAGATGGAGATTGAAATCTTTTTGCAGGAAGATTTTCCATATCATTCTTTTGTTGAGACTGCCACAAGGTCTTAATAGTGGTCAGAGCTGTTTACAACCTCCCAAAGTCCATCTGTAGTTATAATTTTGCTGAAAGGACTGGCTAATTTATTGACATTGGGTGAATGTCTTCTTTCCGATTGGAGCATTCCCCCGTGCGAGTAAATCTCTCTTTCTTTCCTTAGGTGGCTAAGTACAAGAAGCCCAGAAAAGTTACTCAGTACTGGATCAGCTATACATGTGGAGCAGTTGGATTTGCTGCCTGCTCTATGTGGCTGGTCAGGCATAGCAGCTTGGTGGGGAGTTCTGATATTAACAACTGGATTTGTGAAGCGAGGGACTCCACACTTAGCTTTTTCAATGATCACGTAGAGCAACCGGTATAGTTACATATGCTTTTCTTGTCGGTTTACGTATATATTTAAATTAGTATACCATTGATATCAGGGATTTGAATTGCCTTCAGCATATAGCTTTTTCAAGATGATGGAGATATAGAAAGTAATGGAACTAATAATTAATAATACCTCATCAGCTTCTGTCCATCAGAGACGAACTCTTTGAAACATTCAGGAAGAGACATGAAAGTGCGATGGAGCTTGAAGAAGTGCATTTAACTGCCAAATCTCTCCATAGGTTAGTTTTCTGCCAATTCTTTTTTTCCCAACACTGAGAAGATTGCACATTAAAGTAAGAACTTGGTATTATATACTTCAGTTTTTTATTTGTGGGAAGACTCCGATGGGCTTCAGTTTGGGAGAGTGCTTTAGTGAAGTTTCTTCTGGTTCTGTAGACATAACATAGGTATATGTGAGGCAATGCCATTGTTCTTTTGATATACTTGTGAAACTATACATGGAACGGGTAGGGAAACAGACCTTGAGAAGTACTACATAGAGGGAGAAGATAAGTCCATTGCCTCAAAGATTGCCTCTACCTAAGCCCCAACAACAGAATGAGCAACAATTCATGCAGATTGACTTGCGAAAACTACTGCCATTCTATTTGAAAGGAATCACAGAAACTTACCATGTTTCTTCGCTTTTGGTTCCTGATTTGACTTCCAAATTGATTTCCCCCTTCATTCCTTCTTTCTTTTCTGCTAACATCTTCTATCATTAGCAGAATGTTGAAGGCTTTCAGCGAGCAGACTGAGGGCCAGAAGCTGCCAGAGGATGCATCTGATCAGCAAATGCTAGAAATAGTTATGGCCAGGTATATGCTTAGTAAAAGAGTATTTTAAGGGATGCCAGACTTGAAACATTGCAGTTACGATTTCATAAGTGTCAGGTCTTAAAACGTTTCTCTGTGGTTTTAATATCTACTGGACAGAGCTTTCATCTACTTGTGCATATGCTGTTATTTTGATACTTTCCCTTTGGCTGATAAGCTCATGAAATTCCAAATCCCATTCTTCATCTCTTTATTGTAGATATGAGAAGGAACTGATGCATCCTGTCAAGAATCTTCTTAGTGGAGAGCTTGCCCGTGCTTTGCTCATTCAGGTAGTACAGATAATGCTTAGTGGTTTTTCTTTTCTGGTTCAGGTGACTATACCATTTATTTTTGTGGCTGCAGGTCCAGAAGCTAAAACTGGATATTGAGACGTGAGTTCTTTTATATGCTACTTTTGGCCAGTTGATATTTATCAGCTTCTAATTCACTCACTTTCTCTTACTACTTTCATCTTGTGATTTCCTATTGTCATCAGGGCAATGCTTGAGCTTAACCAGATACTTAGAGCAAATGAAATCAACTTTGCAATTCTAGCTGCATTGCCAGCATTTTTCCTCTCTCTTATTCTGCTAATGATAATGAGAGCTTGGCTAAAACAGGTGAGATGACCATGTGGTGTGATTTCACAAGCAAGAATTGTGCTTTTCATTTCACTTTGATAATATATAGTACTTACTAGCTGTGTGAGTTGGTTTGCTATACAGGCAATGGTGAACTGTTGTTATATATCTCACTGTAATGGCATTTGGATTACATAGTTGGCATATTGTTTTCTTGCTGCACTTTGACCAATGTGAGTGACTAGGAACATTGTGCAACTATTTCTCGAAATTGCTGCATCTTGTATAAAGACAAGTTAGATTGCTGCAATCTTAATTCAGTTGAATCATATATAGTTGCAAAAGGATTTTTGTTTTGGCATGCATGCACTCCACTAAATTCTCATGTACCTATATGAGCATGTTCATCTACTGAAAATTGCCTGAGATAAAGATAATGCTGTAATAGCACTTCGATGTGGTCTAAACACGAAACTTGTGTATGCTGTGGCCTTTAAAACCTCTCTTCTTTTCTTAGCTGTTTGAGTGTCTGAGTTAGGTGCTGATTTTCTATTTAATCATTTATTTTCCAGGGCACTTTGCACTGTTTTCTTATGTCTTGCTTGCTATTCATTGCTTATGTGTAAGAAAAAGGATGGTGTCAGGACTCACCCATTAGATAGAGGTGTTGTGTGGACTTATCGTCTGTGGATGTGTCCACTGTCCGCCAAGTGTTTGTGTAATTGTTAGAGCTTTTTCTTTTTTTGTCCAGGATACTAGAGCTGAAGGAAGAGGAAGAGTTGCTCGTCTGCAAAGGAGGTTACTTTTGGTGGAGATTGAGAAACGAATTATGCAGTACCAGACTTACATCGACCAAGGACTGGTAAGGCTCTTTTCTTCATACATATTTACCGCTATCGCCAGTATCAGCTACACAAAAGTTCCACAGTAATAACAAATTATATTGTATTATGTGCATCAGATTGAATGCAATACATATTGCATATTTTCTGTCTGTGGTGAAAGAGATGCATTTCTTAATTGTTATAAATTTCTCGATGGACTACAGTGTCAAAATAGTATAAAAGTTTTAATTACTGGGATTACTATCAGTAGCAATGATAGTGTCTATGGTAATATTTTTAGTTGCTGGTCATTTCTTTTCTCTTGGTTTCTCTTTTCCAGTTCAGGAGAACGGCGGAAAATGCTCTAAGCTTCTCCGTAAGGAGTCAGTGCCAGTCGTTAGTTAGATAGATTGAACTTGTTAGTTCTCTATGAAGTAAGAGCACGGCAAGATTATTTTCTTCGTGGTTTTATAATGCTTCGCACTAGATTTCGCTTCTAATATTCCAGAAATGTTTATGTTGCAATATATGCAGAGTGCATCTCACATGCCTTCATGATGAGGAAGAAAAGAGCAATTCATACACTGATTCTTATTCAATGAGAGAGAGAGAGAGAGAGAGAGAGAGAGAGAGAGAGAGTGCATCTCACATGCCTTCATGATGAGGAAGAAAAGAGCAATTCATACACTGATTCTTATTCAATGAGAGAGAGAGAGAGAGAGAGAGAGAGAGAGAGACCTTCAGTATAATTTTTTCTCCATCCATCAAAAGGTACTGATTTTATGATATGCAGGAAAATGATGCACGGTGCATGTATGGCTTGATGTTGTACAGCCTAGATCGTCTATACCTTGCCGTTGAGAGGCATGCAAGAGCAACTGGGGAATGGCCATGGTTAGTTGTTAATCTTCGTATTTTTTCTTACAAATATATGCTCTCTAACTACTCATTGTACCTGCTTGCTATGGACAATCACCGTTTGGTACACGTGTTGAGAGAGATTTTAAGTAGAGTGCATGGTTTGGAATCTGTTGCATAATCCCAAATCATGCATGTCCCACATTTAGTGTGGTTCCATTGAGCTTGATAATTTTCTGCTCTGCACGAGAAAATTTTATTGTGCCGCGATTGAGAATCTTTTTTGCTTAAGTATATCTAACTCTACTATGTTAAAACTATAATGTGGTTAGTGAATGAATTTAAAAAGATTGGTTGGATGCCCATAATTTGGGATAGTGTGACTATCGTAATGAGAGATAACTCGCCAGCCCTAGTCTAGAGCGTGAAACTTTTATCTGCAAGAGCATGCTAATATTCCGAGTTGAGCAGGTTGAGACAAGATATCATTGACTTGGCAAAGCCAGGCCTTCAGACGACGTACAAATTCAAAGTGACGTCACGGATGGAGCGGATGTATGACTGCCTGCTCCCTTCACCAAAACGCAAGTAGCACCTCGGAGCCCGAGACTTTTTGTAGGGTTTGACCATTTTATTTTCACACTGGATAAAGGCGATAGGCAAATGTATTGAATTTTGTTTGGCTAATTTTAGGAAGAGGAAAGTGATTCGCTCGTCATTAGTTCCTTGCCTTCAATTTGAGGAGCTTTTTCTTTGTTTCTTCGGGTTCTTTGTTTGCTAAGGTGTTGAACTTCGTTGACATAGATACAATGTCCCTGTACTGGCGCAGCCGCAGTAAATTGCGCGATATCAGGTAATAAGAGACAATTCTCAAATGGAGCACGACTTAATGCGACACGGCTTTCCTTGTGTTCTTTTTCCCTAGGACTATGCTTTTTACCCCGATCTGAATGCATTACACAAAAGTTCAGTCAGTCCTCATCAGATTTCGTGGCTGATGGGCGTTTGTCTGGTGTGCAAGGACTGATTGGCAATGTCCCAAGGTGTTCGACCGATTGGATGAATACACACTAACAGGCACGAATTGCTTACGGCATGTTGTTCCACAGAGCAAGCGGTTTCAGGTTCTGTACAGATTTCACTTGAAACCCGGAACCTATCTGTTAGAATATATTTTTATTTTTTGAAACCCAAACTTATCTTGTCACAGGTTTCAGGGTTTATACAGGTTCCATCTATATTATTAATTGAATGATTGAAGTTAAATGTCACTTTTTATGACCACCAGTTGCTATTATAATTTACTAACCATAACTTATATTTTTACAAACGAAAATATGAAACATTAACGAAGTAAAATTTTCAATCATAAAATGGAAGTTTGGACTAGTGATTTCGGATTATATACTCATCATTGAACACTGTGGAATACTACAAGATCACGTAAAAACATAGATAAAAAAAAATGGTCTCATATCCTAAAAAACCTCCAACTTTAGTTTTTGTCCCAATTTTACTTTTTGTCTCATAAAAGACTTTCAACTTTAGATCCAGTTCCAATTCTAACATAAATTTTTATTTGTCTCATAAAAAACTCTTAACTTTTGGTCACGTCCCAATTCTACCCTAATTTTTTTTGTCCTACAAAAAACCCCCAAATTTAGGTTTTATCCCAATTTTACCGTCCAATCCTAATTTTATCCTAAAATTTTTACAGTATTATAAAAAATTACAAACTTTTACTTGAGTCACAAATCTGCCGTCATTAACCCTCAGTCCAAAATTTCTTGTTGACAACCGAGAGATGGAAAACTCCTAAGCACGAGCTGTTCGAGCGTCCTAAGCGTGAGTTCTTTGATCGCGATAGATGGAATATTCCCAAGCACAAGAGATCGACGAGCGCAAAATCCCTAAGGGCGATTTTGATGAAGGGTTAATGGAGAGCATATTTGGGACTCAAGTAAAAGTTGGTGATATTTTATGAGATAAAAAAAATTAGAGTAAAATTGAAACTAAACCTAAAGCTGAGATTTTTTTATGAGACAAAAAAAAAAGTTTAGGGTGGAATTGGCAATGAACCTAAAGTTGAGAATTTTTATGAGACAAAAAAAGTTTAAAGTAGAATTGAGACTGGATCCAAAGTTGGGGATTTTTTATGAAACCAAAAATAGTTTAGAATAGAATTAGGACATGACCTAAAGTTAAGGGTTTTTTATGAGATAAAAGGTAAAACTGGGACAAGAGTTAAAGTTGAAGGTTTTTAGGGTATTAGGCCAAAAAAATACAAAAATTTATTACAAATTCTAAGTTCTAGGTTCTAGGTTTCACTTACTTAGAATTTGGAATCTACCCGTCGAAACGACTTCCTAACTTGAAACCTACTCTGCATACTTTAGAACTTGAAATCGATAGGTTTCCACCTATTCAGTTCTCAAATTTCAAGTTTTATCCTGGAATCATGTTCACCTCCAATTCTTTATATGAAGGGGGGTAGAAGATTCTGTAACAAGCACGACCACCTCGAGCATAATTTTCTTAATCCCCGACAAAAACGGGTGAATTGTGGATTTTTCAAAGGCAGAACTTGCGCCGATTCATCACTTCATTACGACGGGGGGAGTGTAACTTCTAATATGACATTAAAAGATGATCTCGTCCTAAATTTTGATAGTAAGTCAGCCTCTTTGTCTAATAATTTAGACATTCTAACAGTGATAATAGTCTTGAAATCATGGCACCCACCAATGTTTCGTCTGTTTGCTTGAGGTAAATATTACTATGCCTTTGGCTTGATTTTTTCCGGCTCAAACTTGGATCCACTGTGCTGAACTACGTCTCTCTTGATTATCAACAGCTACTCTAGTCGAAGATATTAGTTGCGCAGTTTTTACCAAAGTAAAAGTCGTCATACTTATTCCTCACTCCGGTTAATGTGGTTAATACAAGGAATTCAATGACCCAGTTTGATTTGCGAGCCAACAAGAGGGAAAAGTACTGTCAACTCTACTCAATTGAACAATCAAAATTTCTTGGATTCAATCAAACTTGACAAGAATAGATGTGAGCGGTGAGTAGATTGATTATTACAAACGTCCACGTCAGCGCCGATCGTGTCACGTATGATGATCGGCATCCATTTCATCAATTTTCGATCAAAATATGAAAATATTTGATTAAAAATTTAATTGATAAAAGTGTAATAAGTTTAGAGCTTTCTGCGTAATTTTGCCGCGAGCGGACTACTTGAAGAGAGGCCCAAAACCGGCCCAAAAGGGAGGCTGCGCGCGCGGATGGCGTCGCCGCTCGCACTTCTCGGCCACCCCCGACTAAACAGAAAAACCCGAAGGAACTCTCCGAGACAAAAACTGTTCTGATTCTCTCGATCGAAGCTTCCGGTTTGATCAAGCGTTGATTTTCTTGAGAGGGGGGGTTGAAGCGGAAGACAAGATGAACAAATCGAAGGTGTTCAAGCTGGCGAAAGGGTTCAGAGGGAGGGCGAAGAACTGCATCCGGATCGCGAGGGAGAGGGTGGAGAAGGCGCTGCAGTACTCCTACCGGGACCGCCGCAACAAGAAGCGCGACATGCGCTCCCTCTGGATTCAGCGCATCAATGCCGGCACTCGCATCCACTCCGTACGTTCTAAGAACCCTTCCCCCACGCACCCTCTCTCTCTCTCTCTTCTCTTGTTCACTTGGTTGTGGAGGTCATTTGATGAAAAGCTTTGTTTACCGGTGAATGTGGGTTTGGCTTATTTGCTGCGGTCGGTTTGCCTGCGTGGATTCTCGGGTCGTCTTATCGTGGAAATGGGTTTGCAGCATGGGGAGTTGTTGTGATGGTTGGAGGCTTGCCTCTGGAGTTGCTGTTGCTTGTCTGTCCACCGAGTGCTCGATGAAATGACGCTAAAGCTTGAATTGCTTCGAACTCGCAAATTTTATGAAGTTTCTGAAGCCCATCGTCCCCCAAAGTCTTGAAAGCTTGGCCAGTCTGTTCTTGTTTTTGGGTTTCTGTTTATTGATGTTTCCGATGATAGGTTTCCTCCAAGTTCTTCACACCTGACCCAAGATTGCAGCTATCTTTTGTTTGCAAGAACCAAGTGATCTCGAATTCATAGAATGTTTATACGACGGTCTGACTTCATCCTCCTACCTGTTCTATGAAGAATTAAGAGTGCATTCAGTTGTGCTTCTCCAAATTAGAACTACCACTAGGTTGTAGTATGAATACATGGTGTTTTTCATAAATGTTGCTGCGTAATTTTTAAAACCCATTTGATCTGACGTTTATCTTGGATGTGTTGTTTCACTTGTTGCCTGTTCACTTTTAAGTCTGATTTTCCAGTATTCACTTTTTTATTTCTTCGTAGCCTGCAGGATGTCAGCACTCTGCGGTCGTTTTTTCACTTTAGCGGTAGTCAAGATAAACCCTCCATCCATTTACTAATGTACAGAATGGCTAGTAGTTTGAATTTCTTGCCAAAGCAATGCCCCTCTCCCTTTCTTTAAACCCAAAAGCCCCTCGAGAATATGGTTTCCTTCTAAAGGTAGGATGGATAGTTACTCATATCTCTGTCCCAAACTTCTGATAGATGTTCCAGGCAGAGAACTGAGCCAGTTCTTGTCTCAAATGAAAGCCACAATATGTGTCTTACCAAATAAATAATAAACACAACACGGGAGCTAACTGCAATAGCTGGAGCAAAACTCCTGGTTCATCATAGTTCTTCAACATGTCTTGCTTGTGGGCATGCAGTTGTATTCATCCTTATGATTGTACCCGTTGCTATTACTTCTAAAACAAAATCGTGGTGCTTTTTTTACACCTAGAAATGGCAATGAGTCCTACTCAGGAACTTGGGAATGCGATGATAGAATTCTGGTCATACTATTATTCAATGTTAACCTAAGTTCTTTAAGTCTCCAATCTCGTCACTTTTCTTATGGACATGGAACTGGAGCATTTCATATGCTTGTGAATTTTGTGCTCTGGCACTATAGCTTGTGTCTTCTATTAGTGTCATTTTATCTATTGCTGAAGTACTCCTTTTGATTTGTTTCAGGTCAACTATGGCAACTTCATGCATGGATTAATGAAGGAGAACATTCAACTGAACAGAAAGGTCCTGTCGGAGATCTCAATGCACGAACCGCATAGTTTTAAGGCCCTCGTGGACATTTCTCGTAATGCCTTCCCTGGAAACAAGAATGTGGTTCATGCACCTAGGAAAGTGGCTGTGCCACTCAGTGTGTAATAGTTGACTTGTCATTCCTGTCTTACTCTTAGTCTCATGGAAACAAAAGGTGCTTGTTGTTCCTGATGTACCCTTTTGGGGGCAGCGGCGAGGGGAATGGAAGTTATCGATTTTATTTTCGTATCTTCTTGCCGGTGCTCCTTGTCTCTCTTGCTTGTATCTCATAGAAAAAGATTCTTTGGTGATCCTTCCCATATATATGAAACATTTCCCTCTGCATTAGTGCCGCATTACTCTGTTGCTGAATGTGCCTGTGAGATGTGCATACCAAGATTATGCCCATATCTATAAAGGGAAACCAAGTAGGTGATATAACTGTTCTCTCTTTTGTTTTGTTCTTTTGGGGTCTTTCTCTAGCGTGACAGTTCAATGAGAGAAATTAAGAGGTTTTGTCTATCTGCTTTTCTAATGGCATGATGTCTGGCATGGGGTGAGGCTTTGGTTTATGTTCTTATGGCAGACAGAGAGTTCACTTCCTGGTGTCTGTTATTTCGCGAGTTCAATCTGCCGTTGGCCTCTCCACTTTGTTGTTAAAGCCGGTGACTTGATAACCTGTTGCAACTTTTGTAGGCATTATTCCTCTTTAGTGTGTTTTAATTCAGACTGGAAAAAATCCCAGGTGAATTTGGAAATTTCATAATAGAACTAGGCATTCCAATGTCGAAACTCCAGATGGAAATCCAGGATTATTGCAGCCAGATTCATTTCTAGCTCATTTGCATCGATTCTGGCTTCATGTGACGAGTACGCATTTTAGAAGTTCAATTTTCATACTTTCTGTAACATAGAAGAGGGGCTTCATTTGTTATATCAATATGGAATTAGTAGATATCTCGACCGTGCTTATGGGGCTACAAGAGAATGATACGTGGAAGTAGATGCTAGTTCTGGCGGCGGCTGAGCAAGGAGTTTGGATGTACGTTTTGATGTTTAGGATTTGGATGTGGTGGATTTGAGAAGATAGGGAGTGCGTTTTTGGAAAGTGAAATGACGGTCTTGTAGATAAATGCACAAAATTTCCTAAGTTGGGGTAACGAACTTAGGTATGTCTTTATAATAGAGTGAAATTTGAGTGCGTTTTTCGTATTTTTTTCATTAAGTTCAATTGCGGAACCATAGTGTTTGTGGCATCGCTAGTTAGTGGTCACTTCTTGAAGCTAGTTGGTACATTTACGATTCGATTAGGGACCATTTAACTTCCCATGACAATAATAGTGGTGGGCCTATTACGAGTGATGTATTGTATTTGTATTAAATGATGCGGTAGATTTTTATGGAACGTTATATATGGAGCACATGTTTAAATGTCTCTCCACATTAATATCGATATATCTCTTATAACTATAGAAAGTTTTTAACTTGGAGTGACGAATGCTATCTAGGATTTTTTAGCACAAAGAAGAAATTAGAAGAAAGGTCATTTACTTATGGGTAAGAATACATAAAAAAAAAATGAAAGGAACAACAGCACATTTTCTTCATTTCTGGTATGATTTTCTTTTTTCCTCTCTTTCATCTAGAAAATTAAATATTTAAAATCAAGTCATGGTATACTGAATATGTAGGGGTAATAATATCAGTAATCCTTTTATACTGAAGATGTTCCTTGTGTTAACATGACATGTTTATTTACATTCGGAAATGGTTACGAATATAAATACAAGTAAAAAATTTTCATATATAATAATTTCATGTCTTCAGGGTTTTGTACTATATTATTCCTTTAATTAACATGTCATATTTGGATCTTAATATTGCAACATAATCCATAAGCATGTTATGTCGGGATTAAATCTAAATTCGACACGGTGCAATTGTGAGAGAAAAATAAAAATACAGTTTGGAGACTAAATCGAACAAATAAACAAAAAATAGGGTGAAATTGTACAAATATAACGAAAGGTCACACGTTCGTTATAAACAGAACATTCCGGAAATGGGGTGGTGCGTAGCGTGCTGTGATCTTCGGCTGACCCCGCACTTCTTCCCCCGTCGTGTCCCGTCTTAAACGTTTCATCATCTCTCTCCTCCGGCGCTTCGCTTCTCGCTCCTTCGCGCTTCGCGCGAGAGAGACGACGGCGATGACGACGGCGATGGCGGTGGCGGAAGGAGCAGCTCTGAAGCTCGCTCCTCTCAGACCGTTTTGCCCTAATTCCACCCTCCTCACCCTCACCACCTCCTCCTCTTCTAGGGCTTCCTTCCGCAGGCTCTCTTCTTCCTCCTCGGCCGTGCTCGCCGACAGCCACCCCTCCGCTTCCGGCTCCCTCTCCTTGGGCCACCTCACCCGCCCCGATTTCCCCATCCTCCACCAGGTTCTCTCTCTCTCTCTCTCTCTCTCCATCCTCCGCTTCTTAGCTGTATCGACTTCTCAGTCTGCGCTACGGCGGCGGCGATCTCCGGCGCCGCCTCGTCGCTCGCGTCGCCGTGGTCTTGTTTCGTCGGTCGATCGAATCGGATTACTATTTTGGTTGCCTCGACTCTTTTTAGTAGATTTCGTTGGCGGTGAGTGTGTGTATGTCGGTTGCCGTTTTGATTGCCGCGACTTCTGCGCTCCTCAGGAGGTGAATGGCTCGAAGCTCGTCTACTTGGACAACGCCGCGACGTCGCAGAAGCCTAGCTCCGTCTTGAAGGCCGTGCAGAAGTACTACGAGGCTTACAATTCCAACGTGCACCGAGGGATTCATTTCTTGAGGTAGCTCATTGTATTGTATTGTATTGTGCGTTGAGTAACTTTTTTTTTTTTCAAGCTTCTGTCTGTTAAATGATTCTGTTTCTTATCCAGTGCAAAGGCGACGGATGAGTACGAGTTGGCCAGGAAGAAGGTGGCCGAGTTCATCAATGCGGCAGAATCTAGAGATATCGTTTTCACGAGAAATGCTACTGAAGCTATCAATCTGGTGGCCTACTCCTGGGGCCTCTCGAATTTGAAACCGGAAGATGAGGTAGGACTGTACTTAGGGAGTGTGCGATTGTTCCTGGGAGTGCAATAGTGATTATGCGGCAACTCCCTTGTGATCAAATATTCCTGCTAATTCAAGTGAAGATCGGATCAATGGCGAACTAAAATTATCGAATGACTAGTGACAGGATGATGTGTCGACATAGGTCAATTTGTTGAGTCTTTGTATCTTCTTAAATACCGATATGTTTGTTTCTTCAAGAAGAACCTATGGAATTGCTGAACATCATGGCGCTATTGTTAATGTCATGCAATCTTCTCGCAGATCATACTTACAATTGCTGAACATCATAGCGCTATTGTCCCTTGGCAAATTGTCTCAAAAAAGACCGGCGCCATTCTTAAATTTGTGGACTTGGATATAGGCGAAGTACCAGACGTAAGCAAATTAAGAGGAATGCTTTCAAAGAAGACAAAACTGGTTGTAGTTCATCATGTATCAAATGTGCTTGGTAGGTGAAGTCCTTGCATGTTATATAGTGATTCTTTACTTTGCACGTGTTTCAGTTGCATTTAATATAGATAAGGTGGTTATGTGATTGTGGCTACTATATAGTGTTGGTGAAGAAGCATTGAGATAGTTTATGTGATAATTAAGGATGATGATAGTATCTTTAGATGCCATTATATCCGATGAGTGTAATGTTGAGTAAACTTTTTTGGTGCTTACAATAGTTCCTATAACACCTGGATTGTTTCATCTGTCCAATGGAAATGGAAAAGAATCTCAAATGATTATGGTTTATCATAATTGTCTCTTGGCAGCTTCGATTCTGCCTATCGAAGATATTGTTCAATGGGCACATGATGTTCAGGCTAAAGTCCTTGTGGATGCTTGTCAAAGTGTGCCTCACATGGTGGTTGATGTCAAAGCCCTTGATGCTGATTTCCTTGTTGCCTCATCTCACAAGGTTAGGTTCCTCCCTCTGCGTTGAAACGTTTACTTCATTGATAAGTTTGTGAAGTTCTGGAATGAACATCCTTCAGATGTGTGGGCCTACAGGCGTTGGATTCTTGTATGGAAAGAGTGAGTTGCTGACTTCCATGCCTCCATTTTTAGGTGAGATTTCTTTATACATAGAATGTAGGATTTATTTTTCCAGGGATTGCTCTTTTCTGTGTGCGCACTGTGGGCGTGTTTGTTTGAGATGTGCAAGTTGGTGATATTTCCTCCAAATTCTGTTGTGCAGGTGGTGGAGAGATGATTGCTGACGTCTTTCTGGACCATTCCACATATGCGGAACCTCCGTCCAGGTTGGCATACTTGACCCATCATAACCTAGATTCTGCTGATGACAGGTGGGATTCTTGGGCTCTGGGAACCTGTTGGGTTTCTGAGCATTGCATTATAAATAATGTGATGTAAGAACTAGTCTACATACGTTCAGTTTAGGGAGATTTTGTTTCTCAGGAACTCTTAATTTTGTCAACCATCTTCCTTAACAGTTTACCTTCTATTGTCCCCTCTATTTTTCCCCTTTTCTGCCTTATAAATGATGTTGAGTTTACTTGGAATAGGTTTGAGGCTGGAACGCCTGCAATTGGGGAAGCAATTGGACTAGGAGCAGCCATTGATTATTTGTCTGAGATTGGCATGCAAAAGGTTCATGATTATGAGGTGATAGTCATATTTCTGTGGCTTAGGGAACTGGTGTTCTCTGTTTCATGATGGACATTTGTTTTTGAGAAGGAAGCATGTTTATGAAGGAGACTTCATGAATGCATTTAGAATTTGCCTGTACTGCAAGAGTAAAGTGGCCGTAGCATATGAGGAAAGGGACAGTGCTTGTTGTGTGGTGCGGGCTTGTTTTTGTGTGTGCGCACATGTAAAGTAGCTATAGATATTTTGCACGTTAATGTAGGAAGAATCTTTTTTCACAACTTGTTAAAAGCAACTTATTGGTCTCCTAAATCTGGTTGAGTATAAGTCAAAAGCTTTTTCGTGAAAGCTTGTTGGTTTGCGATGTTGCAGAGATTAGGCACATGATGGACTCTGCGACTTGAGATGTTGTTTCCTGCTGTTCTAGACAAATTGGGACTAGAGTCAGGATATAGTTTTGGCTGATGTATTCGTCACTTGGCATGGTAAATGATTATTTTTCTCCCATGTGTAGATGGAACTTGCAAATTACTTGTATGAAAGCCTTCAATCGGTTCCAAGTGTTCGTATATATGGTCCAAAACCTTCAAGGAATATTGGTCGTGCTGCTCTGTGCTCATTCAATGTTGAGGGCATCCACCCCACTGATATTGCAACATTTCTCGACCAGCAGGTACAGAAGCAGTTATGGTAGCCAGAGTTGTCGATTTCCAGTTCTACCATCTTGTAGTAATCTTTCTTTTTTCTGTGATTTTCTCTTTTCACTGCTATGTTTCTTATTTTCAGCATGGGGTTGCCATCAGATCAGGTCACCACTGTGCTCAACCCCTCCATCGCTATCTAGGAATCAGTGCAAGTGCACGTGCCAGTCTCTACTTCTACAACACTAAAGAAGATGTAGACAATTTCATTCAGGCACTCAACGACACAGTCGTTTTCTTCAATTCTTTCAAGTAAAAGTTGCCTCCCTATATTATTTTTTTCCGGGACTTGTGCATAAATATGTGGAAGTTGGAGGTAGATGGGTTTTCTTTTCGCATCTTTCCTTTTCTTCCATGACTTTCTGGATAAAGAGGAGTCATGAGTGTTTAGATATTCCTTCTATCATGTCATTGTCAAAGTGCTTAATTCAGGAATTCTCTGGGGTAACACTTTGCTTCTAAGTTAATAAAAACCTACATTGTATCCATTGTAAAATAGTGTCGGCCGAGTTTTTAAGTTTTGGTCACTTGATTCATGTATAAACCCAAGTTAATGTTTCGGGAGTATGCATGTGGTGGTCGATTGTCTAACCCTCTGCATTGAAACTGTAAGTTAATTGGATTTAGCATCATGTCGACAGGGTCTAGACAGAATATCAGAAGAAAATCTGGTAAGTTTCAAGCCAAAAAATTGTATTTCCTTGCAATTTGCTTGACATTATGCCTCTCTCACTCTTAACAGAGCTGAAAACGGTAACATTTTTCTTTCTTCTCTACCGTGTGCAAAGCGGGATGCACTTTGGACTGTTAAAGAGGTCGGTTCTCGAGTACAAAACCCGGAAGTACGCCCCGCCCTTTTTGTGCCTACAAAATTATGGCGACAGGGTTTATTCTTGCGCTGGCCCGGCCCAACTCTTTGGGCCTAATTTGGGTTTGGCCGTAACTGGGGCCTGGCTGGCCCAGTAACGCGCCTTAACTTTGGCCGATCAAGGCCTAGTGTCCAAATCATTGGGCCTAACAAGGGCCTGGACAGCTCCAGTAAGGGCCATAGCGTGGGGATTGGCCCTGTGTCCCAACTCTTTGAGGGCTCAAAGGTGGGCCTCGATAGGCCCAATGCTGACCATGTTGGGCTACGCCCGACCTGGCCCAATTTGAGCCGAATTTAGCCTAGTGGCTGGATTGGCCCAATATATACCTCAAATGGGCCTTAAATTTGGCCAGGTCGGACATTCCTGGGGTGACCCAATAGCGACCATAAGTGGGCCTGGATAGCCTCCTTATCGGTACCTAACTTGCCAAGCCCAATATGCCACAAGTTTTTGGGCTAATTCTGGCCCAGTGGGCCTTGATGGGCCCTCTTTGGGCTAAATTTGGCCCAACCCACTGGGCTTATGATGCGCCTGGTTGGCCCAATATGAACCTTAAACGGGCCTTAACTTGGTTCGGGCCTGGCTAAACTCTTTGGGCCTGTTGGGCCTCTATCGTGGCCCCAGTTTTGGGCTTGAGTTGTGCCTGGCTTAGCCCATTATTATTCGGCTTTTTTGGGTCAAATATAATTGGGCTTAACTTGGGCCTATTTTGCATTTTGGGCCTGGCCCGTTCCACTGTTTGGAACACAGAACGTCTTGGGCTTAGGCTTTCCCAGCTTCTGTGGGCTGGAAACCCAAATATGGTCAAGGTCGATCAGTAAATTCGCGCTACCCGATGTTTTACCAAGAATTGAATGACACTCCCGGGGACTTAAGATAGGCATTTCCTGACCACATCATCTATTTGGGTCCGGAAATTTTAACGTTTGCATTGAATAGCTTGGCCCCTAATTTGTCCCTCTGGTGATTAACAAATTCGAAACAAACACATTAATATCTCCGGTAGAGCAAATTTTGTCGCTAGCGTAGAAAAGCTCTCATATCGAAGCATAAATCGAGAAAAGCAACTGTTGAAGCAACTATAAAGGCTTGGGCGGTACTTCGTGACACACGTACTCAGGCTACAGAATATTTTCATTTCCTTCAAAAGATGGGACGAGCATCGTGCTACTTTCAAGCAAGCAAGGTATATTCCCAAACATCACGTGATGTCGAAGGACCAGGCCCACCGGTTTAAGCCTAGATCATCTTTATCCGGATTTCCCTTAAAATGGCTAACCAAATAGAAAAATCACAAGGTAACCTGAACAAAAACCTTCAGATTTGGGAGTTCAAACTTCAAATAGCAGGGAAAATATCAGCTATACTGGCTCATCAACCCTGCAAGAGTAGGACCAACAAGCATCGGCCATTCTCATTGGATTGCCACTTACCAAATGCCCCACAGTTTGAAACTGGATATAGGATAGACCAACAACAGTAAGTCAAGATCCGGACAATAAAGAGATGAGTTGAAGACAATGATTCAACAAGGCACCAGAGCAAGCCTCACTGATATTGATACTTTTGAGCATCTTCCTAAAGTAACATAACCTTATTCAACCAAAAAAATAAAAAGTAAATAAAAATTTAAAATAAACTAACAACCTTTCGCTATACGCAACAAGTAAGAGATAAGAGTAACACCAGGTACAATAAGACTTTGTCTGCACAATTCGTACACTAAATAATGTGAAAGAATGCAAACGGCAATTAAATTACCAAATCACATTTCACACTTATCAAGAGTGTCATATCACTTGGTATATCAAAGTAAATCAGCTTCCAAAAAGGCAGATCACAGAAATTGCCAACAATTGCACATGAGAAATTTTTCACAGATGCCTTACAAACAGATTATCTTTGATAGAGAGAAATTTCGACAAAACTGATCTTAATCTATTTTGATATTCTCTAATCAACGGAATTTTTCTCCAAAATTCAGTATTGGAAACTTCAATGAATTAATAATGGTCGAAACAAACGAGCAGAAGGATAGAACAAAAAGATTGGTATTTTCATCCCCACTGACAACCCTCTCTATATTGACTGCAAGCACAGCAGTCATCACAAAATCTTCCTTCGTGTGGATTAAGGAAAAACTCAGATACCTCAGTTAAGTACCTCAATACTAATTGCTCTTCCTAGTTAATAAGTACCCATTTTCTCATTTCTCCTTCTTAGCCAAGGACTCTCCCTTATACTCACCGCCTGCAATAATGACAAAACCTGCTCCAACCTGGAATAAAATGCAATGTATCGATGAGTTGATTTCAGCCTACCACAGGACTACATGGCTCTTAATGGACATGCAGGCTTCAGCATGCACATGCGGGCTTGCGTCCATGTGCATGCACACGCGGGCTTGCGTCCATGTGCATGCACACGCACGCATGTGAGAAAGAGACCGAGAGAGAGAGAACCTGGCAATCTTTCAAAACAACACGTTCTTGAAGCTGTACGTTACTGCAAACAACAGACCCTTGTATCGAGCAACCATCTCCGATCGTAACATGGTTCATAACAATTGAATTAACAATCTGCATAGTGGAGAATAGGGAGAAGCAGAGGAGATCATCTCAAAAACAATAATTTCCAGGAACTTCTTATATTTTTGGCTGCTTTCAATACTAAGCTAAATAAAGAAGTTACTTTATTATTTCCTTAGCTTGATCTTCCAGTTCAAGTAGAATTACCATACCTTGACATTGGAACCTATCCGGCAGTGACGGCCTATGACAGATCGCTTTACGCTACATTTATCCCCCATTTGGGATCCTTCCCCAAGCATACAATGTGGTCCCACCTATCACAATAAAACCACTTCAGGACACTCATACATAAACTTGGAATATACATGAAACAATATGATTTTCAGCCAAAAATAGGCATCTTGTAATCACCCTTTACTGATTAAAGGAAGTACTGATGTTAAATTTGCATTGGCTTCTAGATGCTAATAGGATGAATACATTGAATTAAAGTAACAACTTACAGTAGTTTTAGATCCCAGCTCCGCTGAAGGATGGATAATATTGTTATGAGCAGAGAAAGAATAGCCTGAAAGATGATTTACCTCTCCAATGACCTGAGACATTTTAAAATATCAACTCAACAAGACGAAGCGGATATTATTTCAATTTGAAATTGGATAGGTGGAAAAAAATGAATCAAACAATAGACGCTCACATCACGATTGATATCGCTAAATGCTTGGATGGAGTTCAAGCGGGCGCAATACTTGCTTTTGCTGGCAATGTATACACAACATTTATGCGTTCTTCGAGCGGGGGCAGAACCATATGAACCTAACTCATGGAGTTCATGGAAATTTGGCCTCGATGAATTAGACAGAATTTGTGACAGCAATACTTGGTTGTTCTGGGAAGCAACCTTATTTCCAATCTCTTCGGGTTGCGGTGCACCATTTAATAATATTTCGGATTTCTAAGGTTCAGATAGGAAATGAATCAACTCTGGCCATATGTAATTATCCAACCAACTGATAACAATTCACCTAGGGACTTCAGAAACTAACCAGCTGGCTCCGCACTAGATAAGGCAATAAATCCTCCTTTAAGCTTTGGAATGTATCCTTCTGATCTAGAATCTCTTGCAGTACAGTCCTGGGAGGAAAAAAAGACCGAAGGAAGAATGAGGGAAAGGTGTCCACTTATTTATACTCGCAAAATGATGGGCAAAAAGTTATCTAACCTTTTGAAGGCATATAAATGGGCATCAATGAGATCAGCACGGATTTCCATCTGCATTAGAGAGAAGGATGACTAGTTGATGCTAATACCCGCAAGACATTAAGAATGCAATCAATATTCCTTTTAGTTCTCATGCACAAATGCCTCATGCATTAAAATGGAGGCTTAAGGCAGTGCAGAACCAGAGTACACTGCTCTTCCCTCTTTTGTGACATAATGAAGGCATGCATGAGGGTATCAGTGTCATCTTTATCAAGCAACAGGTTTCTGGGCATTATGCAATTAACCAGATTAGCCATAGGAAAAGTTTGAAGAAACATTGACTACCTCGCCTACTGCACGAAGTATACTCTTCTGAATACGAAGATCGTTCTCAAGTTCAGCACCTGCAATTAGCAAAAAACGCCGCCATATGAAGTTTCTAAGTATGCAAGCAAATGTCTCCGGAATATCCCTAATTTGTTGTTACATTATATAGATATGTTGAACCTGTGGCAATGTATAATAGGAACTGCTTTGAGCGGTCCAACCCTATGAGGTTGTAGCGTCCTGCTTTCTTGGTTTTGTCCTTTCCCCCAGAGGATCCTGACTCTGCAGGACCACTTACAGGAGCAGAGCAAAGCATTGCAGTTACCACAGCATTGTGTCGTCTATGTGCAGCTGCCACAGCTCCAGGAGGCACATCAGAAACAAGATCACCACTCACGACCTGCCGAAACATATGCAACAGAATTAATCATTTATGTTGCGTAAAGAAAATTTTAAACAGGTATTACCAAGATGTCTTTTGCAGTCAGATGATGTGCAATGGCTCGAAGGGCTCCAGCTGTCCCAACGTCCTCAGGTACGGCAGCGACCTGTAGCATAATAGTATATCCCTAACTCTTTCATAAAGAAGAATATTACCAAGAATTGGTTTACTTGACGCATAACTTAGATTAGGAAAGGGGAGCATAACAGGATTGTGTTATTGGCATGACACTAGCGGTCACAACTATTAGTATGTTGTCTGAGTGACTGGATTCCAAAAAAACCACATTTATATAACTGGTCCTGCTAGAAGGCCTGAAGTAGAATAAATAATCAAAAGATCATGCTATCGCACTGTTATGTACCACAAGCTGCAAGATATCTTGGTAAAACAATCAGCATACGATTCCATAAATTTGATTATTTGCTAAATTAATTGAAGTGCAAAACCCGAAGTACATAAGACAGTTGCATTCTTCCAAGTCCCAAACAAAATACTTTCCGAACTGAACAGCATAAGCCAGACATATAAGTTATAAAGAAACTAGATAGGGATATTAATCTAAACGGTCAAACTCTTCAAATCTGCGGATTTCCAAACAGTACTGCCAGCTCAAGTCTGTATCATCATACAGAACATTACTAGCAGAAATCGATTCTCAGAACTTAATATTGTGGGTGCATCATAACTAGCTATGCTACTCTACTTTCAGTGGCCCCATCCTAGATGGAGAGCCATCAACCAAATCTATGTCACTAGAACAGAGAAAATGAGGCGACAACCTCAAAAGGGGCAGCTAATCACTCGAAGAGTAAAATCAAGGAAAGTCAAAATCAGATTATCACTAGGCCATGCAGAAGTTTTCCCAGACTTTTAGAATGATTAGGTCTTGATTAGAGTTTCCACTCCCTTATACTAGAAATATGTTTCAGAAAAATTTTTTGCAGTACTTAACAGTACTCAGCTTAATCAGAATGTAAATCATCAAGACGCAAACTAACCTAGGATTATAATGCCCTGCTTTCAGGAAGAATCAGGACCACACATTGCAGGCAGCAAATGAAGCTGTTTTCAAGGACTCGAAACAGATGATTGAAACTTCAAGGGAAAATCTTGCAACTTTGAAATGCATTTTCGGTTGCTATAATGTGAGCTCAGTGTAAAAGCATTTGCAAAAATGTTTCAGCAACCCCTTTACCCTCCAAAGCACAGCCTCAGCGCTTAAACATTTGCTATGAAAAATGTCCAACCATGTCAATTAAATTAAGCATTACATATCATAACACTATGTCTCTTCTCCTAAAAGCTATTTTAATGTTGTTTCTCTCCTCCTCATCTCAAATTGGGTAGGAATAAGTAAAGGTAAACTACCATGATTGGAACCACTCGATGCCATACTGCAGTGAACTACACTCACATACCTCAACATGCAGACGGTCCACATAAGCGCCCGATATCCAGCCTCCAACAAGGAGAGCCGCATCCTCTCCTTCAACGACCTAAAAACCACAGCACGTACACACGGTGGCATCAGTACCAGAAACAATTAGAAGCACAAGATAAAAGACGCAATCAGCAATCCTGACCAATTTCACATCACAGGAACAGGAAGAACAAACTCATAGACTTTTACTTGAGTTAGATCATCTACTGCAATCCAATTACCCTCGGGAAGCACTGCACAAATACCTCGCGAAGCAAAAATCAAAGCTAATTTCTATTTCCGAGAGAAGAACACGAAGCGCCAAAAAGTGCTCGCGAATGGCGGACCGCAACATGCCGGGAACCGCGATTAGGGCAAAAGGAAGAGAACGAGCGAGAGAGGACTCACGACGATGAGATCCTTGAGGTTACTTTGCTCCAGGAGCTCGAGGACGTAGGAGAGGACCGGGCGGTTGGCCACCGGGAGCAGCGCCTTGGGCACCTCCTGCAACGAATCCGACCGGGGGAAAAAAGAACAACGAAGAAAGATGAGAAAAGCCTTCGGGAATGGTGGAGCGAGTAGGAGGAGGAGGTATCATCAGCTCCTCGAGGGAAAATCTCCGCCGCAGGGAGGTGGGAGGGATAGACCTTAGAGACGAGAGGGACGAGCTTCTTCGAGAAGCCGCCGGCTAGCACCACCACCTGGAAATCCATCGGCGGCGAGCGAGCGAGAGAGAGAGTGTCTTCGAATTGAATTGAATGTTCCTTCTGCTGTTCCTTTCTCTTTCTTTTCAGTTTTCCTCCTGGACTGGAGTAGAGAGAGAGGCGAACATCGAAATATTTATAGTAATATATTAAATACTGGGGAATATAAATCAGTTGGGGATGTAGCTCAAATGGTAGAGCGCTCGCTTTGCATGCGAGAGGTACAGGGTTCGATCCCCTGCATCTCCATAAGATTTTTTAGCTTTTTTCCGCTTTTGATACAAACACAATCCAAGTATCATTATATCAGTTCCCGCAGATACTGTTTCGGTCATCTTTCTCGTGCTCATTGATGATGTTGTCCTCTTTTGATGTCTTGAAGCATAATTTTATCGCATTGAAACAATGAACCTTCCTCTCTTTTTATTTGTGTTCTTGTTGTCGGTAGCATCGGATAACTGCTTAGAATCCATGAATTCTTTTTTTTTTTTTTGGTCGAAACTTAGAATCCATGAATTCACTTGATCGGATTTTGCATACTTCCATCTTGCGTATTCAGACTTAGCAAATGGGTATTATGAAACGTTTTGACTTAGCAATCGCCACACAAATTCTGTTCTTTCGCCAATATATACATACGCGTCCAAAGTGGTCGCATACAGGCCCTCTTATAGCTTCTTACTCCATTGGTTCTATCTATAATCTATCCAGCGCATCACGCGCCAAATCACTTTCAAAATACCGCACCAAAACAGATCTGGCATAGATAGGATACAGTCGCTCAAAGCCTGAAATAGTCTCGTACAGGGGACCAATGCTCCACCGTGTGTAATCAGATTTGTTACAAACAGCTCAAACGGCAGAACAACAGGATACAGGAAAGTTCGGTTAGAATCACCCAAAACAATGACAAACGATGGGAAAAGGAACACAATCCCACAAGGCGCACCATGATCGAAAGCGCGTCAACGTACAATACGATAGACAAAGAAGAGGGCGATGTAATTACACTCTACAAAAGGCAAAGATCTGAACAGATTATCGGGTACCTATAGGTGCTCTGTCATCTGGTCCGGCAAGCATGATCTGGCAAGGGCAATTTGAATAGTTACAGAAGAAATCGGGGAGAGAAGTAAGAAATGAATCGAGCGGACTGGACAGCAGAAGGCAGCATTAGAGTCGAAGGCATTGTGCAGCTAGAAAAAGTTTGTAAGGACTTACATTACAGTCATAAGCAAATCTTCTGGCAAGCATTATGGCAGCATTCCTTTCTCTCTCTGATTCAAATGCTAATACAAAGGAAACTCCTTGCTTAGCTTGCCAAAACAATGCCTGAGCTGCAGCATTGCCACCACCTCTAACCCCGCACAGCTAAAGAGACAGTGAAGGACATTACAAGTGGCACCCAAGATACATGGGTTTTTAAAAAGAGAAGAAAAAACTAGCATGGCATGGGGGAATGTAAGATGTAACTGAACAAGCTTGTTTCTAAGGCATAAACTAACATACCTAAATACAGAAGTTTAGGTCAAATTTTCCCATCTAAGCCACACAGATATTTACTTTTACAGAAATACCACCAACAAAATGATATGATTAGAATTAGAATTTGGAAAGTTGCTAATCATAACACTCATAAAAATCAATAAACACATCTGTTGAGTGCAACCACAGCGAATGTCATAAGGGTGTACCTTTCCAAAGCCACATAAGTGCATAATACAGTGAACATGCGGAAAGACAAAAGTCCCTCACAGTAAGTGTCAGACTTTAAAGCTGATAATTACTACTCCTTGGACCACACAAGAATAATTACTGCAAACAAAGAATAACTAGCCACACCGTTTGATACCTGCATTGAACTCGAATAATATTCTTTGGCTACAGTTGTCTTTTCTTTAGAAAGTTTCATTCTCATTCTCCCGATGTGAAGAACGTGAATAGATTCTAATGGATGTTCCACACCATTAGTCTGAGCAACCACCACCTGCACAGCCACAGCGATGAGGACCAATAGAGAGGTGAATGGATGAGAGTATTACATGGGCAATGATAGGCCTTTTCTATACATGTAAACTCCCTAAATATATCTAGTTGAAGCTTCCAGACCAAAATCTATTCATTTTCATGCAGTTTGGGAATTTTGTTAAAAAAGCAAGGGTGAATTTGGAAAATGAGTTAGTACACCAATTTCTAAGTTTTCTTCACAGCTGTTGAGAGAACACTCACAGTGGGCTTAGAAGATTTTAAACGCCTTAAATTTCTACACCTAGTTTTTCCATAGCCATTCCAATCAGATGAGTTTTCAAATCCTCAACCCAAATCCTTCCTTAGCTATTCTTCGCCCCATTTTCAATGCATCCAAATTCAGTGTTAGTTCCCACACTTCCAAGTGCTGTAATACCATTCCTATAATGATCTAAACCAATCTCAAAAGGCCAATCCCGTAAGAAAAAAGCACCCTCAAGTGGTGATATTTTGGAGGTAAACTTTTGTAATACATCACTTGACAAGCCCTCTACCATTAGATGCAGGACTGAGGATGTAACAAGAATAGTTGCCCGAGCTATGGATGTTTTCGCATGTTTCCGATTTCATCAGTTTTGTAAACTTCAAGGAGAAAAAATTTGTAAACTTTGTTCAAAAGCGGATAGGATGAGCATGGCATACCTTAAACTGTGTGTCATGTTTCCGCACAAGCGCTTCGACATAACTTCCCAAACCAGCGGCTGCATGAAAAAATTAAACAATGCTGAATGAACAGAGGCAGCATTAAGCATTAAAGAAGATAAAACCAAAATAGTGACCTACATGGAAGGAAAGAAATAGAGAAACCTAATCAGACCTGGGTCAATTGGACCAGTGGTTGTCAAGGCAAAGCGTTGGTCATCAAAAACAATATCAACTTGCAGTAGTCGCCCCACATCAAAAGGCTCTGGAGCATAGATAGGTTTGGTAGCTCCTAAAATAGTATCAAATAGTGACACCAAATTCAAACAATGGTACCCAAGAGAAATGTTCTCTGAAAGGATAAGTAACTGAGTTCCAGCAAACACAGTGATTACGATACATTCAACTTAATCAAGGAACCACAAAGGAAGCTTTTTTGCTTAAGACATCCATAGAACATTACTATTGACAAAAGATGGAGCATATGTTGCACAAAATGTAATTAAGTGGGAGAACATCTAAATAGCACATGACATACAAGGTTAAAATAATTAGGATCGACCATGCATCTCAAAGAAAATGCAAGTCTCCCTCAACTTTTCTCCATGCCATTTTTATTTCTGTTCACATCTCAAACAGGAAGAAAAGAACAATATTAAGAAGCTTATTCAATTCTGTGACCCTTATGATAAGAGATGGGGTCAATCAACATTTTGAAGTTTCTGGGAAGTACCAAAGAGAAGCACTATTGCAAACCACATAGTATACATCTTATGTTTGACACCTAGAAAAGGATATTTGCAGAATTGATCATATCCCACTTCTAAAAGTAGTCCATGAGGGAGATGTTTCATAGAGTTCATATTAAAATAGTCATTAAAGTCATAAAGCTGAAGCAAAGAGCTTGAGATATATTTAACTACATGAGCAAGTTGGCCACATGGTTTAGTCCTCCACCTTATGAAGATGAGTTTTAAATAAACCAGAGATAAAGCAAAATGAACATAATACAAACTTCGGTAAAAGGCAAGCAGATTTAGACTTTTAAACAATAAAACCATGTTACGTAAGCTAAAAACCATTAAGCATGAGCAGTAGCACTATATAGATTCGTTATGCGTAATCCCAACACAACAATGTTGCATCATTTAAAGAAAAATATTGAAATTTTGAGTTCATGCTACAATTGAATCACATGATATATGCACATCAACCTAACGATATACAGACATACCTGATATAAGTTCCTTACTGCCACCTTCACATGACATCCGGTGCCACTGAATTGTACATTTAGACAGACCTGGAGCACTGTCAGAGCATGGCACAATCTGCAGACAGGAACCCAGCGCTTCAGCTCCTTCTAACTCATATAGAAGCAAGCTCATCTCTCCCTTTCTCATCATTGCAAGCTGGATGAAGAAAGAAAGCAAAAGGAGAAAGGGAAGAGGTAATTGATTACTTCACTTCACAAAAACAATTTTACATTTCTACAGTGGCTCTACCCAGAGGAAAAATGTTTTAGAAGAAAATTCCCACTGAATTTGGAAGTTGGGGAAAGAAGGAATTGCAATCTTTTCACATCGGGTCTGCAAGAATAAAGGTAAACATTGGAGCAACCTCTTTTTGAAGCTCAAGTGAACGCTTGGACTTCTCTGCAAGTTGATTCCTCAAGGCGTGCAACTCATATTCCATGTCCATGACCTAAGTCATGAGATAAAATCAATTGCCAGAAACACAAGGAATGAACATAGACAAGAAAAGGCACACTAAGAATAACCAGATCTGTAAAATACACCCAGTCAAAGCAAAAGCAAGATCTCATCTCATATCCGAGAAAAAATCTATGAACTAGTTGCGACTCCACAATCCTTGGAACTTTTCACATTTTCGTAAATTAAACAACAGGTATTCCCTTTCTACTTTTATAAAGAAAAGAAGCATACTCTCCTCCATGTACATAATATAATTGCATAGAGTGGCTCTGCTTTTAATATTTTAGCTGCGGTTGCCACACTGTGCAAACTATACCAGTGTTCTATCTTTGACCTCTTAAGCACATGTGACTGGTCAATTTTCCTTTCTGGTCCTAGCTTGGCTATGTGATCACTATTTAAGAAATCTTCTCTTCTTCTATCCATAGCAATTTGAACTATATCCTCAAGTGTTTAAGTTTTCACGAGCAAATTGTCCAATCAGTCCTAAGCCTATTGTATGGACTCTAATTCAATCCTAGACTTTCCAATTTTGTCAATTTAGTTATAAATCTTTGCGCAAAATTCCAATATAGACATGGTGGCCAATTTTAATTGGAAATCACTCACATGGCGGTATGCCATGTAGGACGGCAAGTGATGAATAGACCACCACATTGACAATTTCCAAGGAAAATTGACCAAAAGGACTACATTAGAATTTCACGTAAAAATATAGGATTAAATTGGCAAAATTAAAAAGTTTAGAAGTGAATTGGCATCCGTACAATATGCTTAAATTGGCACATTAAAAAGTTTAGAAGTGAATTGGCATGCGTACAATAGGTTTAGGATTGATTGAATGATTTTTCCTATTTTTTACCTTTACTATCTGGAGAAAGTTATTCTTTCTATATCACAACAACAACAAAACTGATCTTGAGGCAATCTATAGCTGTTGAGCTTGGGATATAACCATTTTTCTTTTGTTCTTGCTTATCACTTCCGATATTCCCCTTTTCAGGCATCAACTGAGTTTTGTTCTTTTTTCCCCTTTTTTACTTTGACCGTGACAATTAAACACAGCGATGATATAGAAGATTCACTTAGAAATATAGAAAAAGAAATGGTGGATACATATATTAATGTGAGAAATCAATGTTGAAGACCAAATTCCTTCTTATGAACTTCTTCTATTGCAGAATTCATGAAGATTGAGTTAGATAGAGAAGAACGGTGGCCCATCCCTATAATCAGATCAAGAAACCCACATTCGCCATCTACACAGAGCATCCTAAAGGAAGTCTTTGCACCTTAGAGAAATTTCCTCCTCATGATTGCATACTACCATCCAAGTTACCCATTCCTGGAAGTCATTCCATCCCTCCACTTGAGTTTCTCGTTCTAGAAGTAACAGAGGCCCTTTCCTCTGGAACTCATATAGGGTCATAAATCGTAATTATTTGCATCTAAGGACCACCCAAACTGAAACAAACGTACTTTGCCGCAGTTATAGCGTGAATCTCTTAAATTGCAGAAACTATTACAAAAGGGAGTACGCATCTTGCCCACATGCATCAAGGAAAACAATGTAAGAGAGATGCTCATTGGGGCAACAAATAAGTGCAGCTTGAGAGTGCATCAAGCTGGCTCATTTACCTTACTTCGCTGATGCAACATAATGATCCGCCTAGCCTCTTGAACCTCTTTCATTAATCCTTCCAAGTCCTAAAAGATCCGAAAGAGTTCCGTCAGTTAGACACTGCAAATACAGTGTCAAAGGCCAACTTTCTTGAACTGCTTGGAAAAGTGAGATATGCAATTAACACTAGATTCTGAATGCCACGGGCCATTTTATCATAATTCTAATTTCCAAGATACAAGCAACAAAAAGCTCAATTTTGGGCAATCGTGCAAAAAATATCACAGTGCCCCGAGAAACTGTTATCAGAGAACACATAGATAGCTTCTGTAACTCATACATGTTTCCCTGAGGCTCGAGATGTACGTTCATGCTCCTGAAGGGCCTCTTCTACTCTTCGAACGGCAGCTTTGGCACTCTCAATTTCAGCTCGAGCAAAAGCCCTTTCTTCATCAACAAGTTTTTTGGCATCCTCCGAAGCCTAACATGGAAGCAAGCAGTCAATATCAGAAGGAAATTTGCACAGAATAATCACAATAAACCAATAATTTACAGACCCCGAGTCTTGAAGGTCCTATTCAAACAGATAATTTTCTTCTTGTCAATTTTGAGCTGCTAACCACTTTTACAGAGAGTTCTTACACAATCTAGCAGCTTCTACTTAAAAGCAATTTCATCACTCTGAGACTTGACGGTTCTAAATACACCGGGCCAAATTCGTGCAGTTCCCAGAAAATTAAGGTGGTAAAAAGCAATTATGTGAAAAATGGATCTCCCACAATTATTTTCTAATAGTAAACCCACACTGTCATTGATTTCTTGCGTGGTATTCTTTTAGTGGTGTGCAGCACAGAAACCTATATCCCAAGAAAATAAAGCCTGTGTTCAGTATCATCTCTTAGGAGATCTTGTCAACAAACCCAATCCACCCTTTGGTCCTGCAAAATCAAACAATGTTGTATAGCCCGTAGCCCCATATTACAACAAGATGCACAATAACTGCCTAGAGAAGTCCCCTCAATGTAGTACCTTAAACATGAAGCCCAAATATAACCCTGTCAACAAAAAAACGTGTCCTCAACTTTTACTTAATACCCATCACTCCTCCAAATATATACTTCATCTCTCATTTGGCAGTTTTAAATAGGCAATCTTTCCATCACTCGTCATTTTCCCTCAAACAATTAAAACTGCAGACAACCTCTTCAAATACCGGGTACCATTATATCATGATCCTCTTCAAAAACAAAGCCCAGACTTTTTTTAGTTATGTGATGGTATCATCCCAACGTTCAAACCAATTACCACTTAAAGCTCTCAGATTGAGTGTTCATATTCTACTAGCAGCTGTTTTTAATGGCTAAAGGGTTCATAAAACAAAATTTCACTGGAAAATGTGTAACAGAGCCTGATATTTACAAAGAGAGTATCATGTGAAAACCCAACCATATGATAATGCAAGTAGGATCCATCAACACTCATTGATAACCGATATATAGATTGACAAACTTCTATTAGAAAGAAGTGCACCTGCTTGAGGAAATTTGCTAATTTCTTTACTTCAGCCTTCTCCTGGATTAACTCTCCTTCTCTTTGAGTCAACTGAGAAGCCAAAGACTCCACCTACAAAAAGCCAACTCCATTTAATTCTTTTGCATTGCAGCACTCACTTTACTAAAAATATTATACTGTGCTTTCCAAAATTACAATGGGATTACTCATCCCTACAACTAACATGTCCAATGAACAAAATCTACTGCTGAAAAGAAATTACAAAAAACACACTCCAAGAGTTAAAAAAGAAAAAATTACCGAGCAACTCGACAGTGTGCATTTTAGTAATTTCTTTCCTGGTTAAGCAGGGATACGATTATTAAAATACTTAACTATATTCTACAATTTAAATTTCCACCTGTACTTATCTTTCTCTTTCATGATGGTGAGCTAATTGGGACTGGCGAGACTCAAAGAAGGGGCTGTGGGGGAGCCTAGAATTACTCATGCGGGAAACAAAAAAAATTGTTGCTACGTTATATAGCCTGCAATTTCTGATGAACGGTGCGTAATAAGCTCACAGGAGTCAACAAGTCAACTTCAAATTGCTTTCCTCTTTCCAAGGGATGAATATATTTGCAAAAGAAGATAATGTTGGAGGATCATGCCATTGAAACAGGGGGGAAGGGGGGAATGCAAAGGACGTAGACAGAGGCCTTACATATACCAGAGTGACTATTTCAAAAGGAGAATGTAATATCAGAAACAGAAATGAAGACTGACCATGGCTATTGCTCCTTCGACATCATCCTTGCTTCTACCTGACACCCGACCTCGCAAGGATTCCAATGCATCTCTAAGCTTCTTCAAAAGAACATGTTTCTCCAAGGAAGCAGCCTCCCTGAGCCGAGCCTATTTACGTGCATTCATTAATGACTTTGTTAGTATGAAAGGGCAGAGAAGAGCTCCTGTGAAGCAAATTTGACGTCCAAGTTATATATTAACCGCTTGACTGGAAGGTAAAAGTTAACATCACATCTACTCTATTCAGCTAGTTAAATCAGTATGACAGGAAAAATATTCAGTGAAACAACCTGCTCATGTCACCCCATTTGTGTAGGTACACTGAATCAAACAATTTCACAGAAAATAATAAGCAAGAATTCCCTCTGTTCCGTAAGAAAAAACAGCATGATGCGTTAACACCACTACAGAGGGACAATTACGACATGCAGCAAAGATTTTTAATCTCTATGAGCATCACTTGCAAAGAGGAATTTGTACATTTTAGTTTCAATTTAAAAGAACATAAGCAAGGACGTATGAAAGGGGAAATCATTGTTTCACTGTAGAGTATATTGCACATTAGTCCTGAAATGGATTGTAGTATATCCTAAATTCATCAGTTTAGATTACAATGGGAAACAAAAGGCGAATACTGAATCTGCTATATCTACCTACCTCGTCAGATAATTTAGCAGCAGCAGCCAGCCCTTTCTCAAATTTACTAGCAAGATCACGCACTGATAGACGCTTTTGCTGTTCTAGCAACTGAGCAGTCTCGCGCGCGACGACTTCTTTCAGAGACAGAATCTTTGCATCGTCTCTTGCATCTATGATCTGATTGTTGGCTCCAATTTTATACTTCGGAAACCGAGTAGACGCAAATATCACGTCAGCAGACACAGCAGGGACCGGTCTTTGGATCGCAGTGCCAAAATCACGAGTTATCCTCGTCATGTTTGGGAGCGGATCACCCCGTCTAAAACAATTAGCAAGCTTTATGAATAAGGAACCCAAAGAAATTGCTGAAACAAAAAGGGCCTCTCAACCTACAAAAAGCAATGTGGGACAGGGGATACCAAACCTAATCAATTCCATTAGGTGAACAACAGCAGGCATTATGCACTTGATGACCGCAATACACAGCGCAACTAGAAGAAAGAGGCCAAGTTTCCAAAACGGAGCTACTGTTCCGGACTACCCTCGAACTACTCGGCAAAGAAAACGATACCCAGTAATTTTAGCCGCAATGCCCATCGGTGCTGAAGCTTAAATCCCAAAAAAAAAAAATGATAAAATTCCGAATCTTACATTTTAGGACAAGGTTTACTGTGGCTTTATTTCCATATCCATGCACACCGGGTTTTGATTCCCAAAATGGGAAAGAAGGTTATTGACCATAACAGCTAAATGACAGAGATCAAGAGCAAAATGCCGTGTGCACAGCACAGCTATCGAATTCAAGTCTCGAACAGAGAAAACAAGCAGACGAAGCTGAATCAAATGCTCGTTACAGTAACTCCGACAAGGGAAGCAAAAGTAGAGAACAGGCGGTTGTCGGACCTACGAATCTCGCGCGAATGACAGGAAAACGAGCCGGGCTTCAACGTCGAGATGCTCGGATCAGGAGCGAATCGGCTCGGGCTCGACGATCCGGGAGCGGAATGACATTGCGGCAGCGAGTCGACCGAGAAATCGGGAGCAGAACTGAGCGATGAGGGGAGCAGGAAGTGTTGTACGGAGCAGTTGCTCTGCTCCGTGCTTGCTTTTCGACAAGGAAAATGACAGGGGAAAAATGAATAAATAAAAAAATAAACCGCGTCCTATGTTGTAATGGAATTTTCGGACATATAAAAAAATATTTTGCGCCGCGAGCATTTTAACGGTCAGGCCAGAATCTTGACCAATCAGGAGATGACAATGGGGTAATTGGATTTTGTCCCCCCGTATTTTCAGGATTTGTCTCGATCAGCCCTCGTGACGCCAACTCCTTGAACTTTACTTCTGTAAGGCACGTAGCATTTTACACGAGCAAATTTTATAGTATTATTAAAATTTAAAAGATTGTGTAAAAAGTATTGGGGAATCTACCATCAACGCTCGGGGGTTCCGGATTGAGAAAAGGCCAAAGTGCACTAATAGCAAAATTTAGATTAAGCAAAAAATGAAGATGCAAAAAGTAAATCCAAATTGGATCGTGTTTCACCAATTTGGGCCAGTGTCCCAATTCTGACTTCTGAATTGATGATGGGCTTCGAGCACGTGACACCACATGTCGCGGTTTAATGGCTAGCGCGATTCTTATTTGTCCCATGCAAGTTCGGATTAAATCAATTTTTGTTATCCTCATCGACTTCGGAATTTATTAAAATAAAATGCATGTAACTTTTGAATGCCTCTTCACAAGAGAAATGATATATGACAATCATTTCAGTCTCATCTATTGCTTCAATCAGCTCATTTGATTCAAAGTACTGCAGATATCATCATGTAGGAATTAAATCTCTAACGTTGGGCAAAATTTGAGCCAAAAATAAATTTGTAGCAATTTGACTAGACAAAGTAAATTATAGACATACCACCCGCCTGGGTGGCGCTGCTGGAGCGCGCACTCTTCCTCTCGCAAAAGGTTGAGTGTTCGAATCCCGGGCGCCGCAGGGTGACTTAACCGGTGGCACGTGTGTGGTGGCTAGCACGTGTCGCCCCCAGGGTTTACTCCCCGGCTGTCGGCCGTGCGGGGGTTCCCTGGGTTATCAAAAAAAAAAAAAAAAAAAAAGTAAATTATAGACATTAACTTAGCCAACTCCACAGAGGAGGCATCTCCATCTTTTTACCCGGACGAATATAAAGGAGAGAGAGAGCGATGGCATAATCACAATTCTTTTGGGTGAAGTTGCCACGACATCAAAGGAGGCTATGCCAGTGGCCAAAGACGTTGGTGGCGGGTGGAGGCAGCGGGACTATGATGGCTGAGCTGAGGTTTGGATATTTTACTTTGTTGGCTAGGTTTTGATCATGGATATATGTGGAAAAAATGGGTAGACATTTGTGAAGAAAGAAATGACAATCTATTAAATATGCACACCATTTTGCCGAGTTGAGGTACGTAACTTATAATTTTGAAAGTAAAGATATGCTATTGCTATTGGTTAAAATTTGAGAATGTCTTCTACATTTTTCCCTTCTTTTTGTTGACCTTTTCTTTTACCTTGCTTTGGATTTCTTTTATTTGATTTCCCTCATATCATATATAGCCAATCTCCATCGGGACCTACCCAACTCATCAAATGTCATGGCTTCTCGTCATGGTTTTTTGGACACAAATTTTGGCGATTCTTAAGTCGGACACGATCCACTTTTACTAATGGGCAATAACAATTTTACATAAGCCTAGCCCGATTTCTCTATTGATTATCTTGAGTCGACTCATGAACTTAGCGTGTTGATGCATGATTAACTTAATGTCATGCCCATCCGGATTATCAAGGCAAACTCATGTATGCAATTCGATGTCACTGGGGGTGACGTGCTCATCGATTTGTTTATTTTGCCTCAGTAGATGGAAGAGAAAATGATCGGGAGTGGTCTCAAACGTTTCACTCTTTTTTTTGGTGATTGACATGATTTAGAATAAGCACATCGTACGCGTCAATAAACATTTAAAAGGAAATTGTATTCAGCTCGTCATGAAATATAGAGTATAGACATCATATATTCGATGCCCGCCATGAAATAACCTATTACTCATACTAATCCTTATGCCTTCCGATCATCGCATAGAAAGTAATTAAGGGAAGCAGCAATTTGCTTGATGCTAATTAGGACAAGTTTAATCATAGGCCTCGATGGTCGATGGGCTTGGGCTAGGCCTGTTCTCGTAAGCTTCTAGAAGATGGATTTAGCATTTTTTTTTTGTAAATTTTCCTTTTAACAAACAGATGCTATCCTCATGATTATTAGTTGAAATTCACTTTCTTTAATATTAAAAGATAAAAAAATAAATTACCAAATATTAGTATTTAAATTGAGAACCTTTTGCTTTACCAACTGTAGCACCACGTTCGGAGGGGGCAAAAGAAAAGATGGAGAGAGACAGAGAGAATGGCGGGTATCGTGAATGAGTCCAAATTCATCTACGCAAGCCTAGAGAAGAGGTCGGCCCAAAGGTTAAAAAGCAATTTGATTTCCGATCGCATAGGTATCTTGAAAAGGGGATCGCATTAACTTTGTTTGTCATCTCCTATTGTCTTGTCATTCGGTCAAAAAATAAGAAGTTCGCATTGATTTTTTAAATTTTTAAACGCTCCCGACATTTTTGAATTTTGAAAAAGAGCAATCGTAATCGAGTCTCCTCGACGTCTTTTCTTGCAATCTACCTGCGCCACGTGTGCTTCGACAAATAGTAATAACAACGACGGCAACATTAATAATCATGAAAAACCTACATCCGAGTGTTTCTCAATTCAGCTCCGCATGTGATACGGTCTCTTCAGTGATTTAGATGGAGGAAGTTGTCCGAGTACTCAACGTGGCACAAGCGTTTTTCTTCTGAACTTCAAAAGGCATTTTTTTTTTATCTGTGACGGTATCGGAATTCTTGACTACTTATCTTGTTGGAGAGAAAATAATTCTTCTGTAGGCATTTGCTCGAGTCAAAAGACGTGCAAAACACGACTGGCGCAATGGCTACTTCTCACTTTCGACACTTTACGTTGAAGGATCGTATTATGGGTTGTTCGTGTTTAATGGACTTAATAGGATGTGATGTAACAAGATAAGCAAGTCTCATGTTTGGTGAATGCTATCAGAATACAAAGCTAGTTGACGTGATTTACCGCTGTGCAGAGTTAGTGTTCTGAAACGTGAATAGCAAGATTTGTATCCCTATTTCATTTTTCTTTTTCCCTTTCATTTACCTATTGAAAATCCGACGGTCCAATGAATGAAATTGTCACTTCATCATGGTAAAATTCCATGTAAATTTTATCGGGGGAAGGTGTACGTTGCATGTGAAACATGTCATGTCATTTCGGCGGTCGAAGAAAAACGCAGCGGAAAAAAAGATGAGAATGAAAGGAAAGTAATCCATGCGGGAATCTAGAGGAGGAAGGACCAAAAGGTAGGGACAGAGAGAGAGAGAGAGTATCTAGACTCAATCCGGCTTTCAAAAAAAGCATAGGCTAGCGGTCAAAGACTCCATTATTGCAAAGTCAACAATTCTGATTGATCTTGTAATATATTTTTGGTCGAAATTGATCTTGTAATTGAAATTACACAAGACGCTCCTAATCCCTAGCCAATCACCTCCATTATCGTGCTGGTTCTCATTCTTTATTACTTAAATATGCGTAATATGTCACATGGCATGAAACTTAGGATTTATTTGTTTAAAAAAAAATTATTTTCGGAAAATTATATTTTGACTTTTCAATACGACATAAAATTAATCGATTTACGGAAAATATTTTCCGTTAACTGAAAACAATAGATTTTGAATTAAGGGAAACCAACTTCCCTTTTTAGCAAGAAGGAAATCATTTTATTTGGATCACTAAATAAAGGAAAGCTAATTATTTTCCTTCAAAATGATTTTTATGAAAATATTTTCGTTTATCTTGACATTTTTTTCTTTTTCTTTTATCGTTTGAAGTTTATTATGAAATTTTACAGGGAAACAAACGTATCCTTATATAATTTTGCACTTCAGTGAAAGGAAATGCAGGCCTCAAAAGGGTCACGATATGCTCCTCTGTAGTGCGACGAGGGATGATCACCGTAACGTAGGAGAAAAATAAGAAAAAAAAAGGCCAGAGAAAGGTCGTTTCGATGGTTGTCTATACGATCTTTTAGGCCGGACAAATGGAGCATCTCGAGTTGACGATCGAGACTTGCTTTTTTCTCCTGCAGATCTTCACGACCGTCTGGACAAAAACGCCTCGATCTTTCAGAAGCCGGCCCAATTTGCCCGGCCGGTTCCTTCGGAAATCCTTACGTAGAATTGGTCGAAGTCGTGAATTAACTAGTCAATCTTGGATCTATTGTACTTTTCACTTGCAAGTCAAACCGAACCGCTTGTTTTTTCGTCTTGTCTAGTTGACATCTTAGCGTCCTTTTTTTCTTGGGTAAGCAGATAGATTTATTGATAATCAAGCTAACTTACAAGAAATTAATTTTGTCATGGCTCATTATGCATTCGGTACCTGCCTGTGCATAGTAATATGAACTGCTAGTACTGGAACGGAAACAGGTGCGCATAAAAAACACGTCAATAACTAAAAAAAGTGCTACTAAAAGATTCAATCTCGTGATCCAATTTTAAAAGGTTTCGAAGCCGAAATGATCGTTCGAAAAGTTTTATAACGAAATTGAGCGTCGTGCGAATGTCTCGACACTGCAACGTGCTTTTTCCTGTTAAGTAGAAAAAAGAAAGTGTATATGATGAATGGAAATCCAAAAAGAAAAAAAAGAATTAGGATGCTAATCCCGCCTAATTATCCATGTTAGCAGTATGTTCTCCCTCCTTCGTTTACATCCGTGATCATTCATTAACCCGAGCAGCCAATCTATACAGTGCAACAATTATTGAGCTCCCTGAGGACATGACAAAGGCTGGTGGATTTCGGAGTGATTTAGGTCATATTCTTTCGTTTTGATAATCGATTCGGGCCAGATTACTCCTGGGTACCAGACAAAACCACAGACAAACTCGCCCCCAAGCCCTGCCAAATGACATTGATGTCCTTTTTCCACCCAACACAACCCAACCCAACCCCTTCCGCTTGCACCAAAGGTGCGTGGACCAGTGCTACAGTACAGCGAAGGAAAAAAAATTTCTCAAACCGATCTTAATATCCCCCCCATAATGATTCTTCCTTAAGAAAAAGCAAAGGGATCTCATCGCAATCCCACCGACCCCCACGCTGATTTATAATTTCGCTTCTGTCGCTTAGATCTGGCGCAGAAACCAACTTCTCTGCAGCCCTCACACAGAGGCATTATGGCGTTTCTCAGCATAGTTTTCGAGTGCACAGAGAAACCCACATGATGTGTTTGGACATAATTGCAATGTCTAAACAAACAGAGAGAGAGAGAGAGAGAGAGGTTTCCATGACCACGAGCCAAGAAAATTGTCCGATTTGCCTCCCTCCCTCCTGAGTGTTAATTTACAAGCGAGAAGGACCACATGGATGAGCCATTCCTCTCTTTCATTAATGCGAGATCCTGCCTAGTGCTCGGTGTTTTCTTGTTTAATCTAAGCACCACGCACTGCACAAGGCACATGTAGTGCCATTATCCAAGACACTCCAACCCCCTCTCTCTCAAAAGAAGGAAAAATGATACAAATAGTCCGTGAACTTTAACTTAATATACAATTTGATCCATGAATTTTTAATTTGTTTAATATAGTTCATGTACTTTCAATTTGTTCAATGTGATCTATGAACTTTTTATACATGTTCAATATAATCCTTGAACTTTATAAAAATATTCAATGTTATCTTTCCATTAATTCAAGTTCAGAAACTATGTTGTGCATTTTCATATAGTTCGGGAGCTAAATTGAACATGTACCAAAAGTTCTGGTACCACATTGAACATTAAATTAAAGTGCATGGACTATATTAAACAAATTAAAAGTTCAAGGATCAAATTGCATATTGAGTCAAAATCGAGAAATTGATTGTGTCATTATCCCTTAAAAGAAATTCACGATCATTACATGGGGTTTCTGAAATACTCGAGCTTTTGGTTCAAGATCTATGAAGTGCAATGTTGACCCATTCAGGCTAGAGATCAAATTCTGTCTTTTTTCGTGAAAGTCAACTCAAAATACTATCCAATAACTGAAAATTTTTTATTTTCTACGTGCTGATTTTATGAGGATATGTAGTTCATACTAGAGGAGTCTATTTGAGAAATTAGGAGGATATTTATTACTAGTAGATATGTCGCAAGATCTTTAGACATGTCGAGCCGAAAAATGTACCTTGAAACTCTTTTAAGGAGAACCGGCGGTCCAAGAAGCAACCTAGTTGACAAAGGATCCGTTTGGTTCGACTTTGCTAGTGAGCCTTGGGAGAATGCAAATACCTTCAGGTAAAGTCCATTAGAGAAATACAAATGACATTTGATAAAAAATTTTCTGTGAAGCTACTTTAGCCCAATTAGTGTTTGGTTTTTTTTTTTTTGCAAAGAGCTTTAAAACCCTTTTTTTATTTTAAAAAAAATTACCCTTCGCCGGAGTCAGCAAGCCAAATTTGGCGCCGGCAGCCATCGCCCAACCTTGCCGGCCTCTTGTCGACCCTTCGCCATCTAGATTAGGTGTCGTCGGCTGCCCTCGCCGGCTGCCCTTTTGCGAAGAAGATGAACGGTAACAATAAGGGGCAAAATTGGAATATTAAAGAATAAGTGAGGGTATTTTGGGAATAAAAAAATTAGGTTCAGTATTTGCCAAATGCGAAAAAACTAAAGTTGATCCAGGCCAGCTTTGAGTTTTGAGTATTTTCAATGCTGGCTTTCGGTCAAAAGCTCATTGGAAATGCTTGTCAAGGAGCTTTTGAGGCTGAAAGCTCATTGGGAATGCTGAACCAAATGGGGCTAAAGAATCGAGTTTCCAAGGGCCAAGATCTAAGCTTTTTATCCTCGCTGTTGGGACCATGTACATTACCCATCGATGCCTCGAGATCAAATCACTCGCGCATTGGAAGGAAAAAATGAACTCGATCATCTCGAGATCGATTAAATAGGCTAATTGCATGGTACTAGCAAGAGACTGCATTGGCTTGCTTAGTTTTGATTAAGCAGTCACCCATGGATGCACATCAAGACGAGCCACGAATCTCAGGCAAAATTCATTTTACCTAGCAATCTAGACAAATTACGTTACACTCGACGAGTTAGAAACTCTTTCACCGCTTGGTTCAAACAATGTCGTGTGCCTGCGGAGCTGTGGTTGAAAAAGAACCAGTATAAAGCGGTCACCAAATCTCAAGAATGGTAACCGTGTTATATTTCAACAAGAACCCTTTCGCAAGCGTTATCGTATTGACGATAAATTCGCTTTTGATGATTACTTAGGCTTAGATAGAGACGTGTACAGCGTAAGTATCAATCAAGAAACCAAATTTATACGTAGTTTAGGGAGAAATCACGTAAACAACCCATTAGTCCTAGAAGATAACCCTATCACCAGGCAAATAGAGACTTAATGCCATCATATCAAAGCTGTCCACATCCGCCCATAATAGCTCAATCGGTCGACCCAACGCTCCAATATCCATGGAAGTGCCTGGAAACCCCCCCTGAAGAGACTTCAAACTCAACTCTCCCAATGCCCGATGGATTTCAGAAGCTGTTGATTCACCGCTTTCAAAGCACGACTTCAATGCACCTTCCCAATCTCGTTCTCACTTCATCTTCCTCCCATCAACCTCAGCACGAATCGCCATGTGTACCAAGAATCGAAAGAGACGCTTCACCGAAGCGCGAATTTGGTGGGTCGAATTGAATGTGGGTTGGGAGTGAGGGTGAGATCTTGGGGGCGAGGGTAGTGGTTGGCAGGTCACATGGCCATCTCGCTATCGTGCGACCCCACCCGTCCAGCCCAGCACTCTCCCCACTCTGTCCGTCCTCTTGCGCCCTACCCCATCCATCGTCTAAAGAAGCAAGGGAAAAATATCTCCCATGCGATTTTCCCTGGAAGAAAAGATACCAAGAATACATATATCATCTTGTTGCTTGCATACTATTATTTTTGAAAAAGAGTACAAGGGCATCGGAAGTCCTAAAACTTATTAAGAAAGTACAATTGAGCATTGAAACTTTCAAAAGATGCAATCGAGACCTAAAAATTGTCACAAAAGTGTAATCAAGTCATTTCGTTGTACTTTCAAGAAAGTACAATCGAGCATTGTACATTTTGAAAATTTTAAAATTCAAGTATACTTTCGTGACAAGTTTTATGACTTAATTGCACTTTTTGAAGGTTTTAAGATTTATTACACTTTCGTAACAAGTTTTAGAACTTCAAAAAGTACAATCAATGAAAGGACTCGATTACCCTTTTATGACAAGTTTTAGGATTTAATTGTACTTATTAAAAGTTTTAAGAGTCAAATACAATTTCGTAACAAGTTTTAGGACTTTTGATACAATTATCCCTTTGTATTTGAGTTTTGCCACTTTGTTCCTTCGCATCAGCTCATCGAGTGGATCAATTTGTTTTTTCCCTTGAGAAAATTGGTAGGGCATAGGGGAGAGGGGCAGAGAAACCTGCGGCGTGTGACAGGACATGGAACGTTGATCAAATTCTAAAACTTCTTGCAAAAGTACAATCGACTCCTTTCATTGATTACACTTTTTGAAAATTTTAGGACTTCATTATACTTTTGCAATAATTTTTAGGACTTAATTACACTTCTTAAAAGTTTTAAGAGTTAATTGCACTTTCATAATAATTTTTAGGACATCTAATGCACTTATCCTTTTTGAAAATATCACATACTTATTTGAGTTTTACGTCAGTTTGTTCTTTCGCATTAGCTATCGAAATGGTGGATCGATTTGCTTTTTCCCTTGAGAAAAATTGCTAGGGCATATGGGGCAAGGCGAGGATGGGGAGAAAAAATTTGCTATGTGCGATGAGGGCATGGAACGTCGATCAGCACCCCATCAAGCCTTGTGCCTTCGCGCCATTGCCATGTCTAGATGGGGCTTTAGTATAAACGTGATGATTTCTGGGTACTTTACATGAGATTAGTTAAGCCAGAAGTTCGATTGTCTTTCATCCCCAACGAAAGGATTTACAACTCATTGACTAGAGATTCGACTGTATGCATGTTCATATATCATATGATTATCAATGCATACAAGAGGTTCAAATTTGATCAGTCAGCGAGATTTAAAGGGAAGTGATCAGATCTTAGAAAGAAAATGGGAAAATGACACGGATAGTCCTTAAATTTTGTCCAATGTGCAATGTTATTTCTAAAATTTTAATTTATTTAATAAGGTCCCTTAACTTTTGGTATATATTCAATCCGGTCCTTAAACTACATGAAAGTGTTCAACGTGGTTCTTCAACTTTTGTTAAAATGTTAAATCCAGTTTACAAGCTATATAAAAAATGTTCAATAAAATTATAAATTAAGGGACAACATTACATATTGGACTAATATTCAAGAACTATATTGAATAATTTAAAAGTTTAGAAATGATACTACACATTGAATTAAGTTTAGGGACCATTTATATAATTATTCCAAAAAAATCGTCCCTAAAAAATCCAAATCGCCTCTCATCAAATGCGCAATGGTTGTTCATCCGTTCAGCTATACCTTTTCTTGCCATAGGTAAGCTACCCCTTTTTGAAATAAATAAATTATTATTATTGTTATTTTGCAAATAAATTAATCACATAACAAATCCGAGTCACCTACAGGGCACAGTGGCAACATCGTCATTTCGGTCAAGGTCACTAACGTCCACCACAGCCGAACGTCCAAATATTTCAAAAAACCAGATAATGCGCCCTCGCCAGGCCAAGCGCCATCCGCACCGTTCAAGCCGCGTCATCCGACGGCATCCAGCGGTCCTCAACGGAAAGGGAGGGAAAGAGCCATGGCCGTCCGATCTCACAGCCTAGCCCCCTCCTTCTCTCTCTCTCTCTCTCTCTCTGAACCCCCCTTATAAAACTCCTCATTTCTCGCCATTGTCCTCTGCAATCCCTCAGTGTTCCCTTCCTCCCTCGCGCAACCCGATCGGGCCTCGCTCTCGGTCGCTCGATCGCCGTCGCCCTATCCGCGTTCCAGCCTCGCCTCGCCGGGATCTCGCCGGTAAGTTCCGCCGACGGGTCTCTCGTTTTCCGTCGCTGTGCAGTGCGTTCTCTGGTTCCGCTGCGATTTTGAAAAGATCTGCGTCGAACTCGATTGTCGCGGTTTTGCTTCGCTATTTTTGGCCAGTTGGAAGTGAGATGGAGAGTTTGAAAGAGATGCTGATTGTTTTGAGCGATTTCGTTTGCTCTGATGGAGCTGTGCGAGAATGTCACTGTTTCTGGCTTTTTGTCGGTGAGAAAACGGCCCGGATCTTTTCATTTTTTGCTCGATTAGGTGATTTTCTGGTGTTTGGCGCTTTGTTTCCTCCGATTTCGTGCTACATTTCTGGAGGACTTTGAGATCTGGGCTTTGAATAGGCGCCTACATGCATGGTAAGGATGTTATACTGGGATAAAGGAGGTCTTTCGCTGGCGAGATAGTGTTGGAATAGAGAGAAACCGCGAATGTCTTGCTCCGAGATTTTTTTCAGTTGATGCATCTGATTTTTCTCTTGAGGCTCGGTTGGATTGTCGTTTGTGTCAATTTACTAATTCCTGGAACCTGCTTGATTTAGTTGCTGAAATCATTTGTTAGATTCGTTTAAGGGTTTCTATTGCCAAATTGGTCTCATCCGTGGTTTTTTTGAGTTTTGAGGCATGTTTTTCTCGTGCTGTTCTACCAGATAAACGAAAATGAGAGAAATCTTGCACATCCAAGGTGGACAATGTGGCAACCAGATTGGTGCCAAGTTCTGGGAGGTTGTCTGTGATGAGCATGGCATCGACCCGACTGGACGCTACACTGGCACCTCTGAACTCCAGTTGGAGCGTGTCAATGTGTACTACAACGAGGCTTCATGCGGGCGCTTTGTACCTCGTGCTGTGCTCATGGATCTCGAGCCTGGTACTATGGACAGTGTACGGACGGGTCCTTATGGCCAGATCTTCAGGCCAGACAATTTTGTGTTTGGGCAGTCTGGTGCTGGTAACAATTGGGCCAAGGGGCATTACACAGAGGGCGCAGAGCTCATTGATGCCGTTCTTGATGTTGTGAGGAAGGAAGCAGAGAATTGCGACTGTCTTCAAGGTACATCCATAGCTTTCTTCTTGATTTTAGCTGTGGGCTTATTCATTATTCGTGCTGGATCTAATCTTCTTTTGGTAAATACTAATGCTTACTGAACATGTAGTGCAGAGTCAGAGATTTAAAGTTTTGTAACGAAACTTCGTTTTGCAAGGATGTGGCATGTGCTGTTCGATTTATCCACTTTACTTGCAAAACTGTCTTACTGAGGATTTGTTTATTGTGCAGGGTTCCAAGTCTGCCACTCGCTCGGTGGTGGAACTGGTTCTGGAATGGGAACCTTGTTGATTTCAAAGATCAGAGAGGAGTACCCTGACCGAATGATGCTCACTTTCTCAGTGTTCCCATCACCAAAGGTGTCAGATACAGTAGTCGAGCCCTACAATGCCACCCTGTCTGTGCATCAGCTCGTGGAGAATGCTGATGAGTGCATGGTCTTGGACAACGAGGCTCTATATGACATTTGTTTCAGGACTCTCAAGCTGACAACTCCTAGTTGTGAGTATCATACTTATATATATAAAATATAATTCAGTCTAGAAGCAGTGGATTTATGTAGCTTATTGGCCGTGATATAATTAACATTGATTGACTAACTTCATTACCGCTTTGCTATCTAGTGTTATTCTCGAGAGAGTCAATCAAGCATCTTCTGACTGTCAAATGCCTTACAACTGATAACTAAACTTGGATGGTTATGATCTCTGTTTGCTTTTATTCATTATTTGTCATTGGAGTCAATTGATAATGGGGGACATAGGCTGAAGCTGAATTTGGATGTTGTCGCATGCTGACATTTTGTCTTGAAAGACTATCCTTGATTATTTGGATGTGTAGATATGTTTCGGTTGTAATTTGTTGATATTTATTTAAAATCTTTTAGTTGGAGTATGGCAGACCATGGCAGGTCCACTTGATATGTAACTATGATTTACAGCATTTGATTGGATTAATCACGGGGATTGGATAGCCATCATCAAAGCCCTTACTGTTGGAGTGACTTTGGTCTGAGAATCATATATTGTTCCGTAGTATTTTGTGAAGAAATGCTGCTTTGGACATTTGCTTCTGAAGTATTTGATCTGCTTCTCCATATCAGTTGTGATATTTTGATGCTAAAGATTGTTTGATAATGTGTTCTGGTAGTTATACAGCATGTAAGTATAATTTGTTTGCATTTTTTATGTCTATTGAAGCTTATACGGGTTTACTTACATTGCAGTTGGTGATTTGAACCATTTGATTTCTGCTACCATGAGTGGGGTTACATGCTGCCTCAGGTTCCCTGGGCAACTGAACTCTGACCTCCGAAAGCTTGCAGTCAATCTCATCCCCTTCCCTCGTCTTCACTTCTTTATGGTCGGATTCGCCCCTCTCACTTCCCGTGGCTCTCAGCAGTATCGTGCTTTGACTGTCCCAGAGCTCACTCAACAGATGTGGGATGCAAAGAACATGATGTGCGCAGCAGACCCACGCCACGGTCGCTATCTCACTGCATCAGCCATGTTCAGAGGCAAGATGAGCACCAAGGAAGTCGATGAGCAGATGATCAATGTCCAGAACAAGAACTCCTCTTACTTTGTTGAGTGGATTCCTAACAATGTGAAATCCAGCGTCTGTGATATTCCTCCTAGGGGACTCTCCATGGCATCGACCTTCATTGGTAACTCGACCTCGATTCAGGAGATGTTCAGGAGGGTCAGTGAGCAATTCACGGCTATGTTCAGGAGAAAGGCTTTCTTGCATTGGTACACTGGCGAAGGCATGGATGAGATGGAGTTCACTGAAGCCGAGAGCAACATGAACGACCTTGTGTCAGAATATCAGCAGTACCAGGATGCAACAGCTGATGAGGAACTCGAGTACGAGGATGAGGAGGAAGCTGAGCATGATATGTAAATGGTAATATCGAGAGGGGTATTACACCGTTGTTTCAGCAATTTATGGTGGTTGATGCCTAAGTACTTAATCCGGAGAGCATCTGGAGAGTGCATTTTCTTTTCAGTTTAATCTCAGTACTTGGATATGCAAAAGTTACTTTGTCACTGTTCATGCTTGCTTGCAGCTATTAATAGTATCTACTTTGCTATTACATTTTAGTAAAACCTCTAGTTATTCACATCTCTCGAGTACTGGGGCTTTAACCATGAGCGACAAATGATCTGTTCTTCACTTCTCATATTCTCGATGAAAGTGGGGTTTCTGATTCCAAGCAAGCGAACGGCAGTTTTCACTTGGACAGGCTGCTGTAGAAATCCGGAACTCGCTTCTCAGCTTGATGAAAATGATGATGATATTTTAACCGAAATCAGATTTGATTCTGATATCTGTGAACTGAGTAGCTGGCTTGCTAGTGCAATGATAGATAGGTACATATGATTGCGATGCGTTGCTCTTTTGGTATGAATTCGCCCAATGATTGTGGTACCGATTTCAAGTCAGTTCGTCCGTGATGAGCATGGAATACAAAACAAGTACAGCAACCACCGCCCTTCTTAATTATCTGCTTTGAAATTTGAAGCCTTCAACTGGGGTCAGAATTCGAGGAAGCTGGTAAGTGAGAACGTTTGGCGAGTTAACTGGGAGATGAAATTGATGACAATCTCAATGGGACCCGGACAAAATTTACGTTTTTATTTTTTGGGTCAGCGGACAAAATTTACGTTAATTGGCCGTAATCACAGAATGTAACTCACCTGATATTTTGCATTTCGTAATTAATGGAAAGGATTCAAGACGGGACGTTTATGTCCTATTGATAGAATTGATGCAGATGAAAGATCAAGTTCAACGTACGTTTGGCATCTCCACGTGAAATAGACCAAAAAGCTATCATCCCCATGTAGTTGGACCCGACCCCACCCCACCCCGCACTACCGACACTAACTTTTTCCACACTTTTTTTTTCCCTTCTTTATAGCAAAATAATGGAGTGAGATGAGCCAGCTACCGACTTCTTCTAAACGTCATCGTTTAGGAAATTTTAGATTTGAGTGGTAATAACTTTGCAAATTTTTTATTTGAGATTAACGAGCCTATCATCATAGCCTCATATATGGCAACCGAAATATCTCTTTACTCGAGATATGTCATGTTTGGACAACTTAATACGTGTCGTTCAAAGGTTTGCTCCCGGCACATATCGAACTTGTCATTTTTTTTACCTGTCTGGTCTAGCTTCACTGTCGAGACCACCATAACCAATCTGCGCAACCATTCCACGACCATTGATTTCACGGAAACCATCTGACATGACCCATGAACATCAATCTCGTATAGCCCGTATGGACGTGTTGGTTCTTGATAAGAGACCCCAAAGTAATCAGCAGCATGTGATGCCTCGCGACCATAACATAGCGTCCATTGCAAGTCGCACACCTGTCTCCTCCTTTTTCTGCAATCTTATCTTTTTAGCTCGTAACATGCAAAATGCAAAGCCCAGATCAGCCACCGCTTCAGAAATTATACCCGCACCGAAATGCGTTCCCGTCAGAGCTCACATGGCTTGTTCATCGCTGGTCGTGACAGGGAAATTGCTTGAAAATGAGGGGACAATATTTCGGATGCACTAATGGATTAAGCTCGTTATCGACGCAAGGCATCTCCCGTGACCTTACTCTCTCTCTCTTTTTCTTCTTTTGCGGGTCTGTCTTTGCTTTTTTTCCTGTGCAGAGGTTTTTACAGTTCAGCTGCGTTTTGGTGGGGTTACACGAAAGATCTATTCCTTGCTCGATTCTCACTAAAATGGGTTTCACTTGCTACGATAGAACAAGATAGTAGCTGATTTACACGAGTGCGGATTGTTGGATGGTCCATTCTTTTTTCTTTAGGCCTTCCTTTGAGTTCATGTGATTGCCGACATTATCTCTGTGTATGTGTGAAACATTATATGAGCATATTAAAGAAAAAAAAGGTACAACCATAAGCTGAGTTACTTCTTTCGCGGGGTTATCTCCTGAATTATCTTTGTTTTTTCTTGTGAAACTCAACATGATTTGGACAGGATAAAGCATCCGGACAATTAGTCACTGGTCTTATTCTAAAAAGAAACCGAATCCTCCCACGTTGACCCCGCCTGACTCCACCGGAAATACCACACGGTGATTTGGAAGCCAGCACACGAATACGGACACACACAAACAAGGCTGATTTGGTAATTTGAGACTGAAGTGGGGTCATATTAGTCGCAGGAAAAAGCTGGAAACAACTCAACCTCAACGCCTACTCTCTCTCTCTCTCCTTCTCTTGTCCTAAAATCGACTGATCTGGTCCACACTCAAGCATAACATTCAGCAACTGCGACTTCCTATGTTCCACAGATCCCAAGACACAATGGCACAGAGAAGGTACAGTTTTGGGCTTGTGACATTTTTCTTCTGCATCTCCTGTATTGCTCTCATTTCGCTCTCAGGATGTGTTGAGGCTTATCAGAACTACACCGTGGGTGACTCTCTCGGTTGGTATGAAAACCAAGAAAAGCCTGAGATTGATTACCAAAAGTGGGCTTCTGGCAAGAACTTCAGCTTGGGAGATTTCCTCAGTAAGCTCTCTCACACCCACAACAATCTCAAATATCATCTTTCTTTGGTGGGGTTTTCTTGTTTGTACATTAAAGCTTCTTATTCGCTTTAAGTCACAGTAGGCTTAACTACTCCCCCGCCACTGAGGTGAGGCTTGTTTGGCTTGTGAAACTTTTGGAAATTGATTATGGTGCCACCGGCATTGTTGCCTTTATTTGGATAGTTTTATTTACAAGTGTTTGATCCCATCAGTTGTGATCATGGCTCTGCAAATTAGACAATTTGTGACTTCTAGGATCTGCTCGACCATTAAGCAAAGGGTCTGATTTTTACTGTTCACGCCAAAATGAATTTGGTAATAAGACCCATGGTAGTTAAGTGATGAGCCCCAACCTAATTGATCAAGTGTTATTCCCTTACTGGTTTTAGCTTTTAAATATTGTATAATTGCACAGGAGTTCTGTCTGAAGTGGATCTGTTCTTTCTTTTAATTATCGAACCTTTGTGGGTTATGCAGTATTCAACACTGACACCAACCACTCAGTTGTGCAAACATACAATTTCACCACATACAAGCTCTGTGACTACGACGATTCCTTGGAAAAGGACACTGTCCTATGGTCGTCCGGCAATCCGTCCAACACCGCCACTCACCCAGTCACTGTGGCCGTTCCGCTCATGAAGGAGGGGACGAATTATTTCTTCTCTAGCGATTATGACGGTGAGCAATGCCAGAACGGCGGCCAACACTTCATGATCAATGTGACGCATGGGCAAGGCCTGCCTGAAAGTCTGAAGAACCCATCGGACCAGTCGCCAGGTCCGGTGAGTCCTGATTCAGGGGATGACTCGGCACCCGACACTGTGGTTCCGTCCAATTTCAACAATCCGCAAGAACAGAGCACCGATGACAATGAGTCATCTGGGTCTGTTACTCTAACAGCTTGGGGTGATAAGGTCTTCAATGGAGTGCTCTTGATGTTTTTGGGGACTACATTGCAGACCCTGATGACTTGAGTTCTTCATACACTCCGATCTATCGATCTTCTTCTTCTTTTTTTTATACAGATTTTTATTCAAACTGTCTACTAGATACGCTATACAGTACTCTTGGACAACATGGAGCACATAATTCAAGGATGATTAGATAGATAAAGTGGAAGCTCGTTGTTTCTAGAAGATCAGCAGACCAGTCAATGATCGCAATACCAATCGTCTGGAGAAATTCATACGCATTGCAAGAAAGGCGAAGCAAACTAGTATGCATTAGAGTCATAATGAATGATGGGCTGGTGCACAAGGAGAGTTGTTCAGGGTTTCTGTCATCTCTCCATGATTTCTCCATTTAAAAAAAGTTTTGGGACGACATAGCTTTTGCTTACTGAATTGAACTGTAGTGAAGTGCTTTGATTGCTGACTGAGGTGCTGCGTCATATTTAACTCGTGAATTATGAGGACGCACCAAACAAAAACAAGTATATATATGAATAGCAGTTAATCGGTCCTTGTGGCCATGATCTTGACCTTACTATATAAAAGAGAGGCAATGATGATAATGTCAAGGAGAAATTTGCCAACGCCAGCTAGCGATGAGTTGGCGGTTTGCACTGCGATAGTCAATTCTTGCAGCATAAAACATTCAGATGATAGCTCTGCTTTCATGCCAAGGAAACACGGTGAAACAACACCGCGGCTTATTAACAAGAGCAGGGATTTGATTTTGTTAGGAAAAGGCCAATCAATTGCCCGAGTTTCATTACCTTTTCCCCTTTTGATATTTAGTTTCTAGACAACGAAGAAATTTCTTCAGGCGAAAATCGTCGATGTTATGGGGTGTACAGATATCCAGCTTTGTACAGATCACGAAATTCATTGTTACCAACATCAGACCGAATACCCTGACAAGATTTCATTAGTGGACGCCTTGGAAACTCTTACAAGAGCTTAAGTTTGTTTCAGCATGAGCTGAGCTTGTGACAATTGAAAGCTACGGGGCCATCGGCTAGTCAAGTACCCATGGATGTTTATGAGGCTCGTTGTTTGGTGATGTCTGTTGAGAACTCTTATGAGGCTCGTTGTAGGCGAAATATACAATAAGCAAAATGAGGCAAAACTTCAGTTGTTGATACCCTACAGCAGCAAATTCCTGCCTTCTTCATGGTCTGAGCGCCAGACATTTTTGTAACATCATGCGACATCGCCGGTTTCACGTGCATCTCGCAAAACAGGGACATGTAAGGCAAGGTCTAGTCCATTACCTAAAGTTTGCCAAAGTTTCAAGACTTGCGCTGTGCTTTTTCTCTCAAGCAATATTCTATCGACAGGTCATGCTAGGAAAAGGCTGATTTCACATGCTAGGAAAAGGCTGATGTAGTTATGTTATAAAGGGGTTGATGGAAAGACCCCCTACGCGTCAGTTGTAGGAGGCAAGCGCCTTAAGAGCCTGATAGGACATGGTCCCAACGGTGTCTGAACACTTGACCAACTTCACGCTCGAGTGATAATGTTGCCAATGAGTCACTGACAACGATGACACAGAAACACTTATGTAATGAGAATTAATGGCTTTCAATTGCAACGTAGGCTCAAAGTGTTCGTGAAAGCCCAGTTCGAATCAGTTCTAGCTAAGGTTTGAAGTCTCATGGATCATTTAAAAAAGAAAATCGAGTTGCAGAACAGTAGTACTCCTTGACGGTAATTGTTTCATGCCTCTGAGAGTACATGAAGAGCACGCTTAATCATGAAGAGTTCCCAAGATGTCTTCATCTCTGTACAGATGAAACCTGCATCATCGAAGGTGACTAAATGAGAAATGTAAAGCTAACACAAACCGTACCTTGAAGCAGGTATTGCAAAAACAGGAGAAAGAAGCACTAGCACGCGATTTTATGCACAAAAAAGCAAGCCAACGAAAAAATTTCTGCCCCATGGTCAGTTGCCACTGGCTCAGTCTAGCAGCAGAGTAGACTATGATTCTACCGCCAAAACAAACCTTAGAAATATGACCAGAGAAGGACATGATATAACGAGTTGGGATTGGCAAAAATACGAAAGTCGTCCTAGTAGCCAATCTTTAAGGGGGATTACCCACGGAAGGGTATATTATCAGCCTCCGCCATTTCATTCATTTGGAGTGGCAAGTAGTTGATAAGGCACAATTCATGAGGGAGATCACATTGCGCAAATGAAGAAACGGGTTGTCGCAGAAATTAACAGTACAGAGGCAAGATGTACAACTAGGATACATCCAAAATGTACACTAACTTCACAACGAAGAGTTGACTGAACCGGTTGCAACTTGCAAGCAGAAAGCCACACAAGATTATGAACTTACTCTTTCTCGCCAAGCTTTACTTCAGTTCCACCATATTCAGGCAAAAGAACCATCTCTCCTTCCTTCACGCTAACAGGAATAATCTTCCCATCCTTATCCCGAGCTCCAGGACCCACTGCTATAACTTTTCCAGAATTCAGCTGCACCGCAAGCATTGGGAAGAATAATGAAGCCAACCAAGAATTAAAATGTTTCAATCGCAACGACAGACAGCAACATCAATCCTAACATAGATACAAAAATCGGTTGAATGACAATGCCGTAGATTGAGTCATGTCAGGGCTTTGATTCCCAAAATCTTCATTTCCGTAGTCTAGACAACCCCGTCTATTGTATGCATATCCTGATATGCATGCGCATGTATGTGTAGAGAGAGAGAGAGAGAGAGAGAGAGAGAGAGAGAGAGAGAGAGAGAGAGCACCTATCTTTACTCACTGTATTGAGAAAATATGATGAATTTTCTCAAAAAGGACAGAAGACCCACGTTTTTAGATGGGAACTACGAATGACCTTAATCCTACCTGAAGAATGCATGGCAGTGGAGGTACAGCATCGTGCCAACAGACCCACGATGTGCTCAAGTGATATGAAAAATGCTCAGTCAATGTCTTCCGACCATATTCAACTCATCAGGAATTAAGAACTCATACAAGGTATGACCTAACCACTATTCTCGCTCACAATCTTAGAAAGAAAAGCCTCCTTTAATCCTTGCTAATGCCAAACCTTGTTCTAGCTAGGAGTTGAAGGATCGCATTCCCAATACTCGGGGAAATCTTCAGAAAAAGGGCCTATTTCGAATGTTACGATCGCCATTTCATTATAACAGCAAAAGAAGGTGAGGGAGAGTTTGAGCAAACTTGGTTAATTGCACAAACAATCCTCGAGCTCCTTATAGATGGTAAAAGGAGGGCCAAAAAGAAATGAAAAACCAACAGCATTGCCGCAGCAGGCAGATCCGGCATTAGCATATAGAACAACTCAAAAGTGAAAGCAAATATCAGCAACATCAAGAAGAACTCATGGACTCGGGACGGGCATCGAAGAGAGGATAAAGCACTTACTAACTCAAGTCGTAAACTTACTCTACACAAGGCATAATTCATTCAACAGTGAAGCTGCTTTCTACACACGAAATTAACTCAAGGAGCCGGAAAATAAGAGCACTAGCAGCTGCAATTACAAGGTTCAGGACTGCCACCGCAGCTCACGATGGCAGTCGCAGAAACTCAAAAGGACTCGTAAGAATTCGACATCCCGCGACACCCGCGAACAACCCTCGTAAGACGAGGCGTTTCCCCTCCTCCTCCTCCTCCATCTAATTCTAAACCGAACGTTCGGACACGGCGCAGCAGCATGCCATTGCAATGGATCCTAGCTGAAAGTACCATTTCAAGGAAAGGAAGAAAGGGCGGACCTTGGTGGTCTTCTCGGGGAGCAAGATCCCGGTATTGGTTTTGGACGGAGGGACGATCTTCTCTATCAGGACGCGATTGAGGGTCGGGATCAGACGCTTCGCCATGGGAGGTGGGGGAACGGGAGCGACCAGAAGCTTCTGCAACTGAAAGCTCGGGGGAGGATGATGGGTCTGGGGGAAGGAGGAGGAAGAAGGTAGGGTTTTGGGAGGATTTATGGGCGCGTGCAAGTTCGAAAATGCCCCCGCGATGTAGGGCGCTGTTTTCTCTCCTTTCCTGGTCGCCAAAATTTGCATTTAGCCTGATCTTCGTCATTTGCAGCATTTTTCTTGATTTTGCCTTTTCGTTATGTGAGGATTTAATTTAGGTTAGCCGAATAAATAATCCCCGAAAATTTGCCAGAAATTACTTCCTAATTACCATATTCTAAAGAAGCCCTTCTCGGCAAGAAATTCGACTGTGTAACTTTTAAGGTGGAAGATCCCGTGACCTCATAAAAAATGTAACTTCGTTCTCCTTGAGAAAAATCTCAGGCGTTGTTGCTCGTGCCTATTGCATGAAAGGTGAATAGGATTCGTGTCATGGAAGTTTGAAATAAAGTCTCGAGATACTCGTTGTAAGGAATAACCGAAAGATGATAAGATTGTTTGGTCTACTCTTACTCTTATTTTTTCTTGGGAAAATTCCAATTTGGGGTCCAAAGTAGGGCCATTTTCTCATATTTGGGTCCCAAGTGGACTTAGTGCTAAATTGATACCTAAAGTCCTCAAAAAGTGTCAAACAAGGTCTGGGTCGCCAGTCGGCCAAAATACCCGCCGGCTGGCGATCCCGCGACTGTTCCGACGAACGGAAACAGTGTTTTTATATATTTTTTTTCTGTTCCTTTTCCTCTTTTTTTTTTCTCCTTTCCCTCCGCCGGCCATTGCCGGGGCCGGCGAAGGTCGCCAACCTTAGGCGGAGGTGGCCCTCGACGGCGAGGGCGACCTAGGGCTGGGCTAGGGCAAGGGCGGCCCACGCTCGACGCCGGCGAGGGCGACCCTTGCCCGGCCCTGGGTTGCCCTCGCTGACGAGGGCTGCCTCCGCCTGAGGCTGGCGACCTCCGCCGGCCCCGGCAATGGCCAGCGGAGGGAAAGGAGAAAAAAAAAAGAGGAAAAGGAACAGAAAAAAATAGAAAAAAAATATAAAAACACTATTTCCGTTCGCCAGAACAGTTGCGGGATCGCCGGCCGGCGGGTATTTTGGCCGGCCGGTGACCCAGACCCTTGTTTGACACTTTTTGAAGACTTTGGGTACCAATTTGGCACTAAGTCCACTTGGAGACTCCAAATTGAGAAAATGGCCCTACTTTGGACCCCAAATTGGAATTTTCCCTTTTTTCTTTGGTGCATTTTTCTTTCTCTTTAAAATTTGGGAGATGAAGTAAATATATTAACCAAAAAAAAATTCTCCCATGTTTTAAATTGCTACAATTTCAAAAGGTTTTAGATATTCGACTGTGAATGTCACATTTCAGCGGTCACACAATGAAAAAAAGCAGAGGGTTTTGTTAAAAAGTGTATCTAGACAATCATTGACAAATCATTTTAAAATAAAGTTATAATTTTTCAGATGCTTTCTTTCTCGTGTTAACAATAATCGATAGTTTAAAAAACGAAATAATTCATATTACAAGTTTCTCGGGACACTCTTTAACAAGACTCAAAAATAAAATGTAGATTGATAGCAACCAGACAATGCTTGATTACCTTGACAACGTATGAATGCCTGGGATCTTGCACACACTTTAAGGCCCAGCCATTTTTCTGTCGGGGTCAAACCAGGCCCATTTTTTATAGCCCTCGCACAAAAATTTCAGAAGGTTTTAAGTCTTCTGACTTTCTTAATTTTGTACAATCGATTCATTCAGTCAATTGCTCTCACCAGACCGCCAGATTAATTAACGACATGGCATTGTGATTACGGGAGATATCGTCACATGATGCTAAGGTGGTGTCAAACGAGTGTCAAATTAGCGAAACTAGGAGAAAACGAAAAGAAAGAACAAATCCTAATTTGATAATATGAGTTACAACGTGTAAACGAAGCACTTGATTGTACCAATCAAGAATGTTTGAGCACTCGAATGAACGAAATAAAACTTTACGGGACCAAATCGCACGAATCAAAAACAATAGGGGACTTGATTGCATAAAACAAAATTTAGAAGATCAAATTGCACGCACACTAAAACTTAAAGGGAGAATATATCTGCACTTCACCATTGCATGCCAGATTTTCTTGGGGTGCAAGTGTAAACATCAGCCAAGTGAGCATCAGGTGGTATAATTGCTCAGTTGTCTGCGAGAAAGTTCTGCTGCAACACTAATTCCAGCTTCAGATTCAGATGGAACAGGATCAGCTACAATTCCCTTTCTATTTTTCTTTCCTTTTGTGGCTTTTTCTCCTTTTCAATTCCAAAGTCACAGCACGACTCACAGACATATTGGCATGCAGAGATGTAAATTTTCTAAGCATAGATACACCGTTTTCGAGTCTATCGGTGTCACACATCTTCTTACCTGCAGCTTGGGGACCTTTGTCTGCCAGAACTTGCCCCCACTTCCCCCTCTCTCTCTCTCTCTCTCTCATGGAGGAAACATTCTGGCTAAGTGAAAATTCAAGAAAACGAAAGCAGTACGTTTTAATGGGGAAATATCTAAATTCTGACAGGCAATAAGCAACAACCCTTGTAATGATTTTCCATTGGCGACAGTACATGGATAACATGGACAAATTCAAATCACTCAAAACAGATAAGCTCCATTCTTTCTTACCCGAGTTGCATAAGATTTTTCACTGTTTCTTTTTGTCTCTTTGCTGTTTTGTTTAGTTCAAGATGAAGCAACGCATCGATTCACCAGGAAAAGCTCGAACCGAATTAAACACAGCTTTCAGCTTCAAAAGCCTCAGAAGAAAATGACAGCTTAATTAACCCCCTTGACCATTAATCCACAACCACCGAAAAGTAAAAACGCCAAAACCACCCGTAACGAACACAGCCCAGTTTACTCATTACCCAACTACTCCATTTAGAGCAGCTATATCACCAGTTCTTGATTCATCTTCTCTGTTGATACTTGACAAGCTATCACTACTCAAAACTGGAGATCAAAACTTTTACATGAAATTCTGGATATATAGCTCAGGGCATATTTATGGACAGTACATACTCAAACCTCGGATATCATGAACAGAGATATCAAGAAAATATATAAAAAAAAAATTAAATTTCAAGATGGAGACACCTTCAATTCAAAGCTTGATGCAGCACAGAAGGCAAAACTCTGCCTCAAGAGTTCATTTGTTATGTAAAGGATTTGGACCTGTGTAAACTCTCCTCTTTTCATCACCAAAAGGGCCGTCACCCTCTTCATATCTTGCTCCACCGAAGCTTGCATTGTCTGGCTTCACTGGACGCAACCCGGAAGGGCTGGGCTTAGTCTTGAAGCTTGCAAATCTAGCAGACCCATCAACAGTAATGGAAGTTTCCAACAGCAACAGCAACAAAAACAGCAGAGAGAAGCAAGCAAACTCCTTTCCTGAGCCCATCAACTTCAAGAGTATTGCCTGATCCGTACATGGAATGTTGTCACCCTCAAGATACTGGAAAGTGGGAAGCAAGCAACTTTTGCATTTTTTTGGATCTGATTCCAAGAAGAAGCAAAGCAAATTCAGAGTTTTCTTTTGTGGGGATGATAGCATGAGAAGGAGACCCTTTTCGTTTTTCCCCTTTTTGTGGGTTTCTTTACTTCGGTTTTCTGGTGATTAGCCTTGGAGTTTGAGCTTATGGGGATTGAAATGGCGGAGGTCAATGAAGGGAGAGAGTCAACTTTTGCATAGGGCTTGGTGCCTGAAAGGAGGTAGTAAATGAGGTTGCAGAAGGTGCTTGCTTTCTGATTTCAGAGCCTGTTTTCAACTTTGGGGAGCCTCTAAAAGCCAAGCGAGTAATGGCACTGTTGGCGTTAAAAGACAATTGTGTTTGTTTGTTTCTTTTTCTTATTTTGTCAAGATGTTGAACAAAGTGTATTGCATATGAGAGAGAGAGAGAGAGAGATTGATCTCATGTCACTTTCCAGGTAGTAGATGCCATTACTCATTCACTCCTCTCACATAATTATGAATCGTCTATAGTCTCTCAAAGTATGTATGGAAGTGAGGACATGAATACATTGTTAAAAAAGAAAAAGAAATTCTTAATCATTTTATCTTAAAGTTGCTTCATTTTCAGATCAAATGAGACAATGTTAGTGGTTCTCTCTCTCTCTCTCTCTCTCTCTCTCTCTCTCTCTCTCTCTCTCTCTCCTCCCAGTATCAATCAGGGCAAGATAATGGGATTAGCATTCCAAAGTTGTAGCAGCTCCTTTTCTTTGTTAATGAAGTTAAAAAAAAAAGAATACATTCACTTTCTTTCTTCTTGCTAGGTATATTGACATTGATATCCAAGAGCAAATGAGCTCTTTTTCCTTGGTCAAAAGAGAGAGAAAACATATGCTCGAAATAGTCAAAATATTAGGAGCTGATAGGTGGGCCATGAGGGAGTGGGCGGTGAATATGTGGGAGCATTCATTTTTCTTAGGGCAAATGATGTTGTCTTCATTCACTCTCTCATTCACAATGGAAAAAGGAGGTCTCGAGTGTATGAAAGTCGTGGACAATTGATTTTTGCACACACCTCAAATGGCCCAGCGACTTGTTTAACAACGCCATTATAAAATCTTACTTTAAAGATCACCTCCTTTTCTTTGCCTTTCTCGCTTTGCCTTTTGCCCACTGATCTTCTTTCTTTCAATCTTTTTCTGGTTTTTTTTTTCCCATCTAATTCTCTAACTTCGCCATCTCTTTTCCAAAAACTCAGAGATCTCAAAAGGAGCTTAATCCGATTTAAACCCACATGAGCCCAAAATTATAACATTGCCAGTTGTGTAGGCCACCACAAACCCAGCTGATGAGTTCTCCACAAGCAAACAGGACTTGCTTCACACAAACGTCCCATATGATCGTAGATGCACAGAAGCCAAATAGAGGCATCATTAGATTCATGGGGTCTGCTTATATTTCTGGGCAAGAATATTGTAAATAGCGTTTATACACACCGGGACAGGGCTACTGAATTAAGATTCAGACATTTGCGAAAATTATTCTTGCACGCGAAAGCAAAATTTAGCATACTGACAGCGTTCTCATATAATGGTCCAAAATTACTAGAGTTTCAAAGCCAATACTTATCATTTGAGAGACTTTTGGTACGTGGATTTTTAGACATGATGATCTAATATCATACAACAAGCAGCTGATTTAGCAGGAAAATGCTTTAGCATCAGTCGTCGTCCATCATACTGCATGCAGTACTTTTAAGATGTCTATCACGTTGATTTTTTTATTGAGTACAGCATAATAATCCACCCAAAGAAAAGACAGAAAACCCATAAAGCTTCCTCTTTCGTACAGGATAGACGATACAGCAAAATTACAAGAAACAGTGCCTTAGTGCTCCTATTCAACGACACAAACTTGAGCCCTCCAGCTTTTTCATAATGAGTTACAACAACTGATACCACAAAAGCAAGAGGGTTTGGGGCAGATCAGTGAAACACATCTTGATGGATTTCATGAGTGCCCAAAATAGCTTTGACTGGGAGGGAAGGACACTGTTGAAATGAGACAATGTGGCTAATTGAGTACCCTGAGGCATCATTAGGGCAAAGAACATGCATTTTTGGTGGACTAGCAATTATCAGTCTCTTTTTTCACCACCTCTTTTATTTCACCTTTTTATTCTCTCTTTTGCTTAACTGGTCAAGGTCATGGTGCCACACATCATCATTGGAAATTCAACTACTCCCATGAAAAAATTCACACCGGGGACTCTGTTGAAGTCTCAACGAGATATTGTGATCGAGTTAATAAAGGATGATGTTAACAAATTTGAACGAGTCATGATGCTATCGCTATCAAGTTTTTGGCAGGTTCTTTCGTCTCAAGTTGAATGTCACACATCCGGTCGCCGTCAGAAACGATTTGAAAATGCAACGACAGATCCAATAAAATCAGCTTTGGGATATACTTTATCTCAGTTTCTAAGTCAAGCGAAGAATTAGATCATGATGTTGAATTTCTATATTGAGCATCTTCGAAAAAATACACTTTCTGGTCTCTTCTATACTTATCTAGACACGAGGAGTGTACGATACTGGCCAGAATACATATATAAATCATCTTGCTTTGGGCAAGAAAATGATATAGAAAACTTAGCACTTTAATTTCTTCATATCTTAGAGGCATCTGCTGTAGCACGGCATAAGGCAACGGCTGTCTTCGAACCAGATGGCCGGCACAAATGTTTGCTTATGAATTCTCCAGCCACCAAGAGCTTTGCGAGGTCCACGTTGGTCTTCACGCCAAGCCCATTGAGCATGTACACCACATCCTCCGTGGCAACGTTTCCTGTTGCTCCCTTTGCATAGGGACAACCGCCTAATCCCGCAACGGAGGAATCTACTGCACTAATTCCCATCTGTCAAAGTTAAGTGCAAGAATTAAATTGCAAATATCATCTTGAGCACTAAGGTCTATCATTGTGCTAAACAGCAACAAACTCAGTAAGATATATCATTCTGAGGTAATATTCAACCAAACAAATGACTGAATAGTATCGTGCTGGAAGGGGATGAAATAATGCATCAAGATGAGAGACTTTCATTGTCCTCTTTTGAGAAACTTATTACGAGGATAAAACCAAAATTATCTGACTTGCATTATCAAAAATGAGCTGCAAAATGGAAAAAGAAATGCAAGAAGATGCTTTAAAAACCGCAGTAGTCCAATTCAAGTGAACATAGGTATACCAAGATGCTCCTGGCATTGCATTCCAATAGAGAAGTGGTTTTCCATATTCAGCGAAAGGCCATAATATAACAGGAAGATCCAAATGCAAAGAAAGCTCATGTTTGCTGGAAAGAAAACCACTCAGGCAAAGCCAGCTTCCATTTTTGCCACAGACGGAATGATAAACAGATTAAAGATAGACTGTAAGCTGCTTTAGGCATGATATATGTGCATTAGAAAGATCAAAGGCATAACAAAAGATGGTTTTTTAGCAACTTACTTGGAGGGATATCAAAATATTAGGGAGAGACTGCCCATAGGTGTCATGAAAGTGAACAGCAAGTTTGTCAGCTGGGACAACAGCCATTACAGCTTCAAGCATTGGAACAACAGTTCCTGAAACACACGTCGACAAAGCGAGAAGATCAATGGAAAGTTGAAATCATGTGGACAAATGCTTCAGACTAAAAGAACGTGAATAAAGGAGACTCCCTTTTATTTAAAAATTAGCTAAGATTACTAATAGCAAAGATCAAAGAGCTTCACAAACTGTTATGCTCTCCAGAAAGTGAATGCTACTCAGGGGATTACTTTAAGGCATTTAATCAACTGAATAAGTGTCCTCAACAAACATAGCTTCTTAATCACAAATCGAACTTTGAATATTCACCTAGTAAAAAGATAGAATGATGATGTGCTTTCATCGGAGAAGACCAATGAAGGTAAGACAAATAGAAGAAAGCTCAAGTGAATAGTTGAAGGTTTTCAATACATCCCACGAACACCAAATTATCACACTTTCATCTTCATCCAATTTGCTTGTTGGAAAAGTACATCTTTGTTGATTACTAGACATAACTGAAACTCAAGACTCACCAACATCTCTAAGAGCTTTCTATCAAGATAAAACCCAGAGACCTTACTTAAATGCATCATGTAACAAAAAGAAGTTCATCCTAGGCAAAACTTTCTGCAGCTAAAAAATGAGGACAGGCACTTGTTGCTTCTGAAAATTACCAGGAGTACCAACCCCAATCGTATCACCGAGGGAAATTTCGAAGCACCCCATGTCATGTAGCTCTTTTGCCACATAAGCAACTTTTGAAGGTGGAATTGGTCCTTCTACTGGACATCCAATGGCACACGAGACATACCTAATGTTTTTCAAAAAGCTCATTCAATTGAACAGCCAAAGCCTGATGAAGTGAACTGCTGCAACATGTCAATGTAGATGAAAAGAATCGATACGGTAACTCAAACAAACACCACAATAGGGATTGAGAGCATATTTAAAGTAGCCCTGAAAAAGTAAGTCTCACACTTAATACCAGGTTTTCAGGACAAAATCAAGAAAACAGGATTTTAGGACAAAATCTAGAAAACTATTTCCACTACTTCTCCCCTTTTTAATCATACTGCAGCCAAAAACATTTTCAATTTCCAGCAACCTCCTTCCTTCACAGCTGGAGTAAGTAGAAAACCAAAGCAATCCATAAAGGGATTCACCAAAAATCCTAACAAAGGGATTCGCTTTTATTATCATCTAACAACATAATTCACAGACAGCAAAATTTTCTTTGCTACATCGATTTTGATACCGGAGTTTAGACTTTAGCAACCTTATAAAGCTTCATAAGGTTGTCTCTAGTTTCAATAGAACAAAACAGACACAAGCATATTTGTAGAGAACTGCTCACAACATCAGCACAGTTTAATCTAATAAAAGTTAATACTCTGTAGATCTGGATTGTGCTGTGCGGCTTCTCACTCACACACATGAGAGAGAGCACTTACCCACGGACAGGGATCGAGAGCGCTTTAGCAGCTTGAGTAACAGCACGGTAACGTGCAAGACTCTCTTCGATGCTACAATTAATGTTCGACTTCGAAAAGGATTCCGAAGCAGATGCAAACACTGCTACTTCCTTAGCACCAGCTGCTACAGCTGCTTGAAAACCCTGAAAGAAATGTGCTAATTTATATAGGAAAAATATCCATGATGCATCCTTGCATTCAAGTAGCATAATGTTAAATAATTTCATGATTCGGCCCACGACTACCTACTTTCATATTAGGAGTCAGAACAGGCAATCTGGCATCCTCCAAGTCACGTACTGCTTCCATTACATCCTTTGCATCCACCAGCTGAAACCAAGTTCACAGATTAGACAAATATAAATAGGCTTTCGGGAAGATGAGTAAGAAAGCTTCACAGAATTGAAAGTCAATGAGCTCTAGACATTTTGACTGATCTTCATTCTAAATATGTAGTATAATAGGTAGGCACAACTGCTGAATGGAAATGGTGGACTAACAAGCACCTAGAACTGTAGATAATACTGCAGTAATTCCTGAAATGTGAACAACGAGGCTCTCAACAAGGAACACTTTGAAATTATGGCATCACTTGGAATCTAGAAGCCTACTAACCTGGGGAACCCATTTTGGTGATACAAAGCTTGTGGCTTCAACCACAGGCAACCCACAGGACACTAATCTTCGTATCAATTCCACCTTGATTGCGGTAGGCACCGTATTTTTCTCATTCTGTAATCCATCTCTTGGACCAACTTCCACAATCTTCACAAACTTCGGAATACCTGTCAAAAACTGATCAAGCACGACAATGTTCAGATGACCAACACTTGACAATAGAAAGAAAGATTCTCTTGAGCTTAGATGCTAAGACAATTTATAAGCATGTGGGCTGCCAGTAGGTCACCTTGTTCGATGTGGTGCGTGTGTCTTTTTCATCACACTTGGATCTATACTGATGGTCCGGGAAGTACCAGGAAGTGCATATACTCCCAGCCACTGAGTCCTTCCTGCCTCCATTTGAAGATCGGGTGTAGGAGTCATTTTTGGACCCATTTCGGGTATACCTTTTCCATGGGAATGAATCTTCTGTATACTCATCATAGTCATTGCTGAATGGAAGAAGAAGAAGTTAGCTTTCGATATCAAGTACCTATTTTAGAAAGAATGACTATCCCAAATTTCAACAGGATTTTCTTCCTAGATTTCCTAAATAGTAGGTGTTTCTTCTTCCTTCACGGTTGATACTCCCAAGCCTTTAGAATCAAGCTCCCATAATCTAACATGAACTATTCTAGGCTCCTTAGATATTACCTAAACTACAGGAATGCACTTCTCACTCTCAAATACAGAAAAGAGGACTTGTGGGTCGCACTAATTCTTTGCTCATGATCTAATTTTTGTTAAGCCCTCACCAAGCCGAAAAAGGAAAAGAAAAAGATGTTACAAACCCTTCAAATACAAGCAAGTCATTTCCTAAATCAATTAAAAAGTTCCTGTTTAAATCCTATTCCTGATAAGAAAATACAGACGAAACAGAGAAGACAGCTTAATCTTGTAGGTCATCTTCAGCAATTCAAAAGAATACCTGCAACTGTTGGATGAGCTACAATTCCTTCCTTCAATCCAGCAACTCCCCATTCCCATATCATCCATTCTCGGTCGACACGCACCGGATGAGAACCTCTGAATCCTATCGATAGTACTCATGCTGGCCAACTTGTCAAGACCAAGTGGCTCCTCCAAACTCGACATCGTACAAAAGTAATTGGAAATCCTGCGTAATGATTACAAGTATCAGATACATCTGAACCATTAGAACACTGGATTTTAGTTCGGGCAATGCAGTTTCAGCACTTGAAGTTAACGCACAGATTACAGTACATGTTGTTCAGCTTACCAAGATAACAGAGTCGGGCAACACAAATATCGGTTACTCAATACATTGAGTTCACATCTGAAAAGGACCACATTATGCCCCTCTTTGATATCATTTTAGCTCCCTCTAGTTACCATCTTTTGTTATGAGAAACAGCTTTTAAACTTTCATGCAGTGTAAGCATCAAACCTCGTGACCGATATGTCGTTGAATCTATGCCACCCCTACAGGATTAATGCTCACAGATCAAAGTATAGATACATTCTGGTGGAACGGCACTGATTCGAAACATAAAATCCTTGACCAATAATGTGATGAACAATGTTTACATAGATGGTGTGCAGACCTACCTTTTCCAAAAACTTAGGTTCCTGCTTCCTCTGTAAAATTCAGCAATTCATCGAGACACGACTGCAGGTGACTTGACAAACAACGAGCAAGTGCATCTAAAAATAGCAACACGACATTCACCGATACGACTTCTGAGCTACAACAGATCACACATTACTCCTAAGACACAGGGTTTCGTCAAAAAGATCAATAAAATCAGCCAAATTGGACTGATCTAAGAGCACCGTTTCTCACTTCTTGCTTTAGCTTCCAGGCATGGATCACAAAGCCCCAATTAGCAATTCGTTCTTGTTTCCCACTTATTACTTTAGCTTCCAAGCGTGGATCACAGAGCCCCACGCATCGAAGAGAACTCAAATCAAAAGCAGAGCAAGTAAAAGTTCGCAGACGCAACAGAGCAAAGAGAACTCAAATCAAAAGCAGAGGAGACCAAGAAAAGTACCAGATCAAGACGAGGCAGAGCAAGGGGTTTCTGGTGGACAGATAGAAATCCCGACAACAAGATTCGACTTTTCTGGGAACCCAATCGAGGGGACTCCGAAGGTGCAAGGAAAAGTTCCTAATTTTTTGGTTGGGCGCGGTGTTAGATGGAAGAAGAAGAAGAAGAAGAGGAAGGCGAAGAAGAGAAGGTCAAGAAACGTGACGGAGTTGTTCAAAAAGCGTTTTTGTTTGTGTTTGGTGGAAGATGTCAATCTGGGAATTGCCCTTCTTAGATTTTCCTTCCGTTTTTTCTCTTTTTTAGAGAGAATTAATTCTGGAGTGCGTCTGCGTCAGATAGGCAGAGGGCAGAGAGACATGAATTGAATCGCCCGAAACAGAGATGGTGGAAGGTGGGAAAGATGGTGAGAGAAGGGTGGTAGGTAGTTGTCCGTTGGAAGTTGGCCTCTCTCTCTCTCTCTCTCTCTCTCTCTCTCTCTCTCTCTCTCTCCACAATATATTTTTTTCAATTCTTTAATGAAAGTTTTGCTCCCTTTCTCTCTCCACACATTTTTTTTAATTCTTTAATTAATTTATTGATATTTTTTATTTCCTCTCGAGCAAATTCTTTTTCAATTTTTGCCGGTACAAATTTGTTCGACCGGTCCCATTGTTGAGCCGATTTAAAAAGACGAGAACTTTATCGTTCGCGTTCTATGAAAGAATGTCTTGGGAGAATTTGTAAGGTGGTGTATTAAGAAAACTTTGAAGCTTTCAATGGACCGATCGTTCTCGCGTCGTGCGCAATCGATATATCGAAAGTTAAATCATATCAAATAAAATCATTAGAGACCGGAATGAGCTCACGTGAGCGAGAGCAGGCATGATTGAGTTTGAGGTGGCCGTGCAAGCTTCGTTATAGACCTGTAGGTTTGCCGTGGGAGACTAGGCCCCAATCTGGACCACATTGGATCACCCAATCTCGATCTAGACCAAATGTGAGGCAGCAACTGTAGCCGACCTCGAGTATGAGGTTGGCGACCGTTAGAGACGGGAGAGGGCTAGGCCCAAGGGTGGTCGGCGGTCGGTGATAAGATGCCAAATTGATATGAAAAATCATAAAACTCGAAATGCAAGTTACGAGCGGATGGCATTTGACATGCGAGTGCAATGTTCAGGAGATTTTTAGCAATCATCCTTCGTCTTAGTTTCAGTTTTAGACTTGCAAACAGGATTCGACCGATGCTCCGGCCAATCATTTAAATCGAATTTTCGACTCAATGACAAAAGCCATACGGGGAATTTTTTTTTTAAAATAATCTATAAAATCTCTCAAATTACTATTAATGGTTCTTTCTTTAAAATGCATGGAAAATACGCCGAATGCATATTTTGTTTTTCGTGTGTTCCCAGCACCGAGAAGTTCCTAGCCCGAAAAACAGAATGGGAAGTTCGTCCTTTCGACCGGCATGCGACGCAACTCGTGAATTCCGGACATTTACCGCGTGTTATTTAATTTTCCAGCTGCCGGGAAAAAAAGAGAAAAGGCGAGTTCGATCAAAGCAGGTTCGTTAAATTAGTTGAAGAGAATTTACATCTAGTTGGAATCCGTTCGACCACGGATGTAGGAATTCACATCTACATAAGGCAGCGATCCTAGAATTAGATTCTTCTAGGATCCCCATGTCCTCCTAATTTTGGAGTTTTGCTGGCTCTAAATGCTAAGTTTCGCGCCGGGCATGTCGCTCTTACATGGTAGACTTAGACTTAGACTTAGACTTAGACTGGTCGGTAGGTTCCTTCTCTTCCTAGTTTTCATCAAAGCTTTCCCGCTACAAGCCACGGTTTCCTTCTCCTTTTCCCTTTCTTTCCCCGAAACTTCTCCCCCTAATAAATTGGGTTTCGAGCTTCCTGTTAACTTGTTTCTCAAGTTGGAGCCTGTACACGAAAACTCAGTAGACATAAATCATTTGCTGCTCAAAGCCTCGCGCAAAATTGACAATCGGGAAGCAAGGCATGAACGTGGTCTCTGCAATTGCATATGTTCGTTTCAAGTCAAACATGTGCACGGCTTTCAGGTACATCAATTTCCACCTCGCATGTACATGTTCCTGCAGACCCAGCAAATGGACATGAGGCCGAAGTAAAAGTTGTGGGCTTATTTTGTCTTCATTCATTGACTTCCTTCGGTTTTGCTACTGCAACGGCCCAGACGGACGACGCGAAAGAAAGGGGTGAAGCTACCACGTGCATTAATTGAAGGAGCAAAAACGATCGTGGACGAGACCTTTGAAGACGGCGATTGTTTTCAAAGATTATGGGCGCACGCTTGACTTTCTTCGTTCTTGAAAATGGCTCCTCGCTTCTATAAAAGCTAGAGATGGAAGAAGAGAGGAGCTAAGACTCTAGAGAGTTCCGGGGACGAAACGGAGGAGACAGCTCTCAAGAGACGGAGAGATTTGTGCCGAGAGTGAGTCCATCGAGGTGAGTTGTTTAAACACTGTGGATATTGGGTATTTATTAGAGCTGAAAAATGCTAGAGCGTGAGTGATTGTAATCCTGTAATTCTCCGATTTATTAGTGAATTATTTGTCGGTCCTCCTCGTGGACGTAGGTTTCGACATTCGGACCGAACCACGTAAATTTCCCGTGTCCTTTTCTTGTTCCTCGTTTTATTTTTTTATCGAATTTCTACAACTCCCGACTTAATTACAAAGTTACGATCCGCTTTCGCCGCGTCGCCGATTCAATAACACTTCCATCGCGTCTGATTGATTTTGGCGATTTTAGGGACAATTTCCTTCCCAGACATTGTAGATGACGATACGAGATTTGCGTTGAAATTGCGGAGTTCGCCAGCCTCGTGAATTCGGATCTATAATGTCTTATAAAGACAAATTTTATATATATATTTCAATGAGAAAAAGTGCTCATCTTTTTCCAACTTCATTGTGTTCGATATTTAGTCTTCTTCCTTTTTGTACTTTTCAGACATAGTGAGTGAATGTCCTCTGATGTCCGGTGTTAAAATAGGGGAGAACCACACGAAAATAGAGTCCATGTGGACCCTAATTTCGAGGGTGTGTGGAAGAAGCCGTCGTACTACCACGACCGGTTCTCTAGGAAGCTGCCGCGTCCCACGTTCAACCAAAATCGGCGGTGGACGTCAAGGAGACGGAGACGTGGCAGCAGAAACGCGACAAGCAAGCGCCTTCCAAGCGGGAGTCGACAGGTGTGCGAACGGCCGTGCGCCTCCGCCCTCTTGACGTGGACCCGGTTCCAAACCACAACCACCACGCGAGCTTTCCTTCTCCTGCTCCCGTGACAATCCTCGGGGCTTTATCGTTTATTCCATTTCAAGGGAGGTTTTGCTCGAGAACGACAGACGATTGAAAAACTCGGTAAATCATCGGAACGAGTAATTTGGAGCGAATTGGGACCATCTCTTTAGGCAAAAGAACGACCCACTTTCGATGCGACTTTGCTGAGAAATGAACCCGTTTCTGTAGACTTGGAGACGTACCAATGCCACTCACTCTCCGGTCTCGAATCAGGGCAAGACCTCAAATGCACGCCTCGCAAAATGTGAGGGTTCGTTCCTGATCAGCTACCGACTTCCGAACCATGTGAAGCGTATAGCGCGGGCTCAATTCATGTGGAGCTGTCCTCAACGGTATGTCCAAATTATGAAAAGAGTTGTGGTCGTTTGGCATCATCAATGCAAAGAGCAAGGGGGTTAGCTTGGCTACACATCCGCAGTCGACACCCGCACGATCATCGTTCGGGCGTCTGTGCCAAGTGGGTCGTCACCGTGTAGTTTTCTAGTTAGTTTGTACGTGTTTCTACGAAAGCCCGTGAATCTGGAGATGATGGGCTTGAGCTGTTCACCCCCACTCAACAGCCCATTGACCTCAAATTCAGGGATCTAATCGAACCTGTCCCAGGCACTAGCTCTCCTCCTTGTGCATGAGCCATGAACCGAAAGCGTCAAGCAGCTTCTCTACCTCCTCTAATGTCATATTTTACATCGTGGGCTTGTTACAAATGAGAATACGACCTGGAACAATTGCTACGGTGATCAAAATCCTTGCAAGATATGAGACGAACTCAAGAAGCGGTGTGTTTGACCGGCTTTGTGGAATCGACCCTCATTATCTAGTCTTTCGCCTCCTGATGAAGTTCGATCTTTGGTGCAGAAGTTTGGGGCTTCTTAAATCATGAGTGGATGAAGCTCTTGACTGGTGGAATATGTTAACCAGATGCTCGTCAGAGTATTCTTTGAGGTTAGAGTTCCCCCCAGAAAAATGAATTGGTGAAAACAAACAGAGCGACGAAGAGAAGAGCTAAGAGACCAATTCCTCAACAATGTATAATGAATCTGACTTCAACTGCAAGCCTTTTCCGTAGGCAGCAATAAGAAGAGCCTCAGCTCTACCTGCATCATGGCAAATCAAGAGAATACTTGAGACAAATCCAATCAAATTTACTCAGTAGGATGCTGCGACTGAATCCACTCAATTAGTCTCAGCTATCGGAAAGTAACTACTAGTGTTTTGTCATGACGGTTTTGGTAGAAACGAATTTCTCCAATGGCGGCCGAGGCTAGATAAGCTTTCCTACGTTTCAAATTACCCACGCCTTAAAATAACTCTATTTCCATAAATGCATGGTCCGTGGCTCCAGCTTAGTTAATGTTACGAATCAATTCCCATTTGGCATATCTTTGAAAGCATTCATGTCACTCAAGGCAGTAATATGATGTGAAAATTGTAGGGCACAACCAAGAAGAAACAAGAAAATAAGGAAAAGATCACATACCGTGGTCTTTCTTCCTTTTAAGTTGATCCTCCAAAGAAGGAAACAAACTTGATGCAACCCTCCGGCTGTCATCCTGTCCCAATCAGCATCTCAAAGGTAAACATCTAACTAAACAGCTCTCGATAATATAAAAAGCAGCAATACTTTCAGGTTGACTATCACAAAAGAGACTCAGTCCACCAGACGAAGGGATGATGGGGGAGACATAATATTCCAAAGTCACAAAAGTATTGGTTCACTATGCAGTTCCATATAATATAGCAACCCATCCACTGGGACCACAGCTAATATGAGCTGCAATTTCATCCATCTGGAACATGGAATACTAGCCGGAGGGGGGGGGGGGGGGGGGCTCGTTCTATTTCTCACAAGATAACTAGCCAAAACTGAATTAGCAGGGAAGATGATTTTACGAATAAGACTTGCATCTTAGTGGAGAGCCATAAACATTTCAACCAGTAGAGTCACCATTCAACATTACAGAAACTAAATACTTTGCAGATAGATTTATTTAAGCGTCAAAATCTGGAACACCAAACTAGAACCCTCTTGAAAAGAAAACTGGACATTTTTTTGTAGGCTTGAATTCCCAGAACAAATCTAGTATTTAATTTATGTCAGTGATACAGTCAAAACCAAACCTACCTTTGTAGAGCCACTCCCAGAGAGCTCGAATACATTTTTCCACAGTGAAGATGCAACTGGAACCACAGAAAATCCTGACGAAACCAAGGTTCCAATCCACAAGCCATACCCAAAACCTCCACTCCACCATCCCTGAAAAGCATAAAAAGAGAATCCTTAAGAACAATCACCTTACTCCTCTATGCCTAAACAACAGTCACTCTAACAACATCGCCGGTATGAACCAAAGCAATTAAAGAGGTATTCAAGATGAATATACACACCAAAAACTACTTAGAATAAGTGCATGCCCTAGATTAGAAAGAAACAAAATAACTGGAAGAATTGGCACATACACCTTTCTCCAAATAACAACAAGCAACTTGCTTACAGTCACGAATTTCACAATTGTTTACAAACTCAAAGCCCTCTAGAATAGATTGCTGAACTGCGGATCATTCTTAATCAGATTGACAGAGAATCTTTAAGATGCACATTTTTTTTTTTAATCTTCAATGCAGACTTCCTTGTACTGAACAACGGTGCACTATATTCATGTGAATGATCCCAAATGTCAAGACATGAGACAAAGTCAGTACATATTAGTTCACTTCAACTATTCTCCCACAGTGTAAATGTAGCCACAAGAGAAGCATGAAAGAAGAGACAGATGATATGTGGTCAGTAGGCATGCATATGAACATCTCAAAAAGTTCAGAAAATCAATTTTATTCAAACCGACCTGTTTACCATCGTTAGGAAACGGAATTGACTGCTCTATGTATGCCTTCGTCCCTAATTTAAGAAGCTCCAAAAGTTAGTAACGTTAAGTAAAAGGGATAACCAATACATACAGGAAAATGAATGTGCTCCTTTGTGATGGCTTAAAACTGAACTCATAATGTTATGGAAAAAAAATAAGAACATTTGTATTGATTTCCTAGCACCAAAACAGAAGAAACATGATCAGCCCTGAAATTGCACTTCCAAGAGTGAGTACCAACAATGCAAGCTAAAGATACTCACTTCAAATAGATCCAGCCACCATGCCGCAATACAAATGCCAATAAGTTTCGATCCGAGCGGAAGCATAAATAAAAGCTCAAATGCATTTTCCATTCCAATTTCACCAATCTGCCTCCCAACATTTTGCATTTTTTTCCATAGTATATATCAAGCAGATTGACTACCTATAAAGTCCAAAAGAAATTATATGCCGCCTACAGCCAGCCCAAGACCAGCAAAATAAAAGACAGTGAGGATAACCATTACCAACAACAACATGACATAATATGACAAGTTAACAACTACCACAACACCCAACAAAAAGCTGGCACAACAGACTACAACTTAATCTTTACATCACAACACAAACAGTGAGATGCAGGATTCACTGATAAAGAACATGAAACGCAGGATTCAAACTTCAAAAATTACCAATTGGAGCATCCAAGCTCCGAAGCAACTGAACGATAGATTTGGGATCCAATCGCCTTCGAGTTCTTTTACCAACCAGTACTGGAACAGCAGGACAATCAAACACCTATACCAATTAAATTTTCTAGCTTAAGAACAAGGATCTTGCAGTCCTTAGCAGATAAGAATGACAAATAACAACATGAGTAACGGAACCAAAAGATGAAACGAGTACTGAAATAGTTCACCAGATCAGTATAAGTTTGAAGAAGTAATGATCAAGTGCAGTCTCTATCTCTAGTCTAGGATAGACAACTTGTGCACGTTTTGAAGCTACGGAATTGCATATAAGAGGGAAAAACAAAGTAGATCAGATAGGCAAAATTATTATGCAGTTGACAGCTTCTCATAAATTGCCCCATTATTTCTACTCTTAAAGCTTGTCATCAATAGGCTCAACATAAACACTATGCCTCCTACAGGGGGCTTTTCACCCATCCTTCACAATACTGCTTCAACCAATCACCAACAAAAACAGACACCCCCTTTCTTTCTTGGATAATGAAGGGGCCATTTCAGTAAGACATCATTTTCGAATACGTAATAACTTTAAATTTAATGTCTGATTGTAAGCTCGCTAACCTGATATTTACTACCGAAATTCCAGAGAAAAACCCAATATTGTCCATGTATCAAACACCTAGGACCTCAAAGAGCACTCTGTTACGCGGCCAAAACCAAATAGCTACACTGACTACCTACTCAGCTGCACATCCGAATTGGCACTCAGTAATAGAGAAAAGAACTCAACACGCACAAAAGAACACAATGAAATGGTCATTCACAATCCCAGACCTGAGCTGAAAACCCGGACTCGTCGGGTTTCAAGAGCGCCAAAGCACCCGAGAGATCCGGATCGATGCCGATAACCCAATCCGAGCCAGACCCACTTCCATCACAATCTCCCTGCCCGGAACTAGCGGCGACAGGGCAAGTGAGCGAGTCTAACCACCTCTGCTTCAGCTGAGCATCGGCGGACTTACCCTTAACCCTAATTCTCCCATTTCCACTCCCATTCCCATTCCCACCAACGCCCTCATTCCTCTTACCGGCACTCCGCGAACCGGGCTCGTCCAAAATCAGACCTTGAGCCTGCTTTGCGGTCGGGGCGGAAGAACAGAACAGCGAGGCGAAGCGAGGCCCCGCGATGGAGACATTGGGTCTGAGAGCGAAGCGGAGAGGGTTCATGAGATGGGTTTGGAACTGGAACGCTTGTCGTTGTTGTTGTTGGTGAGGCTGGATTTGGAGGGCTGCCATTACAGTGCCTGGGAATGCCTGCGGTTCTTGGATTGGGTTCGCATGTCTGAGAAAACCAGCTCGTAAGTACGAGGAGGCTAAAAATTAGCGCGGGTTTCCGAAATTTCGACTGTCTGTCTCCCTTCCGCTATAGCTGGCCGGAGAGATCTTTTCGTGCACTTGGTCTGTAGCCCTGCGCATAGCAGGGGTGTGAATGGTCCAGGTGGACGGTTCCACCCGGAACCATGGACCACCCGCTACAGGATCGATTCCAAAAATTGAAATCGAGAACCGCCCGTCGATTCCATAGACCCGCCCGAGAACCGGACCGTCGGTCCGGTCCGGTTCTTGAGCGGGTTTATGGAACCGGTCTTAACAAGTTTTCCTAGACAAATAAAAAAAAAATGTGTGGACCAACAACGGATCGACAGAACAAAAGGAAAAGAACATAATTTTTCATACAATTCCTACACTATGATCGATTATATTAACCACGTCATCCATAAATCAAGTGGGTACCCATTAATTATTGAGAAAAATGACCAAGGTATCCCAACTACACAAGAGTTTCAGACATGATAACAAAATTTCTTCTTTTTTTAAAATTTTTTTTGGTCAGATTTTTTAATTAAAAATTAAAAAAATAAAATATATTATTATTATATTATCGGTCCGGTCGGGGTGGGCGGTTCCACACCGGGAATCAGGAATCGGCCCAAACAGTACTGGTTCCAAAAAATTGGAACCGGAAACTAGATCGGTTCCCTTGGGAACCACTGGTTCCTGGTGGTTCCGGGCGGTCCGGGCGGATCCCGGTTCTTTTGCACACCCCTAGCGCATAGCCTCACGCGGCAATCACTGATTAGTCGAGCCTAAACGAGATTCATATTTATTAACGATTGTGATTATATTAATTTATATGATTTATGGATTATGCAATAATTTCTCCAAATGGTGCGAGATTATATTCAGTTCGAGATCTGTATAAAAAGATTGATATGGAGAAAAAAATTTTGCCCCCACTTAATCTATTGAGGCGGTAAATCGAGCTATCGTGTTAAAAAGGAGAAAATCATCATATGACAACATTAATGTAGAATTCATCTTATTTATGAGGGTATTTGTATGTATCCCATGCCATGACATCCTACAACAATTTAACTAAGCTTTACCTGGTCCTTCGAGGGAAAAAAAATGGGAGAAATCTCTGACGCCCTCGACTCCTTGGGGTGTTAGCTTTGGTGTGTTTATCAAGCTAAGAAGAGAAGCGACACTCATTGTGAGTAATTTGTTCTTGTTTCAAGAAATAAGTAGAATTTGAGAGCTTGCTCGTTTAGACTTTTGATTATTCAATTCGGTCTAGGAAATCACTCATATCTTGTCTCGCATCGTCAATACACATGACACAATCTCTTTTTTTTTCTAGTAAAATTGCTCATTGTCCACGTTCATGAGATAGAATCCCATGATGGTCATTTCTCAATATATTTGCACGATCGAGTTGGCGATTTTTTATGTCCAAAAAACAAAAAGTTGGTAACTTTTTCAATGGATTAGATAATGATCACAAGCCTGTAACAGAATCTCATCAGGACGAATTACTTTGGTGGCTTTTCTTGAACCTATCAGCTGCAATCTCAGTGGGCTGAAGAGGGCGTTCATCCGTTCTCTCTTGAAGTCTGTCTTGACCAACTTTTCCATTTTTTTCCTGGCAACCTTTTGGCTCCAATTGGTAGGACTCGTCCCGTGGCATTTCCTGCTTTAAATCTTGCGTCCTCTGCGAGAATTACAAGGCCTCGCATCTTCAACCTCTCCGGCATATCCCCCCCCTTTTGAAACCCATCAGCAGGTCACAACACTACAGAGACCAATAAACAATCATGCACGATCCAATATGAAAGAAAGGAACCAGACAAGAGCATGCGGCGTGAACCATTCCATGTCGTTTTCGACCCACAAAGTCTGAACTTAACGCACAAGAAAGATCACGCGACACCCGCGTGAATAAGAACAAAAACAGAGACCTTCCATCCCTTACTTCCATGGCATGGAGGAACATGAACCCCTACTCCTCCAATCAGGAGGAATAGTATCAGCTGCATTGAACCGGCCTACAGAATTAGTATAAGACCGAGGAATGGGACAGATTACAAGCGGACTTGGAGCAAATGAATCTTATTCTGTACCTAGTAAAGATCCGGCTTATCAGATACCGTTTTGGTTTACAAATCAATCTTAGTATTCGGAGCACAAAACATGATTTTATTAGTAATTTAATAGCAGCTTACAATGCCAAACTTTGAAGATTGCTTTGGCCACAAAAGCAGGCACACGAAACTCTCTTATAGTAGGCCAAGATTTCCCCTGTATTCAGGATCAAGAAAAGGGTTAACCGCAAGGTAACCTCCAAAACCAAAGCTCCTTACGATACTCGGCGCACACATTTTCCCTCCTTATTTTCTCAGCCGAGAAAGTTTCGAGAAAATCATAGCGATGGAGATCATGGTTTCCCACGACGTCGCCTCCACCAACATCCATCTGAGCGCTCCCGCAAGCCCAGACAGCTGCAGCTTCGAGGGTCTGCTTTTCTACAGCGCCCCTGGGAGCCCCAAGACCGAGCCCCCCACTCCTAGAGCCTCCTGGAACGACGGCGGCGACTTCGAGTTCGAGACCAGTTGCCGGTTCGACGATGTCGTGCTCGAGAGCCCCGCGAAACGACAGCAGCATCCGCAGCGAGAAGAATCGCGACCACGAGAGAGGCCACGCGAGCGACCTTGCATGGCGTTCGCGGACGAGCTCTTCTGCGACGGGAAGGTCAAGCCGCTGAAGCTCCCGCCGCGGCTCCAGAACGACGGCGCCGACGGGACGCGGGCTCAGACGCCGGTGGCTTCTCCTACGTCGTCGCCGCGTCATGCTGGCGCGAGGAAGAGGCTCGCGAGGCAGAGGAGCTTGTGGGACGACGACTTCGATCCGTTCGAGGTCGCGCTGGAGCGGGTGAGGGCGGAGGAGAGAGATTCCGGCCGCCGGAGGAGCAGGTCCTTGTCTCCGTTCAGGGGGTTTGGCGGCGCGGCTGGCGACGGCGACAAGGCGGTCGGGATGAGGTCCAGCGAGTCGACTCGGTGGACTCGGCAGGGGAGCATCAGGGAAGAGAGAGCCGACGCCGGCGTGCAGTTCTGGCGTGCTAAAAAGAAGGTGGAGCCCGTGGAGCAATTCGACCCGGTCCATGACAAGAGCACCCAAATGGGCTCCCTTGAAGAAGAAAAACAGGTATTTGTCTTTCATTTAACCAAATTGAAACATCTGAGATTTTTCGTTTTGGATGAAGATTCGTGTCTGAGCATTGCTAGTATAATCGAGTCACGACATGGCCCGCATCTACCATAATCGGGCAATTACGACTGTTGGAAGCCCCTAGCAATGGCATAGAAATGTTGCATTTGTAGGAGCTCGAACTCACACGATTCCTCAAAAGCAATCGAGTGTTGGGTCTAAGTCAACTCGGTTAACTCTTGAAGTTTATGGATGATATGTTTCATCGCGGGAAATGTGATGTATGATTTAAAACATAAATTAGGTTTGTTTGGATCGACTTTTATTAGTAATTTATCGTTATATGTCTTACTTTAGCTTTGAGATATGAATTTCGTTCAGTACTAAACAGACCATATCCTTGCTGCCTTCGAAGTAACGTGGAAAAGTGATTTTATCCCAAATCAAAAGAAAATAGTCACCTAACAAATCTTCTTATTAGGAGTGTAATTACACAATAGTGCTTTTGGTCGTATCTGTGCAGAGGCAAACGAAGCTGGCATTGGCAGAGCCAGGAGGAGCGGGCTTTGCAAGGAGAGCGAGGCTAGTGAAGATGGACAGCCATGCAAGTCCACGCAAGCCAACCGTGACCGCCGTCTCAGTACCTGAAGTCACAAGCGCACCAGATCAGGGGAAACAAAATGGAAGGTCTGTCAGCATCACAAGAGAATCGAAGAGGCAGGGGATGAAGAAGTTCATCCTAAGGAGCACGTCCCTGGGGAGAGAGTTCGGGACGAAAGAGAAAGGGGGAGATTCTCCATCGGCTGAATCAGCGAGGAAACCGAACATCTTGAGAAGAATGAGCTTCAGGTCAACAGGGTCGAAGCCATCAGGCCAATGCAGCGAGGGCAAAGAAGTGAGCACAGTGGGTCAGATGACACCTGTGCGCTTCAGGCCCAGGATGCTGCTTTGTCTGGGCTTTGGGGTCAAAAGATGCATGCATGGGAAGTGAAGTTTTTGGGGTGTTTTTCAGGAGCACGCGTTGCTAAACAGTGCTGCTAGTTCAGCTTTCATGGCGTTGGTTCTTTTTGGGTGAATTCATATTCATCTTGAATGTGTTCTTTTTTGTTGTCAATTCCACCTCAGTCTAAGGAAAACATCTTCTCTCCAGTAGGAGCACGTACAGCTGTTGGTTCGACAAAATGCGTTACTTCTCTCGCTACGAACTGTTCTGAGAGGTATTTTTCTGTGTCATTGTATGAAAATCCCAGCCATTACAATGGAGGAATGAAAGGTGTTACAAAACTTTCGTCAATTGATATCTGTTCAAGCTTCACTTCCCCTACTGTTCATTTACTTTTCGTTCAATTTTTGCCAGTTTGATTCGTTTTTATGGGATTGAAACAAGCAAATGTTCAAGAGTAGGGAAAAGTCACACTTTATACCTTCATTTGTCTGTGCTATATCATATGTACATCAATAAAGAAAGCAATTCGTCAGAATTGCTGAGATGCAAATTAATCTTCAATCATACGTGGAGAGGGGGAAAAAAATACTTTCACATTCATCCAACTGACTTGAGTTTCAGCTTCTATCGAGCCACTTTTGCCGAGTAAAAGATTCGACAGACCTCTCCTTGAATGGGGAACCGTTCCATGACTTACTCTCACCCTGTTGCTCGAAGCAGGCAGTTGGGAACAAAACCTATTCTAATAATTCAGTTGGCCAGAGCCGCTTCCACACGGAAATCTCATCGTCAGTCCTGAGCTTTCTGATTCCTCCGTAGAATCCGTCCGCCTCATTTCCTTCCTCCCTGTGGTTTCTCCTGTCTATGGTTGTGCGACTCCACTGCGACCCTGCTGAATACTGATTAAATTCCAGAACCACGGCATCTGTTTGCCAAATCATCAACCAACTGTCAGGTCATCCGTAAAGAGCTAACAGATGGAGCGGTATTGTTTTATGGAGCATCACTGTAAGCAGAGTGAAATAATTAAGCATGGTTTCTGAATGCATTTCGACCCAGAATGCACCCTTCGTTTATCGTGACCAAAATTCTTACAAAATGCCTAGCAAAGAGAGTGAATTGGTCAGCTTTCTTATGTTCTTATCAGTTTGTTGGATCTTATGAGAAAGAATCAGTTCCTTAGGATCTGTTTGGATGACGTATGACGCTGGTACATCGAAGAAAACTATACCGATCATTATAAAAATATCAGCCCCACAAAACCACGAGATTCCAACTTGAGTAGAAACAAGAGTCTTAAAGAGAGAAAAAGGTTGAGATCTTTCGACATGGTCGGCCATTGATATTCCACTTAGACACAGCTTATCACGTTGTTGGTGGAAAGCATGACACGCTGATAACCATTTGTCTAGAGCACCAATCAAAACTCGCCCAAAATGGTGGGTGGTCCATACATTGGAAAGATGGGAATCAAGAAAGCTACCGAGGCAGCTGAGACATCGGTCTATTTCTTTGAAAGTTTTGGCTTTGTGATCATCATCTCATCCACATCTTTGAAAGCTTCTCACATTTAATGAAAGATTTCAATGAAAAATTTTTCCTCCTCTAATAGTTCCTTTCTCTAGATATTGTTTTCAAAGCGGTCATTTTGAGAAGTGGTGGCGTCTGGTGCTGATTTTGCCAACACACAGAATCGGGTTCCATTGCAGAAAAAGAGGGCTAAATGATGAACTCACCGCTGCTAAGACAACGACAGTAATTTTCATTCCTGTCACACGATTCCAGATGACCGACGATGCCGTACCACCAACCTGCAGTATGTGTAACGACATTCAGTCATGTACATTGCCATTCAGAATCTGTCTCGGTAAGACAAGATGCAGTTGAATGCTGTACTGCATTGACCAAGTGCGAGGATTTAGACTTGAAGAGCCTGATGGACCCAATCCAATTAGAGCAAGTATCTCAGAATTAGGTATAATGAATTCGAATTGTAATTTCAACTGCCAGGGTAGTGTGGTACCATGATGAAGGTTGAAGAGCTCCTCTTTGATGGAGTTTGGCACAACATAGACATGCATTTAGATCGTTTGTCCTTTTCTTCTCATTAAGTATACTAGCTAAAAATAGGATTGCTTTTTTCTTGTTATAAGTTTCTTCAAAAATCCATGTTTACTTCAATTACCAGTGACGAAGACCCAATCAAGAAAAGAATGAATGATCAAATGAAACGAGCCCAGGCAATCTACTAAAATATAGATTGAACTTCTCAGCAGAAAGTCGATGCAGCGAGATTCAAAAACTATCACTTTTGATGAAACAACATACCATACGGAAACTCTTTGTTTCTTCTCCACTGAATCTCCACGTGGTCACCAGGGCACAGGTCCTTCAAACAATCAGACAGGTGAAGGTCATGTGGAGAAGTATCGACCGGAGGGGACCTCAGCCTTTCCCATGTCACCCCGGTCTCCAGCGCAATTGCCCTCCTGCCATGTGGGGGATACCTGCAAGAACCAAAGTTCAGATGATCCAAACACTCAAGCCTCTAAAAAATGAACTAAGGAATTAAAGTCTTCCAGGAACACAAGAACCAACAAGATTGTGATAGTACCCATACCAGTATTATACAGTAGGAATATGTCGATTAAGCAAGCGTTGGGACGATTCATGGATATGTTTAAAGGAGGTATCTATCATCAGCAATATACCTGGCTCTGAAGGCATCGGTTCGAAAATCATAGCTGAGCTCAGCATCATAGCAAGACAACATAAACCCAGCATGTCCATTCTGCATAAATTGCAACAACAAAAAACTCTAAGAGAAGATCACAGAGAAAAGCAGAACAGAATATTCAACCGAATCGCAGGGCAAAATAGGACAGCAGTTTGCACAGAAGAATACTTGAATGAGCAAGACGACTGAATCTAACGGGCTTGCATAAGCAAACCCAAGTATATCAACAACCTTGGATATTTCGAAATCAAAACCAGAAGGATGCCATATGGAAAAGCAGCATCCAATACCTCACGGTTATAGACTTGAGCAGGGAACCAGAACCTCCCAGTCTCAAGTGCAATATACCAAGACATGACCGATGAATCATGTGGCAGAGAACATGTCTGGTCTTGACCGATATTGATTTTCTCACCAGCCCATGAACAAGGCCAAACAAGAGAAAACAACCTCAACAACCCCTTTTGCTTCCCTTGATTTGAATCGCCATTGTCCCTTCTTGAAGCAAGGCACAATTGCCACACCTTATAACCTGATGGACCAATCACTCTGCCCCACTTCTGCTTCATGTGCTTGTCCCAGAAATAGTCGCTTCTGCACCTATCTCTCAAAGCTGTGCACACACCAGACATGCTCAAGAGCCCATCTGGGGGTAGCTTCTCGAGAATGCATTCCAGAGCAAGCTCTGGCAGGTCCAACAGCGATGACGCTCCTTCTTTGGACTCCTCTGCATTGTCTGCTTCGGAAGCTGGACCCATCTTCTCCATCGTGGACGATCTCGGGGGCTGAACAGGAGTAGGACTATGGTGGTGACTGAGGAAGAGAGAGACGCAGACGCATGTCCATGAAGAGAGAATCTTGAGAGGGTGGGACTTCAATAATAGGAAGAGGAAGGAGAGGGAGGAGGTGATTTAGAAGCAATCAAGCATCACAGAGAAGGTTGAATCGAATGCCCCCTTGTAGGGTCAGATATCAAAAGTTAGGCATAAATGATTAGCCGGAATAAGATGAGTGGTGAGAGCAAATGGCTAGGAGGAAACTTGCTCTCTTTCTCGTGCCGTGATGAGTTCCTTTATCAAGAGAAATTACAGTATGATGATCTTGCAAAAACGCGGAATCTTATTGGATGATCTTGCGGATATGTGGGATCTTATTGGCTTGATGACACCCACCCACCACACAAGTGGGGCCTCATTAGTATAATAACTTCAGAATGTGACAAACGTTGGCACGCGTTTGGCACATCAAAGAAGAGAAACTTAGGTAGGAAGTTGCCTAGTACCAAGTCCAGAATCAAGGAAGCTAAACTAGAAGAGGTCCTTCCTTTATAATAAAGCTAAATTGGCTGCGGTCGAAGCAGCCAACTTTCAAATACAAAAAGAATTTTATGGTCTGAAATGCTATAAACATGGTGAGCGGTATCATTAATCAATTACAGCGTACAAAACCTTCCATAATCACGAGTCTTTTCTGTCGGACGTGGTCTAAACAAGAGGTGATCGTGTGCTTTGCGGCTTCCAAGCCCTTCCAAGCTCGTTCGTCCAAACCCGCCCAGACCTATTTAATTCTCAAGCGTGACCTGTCTAAAGCCGCTTAGGATATACGCGTGTATAGTCTTGGAAAAGGGTCTAAATACCCACCGAGTCGTATATGAACCGGGGCGACGTCAACAAGTGCGTAAGTCGTAATCGATTCGGACCCTTACATCGGCAAAGAAATCCCATACGAGGTGCAGTAAAGATCCGACGGGCTGCGATTGAGCGAATCCATTAGAGCATATGCTGATAGAGCCGATGTCCTTTTCTAAGCACACGAATAATCTCGGGGGAAAACGTAAGATGAAGGAAAAGCAAGTCCAGGTGCAGAGACCCGTATCTCCCTTGTCTCCAAGATCTTTGAATTCCTATCGTGGGACTCCCCAAAGAAGTGCTTGGAAGCATCACGGCGAGGCACGGTAGAATTTTGGTGCAATCCCACCGCCGACTGTTTTTAATATTTTTGCAAGCTAAGGACCAGAGTACAATAATGCAATACATACACACATACGTACATATTTAACACGTTGCCGACATTGCAAGATGGGGACCGGTGCCTTGGACGATCGTATCTCGAGAGAATCTTTTGGGGGAAAATTTCTGTCGTGGGTCGTGTATTTCATTATTATTTTTGGAGCACTTTATACCTTCTTTACTGTAGAGAGAGGAAGGAAAATGGCACAAATGATTCTTGAACTCTGACTGGTTATGTAATATGGTCCCTGAAACTTTAAATTTGTTCAATGCGATATCTGAACTTTAACCCAGTATGCAATATCGTTCATGAACTTTTAAATTATTGAATGTGGTACATAAACTCTTGATACGTATTTAATTTAGTCCCCGAACTATATGAAAACGTTCAAAATTGTCCCGAAACTTAAATTTGTGGAAGAATAATATTGAACATTTTCATAAAATTTAACGACTAAATTGAACATAACCATGTTGAACAAATTAGAAGTTTCACGATCATGTTATACATCGGGGTAAAGCTCATGAATCACGTCAAATAAACTAAAAGTTCGGAAATTACATTGTAAATTTCGTGTATTATTTGTGTCATTGTTTATCTAGAAAAAATATGAATACACATTGCCAGCGATTGCGAAGGGGATGGGGGCGAGAAATTGAGACCGCTGATGGCAGACCCACTTTTCAATTTTTATAATTATTAGCGATTGACACGAGGAAAGGCGACACTTCGTGTGATCGTTTTGAGCTGGTGGGCATAATGGTGGCGACGTGGCTCGACGACGGCTACGCGGAGGGAACCGGCCCCCACGGGTGGGCGGATCGCCGCCAGCGCAGATGAATCCCGCCCCGGGTCATGTTATTGGATAATTTGAGAGAGGGACCATTGTTAAGAATATGGACACTAATCAAAATCACTTGATAAGCACCTTTTTTTTATTTCGAAATACCGTCGATACGCGTTATCTTATCGGGATTTGTTAATGTTTGAAAAAGCTAAAAGAAGCTTTTTTTTTTATTCTTCGACTGCTGTTGCGATCGCTCCGACTGGGTGCGCTCAAGATAGTGGCTGACAGTGCATTTTGTCGATGTCACGCAAACTCTCTTGGTGCATCCCCTTGTACGATTATAACTTTTTAAGATGTGATTAAGAGGTCATCTTTATCGTCCAAATTCAAATCTCTTAACCTTCCGTTTTCCTAAGAAGTGATCGGGATTATATTGTTGTCGTCGGGCAATTTCATAAATCTTTAGGGTCGTAATCCTCTTCTTCTAAGGCGATGATACCCTAGCTAAATAAGAACGGTATGACTTCAACCGTTTTTAATGTGGAGTCAATATTTCAAACAAAATAAGTTTAGAATCAGGAAAATTATCCAAAAAAGTCCTATACCTATAGTGCAATGGTCAATTTAGTCATAAACTTTTCAACTGTGCCAATTTAGTCATAAACTTTTCAATTATGTCAATTTAGTCCTAAACCTTTTAACGATTTACCAATTTAGTCATTCCAGTCAATTTTGGCAGGAAATCGCCGATATGGTGGTCTAGTCAGTGTTGGCGTTAATGTGGACAATTTTTACAATTTTTAAATTTTTTTCCTTTTCCTTTCCTTTTTCCCTCCACCGACCTTTGTTAGGCCAGGCAAGGCAATCCTCACCAGCCCAGACCCGGTCGTCCCTCGCTCGAGGGCGGCCCTCGCATGAGACTAGTAGAGAGGTAAGGCTCGGTGATGGGCGGTGGAGGAAAAAAGGGAAAAAGAAAAAAGAAAAAAAAAGAGAAAAGGAAAAAAAAATTTGAAATTATAAAAATTGTCAATGTCAAGGCCGGCTGTGCCATGTAGGGCAACCATCACTGACTAGACCGCCATATGAGCAATTTTATTCAAAATTGGCCGCCAAGACTAAATTGGCAAATCATTAAAATGTTTATGACTAAATTGACATAATTGAAATATTTGGACTAAACTGATAAGTTGTCAAAAGGTTTAGGACTAAATTATCACAATTAAAAAATTTATGATTGAATTAGCTGCCGTACAATAAGTTTATGACTTTTTGGATAATTTTCTCGCTCAAAATCGCTTTTTTTTCTTTAGCAAATGATACCATATGAGCCATAGAGTCTATTTACAGAATTTAGGAAGCCAATTCCAAACGTTCCAGATGACAGATAGTCTCACGAGTGTACATGTGATCCCCAGAAATAGGTATATACTGTTATTGATAGACTTTGAGAAATGAACTTCGCATGATACTGCACAAGGAGCTAGCTGTAAAATCGAAGGGTAATAACACTTTTAAGTATTTAAACTTTTGGCCATTCTATAATCGAGTTATCCAAACTTTTTTTTTTCAATCGAGTTCCTTGACTTTTCAAGTGTGAGTCAATGCGAGACGTTCTTTAAAATCCTTAAAAGGAAAATACCAAACTAGATCCTAAATCTGCTAAATAGACATCAATTGTTTTCTGTCCATAGTAGCATTGGGGGTTTTGTCTCTTGAAATGATCTCTCTTTCCTCATCACCCAGTACCAAAACGGAGACTGCATAATTTTCTCTCGGCAAGCGAGTCATGCCAGCAATCGAGCTTAACCCTTGCAAAGTAAGCGAGCCACGAACAAAGTCACACGACACGACAATCCATCCAACGGAATGCCTCGCATCAAGCCAAATTTGAAATGTCGAGTTACCCAATCCAATCAAGAGAAAGAAACCGAAAACTTCTTATCATCAAACGGATCAAAGTTTAAGTATTTGCGATGCCACTGTCCCCGCCAACGAAAACATTTCAGGGAAAATTCCAAAGAAAGACTTGAAGTGCTCTTATTTTCTCAAATAAGGACATGAAGTGAACATTATATCAAATAATGACCTGAAATGGACAAATTATCTCAAATAAGGATCTCAAGTGGTCAAATCGTCTCAAATAAGGATATTTGGCCAGTTAGTGACTATTTCATCGTCGAAAAAGGGGTATTTTAGTCAAAAAAATTATAAGTATATTTTTAATTATTTTTTTACTTTCCTTTTCTTTTCCTTCTTCTTTTTTCTTTTTCTTTTTTTCTTCTTCCCTCCCAGCCGTCACTGCACCTGGCCGGCAACCTCCGTCAGCCTCAGGCAAGGGCCACCCTCGCCGGCATCGGGCGAGGTCCGCCCAACCCGCGTCGAGCGAGGGTCACCCTCGCTAACGTCGAGCGAGGGTTGCCTCACCTGGGCTAGGTGGGCAAGCGTGACCCTCGCCCTTGTTGGTGTCGGGCGAGAGCCACCTAGCCCACGTCGAGTGAGGGTTGCCTTCTCCTGGGCTAGGTGGGCAAGGGCGACCCTCGCCCTCGCTGGCATCGGGCAAGAGCCACCTAGCTTGCATCGGGCAAGGGTCACCCTTGCCATCGTTGGGCGAGGCCACTCTCACCTAGGTTGGGTAAGTGAGGGCGACCTTTGCCAGATCCGACGAGGCTGGCGAGGGCGAGCCTCGCCCGATATTGGCAAGGCCGACCCTCGCCTAAGGTCGATGAAGGTCGTCGGCCCTGGCCAAGAGAGGAAAAAAAAGAAAAGGAAAAGAAAAAAAATAATAAAAATATTCAAAAAAGTTAAAGACAAAAATACCTTTTAGTCAGTGAGGTCAGGTCCTTATTTGAGATTGATATACCCACTTCATATCTTTATTTGAAACAGGATCTATTTCATGTCCTTATTTAAGAAAATAAAGACACTTGAAATTTTTATTTGAAAAAAAGAAGGTATTTCAAACTTTTATTTGAAATTTTCCCAACATTTCATGACATAGTGTACAACTCTCTCGTTCTCTCTTAACAAAAAAAAAAGTGGGGAGAAAAATAGCTAATAAGGCACCAAAAATCATGAGCTGACTAGTCGAATAGATGCTTTGTCTCCTAAAGTGGAGGCAGGCATTTTAATATCTTTATCTCCAACCCATTTTTTTTCCTCTTCGAAATTATTAGTTCGAAGCCATGCGATTTGTACTTATAATTGGCTCCATTGATAGAAAGACCCCTGTTTTCTCTCGACTCTTGTTTAGGGGTCCCAATGCCCCATTCGGCGCGTCTCTCACCGCATGCCAAGCGTCCCACTACCACCATCCAATCTTCAGAAAATTATTTGCGTTTCATCAAATTTTCATGACAAGTGACCACATAATCAAGCTGTGAGAATGTGGTGGAAAAATAAGAAATAAGTTTTAAAAAAAACCACTAAAAACACTCCAGGCTAAAACCCACTTAACACAATTATTAAAAAAACAATCATGTTGTTTTGGCCGGAAAATCATCTGATGAAGGGTGAATGTATTTCACAAGTATAGAATTTGAGATTTTTTATGTCACAAGAAAAATTTTAGGTCAAACGTGTCGCAGCAGGCATTGTTTAGGACTTTTTGACGTAACAAAAAAAGTGCAGGATAAATTCGAAAAATTCAAAGTTTTTGACCGCTTTTTTCCTAAATCGTAAAAGAGCAGCCCATTAAAAAGATTGAATTATTCCACGACTATAAACATTTGGACTGGACCCAGATGGGTTTCGTTTCATGGGCCTCGCCAGTCATGTGAACTGACTGGCCATGTAAAATGCTTCATAAACAGCCCAAGTTCTCAAATTCGAGGTGCACTTCACAAGCCATTGCTTTCATCATCTCCATAGTCCTTCAATCGATGCGTTTGCGTCTACTGCATATCATGTTTGAAGATGGATGATCTCTACGAACCATTTCCGTGGGTAAACAGACCCATGGACCACACCGTCTTTGATTAGTCTGAATCGGCGAAATACTATGATTCACGAACTAATATCAATCCTATGAATTCGAACCTTGGTATGAGGAGCAAAATCGGGCACAATGTGCAATGTTGTTCATGAACTTTTAAATCGTTCAATTTATCCCTGGACATAAATTAATGAAAAGATAATATCGAACATTTTCGTGTAGTTCAAAGATCATATTGAATAAATTAAAAGTTCAGGGATCACATTGCACGTTAAAGTAAAGTTCACGGATCACGTTGAATAAATTAAAAGTTTGAGCATCACATTGTTCATTGGGCAAAAGTTAAGAGACCATTTGTATCGTTATTTCGATGAATAATTGAGAAATAGAAAAAAAAAAAAAAAGAGGTTGTCCGTTCAAACGAATGTCGGGACGAAAGTAGACGAAATCGTCAGCCTTTTTCGGGGAAATTTTCCTTTTCCCGGTAGGGAAAGTCATCTCCGATCTTTTCATTAGGCAACGTACGATTCGGTGCTGCAAAAGGAAAGCACTCGACCATCGCGGGGCAATTTCTCGCGCGGGCACACGTACGATTCGAACTCGGTGGGGCGCATGTACATGTACGATCATGAGCTGATACTGCGAAAATCCCACGAGCATCGTTTCGCCATAGCACTCGTGCGCACATTGTACTGCAACTAGCGCGATTTCTTGCATTATTTGCATACGAAAAGCGTCGTTGATTTTCCAGTACAATGTTGTTGGAAAGTACACAGTTGTACTCGTGACTTTGCTCGAGCGCGTGGGAATCCGCACCGCAGGCGGTCAAATTTGCAGTACGCTTTGGCGCAGTACCAGATCTTTCTTGGGTCCTCGCCTATTAAAGCTCGAAGGAATCCACCACCGGAAAAGAACAGCGCCGTTTGCGCGGCGCATCCGGCGGAGATTGCCCCGGGGGGCCCGAGTGCGGAGGAGTTTGGCCGAGGGCCCTACAGGAGCGACCTGAGATCACATGCGGGCGCGCGTGCGTCGGTCGGCGCCCGGTGTATGCCGTCGCCTCCGTGCATTGCGTTAGATGTGTGTTCTCAGGTCGCCCCTGCCGGGCCGTCCTCGGCCGTCGGCCACTGGAGCGCGGCGGCCCGTCTTGGTTGGAGCTGGGGCTTCCTCCGGCAGGTAACCGTTGCGCAATTTCTGATGGTCAATATAGGGCTTTGAATTCGTTGAATTTGCTGTGTATTCAGATGTGGAAGATGATGCTCCCAGACCCGTGGGCTTTTTGCGTGGTACTAGTATTTTGTTGAGGAGTGACCCTGAGCACTTGTTCAGCGAGCGAGCATAATTTACGGTTTCCGATGTACTCCGTGGCTTCGCAGTAGTTAGATTCAGGTTCTCATTATATAATTTGGCCAAAGAGACATCCTAATTTGGGATCTGCAATAAAAATAAGGTTCCGAATAAATGGTTGTGATTGTAAATTTTTTTTTTGTGTGCAGTACGAAACGGTATATCTAGCTGGCCATCGTTGGTTGGGCAGTGCTCCCCGTTATTCTAACGAGGCGTATTGAAAATGTTCACGTCAAAATCGGTCGTAGAGACGTAGTGTTTACTTTTCGAGATAAGTGTGACATGAGGCCCGACTTTTCAAAACTCGTTTTGCCCTTGATCGCAACAAATGAATGTGGAGCGGTAGGCGTTCAATCATTTTCAATCCCGGCCCACAAAATAAAATAAAATAATAGATTAATACCAATAAAAATTCTAAACTACTATATTCGAGTCACATTTATGATAAATTAATTTTTGTGACACAAACTCTCAAACCGATATAGTAATTTCACATTTACTTTTGAATTGATGCACACATTTGTTTTTTATATTACAAAAAATTCCAAATCGGTTTATCCGTGCCATATTTAACCCTAAATATTCGAGAATGACCACAATTTTGAGGTAAATGTGGCACGCATATATCGGGCCACATTTTCCCCAAATGGCAATGTCGTATTTACTTTTAAATCGGTGCACTCATTTATCCCAATTAATTTTTTATGTTACGAAAAATATAAATCGGTTTACTTGTGCCATATTTTCCCCAAAAAATTCGAGAATTAACCTAATTTTTGGGTAAATGTGGCACACCTATATCGGGCAGCATTTTCTCCAAACCGATAGATCCGTGCTTATGGGTGTGGGATTTGTTGTGACAGGAAAATTAATTTGAGATAAAAATTTAGTTTGGGATAGTATGGACGTACCAATTTGAAGTTTTGGGTGGCATTAACCCTAAAATAAAATAATCTCATTGTTAAACATTGCCAACTCTGTTAGCCATGGACGGACGCAAATTAAACAAGTACGTGATACGTACGGATACATATTACTACTTTTCTTACAAATGCCTTAAAAAAGAGTTGGGTAAAATGTTGTTGGCGAAAGTTCACACGGATCCTCTCTCTCTCTCTCTTTTCCTATTTTTCTCCGCCCGGTCGACGTGGCCCAATTGGCAGAGGGAAATAGGAAAAAAAGAAAAAACAAGGAAAGGAAAGAGAAGAAAAGGAAAAAAAAATGCACAATTTATCCACGTTAGTGTTACATATGCTATGCAAGACCGTTAACGCCTATGTTAGTGATTTTCTACTAAAATTGGCCGAAATGATTATGGTGGCAAATCGTCAAAAAGTTCAAAATTAAATTGACCAAATAAAATATTTTAGGATTAAATTAGTTGTTGTACAATAAATTTAAGACCTTTCAAATAATTTTTCGTGGTTATTCTAATAACAACAAGAAGTCTGGCAGCAAGAAAATCTAACACCAAGAAGAGACAACATTGAAAACAGGAAATTGCACGTCGATAGACGTGCGCCAGTCTGCTCCCCATACGAAGAAAAGAGAGAGAGTATACCATGAATTTATAGATACATAACGAGATGGATGGACAGGATTGTAGATGGAGGAAGAAATAATCAAGCTTGGTGGGTTGCCTGGACACTGACTTCTCACCAAACCAAGGTCTCGTCGAGCAATATGACAATCTATTATGAAAAGCATCACGTGTTCTACTACCATTTGTATGATTCTACAACTAGTTTAAAGCAGTCAAGAAGAGGTATGAAAGAAATGTACGATAGAGAAGCGCTTAATCTAGCTGACATTTGTGATAAAAGAGAGAAAAATAATTACCAAGTGAAGAATACATGAGCCTATTCTATATATTTTATATAATGACTATCTAAAGTAACAAATTATTAAATACAATCACGCAAGACCAATCAAGGGGAATATATAGAATCACGGAATATCCTAAATATGTCTCTAACATCTCCCTCGAACTTAAGATGTTTGAAAGATGTCAACTTAAGTTTAGAGAATAGATTTAGAGAACGCCCAGGTGGATGTATATTGGTGAAGACATCGACCATCTCTTCAGCGGATGAAGTAAAATCAAGTCGAATAGCGCCACGAAGACGGTGATATCCGATGAAATAACAATCTATTTTCGTGTAGTTGGTGCGTTCATCTATCAAGCAATGGGAATAACATAATCAAAAACACGTATCTCATTTTCAAAGTCAATCTCCACTGAATTTAATTGACTAATGATCACACTAAATTCATATGATCAGCGAGCGATGCACATTTGCACATCTTCAAGTTAAAACATCGAAATGGCCATGATTTCAGGCTTCACTAAGTGTAGCCTAAAATGGCCCAGCCTGCCTTGGATTTTTTTTTTAGTTTCATATATTTTCTAAATTTCTAGTATTATATCATTAATATTCCTGTTAAACTTTTAGTTCATGTCGTGAGCGGGAAAAAAGAGAGCATAATTTGTAAGTAATTTTCCAGTTACAATCACTTAGATTAAAACGTACAAATTTCGAATACTAGTTGTCATGTGAATAGAATACCCAGAAACATCTCGTACCACATAAAAAGATAGAACACCCTTATTTACTGAGTTCGATTGGACGGGGTTGGTTCCCACTTCCACATACTGAAAACCGATCTTGATCGGGTTGGTTCTGAGTTTCAAGATGGGAACCGATTACTCCTGGATAGACATGGCCACGGTTCGGAACCGACGAACCGGTTCTGACCCTGTTCCGAACCGGCCAGTAAAAATTTTAAAAAATAAATTATGAAATAAAAAAATAATGAATTATCAAATTATGAAATAATGAATTATTCAATATAAAATGTACATTGTAATCAAATCTGGGAAAAAAAGAGTTTCTCCACTTATCTGCAATTTTTTTTTTGGAACCGGCGCCCGTAGGCCACGGACCGGTTCCGATTCCGAACCGCGGGCCCGGTCAATGGGCCGGTCCTGAGTTTGACCCGGGCCAGTTCCACGCCGAAACCAGCCCTTGGCCATGTCTACTCCTGGAAAATACATAGATATCTTCTTGTCTCTGGCCGACCGGGGCCCGACCGGATCCACCAGTGCACCAATCCCTCCGACCCGGCCCGAGTTCACACCGACTCGGTGGCTAATCTACGAAAATCGCCCCTTTCTCCCCTCCGCAGCCTGCCAATTTTCCCAAGAGCCAAACCCTAACGCTTTTCCCGCACTTTCTCGAACCCCGCCGGCCCCCAATCGACCGGCCTCCGCCCGCCGAATCCGATGACGACGATCACCCTCCGCAAGGGCAACGCGCGGCTGCCGCCGGAGGTGAACCGCGCCCTGTACGTCCGCAACCTGCCGTTCAACATCACGAGCGAGGAGATGTACGACATCTTCGGCAAGTACGGGGCGATCCGGCAGATCCGCATCGGCACCAGCAAGGACACCCGCGGCACGGCGTTCGTCGTCTACGAGGACATCTACGACGCCAAGACCGCCGTCGACCACCTCTCCGGGTTCAACGTCGCCAACCGGTACCTGATCGTGCTCTACTACCAGCCGGCGAAGATGAACAAGAAGTTCGACCAGAAGAAGAAGGAGGAGGAGCTCGCCAAGATGCAGGAGAAGTACGGGGTCTCCACCAAAGATAAGTAGACTTCAATCCTGAATTGTGCGGTTTTCCTTGGCAGTGTTAGGAGGCTTTCGATGTGTAAAATTACCATTGGTATCTGCATGTTTTGTGGTGTGAATTGGTGTAGATGTATGACAGATTATGCAGTGAAGCCCCTCATTTGACTTCTTCTCTGGATATGCGAATTCTGGTGATCGTGGTTTAGATAATGTCTGTGCATTTGAACGATATGTTGAAATTCTCTGAAAGAATTCACTAGCGACGTCTCGATGAAGCGATTTATCTAGTGATTGTTCATTGTAAACTGCCTGCGCTGCACTGTGCTAATGCTGAGAAATTTGGATTTTCCTGAATTCAATAGAGTAAGGGTGTAATCTGCGTAGATGCCAATATATTTGCTGTTAGGAGCTAATCCGTGTCATGCGTCATAGATATTGCTGTACGTCGGACTGTGTGCAAGAGCCGAGAACTAGCCAATGTATGATTTTGATTTGTGTCTGTCAGTGAAAGAAGATAATAGGTGCTGCGCGGTTATTTGCAGTGTCTTGCTTCTGCAGGAGGATCTGCATTGCCCAGATGACTTATTTGCTGTCTCTATGCTAGAATTACGGATGAGATCGATGTCTTACCATAGTGGTAGTAATAGGTTGTTGATCTGTTGTGTGCTAGTGAGAGTATTGTGAAAGATTTAGAGATTCAACACCTGCCAGAGAAGCGGATTTTGTGGAGGTTTCTTTGCAGTGATTCCCTTTTGGTAGTTAAATGATCTTGAATGTGCGCGTGGCTAACATTGTCGAGAGTTGTTTGTTGGAGCTGTCCTGCTACTGTCGTTTTAGGGTTTGAAGCGGGGAATTGCCATATTTACGAAGGTACTTGGGGTAATGTAATTTTAGGCAGTCTAGGTGGATGTTGTGAATCTCTCGGTTCTGTTTTTGGTATTCAAGTTTCCTGGAAAGCTCATTTTTTATGAGCTCATTCTGTTTGATCTCGGCCGAAAAATTTTACTGGTTTCTCCAAGGAACCTAGTCTACTGAATCAACTCATTGATAAGAATACCTCGGGAGTTTTAGATGTAATTATCATCCTTATCAGAGCATGTAGATGTTGTGGGTTTGCAACTCAAAGCCGTTCATGTAGTGATGTAATTCTCATTCTTTCAAGTGGTGATTCTTTCCAGGATGAGTTCCGGGGGATCCTACCACACATCTGTGCCCCCTTTCAATTGCCATTCACAGTCAGTTGACTTACTAGGAATGTAGCATAGCCATTTATTTGATATACTTTTTGAAATCCTCCTACTCATTGACTTGACTGATATGAAGCTATATGATATCACGCAATGTTTCAGTTCAGTAGTTGAATCTATGATTTATCATTGAGGAAACATAGATAAGATCCTTCCAATCAGAGCCCAGTATCCTAGAGCATTGCCTCCGAGCATGGGTAGCTTGCTGAAATTTGTAAGTAAGCAAACGAACGTGTTCCCTAAACATCAAGCCTTCATCCCGGCCCATTATACCCCCTGTGAATACCATCTGTATCTAGGTTTGTGTTCAAGAATTCGTGTCCAGAGATTTATAGAGGTGGCGAGTGGATGTGGCAAACGCTCTTTTTTAACTTGAATGCACCCCGTGCAAGTGAAAAAGAAAACTCGGATATATCATGGTCATACAGAATAAACAATTCAGATTATCTAAAAACCATTTTACAGTTGGAAAGAAGAAGGATGAAGTCCGGAGCATTTCTAGAGTATGCTTTTGCCAACATTTGTCGGCCTTCCATATTGTTTCCTGAATTATCAATTTGATTACTTGAGATCATATGAATTGCTGCTGGTATAAAAGTTTCGGTTCTCGCTGCCTTAAATCTCTTCATTTTTCCTTTCTTTCAGTTATTTTTTAGAACGAAGCTTTCATTTTCATTTGCAGCTTACCGTAGCAGCAGAGTTCCAAAGCTCTTTTGTCTGCGTGTTTCTTGTCTTCCTTTCTGGCCTTCTTTTTCCTCTTGTCAGGGTTTCTCGTCTGCTTGCTTTAAGTTATTTTGTTCCTCGACATTCTCTGTCCCTGTCTAAGCCACCTCCTATGGCAAACGAAAATGGAGCATACAAGAAGTAGTCTGGTTTAAAAGTCCGACGGAAACATGGTTTCAAGTACACGGAAAGTGTTCACCGTGGCCCTCAAGTATACATCTCTGGGTACTTGTTAGTTATCTACGCATATAATTCGAGTTTTTCATTGGCTAAAGCCCTTTCTAATGATGCTAAAAAATCACAATAACGGATTAAATTATCCCAACGGAAACCAAAACCGGGTCGATCTGGTGAATGGCTAGCGCAAAAATGCTGCGTCTCTTGATCTCGATCATTTCGTGCCGATCCTGGTAACGTGATGTTCGCCTGAGATTAGAGAAAGGCTAGTGCACATCAAGCTTAGAGCGAACTTTAAGATTGCGAAAGCATGGTGGAAAGTTGTAATACCAATCGCGAAGACACGAGCCATCCAATTGGCTTGTAGCTTGTGCTCGCTAGCTTTTGAAAGCGGTTCTATCAATTTTGGTATATTGAAGTACAGTCGAGTTTGTTACAGTTTTCTTTTTAATCCTATGAACACAAATTGGTCTAGTGAAAATGTGGGTGTTCCATGACCCAATTCGTATCTATGGTCGGGAGATTCTTAGGTTGCTCGCGAAAGACAACTTCGAACTTTTACCCAACTAACGACGAAACGCGAAATGGTACATCTTCTAATCGATCTTCCGAGTACTTTAGTACTTTGTGATTGGCTAGAGGGTTAGTGATGATGCGGCGCGACACGAGACCAAGCAAAACATATCAGCAAGGAGGAAAAAGATTATAGCCAGTCGTCTTCCTCGGGACACTCTTTCGGATGCTGGTGAGCGCACGGGCGTCGTTGTTCAGGACACCATCTTCTTAAACTCCTCTGCTGTGGTCGTGATTTCGACCATGCACGAGGAAAGCCTACTCGAATTTTAACGAGCTTGTCCTCCTTGGGGGGCCGTCTTCGTTCTAGCGGCCCATGGAGAGGGTTTATCCCGCATCCTCCAAACGCAGCCGCAGTGTTTCGAGAGCTGGTGTTGCTTGCTCCCATCTCATTGGCGCTCAACCCCATTATATATATAATTTGACAAGATCGGGCCTCCGTTAGGCTCCCGGCATGTGAACCATCCATGCGATTCCATGCTTACACGTATTGGCAAGAGGCGGTATGTTTGTCCCTTATTTGATAAATATATTATCGGTTGCTTCCCGTGCCCGAGAGCCCCAATTCGGTTTTATCGAAGCCAGGTGTGATCCGGGCTCAAGTTCTGATATGACGACGACTCGAGACCCTTGCTCACTTTCAGGAGTTCTAGGGTCTTGTAAATTATATATTTTTCTGCTTACGAGTACGAACGTGCGTGAGAAAAAAGTCTTCTTTTCAATCCGTATATGCTCTAGTTTTTAGTACTATTCGATGTACGAGATGCCTCGCTTCATCAGTTATCGAGACTCCTAACAGACCATGTGACGTGTTTTGAGCGATACAATGCTCCAAGAATCATTCATCCGCACGAAGCGCGCAATAGCCGACAAAATGCTGAGATCCTCGAGGCCAGTTCATAAAAAAAATTGCTCGTTAAGCGCGTAATAAATCACCACAACTTAGTCGATCAGCCAGGGGTCTTATCCGAACGTCCCAAGAATTTTGCCACGTCGTTTCTTTATTATTATTATTATTATTGTTATTGTTATTGTTATTTCTTAAAAATGGAAAAAGAAATGGGACACGTTAACATTATGCGGTCTTATGCGTAAGATTGTACTTTAGGATTAGGTTAAGCTGATGGGATCTTTTTCCTTGACTTCGTTCGTAGGAAAGGACACAATAATAGCGGTAACAATCGCTTTCGCTAACACTTCCATTCAACGTTGTCAAATTATAACAAACACTTGGCGTGCATTCACGCTCTCCGTACTGAGAAAATATTAGGTGAGTTTGATACTCCATATTTTTTATGCAGCACACCATTCAAAAGTCGATATCTGATAATTCGGGCCCATCTTCTCGCTCCGCTGTCTCTCTCCCCTGCTTAGTTACTTTTTTCTGTCTTTCCGTTACTTTTTACCTCATCTCCTCTCTCCGTTAGACACACGGCACTCTCTCTCTCCTCCCTCTCTCCCTCATCTTCTTTGCACTGCTCCGTTCATGACTCCGCTCTCTCTCTCTCTCTCTCCCTTCTTCTTCGTGATCAAAACCGCCCATGCCTCTGTTCGCTGAAAGGCCCGATTTTTTTTCTTGCGGAGGGTCGATGCGAAGATGCCGGTCTACAACTTGTTGTTCATGAACACCAACCTGTCCAAGCCAACCTCCATCTTCGTCCTCCTCTTGTGGGTCGGTCGGTATATTCCTCGGCTCCCTCATCATTGTCGCGCTCTTCCTCCTCTCCTTCTGCCTCACCTCCCACCGGCGCAACGGCGGGAAGGGCACCGCCAAGCACCGTGCCGACCTCGACGCGTTGGCCGCCATGCCCCCATCTCGAAGGAGATCCTCGAGATCGTGCCGTTGGAGGTGCCCCATGCAGCTCCGGTCCAGCTCCGGAGATTCAGGTGGAGCACTGAGTGGGGTACTCGGATTGTGAGTCGAGCGGGAAGAGCAGGGGGACGGAGAGGAAGCAACGGAGTCCTGAACTGAGAGAGAGAGATAACGTTTAATGAACGCAAAAGCAACGCAGCAAGGGAGAGAGACAGAGGAGTTAGAAGGTGGGTCCGAATTGCCAAATGTTGACTTTTGAATGGTGTGCTGCATGAATAACATGGAGTATTAAACTCACCTAATATTTTCTCGTACCGCATGCCAACATACTTACTTAGGGTTCCTGTTTCTAGTCAAGAAAAATCGGAATAATCTCGTACTCAGTTGAATTCTCAACCTTTGGAAATAGTATAAAAAAAGTCCCGAACCTATTATATTGATATCAATTCGATCCTAAACCTTTCAATTAAACTAATTTAGTCATAAACATTTTTATTTTGGTACAAATTTAGTCCATCCGATCAATTTAGGTCTGAAATCGTTGATGTAGATGCTGGCTTTCCTACGTGACATGACTGGTGTTAACGTGAATAATTTTTAATATTTTTTCCTTTTTTTTCCCTACCTTCTCCTTCCTTGGGCCTTGCCACCAGCCACCGAACACAGGTGAGGCCGTCGTGAACCTTGTTGGGCTAGACCCTCGCAGCCTGGGCGAGGGCAGCCCTCGCTGGATCTAGCGAAGGATGGACCCTCGCGGCCTCGCCCAGCCTTCGCCAAATTCCGGGCGGCCCTCGCCCAGGCCGCAAGGGTCCAACCCTTGCCCGAGCCGGCGAGGGCCGCAATGCCCTAACCTGTGGCCACAGGCCCAAGGAAGGAGAAGGCAAGGGAAAAAAAGAAAAAAATTATTAAAAATTATCCACGTCAATGTCGCCCGTGTCATGTAAGACGTCCAGCGTCCATGCTAGCAATTTCCGGCCTAAATTGGCCGGATGGATTGAATTCGTACCAATGTGAAAAGATTTAGGACTAAATTAATCCAATAGAAACGTTTAGAACTGAATTAATACCAATACAATAGATTTATAATTTTTTTGGTACTTTTCCCCCTCAACCTTTCGTTTCGCTTTTGAGTATATGGATATTGGACAGCTTACATTTTTTAAAACCATGCACGAGAGAAGTGTCTCCTAGTTTTAAGGGCAAGTAATCAAGGCGAACCACACGCGTATACACAACACTAAGTTCGTACCATCAGAATCACATGAACCCCAACAAGAGAAAGATGATTAAATAAGAGACAACCCACCTCGGGACCCGAAAACGCCCTTTTATTCAAATGCATATAAAAGAAACTCCGCCACCAAAGGACGAGTGAAAGGGCTACAGCGCATTCATCATAGAAGACCATGTGGCGACCCATCACGAGCCTGAAGTACTTTAAGAAAATATGATTATAACGTCGGATTCTCGTAGTGGAAAAGCTTTCGAGTAAAGGCTTTAAGATGCGTATGCGCTAGCGGAGAGCCTTGGGGTGACGATGGCCGACAAGGGCACGGCCTTTTGCAAGGCCAGACCAAACGCCTCGTCCATGTTCAGCTCATTGACACCGCCCGGCAACTTCCAATCGAACGAGTGCACCAGCGTCCCCAGTATGTACTCGACCAGCACGATCCCCATCCTCGTCCCGGCGCAGATCCTCCGTCCGGCCCCGAACGGGATCAGCTCGAAGTCGTTCCCGCGCGGGTCGATCCTCGCGTTCCTCCCGCTCAGGAACCGCTCCGGGGTGAAGTCTAGAGGATTCTCCCACACGTCCGGGTCCCGCCCGATAGCCCATATGTTCACGCTGAGCCTCGAGTTCTTGGGGATGTAGTAGCCGTTCACTTGGCACGCCTCGGTCGAGACTCTCGGTAGGTTTAACGGTGTCGATGGATGTTTTCGGAAGCTCTCCTTGCATATGGCCTGCAAGTACGGGAGCTTCGCGAGGTCGGATTCCTCGAGGCGTCTGTGCCGCCCGATGACTCGGTCCATCTCTTCGTGGGCTCGCTTGAGGATGCTAGTGTTCTTCAACATCTCGGCCAGCGACCACTCGATTACGCTTGACGAAGTATCGGTGCCCGCAGTGAACAAATTCTAGAAAAAGACGTAACGAGATCAGTACTAAACAGTGTCACAAGTTGATGAAGAAGCCTAGAATAAACATAATAGATTTTGTTAAATTCACTTGAGATATATATATATATATATATGTACCAAGAGAAGGGCCTTGATGTTGGTCAAAGTAAGCTTCTCGGCCCCGGGGTTATCTCGGTTGGCCATGACAACATCGAGAAAATCTGGGTTTCCTTTACGCTCGTGAGCTGTTGCCGAGTGTTGCTCGATCATCTTCGTCAACAGCACGTCGAATTTCTTGTGCAAGCGCTTCATTCCGCCTTCAATCCCTTGTAAGTCCATCCACGCAATTGACGGGATGAAGTCGCCGATGTTAAAGAAGCCTACATCAATTAAGGGAGTGAGGTAACCTTTGTGAGCGTATCATAGATTCAAGAATTAACAACTCGCGCGATAGCTAAGCGAATTCGTGTTTTTGTTTCGAATGTTTGTTGAAAGCTATACCTGCGCTTGTCATCAGCTCTACCACCATGTCCTTGAATTCGTTAGACTCGGAGCCCTTCGTCACGAACACCCTTCGGCTCAAAATGACTTGCCCTATCATGTTCGCCATGGCATAGGTCAACATCTCCGGCACCACCACCGGTTCGCCTCGCTTGCTGCACTCGCACATGGCTTGAAGCATGTACCCTAGCTCGGCCGACCGGACGTGAGCCCAGTCCTCGAGGGCCTTCCCTCCGAGCATGTGCAAATTACTCAGCTTCCTAAGCAACTTCCACCTCGAGCCATAGTCGGCGAAGACCATGTCCTGCGCGTCATAGGCCAAGTGGGTTGCCCCCGCGTTCGGAGGCCTGTTGGAGAAGTTGATGTCTAGGGTTTTCAAGAAAGCCCGGGCGGCGTCGGGAGTCGACGCCACGACCATGTCGCACGTGCCCATTTTCAGGTACATCACCGGCCCGTACTTCTTGGCCATCTTCGCCAGCGCTACGTGGGGCATGTTCCCCAAGAGAGGGAGGGCGCCGATGACCGGCCACCCTGTCGGCCCCGGTGGGAGCTTACGGGAGGTCAAGCGAAGTAGGAGGGATTTTACGAAGAATCGGGTGATGAGGAAGATGAGAGTCGCTGCGGCAATCTCTCGAACAAGGACTCTGTCGACGGGAATCATCATCTCTGTGTTGCTAGGGTAGGGACTTGACCCGCTATTTGTGAATGTACAATTTCTTGGGTGCGTCGTACGCTGCTTGTTATATAGACGGATGAAAACGTATAAGAAGTACAATCTGGGTAGGTCGCATGCGCCCTGAGCACGAGATGTCTCACCAAACCACAGAGTCTCAATTATGTAGAGAAGGCTTTGAAGGACACAAGTGTTTTCACCGTGAGCTCTAGGAGATCTACCGTTCTCCCTGAAGAATTTTGGGAATAGATCGGCAGATAAATGTCAAATGATATCAATGTAGGGGAAAGACGGGGTTCACGTGATATGATGTTGAGCAGAGTGTAGATATTCATGAAATGTATAATGCAGCATCTGGTGCATCGTTCCGACAACTTATTCCACCCCTGCAATGACGAAGAGAAAAGACCGTTGGCATTGTTTATCATTTGTCAGTGCGTGAATAGTGTACATCATCGTAAGCGTAACCTGTGGAATGCACCTCCATTTTTTTAAGTTTACCACGCGCACGGTGTGAAGAAAATCATGAGGGAAAGAAGATTTCAAAGCCCGACACGTATCCACGTGCGTACCCGGACTTTATTAGCATGACAGTTTTTGAGCCATGAATGACGAAAGTAACGGTATATTGTGAGCCACAAATTATTAAAAAGGTGGGCCTCATAATAATTTATGGTTATTCGTTATTTATTTTTTGTGATCTAGAATCCGCTGTTAATCTTACAGTAAATTAAGAATCGTTATTTAATCATTTCCCAGTTTTTCCACACGCGAACGAAAACTTTCGTCTATTAACAGAATGAATTTCTTATCCGGGCATCAATCTTGTTCATGTAAATGACTAAGTCCGCGGCAGTGCACCGAATGAAAGTAAGGCGTACCTTCACGAAAGCCCTCGCGGAGGGAACACTTCATCTAACTATTCTCGCTCTGATCTGAAGCGCTTTTAAGTTTATGTAGGTATTAGAATAGATAGCGATAATAATGCGCGGCAATGACAAGACAGAGTAGGTGGCTGTTCTGAATTTGGTGAATCCCAGACTGAGATGGCTATTGAATTTATTTCATCACTAACTCCGCCGCACAACTTGCTTGTCACAAATCAGAGAAAAGAAAAGAAAAGGACGGATTCGCAAAGATTTAAGAAATGACCCGGCAAAGGGTTTTGAGCTGTGCCCGAGATTCTCGCTTGCTCGAATGAATATTTAAATCTTATAACTCGACTAATCCCATGGACACGGACGAATCATCCCGTTCCCACGAATCGGTTGCCACGTGTTATCATAGCGCCATTTGTTAATTACTGACGGTTGCATAAACGAAAATGACTATAACATAATCGCGATCAGCTACAGTCTGTACTTTGTGCCATGGCTGCCGTGCTCGAGATGCATTCGCTCACGTGGTTTGCCTCGTTCACGCGTTTTGTATGGTCTAACAAGTAATCATGCCACTAGGGTGGATGATCTAGAGAGATCGTAGTGCATCTGCTAAGTGCGCTTAAACCCCAATCCAATTTTAATTAGACTTTTTTGTACCGAGAGAAAAATCTCGGTGGACCTTATGGGAAGTTTTGTAGCGGTGTTTGCACCAAACAGAGTCATTTTTTGGTTTTTTAATTAAAGAAGATGGGTTTTGTGGTGACTTCGGATAAGAGATATCACTGGTAAATGAAGAAATCAACTATTTTACTTCAAATAGAACTATACAAGCATAAACCGTGCCCGAATTTAATTGACAACGGGGCTTGGGAAGTACCGTCACTACAATAGAACTGAACGTAAATAAATTATACCGAAATTTAATCGACGATAAAGCTTGAAAACGGGTAAATGCTATGTCGGAATATAATCGACGATGTGAATTTGGAAACTAGAGATAAGAACACGTCGGAATTTAATTGACGACGCGAGTCTAGAAGATAAAAGTACAATACAGGAAAGTAAAAATAACCGGAAAATAGCAAATTTATTTGATCTGTGCACGGAGGGAGGGGGGAGGGCTTCTAGTCAATGATCGGTAGCATTTATAGTGGTTGTACCATAACTCTCCAAAGCGGTTTTCTAGCAATTGTTCTCATGTTCCTCTATCTTTGAAAGTTCCGTGTCCATACTCTCACGATGCCATGATCTTTTCCTTGAACAGTTATTCCTTAAAAACGTGTGTGGTGTGCCTATTGCTCCACGACGTCAATTACTTTGTTTTTTTCAACAACTTCCTTCCTGTAACTACAACTTGATACTCGCTAAGCGTCTAACTTTCTCTTGATGCCCCGACAGCTCACCAATCTCATTTATTGATATCTTTGTCAATCATCATTAGCCATACATCGCCGTATATTGATAACTGATGGGCAGTGATCATCGATGTGCGTCAATATCGATATCAATCCTTGTGATCATCAATATAGGTCACGTGCTTGACAATATTCACGCTTAGTCACGTGTCTACCCATGCAAACAAGAGAATACACACGTTAGATATTTGAAGCCAAAGAAAAGAATAACATATCAGCTTTTTGGGTCATTCCTGAGACTTCAATCAACCTAACTATTATTTGTCAAGTTCATTAGAAAATTCCAACTTGAGGATATATATATATACACAGACACGCTCACACATAGTCAGTTTAAAAAAAAAAATTGCACGTGTAATTTTAGAAAGGAAATATCAACCTGTTTATGGAATTAAACTACGTGCTAAAAATAAAAATCGTATATGTACATTGAAAGAGAGAGTACAAAAAGTACATTGAGTAAGGATAACACTAGCAAGATGTTGGAAATTCAACGTAATTCTTGACCAGAAAAATGGTTTAACTCTAGCATTATTGAATATTTATTTGCGTTATTTATTTATTTTTGTCTTTTATTTGATTATTTCCTTTTGTGTAAATGGCAAATGAAGTAAACTATTAAGCTCTTCAGGGGCAAAAAAAGAAGTAATCAAGGTCTCGACCAATTTGCAACAACTTGGTCAGTTTTACGTGGGTAAAACCTTTAAAAAGAGTACTCGAAATAACCATTCAAGGAAGGTTTCTATGATCCCTTAAAAGACCGATACACCGTCCTCAAAACGTCACACTCAAGTGCAATTTGCCGTTCCTTTTATAGAAAACGTCGTATTTCATAAATACCTCAAAGGTTTTAAATGATCAATCGAGATTGGCTCTTTTGTAATCCAACGGTCACCATTTCGGCGAGATGATGACCATTTGAGGTGTTAACTAATTGATCACTCGATGTGCATTTCTCATATGTTTTGGCACTTGAGATGTCACATGCTTACCCACTTAAAAAATTAACGTCCTTGTTAGTGTCAGTCCCTATTAACCGGCAACAATCCCGGAATAGAGTGTAATATCACGTGTGAAATGCACCTCCATTTTTCAAAGTTTACACAGCTTGCCTCACAAAAATCTATTTTATATATATAATATCTTTTTCGTCTTTATCGGGTCTTGTTAATAACCATTCCGGAAACTAGTTTAGTTTATCAAAAGTAGAAATAACATGGTCGAGAAGTCTTCAAATGGTTTCCTTTTTTTTTTGGGGTCGTGGAGGACTTCAGAAGTTAGAAAGCACATCTTTTGAGGAGGTTACTTTTACGGCTTTTATTTGGTACGCCGATAGTATGAAGAAAATCGTGACCGAAAGAAGATTCGAGCGCCGAGGCGCATTCACCGGCGTATATTATCTTTCCACGCATGCAATCATGAACGAAACCTCTCGTAATCTTTGTTCGTCCAATGATTTTTCTGCACGGCATGGGTGCCGAATCAGAAGCCAATTGGACGTCGCTATCATGGCACAGAGCCCCACGAGAGGAAAACTTCATCTACCATTCTCGCTCTGATCCAAACCGCTTTTGTCTCGCGTAGTAAAATGAAGTGGCCGGTTGATTTAGCTGAGCTCACGATACTTTCGAAATTGAATTAAAGTGTCAGAAAAATTAAAAATTTATTATATTTATGTCAATTCAATCATAAATTTTTTATCTTTATGTCAATTCAGTCTTTTCAGCTAATTATGACCTAATTTTGCTGATGTGGACACCGACCGACTTATGCAGTACCGTCGGCGATGACACTGACAACTTATAAGAATATTTTAACATTTTTTTAATTTTTTATTAAAAAAATATTTTCTTTTCTTTCCCTTTCTTCTTTCTCCAACCGGTCACTGGTGAGGCTCGCACTCGACAGCTATGGCGACGGTGAGTCTCGTCCTCACCAGTGGCTGGGAGGTTGCGTCCTCTGGCGAGGTCGAGTCTCACCTATGGCTGGCGAGGCTCGACCCTCGCTAGATCTAGCGAGGGCAAGCCCCGCTATCCCAACGCAACGCTACCCTTGTGGCCATTCGGCTAGGTCGAGTGGTTGCGAGGGCTGCCTCGCACTGGGTTGGTGAGGGCTCAAGCCGTCACCATGGCTAGTGAGGGCAAGCCTCGCCAGTGGCCAGCGGGGCTTGCCAAATCCGGCGAGATCGTGCCTCGCACAGCCGCTGGTGAGGGCTCGAGCCTTCGCCAATGGCCGTGAGGTCGCAGGTGAGCCTTGCCAGTGGTCGGTGGGGCTTGCCAGCCTTGGCCTCTAGTCAGGCGATCGTCGACCGGCTGGAGGGAGAAGAAAGGGAAAGAAAAAAGAAAGAAAATAAAAGAAAATTTTTAAAAATCGAAAAATATTAAAATATTATTAAAAGTTGTCCACTTCATCGCCAGCGGTGCCACATAAGCAGGTCAGCGTCCACGTCAGCAAACACCTCAGAGGTTTTCAATGATCAATCAAGATTGGTTCATTCATAATGCAACGGCGATCATTAGTAGAAGTGCCCAGCTAAATGGTGACCATTTGAGGTGGGTGTTTAACTTGTTAATCACTTTATGGGGCATTTCCCAACTGTACTGGTGCTTGCAATGTCACAGGCTCGCCTACTCAAAGAATTGATGATCTCGTTAGTGTCAGCCCGTATCGTCCAGCAACCGTCCCCTCACCTAATGTGTCGGTTCTTTGAGTTCTATGCAGCTATGACTAAATATCCCGAAAATGAAATTGACGAAGCAGTGAGTAGAAATATATCATCAATGAGGGAATATATCTTAGCAAAGCAAAGCTTTTGATTCGGTGCTTCGTCATCGCTGAAAAAATCACGAGCTTTGAGAACACAGTGGCGCTTGATCCGAAGTAAGCTTTTGTGCTGCATGTGCAGCTGGATGCAGTGTGCTGTGCAGCGAGAGGAGCTTTTGAATTGACAAAGCCAAATCCCACGTGGAGGGACTCGCCGGATTCGCGTTCTTTAGAAAAATCAGGTCAAATGTGTCAATTCAAACATTCGATTGTCGGACGGCTGAAACCTAGCAGTAGTCCACAATCTACTGGCTGTTTGTTATAGCCTGTCTCCGAAGATAGGACACGTAAACATCTCGGTGGAGCCAAAGCAAGCCAAAAAAAAAAAGGCCAACCGCTTTTCTCCTGGACGGCCGATTGTTGGAGTTAGTTGACGGAACATGCATGCACGTGTCTATCTACCGGCAACCTCTATGATTCTTATTGTGCTATGCGAATAGCCTCTGCCCGTCTCTAACGCGGGACCGCGGTCGATGATGCATCGGATCAGATGGGGAGGACCAGCTCGAATTGATGATGTGGGCCCCCGTGGTGGTACCGACCCGACCATTATTTCAGTTGTCCGCACAAGAACCAGGCTGTCTCAAACCCTCCCTCTTTCAGCCATCTTCTTGCTCATTGCGCCATTACTGAACTTGAAACCAAAGTTTGTAGCTCCTTTAAGCTCTGCCCGGCAAATCTCACAACTTGTAGGGAAGATCAATCGCTCATTTTTTTAGATAGTGCTCCATATGTCGGCGTAGAGGGTTTTGTATCGTTTGATTGGCCGGTCATACGATCCCGCGTGATATGCATCCCAATCAACTTCATATTTAAATTTTAAAAGACTCTCGTTTACGTGTAGTTAGCTTATATTTCACCAGCGTCACTGCCAGCCACTCGTTGTATCCGGTATACAAACAATTTTTCCTACCTTACAAGTGAACCTTAAAAATGTCGGACAAAACTCTTGGAGAATAACAAGGATGAGACTGTACAGCTTTGAATCGGAAACTCCCCTAACAACGTATTTTGTGTTGAGCCCACAACTAACCACCCTGTATGCTCTCTTCTTCCCTTTAAGCCAATGATGTGTACATTTATTTGATGTGTGCTAACAGTGTCATCTAGAGGGGACGAATGGTTGATTTCAATAAACTTGACAAAAAATGCAGAATGAAAAGCGTCAAGTGTGATATAAGCGTGACCGGATAAAACAACCTGTTAATATAAGCAGGTTCTGATTATATCAAACAGTGCAGTGCTCTTCTATCAAGTAATAAATGAATATAAGCAAAAGAGACAGAGAACGATGCACTCGGAACTTTATAGTGGTTTTAATTGGTGTAAGCCTACATTCACTCTCCCAGATTAACAGCCTACTAGCTAGATTTTACTAGAAATCTTCTTGAAGTTACAGTAGATCGTACCGCTTATACTCAAGCACTTCTACTCGAAGCTAGTGTTGCTTATATGCAAATTGATAGATCTCATTATCTCATACCTAAGCACAAACTATAACACTGCCAACACTTCTCGAAATATTACAAATTTAATGCTCTTAGAAAACAATGTAAAGATGTAAAGCTCTCTCTAACTTGGATTAAATATATATTTCATATATATATATATATATATATATATATAACATGTATACATCGTCAGTTTAAAAAAAAATTGCACTTGTAATTTTAGAAAGGAAATATCAACTTGCTTATGAAATTAAACTACGTGCTAAAAATAAATATCGTATATGTACATTGAGAGAGAGAGAGAGAGTACAAATTGTACATTGAGTGAGGGTAACTCTAACAAAATTTTGTTGGAAATTCAACGTAATTCTTGACCAGAAAAATGGTTTGGCTCTAGCATTATTGAATATTTCTTTGCTTTATATTTATTTTTTTTGTCTTTTATGTTATTGTTTCCTTTTGTGTAAATGGCAAATGCAGCAAACTATTAAGCTCTTTAGGGGAAAAAGAGAAGCAATTAACGTCTTGACCAATTTACAATTACTCGGTCAATTTTATGTGGGTCAAACCTTCAAAAAAAGTACTCGAAATAACCATTCACGGAAGGTTTATATGGTCCCTTGAGGGATCGATCTACCGTCCTAAAAACATCATACTCAAGTTGTAACGACTTCACTTCGGTGGTTATTAATGCGGTGTCCCAGGCGCATTGCCGACCTAGTTCTTTTTCTTTTCATCTTGTTATTATGAGCATGCGAAAGCGTGTACAACAACAAACACTCAGACAACACAACAAACAAGCAGCTAGGAAAACACCATACATAACACACGACTTCCATATTGCCTTAGTACATTTATAAGCGCTTTTTTTCTACGGGCACTTCTTGTTTACATTATCCTTCTATCCAAAAACGTAAGCCAGGGGATTCCTATCTCCTCTAGCATGGCTGCAACTCCAAAATTGGTACACCGTGATGAAGAGGAGGTGAGACGTCCATACCTATAAGTCTGAAAAGATAACAGAGTGAGTCGAAGACTCGATGAGTAAAATCACTAATCCTAAATTAGGAGGACATCTCGTCGTCAAACTCAGCGTGTGAACATCACTTGCACCACAACATCGATGGCAGATCAATAGCAATACTATTGTTGTACCTCGACTATATGCATGTATCAATTCCAGCTTACTGTCAAGGTATGATTTACCTTCGGCTTATCAATAAAATTAATAACAACACAAATCAACATGCATCAAAGGTTCATTAACCGTCTCACACGATTCTTCCCACACTTTCAAGGGCTTCTAGCCTCAGGCTGGGCATCCGGAATCCACCAGGCATCCCATACTCTCAGGGGCTTCCAGTTTCAAGTTGGGCATCTGGAATCCACCAGGCATCCCACACTTTCAGGGGCTTCCAGCTTCAAGCTGGGCATCAGAAATTGACACAGCGTTCGCGAATAATTCAAGCAAAATCTTGCTTAGAGAGAAAAATCTCGAAATTCAATATTGATGATAATAATGTTCTCCATCAAAACAAACCCTAAACACCCTTTTATAGGAGTAAAACCTAATTACAATAGGAAACCTAATTATAATAGGAAAGTTACCTAGTCTGAATTGGAAACCTAATCATAATAGGAAATCCAATCATAATAGGAAAGTTACCTAATCTAAATTGGAAAGCATAAAATATCAAAATTAGGAAACTGCCTTTTTTAAATTAACTCATAAAAAAATATCCGATGTCGTCGATCAGGTCCACCGGTTCTAGTCACATCACCGTTTCGCCTTCCGTTTGGACTTCTGCTTATCCAATTGGTCTAGAAACGCACCGCTAATAAATTCCGCATCATTCTCCTCCACTTGAAAAGAACTCGTCCTCGAGTTAAAATCAGGATCCGGATATAACAGTTCTATGGACTCATGAAACGGTGACAAATCAGCAACATTAAAAGTGTTGGATATGCCCATGCTATGTGGAAGGTCTATAACATAAGCATTATCGTTGATCTTCTTGCTGACAGCGTAAGGTCCATACTTCTTTGGCTGTAATTTATTGTAAGATCCAACTGGTAATCGCTCTTTACGAAGAAAAACCATGATTTGATCACCTACCGCAAATACTTGCTTCCGCCGGTGCTTATCTGCTGCAACTTTATACTTCTGATTAGCTTTCTCCAGCTTCTGTTTAACTTCACGATGCACCTCCACAATCTGTTTAGCCATATGATCCGCTATTACACTTTTATCCGCTTGCTTAGGCAACTGTACCAAATCGAGAGTATGTTAAGGCGCCTTTGTATAAACAATAGAAAAAGGTGACCTGCCAATAGAACTATGAACTACATTATTATAAGCAAACTCTGCTTATGACAAAGCAACATCCCATTGCTTCGGCTTATCTCCACAAATGCTTCGAATCAAATTTTCCAAAGTTCTATTAACCACCTCTGTTTGGCCATCAGTCTGCGGGTGAGCAGTGCTACTAAAATTCAAAGATGAATCAAATAGCTTCCATAAAGTCCGCCAAAAATGCCCTAGAAATTTACTATCCCTATCTGAGGTAATAGATTTGGGCACACCATGCAAACGAATCACTTCTTTAAAGAATAATCTAGCCACACTTACTGTATCAGAAGTCTTCCTACAAGGAATGAAGTGCGCCATCTTGGAAAATCTATTAACCACAACGAAAACAGAATCTATGCCTCTTTGTGTCCGTGGTAAACCAAGCACAAAATCCATGGACAAATCTTCCCATATATTGTTAGGAACAGGTAAAGGCATATATAGACCTGTATTCTTAGACTGACCTTTAGCAGTCTGGCAAACATAACACCTTTGTACGTACCTACTGACATCTCTACGCAACTGGGGCCAGTAAAATCGCTCCCGAACTGCAGCAATAGTTTTATCACGACCTAAATGTGCAGCTAATCCACCATCATGTAAATCGCGAATTACCTTCTCTCGTAATGATGTCCGAGGAAGGCAAAGCTGATTGCCACGCATCAAATAACCATCATGTACATAAAATTCTTGTATAGGTTGACCAACAGCACATGACTCCTAAATTTTTCCAAAGTCGTCATCATCTGCATAACAGTCTTTTAACTGCTCAAACCCCAAGATGTCTTGGCGTAATGTAATCAACAAGCCAGCTCTCCTACTCAATGCATCTGCTACGACATTATGCACACCTGACTTGTGCTGTAATATGAAAGGAAATTTTTGCAAAAATTGACACTATCGCGCATACATATCTTTGCTAATTCTCTTCTGACTATTTAGATACTTCAAAGCTTCATGATCAGAATAAAGGACGAATTCTTTCCCAATCAGATAATGCTCCCAGGTCTTCAAAGCCCTTACGACAGAATAGAATTCTTTATTATCAGTGCTCCACTTCTGCCTTGCGTCACTGAGCTTCTTGCTAAAATAGCAAACTGGTCTGCGCTCTTGAGATAAAACAACTCCGATACCCACTCCACTAGCATCACAGTCCACTTCAAACAATTTATCAAAATCAGGTAAAGCAAGAACATGTGCAGTACATAACTTCTCCTTCAAAATAGCAAAACTATTCTCAGCTTCTTCTCCCCATAGAAATTTGCCTTTCTTCATACATTCAGTAATTGGGGCTGCGATAGGACTAAAATTCTTAATAAATCGCCTATAAAAACATGCCTATCAACAGGATCACCGCGAGCAAGATCTGCACCCGGGCCTCTGTCGTTCCGCCGATTCCGATTCACATCAACGCCGAGACCTTCGAATCGTTCTGTTAACTCGTCAAATCATTCTTCAAAACGACGAAAACTTTGATCGAATCGTTGATCCAAGCGTTCCATTAAACGCTGCTCCAAACGTTGTAACGCGTCGTCCCCAAAGGTTGGGGCTCCAGTCTCTTGAGCATCGTCACGAAGACCACCGCCAGTCGCTATAGGCTCTGATACCACCTGACGCAGCGTTCGCGAATAATTCAAGCAAAATCTTGCTTAGAGAGAAAAATCTCGAAATTCAATATTGATGATAATAATGTTCTCCATCAAAACAAACCCTAAACACCCTTTTATAGGAGTAAAACCTAATTACAATAGGAAACCTAATTATAATAGGAAAGTTACCTAATCTGAATTGGAAACCTAATCATAATAGGAAATCCAATCATAATAGGAAAGTTACCTAATCTAAATTGGAAAGCATAAAATATCAAAATTAGAAAACTGCCTTTTTAAAATTAACTCATAAAAAAATATCCGATGTCGTTGATCGGGTCCACCGGTTCTAGTCACATCACCGTTTCGCCTTCCGTTTGGACTTCTGCTTGTCCAATTGGTCCAGAAACGCACCGCTAATAGATTCCGCATCAGAAATCCACCGAGCAATGTCACCAAAATCCATTAGCGATAGCTATTTCCTATATGTGACCACATAACAAGCATTCACGCAAGTTGGATTCTTATTTTTGTTTCTTAGCCAATGCGAACAAAGCCCAAAGGCATGCTCATACAGGTGTGTATTTGTGTCATGGCCTATAATATCACAGCTAAAGTGATGAACCGAGTGCGACACGTGACTCGTGGCTTGAGCCGACACGCATTGATGTCGGTCCGAAGTCGAACGAGGCTTGAATCGACATGCCTCAATGTCGATCTAGTGCCAAGCAAGACCCGAACCATTAAGCCTCAACGTCGATTCCCATAACAGAACGAGACTCATTCGTGACCCGGGCTATGTTCATCCTCATGAATGCAAGACATAAGCAAACCATACAAAAGAATTCCTCATCATACATACGACAAAGTACGGATGAGCACATGTCCAAATTCAACAACGCAGCATATCGTCCGAGCTAAGGGTTAGTAATTTCACTTACTATTTGACGGAGTGGCGACAAATGGCCGAGTGGTGGCTAAATGGTGAAGGCAAATGGCAAGCAAAGCCAAGAAGGAGAGGCGCAAGAGGAAAGGAAAAGAAGAAGTGAGCCAAGGATGGTGAGAATGAAGGGGATGGTGCCTTATTTATAAGCCTTTCCCTCATTAAATGCCCTAACAAGCGGTTCGATTAGCTTTCTTAAAGTGGCTTGGCTATTTTGGTTATGTGGCACCCTAAGGTCCTAGAAAATTATTAAGAATCCTTAGTATATTTTTTCTATTAGTCTACTTGGCTAATGAGTCACCAAATAATGATGACTTAGCCAAACTTGTTCTCCAAGCCAAATCTCATAGCAATGATTATCAAATCTCTTCTTGGCCATCTAAAAGGGTGATTCATCTTTTTCATTAAATACCCACATTAATTGCCTAAGGTAAGTTGCCGCCTAAGTTGCCACCTAATTTCTTGTCACCCAAGTTCCTTGCCACCTAAGTTAGTAAGTCACCATCTTCATTTAATGACTAACATCCAAGGAACATTATGTGAGCATGAGAGAGAAGTCGATGTAAGCGCCTACATCATTGGGCGAGAGTTTCTCATGTTCATCCATGATCGACTACCTTATTCAGACTTAGATTCGTGGCTAATTCGCGATCGGGTGTAGCCAGACGTGGCCGAGCCTGATCGACATGGCTAGGTCCAATGGTCAAAACTGGACAAGCACAGGGCTGGGTCCAGGGTCAAAATTGGCTAGGCGTAGGGTTGGATCCATGGCCGAAACTAACCGTGCGCACGATTGGATCCGAGGCCGGTCCATAATCTCTCACAAATGATCTAAGGCCTGGTTCGTGACCAAGCCATGGTCGAGCATAACTAATCCATGGTCGACTCTCGGTTATCATATAGTCGCGTGGAATCGATCGATTCGCAACCGACACATGGTCGCACGAAATCGGTCCATGGTTGCCCACAACCGATGCATGACCAAGCGGAATCACCCACGGCCGATACATGATTGCGCGGAATCGATCCATGACCATCCATCGATCGATCCGTGACAGTGCGTGATCGTCCCATGACTGACCCTCATGGTCGAGTTGCCAATCCACAGCCGAATAGCTTTGATCGACTTACGTTATCAGTGGATCGATTCACTGCCGTTCCCTTGGCTGACTCATAACCGATCCTTTAATTGGACCATAGTTGGTCCTCGGTCGCCCTTTCCGATCGGGTCAATCAGTTCATGGCCAATTGTTGGATTGGTCCATGGTCGATCTCCACTATCGGCACACTGATTCCCTGGCCGTTTCCCACGATCGATATCGGGACTAGAACCGTGAATGTTACACAAGTGCAATTTGTTGTACCTCCTATAGAAAATGTCGTATTTCATAAACACCTCAAAGGTTTTCAATGATCGATCAAGATTGGTTCTTTTGTAATCCAACGATCACCATCCCGGTGAGATGATGACCATTTGGCGAAGGGGTCAGCTAATTAATCACTCGACAATGTATTTCCCAACTATTTTGAGACTTGGAACGTTACAGACCCGCCCACTTAAAGAACCGACGTCCTCGTCAATCTCAACCCATATCACCTAGCAACAATCCTTGAATAGAGTGTAATATCAACGTAAACGTACGTGTGAAATGCACCTCCATTTATCAAATTTTAGACAGGTTGCTTCTCAAAAATCAAGTACTTCACATATATATACACATACACAATCGTGTTTTTTTCTTTTTTATTGGAACTTGTTAATAACTATTCCAGAAACTAGTTAAGTTTATCAAAAGTAGAAGTAACATGGTCGAGAGGCCTTCAAATATCCTTTTTTTTGGTCGCAGAGGTCTTCAAATTTTAGAAAGCACGTACTTTAAGGAAGTTACTTTACGCCTTGTACTTGGTACGCTGATAGTATAAAGAAAATCATGATCAAAAGAAAATTGAAGCCCCGACACGTGTCCACCAAGTGTATAATATTTTTCCACACATGGAATCTGGAATGAAAATTCTCTTCCATAAGCTCCGTTCGTTTGGCGGAAAATATTCTTTCGGAAAATATTTTTCGAGTTTTCCGGTGTTCGGGGGACGGAAAACGTTTTCCGTGGGAAAATATTTTCCTTCCTCCTCTCACAAAATAGCCTAAGTCTATGAAAAATGACTTCCGCTTCTTCAAAAGCGGAAATCATTTTCCGGAGCTTCTTCTTCTTCTTCTTCACTAAGGTCGCCGGCCGCCGCCGGTCGCCGGTCGCCACGGGCCGCCACCGCCGGCCGGCCGGCCGCCGCCGCCGCCTGCCGCCGCCGGCCGCCACCGCCGGTCGCCCGCCGCCGCCGCCGGTCTCCCGCCGCCGCTGGACGCCGGCGAAAAATATTTTCCGAAACTTTTTCATATTGATCACCGAACACCGGAAAATTATGTTCCGGAAAAACATTTTCCAGGAAAATGACTTCCAGAAAAATATTTTCCAAAAGGAGAATATTTTCCGCCAAACGAACGGAGCCTAATAAAATGAATTTTTTCAAGGACGCTTCAATGTTGTTTGTGCAATGAGTTTCTTACATGACATTTCACCATCATAAAAAAAAGAGTTAATACCACGAAATACTCCAAACTGATATATTTATGATAAATTTATCCAAAACTAATTTTTTGATCACAAAAAATCTTAAACTAGTACACCTATGACAATTTTATCATCTATTAGTTTCCGTTAAATTTTACTGTCAAATTTTTTAGTTAGATAACACATGACAATTGACGGGTGTACCGGTTTGGGATTTTACCTTCCGTTTGTCACGTGTGTACCATTTTGTGATTTTTCATGATATTAATTTAATTTGAAGAAGGGTAAATTTATCACAAATATACCAGTTTGGGGTTTTCGATGGTCAAAAAATTAGTTTATGGTAAATATATTATAGGTGTATCAGTTTGAAATTTTTTATGATCAAAAAATTAATTTAAAATAAATTTATCGCGAATATATTAATTTGAAATTTTTCACGATATTATCTCAAAAAAAAAAAAAAAAGCGTCCTCACGAAGGGAAAACTTCATCTACCATTCTCGCTCTGATCTGAAGCGCTTTTGACTTTATGTAGTGCAGAGTGAATAGGGATAATAAATATTAGCGACAATAACAGGACAAAGAAGTGGCCGGTTGATTTAGCTGACTTTATGTAGTGCAGAATGATTAGGCATAAATATTAGCGACAATGACAAGACCAAGAAGTGGCCGGTTGATTTAGCCGAGCTCAGGATTGAGATGGCGATTTAGTTTATATTTCTTCACTAATTCCACTTTACAACTTGCTTATTACAAAACAATAATTTCATTAGTTAGATAAGAAGCCTTGTCGTCGACTCTTCACCGATGTGATTACTACAGCGCCACGTGTTCATTACTAACGATTGTATAAGCGAAAATTACTTAACCTAATCACGATTCGCCACGGTTTGCACTGTGACCGTTGTGCCCGAGATGAATTCCTTCGCGTGTTTTGCCTCGGTCGTGCGTTTTATATGGTCTGACAAGTAATCATATCATTAGTGTGATGACTTAGAGAGACCGCAATGCAAGGGACCTGATGGGAAGTTTTGCATAAACCCTAATCCGATCTTAATTAGACTTTTTTTGTACTAAGAGAAAAATCTCAGGGGACCTTATGGGAAGTTTTGCCGAGGATACAAAAATAAATAAATAAACAGATCAGCTTTTTGGGTCATTCCCGAGACTTCAATTAACCTAACTATTTAATTTTTCGAGTTCATTAGAAAATTAGCACTTGAGGATAATATACATCGTCATTCTGAAAAAAAAAAGATTTGCACTTTTAATTTCAGAAAGGAAATATCAACCTGTCTATGGAATTAAATTACGTCCTAAGAATAAAAATCGTTCATGTACGTTGAAAGAGAGAGAGTACAAATTGTTCATTGATTGAGGATAACTCTAGCAAGATTTTGTTGGAAATTCAACGTAATACTTGACCAGAACAATGGTTTAGCTAGCGTTATTGAATATTTCTTTGACTTCATTTTTTTTTTATTTTTCTGCCTTTTATTTGATTGTTTCCTTTTTGTGTAAATGGCAAACGCGGTAAACCCTTAAAAAGAGTATCCGAAGTTACCACACACGAAGGGTTTCTATGACCTCTTGAGGGACCGAAATGTTGTCCTAAAAACGTCGTACTCAAATGCAATTTATCTTACCCCCTATTGGTTCATTCATAATGCAACGGTCATCATTTGTAGAAGTACTCGGCGGGACGGTGGCCATTTGAGGTGGGTGTTAACTTATTAATCACTCTATAGGACATTTTCCAACTGTTCTCGTGCTTGCAATGTCACGGACTCGCCTATTTAAAGAACCGAAGACCTCGTCAGTGTCGGCCTGTATCGCCCGGCAACCGTCCCCTTATGCGATGTCTCGGTTCTTTGAGTTCTATGCAGCTATGACTACATATCCCGAAAATTAAATTGATGAAGCAGTGGGCAGAAATAAACCAGTGAGGCAAGATATCTTCGCAAAGGCAAAGCTTTTGATTCTGTTCTTCGTCATCGCGGAAAAAATCAGGAGCTTCGAGAACACAGTGACGCTTGATCCGAAGTAAGCTTTTGCGGTGCATGCGCCAGCTGGATGCAGTGGGATGTGCAGCGAAAGGAGCGTTTCGATTGACAAGCCAATCAGGTCAACATGTGTGGGGCGTCGAATCTCGGACGTGACCCGAAGCTTTAAATTATTGGCTGTTTTTCCTAGTGCCTCATCTCCATCCTTGCGTTGCGCATGATAGATTATCGTAACGATGTCGCGATATCCGAAGAGAGGACACACGATGGCATCTCGACTCGATGGAGCCCAAGCGAAAAGAGCCGACCGCTTTCTCCTGGACAGCCGACGGTCGGAGTTAGTTGACGGAACATGCACGCGCGTGTCCATCTACCACCGTCCTCCTCCACGATTCTCAGCGTGCTTTGCGAATGGCCTCTGCCCGTCTCAAACGCGAGACCGCGATCGATGATGGCACAGGCCAGTTGGGAAAAGATCAGCCATTGAAATTCATACGGACCCGACTGCATTATTTCAGTGACCCGCGCAAGAGCGACCGCTTTCTCCTGGACAGCCAACGGTTGCAGTTAGTTGACGGAACATGCACGCGCGCGTCCATCTACCACCGTCCTCCTCCACGATTCTCGCCGTGCATTGCGAATGGCCTCTGCCCATCTCAAACGCGAGACCGCGATCGATGATGGATTGGACCAGATGGGGAAAGATCAGCTATTGAAATGATGATGCGACGCCCCGTCGTACGGGCCCTACTGCATTATTTCAGTGACCCGCGCAAGAACCCAAGGCTGTCTCAAACCTTCCCTCTTTCAGTCGTCTTCTTGTTCATTGCGCCATTACAGAACTTGAAACCGGAGTTTGTAGCTCCTTTAAGTTCTGCCCAACAAATTCTCTCAACTTGTAGTGAAGACCGGCCTCACATTTTAGATAGTGTTCCATGAATTAGCTATGAGGGTTTTCTATAGTTGGACCGTTCGGTCATTCGGCCCCACATGGTATGCATCCCAATCAACTTCATATTTGAATTTGAAAAGGTTCTCATTTGCGTGCACTTAGCTTATTTTTCACCCGCGTCACTGCCAACCACGCGTTGCATCTAGCATACGAGCAATTTCTCCTACCTTACAAGCGAACCTTAAAAATGTTGGATAAAACTCTTGGAGAATAGCAAGGATGAGAATGTACAGCTTTGACTCAGAAACTCCCCTGACAACGTATTTATTGCTGAGCCCGCATCTAGCCACCATGTATCCTCCCAAGTTCTTCCCTTTAAAGCAGTGATGTGTACATGTAACGTCCTGTATTATCAAAATGTCAGCTTTAATGGTCCACGAACTACTCCAGCTGAAACTAAAAGATACAATAGGGTTCAAAAGGATGAGATTTTTTTTCTTTTTTTCAAAAGGATGAGATTTTTGTTCTTTTTTCATTACGTTTTTTCCGAAATTACATCGTCAGACAAATACATCGCATTGCTTCTTCGGATTCACTTCTGGATTCCCCTTCCTCATCGTTGCAACAAACTCGTCGTAATTGATTCGGCCATCCTGTAAGAATCGCATGTCATAAGTACTCAAAAACAGAGAGCGATCGAGAGTTTTTGCATAGTCAATGCAACGATTAATGTGTTTGTTGCGACTTACATTGTCGGCATCGACTTCCGAAATGATTTCTTTGATGTCCCTTCCGTCGTGCATGCCGTATTCTCGAAGAGCTTGTTCAAGTTCCTCTGTTGTAATATACCTGTACGCATCACTAAAAGAGTCAAACTATAATATGCGAGATTATAACCTTCTATAACTTCTGCTGCATCCAAAAGCAACATTCGATGCTTGATCTATAAAACATACAAGATACAAATGTTTTTCATTGGTACTATAAAAGACTTAGGAGTAGTTTTTTGTGGGTTTCACTCACTTAAACTTACACATAGCAATGAGCCTGTACTGTTCTTGTGGTTGGACAATGAAATGCACTTGTATAAACCTTCTTACGACTCATACCCGCTATTGTCTTTATCGAAAAACTGGAAGGCCGTGTAAAGATGCTCTTCTCTGTCCATCCGGTTCATGTGCATCGTTGCTGTAATAAACTCATCGTAGTTTATGGTTCCATCACCATCAGCATCGGCCTTCATCCAAGGAAACAGAAAAACAGAGGGAAGAGAAGGTATTAGCATGCTTATGCATGCGAACATGTATTCCGGTTGCATGAATAATTGTAGCCCCCATATTCGACGTGATTAGTCTCCATGGATGCCGAAATATTGACAACTAAAATAGAGTTGACTTACAACTTCCATCAATTGTTTAACTTCGTACTCCGACAGCTTTGTCCCTTGCTTCAAGAGCCCTTGCTTCAACTCCTCTGGTGTTATTGTACCGCTATTGTCGGTATCCATGCCCTTGAACATCTCCTTCAATCCTCTTATCTCTTCCTCTGAAAGACATCCAGCGATGACCTATTGTGTTGCATTTAGAGAATCTAAGGATCAGTACTAGCAGAAACATCTAGCCACTCAATTTGGTAATTTGGCACCCTCTTTCTGTCAATCACTCAATTAGTACCCGAAGAGCTACTTTCTTGAACTTGTTCATCGGTCTGAATTGCTTGAGGCGATCCAACACCGCATTGTCGAGAGGGGTATCGGGTGCTTCTCCATCCTCCTTAATCCATGGGTGATCTATTAAAATGTTTGGCGATTCCTCAGAATATAATGTCATTAGAACAAGAGAGTGTCGAAATATTTCTAACCATGATTCTTGCAGTTGCAGCATATATAAACTTACTGAAAATCAAAACATTCCTTCAAAAAAATACTTACTAAGAACTTCAAAAGCCGTTAGCCGCTGCTCAGGGTCGGAGTTCAACATCTTGTGGATGAGATCTTTTGCCCCCGGCAAGATTGATGGCCACGGATCACTGCTAAAATCAATGTGGCCACGTAAGATCGCATTGAAAATCCCGGTTTCTGACTCTGTCCATGCAAGGCATCTCATTTTAAGCATCATAACGAGAAATTCGTATTCCTAGAACTGATTGCCGACTCAGTCAGACAGTCCTGAAATTAATTAGTTTAAGATGTGAAATGGACAAAAAGAACAGGAAACAATGGAAATTGACAATGGCCATCTTTACGTGCCCAAAAAGGGGGAACTCCACAAAGAAGAATATATAGCATCACGCCGACAATCCAAATGTCAACCTCTGGTCCATATTTCCTCTTCAGAACTTCCGGTGCAATGTAATATGCACTTCCAACTTCATCTTGAAATGTATCTCCTGCCCAAAGAACAACAAAACGAGCTAATGTCAAAGTTGCTTCTCTCATTAGCCACGCTCAGTGAATGGAAAACCGGTCATTCTAGCACTGATTAGCTAGAGGACCATCTACTCGGGCCTGAGCAAACCAGAAATTCGCTATCTTTCCCACTTTGGAAATCATTAGCTTTCAACAGGAACATGTAAAATGTGACTAGAGGATTAAGAGGCCAACCTGGCTTGAAGAACACTGATAGACCGAAATCGGTGGCCTTAAGTGGCGAGTCCTCGTCCTTGTTCAACAGAAGGAAATTCTCGGGCTTGAGGTCCCGATGAATGACCCCCATAGAGTGACACGCGTGCACAATCTGAACGATTGTCCTGAGAAGCGACGCAGCGGCACGCTCCGTGTAATTCCCCTGGGCTATGATCCGGTCGAACAGCTCCCCGCCAGCGCACAGCTCCATCACCAAGTGAACCGAGTGCTTGTCCTCATAAGCCCCCTTCAGCTCCACAATGTTGGGCTGGCCAGTCAAGCGGTGTATGATCTGGACTTCCCTCCTCACATCCTCAATGTCCTCCTTGCTCGCGAGCTTCCTCTTGGCGATCGTCTTGCAAGCGAGCTGCTCACCGGTCGCCTTGTCGGTACATGAGTACGTGACGCCGAACTGTCCCCGGCCAAGCTCTTTCCCTATCAAGTACACGGCCTTGACGTCCTCCATCAGCCGGTTGAGGACGGGGCCAAGTGGGGCCGGCTTGGAGGGCTTGGAATTAGGGGTTGCCAACTTTGGCGGGACGGACACATTATCGTTCGGGGCGACTTTGCCCTCTGGATTGCTCGCGTTCTCCGTGGCAGACCCCACTTTCTGTAGGTTCCCCTTCGGGGCACCGCGACCAATGCCCCCCGAGCAGCAGTTGCCCGTGCTGGCGGCGGCGACGCGATGACCAGGCAGGAACCGGACGGTGTCGGGTCAAATTTGGACTTTTGATCTTTCCTTCGGATAAGTCGATCTAGATTCCATCGAGGAAAGGATTGTCCAGGATAAAGAAAATACTACAAAAAAACACCGGATTAGCGACGAAATTTACGACGGAAAATTTGGAAAAATCCGTCGCAAATCGAATTTGCGACGGAAAAAATTCCGTCGCTACTAGGTCGTCGCAAAATCTTGTGACGGAAAATTTAAAAGTTCGTCGCAAAATTGCGACGAAAATAAATTCGTCGCAAATTAGCCACGAATACAATCCGTCGCAAAATTCGTCGCAAATTTGCGACGAACGCTATCCGTCGCAAAATTAGTCGGAAAATTCGTCGCAAATTTCGTCACAAAATTAGTTGGAAATTTCGTCGCAAAATTCGTTGCAAAATGTATTTGTCGCAAATTAGCGACAAACCGTAATGATCGCAAAATTCGGCTTAAAATATTCGTCGCTATTTTTACATCATTTCGGCCATAAATTCTTGTCCATATCAAACAAAGGAGACAATGACATATAATTGAAACAGAAAAACGAACAAACCATAGATTCTGACAAACCAGCCACAATGACATATAATTGAAACAAATAACTGAAGGAAAGTTGCAGAGTCTGACATGATGCTATTTGATATCTAATCTTACAATACATTCAAAACATGAACTAAGAGGCGGGACAACCATAGAAGACGCAGAAAAATCATACACAAGAAGACGCAACTTTGGTACGATGGCAGGACACCAAAAGTACTCACTTTTATCGAGACCTGAGGAAATGTCGATACATAAATCAGTCCAGAATATAAAAGAAGCGTTTATGCATGGATATGGAACTAGGTATAAAATAACAAGAGGGTTAACAAAAAAACGTTTCAGAACGAACATAAATGTTCTTACATATGAATATGAGTGAAATTATGAAAAACCAAAATTATGAAGCAAGCTTACCCCCGATTTTGAGAATTTTAACTAGAAATCATCATCATCAGCATTCTCGGCATCAATGTGTTGGTCATCATTGTGCCCATCACCTATTGGGTTGGCTGGAGGTACAGGAGGATCGTCATAGCGATTGAGGTTAAGGTATCGCATAACGAGTGCCATTTGTTGTTCCAAGTTATTTATTTGTTCGTCCTTCTGAACAAGTACATTTTTCAGACGATGCACTTCTTGGGTCAATTGCTCGTCTTGTCGTGACCTCCTTCGACCAGTCGCAGTGGATGATGAACTTCCAGGATTATTCGGCATGTACATCCTTGACAACGATCCCATCCTAAATATTTTTTCTTTTTTCACCCTACCCGTTGCCTCCATCCATAATGCCATATTATCAACCGATGGTCCAGACTCAGGACAATCATCACTACCATTAGCACTGCTCATTAAAAGTTGATCATATTTTTCCTACATTAACAATGTAGATGAAAATAAAATCACTATATATATATATATATATCTACCATAAATATTGAAAGCATTCACGGTTTTCATTATAGTTTACATATAAGCCAAAGTATAACCTTACATACCTTAACAGCTTTTGCTCGATCGCCAGTCCATGTCTTATCTTTCTTTTGAAATGTGCATTCAAATGTAGCTGCAAATGTCGATTCCGTCCCAAATTCTTGTGCCTACAAAATGTAAACATGAGTAATTGAATTAAATTAACTTATAACTCATTTAACAGACTTACCAGTCGTTTGTAATGCTCCGCAATGTTAATAGAGCCCCCAGCATATGTGGCTGACCCATCACTAGAACTAGAAGATCGATTCTTTTTATTCTGCTCACAGAGTTGCTGACTTTGTTCAGATGCTCAAAATCTGTTAATTGCCGCCCAATTGTCAGCTGTAATGAAAGACGGCTTTACTTGCTTGATCTTCGCTCTATTCATGACATTTCGCATAAAATTACCGATTTTCTTATCGAAAATTCTTCTCACTTCATTGTCTTCCACTTCCTCCCACTTGAACTTCCGCTGCAATGAATAAAAACACAAATTGAAAGTTATTATGATGATCACATATCCATAACCATACACCAGACAAATATAAACAGATTTTGTAAAATTCATGTCGGGGAAAAAATCTGGTCCTTTAGGTATCAAAAACTATAGAGTTGTTCTGGTCCCTTTACATCATTCTTGACCATCAATATACTACACCAAACTTAATTGGTGAGAAAATAAAATATGTAAAACTTACCTTGAACTCATTCCACAACATTTCTTTCACTTCTTGTGAAATACTTCTATAAGTAATATACTCTCCCATTCAAAAATTTCTTGCTATTTTGTTCAATTCCCTCACAACAGACGGAGCATCCGTGAATCTGCAATCATACGGATATTGTGCAACATCGACAATTCAGTTGACATCAATATCTAAAGCCCTAAATATTACATATACTAAAATAAAAATGAAGTACTTACGAATATCCAAATGGGCATATGAAGAATCGGTTATCTTCTTGACCTGTGTTTCCGTCAATATTCGATTGTTCTGCCGAATAATGAGGTGGAACGGAAGCAGAGGGAGCTAAAGGAGATTGAACTGGAGGAGATTCAGTTCGCATGTGGCCAAATCCCGTAACATGTTGTTAAGTGTTGGAGGAAGGGCCAATGTGTCCATATTGTGATGGACCATATTATGGTTGAGGGTTAGATGACGGGACAGGGGAAGAGGAAAGGGACGGGGACAAGGACGAGGAAGAGGCTTGTCTTCTATGCATGTGACCTCCACGTTTATACTGACAAGTAGGAAGGTTATGCGAATATGTAAAGAACTATTGACACGTATTACAGACACATAATGATGTACATGACGAAGCTTACCATTTTGATGGAAAGACTGAGAAAATATTTCCTTGAAATGAGCCAATGTCTAGTATTTATGACGTGCAATTTCCTACGAACAAATATACTATGAATCTCATTCATTTTGATATGAAACATCAATATATGAGCACGATATGGGTGGCCACAGGTATCAAACATCACTATATGAATCGCATTCGTTTTGATTAAATTTTTTTGACCACGTACAAAAATTTAAATTTCACTGAAAGTGGGTGGCCACAGGTATTCTAAGTTATTCTGTAAAGTTTTGTAAGAGAAAAATTGTTATTATTGTTAAATTTTTTTTGGGACCTAAAAAAAATTTCACTAAAAGTCGGTGGCCACCGATATTCTAAGACATTTTGTAAAGTTTTGAAATTTAAAAATTTTTAGAATTTTTAAATTATTATTTTTTAATATAAAATTTTTTCCCTGAAATAAAAAAATTTTTCCATACTAAAATTGGGTGGCCATGGGTAGTCTAAGCTATTAGGTAAAGTTTCCAAAATTTTTTTTTGGTAAGAAGTTTCCAAATTTTTTTTTTTTGATAACCCAGGGAACCCCCGCACGGCCGACAGCCGGGAGGTAAACCCTGGGGGCGACACGTGCTAGCCACCACACACGTGCACCGGTTAAGTCACCCTGCGGCGCCCGGGATTCGAACACTCAACCTTTTGCGAGAGGAAGAGTGCCCTTTCCAGCAGCGCCACCCAAGCGGGTGGTGAAGTTTCCAAAATTTTTGTCCTTCTTTATTTTAATAATTTTTAGGGCACATTAAAAAAATTAAATATAACTAAAAGTGGGTGTCCATAGGTATTATAAGCCATTCTGTGAAATTTTGAAAATTTTTAAATTCTAATTTTTTTTGGCCATCTAAAAAAAATTTAATTTTCACTGCAAGTTGATGGCCACGTGTTTTCTAGGAAATTCTGTGCAGTTTTGAAATTTCATATTTTTTAATTTTTTTCACCCAAAAAAATAAAAATTCCCCTCACAATGGGTGGCCACATTTATTTTAAGCCATTTTATAAGGTTATGAAATTTTTTAATTTTTTAATATTTTTTTTTCCGGAACGTTAACAAATCTAAATTTCACTCAAAATGGGTGGTCACTATTAATTTTTGCTATTTTGTGATATTATGAAATTTTAGTTTTTTAAAAACTTTTATGGTCAAATTTCATATTTGTTGCCAACATATACCGTTTTTTTAATTTTCCGTAATTTTTCATGATTTTTTGTAGAATTGTTCAATTTTCAAGCATTTTCTGTGAAAACGCTTAATCAATCACCCTATCGTCATTTAACGCTTAATCATCCATATAATAGACAAATTAACAAGTCGACCATCGATCAAAACCACATGCAACCCTGAAATCGACCCATAACTTAGCCAACGAAAAGTGATCCTAAATAATCCCTAAACAAGTCCGACTAATAACCTAATTATACTAACTAGGGTTTAGGGAGTTGCTTACTTGGTTTAAGGACAACAAAAACCGGCCGATCGGACAGTGGCGATCCTGGCTCGGGCGTGGGCCTAAATGGTGACTAGTCGGCCAGGTGCTTGGCCACGACCGGGCGAACGACGGCGGAGCTCGGAGGCGAAGGTGTCGATTGGCGGCGACGGCGTCGGGCGGCGGCGACGGCGTCGGCCGACGACTGGGAGGAGGGTGGTCGGTTGGCCGGAGGCGGGTGGTCGGTTGGCCGGCGGCGGCACGGCGGCGGCGGTGACGGTGATGACGGCATCGGCGGCGGCGATGGTGGCTGTGCTCCGGCGAGGGCGACAACGGGCGGGGGGCTGCTCCGGCGAGAGCCTCGGCCAGCTGATGGTGGGCGGCGACGGCGACAGCGGCGGCTGCGAGCCGACGGCGACGGCGACGGCGGCGGCGGCGGCTGCGAGCCGACGGCGACGGCTGCAGCCGCGGGCTGACGGCTTGGGGCGGCTCCTGGCGGGCGGGCGAGGGCGGCGACGACGTCGGTCTGCTGGTCGGTGGCGGCGAGGCTTCGGGCCGCTGCTCGGACGCAGCGAGGGCCATGAGGTGGGGCGGGGGCAAGGGCGCGACCGGCGGGGGGGCGGGCGACGGGCAGGGGGGTTGCGGGGCGGCTGGCCCGTGACCGGCGACGGGCGGGGGAGCTGCGGGGCGGCTGCGAGGCTGGGCGACGACGACGACGGCTACGACGGCGAGGGCACGACCGGCGGGGGGCGGGCGACGGGCAAGGGGGCTGCGGGGCGGCTGGCCCTCGACCTCCGACCGGCGGGGGGGCCTGCGGGGCAACCGGCGACGGGCGGGGGAGTTGCGCAGATCGGGCTTGGGCGACGTCGGTGAAGGGGGAGGAGGAGGAGGAGGGTGTACAAATGTCGCAAACTTGCGACGGAACTTAAAGTGTCCATCGCAAATTTTCGACCGACAAAAAATTTCCGACGGAAATAAAAATCCGTCGCAAATTTCGACGTAAAAAAAAATCCGTCGCAAATTTGCGACGGATTAAATTATCCATCGCAAATTTCGAACGGTAAAAATTCCCTTGCAAAATTTGTGACGGACCAGTATAGTCCGTCGTAAATTTGCGACGGACATGTTGAGTCCGTCGCAAATTTGCACATACTAAATGATCGTTGTAAATTTGTGACGTCTTTTTTTCGGTCAAAAATTTAGCATCTCATTTATTTGGGTCCTAAATTTGCTACGTCTTTTTTTCAGTCCAAAATTTTGGCATCTCAAATTTTGCAATGGAAATTAGAATATCGGAAATGTTAGGGCACGTTAATAATATTTGACTTGTCGGCATTTAGGGACAAAATTTCGGACGATCAATTAAAATAAAAAGAATAATCGATAATAACAATAATAAAAAAACACAATAACAATAATAATAAGAACAATAATGATAACAATCAAAATAGCACTTGTCGCATTAATAATTATACATATGTAGTGTTTTATGACAAAAATTTTAATCTTCGTCTTCGTCTTCGTCATCTGTCTGAAAATCAGATTCTGAACATTCTTGTACATTTAATTCGCAAATTTCAGTTGAATCCATATCTATTATTGCTCCACACGGATCTCGTAAAGTTGGTATGTTATATTCCTTAATTTTAATCGTGTTACACACTTCCTCTTGTTGGTAGGCTCTATTCTTCCAGTGTTTCTCGATTTTCCTCCGTGCTTTGATTTTACATACAGCCCACCAATCAGCTTTGTCACATTTCAAACTAAGATATGATGCATAACATACTTGAATTGCTTGTTGTGCAAAGACAAATGGTTCATACTTCATATACCTTTTCTTGTGATTTATTTCAACCAAATTGAACTTCGTATGCACCTTCATTCCTTTGACGGGGTCGAACCACGTGCACTTAAATAACACAACCCGCATCATTAATGGTCCAGGGTACTCTATCTCTATGATTTCATCCAACAAGCCATAAAAATCATCTTCTGAACTGCCACCATTGGATGATCGAACAGACACCACTATTCATTTTGGATTTTCCCATTCCATATTCTTGAGTATGAAAATTATATCCATTTATGAAATATACTGGCCAACTTCGAACTCTTAACTGTGGACCTCATGACAGATGATATAGCAATCCTTGTCCTCCAATTTCATCATAATAACTGTGAACCTAAGATTACACATGCAAAGTCAATAATATATATTTTACTAAATGATGTATATAATTTTAATAACTTGATTTTGGTTCATAGGCAACTTACATATATCTTGAACCATGCTGCAAATTGTTCATCGCACAAACGGTCAAACTCATTTGGTTGTAGTCTAAACATTGAAGTTTGAAAAATCCTAATATTAAAAACCATTTAAATATTAGCAAATATTTGACACACAAAACATATATTTGCAAATTTATACTTACTTAAAGTATGGCTCGACTTCTGGGCACTTCAGTAAAATAGAAGTATGGGCTGCATGAAATTCTTCGCCTGATAAGTAACGAAACTGACATGCGCCGCTTGGTCGACCCAGATAATTGAAAATAGAGAATGCTGTACAATTGGGATCAATGAGGCCCTCATTATTTCTACCTGCTCTCCGCCTCTTGCACTGAACGTGCGGCTCAAAATAGTATGATGCAAATATTGTCACTTCTTTCACAATATATGCATTACAAATTGAAGCTTCAACACGTGCCTTATTCTTCACTTTTTTCTTCAAATGATATAAGAATCTAGTTGAAATAGAAAGAAGCTTATCGGAACATATTATATGATAAACTAATTTGAACTGTATTTTAAAAAAAACATTACCTCTCTAATGGATACATCCATCAAAATTGGACGGGACCTGCAACTTTGGCCTCATAAGGCAAGTGAACTAAGAGATGCTCCATCGAATCAAAAAACGCTGGAGGAAATATCCTTTCTAAGTTGCAATGAATAATTGGAATATCTCTTTCTAGTTTTTCTATGTGCGATGCTTTTAACACTATCGAGCAAATATCATGGAGGAAATTACTTAACTCTGTAATGGCGCCCCGTACAAAATTCGGTAGAACTTCCTTCAAAGCTATTGAAATTAGTCTTTCCATCAGAATGTGACAATCATGACTCTTCAAACCTGTGAACTTGCATTCATTCAAATCAACACATCTCCCGAGGTTCGAAGCATATCCATCAGGAAACCGCACAGATTTCAACCATTGACAAAAAACTCGCCTCTGCTCCTTATCCAATGTATAAGGAGAAAGTGGTCAATTTGATGAGAATTGCAACGTCCACTTGGATTGCGAGACCTTCAATTAGACACATACCGAAAAAGAATAATCACTTAAGAATCATTTTTTAATAATTTTTAATGTGCGATGGAAACGGAATTCATCCCTCGTAAATTTACGACGGAATTCGTTTTCCGTAGCAAATTTGCGACGGAAACTATTTCCGTCGCAAAACGGCGTGGCCGTTCGGCCTCATCCAAAGGTCGGCAAGGTGTCGCCGGTCGCCAGTCGTTATATGAAAAAAAAAAAACAAACATAAACATATATAAAAAAAAGAAATTACAATCCAACGATGAATAGTCACGAAGTTAGCTATGATATTTACCAGTACAAAAGCTTCATCGAGATTAATATGTGCGTGCGCGGATTTTGCTGATTTCAGACATATGAAAGAGGGAGAAAAGCGAGAGAGAGAGATAGAGTTGGAATATCACGGGCTGATAAACTACAAATTTGTGACGGACGTTCGTTTTTGTTGCAAATTTGCGACGGATTTATTTTCCGTTGTAAATTTGCGACGACCTTTTTGCCGTCGCAAATTTGCGATGGATTTGGCGACGGTTTTTTTTTCCGTCGAAAATTTGCGACGGATTTATTTTCCGTTGCAAATTTACGACGAACTTTTTTCCGTCACAAAATTGTGACGGTTTTTTTTTCCGTCGGAAATTTACGTCGAACTTTTTTCCGTCGGAAATTTGCGACAGAATTAGCGACGGTTTTTTATTTCCGTCGCAAATTTGCAACGGAAATAAACCGTCGCTAATTTGCGACGGAAAATATAATCCGTCGCAAATTTCCGATGGAAAATTTCCGTCGCAAATTACATGTTTTTTTGTAGTGAAAAGAAAGGAAAAAAAATCAAGAAAGGGGAAGATTGCAGCTGAGGAGAGATGGGGCGAGGAGACAATGAAGGGTTCTTGCGTGTTTGGAAGCGAAGAGTCGGGCAATTCTTGAAGGGTAACGGTTTTTCGTCAGGGCAGATGGTCGAGAAAGCTTCCCGGGGGAAAACTAACGGTATTTTGTAATTTCTGGGGCCGCTCATCAACGGTTAGGACAAGCTTTTCCCCTCCGCGTTCAAATCGTGTATTCTGCGAGAACTTCAATCTTGGTTTCCAACTTTTTTTCCTATCTTCTTCTTCAATCGCCGGTTCGGCAACCGACCAGAGGCTGAGGCTGGCCCTCGTCGGCACCAGCGAGGGCAAACCTTGCCAGCGTCAGGCGAGCTCAACCTCACGCACCGATGGCGAGGTCTCGCCAAATCTGGACGGCCTCGCCCATCGACGGCGAGGGTGGATCTGGCGAGACATCACTATCAATGGGCGAGGTCGAGCTCACCCGGCCATGGCGAGGCTTGACCTTGCCCACCAACGGCGAGGTCTCGCCAGATCTGGGCAGCCTCGCCGTTGTCAGGCAAGCTCGACCTCACCCAGCGACGGCGAGAGTTGATCTAGGCGGTCTCGCCATTGCCAGGCGAGGTCGAGCTCGCTCGGCCACCGACGGCAAGGCCGCCTATATCTGGCTGGGTGAGCTCAACCTTGCCCACCGACGGCAAGGCCGCTTAGATCTGGTGAGACCTTGCCGTCGCTAGGCAAGGTCAACCCTCGCCATGGCCGGTAAGGGCCAGCCTCGCTAATGCCGGTGAGGACCAACCTCGCCCACGGCCGGCAAGTTCCACCTTGCCGGCCTCAGCCTTTGGCCGATTACCGGACTGGCGATCGGGGAAGAAAATAGGAAAATTAAAATAAAAAAATTCAAAAAAAATATTTTAAAATTGTCATGTCATCATCGATTGGCGTCCATGTCAGCGCCGACCAGCCAAACGGACTGAATTGGCACAATTGCAATAAGTTTATGATTTTTTTGGTAATTTTCCTGAATTTTAACGACCAATTATTTCGCAAAAAACTTACCGTGGCAGGGTATATTTGCCTTATTGTTTGGCGCTTGAATTGTTTCAAAATTGACGGAATATATCTTCATTCTCAATGAAAAATTGTCCTTACATTTGGGGGAAATGATTATCTCTTTTAGCAATTCCAAACTTCAAAAAAGAAAAAGAAAAAAAACAAAGGGCTAGAATGCATTTCAAGCATGACACGTGTTAATATAGCATGACCCGTCCTCATTTCTTTATTGGTTTTCTACTTTAAGCAATGTTGATAATCGAAGTTTTCATATACAGTTTCTTGCAAATCAAGTGACTTGGCACGCGAAGAACTTCCTTAATTCGCGTCTCGACTTGATCAGAGCACGTTCATTGTCTCAAGGAACCACTTCCCGGACTCAACACTTGCTTTTCCACAACAGCCTCGCACAACATTGCTCGTTCACTTGTTTGCGTTGCTGCTCTTGTCACTGCAAAGGCAGCAGATTTCGCAGCATGCAAGGATGACCTCGATGTCAAGCTCGAGCCCTTGATTATCGATACGGAGGAAGAAGTAGGAGATCCGGGAAAGAGCTTCATTGCGGTTGAGGAGCTCAAGCATCTCCCGTCCGACCCGATCGGGCTCAACTAGTTCAAATCCCCACTTCTCATGGCTGCTCAAGTCCAACCTCCGACCCAAAAAAAAAAAGAAGTCCAACCTTGTTGCTGTCCTCAGTGAGCTCCAGAAGAAAGGATCGGGTCTCACGAAGGTTCATCGGTTTTTGTTCATTTGGAATTGGATTCGGAGCATTTCGAGAGTATTTTAGCCAATGATCAAACCAGTCTTGAGTTTAGAGAGGTAGTAGCGGACGCAGATCCTTAGATTAGGGAGACGAAATAAATTATAAACCCTAGCATGGAGGGGCAAAAGAGAATAGTTTAATATGAAGTTCAAATGGTTGTAGTAAATTACCACTAAAATGTGCACCGAGCACCTAGTGGTTGGCCGCCACCGCCGCAGGCAACAGATTTTCAGAAGATGCAGAAGAGAAGCAGTTCTTCACAATGAACTACTTTCCGTTTTACATCAACGCAAAGATGAAAATCAAAAGCTATTACCAAAATGACACTCGAGAGAGAACAAAAGTTATCGTTTTCTACCAAACAGAATTAGAAAATTCCAGGAAGACAATCCGTTGACACGAGTGTTAATTAGTTAAAAGGATGAAATCAAGCACTGAGAGTACCTTAGGAGTGATAAGTCCAAAGATATATAACAAACACCACTTCATGAAGAGCGCCTCTAATCATCTTCACTCTCCTTTATCAATTCGTCATCTTCAAACAAGTCTTCAGGTGGGTCGTACACAATCATGCCCGGAAAGAGCTCCAGGAAGTCATCCTTCACCCTCTCTCTCAATTCTGGGTACGGAATAAGCCCTTTCAATATCACGCGGAAAGGCAGAGAGAGTGGAGGATCAGGAGACTGTCTCATTTCGTCGTATATCTCCATAGCCTCCGAGGGCAGTCCGCTATCCAGGAAGGCCCTCATTATGTCCCCAAAAGTGTGCTGATCAAACAGAACTTCCTCCTTTTTCAGATCTTCCCACACACGCCTCAACTCATGCACATTTTTGTTCCTTGCGAGCATCATCAGCATGTCCCTGTAGAAAAACATGTCCGGCCGGTACCATATCTCTTTGCGCACCACATTATACAACTGAAAAAACATATAAGACATCGCTAAAATCCCAATCAAATATGTTCTCTTTTAACATGAAAAAAAATAAAAATAAACACAATGCAAACACCAGTGACATGCGATGATCCTATCATAGGGACAACATCACTCAGCAATACTGTAGTCAAACGGTTATCATGGCCTGGCTAGTTCGAGGCAGTTACAATGATCAAGCAGTTGCTAATATTCCACCGACAAGTACACTGAACCTCATATGTTTGACCTTTATCCAGGCAACCTTTGTCTGACAACGTATTAAATCTTGCACACAGTTTCACAAGAAGTTGGAAAGACCACTCAAGTGACAAAGGACAGAATGATTCTCCAGTTGTCAAAATGAAAACTTCACCGCTAAAACTAATGATCACCTTCACAGGACACGACCATCTAGCGTCTTAGCATCTCATTCATATTGAATCTTACAGACAATATGAAAATTAAACACCTTCCATCACTTCTCTTATCAACAAACAGGAAGTTGACCGCAGGTTCAACCACCTTATATTGTCTCTCCTCTGAAAACAGACCGAAAGGAGCCGTCAGGATTGTCGACCCCTGGTCGCGGCCCCCAAATACTAGGTGCTCGGTGCACATTTAAGTAATATATTCTATAACCACTGAAAGTTCACATAAAAGTTCTTAATTTTCCCTTCCAAGCTAAGATTTTCCATTTGTTATTTTGGCCTCCCTAATCTATCTGCATCTGCTTTTGCCTCTCTGATCTCAAGACCAGTCCAGGTATCAACTAAAACAATGCGCCAAATCCAATACCAAGTGAACAAAAATGACGAACCTTCATGCAGAGAAAGACCTGATCCTGCCTCTGGAACTCGGCAAGGACAGAGACTAGGTCGGACTTGAGCAGCCGCGAGACGTGGGACTTGATGAACCGGTCGAGCCGGACTGGGTTGGATTGGAGACGCTTGAGCTCCTTGGCCACAATCAAACCCTCTTTCCCGATCTCCTTCTTCCTCCTCCATATTGACAGGCTAGGACTCGAGGTTGTCCTCACATACTGCGATATCTGCTGTGTTTGCGGCGACAACAACAGCAACGACAGTAAGCGACGCTTCACGAGATTGTTGTGGAAAAGCAAATGTTGATTCTGCAAAGCTGTTCTTCGTCGAAGAAGAAGATGAGAAGCGAGGTTCAACATCAATGGAAGTCATCAGAACTGCAAGAGGACTGAGGACATGTCAAACTTTACTAAAAAATGCTATGTTTGAGATATGTTTTGGGCTTTTTTAAGTTCAGGATTTGGAAAACCTCAGAAAAGTCAATCTACAATGAGATACTTCACATTAAATAATGTGAATGATACTAACAGGATCATTTTTGAAGAAAACCAAGAAGTGGTGTGAGGATAAACCAGCTTTTCCAGGACTTCCAGCCTATACCTATAAGCATATGCAAAGATCAAGTTATAATACGAAATTGTTAAAGAAAAAGACGGAATAAGATTATAACCAGCAGATGATGAACATATTATGGGAAAAACAAAGTGTGTATCCTCACTTTACATCATGTTATAGGTAATAAGCAAGTAAAAGAACCTAGAAATGAAGCGGTGCAAGCAAACTTGACAGTTGCTCGAAGAAGCAAGTAGACCATCATCCTTGTCTATTTCAATCAAAGTAGGATGGGTATAGGTGCATATTTATCCAATTACAAGGATTACTGCTAGATAATTACCAACAAAATTCGCAAGACTCACATTTGTGCCAGAACAATTTGACTTTCCTTCATGATATTGTTCTGTTTCCACTAGTCATCGTTTAGCTCATCGATTATGAGAAGTTATTAACTGATCAAATTTTCGATACAATGTTTATGATACATCTTCCCATGTATGAAGAAGATGCTTTTTATAATTAGTCCCACCTCAGAATAAGTATATCATTGCAAGTGCAAGTACAAACATACTTAAACCTAATGAAAGAAAACTTGTTATCTTGACTGACCTTTTGAAGATATGAAAAGAGGGGCACTCTTAAACACCTGCCAAAGCTTCAATGTAGCAGAAGTTAGAACCGAACCCACTAAACCATCAATAGCAACGGTCATTCAGAAAATTGAATTACATATACAAATGAAAAGACCAAGAAAACATGAGCAACCATACATAATCTCACTTTGGTGCTTCAACAAAACTCCAACTAAACACAAGCTATCAATAGCCCTTCCAGAAATAAGATTGTGCTGAGAAAATTCAGGAAGAGATTGGATGCAATAAGTAATGGAGCAATTTAAAAGTGTCACTCGTGATTGATAAATCTACTTGAAAGCCGGTATATTCTAGGACATGGAGGAAAAACTGGCGATTGAACTTGGCAATTTACACAACCTACAATATAAAAAGAGAGCCTATCAATGTCCATAGATGAGTATTCTATTTCTGTTTGGGACGCTACGATTTGAATTCTATAGTAATGAGCAGCAACTTTATCTCGCAAACAGAACAGCACAAACATGCATTGCCAGCATCATTCAGGACCCTGCAAAATTATAGTTATGCAGAAGCAACCACCGGAATAGCTTAGTGCGCTTTTGAAATTAGAAGCATAAGAACTTCGCAGTAACAAAGGGCATTTTACGGGGATCTGGAAAATTGTTTTAAAAGGACAGAACAACTGAATTACTCTTATCACACCAATAGGCAGTAGCAATGGAACATTTTACAGATTATGTTCTTGAAAATCCCTTTTCAGGGGAAAAGGGAAAGAGAAAAGAAGAATGTTCTTTCCTGTTCGAACAAGTAATGTCCTAGACAAAGATCACCAATCTTGGATCTATTTTAGGTACCGATAGATAAAATTTTGAGAAGTGGAAGACGACACACTTCACAAGAGCAACATGCCATCCTATTAAACAAAGGTCTGAGAGGAAACGAAATCAAATCTAGGTTCAAAAGCATTTCTTCTGAAAACTATCGATGCCTCTACAGCCAGCACTCATACTAGAAATATCAACTTTGCAGCTGCCATTATTTACATCAATTACCGAGGGAAAAAAAGGACCTAATCTAGATGTTGAACAAGGAGAGTAGACGAGACCGTTGAGATGTCCAAACACCACTAAAAGCCTCCAGGTTTGTTTTGTGACATAGCCTTCGGCAAAACCTATCGAATTGGAACCTATTCTGGTGATTCAGACGTTCGACCCTACAATTAAACTGGAGATCAGGTCGAGATGGTATTCAATAACATGCCAGAAACCCACATCCGAATCCCGCGAAAGCACGGCTTCGTGCAAACCCCAAACAGATTTGACCAATGAATCAAGTCCCCGATGGCGGCTAAATCGGAAAAACCCGAAGAAAACCGAAGCGCCGAGCAATCGCACCCCGCCAATGTTCAGAGAACAAGCATCAACTGGCAAGAAACATGATAAATCTCTTGCCAATTCCTCAAAAGTCACACCTAGAACTCGATAAATCTCTGCATGCGAAAGCGCGAGCAAACACAAAAACCCCCTACTCGTTCCTCGTCAACAGCCCTATGGTAAGCGAGCAGAAATTTATATCAGAAGGCTCGGTGAGAATGCTTCCACCTTCTTCAACCCGGATTCAAAATCGCCCAACGGGCCCAAACCCCCTAACTACCGGTGTCAGCAAAACACCGAACGCGACGGAGCACGGGCGAACCGGCTCGCCGGCGAGAAAGCAATTGGAAACTCTTAAGAAAAATTCCCGGCGCTCCTCCACAAAACCTCCCTCGTCTCGCCACTGAAGCGGCGCACAAAAGCTATAGCTCCTCCCACACGAGCGCGCGCGCGCGCGCAGAGAACAAGGAAACTCGAAGCACTTCAATGCAAGATCAGGAATCGGCGGCAATCGAACGGGACCCGCCTTGAGCTAGGGCCGGCGCGTGGGGGGCAGGCAGAGAGACAGAGAGAGAGAGAGAGAGAGAGCGGGGGGGTGTGTGTACCTGGCTGCGACGGCGAGCGGCGCGGAAAGAGGGTTGGCTCGCGGCGGCCGACGGAGAGGGAGGTCGCTCGCGCGGGTAGCGAGTTTCGAGTCCCCACCTTATTTCGCCGCGGGATTAGGGAGCGGGGGTGCATTTGCAAGAATTGTTTTTATTAGTCTAATTGCGGGAGATTGCGTGAAATGGAACGAAAATTGAGGTCTCGGTGCTTTCTGAACTACAGAAATTCCTTTCTTGTTCATAGATATTAGGCTGCGTTTGGACGTCAGGATTTCTGGTCATGATAGAATTTGATAGGCTAGGATAAGAAATCCAAATAATTACCCATATCCTATCAATTGTTTGGTGAACTGCGGTTTATTCTTCTTTGTTCCATTCGTGCACAATCTTTCTCGTTAATCTCTTCCCTTCTCTCTCTCTCTCTCTTTCAACTCGGTATCGGAACTATGGATTCCGATGGGAACCGAGCGCCACCACCATCGATGATTACGGCCTCAGTTACGTCTGAGCAGAGTCTACTCGAGTCCTTTCCTGGTGTTTGCTCGGCTTGGTCATTACGACGCTAACTGCACCGGCCATGTCGTACGCCAGCCGATCCGACCGTTTGTTCAATGGCTATTTCCGCAAAGGACGCATGTAAGATGCCCATTTCGAGAAACCGACATCACCACTGGACTCGCCGCCCTCGGAGGAACTACATACTAAAAATTCGCTGTGAACGAATGACCGCATCCACCACACTAATCTGTTGAGCTTGTCGATGGAGAGTGTTATATCCCCAATTTCCTTTGCTTGTTGCACAAAATAAACACCATTGGACATCCTCCGGCGAGTCGGACCCAAAAACCCCGTCGAGAACGGAGATCGAACGCCACCGCATGCTCCGCCACCCCCGGCGATTCGCTGAGCCGGAGCCTTCGGGAGCTTCTTTCATCCATTTCTGCTGGCTCATTCCCACCAACGACCGCCATCAGCCTCCTTAAAAGCTTCGACGAGTCTCCCTGCTAACTCAATCGCATCGCCTCCGGCGGCTGCACGCGCCACCTTTGCTCTCCGCATGTGAGGTCCATGCACCTGCTGACGCTCCCCATGCGGCTGACGTCATCCGCGACATTGGCTTAGCGGCTTGACCTGCTGACTGGACCGATTCGGTCGCATTTCCGACCGGTTCAGCCCTTTTCCGACTGGTTTTGCCCTTTTCCAACCGGTTCGATGCTATTCTAGATCGGCACCATTCAGACCGGTTCTAGGCAAAGTCAGGCGGTTACCTATGTTTTTGGGCATTCTGAGTCCATTTTTTGGGTTGTTTTCAACATATCGGCTCTCCGGCTCACTAATTTCACGATATTTCAAGTCAATGTGGCGTTGTTCAATTTACTTTCAATCTCAAAGTTGACTTGTTTTAACTCACCTTGAGGTTTGGAAAACCACAGAAAAGTTAATCTACGATGAGATTCTTCATCCATTTCCGCGGCTCATTTCGAGAGGCGATATTTCATCGCTCAGGCATCTTTTTTGAACAATCTTTTTTTTATTCAATTTTGTGTACACGGGAAGATTCATCTCGAAATGTTACACAAAATCAAAGAACAAATCGCCAATCAAAGATTCCTTTTTTTTCGGAAGTGACTAATCCTTGTTTTTTTGGTTTTTTGTTCGAATGACTAATCCTTGTTTTCGACGAGTACAATTGTCCATTTCGCAAAGGCCACGATCAGTGATGCTATTCGTCTCACGAGCCCAAAACAGCATGTGTCCTTGCCCGGTATCATAGGATGCGCATGATAATCATTCTATGCTCGAGAACTATTTCTACTCAGAAATTATTTATTTTGATTCTGTGCCCGGAAACAATTTCTGAGCATTTGAAGGCGTTTGGTAACTGTCCAAAATTTCTATTCCTGAGATAGAAAAAAACAGAAATACGTTTGGTAACTATACAAAATTTCTTTTTATTAATAATATTTTAAATTATTTAATATTTTTTTCTTTTTTTTTCTTTCTACCCTTCCCTTCTTTGGTCATGGCCGGTCACTGGCGCCGGCGACCGGCCACAAGCTAGGGCGTTGCGGCCCTCGCCGCTGCGCTGGCCGCCTGCCTCACCGCTAGCCTCATCCGATCTTGGCGAGGCTGACCTCACCATGGGTCGCAACAGCGAGGTCGGCCTCGCCCAGATCGGGCGAGGTCGAGCCTCGCCGTCATGACCCATGGCGAAGCCGACCTCGCCGTCAGTTGCGACGGCGAGGCTCGGCCTCGCCCGATCTGGGCTAGGCCGACCTCGCCATGATTGACGGCGAGCCGCCTCGCCCAGGCGGCGAGGATCCAGCCCTCACCCTCGCTGACGAGGGGACCCTCGCCTCCGCCGACGGCTGGCGAGGGCTGTGACGCCCTCGTCGACCCTAGGCTATGGCCGGCCGCTGGCGACCGGCCACAGCCCAGGGAAGAACAACACAAAGAAGAAAATAAAAAAAAAAAGAAAATGAACTCATTCTCAAAATTGTGCCGAGAAACAAGAAGCAGCTTTTTTTTACTTCTTGTTTCTCTTCCAAAACTGTTTCTGGGCACAAATTTTTGCAAAAATGTGCCAGAGAACAAAAAGTTTACTAAACGCAATTCTGTTCCCAAACTATTTCTGGGAACAAAAGAACAGAAATTTTTACTGTTTGGCACATTACCAAACGGGCCCTTATTGAGCGGCGGTAAATTCGGAGGACTTGTCCCTTACACTGTCCGTCGCGGATAAAAACGTTTTGACTTCTTTTTACTGCGAGTAAAATTGCTCCTCTGAAGCCGCCTTCGTTCTAAAACGCGGCAGGCTGGCCAATGAGATCTCGCTAGACAAGCACGCTTCCCACCGGACGGCAGCAGCGATAAATTCTCCGGAATTTCAAAACTTGTTACCGTTTGCTTGCTGGCATCCAGAATTTGAAAATTGGTTACATTCGGTACACTATAAATCACCCCATTAAATGAACCTTTCCTATATGTCGTTATGCATCTCACGTGGCTCGTTTCATTTTGACTTGTCACTTTTAGCAAGGTTAATACCATAAAAAAGCTTCAAATTAGCAAACTAATTTTCATCTGACTAAAAAATCTAAACCGATATCCATGACACATTTATCCTGAATTAATTTTCATATTGTAAAAAATCTCAAATTTAGTATCACTTGCCTGAATTTATCATTTGTTAAAATTATGTGTGATCGATTCTAAAAAGGGAGGAACCATCCACTGAGGACTAGTTCCACAAAATGGGAACCGAAAATTTCTCATTGATTCTATGGACCCACTCGAGACCTAGACCAACCGATCTACTTCGTAGGAATGGTGATTCGGTGATTCTTGAAGTACGAGCAATATGACCACCGCAATGACTAGACTTGACCTTAAATCAAGGAGCAACGAATCAACTGGCCAAACCAAGGAGCATCAATGAGAAGTACGAGCAATATTCTCATCGTGGGTCCTCTGCATATTCCAAAATATGCTTAATGATGAAAAATAAACAGCTCCAGTAGAGTAGACAGCTTGAACTAGAATAGAGAGCTGGAACTTGCGGACTGACCGACCAGTAAGGTGGAGACTCAACGATCCCGCTTACGGCGAGGTGATCGAGAGGCTAGAGCGAGAGGCGAGAGGGAGATAAGTGACGTGAGAGCAAGATGAGGCGAAGGAGGGCTAGGGTTTGCTGTGCGCGAGGAGGTGGAGGACTGAAGCGAGGAGTTGAGAAGGGAAGGGGAGTAAAGCTAAAAGGTTGGGTTTCTTTCTTTCACTGAAATGAGACAAAATAATTTATGGTCAACATGCCATGGGGCACCACTTTGGGATTTCTAAACAAAAGAAAATTAGTTTAGAGCGCGAATGACAACCATTCCATTTCAGAAATAAATTTTTGGCTAGAAATAGATTTTTCTATTTTTATTTCATGGATGAGTTTTTAAGTAAAATTACGCATTTAATAACGACACAAAATTTCTATTCCCAAAACAAAAATTTGTCTGATAACAGCACAAAATTTCCTTCTTTGGCGACCGGCGAGTGGGCTGCGGCGGTGGCAAATGGCGGTGCTGCCAATGCGGAGGATAACGACAAGAGGTGACCGACGTCGGGCAACAATGAGAGGAGGGCGGCGGCGGGATATGGCTGGGCATGGCAACCGGTGGATGGCGGGAGGCGGCAAATGGCAGGTCCGTAGTGGCAGGGGTGGCGATTGGCAGCGGGTGGTGAGCCACGACAACCGGTGGACGGCTGGAGGTGGCAAATGGCAAGTGGGCGGCGGCAAGAGGTGGGTGGCGATGGCAAGAGGCGAGTGGCGGTGGCAAGAGGCAGGTGGTGGCCTACAGCGGCCGGTGGGTAATAGAGGGCAGCGGCCAGCAGCAGGTGGGTGATCGACTAGCGAGGGTGAGCTATATGACGAATTTTTATTTCTAATTTTTGTTCTAAAAATAAAAAAGTAAAAAAGTTTTACTTCTCATTTCTGTTCCAAACCTATTTCTGAAATCAAAATTTGTTCTAAAAATAGAAAAATGAAACTGTGTTACCAAACGGATTTCTGTTCAAAACATATTCCTAGGAACAGAAAAATAGAAAAAACATAAAACAAAATGATTATCATTCATAGCCGAAGGTTTCATTTGTTTTGCGAAAAATTAATAAGTTGGAAAATATTTTCTTAAAAATGATCATTTTTATTGCCTAAAATAATTCGTTGATAAAAAATGCTTTTCTTATCGAAAGTAATTTATTTCTAAATATCTCCGTAAACAATGAAAAAAATTTCGTTCACTCATTTTTGTAGATTGATACAAATAATCATTTTTAAGAAAATATTTTCTAAATTATTTATTGTTTCGAACAAATGAAGCTTAAAAGTGACATGGGATGCTAGTTTGAGAATTTTAATGGTATTATTCCCGAATCCCATGACGTGGCTAAATAAACTTTTATCTTTCACTCAATTTAAATCTTGCAACGCTTGATTTTGGCTTCATTCTAATGTGTGATGTACTATTATCAATGAAGTTGAAATTCAAACAACGGTGATATTCTTCTATCAGGGTCTATTTGTTTCATGAAAAATAAATTATTTAAAAAAGTCCCTAAAAATAATCATTTATATCGCTCAAAATAATTAGTTAATAAAGAATATTTCAATATCAATAATAATTTATGTCTAAATATTTTAGCAGATAATAAAAAAAAATTTCGTTCATTGATTTTTGTAAGTGCTATGGGCGACTATTTTTAGAAAATATTTCATTTTTTGCGAAATAAACTGATCCATATCATGTCAAAGTGAATAATTCCTAGAATACAATGAAAATTGTCCCTTTTGAAGTATGCTCTCAAGTAAACATTGCCCAAGTCTATCCCATTTGTTATTTGCGGACGATTCTATCTTTTTCCTAGATGGGAAAGTTATAGAATGCCAAAACCTAGCTAACATTCTCAATCAATACTGTTTTGCCACGGGCCAGGCAATCAATTTAAATAAGTCAGGTATCTTCTTTAGCTTGGACTGCCCCCGGTATCTTCGTAGAAATATGGCATAGGAATTGAGAGTCCCAGAAATAGACAAAACAGGAAAGTACTTGGATATCCCTTCAGATTGGGGCGCATTAAAGAAGCAAATGTTTGCTTGGATACTAGCTAGGGTAAACATGAAACTTGAAGGATGGAAGGAAAAGATGATGTCGAAGGCTGGAAAGGAGATCTTATTGAAAACGGTTGTCCAGGCTCTCCCGCAATATGCCATGTCAATCTTCAAGATACCGCTTTCCATGTGTAGAGCCATAGAACAAAAAATTGCCTCATTCTGGTGGAAAAACAAGGATTCTAAGGCCGGTATACACTGGAAGTGTTGGGAGGTAATGAAAAAGAGGAAGGACAGTGGAGGTATGGGTTTTCGAGACTTAATCACCTTTAATAGGGCAATGTTGGGCAAACAGGCTTGGAGGATGGCACAATTACCTTCGACGCTTTGGTGCCAAATACTGAAAGGGCTCTACTTCCCCAACATTGATTTTTGGCATGCGAGGAAAGGACAAAGACCGTATTGGGGGTGGCACAGCTTGCTGATGGGAAGAGATACATTAGCTGGCTCGGTTCAATGGTCAATAAGGAATGGAAAATCGATTAAAATTCGTGAAGACAGGTGGACAAAATTGGGTACAATTGCCGGTCCAACAAACCAAGATGATCCTCACTTAGTGTCTGAGTTAATTAATAGAGACCAGGCCAAATGGAATGAACAAAGTCTTTATAGCTTGTTTGAAGACAGTATCGTGGAAGAAATCTCGGCCATCCCCATCCCATCTATTGAAGAGAAAGATAGACTGGTATGGACAGCAGCTAAATCAGGGAATTACTCAATCAAAAGCGGTTACAATCATCTCAGAAAAGAAGTAGACGGCCCAGCCAATCAACAAGCCTCATCCTTGTACCAAATACCACGAGCCCTATGGTCTAAAGTGTGGAATATGAACACCCTACCTAAAATTAAACTATTCCTATGGCAACTTTGCCAAAATGCCTTGCCTACAAAGGAAAACTTGTTCAAATGAAGAATCTTACCTGACCCATTGTGCCCAGTGTGTAAGAAGTGTCCGAAGACAACAGAGCACCTCTTTCTCCTTTGTCCCTGGACAGCCAAAGTCTGGTCAGACCACAATTTACAAATCGGAATTGAAGATCAAGGTCTCACAAGCATAGATTGGTGGCTATTAAACTACAAGAGCGCTTCATGAAAGAATGGAGAAGAGAGAACATGAGGAGAGAAGTAACCGTGGAAGTGGAGTCTGACAACGCTACTTTAGTTCAGTCAATCACGTGTGAAGACCAACCTCCTTGGGACGTGGAAGTACTCATAAAAGAATGTCGGACCTCGCTTTCTTGTATGCCTTTTTTATGTTTATCCCACTGCTATAGAACCCAAAATACTGCAGCGGATTGAGTCGCTAAAGCTCAACTTCGTGGGACTCTTCCTCAATGCTGGGTTTCCAATCCTCCTCAATCCCTTTTAGATATTTTGTATGCCAAAATTCATTGCGGTTGTACTTTCACCTTATCTACTTAAATGAAATGGAAGGATGCATTTTCGAAAAAAAAAGTAAACCACACAAACAAGGTGGTCCAACTTTTGACCAAACAACTTTTTGACCCCTAGGCCTAAATTAGGAATCCCAAGAAGTTTAAGGGTAATTAATTAAATTATCCAGAAACTCCGTGACGGGGGGCATGGCGCGCATGCAGAGGTCGAGGGTCTTCTGAATTTAGAAACCGATGAACGTTGCGAAAGAAGGAAAAAACGTGCGATTTCAAATGACGGTTTGTCGACTTATAAATGTAATGAAAGCATAGTTTATGAGATTTCTACACGAATAATAAAACTCGCGACAGAGCGAGAGAATTTATATATTGAACCGAACTCCTAAATGGTGTATTGTGCGAGTTGCCATGTGGCGTGTTTTTTATAGGAGTTTAGTCAATTTAACGAAGGAAGGTAACAAAAGGGTACGATGGAAAATTTATTTTCTTTTTGAAAATTTTAGGAACTTAAAAAGTTCCTGCACTAAATTATAAGTCATGTTTGAGTACGAAAGCTCACAATATAATTTTTCTTACGGGACTCCATTGCTCGAGTATGTAGTTCTTCAATTCCGTTATATTAGCGCGCACGTGAATTTACCAACTTAAAACTATTCGACCGGAAAATGATTCTTGGAACCGATTTACCAAATCACTCTTTTGTCTTTTTCTTGGTCTTATACCAAATCGCTCTATTTTGGCAAAAAGCAAGTACTTTCCCTTTTTCACACGATGATATTCAATCAACGGGCTAGCGAAAACATTCCGATCCACCCCGGGATTGACCCGGTGTGGCAACGACGGTCGTGGGTTCCTATCACGGGGAACTAGTATCTGAATAAAGACCTTTCCCAATGGGGTTATCGTGTTAGTTTTCCTCTTGACAATTGGCTAATCATGCATGTACAGCTTAAACGTTATACGTGCAGTCGCGCATTGCACGCTAATGGGAAACATGCGATCGGGTTAGCGGCCGTAGCAAAACGAAAGTGTCGAGGGGGGAACGAGCAACCGTCGGAAAGTTTCGGGGCAAATGTGTAATTACCGTAAAGTTCGGGGGAGTCTAGTGTAAGTTCCTCCGAACCAATGATACGTCATTCCATTTCCCCGTTGATTTCTTCTCCGGCAAGAACAATAGACTAAAACAAACGGCGGTTAGGATTTTTTTTCAAAAAAGGACCAACGTTACTATAAATCGACGTGGCGCTTCCCGATTGGACGGCGACTCGACGTTGGGCTAGAGCTGACTTCACATGACTCCCTCCTTCTCCTCCTCCCTCCTCCTCCTTCACTGAAACAACTCTCTCTCTCTCCCCTTTCTCTCTCTCTCTCTCTCTTCCCTGCTGCTGCTGCTGCTTCACGGCCAAAAGTAGGTGAAAAGCGAAGCCTTCCTCCTCACACCACCACCACCACCACCACCACCACCACCGCATTCCCACGACAACCGCTATTCTGCTGTACCTAATCCTGAGCTCTCGAGCCCATTAGAAAAATGGCGGATGAGCGATTATAATACTCACGCGTGCTCAGTACACGCGCGCGCCCCCCGCGCACAACGCTCAGTCGCGAGAAAGCAAGGAGGAGGAAGAGCACGCACGCAGGCAGGAGCGGCGCCGGTTCAGGGTTGGCGTTCGCGCTCCTTTCAATCCAGCCGGAGCGAGGACGGGAGGGGCGGAGGAGGACCGAGGGGTTCGCACGGTGACGGGGATTGCGGAACTGGGTCGCCGCTCGCTCGAGCGATTGGTGCTTCGCTGCCCGTCGAATCGAAACCCTAGGCTTCTTTCCGGACTGCTTCGGCGCGGTCCAGATCTCGCGCTCGCGGATCTGCGGGTTGGGACGATCGCCGGCTGACCCCGGGGCGGATGGCGGGGCGAATTGGGGCGGCGTGAGATGTTCGGGGGATGTGAGGTATGGTCGGACTTCGATTGGGCGCGGGTACGGTGCCGTAGCTGCGGAGGCGCGTCTCTGTCGCGGAAATGTCGGCTTCGCTAGCGGCGTTTGACCGCCCGAGACCTGGTGTTTCGAACACGGTACGAGTGTCTAGCGTTTCCAGAAATGTCAAGTGCTTTTAAGTTTCCTGTTTTGCGCGTGCGCGTAGGAGGAGTTGGTTTTTTGTGGGTCTCAGCTTGAGTTGGGAGACGAGGAAGTTTGTGGCGGAAAACTAGGACTTCTTGTTAGAGCTCCGTTGCTTTTTGCGGACGTCTGTCCTTTGTGGTGTTTGATCTTTGCTTGTACCATTAGCTCGCAAACGACTGTGGAGGTTAGGGGGTTGGTTATGTTTGGCGATTTAATTGAGCTAGAAAAGGTGGAAGCATATTGACCGAGCGTTCTGATGTAATTTCTGCTTGCTTAGGACTCTTTTTTGCCCTTTCACTTTTTTTTTTGGTAGCTTGTAATTGACGAGAAACGAATAGGATTTTGTTCGGCACTTTCATCTCCAGAGATTTATGACGGGGGTGCGACTTTTGACGAATTTTCGCGAGAGTGATATTGACCGATGCTCGTGTTCCGATTAGTGGTGTGGTGCAATTTCTCGGTGCTTAAATTCCGTTTGGGGTTGCAAAAATTGTACTTTCACAGGCTACATATGTGGGGTTTTGGCATGTTAATGAATGCTACCTTTACTTTATCTCTGGACTTAAATTTAGAGTTCAACATCTATATCACAAGGATATGTTCCGAATCCACAGGGTCGCTGAACGCTATCCAAATACTGATAGGTACTTGATATATACGTGCGAGTTGGCTTCAAAACAATCTTTGAGTATGCAGTGGTGTTTAGACATTTCGTTTGGCTCTAGTTGTTCAGAAACTAAATTTAGCCTTTTCTTCCTCTTTTTTTTTTATGTGAATAATGGTAGCTGCAAAGTTTATATTCCTAATAAGAATGCTGCTTGCCGAGCCATCAATAGTTTTGACAATAAATGCTTTTGATCCTAAATTTCATTTTCCATTCTGCGCTGCCCTTTGTTTAATAGGATAGACGTGTGACAATAGTGAAATATTTCATCTTCCACTTCTCAAGATTTTATCTATCGGTACCTAAAATAGAAGTGAGATTGGTGATCTTTGACTAGGATAGTACTTCTTCGACTAGAAACAGCATTCCTCTTTTCTCTTATTCTTGTACCCTGACAAAACTAAGTTCTCAAGGATCATAATCTGTAAAATATACCGTTGGTACTGCCTATCAGTGTAACAACTAACTCCGTGGGTCTCTTTAAATTCATTTTCCAAATTCCTGTGAAATGCTCCTTGTTGCTGAAAGGATCTGATGCTTTTGTTCACAATTTCAAAAGCTATTCCACTGAATGCCTCCATATGACGATAATTTTGCGGGTCCTGAAATATTCGGGCAATGCATGTTAAGGCATGTTCTGCGCTGTTCTGGTTGTAAGATAAAGTTGCTGCTCATTGTCGCACTTATAGGAGCCAGCATGGACGTCTTGAACTGAAATATGATAGTCATCTATGGACAAGGCTCTCCTTTCATGTTTTAGGTTGCGTAAATTGTAGAATTCAGTCACCAATTTTTCCTCTATGTTCTAAAATATGATGGCTTTTGAGTAGTATTGTCAATCATAAGTCACTTTTTTAAGTTACCCCGGTTCTTAGTGCAGTCAAATTCTTCCAAAATTTTCTCAGTGCACTCATATTTCTGGAACGATTATTGATAGCTCTTGTTTAATTGGAGTGTAAGGCTATATATGGTTGCCCCTTTGGTAATAGTTTGTCTTGGTTTTTTCATTTGTTATGGAATTTAATGTTCTGAATGGTTGTTGCTAGCGATTGTTTAGTGGTTTCAATTCTCATTTCTAATACATTGAAGCTTTGGCAGGTGTTCAAGAGTGGCCCTCTTTTTATTTCTTCCAAAGGTCAGTCAAGATAACAAGTTTTCGTATTGTCAGCTCATTCGGTTTGAGTACTTCTATACTTGCACTTGCGATAATGTACTTATTCTGAGGTGGTACTTCTTTTTAAACACATGTTCTGATCATCATCATACATGGGAAGATGTTTTATGTTGCAAAGGACTTTATCAAAATAGATCTGTTGATAATTTTTCATAATCGATGAGCTAAATGATGACTAGTGGAAACAGAGCAATATCAGGAAGGAAAGTTAAATTATGTTGGCATAAATGTTAGTCTTGCTAAATTGCTGGTAATTGTTCAGCAATAATCCTTGTAATTGGATAAATATGCACCTAAACTTAACCTATTTAGATTGAAACAGACAAGGATGGTCCACTTGCTCCTATAAGCAACTGTCAAGTTTGCTCGCACCGCTTCATGTCTAGCATCTTTTTCTTGCTCATTACATCTATCATGATGTCAATTGAGGATACACCGTTTTTTTTTCCTTATAATATGTTTATCATCTGCATGATGTGTCTGCTTGTTATGATCTTATTTTTACTGGTTTCTTTTTCTTTCAAATTATCATGATATAACTAGATCTTTGCATGTGCTTCTATAACTAGTGACAGAATTTCCTAATGTTTACAGGAATAGGCTGGAAGTCTTGGAAAAAGCGCTGGTTTATCCTCACACGCACTTCTTTGGTTTTCTTCAAAAATGATCCTGTTAGTATCTATTTTACATCATTACATGTGTAGTATATCATTGCAGATTGACTTTTCTGAGTTTTTCAAGTTTTCTTGATTTTTCCTTTAGACAACATAGCCACAAGAGTTTCTCTAACAGCTATTTCTTGAACTAGTGCTTTCTGGTGGTTTGGCAATGTGTGCTTATGCTATTTGTTGGGCAATTGGATGAAGGATGTTGTAACATACTCCTAATCTTAAGTTTAGCAGATTTTTCCACCGAGCAGTAGCTCTTGAGGTTATATCCAAATCCAGGGTACTTATGGCAATGTTAGATGTAGCCCAAATTCCAGTCCTTTTAATGTACTATATGTATGTCATCTGGTTAGTATTCCTTGAAATTGTTACCTTACAAGCACCTGTTATGCAAATTTTGCATAAATAGGGATAAGATGTATAGATTAAAGAAATCATTAAATTGCTACTTGAAAGAACAATTATTTTTGTCTGTTGTTGAACAAGTTTTAGTTAACTGGGAGGGTAGGAGGTGCTTTGACGAATTTCACTGAAGTTCTCTAGTTTTCCAGAAGAGGAAACCAATCGTGAGATGTCAAATTTTGTGGTAATGAATTTCTATTAGCAATCATTGTCACTGTTAATTCTAATTGCTGTCAAGATTGCTATGCTTTTATTCTGGTTTTCCCAATCTCCGCATGCTTCCCCTTTAACTTATGAGATTCCTTGTAAAGGCGGCACTTGATCTAAATTCTTGGAGCTACACCAAAGGGCTCTATCGACTATTCAGATGGATCTTCATGTTTACCTGCACTACATCTTGTTTTCTGTTTCCTCATTCTGTTAACTAGGATCTATTTGAGCACTTGCACCTCCTTCAGATTCAAAATGCTTACCCAATTTCTTTACTTGTAAAAATTTATGTATTTTCTGTCCTCCATTTGATGATTGGTCAAAATTAGTGATATCAGCCTTATGTTGTTTTGTTTGAACTGGCGTGTTTCAAATTATGTCTTTCCTTGTATGTAAAGTCAGGTGTCGTATCTAGATGATTAGATGCAGCATATGCTTATTATGCTGATTTTTCATGTAGAGTGCACTCCCACAGAGAGGGGGAGAGGTGAACCTGACTTTGGGTGGGATTGACCTGAACAACTCTGGGAGGTATGTTTTTCTTTCTTGGCAGCTGAGGGCTTTACTATGGTTTGAAGAGATTATCATACCTGTTATAATGGTTCATTTCTTGCACCTGCTTCAGCGTTGTTGTTAGAGAAGATAAAAAGCTGTTGACTGTCCTGTTTCCTGATGGACGTGATGGCCGAGCATTCACTCTTAAGGTGCTTCATCTTTTTTAACTCCTAACAGTAGCTCAATTTTCTCTGACACAGTGAGCATGTTCTATCATTATTCAAAGTAATTATTCTCAGACTGAAGTTCTCAGATGTTGCACCTTTCCTCTGTTTGCTTTGACCCTCTTTTTCCAGGCGGAGACATTGGAGGATTTGTTTGAGTGGAAAACAGCCTTGGAACATGCTCTTGCCCAAGCACCAAGTGCTGCCCTTGTCATGGGACACAACGGAATCTTCCGGAATGATGCGGGTGATACAATGGAAGGCTCTTTTCATCAATGTCTGTACTTTCTCTTATCACTGTACATTTTGCTTGAACCTGGTTCTTTTGCATGCATAAGGAGATCCTAGGTTCTTTCTCTCTGCCTTATGATGCTTTAATGCAGGGAGGGAGAAGCATCCTGTAAAATCTCTGGTCGTTGGGAGACCAATTTTGCTTGCTCTGGAAGATATTGATGGAGGTCCTTCCTTTCTTGAGAAAGCTCTTCGGTTTCTAGAGAAGTTTGGTGAGTTTTTTAACTGTAATCTAGTCTGATCTTTAGCTTTCTGAGTTTTTAATTTTCTCTTAAAGCAAGTTACCTTGTCATATTACTCGTTAAGGGTCATTTAGTATACTTGCCCTGCGATGGTCTGGCAATTCATCTTGACATATTTCCCTATTTGTTTACCTACTTGTGCCAAAGGAGCTCCAAGTTGGTCGCACAGTTGGGTTGCCTATGCCCCTCATGCCTTCTCTTTTGATTTTCAAAACTGGAGCCTATGCAGGATTGTTCTCCTTGGCCTATCTAGGCATCTGAATATTGCAAAACAAAATCTCAAAAGTTCTCTATCTGCGTACGCTCTGTATTGGTCATGTGGCCTGTATACAATTGGTTGGGTTTACTAATTGCTTTGCCTATTCCCTCCCCTTTCCTGCTGCACTTCTCTGGATGTCTTTTCTGGTTTAAAAAGGTTGTTGCTTAGCATTTGGTTGTAAGTGTCCATTATTAGGGACATTTCTGTGGAAAATTGGCCATTTCTGGAAAATATGGACTATGTTTGCAAAACATATGAGAATGATATCTTGTTAAATTTGTTTGTGTGGAGTATTGTACTGTCCAAAAGATAACAGATTGAAAATTCTAGGCTAGACCTTCTCAAACACTTGATGCTTGAAGAATGGATATGGATGAATGCTTCATGTGCCATGTTAGGTGATAAAGATGGATAACAGTTCTTTCAACTACATGATTCTTCTTGTTCTTAGATTATTTCACTTTAAATAACTGTTTTCAAACAGGAACGAAAGTAGAAGGTATTCTACGACAATCTGCAGATGTCGAGGAAGTGGACCGCAGAGTCCAGGAATACGAACAAGGTACATGTTGATTCATTTGTTACGGGCAGGGTGAGATGTATAAAAGAGCTCTAGTTATTTGCACCTGCTGTTGTTCATGCTAAGTGTGGTTAATACTCTCTTTTAACTTACCACTTGCAGGCAAAAATGAGTTTGCTCCTGATGAAGATGCTCATGTTGTTGGTGACTGTGTGAAGGTACTTTTGTTGCTGCCAGTTTGGATATATGGTTATTGAGCTATTACTTCTTCATCTAAGTCATTCAATATTCACATGCTGTTTGATTTGCAGCATGTTCTGAGGGAGCTACCTTCCTCTCCAGTTCCGGCATCTTGCTGCACTGCATTGCTAGAGGCTTATAGTAAGTTGAGCCTTCTCTTTTCTTCTCGATTCTTCAACCTATGCTCAATGGATTCCAGGGTATCTCTTGTTCACTGTACTGAAGTATCTATTGTCCTTATAGAATATCGATCTCAAGTTGCCTTTCACCGAATGATCATACTTCTTGGTGTGAAAAGTACACAAATCAGGCATTTTCCTACTTAACATGCGGATATACTCTATTTCAGTCAACTTGCTTTCGCCTTTGAGGAGATGCTGTAGATGATCACATCCTTTTCTTCTCTCATTAGCGTCAAACCCCATTTTTCAAGTGCTTATAAATGATTATTTGCTGTGTTTATGATCAATGAAATTTGCATGAAAATTAGCCTCAAGAAGAAAGTTGATATTTGAGGACAGGGGTTCTCAGCTGTCATGATCCAGCTGATTCGTTCGGTTTTATGTTCATGCATGAGTATTTTAGGGGCAACATGTGCTCTAAAACATGACAAACGGCAGCTTTGGATGTCAGAACTGCTTAACTCATACTGTTTAGGACCATCCATGGTGTAATGCTGTTAGTATTTTGTGATGTTAATAGCATTTTATGGTATTTTCTTCTCCTTCAGTTTTTGATATCTGGATTTTTGTGCTTTGTTCTAGATTTTAGCAGACATGCTGACATAGTCGCTTCATGTTGTTTAATGTCAGAAATTGATAGGAGGGAAGCTCGTGTTCATGCAATGCGGTCTGCGATACAGGAGACATTCCCTGAACCAAATAGACGTTTACTGCAGAGGTATACACTCTCTCTTTACCTCGGACATCTTTGTGTTATTACTTTTAGCTATCAAGCTTATTTGATTGGGAAACGTTTCCACAAATAGTAAATATGATAATGAAACCACGTGAAGCAGAGTGCGAGTGTAACTCATTCCAATTTTATTTAAGTCTGTCATTTAGTGAGATATCTTCGTTTTCCTTTCTGACATTTTGTGGATGTGCTGCAGAGAAATTTTAAGTTGCATAAGGAAATGAGATAATGTTTTCTTTTCCCCTGAAGATGATTGAGTGAGATATTTGTGTTTTTCATTTTGATAAATTCTTGGTGTTTGTCAATGAAAACTTAGGACCTTGACACGGTACAACCATGCGATTGAATGGCAATGTTATGTGGTTTCAGCAACCGACCACTCACTTGTCCATGTTTATTGCACCTTTATACATGGAATAGTAGTAAACGAAGCCATGTGAAATTGATAAGACTTGATTGCCTGGTAAAATCATGTCAGCACACTTCGAACACCCCACCATTACAAGGATTACTTATATTGGTTTGTAGTGGCTCATATATGGTGAACTACATATTATATGATTAGAGATTCCTTTTTTCTAATTTGTTTTGTGAGCAAAGAGCCGTGGTAATGAATTTTTTTGTAAAAAAAGAAAGAGAAACGGAGTCAGTTGTGAATTTTCTTTTTTCATCTTGTTGCTGATCGTCCATTTCAAACTGAATTTCTACTTGCTTCCTTGTTTTGCAGAATCCTGAAGATGATGTATACGATTGCCTCTAATTCTCTTGAGAACCGGATGACTGCATCTGCTGTTGCTGCTTGCATGGCTCCTTTATTGTTACGTCCTTTACTAGCTGGTGAATGTGAATTGGATGATGATTTTGACACTAATGGCGATGCTTCTGCTCAGCTTCTAGCTGCTGCAAATGCTGCCAATAACGCACAAGCCATCATCACAACTCTTCTGGAGGAATACGAGAATATTTTTGATGTAAGAGTCTCTCAATCTGAATCTTTTCTCTGCAGTTTTTAAACACTTGTCACTGGACATATATGCCGTGGGTCATTTGTCGTACCAGGTGCTTTTTACAATTTCATTTGTCTAGAACCGGAAACCTGAAATTATAATGTCATTACCCACCTCTAACTATAATCAACCGGATACTATTCACTACTGCAAAGCATTCTGCATGATTTTTTTGTTAGTTTAGAATTCAGAAAACTGTAATCGTTCAGGAGACAATACCTATAATATTAGGGCTTGCATTCATTTCAATGTGTATTATCTGCAAACCTTGCAGCTGCTGTTATTGAGAAACTTAAATCTCAGACAAAGGAACCTTCGTAAACTAACTAGTGCTATTACTTGCTGTTATGAAGGGTTCTCGTTGAAAATAGTGGGAGTGACGATTTGGAACCCTCTTTTCATTATCCTCGTGGTTTCATTAGGTGCTTATATTGTTTTACAAAATTTCAGGAAGAGAATCTTCAAAGATGCTCCATATCTGCTGATTCTCGGATTGAAAACAGTGGGAGTGATGATTCATCTGATGAAGATAATGTGGATGTAAAAGTCAATGGTTACCATGATGCGGAGAATGAAGTTGATCCAGAAACAGATGATGATCCAGAACGCACGCTTAGTGGAAAACTTAGTGAAAGCAGTGGATGCAATGGAGCGGATCTGTATGACTATAAGGTTCATATTAATCATGTGCTTGCCGTTTGTTGCTTCTATTTCTGCTTGTTGTAATATTACAACCATTGTCGCACTCCATCGAGTGTACTTCTCATGCTTCTTACCAAATCTTGATTAAGACTAGCATTTACCATTTTAGGGGACAATGATTGACCGGCTTGATTTGGTAATTATTGAAGAGATTAGCATTAGTAAAGTCCTTAGTTGTGATTAAGTTTATTTTTATTCTATTCACTTCCTTTTTTGCAATTTGTACTGGAAGGAATTCCCATTCCCTTTTGTTTATCGCACTGAGAGGATAACTGATCTTAGAGATGGTTACCTAGATGACTTGCTGACGTACTTTTCACGTTAATGACTCCAGCTGTGTAACTCTCCATTAAAAGCTGGACATTCATTGACAGTTGTATGGTCCTTCAAGTCATTGAATTTTTTTTTTACGTCAGTGTATGCTCCTTATCTTCTGTTTAATCTTTGTTTACATGATTATCTTATCAAGAACTCGTGACAAATCTGAAATTGGTACTCTTTGATTGATTTAGCTGTGATGTTCAGAACATGTCCGTTGACTGTTTTCTTTTATTCTGCATGCAGGCTTTTGGCACGGATGATTCAGATGTTGGGTCGCCTAGGGATAATTCTGCTTCAATTGGCAGTTCAAACTTACATACTGGTTCTCAACCTAGGGATTCCAATATTCAGTTAGTTGAGCAACAAGGACAACTGAAGAAAGAAATCGACAACTCTGCCAGTGCAGTTGAATCTTCAACTGTCGCACCTTCTGGTGAGCAGTTCCAATCTGTGGGTGAAATTTTGTCTTCAATCAGGCCAGGCCAGAGCCACACTCTTCCAGTTTCAGGGTTTGAGGGAGGTTCTGGAAGGTCGATGGGAAAAATGTCAAACTCCAATCTCAACACTAAAAGATCAACTTTGTTTGGAAGAAACGCAGTGAGCAATCTTGCAGCCTCTCAACTTTATTTACAACTTATGTGCAACATGGTTAAATTCATAGATTGACCAGCCACTTTTATTTGTGGAATTAGTGTTCTTGTTGTCGTTCCTTTTGTCTATGCAAGAAATGTGTTGATATATTTGTGTTTGGTGATTTTATTACATCCCTGTTTGCAAGTTGTTTTCTTGAAATCCAGAGCTACATGCTTCTTGCATCTTCCTTAGTTGATACCAAAAGCTTTCAAATTACAGGATGTAGAAAGTATGGTGCAGGGAACATACACCAGGGAACATACCCCTGTTATTTTTTTTCTTTTGGCCGGACTACTATGTTAGTTTATTCACAGTTTTATTATTGACCTGAATATTATTTTGGATTCTCTTTTGTGGGAGTCTCTGTTTTTGTAGACTCCGTTAAGCAATTGTGCATTTTGTTGGTGCTGCCCGGCAAAGTGGCTAACCCGTACTCTATGTCCGGACAGCATTTAATCATTCCATCTTCTATATGTGGTTATAAGTGTTATTGGCGGATGGGGATAGTATTGATAGATGGTCATTTCATAAGTCAAACAATTCCATAGGCAATGTGCAGAGATCACTTTGGTATATCTTTGTAGTTGAGTAGGCTTGTGTAAGTTTTATGATGAAGTTCGATCATAGTATTCCCATAACCAGATCCGCTCTCTGTCGATTGGGTAGATGTATCTTCTATGCTCTTGGCAGCAAAGAGACTAGATATCGGTTATATAGTTGTGTAAATTAAAATGCTGACACTTGATCTGAACTCTTGTGCAGGCCAGAAAAGCACCATCAATGGAATCAGTGGATTCTTCTGGAGAAGAAGAGTAAGACATTGTCACGTCTTAGCTTCTCTTTTAATGGCCCTGACTTACCTGGTCAGTTGATTATCAGCTGCTCCTTTACCATTTATCTTATACTTTTCTTGCTTGCAGGCTTGCTATACAGAGACTTGAGATAACGAAAAATGACTTGCGGCAAAGGATAGCTAAGGAGGTAGTCTCACTCTATAAGAGTGTGTTATTTGCATTGTAGATGGTTGAACATTACGATAAGAAATTTCATGTTGACTTTAATAGGCCAGAGGGAATGCAGTATTGCAAGCTAGCTTGGAGAGGAGGAAGCAGGCTCTGCACGAGAGGCGCTTGGCACTCGAACAAGATGTATTTTCTTACTCTTTGATTATGTCTCTCTTTCCTCTAAGGCCTCCCCCCATCCCCTTAAAATAATGGCTTTCCCCCCTTTTGTTGGGCAATTAGGTTGGAATTGGAACTCAAAACTGAAACCCTTTAGAATTTAGGTTATAGGAGTCATTGGGTCTTTAAAGGCAGTTTTTCCTTGTCTTGCTCAGATGGCAAGAGTCACCATTACCTCGAGGGGAATATTCACTGCCATACAACCGTAAAAAATAACACATTTGCTTCTATTGTCCCATACTGGTATTCTTATGCAACTCTATCACTGCCAAAACCTATTCTATAGTGCCAAAACCTATTCTATAGTGCTGAGTTAATTGCATGTCTCAATTTATTTACATAGTTAGACATGGTTTTAGTGCGTCTATATACAGGCGAGGAAGCTCTCCTATTATATTCTTTTCGGTTTCTGCTGAAAAGTATTCTCTTTTATGCTGTTTACCCGTGTGTGCGTACTTGTGGATGAATATTTAGGTGGCTAGATTGCAAGAACAGCTGCAAGCAGAAAGGGACCTGAGAGCTGCACTTGAAGCTGGTTTGAGCATGTCATCTGGGCAATTTTCCAGTTCCCGTGGCATGGATTCTAAGGTTTGTACTGAATTCAATGGGGCATTTTCCTTCGCAAGTCTATCTTTTTCTTTGTTTCATGGTATGAATTGATGGGCAGACAAGGGCCGAGCTCGAGGAGATTGCTCTTGCAGAAGCAGATGTTGCTAGATTGAAGCAGAAAGTTGCAGAATTGCACCATCAGCTAAATCAGCAGCGCCAGCATCACTATGGATCTCTTTCTGATGCATGTGACCGCTATCAACAAGTGCAGAATTCTCAACAGTAAGTGGGTATAACGATGTTGCCTTTCTTCAAACCAGCTTTTAACCAATTGGTTGGTAGGGTGGAGTACATCGTCCTTAGATATCCAGGTGGCTATTTCAAGTTCTAAGATGTACTCCTCCCACTGACAGCTACTAAGACAATCTAGTGCTTTCCTGTTATCTTGCTTCCATTTTGAGGATTTTGTTGTGGCAAACTTGCTAAGGTGCATTATTTTGAAGATACCTCATAGTGGTATTTGTGTATACGAGTTTTACCATTTGTTTTGTTTGTGCCAACTCTGTGAAAACCTAAAATTGCTTATTGGGCAGAAGAATTTAGACAATGTTATCCAGAATAGTTATAAGGAGCAAACCCAACATCGCGGGACTAATAGGAAGATTGGGTATGTTTCTAGAAAGCTTGTTAGTTGCTTCTTTCACTTAGTGAAGGAGAAATCCTTGGGATCTTGGTATTGTTGTCGGGAAATGAGATGAATAGCTAAGATGGAACACTAGATGTCAGTTTGAAGTCAGTACCTAGTCTAGTGGTGCTCAAGTTAAGATCATTGTAGTAGTAGGGGTAGGGAACTCATGATATTTTGATCTGCTCTCAACATGTTTGGATCTATGTGTTTGGCTATGCTATTTGATCAGAAGGTTGCTGCTACAAATAAAATATGGAAGCTATCATACTGAATTTAAAATCTCACTGGATATTTGCAGGAGATTTCCCCCACAAGATTTTGATACTACCCTCGCCTTTTATAATCACGAAAGAAAACAGAGAAGCGAGGTGTGTGTTTCAATCTGTCTTGTTGAGTCTGCTCTGTTTTTCATTAGAACACATATAATCGATAGAACTGCTCGTCCTGCTCATTGGTTTCTAATCTTTCGCTTGATCTTCTCGTATCTTTACAACGTTTGTGTATTTAGTCCAGTATGCCCTTTATGCTGCTATGCCTTCTACAGTCTAGACTGTTTGAATTATTTTCATGACCTTGGACTGCACATGGGCGAAAGCAGATTTCAGTTATGTTATCATCTTCAAAGTTTTGAATCTGCAGTTATGAAATTGACATTAGTATATTCGGGTGCAAAGGTGCTTTAATCCAGAGACATTTTATGTTGTTACTAAAGGTCAAGATGGTGCTAGCCATAACTCTAGTTAAAGATTGAAAATTTCGAAGTCTTTAACAAGTATCGATAGATTGCACATTGGCAGCATTGTGCATAGTGTACAACTGAATGATTTTAAAAGATGCTGCATCCAAAATGACTCTGAATTTTTAATAGCTTAGCACGATGAGGCATGGATGTTTAGTTTAAATACAAAACACCATGCATGAATAATTTGGTCATCCTGTTTTACTTCGTTTAATCTTTCAATACTATGGTTGATGGTCAGGTCCTGCCTTGGCCTGAGAATTCTTAATCCAGTACGAATGTTCTTTTCCTTTTACATTTAATCTTCTTCTTGTCTCGATCACATTAATTGTTTCTGGCGATTTATTCGATTCATCTGTAAAACATGTCAAATTATTCATCAGGAGAGTTTGCTTGGGGATTGGAGAAATATCAAAGGTCAAGCATTGGCATCTGCAAGCAGTAGCAGGTTGCCTTCAGGGAAGCAATTTATGGAGTCATCGCCTCTTAGCGATTCGAAAAGTACGGAGGCATCAGCAAGTATATCTGTGGATGAGCTCGGGGCTGTTGATTCAGCATCTGTACCCTCTACTTCCAGAATAGCAGAGGTAATACACGGATGTTGGACTGTCAATTCTTCTGTGTCTTACTGTAAATTCAGTAACAGTTGTAAATTTTATTCTCTCTTTTCTATTTCTTGAAATTTCATTTACTTTATACCATGTTCACCATGTCCCGCATCCTGCTCTGTATACTTTTGAGAATGTTCCTAAACAAGCTCCACTCATCCTGTTTTAAGGTCGACTTTTGCCCAGCTTTCCTCTTAGATATTAGTGTCGCATGCAGCATAATTTCCTAAATTTATAGGAACGACTACCGTATTGTTAAAACGAAGTTCCACTCTTTGATTGCAGGGAATGGAATTTCCAAGGCATCCAACCGTGGCATCTTCTGCTTTGGTGGAATTAACGACGCGTCTCGACTTCTTCAAGGAGCGGCGATCTCAGCTAATGGAGCAGCTCCACAGCCTCGATTTAAATTATGGCACGGGTTCTTCGCAAGACTTTGTCTACAGACCGTCATCTCCGCCGTGGAGCTGATCGATGAAAAGACGAGGCGGTGCTTGTCGAAAGTAAACCGCGACAGAAGAATGCCCGTTGCCTTGTACATTCGTCGGTGCTCTTGCAAATATAGTCTCTGCCCCTTCCTCTGTTCTGCCATTTCTGTTAATAACTATTATTTGATGTTCGAATGGATGTTCACCCTAGTGGAAATGAGATTTGGGCTTCCGGGTAGCGTTCATTTTTTTTTTGTTCCTTTTTTGTATTGTTTGATTCTTGTTTATTTGTAATCTTTTCCCTTATATTAACCGAGTTTGGAGCTACTGTCGAACAGACCTTGCCTTAGAGTGAAAGCTTGTGTTTTTGTAGACGTGTCAGACATAATGTATCAGTGTCCAAAGTTTCCCGATTTGTATTCTTGTATCCATCCGTTTGGTGAATACAACTCGTCCTCGGATAGGTCACTCACGTACGGGAATTTACCTTTCCTGCAACGGGGTCGAATTTGGTCGCGATGATCGTGCGTGATCTCTAGCATCTCAGTAGAGTAATCGTGACCGGGTTCAGCGGAGGGTAAACGCCTTTTATCTAGCGAATTACCGTTTCTAGCTGAGAAAAGAGTACGCAACAAGTGATGCCGAGCGCGCCGTGTCCATAATTTTAAACCCGAATACTTTGTGACGGGTCTAATAATCGCGCCGTAACGGTCGCTGCTAAAAGGAGTAGCCACGCTGATCGCGCATCCTCGCCCTCTGATTTAGCTAAAAAGAAAAGTTACAATTGAGAGCACTTCATATACAATTTGACAAAATTTGAACTGACAATTAAAGACGAGTCGTCACTGCTGTGATAGGCATACATTATGTTTGATCGAGGCCAAATTACACGCGAGGAACACGTCAGGATCTTGTCCTCCAGTCAACCCTGTTCACTTTCGCAAACAAAAAAAAGAAAAAGAAAGAAGTCGGACCATAAATAAAGGTGCAGCTTTTTTGTTAACCAAAAACACAAAAAGGAATAAGAAATTCTGGTGACGTGGACCCGGCGGTGGTCCGATCCCCCAATCCAGCGCAATCCTTATTGGATTTCTCGGATTACCGAGTCGGCACGCGCACCACCCAGCCAGCCATCCTCTTCCCTCTTCTTCTTCAAGTCCACTCTCTCTCTCTCTCTCTCTCTCTCTCCTCCTGAACATTCTCTGCTGCGCTTCGCGTGCGATGCCCTGCTCCCGCTCCGTCACCGGCGCCGGAATTCTCCGAGCTCGTCGTCGCCGTCATCGCGCCTCGAGCTCTCGTCTTCGTCGTCGTCCCGTCCCGTCTCGTCTCCCGCCGTTTCTCCTCGCAGAACGAGTAAAGCCCCCCGCGTTCCATCCGCTCCGCTCCGCTTCCTCTCGTCGTTCCTCCTCCTTTTTGCTTTGGATAGTTGGATGGACCCCGAAGCCTTCGAGCTTCCTTGTTTCCACTTTCCCCCTCCCTCTCTCTTTCTCTCCCTCCACGTCGTGGCGTGCGGGACTCGCCGAATTCGGCCTCGATTTTTACCGTTCGATCGCGTGCGAATTCCCGCGTCCTTTCGATGAACCCGACGCGTGAGGTGGCTCGAGGTGTCTTCAGGAGAGCGGGCGGCCCCGTTCTGTTTCTGGGAACGCCCGCGGGGCGATCGTGCGGTTACAGTTCGGGGAATTACTTTTTGTCGCGTGAACGACTGCTCTCCCATTCTCGCTCTTGTCCCTTTTGGCCTCTCTTTGTTCTGCCATCGTTATCGCGAAGCGGTCGTTGGTCGCCGGTGAACCGTTTGATTCTTCGAGGTTTTTAGGTTGTAGCTGCGGCGAATGAGGCGTGTGGTTTCGGGAGTGATCTTTTCAGGGTTTGTCTGTGTTTAAGGATTTTGTTGGCAAGTAGGACGATGCACTGTGGTTCCTCTTTTTTGTTGAAAATCGAGACTTGGGTGTCCGTGACAATGAATTTTCATCTACTGGTGCTTGACCTCTGTTTCGTTGCATGCTTTTTGCTGACTTTCTCCCGTGCGATTTGCAGGCGGGTCTACAGACGGTCGATGCTGTGATTCCGTGGTTTTGATGTGAATTTTCCGCGGTAGTTTTTCGGTTCATCGGCAATGAACTTCGAGCTTCTCAACCATGTTCCGTGGTTCGGCAGGGCCCATCCGGGAAAGGATTTGGGGTCGACCTTTGGATCTACCACCAGGGTCTTAACAGAGCAACCTAAACAGAAGGGTGGTTTCAATCTCAAGTTGTGGGGATGGTCCATCCTTTCCGTTCTTCCATGGGCTCTTGGTTCCAAAGATGGAACAAGAATGCCTCCTACTGTGAATAGGCAGTTGAAAAGGCGTGCTCAATCTGGTCGGACAGTTCAAAACAGCAGTAACGTCATGGCTGTCCGCTTCCGGCCCTATGTTTCGAAAGTTCCATGGCATACAGGGCCGAGAGCGTTCCTCTCTCAGCTATTCCCAAGATACGGGCATTATTGCGGCCCTAACTGGTCAAGTGGGAAGGATGGCGGGTCTCCTCTATGGGACCGGAGGCCAATTGATTGGTTGGATTATTGCTGCTACTGCCATGATATCGGTTATGACACCCATGATCAGGCGAAGCTTTTGGAGGCTGATTTAGCATTTCTCGAGTGCTTGGAAAAGCCACACTACAGAACAAAAGGAAATGCCCACGTTGCGCATTTCTATAAGACGATGTGCATCGCAGGTATGCATCTTACCCCGTTGACCTCTGCAGTCGAGTCAAGTTTTTGCGGAGATTGTATGTGCAATGGCAATTAGGTTCCTTTGTACGCTATGGGAAGTGAAATTTTTATGGAAAGCTTTATGCTTCAGAGTATTTTGTTCGATACTGAGCTTTTGTCACTTCATGGCTTGATGTATGTTAACTGGTCTACTCTGGGATTGGCAGGTCTCAAGAACTTCTTAATTCCGTACAGAGCGCATCTTGTGAAGCTAAAGTCGAGGCAAGCCCTAATTGATTTTGGTTGGCTGAGCAACATGAGATGGAGAAGTGGGAATATTCAGAAAAAACGGAAATGAGTAAGAGTTGTGTGGCTTGACAAGCGGGATATGTATGTTATCGCTTAGTTGACTAGCTTGGTAATTCAGCCCTGGATCTTAGATGGTATGGTTCTTTAGTTTGTCCTTTGTTCTTGTACTGAAGCTTCTCCGAGCCACACCTTTTATAGTCTATGGATCACAAGTGGCTACATAGACATGTATTGTTTACTTTTCCACTTTCTTAATTGCGCATGCTTTGTACATAAACATTAATTGTGCCACTGCCCCTCTGTTGCCACATTCTGGAATCTGAACACAACTGGCTGAGCTTGTGCACTAAGGCTGAGATGTGGCATTTAGCCAAATTATTGTTTACTGTACGGATTTTTCATATTGTTCTCTGTCATCACGGCTTCATATTTGACTTTTTCTAGCTGTGACACAGGTAGGTGGATAAATTTGGCTGACTGTCGAGAACTGAATTAGAACACTATAGTATTTGTTCAGTACTTCTAATACACCATGCTTGTTCTTCTTCATAGCTCTGAATAATAGATATGGGCATGTTTTGAGAGGACTATGCAATGCTCTTAAAAACGGCCTTTGTCACACTGAGAATGCCTAGAGACCATTTCAAATCGACAGGTTCGGTTAACAATGTTCATCCATTTTAGTCAACTTCTTTCATTTTGTCTCGAATTTCCTTCCTAGGATGATTGTTTTCTGCCTAAAGAATTTGTAGTTTTTCTTGTTGAATGGCCGAACCTCCAGCGACTTTGATAGTGTTTGCACTTTCTTGCTCTTCTGCATTGCTTTAACTGAATGCAGTGGCCTTTGCTGCGATTCTCGCTGCTCACTTTGGGTTCTGGGCGGACTTCAACTTTAGGACAGTCACAAGGGTTTGATCGATCAGCTTATCAAGAAGGACCACGATCGCAGTGAACCCGACAGAATTAGTCAATTAGGTGATTGATATCTTTGTTGAGTTCAGCAAAAATCGTGAATCCAATCTGACGGTAACCGTGAGAAGCTCGAATTATGGGTGCCGGATTGGACAACCCCCTTGCATTCGTGACAAATTCGCATCCCCATATCTTTTCCGGCTTGGAGTAATTACAAAAGCAGTTATGTTACCTTCTTTACATTGAATACGTTCTCTATTTGAACCCGGCACACCCAGTACTGACTAGAGAGCTCCTTTAGTTTTGTTTTTTCTCTCTTTGATTGGAGAGACTAGAGACTTAAGAGAACGGACCATCCACTAAGTTGAAACTTAGCGGTCAATATGTCATCCTGCTTTCTCTCTATGGTTATCATCATGCGTGCCGCTCTCTCGACGCCTTTATGTGAACCTTTCCAGAAAGTGACATGTCAGGGGAGTCTTCGCTTGGGAGGAATTCCACCATAAAAGCATCACAAGGTCCTGGTTACTACTCACGAGGTCCCCCACATGCGTACAAAGAGTCAGCAAAAGCAAAGAAGCCTGAGCCAAAGCTTTGTTTTGAGCGAGCCATTGGTTGGGTAAGGTGCTGAAGCGGATCTCGGTTCTTTACATGTGTTTTGAGTTCCAATGCCCCCCGTGCATTTTTATAAGGTAAGGTTGGATCCATTGTGTGTATCGATCCAATCGGTACCCGTGTGGGAGAACGGAAAGGAGGAGAGGAGAGGAGAGGGACATCGAAGCCTGAACGGATACGGGTCGGCACATCGATGCGTCTTAGTTTATTTTGAAGCCTGGACGTAGCGATTAGCGAGCGTGCGTGGGAACAAGTTTGGTAGAAGGTCCGTGCAAGTGGACTATATATCGGGAAGCTCCACACGAAAAAGAGAGAGAAAGTACTCGAGTGGTGATCAATTGAGGATTGATTTTGTTTAAAGCTTTTCGAGAATGGGGTTGGTGTTGTTTGTCCGAGTGGCACAAGGGTTTGTAATTTCTGTTTTCCGTTTTAAAACTGAAGTCCTTAGCGTAAATATTCCGTTAAATCCATTTAACCTAAAGTCCTTTATTTTTTACGAAAAGACGTTTTTTGACAAATGCTCTTTCTGATGCACCCATAATGAGATCCGTATTTGACCTTTTCTGTCTATTCTTTAAATCTTTCTTGCGTTGCAGGAGTGGCCCTGACTATTAGTACATCGATTTTATTCAACTTTAGGGATATGAACCTCATGAATCCTGTGATGAACAATACACTAACTTAGCACTATGGCTCCATTCAAAGTTTTAATAAGCTGAGCTAATAGCACGTGTCGACCGATACACCTCTAGGGGAAAAAAAAAGAGTACTTCACTTTAGAAATAATGGGTGGATCCAGTTGCAATATTATATGATGTCGAGATAAACCTTATTAAAAAAAAAAAAGATCTAATGAGATCTGATCCGAAGAACATTCCCCCCTCAGAGCCTCGCGAATCAAAATTTAATCTTATAAAACGAGTGCACCGATTGTTCAAACCTTTGCTCCTTGTAGACTCAACTTTGATGAGGGAGTCCAACAGTTGGACTCCAACGGAGTTCCGTCGGGGCACATGTGGTAAATAGGGATGTGCAAGAGAACCCGCCCAAATCGGACGGAACCGACTGATTTTAGCTGGTTCCCAAGGGCACCGGTCCCGTTCGCAATTCAAAAAGATTGGAATCGGTGATATTTGGTCGGGCTCCTGATTCCACGCATGGAACCAACCATCCAGATCGGATCTTTTTCTTCTTTTTTAAAATTTCTTCCGTATTAATGCTTTATAGGGGATTGCGTCTTGTCTATGTCTATCGGTTTTGTCACTTTCCTTTTATCTATAAGCTCGTTGCAAAGCATCGAGATCAATTTTGAGCAAAACCAGATCGTTTTAATAGCCCTGGTAATGAGCCCGTACCCCTTTTTCGTTAACCCATACGAATCCTCATGAAGGGTTTAACATCCTTTTCATAAAGAATCTACATGCTTAAAGAAAAAATAAAACATGCCATCGGTTTTATTGGCTAGACTTCCGGTTCGGTTTCTAATTCCTAGGTAAAATCGGACAACCCAAGAACCGATCATCCCTAATGTTAAATTTATGTCTCGAGTTTGAGGCCGCTTAAGAAATTCACTTCTCTATTTATTTGATTTCAAATGCAAGGGTTCACGGTTAGGCTGCGCATGACAATAATTTTGTGTCCAGAATCAAATTTTTGGCAGAAATGATTCTTTTTTATTCTATGCCCGAAAACAATTTCTAAGCATTTAAAAGCGTTTGGTAACTGCCCGAAATTTCTATTCTTAGAATAAAAAAAGAACAAAAATGCATTTGGTAACTACATAAAATTTCTTTTTATTAGTAATATTTTAATAATATTTTGAATTTTTTAATATTTATTTCTTTTTTTTTTCTTTCTTTCCCCTTCCTTTCTTGGCGACGGCCGGCCGCCGGCGCCGGCAAGGGCGTCACAGCCCTCGCCGGCAAGGGCGTCACAGCCCTCGCCACCGGCCTCACCTTGGCTGGGTGAGGCTCGACCTCGCCCAGATCTGGTGAGACCAACCTCGCCGTCGTCACCCAAGTCCGTCGCCTAGGTGGCAACGGCGAGGCCGGCCTCGCCTTGGCTGGGCAAGGCCTTGCCGTCGCGGTCGCGAGCCGCCCTCGCCTAGGCAGCGAGGGGGACCCTTGCCGGCCCTGGCCTGTGGTCGGTCGCCGGCAGCCGGCGGGGCCAAAGAACAACAACAAACCAAAAAAAAGAAAAAAACCAAGAAGAATCAGTTCTGGAAAAATTGTTCTAGAATTAAGAAGCTACTTTTTTTTTATTCTTGATTCTGTTTTAAAACTGATTCTTATGCCCGAGCACAAAAAATTTAACAAACGGATTTCTATTCCAAAACTGATTCTGGAACAAAAAAATAGAATCAATTACTATTTGGCAAGTTACCAAATAGGCCCTTATTGGCTTAGCATAAATAGAGAAATAAAGAAGGCCACTAAAAAATAAAATTGAGGCACACTTTCTTTATTATATCTATTTCTTTTAGAGGGGCAGAAAGGACATTGTCCAAGAAAGAAACAAGAAAGGGGAAAATTGTCGAAAAAAGTCCTAAACCTATTACACTTTTACCGATTCAGTCCTAAATCTTTTAAATTTGCTAATTTAGTTCTAAACCTTTTCACTTCTTTCCAATTCAGTTTTAAACCTTTTTACTTCCTGCCAATTGAGTCTATTTGGCCAGCTGATACTGACGTGGTCGCCAGCCTACGCTGATGCGGGCATTCGGCGTTGACGTGGCTGCTGGCCGGCACTGACATGGCAACTTTTAAATATTTTTTTCAAATTTTTTCTCTTTTTTTTTCAGCCTTTTCCCTCTGGCTGGTCCGACAACCGACCAGAGGCACGGCCTCTGGCAAAGCTCACCCCCGCCGGCCACCAGTGAGGGCGAGGCCGACCTCGCCATCGCTGGGTTAGTGAAACCCAGCAAGGGCGAGGTCGGCCTCGCCATGGCTGGGCAAGGTTGACCTCGCAATGGAGGGTGAGGCTCGCCCTCGCCAGTGGCCGATGGGGGTGAGCTTCGCTAAAGGCTAGCGAGGTCTACCTTGCCGGCCCGTACCTCTAGTCAATCGCCGGTTGCCAGTTGCCGGACCGGCCAGAGGGAATAGGCAGAAAAAAAAAGAAAAAAAATATTTAAAAATTATCACGTCAACGTTGACCAGACGGCTGGCGGTCACGTCAGCGCCCTTCGGTCAAATGGATTGAATTGGTAAGAAGTAAAAAGGTTTAGTATTAAATTGACAAACTTAAAAGGTTTATGACTGAATTGGTAAAAGTACAATAGATTTAGGATTTTCAGACAATTTTCCCAACAAGCAAGGGTTATTTGCTTTTGTTTTTATCTCCTGCAGAAGAAGCCGTAAAAAGTGGCCTACGAAAAGAGGACTCTGCCATATATACGTGTGTGCATTGCCGAACGGTAAAAAAGGTTTTATTCATTGAATAGCCACACAATCGGAGAGCCACGCGAAGTCGCAAAGTGCGGAAGACGAGTTGCGCAAAGAAGAAAGGAAAAGAACGTCGCAAGGCACGTTCATGTTGCGAGTATACCCGAGCATTTTGCTTTGGGCTTGAACACGCAGTGATTTGTGCAGTGAATTTATTTCGTATTGATTATTCGTAAATACTTTGAGTTCGAATTTGAATTTAAGTGTGAAAAACACTCGAACGTTTGAGAAATTGTAATTATGAATTTTCGATTATAGTAAATTATTTATTACTGACTGTTTCGTGAATACAAACATCGATATTCGAATTGAAGTATGTAAATATTTAATATTCTTGATCGGTCGTCGTTTATTTCTTTAACATTTTCGTATTGATTTGATTAGTAAGATTACGTCATCTTCGCGTTATATTTCAATATTTAATATAAATAAATGAATGCGAGGGTTGTGTGAGAGAGATGGTTGGTTCGAGGAAAGGGATGATGATAGTCCATTAATGAATGCCAGGGAAGGGTCTCGTCAAAGCTGAGGAGAGGGGGGCCTGATGAGATGATCTGCAAAAGTGTCTGCGCTTTGCTTTGGACATCCCAAACCGAGCCCTTCCCGAGGCTTAATTACTCACCGGTTCGTCCGATGGCGAGTCCTCATTACTTTTCCTCCCTCGACTTTTACTTTGGTGGACGGATTCGAGAAGTGACCGAAGAGCGAACGACAGGTCCAGGACAGAACCAGAAAAGAACAGGAAAGACAACCACCACACGTTCAGACGGAAGGGGAGTCGAGAATGTCCAATGCAAAAAGAGATTAGAAAAGACAACCAGTTCACAGGTTTCACGTCGCAGAGCACGCGATGGTCGCGCCTGGGGGAAGAGAGAAGAAAATCATCATGGGCAGGTCCATCATAACCCAAACAGTATCACGCGAACCCTACATACATTCCCAGACACAACCCATCCATATTTCTTCTTATGTTTTTGCGAAGGAGCTCCGTGTGTCAGCGCATATACTCGGTCGCTTTTCTTGCTTTCGCGTGTGTAAACAAAATGCAGGAACGGTATTACTTTATTCGCTTGCTAATCATCAATTTTTTAACCTAGAACTGCTTGCATCCTGTGCATGCTTTTTTCGTTGGGGAGATCACTGCTCGGATGGTGATGTGGAGATGGGAAGAGACAAGACAAGTTTTTAAGGAAAAGACATCGTTCGAAAGAAAACTGCTTCTACAGTTCTAGTCGCTCAATACACTACAAAAATCCCCAAACTAAAAAACAAAGAACAAATCATAGTTTACAAGTAACGTTTTCTTCCAAATTGAGCTTGAAATTTTCCACTATGTTTCTCTTTCGCTCAATAAGGAGGACGAGAGGCAGCATTCGCTGCACCACCCCAAGGCATTAACTCGGGAGACGTCGCCTGACCACTCAAACCCCCTCCTCCGCAGTAGAGGCCGCCGCCGGCCGCGGCGGCGGAACTAGGGAAAGAAGGAGGCTCGCTTCCCCCGCCGCCGCCGCCGCCAATACAAGGCTTGGTCTCTTGATGATCGCCACCTTCTTCGTCACCTCCAGATGGAAACCTGTGGAAGCTGGGGCTCACGAACGTCGCCGCCGCGACCACCACGGGCGTCGCTGCCACCACCTTCCCTCCCACCACCCCTCCGAACACCTGCCCTTGAACCCCCGCGAGAGTTATCCCAAAATGGCTCGAGCCCTCCTGACGACACAGCTGTTTCGCGGGTCTGTCATTCTTGGACTCGTTATTGTCGTTCTTGTCATTAATGCAACCGCCCAGGACAGACCCGCTCAGGGAGAGGAGGTTGAAGGGCCCGCGGAGGGACAGCGGCGGCGCGTGGGGCAGGGGGTGGCGGAGCGTGACTTCCGAGACGGAGCCGGATCCGCTGAGGACGGCGAGACCCATGCGCCGCCTGAGCGCGAAGGACGTGAGGGCACCGACGACGTCGGAGCCGGCGGAGATCTCGAGGACGACGGGTGTCATGGCGGAGGAGGAGGAGGAGGAGCCGGAGGAGCCTTGGGCGGCGACGACGACGACGGGTGGTTTGGGCTTGTTCTTGGACCCGGGTGGCCTTCCTCGCGGCTTCTTCTTGGTGGCGGTCGATGATCCGAGCTCGCTGGTGATGGCAGCCTTCTCGGGGGTGGCGGCGGCGGCGGCGGGTGGAGGGAGGGCGAGAGGAGTGAGGCGGTGGCCGGAGGCGTCGTCCTCGTCGGAGGAGGAGGAGTGGGGGTGCGAGAGGGAGAGGGCGGCGGTGTTGCCGCGGCCCGCCATGGTGTAGGGCGGCGGCGGCGGCGGTCTTCAGGAGAGAGAGAGAGAGAGCGTGTGTGAGTTCTAGGGAGAGCGAGAGGGTGTGGAGTCTTTCGCGCTCTTTGAGGGTCAACTCTATATAGTCACGAGGCGGTACGATACTACGATGGACACTTGTTCTTATGGATTCGGGTGTATAAACGACGTCCCACGAGGTGAAAAGTGAAATGTGTGCAAAATTAAAAAATAAAATAAAAGAGATGAATTTGATCTTCCTCGGATCTCGAACGGTCGATTATAATTGAATATGTACATTTTGTAGTCGCCAAAACTTTGTCAATTGGGTATTTGAACTTTTACCATATGTCATTTTAACTTCAGGTAACCGTTATGATAAATATTCAATAATAAAGAGATTGTCAATGAGAATTCAAAACTGGGGGTGATCGATTTACAGGCGGTTCGATCCTAAACTAGGAATCGGAAACCGAACCAGAGGGACTAGTTCCTAGTTTATGAAACCTGGGAATCGGACCGAAGCCTCCGGAAACCGGACCAACTAGGTGGGCCAATGGAACCGATTTCATGTTTTGTTTTTTCTTTCTTCTTGATTTGTTGGTACGTTGCAGCCAATGGAAGTTTCGACACTTTCGTTTCATGGCCGAGCTCTTCTCGTGGCACACTCTGATCTCTCCGTCTCTCCTTCTCTCTCTGAAGCTCGGGGGCTTTTTGAAGGTCTGGCGCCATTTAGTCCAATGGCAAATGCCCTCAAATCAAGAATAGGCAGAGCTGGGAGCTGCTGTTGCTTCTTGTGATCGAGGATCACGCGAGGAATGGAATTGCACAGTCTCCATTAAGAAGCTTTAAGGTTAGGGTTTTGCTGGTTCCCCTCCTCAGGTGATCGATTAGCTTCTTCACGGGAACATTCCGAGGCACACATCGTCATTACACTGATTTGTGGCAACAGCTTTCTTAGTTTTGCTCTCTGGCTGCTGAATTTTAGCGAGAGGGAACCGGTCTATCCAGTTTAATCCGGAGAGTTCCTTTTGCTCACTCGTAATTGAGACGCTCCTTGTCAAGTGAATTTTATTTGAAATAAATTAATATTTAAAACATCGATTTTTTAATAAACAAAGGCAATAGGTGTAATGAAAAGTATAAGATTTTCTTAATTGTATACTTAACAAGTGTCTTTAAGACACTCGTTAACAAAATCCTCCATATATGAAACGTGCATTTTTACACCTACTGATTGTTCTTAAATAATTATGATAAAGTAGTCTGGTAACCTATTTTAGTATATCTAGCATTATTTATTTTTTCATAAGCAACAGTTTTCAACAGATGCAGAAATATAAAAAATTGCAACACTAAAAGTGTGTTCGTTTCGCGAAAAATGAGTAATTTGAAAAATATTTTCCGAAAAGTAATTGCTTATATCGTTTAGAAAAATTAGTCAATAAAAAAAAAATTTTCATCATTGATAACAATGTATACCTAGTTATTTTCGTAGACGATGAAAAAAATTTCCATTTATTTATATTTGCAAGCAATATAAACGATTATTTTTTGGAAATTTTTTTTTTAAATCACTAATTTTTCGCGAAATGAACGTATCTAGACGGAAGCAAGAGCAATAATCTATGTCGGTCGCTCTCACGACAAACCATGACAAAACATCTCACAGTTGCAATACCTTAAAAGCAATAGCTTTTGTCTATTTTTTTCCGTCAATTCCACACTTTGCTACTTTTCAAGTAACCCAAAAATAACTTTTACCGTTGGGAATTATATTCAACGAAGTGGATTTAAATAGTGAAGAAGTGATAAGGTATGTAGAGGATTTTTTTAATTTGTTTCGATTTTTCTTTTTCTAATTATACACTTTACTTATTACGTTATTAGTTATAAATGTAATATTGAATATTTTCTGTTTATTAAAATAATATATTACATGAATTTGAGTAGCATAAAGGTTATCTTACATCTTGATTGGGATTTCACAAAGATTGAATTACTTTCCTATATTGCACTCTTTAATTAATGCGTTTTTACTCTTACTGTTTCTAACCTAAAGTTTCTAGTCCGACACATATTGCAACCAAATGTTTTCAATTACGACGGAGTAGGTAATATGAATTGCATTTTCTTTTTATCCTTTTTATTTTAAATATGGAAAGTGTAGAATCGGTGATCTTCCTCTTTTTTTTTGTGATTTTCTCGCCAAATAATATAGGGTCCAAATAATAACGAGATAAAAAACGATTGATGTAGCAAATAGATTGTCACACGTAAAACTTTAGTTTTAATCATACCTACGTCTTCCCCCTTTTTTATATTGGGCATATTACTAGTTTCACTTTTTGCACAATAAAAAAAAAGTCACTCTACACCAATTTTCTATTATTTTGATATTTTGCCTTCTCTAAATTCAACCACTTTTGATGCTTTCTCACGAACTTTACGATAAATTTGTTCATTTCCTATGATTGTATGGCATACTTTATAACTCGGCTTTGTTTATTATGAATACAATTCAATAATATGATTGATTACAAGTCATTTTGCACTTCAACACAATGTATGCGAGGGGTTCGTGAATTTTAACCAATGAAAGACGACTCTTTTTTAATAAATTGTTTTTCATACATGGTTCGGATAGTTTTATTATTAACTTGGAACGTTAACATTATCAAGATAAAAATTGCTCCCGAGTACAAATTTTGCTTGGTGGGCTACTCTTTCCCTCGATCTAAATAAATTATAGAAGGCGCTTGACCGATTTGCCTTTCTCTAGACAACTGATTTGATTTTTTTACAATAGTAAGATCATTGGACTTCCCTTATATAACTAATGCACCGCGTGCATCACACGTGGTAATATTCGATTGTGAACACCACGTAAGCTTTCGATGGCCTATTAAAAATGTTCAATTTTAAAATATACGAATAGTTAATACGCTAAGAAAGATGTAGCGTTTTTTATTTTATTTTATTTTAATGGTCATTGCACAAGATTTTCACCTATACGGACCTTGGCTCAAATTCAAATGTGCAAACAAAGCATGTTTGGGCTTTCTCAACTTGATCAAAATCAAATGAGCGAATATGTCCAATATCCAATAAAAAAAAAAGATTTCTTCTTCTTCCCCAATTTTTTTTCTTACAATTTTTCGAAAACTAAAAGTGATGACGTGTACTTTGGATGGCACATGAAGCAAAGCCTATGGCTGATGCCTAGCCTAGCCTAGCCTAGGGGCCTAGGCTCTAGCAAAACACTGCCCCGAGTGGCCCAATTTATAGGCGCGGGACCGGGGCCCACCCACCGTCCCCGGTGTTGACCGGTCAAGGGAAATTAATTTTCGTAATAACATTAAATTTTACATAAAATTTCAATTCCATTCCGCACTCTTTGCTATAGGAAAATCTGTAACTCTCTCTGGTATATCCATTAGAACTCGCGTCGTGCTGATAATATTGTAAAATGCCGGCGACAATTTTTAGACGCGTGAGCAGATTCGGGGGCTCAGAGTGAAAGTTGAGAATTTTGTTAACACAAATAAAAAGTTTCGGATCAGACTCGAAAAATTTCGTAAGCTCAAGACAAAGTGAAAATCGATCCCGCTTCGAATTTCATAAAACAAAGCTATATTCATTTATAAATGGTAAAAGTAATTACAAAATAATTAATAGTTTCGCAATATGATCCCGGGTGGTGTAGGTTCCGAGAAGGCCGAAACCGAACAAAGCTACCAAAAAGGGTTTGGCTTCATTTGCGAGCCGTTAATTCCCAACAGAAAAAAAAAAAGGCACCGTGGATCCAATTCGGTTCGGTTCGGTACGGTTCGGTTTAGCGGTCGAACCGCGATTTCGTTGCCCTTCCGGATATTTGAAAAGCGAACCTAACGTTTTTGGGCGCTTCTCAGGATCAATTTCTCAATCGTGCCGTACTCACGTTCGTTTCATCGCGGTGTCATTGTAAAGTGGTCGTCACGCACGAACTTGAGGAAAGGTTGAACGATGCGGGGTCGCCTCGCGATCGGTGACGGTCTTTTTGGAGCTCGGATCTCGACGAAGGGACGACGCGACGAAGGTCTCGATCGGTCCTCGTCCTGTTTTCGCCAACCCAACATGACGAGTCCACGGTGGCATCTGCTCTTGGCCCTTTTGGCGTGGTGGCGTCCTCGGGTTGCTTTCGGCCTAAAAAAAGTGTGCCCCTCTCTCTCTCTCTTTTTGGGTGCTCATTGCGACGCTGGCTCGCGCGACGTCGCGTCGTGGAAATACAAAGGAGGCATTGAGAAGATGGGAGAGAGAAAGGACGACCGGCCCTCCTCACCAAGCTCGCTTCCACGACAATAGAGCAAAACAAAGACATCGCATGCATGGGCGCATTGCCCCTTCCCCTGAATTGCCATCTCGCACTTCCCCCCTTCTTCTTTCTTCTCCTCTTTACGCCCCGCGTCGGAAATATCCCACGCCCGCTGAACTTCTTTCGGGCACCGATCCTTCGATCACGCGAGGCGAGAGTGTAGCCGGCGAGATTCGGACTCGAGACCCGCTACCGATCGATCCCCGTCGTCGACGTCGGCTTCATCAGAGAACGATCCGCGGAATATCGTGCAAGGGGCTTTCTCTCGTCGATCAAAAAATGGAAACACAGGGGAGGATAACGATACGAGTCTTCTTATCCTTTCGAAATTTTATCTCTTCATCCACGACAACAACGTCCGATTGCAAAAAATTGGGTTGTTCCTTGGATTCCATTTTGCTCACTGCAGACTTTTTACGTCTTCTTGCGGGAGGTCTCGTGTCCTTTCTTTTTCCAATGGCCATTCGAAAGAAAATGTTGCGGGGGAAAATGTACCCCACCACCCACCACGAGGCACGAACTCCTCCCCGATTGTTTCTTGACTTTGACAACGGGTCGCTCGCTTAGAATATAAAGGACCTAACTTTTTCTCATTTTTCGCGAGCCCATCCCGTCCTAAACAAACCCTTAACTTTGAGTCGAATCTCAATTCCGTCTCGAGAAATTCTCGACTTTTCGATATAGTTCCAAAACCTATCAACGCATCTGGAACCCGTCGTTGGTTCCCACACGAAAGCTGGGTGTTGGTGAAGACGCGGGTTCCGATAATGGATCTCTAACCGGCACCGATGTCGTCGATTCTGGCGAAATCGGGTGGCGATATTTCGATGCGTGGGCGGATTTTTGGGGGCCGGAGTGAAAGATAGGATCTCTTTCTTTCTGACAAAATAAAAGTTCGAGACAGAGTTGGGATTGAACCTGGTGCGTTTGTTTCACGGAAGAAGATAAATGATTCAGAAAACATCTTTCTTTAAAGATGACCGTACGTGTCGTTTACAAAAAATGAACGAACGAAATATATATTTTCAACGACCATGATAGTATTAATACATACATCGATGTTGAAAATAAGACATTTTTCGTTAAATTATTTTATTATTTATTTTTCGCGGAATGAATGAAATTTAAAATCGTTTTTTTTAGGAAATTAGGTCCATTTTCATGCACCACTGCCCAATCATTGCGGTCTCCAAAGCATTTTGGATGAAGAGGGGGAAAGGAAAAAGAAAAAGAAAAAAGAAAAAGAAAAACTTTAGTCAAACGAACTGCGTAATAATTTTGACCCACGCCAACCCCGCAAAACAGTTAAAAATAAAATAAAATAAAAATAAAGGGAGCGGGGGTAGATAGCGGGCGCTTCTTGGCTTCGTCCTCTCCTCGGTGTCATCACGACACGAGGCTCGTTTGATAATTATTTTTTCAATTTTTCAGTTTTTTTTTTAATTTCGTGTGGTTTTTCTTAACTTTTCTATCTTTAATATCCCAATCGATTAAGAAAAATTATTCTATAACTTGCCCTTTTTATATAGCACACAAATTAGATTCTTTATAGCAAGCATCGGGTGTTGTGTATGATAAAATGAAGTTTCCTAATTAGCATAAGTATTAGCTACGTAATCTAAAAGTGTATCATACGGTAACATTCTCAAGCAATCTATACAAACACGGTCCCTAAAATCATTACCGGTTACTTAATTAAAAGCGATACGTAACTATAAAGAATACTCAAAAGATCAAATCGATGGTCGAAAAGAGACAATTAGCTTTACAAGTAACGCCATGCTAATTCGTGTTTTTAGTATTCCTGGTATCATAAACTAGATGCTTTATGTAGCCTTAGTTGTTCTTACCATGATATGAAGATACGCATCACGAGATATTTTTAAATGCCAATACATGCAAAAAAGGAAAAGAAACGTCGATTGTTATTAGCACCGAGAAACTAACAAATACAATAACTTAAAATGCAAAAATATTTACCGTGCTATTTAGTAAATCTTTTGTACATAGATTTACAATCGTTAAAATTTATCTTACGAAACAACCCATATCGCATTTTTTTTTCTTCCACTGCGGTCTTTTCACTACTTGGCACGACACGTGCACACAACACAACACAACACGACGTATATGCGATTTTTTTAATCAGTGTCCCTACCCTAGGCACTTGCTAATTATTCAAATAACGAAATCCTGTCATTCCCAAAGCATCTCAATAATTAAGATCGATCTGGCTCTTAAGACAATTTGCTTCCTTTTAATGTCCATTTTGTTTCGGGAATTTAAATTCTTAATTTACATGACTAAAACAGTATGTTAACTAGGAAAGTTTTTACTTCATCATGCACAATATCCAAATATTGCTAAAAAAAAAGAAGTTCTTTTTGTAATGAGAAAGGGCAAGCTTTTAGATTTTTTTTTTAATTAATTCAGATATTAAAAATTGAAAAATCAAGAAAAGCATATAGATGCTTACATGGCACAAAGCACTCTTAATAAGAAAAGAAAAAAAAAACCCTCCCTTTTCAGACCGTAGATTACAAAAAAATTTATAGCTGCTTCCTTAACCAGAAACGTGTCAGGTTTACCTCCACCTTTGTTTTTCCCTCTTTTAACGGCAAAACAAGGTGGTAATGGGAAGCGGTCGTTGGTGTTCTGGTATCTCGAACATCACCATACAAGTTTCACAATGTCCATTCGAACCATGCATGCTTTACGAATGCGCTACTCTGCTGTAAACCTTGAACCGTGTCGTCAGCGGAATCAAGAAACTTCCAGGAGAATTCTTAGCGGGAGTTTTCTTACGAGCTCGGTTGTTTTTGCTTCAAAGGCACGAGAGCGGCAGCGCTAAGAGTCGAGGGAAAGACGGGAGAAACAAACGGGACATCGCAAAGTCATCAGACATTGGAACGGTTAACTTGTGATTTCAGAGGGCACCCACGATGCAAGTTGGTCCCGTTTGGCTATTAGAACAGCGCCGGATCGGCCGGAAGCTATCGAGGACTGGAACAAGAAGCAATAATCACCCAACACTTAAAAACTTTCCTGAACCTGGAATCACGACACTTAATAGGCACGACGAACACAATCTAGACAATGACTCTGTCTGTTGTGGTGGCTGGTGGACGACCATTAGACTTGGACTTCAAACTCAGAGGACATATGCTCTGGGGGGGGGGGGGGGGGTTCATAAATTAATTCAAGTACTATTGCAACAGCACTAACAAGTTAATATCCTCGCGGCCCTGCTCGACAGGATCGACGCGCGCGTAAATCGGCATCCTATTTGCAGTTACTGATCAGAAGAATGCGCGGCTACCGTAGAAAACCCGCGACTGATCCTTCCTGTTGCTGTTACCGTTGTTATTGTTCTCCAAATCCAAGTTGCCTACTTGAGTCCGGATCTCGCCGGTGGCGGCCAGCTCTTCTTTGATCTCGGGCTTGTCGATGTCCATAGGGAGCTTCATTTTAGCCAGGGACTCCGTGAATTGATGCATGCTTCTCATGTACATGTCCACAATCTGCTGTTGCATCGCCGATTGCTCTGCCTCGAGATTCATGTTCGCAATTGGCGCAGAAAACACCTGGTGATGATGACCGAACTTCGCACGATCCGTGTTCAGTTTCGCATCCGCATCCCCTTCTTTATTACTACTTCCCTTGATCGCTCCTTCCTCGGAATCGCACTCCTCGTTCTCGTTTTTCACGATCTTGATGATCTCGCACGCCTTCTTCGAAGTGGGAGTGTCAGGGCAGGCTCCACAGCCCTGGCTGGCCTCGGGATTCGCTGAATTCAACGCGTCGATGCCCGAACCTGAGCCGGACCGTGCCTTCTTCTCGACCGTTGACTCGGCCGAGTTCCGATCGTCGCTCAAGCTGGTGGTAGTCGAGCTCAGGAACCCGGAGTTCCGGCAACTCCCGTCCGGCGAGATGGAGAAGTCGGATCGCTCCAAGGCGTGATTTTGACCCATCTCGCAATCGTCGATCGCGGTCGGGGACGAGCCCAGATGGAGAAAGGACCCGAAGAACCCGCCATTGCTGTTGGGTTTCGAGCCGGAGCTCGTCGAGCCCTGACTCGCCATGTCAAAGTACTCGGACACCATCTTCTGATTCTCCCTCACGACGCTGATTTCGGGGAACTCGATCTTGGAATACTCGACCGGGTCGGGGATCACCTCCGAGACTTTCCGGTCGAGCAGCACCACCTCGGAGCTGATCGACGAGTTGGCCGCCGAGTCGACCGGGGCCGACGCGGTGAGCTGGAGGCCGAGCCGGACGGTCCCAGCAGGGGAGTGGAAGAGGTCGGTGGACGAGAGGCTGTAGTCGCGGGTGACCTTTCCCTTGCCGGTGATCTGCGACAGCGGGACGAGGGCGAACCCGAGGAGCTGGTCCTCCATGAAGTGCCGCGCGCGGCTCAGCATCCACACCTCGCACTTGAGGACCGAGTCGGGCTGCGCCACCTCGAGGACGAGGGTCTCGTTGAATTCCGGGTTCTTGCCGCCGCCGCAGGCGACGCGGGTGGATAGGGCGTCGTCGGGGCTGTAGGTGAGGGAGAACTTGGCGTACACGTCCTGGTTGTCGTAGATGCAGATGTTGTGGATGTTCCTCGCGTGGTGGACGTGGACCTCCAGGACGCCGGCGAAGCTCGCGTCCCCGTCGCCGTCGCCGTCGCCGTCGCCGCCGACCATGCTAAAGGCCGAGGGGTGCGCGAACGAGTCCATGAATCGTTTTCTCTCTCGATACCCGAAGACTAAAACGCTTCTTAGGGACGGAGTTGACTCTGGGACGTCATGGACATAGTCCGATCAGCTTGGCTCAGCCCCGCTCCGCTCTCGCAAGGAGGAGGCAAACGAAGTAAAAGGGTCTTTTTGTGGAGCTGGCTCTCAATGAGTGGGTGCTTCCCAGGAGTGCTCGATCGCCATGATTGGTTTGATGCGTGCGTGAGAGAGAGAGAGAGAGAGAGAGAGAGAGAGAAAGCAAAGGACTTCCGTTGGAATGAATAGCAGAAGAATCAAGAATTCGAGCTGTGTTTCACTGTTGAACTTTGGACTTTGAGAGACAGAGAGAGAGAGAGAGAGACAGAGAGATGGTGGGTAGGGTAAGGTATGGTAGTAGGTGAGAATGGAGAGAGTTTAAGAAACTAAAGAAGAAGAGGAGGAGGAGGAGGAAGAAGAAAGGTGATGATGCAAATTTGAGGGATCTTTGAACATTTTATTTTGCTTTTTTGCGTGATTATGCGTACACACTCCATATGATATTCCCTCGAAGGGCTGTCGCCTTTTCTTGCATGATGTCGAAATCTCGATTTCTCGATTTCCCTTTTTCTTGATGCTGCTGGTGCTACATGGGGAGGGAGGGAGGGTGGGTGGAGGTGGAGGTGGAGGTGGTTTTGCTTGGCTTGCTTCCACTTCAAGTGACTCAAGGCAAGCTCCCCCATTGATTGATATCCAGTCCCTGTTGGAGGCCCCACGCTTGGGTTGGATGCTCTTTGTTAGTGTATCTCTACTCATTTGCTTTCATGCCAAAAACATGGTTTGGGTTACTATTGCTCCCTCTCACTAATGTGATGCGACCGAGTTCAAGGGAAAAAAGCATGGTGTATCTGCAACTCTTATGACTTTTGCAAACACGCCTTAGAATCTAACACATCGTTTGTGTGAACGCGGATTATGTCCTCTTTTGAAAGAAATCACTAACACGTAGTCGTGTCAATAAAGTATGTTCCCTAATTCTACGTACATTGAATTGTTCGGACAAGATTTTTGTATATTAAATCAAGACTGCAGCGAAAACGGGCCTTTCAATAGTAGTTCTGAGGTGCGAGACAGTGCACTCGTCTTTACATTGGTTAGGCCGTCCCAAATCACTTTTCATTGACACGACTCTTAGTCTATTTGCTAATGTAATGCCAAGTCTAATTACTAGTTTTATCCGATCCTGTCGTCGTTCAATATATAACGCTTCTCGCCCGGCTTCTTCGAGCATACTCTGCACGAATAGTAAGTAAATACAGTAGTACTCTCTGTTCGGCCATCAAGGACAGTTCTCTCTGGGTGACCATCTTGAACACAGAGCACGCCACATAAATGGAGCTGCTCCGCGACGCTACTGGTTTCAGACCAGACGCTGCTACTCTTCTCTCGTTCTGCCTTGACTAGGACACAATCATCTTCGGACATGGACATGATTACCCAAGACTTCCACGAAAGCCTGTCGCGTGTGACACAGCTCTTTTGAGCCAACGGAATCCCCTCCCATTTTCAGTAGTTAAAAATTCAACTTCGGTTGGGCAAGTTGGTATCGACCACATGGCTAGCTCTGCTCCGACAGGGTCCCACGTCCAATGGCGTGCTTTAGGCTCCCCATCGATCACGAATTCGGCGTCTGAGAGCAAGGCAGGGAGGTCTAACGCATTCGAGATCAACGCAGTTGGTCGAGACGTGAAGAGATTTTCAATCAAGGAATCGATTGTTATCGATTCGAATTTTAACAGCACGCAAATTGTGATCTCTTGCGCAGGCTTAGAGCCCGAGCCGGACATATACCCCTTGATTATTAAAAAAAAAAAAAGGAACAAATTATCCGTACGAGGACCAACCCCGCTCGCACTCCGCAAGCGAAGCCAAATGTGTTAGGTGAATGAAACTCACGAGTCGTGATGACGCCTCCTCCAGTCACGACTCCCGGCGCGAAATTTGTCCGGGTTGTTCCCTCGGTCATTTTCACAAACAGTTGGCGAGCAGAGGCGGGGCTGAACAAGAAGCCGGGTCGAGAATGTTCAAATCGCGAGACGACAGACTCGAGAGGGTACCCGACGACCATTACAGCAAAACCCATGGAAGACATGGGCCGGAGATGTCCTCATCCTGCACGTATCGAAATTAACAGTGTTTTCAGTTCAAAGAAGCCGCAGAATTCCTTGGAAAATCACAAAAATCGAGAGGAGAGAGCACAGAGCACGCAGCTTAGCCACATCCCCTTCCCTACGGCCCAAAAGGAAAACGACAGGCTATATGTTCCAAAGCAGGGCGCAAGGTCTGGGGGTGACCGGGCGGGGCTTCATGTCCATAGGGTGCTATGGCGGGCTGCAATTTGGCCTCTGAAGAGTGAAAAAAAAGCATTGCTTGGGGAAATTCTTGGCATTGCACCGGGAACAGAAAAGGCTGAAGCATTCTCCAGCACGTGAAGTTCTCGTACATTGGCTTCCATATAAGGCCTCGCCGCACCTAGCATCATCTCCATGTATTAACATCATACTACGTCGGACGTCGATTGTATTCAGCAACGAGACACGTGCGCTTATAGCCTGTTTGGTAACATGCCAAATAGTAAAAATTTATGTTCTTTTATTCTCAGAATCAATTTGGGAATAAAAATCCGTTTGTTAAAATTTTTGTGCCCAGGCACAATTTTGCAAAAAATTGATCCCAGTATCCCTTTTGGAACAGAATCAAGAAGCAAAAAAAAGTAGTTTCTTGATTCTGGAACAATTTTTCCGAAACTTATTCTTCTTGGTTTTCTTCTTTCTTTTTTATTTATTCTTCATCTTCTTCCTGGCCCACCGCTAGCCCATTGCCGGCGATCGATGAGGGTGGCCCTCGCCGCCCTCGGCGACGGTGAGGTCGACCTCGCCAGATCTGGGGGAGGTCGAGCCTCGCCCAGCCATGGCGAGGCCGACCTCGCCGTCATAGGGGGTGGCGATGGTGAGGTCGGCCTCGCGTTGGCCGAGCGAGACTCGACCTCGCCATGATCTAGCGAGGCCGACCTCGCCGTTGCTGGGGGTGGCGACGGCAAGGTCGGCCTCGCCAGATCTGGGTAAGTTCGAGCCTCGCCTGGCCATGGTGAGGCCGACCTCGCCGTGGCGACGGGCAAGGCCTGCGGCTAGAGGGCCACGACGCCCTTGCCGGCCCAGCTTGTCACTGGCAACCAGCCATGGCCAAGGAAAAAAAAAGAATTAAATATTAAAAATTTCAAAATATTATTAATAAAAAAAAATTTGTGTAGTTACTAAACGCATTTTTGTTCTTTTTCTATTCTAAGAATAGAAATTTTAGGCAGTTACTAAACGCCTTCAAATGCTTAAAAATTATTCCTAGACATAGAATAAAAAAAGAATCATTTCTAATCAAAATTCGTTCCCAAGCACAGAATGATTGCCATGCGTACCCAACTCCAGCCAAAACCATTCCATGTCGCCTGTATTTCAGATTTTTCCGATATTTTGCGTTTCCCGCTGTATTTTCGTAAATACAAACACAATGGTTCGTCCAGCATGTAAGACGTTGATTCATCAGTCAAAATGTCTCATAAAAATAAAGTGAAGCATCCCAAATTCAGAGGGAAGCATACCACCAACCAATGAAAGGGACAAAAGGGCATAAGAATCCAGATCTTCCGTGTCTGAATTGTCAAATCAGATGCTTAGAGAACTAATTTACAGCATAATCTTTTTTATCCCACCCAAAAAAGTCATTATTTCACAGCAGTCTAAGCTTATGTACAAGAGTAAGTCGAAATCAGAGCTTTCTTCACATCTCCTGCTAGAGGATCGCTTCAATCAGTTCCTTCCCAGCCTCGCCAGATGCTGCTGATGCTTGGCCGCAGCTGCCTTATCAGCTGCCTCCCGCTTCAGAGCCCTCTTCGCCCGCCTCCCGGTCCCGACCGTCTCCTTCGCTGCAACTTCCTTTTTCTTGGGCTGGCGTGACGAACTAGAAGCACCCTCGTCTTGAGGGTTTGCCCGATAGACTGGCCGAGCTTCTTGGCGGCCCGCCCTGACATAACCGTTATCTCCCCACCTCCTATTCCCGATCCGGACATTAGGACTGTTGAAGTAAGCTTCTTCTAGATCATCATCCTCATCATCTACTTCGTCCTCATAGGGACAGTAGTTTTCAAGGGGATCATGCGTGTCCTCGTAATGGACCTCTAGTGGCATGAACCACGTAGCCCTCAGAAGCAGACATACGCTCTCCTCGAACATGTAATCACGGATGCTGCAATAAATGAAACAGCATGGATCAATCATCCCTCACCCCTCTTGCTGCTCACTTTTCTTTCCGATAAACAGAATCTCCAGCAAAAAAAAGCCACCACACCTCTCGGTACCAAAACTTTGTCAAACAATGTCTTCCATGACACTGAACTAAACCCTTACTAGTCCCTCACTAAATAAACTTCCAGCTTCAGTTATTTTTCATAGTTACCTTACAAGTAAAACCTCTAATAGCATTAAGAGATCCTTACCTTCCGTCCAGCAAGCGATGAACGTTGAGGAAGTCGAAAGGATGTTTACACTGAGGGCAGGTTGGTCTTTCCTTACATGAGGCCCAGCGGAGAATGCATGTCACACTGCAAAAGATAACAAAGAAGATCAGGAAAGACGTCGCGCTTTTCATAAGCATGAGAACAGCAATCCATTGCTGCCTATATTTGAACTCAAGAGTCCTACCATATGTCAGTACCTCCCACGACTTTGCAAACTAACATCTCCTCCATTTTCTAATTTTCTAAAGTCTCAAAACCTAAGCCTAAATCACTTTTTTTTATATTGCGACTTCCTACATTTCGGGAAGTAAAAAGGACAAGTGCAATCCCGATACGGAAAAGAATTAGTTCCTTAAACCATTCTAATAACACCCCCCACCCGGGAGATGGTGTGAGTCATCTCCTTCTTGTCACTAAATGAAAAAAAAACCGATCTTGTGGGATGCGAATGTCACACATCTTATGATGTCAATACTGAATTGATACACCCTTGCCCTATAGCATGACCACGACCGAAATAGACGAATACGGAGGCAGGCGACATTCTTTACAAAGGTTCAGACAAAAGATATCAGCCAGGGAAACAATGTGCTTCAGTCCATAATCACAAATTAAAAGGGCAGGTGGGTTTCGAACAAACCAGTAGGCGTGCTCGCAACCTTTTACAAGGGCAGTTTCTTGGAGGGCAATCTTCTCCAAGCATATCGCACAAACCCCTCCATGATTAGCATAATCATGGCTCATTGTAGCAATCGGCATTTTCTCCTGAATATCAGGAAGACAAGAGCTCAAAGATTCAACTAACTGCTGAAAGGACCAGGGCAAGCACCTATAGTAGATGCATCCAAGCAAACTCTCGGGCGAGACCATGATCAGACCATCATTTTCAAAGAATCGCCAAACATCTCCAAACCCAAAAAAGCAATCTCCAATTCCCATAAAACGAAGAAAGAAACGGACCACCAGAGCTCCCCATGTCAAAACCCAGTTGAGCCAACGCGGAGCACTAGAATCCCTAAGCCCAGCAAAAGTCAAATCCCACCAAACCCCCGAAGCATCGCTCTCACCGTTTAGCAATCAAAACTCATCCACTCACGACGCGAACAAAATCAAACAGGAACAAGAAACAGGACCCATTTCTCCAAACCGCTCCCAGATCTAATCCGAGGAATAAAAAAAAAGAAAAAAAACCCAGCAACACGACGAAGCACACCCCACCCCCATTGAACCGGAGAGAGACGTACCTGATCGGGAACCGACGAATCTTGAAGGGCGTTGACCACGCGGTCGCCATCGAGTGGGATGGCTGCGGCCATGTCGATCCGGCGGACGGACGGAGGGACGGAAGAAACGATTCGGGCTTGCAGGAACAAACAGGGGAAGAACAGAGCCCGGATTTCGCCCTACTAATATACAAATCTAAAAGACCCGACAGAGCACAAAGGAGATAAAGAATAAACGAATAGGGGGCGCTCCTTCCTGTACAGAGCACAGGAGAGCGAGAGAGAGAGAGAGAGATAATGCTCTGAGAATGATTCCGACTCCAAAACCGGAGAGGAACAGAGGAGACGAGAGCTCCCCTTTAACGGAGGAGGATGCTAGGGCGAGGACGAGATGTGGACGATATAAAAAGCGGTAAATCAATGGCAAAAAAAAGATTTGTATTAAAAAAAATGACGTTTTTTTTTGGGGGCGGGGGGGTCCAAATATTAAAAATGAATTTTTTATGATAGAAGAAGTCGCCGATTTTGATGATTATTTTTTTTTTATCAATAGTTTTTCCGGGCTCCTCCGTAAATTTGAGGCGGTCCCTGTGTTTTCCCGAAACGCGCCTTCGTTTTTTCTTCTTCCTCCAAATTTTCCCAACGCGCGCTGGATCGAACGGTGACGGATCTCGGCCGTGGAGATCGAAATTCATCGAACGGTTCGAATCTCTCGGTTGACGGGTCGCCGGTTCGGAATTCATGAGGAGCTGAGCGGGGCTCGAACTTGGGGCGCAAGCCGGCGGCGGCACACCTATTTCCCTTTTCCTATTCCCCTTTTTTTATTATTATTCAATTCATTTTCCCTCCTCTCTTTTCTCATTTTAGATTTGAGTTTACCGCGTCAAAAATCCCAAACTGACATACTTACAATAAATTCAACCCAAATTAATTTTTTGACCATAAAAAATTTAATATTAATACATTTATGGTAAATTTACTCTAAACTAATTTAACCCATCGTGATAAACTTACCCTCCATTAGTTTCCGTTAAATTAGATTAATACCACGAAAATTCACAAATTGTATATTTGTGACAAACGGATGGGTAAAATTTCAAATTTGCACACCCGTTAGCTGTCACATGTCATATAACTCAGCAGTTTAATTGTAAATTTTAATAAAAATAAACAAAAGATAAATTTATCATGAATATATCGATTTGAGATTTTTTGTTGTAAAAAAATTAATTTAGAGTTCTCGATGGTATTAACCTTTAGATTTTTCATTTTCATCTAAATTCAAGGGGGCAGTGGATCCCACGCGCTTGCCGTCGCTTGCGGACTTTCTTCTTTGACCTGACCCGAAAGTTCCCGCAATTCGCGAAACGGCGCCGTCGTCGGAGAACAGCGGCCAGTACAATTCGTACACGTGAACGGTGCACGTGAGACGCTGGGTTTTGAATCGGGGGAACAAAGAACTTTTTGGCGAATATGCCTCGTTTCGTAGCATGGGAGATCACGGAACATGCTGGAGAACTTGCTAGGCTGCACGGCTCTATGATCTTACCTAATACTGCAAATTAGTTCCAATATTAACCCTTGCTAAAAAAACTAAATCATCTATGTCACTATTCATCTAAATTAAGGGAAACTTGAGTTTTCCCTCGATGGACGATTAGTTTATCGACCACCCGCCTGGGTGGCGCTGCTGGAGCGCGCACTCTTCCTCTCGCAAAAGGTTGAGTGTTCGAATCCCGGGCGCCGCAGGGTGACTTAACCGGTGGCACGTGTGTGGTGGCTGGCACGTGTCGCCCCCAGGGTTTACTCCCCGGTTGTCGGCCGTGCGGGGGTTCCCTGGGTTATAAAAAAAAAAAAGACGATTAGTTTATCGAGTTCCGTCTTATTTTTTTTTACAATTTTATATACTTTGGATTTTGGGATTCGTACGCTCAAGTGAACTGAACAGATGTATGGAACCTGTTATCCAGCTAGACCTGTCAAATGGGTGGGTCGGGTTGGATTTGGATCGGGTCATAAATGGTCCGACCCAAATTGACCCATTAACTCGTTTATGACCCATTTATGCGCAATATAATTTTGTTAACCCATACCCGACCCGACTCATACTCAACTCATACCCGATTAGACCCATATTGTCAAAATACTTCCATATTTAATTAAATATAGGAAAATTTATACCAAAGCTGAAATGAGAGTGCGGAATGAGTGAGTGCAAAATTGAGTGAGGACGAGAGAAATACGTCGAGTTTAAATCAGTTATAAACTCATTTATGACCCATTTGCGATCCATTTATGATCCATTTAACACTAATATAAGATTTATACCCATTTATTAAATATAACTAACCCATTTATGATCTATATTACTAATATATGGGTTAAGAAATGGGTTTATGATCCATTTTGACAGGTCTACATCCAGCAGGGGAATTGAACCGGAGAAAGATGGCGGCCGATGCTGGGATAAATTTGATGTGTCTAGGATTTTTATAACGGGTTCGTGTACTGTGCAGATGCATTCGTGAGACCTGATGCATTCGCATTTTGCATGACAACGCATCGCACAAACAAATCGTAATTAGCTTAAGTTGTGCTTCGATTTCGAGGATTATATTGTTTTTTATGATTGATTTCAAGAATAGTCACACCAAAAATATCGGAAATCTTGAACACTAGCGGACAAATCGCACCTCTATGCCTCTATGGAATGTTGTCATAGTGCCCTCGTGAATAATATAAATAAGTTTTCGAAAGGTCTAGTGTGTCCGCATCTTGCAACAAACACATTATTATTATTATTATTATTATTATTATTATTATTATTATTAATCTTGGTTCAATCGTCCACATGCCATTGAAGATGAAGAGGCGTCGGGTTCTATCACCAGGTGGCAGTTGGTTGATGCCCACCTCTTTGTTTTTCGATTTTTCTAGTTTTAATCTTTTGTTTGCACCTTTTATACGGCGTAGATTTTACACGTGTAAATCTCTCATAATTCGAAAATCATCATATTATTGCTTTTTTCTTGTTTTGAAGTGTCTGTCGTCGAAACAAATTCAACAGGAACTCGTAACGTAAGAATAGGTTTATGATCTTAAAAGTCTGGAATTTCATACTGATTTGATATTTTTCAAGTCATAACGCTCTTTCAATCGATGCAAAACCCGAATTCACGTGATAATTACGGCACTTCTAAAAGCACCGGTATTTCAAGTACACATAAAATCGCATTCTTCAATCGGTACATCCGTTGAGGACGAAGGTATCGAAATCGCGGATGGAGACCGAGAGCATCCGGGGCGCGCAAGAAGCACCATCGGTAGGCGACCCGAATGCAATTTTCTCTAGTTAAAGTTCTACCCTAGGGGTGAAATTTCTCGAGTATTGAGTTATTGGATTTGGTAGCACAATCGAGAGAATAAAATCTAGCGTGCAAAGAAAATTTCACGGCCGACATCAATGAGCAGCGAGGAATTTCGGAGCCAACCCGGGCGGACGCTCCCCCGCCCGGCCAAAACCAACCATCGTTCGAGTCGACTAGCAGGTGGGCTCTCATCGGAGGCCCAATTCAAAAGGTAGGCCCAGGCCCAGTACCGTGACCCGGCCCGATCCCGAACCCGGCCCGAACTCCATCTCCCTTCTCTCTTGCCTCCGTTCCTTTACCTTCGCGAGCGTCGAAGCCGAAATCCTCCGAAGAAATTTTGCTGCGCGAAGATGGGGGCGGATTCAAACTCGGCCGAACGTGCTCCGGCGGCCGCCGCGCCGGACGACGTCGACGCCTTGCTCGATGTACACACTAGCTCCCTCCTCCTCTTCTTTTTTCTGTACCCTCCTTTTTTATCCTCTCGATGATTCTGGTGGCGATGAGCTCGGGCGCTCGGTGCGAGTCGCGCTGAGTTCGATTCCGTCGCGTGATTACATACCCATTATCGGTAGACTCGTGCGGGGCGATGTTGTTGCTTTGTACGTTTGGGTTTTACTCGGGGGACTTGGCATTCGGTTTCGTGCTCCCGAGGTTATTTGGCGGCTGAGGTGTTCAGGAGCTGTTTGTGTTCGCGTGTTTGTCTGTGTGGTGTTTGACAGGCTGCGAGATACGGTGACATGGAGGACGTCACGAGCTTAGCCACCGCCGGCGTTCCCCTCGATTCGAGGGACGAGCAAGGCCGTACAGGTTGTTCTCGTGGCTTCGGCCTTTGAGCTCCCTATTTGCATTTTTCCGTTTTACGCATATTTTGTTTATTTTGTTTCGCGAAAGATAAATGACTTGAATCGATAATAATTCGTGTCTAAATATTTTAACGGGGATGAAAGTAATTTTTGTTTATCAGGAAGATATTTTTCTATATCATTCGTTTTTCGCGAAATAAACGAAACTTTACCATCATTAAATTTTCTTGTTTGTATGGCGGCATGTCTTCCGGTGACGAATAGAATCGCCGTACAACTTTGGGTCGGACTCCTCACTAAAGTTGTTTATATACGAAAGGATAACCTTTATGGATTCGCTTCAGTGGATATTGTTTGCAGCTCTTCACATGGCCGCGGCTAATGGGCACCTCAACATTGTGGATTATCTCATCAGTAAAGGAGCGGTGAGGAAATCATCTCTTGGAGAACATTTTCTTTCCTTCTTTAAATTTCGGGGGATTTCGTCGTGTTCCCTTCATCTTGTTCATGTCTTATTGCTGATCTCGAGTGTATCCGGTAATGTTGGACTTAGAAAGATCTGGTCTTGTTTGCCCCCTGCTTTCCGTTCATATCTCCTGTGGACTCAGGCTTTCGTTCTTCCAAGCAAACTGTGCTTTGCAATAATCTGACTAAATTCAATCGACTATCCTGCGCTCACCTGGATGCTCATCAAGAAAATTCTCTCTCTCTCTCTCTCTCTCTCTCTCTCTCGTACTTGGAGATGTCGATGTTTATGGCTTGCTGTAGTACTTACCACTCTTAGTTCTGGGAATGTTCAGCCGTGCCCTGTTGATTTTAGAAACCTGGATAAGTTTTCGCAAATTTTGGTCAGTGTGTTTCTGATGATTGCTTTGTGGCTGTTCTGATTTGTGCTTGATGTCAGTGTCTTATCGGAACTAGTGTCGATATGAGGCTCTGAGTGTAGCTATTTATTGCATCGTCACGTGTACAGAGAGACATTCCTTAAAATCTGAACCTTCCAATTTCAGGATGTTAATGCTGCTAATGCGGAGAAGAATACTCCTCTTCATTGGGCTTGTCTCAATGGTCATGTTCAGGTGATTGTCTCATCATATTGCAAGTATTCCAGTGCATCTTTATCGAATTCCTTAGCACATCGACATTGCAGGTGGTCCATAATTTGATTCTGGCCAGAGCAAATGCGAGCTTGTTGAACAGGTCAGTTATTTTTTAGACTGAAGTTGATAGCACGGGAAGCTGTTTGAAGCAATGCATACTACGTGTTTGACATATTTCTGCACTCACTAATCCAATCGGGTACTGTGCAGCCACGAGCGGACGCCAATCGATGAGGCAGTGAGCAGGGGGAAATTGGATGTAGTCGATGCGATCAATGCCGCTGCAGCGCAAGTTGAACTAAGTGGCACAAGCATGTCCTGATGGAGAGAAATTTGGGATGATATGCTTGTAGCTATCCCGATTTTGCGTTTCTTCACAGGAGAAATGCTAGGCTTATGTGGTGAGAGATTCTAGTTGTATTACGTGGTGGATCTCATAATCTATTGCCCATGCCTCAATTTCGTGATGTTAGGAGCTATAAGATATTCATCAAATATTGAAAGCAGCCCAATGTTGCTGACTGCTAGACATTCTCAGAAGACTAGATATATCTAAGGAATCAATAGAGAAGATCGAGTCTTTAGTCCTTCAAATTTTGAGTGACTGAGCAGACTAGAAGATCTTTAGTATTCCATGAAAGTGAAGATCTTTTAATTTGGCGCTCGTTTTAGCGACGTATGTAATGACTAATGAAAAGCATGACATAGATGACATACCTGTGTACTACAACCCGGAGCACTTAGTTTTCTCACAATATTCATGACATTTCACTACCGATATCATCTATGCTGAGAGTCATTTGGTGCTTGCTTAAGAATTGATATAGGTTGTTGCTTGGTCTGTCTCATGGAAGAACCTGGATTTCTTTGGTAAAGCTCGTACTGTTCATTGGAAAAATTGCTCGTCTTTCCTTTCACTGAGAAACCAATCGAACTCCCTTTCCTTTTGCTTTTAACTCGGGCATGTTCGTGATGATATGAGATATTCTGGCGATTTCCTGTGGATAAGACAATTTGTGCACGTCCGGTATTCAGTATTCAATCACCCATAGCAATGTTCTTGAAGATCTTGATGTGGTCATGCGTTTTGAGTGCTGTGATGCAACAACATAACCTAATGCGGAAACAGGAAATGGATACGCAGTGTCTTGTTTAGCAGTGCTCGTGAATGTTTTATCCCCAACTGGAGTTCATGGCAACGAATGTTAAGGTGCAGCATCTGCATCATCGACTTGCCAGATATGTTTTGATTCTTGTCGCTGTACGGCCTTGTTTTACCATGCGACGGATCTTGATCCTATGTACATAATCTGTCTTACTTTGGTCGCCGATCGATTCTCCAATATCTAAGAATAATAAAGAGCACAAACAGATAATCCCGACTATGTGAATACCAATCTGAAGGAGAACGTGCTCTCATTTGACAAACACAACTTGATCAATCGATAATCATCAGTAATGTACGCGATGTAACGATCTGCGAGCCTCACATCACATAGATGATTGTTAACTTATCCGAAACCAGTGGCATAAACCATTCTATATAGCGTATGCATCGTTTTCGAGCTTGGGGAAAGATCATTCGTCTGCTTAAGCTTCATGTTGTTTGAACTCTATGGTTAAGTGTCCATTGTGCGATTCCTCTTTCAATTAGCCAGAATCGTCTGATCACGCGATTGTATTGTCGGTGGCAACCGCAAGAGCATATTCTATGATTCTTCAAAAGCTTTCAAGATGACATTTTCATTTATCTTCTCTTTTCCGATTCTTCAAACATTGCAGCCATCATGCTTTTGTTTTTTCTATGGTTGGCGACTTTCACCGGCGAGTCTCGGGAATTTTTGATCATTTGGATCAGCGTTGTTACTAACAAAGAAAAATTTTCATTATGTTGAAATTCAAACACTAATCAATTGGTTGGCATTAGATTGGTGACCAACCATTTTCGAAGCGATATGATGCCCAGAACGGGTCAATCAGCAGGCGCCCAGACGAAACATGTGATTAACAGGAAACAAACATTTGACTTCAAGTAAAAACGAAGACTATCATCAAAAGGAATGCAACTGGTGAAAACAGTGAATCCAAAAAAGAGATGAGGTTCAATGAATTCTGAAAATTAAACAGTCCGTCAAATATTTCTAGATCAACAGCTGTTTCCCTCCTCTTTTGTACAATTGAGAGGCAAATTAGAAGTGACAAAAACTTGGTTAACGTGACTGTTTTCAGTCGCAACTGCTAGCTATCTATACTCTTCCATTTTCTTCAATAACATCAGGAAACTATATTCATATTGTCAAAAAGGAACAAAAAATAAAAGAACTTGTAAATTAAACCCTTTCTTTCTTCTTCCACTGCAACCTTACAAGTTTGCAAGGCAAAGCCCTAGTTTTGTACTCCGATATAGTCTCCAAGTTTGGCGACCAAACTTGCACTTTAGACCCTACTAATCGATCGTAATGCTTTTGCAACTCTGGTGTGCTGCAAAGAAAACCGCGACTCCCAGCCACGTCGACATTTCCGCATGCAATACTGTCCTTATTGTTCTTGGCGACGATCAACCGCGTGATGAACTCTGGGACAACCTTAATCAAGACCTTCCCGTCTTCGCCTTTCACGTACTGGAAAGGACCGTTGCTATCGCCGAAGCTCACGAGGGACACTTTTCCAGGGTTCGAGCAAAGGGATGCAATGGTGGAGGAAGATAGGGTGTCGCCGGCGAAGAAGTCGATCGGAAGGACAAAGTAGGTTTGACCGGGGATGAGCTCGTCGTCTACGGCGAGCAATGGGATTGGGCGGCTGAGGAAGAACGACTCTGCGTGCAAGACCATCATGTTGGGACACTCGAACATGATATCGCCGGCTACGCGGGGGCAGTTTCCGGTCAACGTCCTCGTGGTTCCTTCCCAGAAGATTAGCTTCAGAGACTGTGACTCCGAGCTTGAGTTGGGATGCAAGCAAGGTGATATTGCATTGCCCATGGATGACTGATCAGTGAGAGAACAGAAGGAGAGGGAGAGATGTTTGATTTTAGAGAGGAGGGTCTTGCTTTGGAACAAGAAAGAGAGTGCTGTGTGATTCAATATATAAAGAAGATGGGAAGAGATTTTGACTTTTTCTCAAACAAGAGAGCCTCTCCAGTTGATTTTCCTTTAGGTTTTTCATTTTTCTTGAGGAAGTCGGTGTGGTCTGGTCAGCGAAGCCGGCTTTGGACCAAAAACAATCGCTCTCTCGCTTTCCTTTGATTGGTGTGGCCAGACACTCCCATGGACTGGTCATTCGTCACATTTGATTGGTCGAAGTCACAAGAACATTAACCCTTTTATCATTAACATTAACCCATATACTACTTCTTAATCAGCTCTCACTTTACCAACCGTTTTCCATGTTAGTCCCATCTGCCGTCTCCAAGCACGAGATGACAATACATAAACTCTCAATTTGTGTTCATTCACGCTACATTATATCCGCTCACTCAACTCTAAAAATTTTTCCCCTTCTCTCTCTATTCCCACCCCTTCAACTCTCACTGTTGAAACGAGCAATTAGTATGTACTTAAAATAAAACTACCCGTATAAATGGTGTTATACGTGGGATGAAAGAAAAAGAGAATTACACATCCTCCATAACTCATAATTACGCAGCTTATAAACCTTATAATCTGATGTCAATTTGGAGAATCAATGTCGAGAGAGATAAGTAACAACCAAATTCTGAGCGCATCAACAATGGGAATCCTTGCTCAAGTTCTACCGCAACCGTTGCTATAAGATGCTTTCGGATAATTTGAATATCAGCTAAAACGGGAAAATCAAATCACTAAACAAGAGGCATGAGGTCTCGGGTTCTGATTTATTCCTAATTGTCACAACTACTCGGCGACAATGAATAGTCAATTCCATCCAATTCCCGAGTCTCGTTGTGTATGGAGTGCTTTTGACAGGACCGAACTTTGTCTGGCGTACGAAAATTTAGCTGAGGGTATCGCTCGATGGTTAAAAAAGAAAAAAAAGATTAAATTTGAGGATCAAGGATGCGATCATACGTCAGATCTACTAAAAACGAGTTTGGTGATCTCCGTGAAAGACTCGTCACGGCTCTAGAATTGCTTTTGCTTAGGCAACAACCACTCTACTCTGATAACATGGCATGGCAAGGGTATGGTCCAACCTTACGTCTGTCATCGAGACCATATCACCGAAAGAAAATAAAAGTAAGCAGTCGATCCTTCGAGCTGGCTTTGACCATTCTTTAAGCAAGAAAATGCTGCTTTGAATAGAACTTCTAGTAGTAGCTTTGCTTCATTGAAAGATTTCATTGAAAGATTTCGAAAGAATCCAATCTGCCATTAATGAGGGCCCTATGCTGTGGTCCTTGTGTCTAGATTTTTATACCGTAGGCAGGAGATTGTCTTCTTCACCGATGGTACGTATATGATATGAAAGCTACTACATTAATTAGTGGGTCGGGCCAGACCCTCTAACAAGTGCTGACATTGTAGCGGCCCGGCCTGACGCCATAACCATCGGTGGGTGTGCCTTCTTATTTGTGGCTTGCACTGTTTTCTCGAAATAGACCAGGTCGAATGGAAGTTTCTTTGCGAAAATTCCATTTTCTCCGGAAACGCTAAAAGTAGGATCGACTTGCAAATGTTTTAGTAAACTGAGGAGTGCTAAGTTTAATTCACAAATCTTGCAAATGACCATTGTTTTAGGACTAATTATTGTAGCTGCCTTTGATGAAGGGGTTGATGTATGATCTCTTCTCTTGGCAAGACGTGGCTGCTCAATATGATATTCCTCGCAGCTACTGAGAAGTTTGTCATCGCGCTGTAAATCTCAATTTCTAATTTGATGTCCTGTTTACTTTTATCTTTTTAGTTTTCATCACGTTAATAGGGGAAAATCGTTTGCATTTCGCTGCCCTATGAACTGCCTTGGTTTTTTCTCGTTGACCGATATGCTTGGCTGATTGCGTTCCATGTCAATTATGTTTTTTTTTTTTGGTCAACCATGTCAATTATGTTGACTTACGCAGAACCTGGGTATATTGACTTCGAGTCATAATAGACACGCGCATGACAAATTCTTATCATAATTCAACATTTGATTGGCACATTGACATTGGAGGTGGTCCATAATTTGATTCTGGCCGGAGCAAATGCGCGCTTGTTGAACGGGTCAGTTATTTTTTAGACCGAAGTTGATAGCACGGGACGCCGCTCGAAGCAACGCGTGTGGCGTGTTTGACATTTTTTCTGCATTCGCTAATCCCACCGGGTAATGTGCAGCCATGAGCGGATGCCAATCGATGAGGCAGTGAGCAGGGGGAAATTGGATGCAGTCGACGCGATCAATGCCACCGCAGCGCAAGTTGAACTAACCGGTGGGAGCATGTCCTGATGAAGAGAGAATTGGGATGATATGCTTGTAGCTATCTAGATTTTTGCATTTCATCATGGGAGAAATGCTAGGCTTATGTGATGAGAGATTCTAGTTATATTACGTGGTGGTTCTCATAGTCGATTGCCGAAACCTCAACTTCGTGATATCATGAGCTATACGTAATTCATCAAATATGGAAAGCGGCCCGATGCTGCAGACAGGCAGACAATTTCAAAAGACGAGAAATTGAAGGAATCAATACAGAAGAGAGAGTCTCTAGCCCTTTATATTTCGAGCAACTGAGTAGACTAGATCTTTAGTATTCCTTTGAGAATGAAAATTTTCTTTTGTCGCTCGTCCTAGCGATGTATGAAATGACTAAATGAAGAGCATGCCATAGACGGCATAATTGTGTAATAATCAGGAGCTCTTAGTTTTATCGCAATTTTTATGACTTGTCACTAGGGTTATCACCTTTGCTGAGATTCATTTGGTGCTTGCTTAAGAATTGATTTACGCCGTAACTTATCCTGTCACCTGAAGACCCTCCATTTCTCAGATAAAGCACGTATTGTAGATTGGAAAATTGCTTGTTTCTTTCGTTTCATATGCAGACATCACTTCATGCATCTCCAGTATTACACATTCAATCACCTAAAGCAATCCACTTGAAGATCTCGATGTGAACGCGCGTTTTATGTGCAACAACGCAATAACGTAACCTGATGCGGAAACAGGAAGTTGGTATGCAGTTTCTTGTTTAGAGATTTGATCCCCAATAGAGTTCATAGCAACGGATGTTAAGGCAGAGCATCTGCATCATTGACGGATGAGCAAATTTTTAACCTAACCATACAGCCAGAAATATATTGATTCTCGTTGCTGTACGGCCTTCATTTGTCATGTGACAGACCATAATCCTAGGCACATAACCTTTCAACTCTGTCGTACTTTAGGCGTCGATTGATTTTCTGATATCCAAGTATCATAAAAAGCATAAATAGAGGAACTTGACTACATAAAAACCGATCTAAAATGGAACATGCTGTCATTTGACAGACACAAATTGCTTAACGCGATAATCAATAATAATGTCCACAATGGAATGATCTGGGAGCCTCACATAGATAATTGTTTACTTATCCGAAACCAGTGGCATAAACCATTCTATTTAGCGTATGCATTGTTTTTGAGCTCCGGGAAAGATAATTAGTCGTTTAAGCTTTATGTAGTTTGAACTCCATGGCGATGTGTACATTTTGTGATTCCTCTTTCAATAAGCCAAAATCCTCGGACGCCATTGTCTGTGACAACAGCAAGAACATAATATGATTCTTCAAAAGTTTTCAACTGACATTTTCCATTTATCTTCTCTTTTTCTGATTTGTCAACTATTGCAGCCATCATGCTTTTGTTAATTTTTTATGGTTGGCAACTTTTGCAGGTGAGTTATTGGAATTCCAATTATTTTGATCAGAGTCATCATAACTAACCAAGAAAAATTGTGGTTAAGTTAAGGTTCAAACATCTTTAATCGGTTAGGGTTAGATCGGTGACCAACCATATCTTCTAAGTGACATCGTGCTTTTGTTAATTTTTTATGGTTGGTAACTTTTGCTGGTGAGTTATTGGAATTCCGATTATTTTGATCAGAGTCATCATAACTAATCAAGAAAAATTATTGCAGCCATCATGCTTTTGTTAATTTTTTATGGTTGGCAACTTTTGCAGGTGAGTTATTGGAATTCCAATTATTTTGATCAGAGTCATCATAACTAACCAAGAAAAATTGTGGTTAAGTTAAGGTTCAAACATCTTTAATCGGTTAGGGTTAGATCGGTGACCAACCATATCTTCTAAGTGACATCATGCTTTTGTTAATTTTTTATGGTTGGTAACTTTTGCTGGTGAGTTATTGGAATTCCGATTATTTTGATCAGAGTCATCATAACTAATCAAGAAAAATTGTGGTTAAGGTAAGGTTCAAACACCTTTAATCGGTTAGCGTTAGATCCGTGAGCAACCATATCTCCTAAGCGACATGACGTCCTGAACGATTAATCGGTCGATGCTGAAATGAAACACATGATTAACAGGAAACAAACATTTGATGCTAATGAATCCAAAAAAGAAAACCGTCATCAAAAGGAATGAAACTGATGATGCTAATGAATCGAAAATAGATATGACGTTCATTGAATTCTGAACATTGAATTATTTGTCAAAATATTTCTGGATCAACCGTTGTTTCCATCCTTTTTTGTACAATTGAGAGGCAAATTAGAAGTGATGCAAATTTGGTTAACATGACTGTATTTACTTGTAACTATTAACTAGCTATATTCTTTCATTCTCTTCAACCACATCAGGAAACTATAATCATAGCGTAGAAAAGGAAAAAAAAGAGGAACTTGTAAACTATTGCCTTTCTTTCTTCTTCCACTCCAACCTTATAAGTTTGCCAGGCAAAACCCTAGTTTTGTACTCCGATATCGTCTCCAATTTCGGCGACCAAACTTGCACTCTAGACCCTACTAACTGGTCGTAATGCTTCTGCAACTCCGGTGTGCTACAAAGAAAACCGCGACTCCCAGCTGCGTCAACATTACCACATGCGATATCGTCCTTATTATTCTTGGCGGCAATCAGCCTCGTAATGAACTCTGGGACAACCTTAATCAGGACCTTCCCGTCTCCGCTTTTGACATACTCGAAAGGACCGTTGCTACCGCCAAAGCTCACAAGGGACTGCTTGCTAGGATTCGAGCATAGGGCTGCGATGGTGGAGGAAGATAGGGTGTTGCAGGAGAAGAAGTCGATGGGAAGGACAAAGTAGGTCTGACCGCGGATGAGCTCATCGTCGATGGCAAGCAGCGGGATCTGGCGGCCGAGGAAGAACGAGTCCGCGTGCAAGACCATCGTGTCGGGACACTCAAACATGATATCGCCAGCAACTCGGGAGCGGTTTCCGGTTAACATCCTCGTGGTTCCTTCCCAAAAGATTAGCTTCACGGACTGTGACTTCGAGCTTGAGTTGTTATGCAAGCAAGGTGATATCGCATTCCCCATGAATGACAGATCAGAGAGAGATCAGAGGGAGGCAGAAGGAGAGATGTTTAATTAGAGAGGAGGGTGTTGCTTTAGAACAAGAAAGAGGGTGCTGTGGGATTCAATATATAGAGAAGATGGGAAGAGATTTTCAGTTTTTCTCAAATAAGAGGGTGTCTCCAGTTGATTTTCCTTTAAGGTTTTTCATTGATTTATTCATTTCTGGTTCGGTGCTTTTGCATATTAAAAGAAAAAGAACAAACAAAAGTAAAAGTCGCAGATTGTTGCCTTTCATGGTAGGTTATGAAAAGGAGGAAGCCGGTGTGGTCTGGTCAGCGAAGCCGGCTTTGGACCAAAGACAAAGTTCGCCAGCTTTGCCATAATCGGTGTATCCGGACACTCCTTTGGACTGGCCATGCGTGACATTTGATCGGTCGAAGTGACAAGAACATCGACCCTTTTACGATCGACCCATGTACTAACATCTTAATCATCTCTCGAGTTAAACAACTCCTTAGATTACCGATAAGGTGTTAACTTAGATGAACGTAGGTCTGCCATTTTCCACAGGTAGTCTCATCTGCTGGCCTCAAGCAAGAGATGGCGACACATGGACGCTTAATTTACGTTCGCTCACCATGCATCGAATCCTCGCAATCGACCCTAAAGCACCCTCCTCAAACTCTGGCTTGTCGCCTTATCGGCCGTCACGCAAACATATGCTTGTAGCATCCGTCACGCAAACATATGCTTGTAGCATTCTTACTTGTTTATCATTAGGATGTGACATGATAGTACAAGTATTCATTGTAACTTTATTTTGCACATTCCATAACTTTCTTCGTAGAAATGAGCAATTAGTAATCATTTAGTCAAAATGAAACTACCCATATAAATGGTGTTAGACAAGAGATGATGAAACCAAAAGGCTGAAAAATTATTCAAAAAATTTTAAATCTTTTACTTGTGTTAATTAAGTCCTAAATCTTTTCATATTTTGCTAATTGAGTCTATTCGGACAAAAATCGCTAACATGGACGCCGGCATAGGATGGCTGACACTGACATAGATAATTTTTAATAATATTTTAATATCTTTTAAATATTATTAATTTATTTTTTAAAAAATTTCTTTTTCTTTCTTTTATTCCTTCCCTTCTTCCTCTAGTCGGTTGTTGGACCTTGGTGACTTGCCAAAGACGAGGGTCAGCGAGGTTGACCTGGCTTGCTTCTGGTCAAGCTCATCCCTACCGGCCACTGGCGAGGTTGACCTTGCTGGCCCTCGCCTCCGGCCAGTCTTTGATCATTGTTGAGGCTCAGTGGCCGACTAGAGGAAGAAGGGAAGAAAATGAAAAAAAAATGAAAACAAAAAAAATAATAAAAATTTTTAAAATTTAAAAATATCATTAAAAATTTTCAAGTTAGCGTCGGTGCGCCACGTAGGACGGCTGGCGTCCACGTTAGTGATTTCCGGCCAAAATTGGCCCAATAGATGCAATTGACAAAATGTAAAAAAGTTTAAGACTCAATCGGCACAATTAAAGTGGTGTTTGGTTCAGCTTTGGGAATGAGCTTTGAGCCTCGAAAGCCCCTTCCCAAAATGTTGGGGTGTTTGGTTCAGCATTTGGCCTAGCATTTGGTCAATACTAGCATTCTAAATGCTGAAAGCCCAAAGCTGGTCCGGACCAGCCTTGGGCTTTCAACCTTTGCCAAATGCTACTGTTCATGAGTCATTGTTCATCTTCTTTGGCGAGGGAGGGCGATCGGCGCCTTGTTCGTGCCGGCGAGATTGCACGACCCAGGCCGGCGGCGTTTGTGCGGTCGCTACTGTTCATGCGTCACTATTCATCTTCTTTGGCGAGGGAGGGCGACCGACGCCTTGATCATGCCGGCGAGGTTGCACGACCCAGGCGACGGCCGCCGGAGGTCGCGCGACCGCATAGGCGCCGCCGGCCTGGGTCGTGTGACCCCCGCCAAGGGTCGCCTGGCCTCGGGCGACCGCCGGCGGCGGCAGATCTGGCTCGCCAGGGGTTGCCCGACCTCTGGCGACGGCCGCCGGCGCCAGATCTATCTCGCCGGCGGCCGTAGGCCATCGCCGGCAGTCGGCTCTGACGATGGGTAGGTTAGTTTTTTTTTTTAATAAATAAGATAATTCTCAAAGTCCATTTGCAAAAAAAATTCACCAAACACTATATTTTGGCCAAAGTAGCTTTACAAAATATTTTTACCGAATACTATTTGCATTTCTCTAATGGGCTTTCACCCAAAGGTATTTGCATTCTCTCAAGTAGCATTTTCAAAGTTGAACCAAATAGGCCCTAAAAGGTTTAAGATTAAATTGACAAAAAATCAACAAATTTAAGATTTTTCGGACGATTTTTCAATGAAAGGATTAGAAATCCTCCATACCTCATAGTTTCCCAGCTTGAAGGTTAAAAAGAATAGAATAAGTTCGATCACGCGTCGATCTACGAAAAATGAGTTTGGTTATCTCCGTGAAGACTCATGACGAGTCTTTGAATGCCTTTACTTAGGTTCCACTCTGATGAACCAATGTCTGATCAATGTTAATTGTTAACGTGCATGGCATGGACAGTACACGGTCCAACCTTACGTCTTTCGTGGAGACCAACTCGTGCCTCGTCAACCATAAAATAAAGGGAATGCAGTCGGTCGTTCGAGCTGGCTTTGACCATTCTTTAAGAAGGAAAATGCTGCTTTGATTAGAACTTCTAGTATTAGCTTTGCTTTGCTTACTCTATATAATTAAAAGATTCCCAACGAATCCAATCTTGCCTTTAACGAGGCTCTTACGTTGTTGCAGTCCTTGTTTCTGGGATTTCATTCCCCTCGTGATGGTACTAATTAAATAGATACCATCTTTGTTCTTTCCTCCTTTTGCAGACAGGAGGAAAAAGGAATTTAACCATATTTACCTTCTGCGGATGGTAAAAAAAAATTAACCTGCGTGATATTAAATTTGGCCAGATGTAAAATTGAAATCGAACATGGAACGATTACGTTTTGGTTAGATATATCTCCAAATATTTATACGGCAAGCGGGAGATTGTTTCCTTCACCGACCGACGGTAAATGTATGATTTAAAAGCTACTACATCAATTGATGGGGGCGAGGCCGTGCCGTGTCGAGCCCTCTAATAAGTGCCGGCATTGTGGTGGCTTGGCCCGAACACCATCACCATTGGTTGGCGTGCCTTCTTAGTTATGACTCGCGTTGTTTTTCGAAACAAAATGGGTGGCATGGAAGTTTCATCGCAAAAGATTTGATTTTCCCAGGAAACATTAAAAATAGGATCGACACGCAAATCGTCTGAGTAAACCGAGGACTTTTATTATATTATGCAAGTGGACTCCCAAGTCTTGCAAATAAAACATTACTTTAGGGCTAATTATTGGAGTTGCCTTCGATGAAATGGGGTTGAGGTACAATTTCTTCTCCTGGCAAAGCCGTGGTTACTCAATCTGATATTCCTCGCAGCTACTGAGAAGTTTGTCATTAGGCTGTAAATCTCAGTTCAACCAATGTTCAGGTTCTGTTTATGTTGTCTTCTTCCCTTTTGTTTATGTTAATAGGGGAAAATCTGTTTGCATTTCGCTGCCCAAATAATTTCTGATTGACCAATATGCTTGGTCGATTGCGTTCCACGTCAACTAAGTTGACCTTTGTCGTAGAACATGCGTATATATTGACTTCGAGACAAAATAGTATAGACATGTGCGTGACCAATTCCTTACCTAAAATTAAATATTCGTTTCAAAGTCCAAGCCACACATCAAGAATCACCTAAAAGCCAATGGTTAATTGGTTATGCAGTTTGGAGACCCCGAAATCTACAGTGCGTCAAAGTTCGAGATCACCGTATAAGGTCTTACCTCAAACAAGGCGTCTATTGCACTTCATGCATTTTGGGCACGTGATACATTCAAGAATAGAACGACCAAGTCAAATTGAGCGGTTTTTGCGACCGCCCACAAGATAGAAGAGTGTCATCTTGCAAGGAATTTACCTTCTCTTGTTGTCGCTATGCAATGCTATGCAAGTGCATGGCTCGGTGAAATCAAGGGAATGTACAGGACATTTAAACATGTCAAAATAGATCATAAATGCATTTCTTAATTCATATTTATTAGACTGTGTTGTTATGTGTGTTAATTATATTCAGTAAATGGGTTTATAATAGTGAAACTCAAAATAATATGGGTATCTAATGTGATCATAACTTACTTAGACTCAACTTATCTCTATGACTCTCTCTTCATTCCCTCTCGCCCTCATTCGGTTTGCCACTCGCTCACTCTGTACTTTCACCTCAATTTGGGTATGAGTTTTTCTAGATTTGGTTAAGTGTAAACATATTTTAGCGATATAGGTCGGGTCGGATATGAGTTACTACATTTGTGTTGTGCGGAAATGAGTCAAAACCGATTAAATGGATCAATTTGGGTCGATCATTTTCGACCCGCTTCTACCCATTTGACGGTTGTAAGTACATTACTTCCTTTCGACGAGGTATTACGAGAAAGCATTCGCTGCATCCTACCAAACACATCGACCCTAAGAAATCCAGCGAGTCCAAAGCAAAGCAAATTTAAACAGGCAATCCATCACTCCTAATTCTAGTCTTTGCTGTCAAAATGCTTTAATCAATGCCCTATCGTGATGAAAATGATTCAACGTCTCTCCATAGTAAATGGCAAGAGGGTGCCGCATTCTACGATGTTGATCAGGATGAGGGCTAATATCAACACAAGTCGAAATCCATCTAAAACCGAACTCACATTGAATTGAACTCTTAACCTTCCACGAATCATTGTCCTCTCCTCAGAAACCAGTTGTAAACATCCTCAACTTCGTGAAGATACGGATCAACCCACATATCGACATCCTCACGGCGATGATGATCGAGACGGCGACGGCAGCCTTTCGTGCTCCTCTCTCGCTTTCTCCAGTAACTCTCTCTTTCTCTCTCACTCTCGCATCACTGGAAAGAAATGCGGAGCGGAGGGACACTACCGCTCGCCTTCGGCAATCAACACGAACATTGTTCTTGAAAAATGATCTCCTTTGAAAGAATCTCCATATAATGTCTGAGCGGTTCGGGATTGGTTTCGAAGACCCCCACTCTTGATTTAGCGACGTAATCGCAGCGGTTTGCCATCCAAAATTTCGATAAAACTCCAACACGCTCCCCCACATTTTTCACGTGATTTTCCCTATGTCGAGGGCGGTTTTGCTCGTTGAAAAGTAATTAGCGGGAGAAGTACGTTTCAGATTTTGGTACTTAGTGGACGGCCATCAAATTTCAATTCGTGCACAGGCATTCAATCATCAAAATAAACTAAGTTGCGAGAAGATTTCCACGAAGCAAATGCAAGTACGAATCCAAGTTAGATAGTCGAAAAGGAGGCAATACAATCAGCATAACGGGCCGTCACCATCTTATCGCCGGGCGAAGCTCGCTGCTCATGGAAAGAGTGACTGAATATCATGCACGCAAAATACATTTGGATCATAATGGCCTACAATCTATCATCGAAGAAAAAAGCTTCGGTCAATATTTTGAGCATACCATTATACAAATTTAAAGTTGCATCTACACTTATTTATTTATTTATTTCCGAATCACTTGAGCATTGAGAAAGAAAATTGAAAAATAATAATGTGACTTTATATTTGAATAGGGGAATTTCTTATTGTTCAGCAACCAAGGAACCCTCTTGTTAACGGAGTAAATAGACTGGGAATACAACATTGGGGATAATCGTCTTACCGGACTGCGATTTCCTATACTAAATAAAAGGGGAATATAACAAGCTACGACCTAATTGAAATTACTTAGGACATTTCTTTCTTTGTTGTCGTATCTCTTCTTTTTTGGCTGCTCCCACGATAAGTTATTTTCGGTGTTTTACTTAATAAAACAGCTCGTAGTGGCACCCTTTGGTCCTTCAAAACCAACTCCGACCAAGAGTTGGCCCTTTGCCAAAGACGGGATTGCGCTACTTCAACGCACAGCGCTCCCCATTAAAGGCAGCGGATGACAACGCCATTCCATTCCAAATCGTAGATAAAATGATTTGTTTGAAAACAGAAATGCTTACTGTTGAAACAACAATTAGAAGAAGGGATCTCTCCAATCATATGATATCGAATTGGATTCTATAGAATCGAAGTTTCGTTTTCTTTTGAATTATTATTCTTTCTTTTCTTTACTTATTGTGGTCTCCAAAGGTAATTAACATTTGATCTACCCGGTTTTCCTTGTCATCTTCCTCTTAGCTCTTTTGGCATTGCTGACACAGCGAACACTCTGAAAAAGCATTAGTCGACCCTAAAGCAAATTTTATTTGGCACTATACCATTACATATATTTGACAAGCTGATAAGAGAAGCCGTCCACAATCCCATTGAAGCATTTTGCTACTAAAGTTAAGTACAAGAATGGATAAATCCCCCGAGAACTCACACGTGCGCATCCGCACGTGCACCGCACAAATACATTTATAGGCACGTATACCTCTTTTATATATCGTCAATGATCTATATACATTATACAACTTAGATCAATTGAGTAAATTTCAACAGCTTCTTCTGCATCCTCTCAACAGCTCGAAACCCATGCCAGCATATGTCTGAAATTGATAACTAAATGTGTTAGAACCAAAAGGCAAGAGAAAACTAAAAAGCTGGTAATTACGTGCGATACGCCTAAACAATGCATGGTGACTGGTATATGGCTTCTCTTCGGCCTGAACATGGTTAGAACATTATCCACTCTCCCCAAGAACTTCGGTTTCTGCTCTGAGAAAGCGAGAAATCAAAGATCGGTATGCAGGGTTCGGATAAATCACGATCGCCATAGTAGCGATCGTGATGGATTTTAGTACATGCCACGGATTGCATCTGGATAAAAGCTTCGTCGCCAAAGTGGGCGGAATACGGAAGCCCTTGAGTGAGAGTGAGCAGTGTAGGACCATCGCGTACATGCTTTGATCGTTCGAGGTTGACTGCACGATCCTTTTTCACCAGCTTGATCAAGACACATCCTTCGTACTCGCCCCAGAGACTTCCAACCGTGCGATCTCATTTCATTGAATCGGACTGGCCATGGTTGGAAGTCTTTGAGGGAGAGTGCAAAGAAGAGAAATGCCTTGGTTTCAACAGATGATCTCTGCAAGAGCAAGACAAAGCTTGTTCGCTCTCCCTCAATGGCTTCTACTTCTAACCCTTTGAATCTCGTATCAAAGCCGAAGTAAGAATCAGAAGCCCTTGAGGGAGAGTGAGCAACCCAATTTGCCTTGGAGAAAACCTTCACTTACAGTTTCTTTACTGTGCTACTAAGCTTTTGGTTCTGAGGAACAAGAATTGGCCGAGAAGCCCATTTTATAGGGAGAAAAATAGGCCAACAAGGAAGAAGTGGAGGAAAATAAGGTGGCCAACAAAAGCGGGGACCCCATATCTTGGCTCTTGACTTTATTGGCAAACCAGATCCTCTTTGCTTCCAGATAGGTTTTATAATAGATACATAAAAGTAGGTCATGGTGCATAAAGATTGGAGATCAAAATGTGCTCAAAATGTGCTCGACACTCGTGCAAAAATAGACATTTGAAGCCATAGAAAAAAGGCTCAAGATGACTTCGAAATCGAATCCGAGTTGATTGTCTCGAGGAGGCCGAGGTGATTTTGATACGAGAATGAATAACCGGAAAATTATCCAAAAAGTCCTAAACTTACTGTGCGACTGCCAATTTAGTGCTAAACGTTTTAATTTGGTCAATTTGCTTCTAAATCTTTTGATGATTTTCCAACGTGGTCCATCCAGTCAATTTGGGTTGGAAATCGCTAATGTGGCGGTCCAATGTGGAGGTCCAATGTGGCATGGCTAGCAGTTGACATGTCCGATTCCACTCAAAATGACAAATTTTATGAATTTTTCTGAATCTTTCATTTTTTTTCCTTTTCTTCACCGTTCATCTTCTTGGAAGTGGCTGGCAGTATTGCCGGGGCCTCGATGATGGCCGACGACCCTCCTAGGCCACCATGAGGGCTTGCAGGCCCTCGCCCAGGTCTATGGCCGGCGATGGTCTCAATCAGTTTTGTGTAAATTGTACGTTCGCCGCAATGTGATTTGATATTTCCAAAAAAGAAGGAACCGCCTTGTTGGCTTTTGTTCAAAATGGCGAAAGGAAAACCATTTTCAGCGACATCAGAAGAGCAAAAGGGGTGGTGGGACTGAAGCGAAGACGGCAAAAGAGCAAAAGGAAAACCATCTTCAGCGACAACATGTCTAGGTATACTTCTTCAGTTTACAGTCCCTCTTCCCCTGATGCATACATAAGAAATTAGGTGGCTTTGATCTTGCTTTGTCAGACCATGCGGGGTTTGAGGAGAAAGAGAAGGACAAGGGATTAGGATCCGGGAGTTGAAGAGCCTGTGGCCGGCGAGGGCCGCAACTCTCGGCCGGTGATCAGGGTGTGGGCAATGAAGAAGATGCACAATGGTGTTGAAAAGAAAAGAAAAGAAAAAGAAAGACGCGCCAAAAAATTCCACGTTACGATTTTGCTCTTTTAACTCCCCCAGATACATCTTACAGAAGACGCGCCGAAAAATTCATATGCAACATGGAAGAGTTGATAGCGACGGAAGAACAATTAAAATTCGTATTCGAATGCTTTATATCTCATCAACGATCTTTTTCAACCACGATCGATCTGCTTCATATGCTTAGCAATTGATCAGTTCCACCTCCAAGTACTAAGTGCTTTGAGATTTAGGTTCCTAGGCTCTTGTCTCCATCCTGGGCCATCATACACGAACCTTTGGCATATCACGATATTTATTACTAGCATTTGCGTTTTTTTTTAATTTTTTCTAGTACGAGAATAATGCAACTTATCTTAGGCATATGAATCTTATCCGCATTATCATTTCATCTGTACGTCAACGCAAAGGAAAATTCCAAATTGACATTCCACATTCGCCGAATCCTGCTCTTCCTATCCTCCTTGCTTTATAGATCTCGACACCCAATGGCGTATCTTCCGTTTCGAAAAAAAGGAGGAGGAGAAGATAAACGTGTCTTAACAGTTCTAGCAAAAAAAAAACAGTTCTCACACGTGTCCCGAAAACGAACCTCATCTTGTGTGGTTGCTAACATGGGGAAATCGTCCAATCGATCAAGAACTCGTCTACCTTTGATTGTTGGTGTTGCAAGCAATGAGATCGGTCGACAACCCCTCTTAACCATCTCATCCCCCAATCTCAAAGCCTCGGCAACTGCTCGAGCTTCGCCCCTCGCCTCTGGCCAGTTGCCTAGGCAGGAGGAAGATGGGAGGCAGGAACAAAAAAACGAGAAAGAGAACAAAACAAAAGGAAAAAGAAATGAAAAATAGAAAAAAAATCGAAAAATATTAATAAAAATTTATCCACATTAACTCTGGCTGTGTCACGTAAGCTGGCCGGTGTCTACGTCGGTAATATCCTACCAAAATTAGCCCGAAGGACTGAATTAATTTTAAGTCAAAAGATTTAAGGCTAAATTGACATTAATGTAATAGGTTTAGGACTTTTCTGGCTTATTTTGGGGATTGCCAACCCTCCTACAAACCCAAAGCATCGACAAGTTTCAAGTGCGCGCCATGAATTTGCCTCAGCTGTGAAATGGGTTTTTAAATGGAGTCTTAAACCCGCCATCAAGAGCCTGGCGAGTCTTAAAACCCGAATGAGATCTAGAATTTACCACCCGGTGCAATCACTTCCGCAGCATTTCGTCACGGAACCGAGATGCTTCCTTCGAGTCATCCTGGCCGATATTGCCATTCATCAATGCCGAGTGTGTAGCTATATCAGGATTCACGCCTCCTTCTCAACACCAGCTCAGCCTCTTGCATCCTACCTTGCCCCCAGAAACCTGCCCAAGACGACATTCTATGCAAAGACATCAGGGAACAGTTCCTGTGTGTTCCTTGTGTCAACCAGATCGGCAGCTTCATCGATGTCCTCTGTTCTTACAACTCCATTGATCAGAGCGTTGTAAGCGATGCTATACGGAAGAGCTCCTTTAGCGACCACTTCGATAAAGAGCTCGTCTGCCTTGGAGTACATCTTCCAGACCGGCAAAAACCTTTGATTATAGTGTGGCAAGCAATGAGATTGGTCGAAAACCCTCTTATGAAATGTGATTAGAATGCTCCTGGGCTAAAGAAACCGTTGATTAGAACGGCGTATGAAATGTGATCCGGCCTTGTGTAGCCGTTAATCATATCATTCCATATTTGACAAGCTTTGCACATTTCACTGACCCTGCGGAACCATCGATCAGCGAACCATATGTCACAATGTCACGTTTTAGGTTTCTTCGAGACATTGTCTTGAACAAGCTCATTGCTTTGTTCGTATTATTACTGTTGATACCCAAATTTTGGTTAGCAATTCAAATTTTCGTTCTTGTATATAACAAATAAAATGGGAGCTAATTCGAGAGGGGTCCGTTCACGCAAGTTCTATCTTGACCCAAATTGCCTTCGTTCCATATCTTAATGCTAACCCATGAAGCTAAGCCTAAATTCACGTAAAAATCAGCCAATGCCCCGAACTCAGCCCATGTTTAATAGGCTTATCATTTGGAGTCCATAACTTGGAGCTGATCAATTCCACGGCTATTCTCCTTGCCATAACTTTTAAAAAGATATTAAATTGTCGTATAAGTTGAAATTGAAAAGGTAAATTTTGCAACTAACGAAGAGATGCTCAAATTACTTTAAGATTCCGTTCGTTTCACAAAAAATAACTTTCGAAAAATTATATTTCGAATTTTTCGATATTTATTTCACGGAAAATAACTTCCCACAAAAAGCATTTTCCTTTCTATAAACAAAACTCCTTCACTTTTGAGGAAAATGACTTCCTCTTTCTCAAAAGAGGAAAACATTTTCCCAAAAGCCTTCTTTCACTATTTATTTTCACTATTTTCTTTTTCTTTTTTTCCCTTCTTCTTCTTCTTCTTCCTCAGCCGGTCGCCGACCACGGCGGCGGCCGGTGATCGACTAGCTCGAGCCTTGTCAAATTTCGACGAGGCTTCGGCTCGCCTGATTCGGCATGGCCTAGCTCGCCCAAGGCCGGTTGAGTGAGCTCGGGCCTCGCCCGAGGTTGCCAAACGTCAACGAGGCTTTAGGCTTTGGCGACCTCAAGTGAGGCTCGAGTCTCGCCCAGCTCGTCGGATCTAGTGAGACCAGAGCTCGTTGACCTTGGGCAAGCTCGGCCATGCCAGATCAGGTAAGGCTCAAGTTAGCCGGTCGCCGCTGTGGTCAGCGACCAATTGAGGAAAAAGAAGAAAAAGAAAATAAAAAGAAAATAAAAAACATTTTTAAATAATAAAAAATTTATTAAAAGTAGTGCAAGGAAGAAAATCTTTTTCGTACCGAACAACGGAAAACATTTTCCAAAACTTTTTCAGATTTCAGCCAAATACCGAAAAATTATGTCATTTTCCTGGAAAATGACTTCCAGGCCAGAAACGTAATATTTTCAGCGAAACGAACGAGCCTACAAAAATTTAATGATATAAATAATCGTTGAGCTTTGGCTCAATGTATAATATGGTCTTTGAAATCTTAGTTTATTCGATATGATCCTTAAACTTTAGCATAATGTTTAATGTGGTTCCTGAATTCTTAGTCTTTAGTCATTGATCTTAAAATAATAGAAGGATTATGTTGGACATTTTCATATAGTTTTATGGATTAAATTGAATATGTACCAAAAGTTTACGGATTACATCGAACAAATTAAAAGTTTCGGGATCATATTGCACATTGATTTAAAGTTTATGGATCGCATTGAACAAATTAAAGGTTCAGGAATCACGTTACTCGTTAAGTCAAAGTCCAAAGGCTATTTGTGTCCTTTTTCCTGAAAAAATGAAAAATAAAAGAGGAATTGAATCGAGCCAACACCTCCTTTTCGACGACCGTCGCGAGCCCCGTCGCCCTCGGCCACGGCGGCGGCGGCATTCGTTTTCTTCTTCTTCTTCTTCAACCCTTAAGGCTTCACAACTTGCTGCTCACATTGCCGACCGTTAACTATTTTCTTCTTCTTCTTCTTCTTCTCTGCTCATGCCATGGCCGCGAAGCTACTCCAGCTCGCGCCTCACGAAGCGGAGAACCGCCTCGAGCACTCTCTCCGCCAGGCCTTCCGCCTCCTCGAGGCCAAGCTCCGGCCGCCCTTCCCCCTCGAAATCCCGACCTCCGACGAGTACTCCGATCTCACCCGGGCCATCCTCTACGGAGCTCTGACCGAGACCCATCTCGCCAAAACCCACGTCAAGCACCTGCACGCCATCGTCACCGACGGGTACGCGCTCTTCGTGAATCTGCTGGCTCGAATTGTGAACGAGCTGTACGATAAGCTCGCCGAGACGGCGAAAGCTCAGGTCTTGTGGGCCGCTGGCGAGATCGTCGATGTTTCTGCAGTAGGGTTTGGCGAATTGCTGGTCTCGCTGTTGAGGCAAATTGGCGGGGGCGATTTTCGCGGCGGGAATCTGTGGTTGTGTTTCGAGATGGTGAGCCTGTTTTTGGGTAAATGGGACTGCTTGGTAGAAGAGGATCCGTCGGTTTTGACTAGTGCGCTGTATAGCTTTCTGAGGTTATTGGCTGACCATTCTCGGGTGACTGGTGCTGATTCGAAGTTGGAAGCGCTGAAAAGGTTGGAAATTGAGTTTTGTGTCAAGATGTTAAGAACGCAGTTTGGTTTGTGTCTGAAGATTGGGAGGGATTTAATACGGTTGTTGCAAGATTTGGTCCATGTGCCCGAATTTCGAGCAATATGGAGGGATTTGGTTTCTAACCCAGGAGAGTTTGGGGTTGCTGGATTTTCGGACATTGCGCAGTTGTATTCCATGAGGACTTCAAGTCGTTATTTTTTGCTTCGACTTACCCCGGAGGCGGAAAGGCAATTAAGGTTTCTGCTCACGCACGTGAAGCTTGGGAACCAAAAGCGGCATCAAACCTGGTTTGCCAGCAAGTTCTTTTGCACTCCGGATAGGGAGACTCTTATAGTCGATATTGTTCGCTTCGTATGTTGTGCACACCACCCATCTCAAGAAATCATTCACTCAAATATTATCCCGAGGTGGGCTGTCATTGGCTGGCTTCTTAAGTCTTGCAGGAAGATTTATGTCGAAGCCAATGCGAAGTTGGCCTTATTTTATGATTGGCTTTTCTTCGATGAAAGAGTGGATAAGATGATGAACATTGAACCGGCATTGTCATTAATGGTTCATTCTATACCTGACTATATCGAACTAACGCACACTCTCCTTGAATTTTTGTTTCTTCTCGTGGATAACTATGACGTGGAACACAAGGATATGATATCTAGCGGAGTTTCATCATCTTTTAGTCTGCTCATTAACAAAGGAGTGAGTTGCAATCTTGAAAATTTGACATCAGCTGAAACACTCTCTCCACCTCTGAAGGAGAAGCTTAGGTGTTTCTTATCTGGTACGAGATTCGGGATTGCTGAAAAAATACAACCAGCTAAAAATCTTGGTCGTTTAATTTCCATGGAGGTCAGAACAGCTTTACCTGAAGAACATTTTACCTACGTCCGGAACGATGAAGTTGGGGCCAAGTCAGTTGATAATTCTGCTTCCTTTCCTTCGAAATTCTTGACAATCACTTCCGAAATTCAGGAAAATGATATCCAAAAATTGGTTGAAGGTCTCAGCAAAGCAATTATGAACTCAAATGAATCATGTCTTCAGGCTTTAGAGCAGATTCTTGATATGTGTATTAATGTTGGCAGTGACTTGCCCACACATTGTTCAGTATCTCCCGAGGTTTTATCGTTAACTATAGCAAGGGAACTAGAGCCGAATGGATACAAACTCTTTGCACCTCTCGAGCGTCCACAAGATGATCTCGATGTTGATGAATGCAAGTCTCCCACAACATTAATTATCTGTAAATATCTCTTTTCCAAGAGCGAAAGGTTAGTTCAAATGCTTTTGTTTTGGTCGAGGAATGGTTTTCCTGTGGGAGCACACTTGTTGTATTATGCATCAAGACTAGCTTATGAGGCAGACATGGCAAATCATATGGTTCGTGAACTCATGGGAGATAGTCTTCACAAGTTGATCAACACCCGGGTGCCATTCTTGATGGGCCACCTTGATCGTTATCTCGCCTTTTCAGATAAAAGGCGAAAGAACTTTCCTGAACCACTTATCTCTGCAGCTGCAATAGACAGAGAGTTAGCTGTTACATTGGTACAGGATGCTTTTTTTGCTTACAGACATTACCTTTTACGTCTAACGACTATCTTACCTAAAGAGGCTGATAGAACTCTCTCCGAGCTTCTGGTTTTTGATGTATTGTCCTGCTCAGAGTGGAAGGGGGTAAAATCGCAGTTTTTGTACCACAGTGTCTTTACTCAGCTTTCTGATTTATCCATTGGCGAGGAGCATGTCATCAGATTACTTGTGAGTCACTTGAATGATGGTGACATCGTCAATATCAAGTTTGACATTGGGCAAAGGAAGCTATCCATAGTGGGGGAGAATGTGGAAACTGTTCATGATTTAATCCAAAGCTCTCTTCACTGGGGAGCTGATGAGCAACATAAGTTCTGGAGTCTGATTAGGCTGGAACTTGTGGCTTCTCAGGTCCAATTAGAGAAGTTGATCTTAAAATTCTTTTGCTCAGGTGAAATAGATGCGGATAAGGGTGCTATTGCAGTGGGAGGCCTTTTAGATTTATGCTGTTCTCGATTGCCTACATCCGAGCTTGTTGGGGCAATCCTGCTGTTACCTAATAACATGTTTCATAACTTTTCTGCTGCCGTCTTGCAAACGTGGGCTGTGTCTCATGCTTCATTGTTGTTTAATAGCTTAGCTGAGTTCTCTAAGAAAGTCGAAAGCATCGACAGAAAATCTATCTTCTCCGAATCTGCTGAGCTTACAATCAACCATTCTGCAGTTTTATGGTTGTCCAATTATTGTGATGCCGAAGGCTTGAGCAGATCCAAAATTTTTGGCAGCTTTCCCCAGAACACTCACTAAGAAAGGAAAATGGCCTCATGACACAAAGCTAGTCGGTTTCACTAAAGGTAAGATGCTAGATAAAGGACCTTCTGTGATGTAGTTTTTGCGTGCTGTGATAAATTTTGAGTCAGCTATTGTGAAAATAGATATTATGTAGATCCCTTTCCCCATCCCTGTCCTATAAAAATTGGAAGAGCATTTTCCAAACGTGCCTTGTCCATTTCTTGAAAACTCCAATTGCCTTGGAAACAAAAAAGGCTCGTATTCTGCCCAATCTTCTTGCACCATAGTTTCGCATGTCTTCCCATTCACTCATTTTCCGATCATTATCCATTTTCTTTAACTACCTTTATTAGAGAGAAACTTCTCAAATTCTGTACACGATTTCACATTTTAGCTTTTCATTTTATCTTTTTATACCAAAAATAAGATTGATTATTTTATTCTAGTCTGCACGCTTTGAGCGCCCTGCTGCTGGTGTGGATGATCCTGAAGGTGTCAGACTGGGCAACAGAGTACGCGGTGGAGGCTATGCTGGCGCTGTGTCGGAGCAGTGCCGGAGGAACGTGGTCTCCGCCAGCATGGTTACGCAGCTACTGCTGCTGGTGCAGAGCGACAGCATGGAGAGGGTGAAGAGAAAGGCCCAGCTCCTGCTGAAGCTGCTCCGAGGCTCATGGCCGGAGGATTTGATCAGGAAGTCCCACGATTTCGCTCACAGCTAGGCCATCGTCCCATTCTGATGATGGTCTGATACAACGATTCATTATAGTGTTTGAAATTTTTGTTGCTTTTTTTTTTTGTTCGATTTATGGTCTTATTTCTTGTTTATGTCTAATGGTAGAGAGAAATGAGGGGGAAAAAGAAATGGTGGAGAGGGAAGGTTTTTAATTACATTTTGGTGTATAGAGAGAGATTTGTTTTTTTTTTTGTTAGTAATTTCGGATGTAAGAATTTTTTGGCTGGAAAAAAAGCTCATCAGATTTACAAGTTGAAGAGTACAATGGTTGATCTCTTATGTTTTTGCTGTTAATTAATATTCTGTCAAGGGACTCTTTTATTTCCCTAATCTTTTTGTTTTTGGTTTAGAAGCTTTTTGTTGGGGCAATGATGGGAGATAAGATGCTTTTGTGAATTAATTTATGGCCTAATCGTTTAATGTTTGTTTGATTGTATGCGTAGAGTTTAATGGATAGAGAATGGGTGCAATTTGGAATAAATGTTGGGTAATTTGTCACGTATACTCTGTCTAGAATTTACTGTGAAGGAAAAGATTAACACTGGGAGACTTTCAACTGGATGAGTAGCAACTAGGAGTTCTTTCTTTTGGATGAGTGAAGTGGCAACTAAGTTTTATTGTGATACTTGTTGCTGGAGATCGGCTTTACTCCTTTTCGGTATGTGAGGATTCTACCTTACTGTATGGGGCCTCCAGGTTATCTTTTCCTATTTTCTCTTTGAAGCAAAGAAGAACACTGTTTACGTGAGTTTGGTCAACTATCTAAATGGATAGGTTCTTTGTAAATATGTTGTACTTTCCTGAACTTCGCTGTAAACAATTAGGTGTCCCCATTATTTTGTTCTGCTGTTCTGTCTTAATTTCCTTTAATATGTAATGTTAAATTGGTTTACTGCCTTCTTCCTAATTATTCTTGACTTTCGTTTTGATCATTAGAATCAGGATAACTTCACGGACCTCAACCATGAAATGTCTAAAAGGCTCTTTAACCTGCTTAAGAAACTGATGGAGACCGATCCTTCCTACCATCAGTTGTGTCATCTTTTAAGACAAGGTGAGCAGCTAAGGAAAAGGGTTTCTTCTCCTTGCAAATCTGGTTGAGGACCAGATTGGAGGCACCAATGGTTATGTTGATCGGGTGCTTCAAATGTACCCCCAGGGTCAGCAGAATGCGTGAAGTACAGGTATGTTACGTGTTGCCTAATCGGTGTCCGTGTTTAGTTCTTTTCATGTTCAATCAATATCTGTGGCATTTTTTTTTTGGTCCTATTTAAGTACGCAGGATTTGATCTGGTTCATTGCTTGTTTTACTTTGAATACGATCGATATATTGCTTTATTAGAAAAGTTACTGAATTTTGTACTGTATTTGGTTTCTAGTTTTTCTGTCAAAACTTTATTTAAGTTGCAAAAGTTCTTGGCTGGTGAACGATCTGTTGAAAGTTGTTACGTCGTTGAAACTTGGAAACATGTTTCATGATACTAGTTTTCCAGCATTGTCATTTAGTCCGTCACTATTGTCCGTCAGTGAAGAGAGATGCCACTAAAAGTGTGTTTAGGAGATTGTTTTTCTTTTATGAGTTTACAAGAAATATCTGCAATGTAAATTGGAGAAATCATTGAAGCCAGCATTATTGTGTTCTCTGATGTGCCGTAGAGGAGTGTCTATGTGCTTGTGGTATTATTTCTAGAGATTATGATCCTGGAAATATTATTTCCCCTTTTCAGGAAATTATGCAGTTGTTCGGTGTCCTGCTTATCCAGTAAATCAATGCTTTCTTTGACCAACGGGCATGACTTCAGGTTTTGCCGGGACTCCATTCAATATGCGAATGGTTGTTCAGTTAATGATATCGGTCAGCGGACAGATCTGCAGATGACATTTCTTGGTTCATCCCAAAAATAGGGGAAAACTAGATTCTGTGCTCGTGTTTTATTTGAGAAGGGAAGAACAAATTTTGTTTGCATTGATCTTTGTATATTTGTCTTGTTACCTCTGACTCTGGGTTTGCTTGTAGCCTGTAGGGATAGACTGATGACACTGTAATCGTTTTGCCTACAGAGTTGGGGACACTGTTCATCCACTGTATTCACAATTAAATTGTGGGATTTAATAATATTTTATTAAATACATTTTGCATTTTTTCCTTGAGAGATCTGGCACGAAGCGAGGGGATAAAGTGGAGGCTGAAAAGCAAGATCTGGGTTGTAGAAATTTTACTCTTTCGTTAAGCAGGTTGTCCTCTGTTGCCTTGCGGAACTCGGAGCGCGTGTCGATGTTCAGTGCAGTGATTTGAATAGATATTGAGAAGTATGAATAAGCTTATCACTTGACTAACTCGCAGAGCTTTGACGTGATGATCGGAGTGAACATGTAAATGAAAAACAAGTTGGGTGATATGCAAAAGACAGGCAAGAGCGAGCGAACAAGGCAATAACAAGTCTGGCTTGTGCTGTTGTGCTCTTAGTATATTCATCGCTTCCCCATTGTCATACAACATTGAAGTTCTATTCAAGAGATCATATTATCTTCATTGACACCCTCCTCCTGCAGAGCTCCTCGACATCCGCCTGAAGAGTCACTGCAGTTGTATCAAAACTAACTTCGCTCGTCTCTCAGGAAATGGTTTTATCAGCATCGATGGGTGTCTTTGAACCATAGCAAAGCCCGGTTGTCATAGAACGATGCCGTCAGATTCTGGCGTTTCGTTTCTGCTACAGTTAGCATCGAAGTGCTCGATCATCATGTTCCCATCCTTCCCCTTCGGATGCAAATAGGGCTTTTTGACGGGGCTTTTGACGAGGAAGATTTGATGCTGAGCTTTTAAAGAAAACAATAGGGGTCTTCCCTTCAGCGTTTGATCCGGTAGTTTCGAACAATGCAGACGGTGGACCGGCGGAATTCATCGAACCACCTTTCTCAGAGCTTCTCATGAAATGAAAACCGAAGTCCGGGCTTGAGATTAAAGAGCAGCATGGGGAGCCTTTCTCAGAACTTCTCATGAAATGAGAACCGAAGTCGGGGCTCGAGATTAAAGAGCAGAGCATGGGGAGAGCTTCCCCAAGGAGCTTATCTGCTATGCGTTTAGCGCAGATCATTTTCATCAATTGCTTTTGCATATGTGACCGCGAAACGTTAGGCGGTCGGTGAAAATTTGCGCGGTCTTCCTCGCTCGCTTTACTCGGCAACGTGACATGCCTTGTTTCGGGACATAAAGGCATCGAAAAGAAGGGGGAAAATAACACAAATAGTCCCTGAACTTTGACCCAATGTGCAATTTGGTCCCTGAACTTTTAATTTGTTCAATGTAGTCCCTGAACTTTAACCTAATGTTCAATTTGGTCCTTGAACTTTTGATTTGTTCAATGTGGTCCCTAAACTTTTAATATGTGTTCAATTTAGTCCTTAAACTATTTGAAAATGTTCAACATAGTCCTTCCATTAATTCAAGTGCAGGGACTATATTGAACATTTTCATATAGTTCAGGGACTAAATTGAACACATATTAAAATTTCAGGGACCATATTGAACAAATTGAAAGTTTAGGGACTAAAATGAACATTATGTTAAAGTTCAGGGACTACATTGAACAAATTAAAAGTTCAAGGACCAAATTGCACATTGGGTCAAAGTTCAGGGACTATTTGTGTCATTATCCCAAAAGAAGGCAACCAAGTTTCTTTTGCAATCTGAATAAGGGAGCCAAAACCAAAAAGGGGAGTGAAAAGCGACTCCACTGGGGATCGAACCCAGAATCTCTGGTTCCGTAGACCAGCGCCTTATCCATTGGGCCATGGAGTCGGCGTTTGGACCTTTTACCATTCGTGAAACAACTAATACTTTTTCAACCCAAGATAAACCTTTCACGTTACAATCTGCGTATTATGGATTTATTTTCGGGAAACTGATTACTTGACGAAACGCCTGGATATTAATTATTATCGTCATTGATTAACTCTAACAAAACAACTATAAGAAAGGGTCAATGAAATGTGGCTTAGCTTCAGTTTCAACTGAAATGAAATGAAAAGATGGGCACGCTGGTTGCTCCCAAGGACTTCTCTCCTGTTGACGATGCGGAGGCCATCAAGAAGGCTTGCCAAGGTCTCGTTTCGCACCCCCTTCCTCCGCTCTTACTCGGCGTTTGTCGCATTGTTGGTTTACTTTTGCATCGGCTTGGCTTGATTATGTTACTGAGGCAGACATGTCCCATTTCTCAGGCCTGACTTTAATGCTTCTGCTGTTTGTTTCAAAACCACTTGCCTTTGTAAAAAGCATTGAAGTGTCATTAGAGGGTTATGTCTGTCTGTCCTCCTCCATGGTCTCTTCCCTTTGTTCTTTTGACAGGATGGGGAACGGATGAGAGGGCCATAATCTCAGTCCTAGGACACAGGAACATGTTCCAGAGAAGGCTCATCAGGTTGGCCTACGAGGAAGTCTACCACGAAGACCTCATCAGGCAACTCCAGTCTGAGCTCTCTGGTCATTTTGAGGTCCGTGATGCGATCCCGCCTCTGTACATGCCCCATCCCATTTTGCGTCGCGGCTAACCCGGCTTGAATATATTCGATTTGGATCGATGTTGTTTAAGCACCGTGAATTCCTTGCTTCTCTTTGAACGAGTGATAAAAATGTCGCGGCAGAGAGCTGTGTGCCACTGGATCTTGGACCCGGCTGATCGGGATGCGGTGTTTGCTAACTTGGCGCTGAAGAAGGCGACACCCGATCATCGGGTCATTATAGAGCTCTCATGTCTCAAGTCCCCGGAGGAGCTGTTGGGAATTAGGAGAGCGTACAAATTCCGGTACAGGCGTTCCTTGGAAGAGGATGTGGCCGCTCACACCGGTGGAGATATTAGAAAAGTAACTTCTCAGAGCCCATGATTTGTGCTCTTCTATCAAAGCATTAAGACTAAACGAATGGTTCAATATGAGAAACATCAAAGTTAAAGTATGACTTTTTTCCTCTATTGGCTCTATGGTTGTTGTGTAGATACTCGTCGCGTTAGCGAGTGCTTATAGATACGATGGTGACGACATTGATAAGGAAATGGTTAAATTGGAAGCAATTATTCTTCATGACGAAATCCATGGGAATGCTTTTAACCATGAAGAGCTGATCAGAATTTTGAGTACAAGAAGCAAGGTGCAGCTCAATTCAACCTTCAATCACTACAGGGACATCCATGGCACTTCTATCACCCAGGTACACAATTCTACGCCAAAGGAGAAAAAGTGCATCAGATTACAAACAAGAGGAAAAATGACACTTGCTCTTTGAAATTCAGTACTAGACTTTTGAAATGGCACGAAGCTTGGTCGAGAAATTCGTCAGACATTTCCCTATTATACCAATAAGAAGAAAATTTCATCAAACAGCATTCCATGTAGTAAAAGCGCGATAAGCCAGTAATGGAATTCAATCTTTCACAGGGATTGTCAGGAGACCCGGCAAACGAGTATCTAGCGGGACTACGGACCGCTATCAGATGCATCAAGGACCCGAAGAGATACCTTGCAAAGGTAAGTGAATGTCGTGCCAATAACAAAAGATCAAATTGTTTCGAGTCAACGGCTCTGCCAATTTCTCTCAAAACTTCATACCAGTCCCCGAAGTTCTAACATCAGAACTCGCATGTACGCAGGTGCTTCGCACTGCGGTGAATGCGGTCGTAACCGACGAAGACGCTCTTGGCAGAGTCATCGTCACCTGCGCAGAGAAGGACTTGGGAGAGATCAAAGAGCTTTTCTTCAAGAGAAACAGCGCGTCTCTCGAGGAAGCAGTGGCCAACAACACCTCAGGAGACTTCAAGAGCTTCCTTCTGACTTTACTTGGGAGCGAAGACAATTAGAGGATCTTTCCTTGGCAGCATTTTTTTTAGATAGAATAAGTGGAGTTGCATCGTGTCCAAGTACAACATAGTTGGCACTGCCAAATGATTGATTTTTTTCCCCTTTTCTCCACGGCTTTAATTTTGACTTTCCCTTCCATACCCAAAGTGGGAAAAGACACCTTGTTTCAGGAAGTGGGGATTCGCCAGTTCTCGCGTTGGAAAGCCTTTGCCGGTGTGTTGGCCCGGATGATAAACTTTTGAGAATCTTGAGGATGCCTGATATGAATGAACTCTTTTAATTTGAGGAGGACAAAAGTGCTTGTAACTGTATCAGCGCGAAATCTCGGCACCTGCATGCTGATGGCATTGCCTTTACCGCCCTCTTTTTCACCAAACCTTACCATGGATTGCACTTATTACAGTTATTCCCGAGTATCTAAGGGACACCAGTGTCAGACATCAGACATACCTTTTTCAGACAGACACCGTGAAACAGACAATATCTTAAATCATGCGGATATAGATGTCGCTCTATATAATCAATACAGATAGGATATCCTAAAAACGAAAAATGAAAAATCTCATTGTTGCCACTCGACAGGCAATTTCTTTGGAAAAATATGGAGATTACCCGACTTTCCTTTTGATGTGAAGTTGCAGATGCAACAAGTCTTTTTTGTTCATTCAATCGGGTCTCAAATCTTCATTAATCAAACATGCATTTTCCCCCTCCATTATAATAGACAATGTTGACGTCACTTTCGTCTCTCTCTCTCTACATTTTCATAATCCAAAATTCCAGATTACGAAAAGAAGATAATCTTTTTTAGTTCTTTAATCTTGATTTTAGCTCTGTAATCACGGTCCTTTGCAAAACAGCTTGCTCCCTAGTACTTATCGCCACTCCTGCCCAAACAAACAAATGTTTTTAAAACTTGCAAAAAAAAAAAAAGCCGAATTAATCCGAGGAAAAAATAAAATAAAATAACGATCAACAAACCCCCCCCCGGCTAAATATGACGTGTCGCCGGGAACAAAAAGAAAAAGACCAAAAAAGCCAAAAGACTTGCCCAAGTCAATGACTCCAAAATTTTTCTTTTTTGGGTCTTAAAACCGCAAATTCACCACCACATGTGACTCTCACTCCCTCGCAAAAGTCCCAAAACAGAGGCGGCTCCCCTCCTTATTTACCGTCTCTACCCCCCCACCCCCTGCCCACCGACAGTGAAGGCGGCGCGCCGCCGCCCGCCGGCGATGATCCAATGACCTCCCTCCCCGGCGGCCCGCCGCGATTCCCCCGCCTCCTCCCTCTCTCGCGCCGCTCGGATCACTGACCCTCCTCCGTCCTCTCTCCTCTCCCTCTCTCTCTTCCTTCCTACCTTCGAGCCCAGTTGCGCCGCCCCCGGGGAGAGAGATGGATTCGGGCGCGTCTTCGATCGACCAAATCTCCAAATCCGCCGCCGAGATCCTCGCGAAATGGAAGCAGTACAACGACAAGGTCAACTCGTGCATCCAGGGCGGCGGCGATTCCCCATCTGGGTCCAGCCCGAAATCCTCGACGTCGTCGCAGCCGCCGCCGCCTCCCCCCCCGCCGGCCGTGGCGGCGGCGGGGGCGGGGGCGGCGGCGGTCGCGGTGCCGGTCCAGGTGCCGACCCGGAGGGTGCATGCGAAAGGGTCGAAGAAAGGCTGCATGAAGGGCAAAGGGGGGCCGGAGAATCTGAGGTGCAATTACAGAGGGGTGAGGCAGAGGACGTGGGGGAAGTGGGTGGCCGAGATTCGGGAGCCGAGCCGAGGGAGCAGGCTCTGGCTCGGGACGTTCCCGACGGCGCTTGAGGCTGCTCTTGCCTATGACAAGGCCGCGAGTGCAATGTATGGCTCTTTTGCGAGGTTGAATTTCCCTCTCGGTTTGAGTTCCAAGGACTCCTCCAAGGACTCTTCTTCTTCCACCACTGTTGCTGCTCCTGAGAAAGGTCTGACTTTTCTCTGTAAATTATCCATCTTTGTGGTTTTTGGGGTGTACCCAATTTGGGTTTTGTGTTTGATTTTTGTTTTGTTCAGCGGGTACTTATTTGCTGGGGTTTCTTGGAGATTAGATGGTAAATTTACTGCACGTAGTGTTTGAGCGGTGGCTCAAGCGGAAGGTGGTTTTTGAAGGATGATGAGCAAGATTAAAAATTGAAGAGATCTTGTAGGAAACCGGGAAGGTTTCGAAGTAATGTGGTGGAAGGTGACACGAAAATATTTTCGGTTGTGCATTCTAATATTTAAGCTAAGGAAAAAAAAGGAAAAGACTTGAGGGGGAAAGCAGGAAAGGTGCAGAGCTGTAGGGCATGGTGTAGCTGCATCGAAATAACTTTGAAATTCAGTTATCTGGGAACCTCTTTTTGCCATTAGGACAAGTATGATGAGCTCTGGTTATAGTTTAGGCTTATTGATCTATGATATTTCCGTGAGGATATCAACAGTATACCTTTTGTTGGCGCTATGCTAGAGCTCCCATTTGCATCTACTAAAGAAGAGTAAAGATCAATATTATCCCATTTTATTCTTGAGCATAAACTAATTGGTTTGAGATTTCATCTTCCATTGTACGCTCTAGATCTGACTCAATTGAGTCACGTCGGAAGCATGACTGGCTGTTGGTAATATCAAGTTTTCCCTGTTGGTCTCTGAGTTTATTCTGTTGCTTGGGTTTACTCTGCCAACTGGACTCTATCATAGGGAACTTCTCTTGGAGGTACTGTTGCCAACAAAAGCTGACCTCCATGCAAAAACATGAAAAGCTTTTCTTGAGCTTATCCTGAACCTGTACAATCTCCTGATTCTGGTATTACAGTCTCCAAATCAATTAGTTGTTCAAACCTGGAGGTAGAGAGAAATGTCTTATTGGTGTTTTGGTTCTCCTTATTAGTTCGTGAATTCTAAAGAAGCCTCTCCTAGGGATCAGATCTACCAGAATTTGGCTATGCTGCTGAAGAGCTGAGTGTACCTGCTGAATGCTGATGAACATGAAATACACCATTGGAATTGCATGAATCCTAACGGAAGCTAAGATGCTTGTGCTGGTACTGTTCAAGAAAACGGTTGGAAGCATCTTGAGTGGCATTTAATCCGCAGAATGGCTAGTATTTAAGTGACCTTCATGCTATTACCATCTTTTCTGGCTTGTGAACTGGCTACCATATGTCAATGAAACAAATGTATTCATGGCAAGTCAATGCAACCTCATGCTTTTTGTATCTATATTCCTCTGCAGATGCTTCAACCTTAAATGAGCCACTGTCCGCTGATCTCCATCTCGGCAGTTTTTCGATGGTTTTAGTAGATGAGCGTCCAAAAAAGCATTCGAAGACCGGTAGTTCTTTATCACCAGGTGCAAGGTCGTCGCCTCTTAAAGAAAGCGAGTCTTTGGAGTTTGAGGTACTTCATCACGGCTGTTTATTTTTTGTTATGAGCATATTTTCTGAATTTTCCGTCCTTTCAGCTGTCACTGCGGAGTGGGAATGGAATGTCCAGTCCTCGGCATGATATGGAAGAAGATCTCAAGCAGGAGCCAACTGAAAATATACTTCTTGATCTCTCTAAATCTGCCATTTGTGTCGAGGAGGTTTCTGACAAGACTACAGTGGAAAAGGCCGAAGGATCAGCTGAAAGTTCAGCCACCTCAGATACTACCTTTGATTCATCTAAATCCGTCGACATGGTACTTTCTTTACTTTGATATGCATATGTTCTGGAATTAAAGCTAGTGCATTTTCATCTTTTTTCACTTACGGAGTTTTCCCGTTTAAATGTGTTGGGGTATTTCCAGATTGCTACCAGCAGCACTGTTACGCTCTCTGAGAGCAAGGACTTGAAAACATGGCTATCGAACATGAGACAACTCATCAACGGAAAGCCTGTTGAAGTCTCTGCAGAGGCAGAACTTGCCAGTCTCATCAAATCTAATGATGAGGAGGCTCAGAAGGCTAGGACTGTGTTCGAGAGCTTGAAGTCCATGGATTTCAAATCACTGTCTGACCCCGATTTCTCAAATAGATTAGAGCAAGCGATCTCTGCTCTTCTGTCCGACAAGAGCCACCCGCCTAACGGATGCTCAGCTCTCTACAGAATCTGCAAGCAGATTTCTTTTCTTTGTTCGGACTTCAAACGTGCACAAACCGATATACGGGAAGTCACTGAGATGTTCGTTTTGAAAGATTCCCTGCAGGCTGAGCTTGACGAGAAGACCATTCATTTCGAAAGGCTACAGAAGATTGATACAGAATGCGACAAGAAGATCGAGAGCCTCGAAGCCAAGATCAGCAAGCTGGAAGCCCAGCTGAAGAAGGAGAGGGAAGCGAAAGTGGAAAACTCGATCGAGATGAAGAGACTGTACAAGGAGACCGAAGAGAAGGGGGTGCTTTTCAGGCAGTACTTTGAAGAAGAAGCGAAGTGGAGTCTTAAAAAGAGGAAGGCCGAGAGGGACAGTGATCGGGTGGAGAAGGATTGGGAAGAGCTGAAGAAAAAATTTCTGCTGTTCTGACACAGTACTTAATGCTTTAGTCGCTGTAGTTTCCAGACCTGTTGGGAATGTAGAAGTCTCATTTTATTTTTAAATTTTTGAACTCTCAAAGACTAACAATTTGCCTCTGAAGTTATTGGTTGGCCCTTAGACATTCTTGGATTCTTCACTTCCATGCTTTAGAAATTTCATCACAAAGGAAAAAAATTGGTGTTGCTACACTGGTCTCCGCTAAATTGGTGGGAGTATGAGTTCCAAACTCGATGTTAAGTGCACTCAACAAGAACAAGGCTGGAGCCTGTGCATCCTGTTGGTGCGGCTTGGCCGAAGTAGCTACTACGTTTGATTTTGTCTCGATGATGATCAGAATGTATTGTCAAATTCGGCTGCGAAAGTGCATTTTCGCAACCTGGCAACTTGCTACAACAGAAATTGACTAGTTGAGTGTCCGAACAGAATGGAAGCATGAACTACCGACAAAGCCTCCAAATGGCCCTAGCCGTGGATTGGTGTAGGTTTTCTTGTCGTTGGACGTTCATTGCATCTGAGCAGACGAGCGGAAAAGGTGAGAACTCCCAGTAACTTCCGATAGGAGGTGCATTTTAAATTTACTAAAGAGCGCATTTGCTCCAACCAACGCCTGCTAGTCGAGAACATTGTGGAACAGAGAGGGGAGGGGGGCACACGGAAGATTGGAGAGAAGATGGTAGCGAGGGACTTCAATAGTCAATATATAGCTTTCGTGAGACAGGCTCAACCGGAGATGGTCAAGATACAGGTAACAAGTCCCTGATACAACATTTCAATTGTAAAGACTCCAAATGGCATCGCGCAATACAAGATGAGCAAGGGTGGAAGGTCCAGAGTTGCTGATTTCTCTGCTAAATGGGCAATATCTTGGATAGAGAAAAAAGAACAAGAGAACAGAGAACAAGTGGGCAGCACAAGCTCGTCACATACTTTTTGTTCAGGTGAGCAAAGAGAGACACTTCAAAGAACTACTTTTACCTCACACTGTCCATTAAACAAACTACAAGTGACAAAACTTCATCAAAGTAGACGATTTACTTACCACATCACTAGTGAGGTTAGCGAAGAACGTGAGAGAAAAAAAGTTTAACAAACTTTAGCATGGATCGTTCATATGAACAGAGTACTGAAGGGCAAACGTGCGTGGGTCATTTCTTCCTTGAGAGCACTGCAGCAAGTCCACCTGCCAGCAATCCTACAGCAGTAGCAGCGATGCCAATGCCAATTATCCCATCTACAATCAAACAAGGTAGGATAGTCAGAGATTTCTACACTTGGAACAAACTGGGAGCATAATAATCGGTCATTTGATCCTTACCCTTTGTAATACGGTCTTCGATTGTTTTCTTAAGTGTGAGGGCCTGTCTCCAATCAGGAGCAATCTGAGGAAGAATTTGGTTAAAATATGTCATAAGAATTCTAACAACTTGTCTGACAATCAAGCAATTGATGCATCACGTAAATGTCCTATATCACCCATATATGACAACCTACTGTTGAAAGATCTGATGAAGAACATAAAGTAACTAACAGCAACATCATACCAAGACAACAATCATACATCAAGAAGTTGAATTGTTCATTCATTGTCCTCCAAATTATTCGAGAATCAGATGAATTTAAGCATTTGGAGTTAATGACTGGTGTTTTTTTTTTTTTTGGTAAACGCTTGTTAAAACAATTTTTCATGTCCAGACAGCAATGATAAACGAAGAGATTGAGGAGTGAGAATGCAATATATTGTTAAGGGTTAAGATGCAATCTGAAGCAAGCAGCAATATACATAAGGACTCCAATCATGTTATCAGATATGAAAGACTTAAGCCTGACCCGCAGACACTGCTCCACAAGGTCCCTGCTCCTTGTGTAGTCTCCACTTCTGTAATAACCAACAGCTACAAGATAAAGCTGCTCTCTCAATTGCAAAGGACTCTTAGCGCCAGAAATGGAAGCTGCAGATAGATGTCAGTCACAAAATTATCCAATTAGAAATTACATAAAGTATACCTACGTGTAATCGATCCATACTTCTAACAAAACTGCCACTATGGAACCTAGCCATAACAATGAGACAGCCCGCTCTTTACCTTCAAGCATTGCTATTCCACGCTGGACATCTTCTGCTTGCCTCGAGTGAACAAGTGACCAAGATAAACGCATAATACATTCACTGATAAGCTCATCAGACGAACCTTTTTCAGCCTCGGCAACTTCTTGCTCACAACCCTAATCAAGAGAAAGTTTTAGTGGGAACAACAAAAAGAAATGAAGATCATATACGCCAGCTATAATGAGCGAGAGATTTTTCATATCAAGAGGCGGAAAGTTAGCAATTGCCTAGTAACTAAAAGCTTGAACAAGAGTCAATAAGAACGTTCTGTTTGAATGAAGTCTAATCACTTTTGATAGATATTTGTTGATGCTACAGGAGGATGTTTATGACTATTCAGGCAGAATGAACCTGAGCAAAAGAGCACAGCAAAAGCAACACAAAACAGCAAATAAGCACGACATGGAGATACGGCATGAAGTTTCAAATAAAAGCACTGAAAAAGAGTATACAACATCACTGGTCAAAACCAATCATCCCAACTCCTATCCTGAACAACAATGACAACCTCCAGTCTCCTAAACCATCAACAAACCAGAAAAACAAGCAACATGGCATGACTTGGTATCATCAATAACCTAAGCGTGCTTTAGACCGATACAACAAAATGAAACCAAGGAATCGGCTCACGACGGAATCCATATGCAAATGCCAGCGAGCCGATTCAAGTGAGTCCAAATGCGTGGATCTATTACTTAAGCTCATCTACTATCATCATGGTCCTTTACACTTTCCATCTCTACACAACTATTATTACACCATTCGCGGCGATCTCACGAAAGATTCGTTCTGTCGCTCGATCACTCGCTGCAAAGCCGCCAACCGCCGTAATAGCCGGAGCTAACGCTTTCAAATTTTCCATGCTTCCCCATCACATGCTCACGAAGCAGAGCCCATACACCACTGGGAAAAAGGGCAGTAGATAAGCAATCCCCAGCCGCTCGCGCTATACTTCGCAGTCCTTCGCTATGCTCTCTAAACGGTACCCCTATTCTCAATCACATCCACATCCGGTAGTTTTCAGGCACCACGCTCTCAAAATACTACCGACCGACGGACGGACGCGGCGAGCAACAACGTAACTACCGATCAACTATTTCGCGAGCAAAGCCCGGCGTTCAAGGTCGTCCGACTAAGAAGGACGCGAGTTTCAGCTTCCGATAGCTACGCGATTCAAAAAGGAACCGACGAATGGACAACAGAGGAGTTCGAGCGAGAGTCTGACCGCGATGACGTCGCGATCGCACCAGGGGATGTGATCGGCGCCGGTGAAGAAGTCGGAGACCGATCCGAAGAAGCTGCTCATCTTCGCTTCCATCGTCCTCTGCTTCTTCCGCCTAGAGAGAGAGAGAGAGAGAGAGAGATGCGAGAGAAGCAGCTCAGAATTGGAGCACAGATATGGAATCTCACTTTCAGAAAGAGCGGTTGGGCTGTGGCAGGGTTCTTGTACCGCTGCCGGTTTCGGCCTCCGCTTCACGATCACGATCAGGCATTTTCCTCGTGTTTTTACTTGCTTTGATTTCACATCCTTTTTACTTTTTGTTTCTAATTTTCTTATTGCTTCGGCTCCAAGCTAATTTTCGTGTCCCAATTTATCGGGAATTTCGTATCGAAAGCTGGAAAAATTCCCTACGAAAGCTTAGCGTATACTTTGTTTTTCGCGCATTAACCCTTTTTTTTTTCCTCGACTAATAGTCGGAAAAGGACATAAAATCCGGCGATCGCGCTTCCGCTGGGCCCTCGCGGACAACAGATTAGAAGCATTTGCCGGAACTTACAAGGCAAGCTACCTCGATCTTGAGAAGAATTCTCTATCCACACGAATCAATCTCAATCCATCTAACAAAAACACCCTGTCATCTGCTGGAGGAGGATAAGAAGAGCTAACTGGCGTTCATTCACATAGTGTCGTTGCTTTTTCCCAATACCGGGGCGTGCCCGAGAAAAGGTTCGTGCGAGAGCGACCGCCGTTCGCTCGGGGCTGGAGACAGCTCCGTGTTCTGCTTGAGGAGCAGACTCGGCTCGTCCGATGACTGACAATGTGTGCTTTTGCATCGCCTTGAAGATCCCGACTCTTTTCGACATTGTGCTTCCTTCACTTCACTCACTGGCTGTACAAGCCTCCACAGCTGCAGTATCATCAGTAAACCTAATCCACACCTGAGAGCTGAGGGGCGCCGCGTGGTGGCTCGGCATGTTTTGGAATTCGGATGCAATTGGAGCAAGAATCATCACGGGCATTCCGTACATCTTACCTCCCGCTTAGTTTGTAAATTTGAAGTGAAGTGACCATTATTTCTTCTCAAGAAACCATCTAAAAAGTATCGCTATTGTCTTCTCATGCAAACTTCCTCGGGTGGTGGTGCCCCTTCCTCGTCATATTTGGAATCGCCGTTTCCGCTGCAGAGCCGGGTCGATAGGGTAGACGACACGGGCGCAAAGTTACCTGCATTTGCTTATAATATTACATGACATGATCTGATCGGACTAAAAGAGAACGGAAAATGAAGGTTCAAACAAAGAATAATAGCAAGTTTCGCACCTCTGAAGGACGAACTCCTTTCGAAATCCTTGGTTGTGTGCAACAATATGGTCCCAGAGAGCACGACGATGAAACCGCATATCTCTGAAGTGATGTCCCCACCGCTCTGACCGTCCCAGTCCTAGAACGGAAATGGCCGATATTAGTAACTACAACACAGTGCACTACAACTAACAGACTATAAGACTACTTGTTTATGTAACTAGTCAACTCGTGCACATCCTGCATTAGAAATGTGCAGATTCAAAACGAGATAATCGGATTGTGGGGGTGGGTGGCTGCAGCTCCTGTTTTCAGTTAGCCTATCCTCTCTCGAGGACACCACTCCACTAGAGACTAGAACGTCGAATAAGCAAAGCCGCTATGAAATGAAAATGAGCATCGTGCCTTTCCATACCTTAAACATTATAACGCTGGCAAGGATTGTAAGGGTCGTGAACATAACATAGTAGATAGGCGACACAATTGCAGTGTTGAATGTGTCCAGTGCCTGAAATATCAAAACCAAAGACAGGACAGGACAACGTTGTGAGCATGGAGTGCAAGCATGACAGGATTATCGCATTTTGACTGCGATCTATCAGATACTATTATGTCTAAAGCAAAATTTATGAGAAAGAAACCAAGATGACCAAGAAATGCTCTTAAACTAAGCTCGTCAAGCAAGTATTTTATCCATAAGCAATGCAAAGAAAGCTTTTGCAGGAAAAAAACAACTGTAAATTGTTTCTGATGCAAATGACTTTGACTCCCTGACCCCAACATAAAGAATTACCAGTTAGATGTTGAAAAAGCTACACCACTGTATCTCAGCGATGAAGAATGGAGGGCAGTTACCTTGCCAAAAGGCCACAGGAAGATAGATATGTTTTAGACTAATGCAAGTTTACATGTGGAAATCTAGTTAAGAATTGCACGAGTCAGAAACTCAGAGTCCTCGATTATCATAGACTCAAGGGAAAAGAAGGCTGAAATTCCTCCACAGTTCCTGATCGTTCTAAGCACAACTCATGAGGTTTGCAAATGGATCAGTATGCACAAAATACAGACTAGAGGTACGGAGGCTGGAGTCTCAAAACAGCCTTACAATAAAAAGAGAGAATGTCAATAAAGAAGAATTCGACTTCTTCATGATCATAATCTTCAGAGCTAACTTTAAACAAGTTGGTTAATTTACCATATCACCAACAAAATGCTTCTAACAAAGAAAAAAGAAGGTTTACCTGTCCTACAGTCCCAAGAAACAAGAAACATGGAATTGATCAGGCACCACAAAAAAGGACAACAAGCACCATATCTACATAAGAAAGATGCAGATATTCCATGACTTCCTTTTCTCCAAATGTTGTGTGTAATCTCGACATAAGGGAAAAGGAAAAGTCACAATAAAAGAGGAAATTCAGCATGTCATCAAATGTTATCGGTGGCCGTGCGGCAATGACAAAGTAAAATTTACACATTCATCATTGGGAACATTTAGCTAATCAAAATTGGATAACAACTTGGGACGGACCTTATTGAGATAATTCATTTGGGTAATAACACATGTAGCCACCACCAACATAAAAAACCAAGTCTCTGGATAGATCAACTGATTCTTCCCCTCAAAAGTCAACTTCAAAGAAGTCCCAAGGGCTTTCACACTCATCACCTGCAGAAAGATCATACAACTGATGAGAACTGAGAAAGAAAAAATACCCACATGCAAAAGAAAATTAAGCATGTGTCCACAATAATTATTGTAACTTGTTAACTTTGTTTTGACAGGACAAAAAGAAATAGAAAAGAATACGACGTGTCCCTTGTGATGAGCCGACCCGTATCCCAAATCAATGATCTACCTAACGCTAATAATGCAAGATCAACTCTTGTGTTTAAGTGGCGCTTCCAACAATCTGGTTGGCGCGTATACGCTAAAGTATAGGTCGGAAGGAAGAAAAAAATCCAAAAGATGCCGAAGCAGGTAATTTACCGAGAGAGAGCCCATTAACGAGCAGATGCCAGTGTAAACTAGCACATTCGTGTGCCCACATCTAGGTGAAAAATGTAAAACCAGGACGAATACCAGCATGATTACTGAGCTGACGTAGAGCAGAAAAGCTGAAAAATCCATAAATGAAGTCAGTTATCAGCAAATCGGTGATCGTATAAAGAACGCATAATAAACCAAGCCCGAAGACTGACCTGTTTGAGTCGCCATAATCCATATTTCTTGAACAGAGGTGATGGGACGCTCTTGTGGTGCGTGGATGACAATTATGACAGACCCAACAATGCACATCACACAGCCCAAGATCCCCAGCTTGTGCAGTTTCTCCTTCAAGATGAAGTGCGCCAGCACAGCACTAACCAATCGAGCCAAAGTACAGACATTGAGGACAATCGAAAAGGGCTCATATTGAGATACTGCAACGAACACCCACAAGAACATGCCAATAACCCGAGGAGAAAAACACTACCTGACAATTATACTTAAAGCACCGAGAGGAGTGACGAGCACCGCCGGGGCAAACGCGTAAGCTATGAAATTCGCAACCTCTCCAACGATCACTACATCGGAAAACATAAAAAAACAGAAACAAATTCTGCAAATTTTCAGCTGATGAAACAGGTCAGGACCACTGGGATGCTCAGAAACCGAAGCATGAAGCTAATAGCTCAATTTCTTGGTTTCTCCTATATTCTGATTATCACTCTATTTCCAACAAAATGCAACACGAAGCAACATAAGCCAGTTTTAAACTAACTATCACCGCCGAAAGAGCAACGCACATGCTCCAAGTTCATCGAACAACCTTGATTTCAACGGTTAGAATCGATTTAGCGAGCTATTGGCACTAATCATCGAGCCGGAGAGATAAATGATGGGAATTAAATCCGGGAGCTTACTCGTGATCATGCCCACCCACCACAGAGGCTCCAACAGATACGCGTACCCACCAACACCTTTCACCAAGAGATCAAGACATCGAATCAGCCCCCGTTTATCAGAAATTCCAGACACCCAATTCGCCAAACCTTACGTTCTGTTGAAGGAACGGGGAAATCCGAAGATATTTACCAGCTCTCACCCCAGAAACGGCGGCAGCTCGCCGGAGGCCCTTCTTCTTGATGATGAAGCTACCTCCGATGAACCCGCTCGACAGGAGCGCCAACACGACGCCGGTCAGGTTGTCCGTCGAGAAATCCATTCCTCCTGATCTCCCCCTCGCTCACTCTCTCTCTCTCTCTCTCTCTCTCTCTCTCGTTCTCTCTCTCTCTCTCTCTTGTCATAAACGTCGTCCAACCATGGGCTGTTGCAGATCTTCTTCTGTTTTTTCACAATCCCCGAACACTCCCTGTCCAAACGAAGGCGAGAGGCAGCCTACGGTGTATGTGGATACAGCTAACGCGTCGGCCGCTGTTCTGGTTTTTTTTTGGCCGTTGGCTCGTTACTCCCCGTCGTTCTTTATGTTAATCAATCGCTAACCACGACGGGCTTTACTATTCTGGGCCGTTGAAAAAGAAATGTAATCTCTGTCAATTTGGATTAAGTGGGCAAAGTAATGTGATTTCCTTCTGCTTGGTTTAAGCCGGTCTTTTGACGATAATGCGCACGCTGCAACGGACGGTGGGGGGACGACTCGCGAATCTGAAGCGTGTCGTCGTTGGATTCGGTCCTTGGCGCCCGTGCCCCGCCCCCGGCGGAGACCAGGTGGGGTCCGGATGGTTTGGGAGCTGCGCTTTGCGCGTGAACGTCGGCATGCGATCACCGTTAAATGATCCCGGATTCCGGTCTGGTCGACGTAATCAGCGGTTGAGATGCCACCCGATTTTAACGCGGGCGAGGAAAAAAGGCCGTCATCCCTCACATCAATTGTCAAATGGAGAGTGAAAAAGATGACACGAGATTGGCACTCGATAGAGAGTGCAAATAGTGATGAGTAAGCGATGTGGAGTTTAATTTCTCAAATCAACGCGCCTCCCCATCTCGGCTGGATGCTATGACGAGGAGATCGTTCACGTAAGTCGAAGATAATTAAGGTGACTAATGACTTAGATAAAAACTTACTCTCAAGTAGAGAAGGCAAACGAGTGATTTGGGATGGATTTGGGTGGGTCATAAATGGATTCTAATTTATATTAGCACATTTATTTGCTAAACAAATTAGATGGCTCCTACCCAATCCAATCCAACCCAACCCGAACCCACTTACATAACCCACCCCAAACATAGAGAGAAATGCCCAACGGATCTTCAAAAATAAATTAACAAAAAATAAAATAAATCTGCAAAATAAAATAAAAATCACGGCTAATGTGGGAAGAAAACGAAGAATCTCATTTAAATCCATTTGTTTTGGGCTTTTCATTTTAGAAGCTGTTATGGGCCATGATTAGGCCCGTCAAATTTGAGGTAATCCATATATGACCTATTTCAACAAATTTGAGTTAACAAATGGATTTGAGGCCATTTTGACAGTTCGACTCTCAAGTCTCGAGCAATTTCCCTTCAAATAACAGGAGCTTTGAGTATTGTAAGTGCGAGGATCGATCTCTAAGCTCCCAGACTAGACGAGGCTCACGTCCAATCGACAATGCAGCTGGTTCACGATAATGGTTTAAGCTCATCTCAAGCAAACGTCTTTAGAGATCACTCCGCCGCTACATCGTACAATGGTTTGGCGGGGCCGATGCAACATCGAGATTCGACCGATCTACAAGCCAAACATTACAACCGCAAGATGTGGAAATTCCATGATAACGCCGGACGGGGGCGGCCGGTCAGTCTCCTCCCAACCACTATCTACTAGCCCAAAGAAAAAAAAAAAGTTAATTCTCTCGGGTGCACAAGTGAATGTAAATACAGAAGGCAAGACGATCTAACTTCATTTTCTTTAGTCGACCTCTGAAACCGGAAGAATATCAACATTTTAAGTCCTTGCGAAAGCCGCGAATTCTTCAAAAGCAAGCAGGGTAGCGGCACCTTTTTTGACATCACGGATGACCTATTTCGTGTCAGCATTGATTTTAATCATGAGCTGCGTCCTCACCATTCCAATCATTCTACGGTGGTCGCACGGCATACGTGTTCATTTTGTCCTTTGTCCGACGACAAAGTACATTTTGCAGCAGCTGCGTCGAGCTGTCTTATTTGGAAAGAAGGAAAGAAAAAAAACGTGTTCAAGGATTTTAAAACCAAACTCCCACAATTTAATCGAGGGCCCTGCCTTAAGAATCTAATTAATTCGACGAGTTCGATCTATCCGATGGGAATTACAAGCGCCTGCGGTCGGCAACACGACTCGTTTCGCGTCGGGAACGAAGGTTCGGGGCGGACCTCACAAGCAGTATCTGCCGCACGGAAGAGAAAAAAGGAGGCCGTGATCTCGTTACCGAGCGTCTCGAGAGAGTTTAAACCTTATTTGTTCCACTAATGAATCAACAAATCGACCCCGTGCTCCGACCATACACCTGTGCAAAAAAATTAAAAAAAAAAACAGAGGAAGCCGAAACATTAAAAAAAAAAAAAACACAATCTGCCGCGTCCGATCTCATCTCAAAAGGAATTCATCTCCAGCACGTACGTCTTCTTCATCTTCCTCATCTCCCTCACCGCCTCGCCGAACGCCGCTTCCTCCTCCCCGTCGCCTCCCTCGAAGCTCGCGCTCTTCGCCGCCGCATCGCCCAGGTCGTCCCCTTCCATCGCCTTCCCCTGCTCCCCGCCGGCCTTGCTCGCCGGCGCGATCAGCACCATCGTCGCCCCTCTCATCACGTACCCGGACTCCGGCAGCTCCAGCTCCGGCGCGTACCACAGCTTCATCCTCAGGTCCGGAACGCGGATCCTCTCCGCCGCCGCCGCCTCGTCGTCGGCGGCCGCCGGTGCCGAGTCCAAGGATCTCCTCATCTCGGCGATCTCTTCCTCTCGCATCCCGACCTTCCCCTGCTTGTCCGAGTCGACGATCGACACGCTCTTCAGCATCGGATGATCCGCTACGATCTGCTTCAGCAGGTAGTGCCTCGCGGAAGCGGCGATCAGACAGGAAATGATCCAGACCACTCGCAACTTCAGCTCCTCCTCCGCGATCACCGGCTCGGGCTCGAGCTCGACCTCTCCGACGGCTCTCGGACTCGGTTCCGGCTCGCCTTCCTCTCCCGAGGAGGCGTCGACGGCGTCGGCGGCGGCGGCGGCGTCGTCTCTCCTCCGCAGCGAATTCGCTCCGAGGACGACGCAGCTCTCCATCTCGCCCCCGAATCGAGCCGTCCACCTGAGGACCGTGCGCTTGCCGTTGAGCGCGACCGCGTCGACGCAGGAGGGGAGCTCCACGCGCAGCGACTCGATCCCCTTGAAGGGTTTCAGCACTTCGCCCGGGGTGGGACGGGAACCGTCATCGCAATCGCAGTCGTCGCCGCCGTCTCCTCCGCCGGAGCACGAGGCCAATTTGGGCGAAACGACGCGGCAGAGGAAGCGGAGCGGGCTGCGGACGAATTTGTCGAGGAGATGAGACAAGTAGCTGCCGCTGCCCCGGGGGCGCCAGCGGCCGGAGGAGTCTCGGCGGAGGAGGCGGGGGGGGAAGGAGAGGGAGACGGTGGGGACGAGGGGGACGAGGGAGGAGAAGCGCCTGGAGACGGCGAGGCACCGGGCGAGGGACCTCGCGTCGTGGACACGGCCGAGGATGTGGAGGAGGAGGTCGTCCGGTATGCGACCGATCTGGTCTTCTCCTTCTTCTCCTCCTCCTTCTTCTTCTACGACTTCCTCCGGTCTTCGAAGATCCATGGATGGAAGTTCTGGGTCGTGGGTTCCGATGGCGGCGAATACAGAATCTGGGTTTAGGCGGGGGTTCTCGAAGAGAGAGAGAGAGAGAGAGAGAGAGGATGAGGATGAAGAGATAAGGCAGAAATGGAGGCTTTGCGGAGGAAGGCTTTTTGTATTATATATATATACGGGAAGAGAGAGAGAGAGAGAAAGAGAGGCGGTCGTGTGACGCAGTCGGACGCGGCTTTGAATGGCACACGCACATTTTTATACACGCACCATCTCATGCTGCGTAGGAGAGAGACGAAGATTCCGACCGGCGGGGTCGACGGGAACAACGTTTATGCTGATGCGCCCAGACATGCATCACGTGCCTTCGTACGATGTTCGCTCGCGGGATAAAATCTTTATAAGCAAAACAATTGCCCAACCATATATCCATCCCCACGGTTGTCGCGTCGACGGTCCCACCGAGTCGCTGCAGCTGCCGCCGTTAATGTCGAGGATAGAGAACCGTTGCCCCATCTCGAGACATGCGAGCTCTCCCGCTCTCCTCGGCCCTCGTGGAATACGTAAGAAGACTGTTGACGCTTTGCTTCTCTTTGAGTGGAACCGCCGAGCCGTCCGTCGAAGCAACTGTATGATCGATGATTACGATGCTTTATCGACTTTTGACATTGATAGAGCCATCGCGGTAGTCCCGGGGTACCATTATTTTTGTCGTGTCATGTGCGATTAATGTTTCGAAAAAGTGAAAAGTGATCGTGGGGTCTGAAGTCTGAGAGGGTAGAGAGGAATTTTAATGCCCATGAATTGAAGAATTGGATTCAATGTACGTTTGTCGTTGGATAGAATCAATGAGTAGGGAGGGGAGGGGGGTCTTGACAGTCGTGCTCCTCCTCCCACGGCACCCGCGACTTTTCTCGTGGGCACGGCCGTTGACCGATTTGACTTTTGGCATGCTTATCCTGACTTTTCAAGTTGCCACGTAGATGCACCGGACGGAGCCGTTCCCGCGATGACGTGAACTCGCAGGTCGATTGGCTGCTGCTGGCATCACGTGACGATTGACGTGTTTGCCCAATTGGAGCATACTCTTTTCTTTTACGATTACCAATTAAAGGAACTCCAAGATTTTTTTTTTCATTAAAAAAAGAAACTCAAAATACTATTTATTTCGCGAAAAATAAATCATTTACATAATATTTTTTTAAAAAAAATAATTATTAGTATCGCTTAGAGTAATTAATTGATCAGAAATAATTTATGTTTAAATATTTTCATTCATTCGATTTTATGAGTGATATAAGAGATCGTCTTTTAAAATAATATTTTTCAAATTATTCGTTTTTCACGAGACAAACGTATTCCAAATTCCTTACGAGATGCACCACGAATTAGAGGTGAGCATGGTTCCAAGGTAAAACTTGGAACCTGAGAACATGACCGGTGGGAACTTGTAGATTACGGGTTCCAAAATATGCAAAGTAGGTTTCAGATTTCAAAAATTAGAGAACCTGTTTCAACGGGGTAGGTTTCGGGTTCTAGGTAGGTGAAACCTGGAACCTGGAACCTAAATAAGTTTTTTTTTATGTTTTTTCTTGATCTATATCTTCGCGTGATCCTATGGTGTTTTATGGCGTTAAATGATGAATGTATAATCTGGAATCACAAGTCTGAGCTTTCATTTCGTGACTTGTTAATGTTTCATATTTTTAAATATAAATTGTGGTCAGTTAATCATAACAGCAAGTGGGTAGGTTCACCATTGGTTTTATTAAAGGTGATAATTCACTGTAATTGTTCAATAAATAATACGGGTGAAACTTTGGTAGACTCTAGAACTTGCAATAGGATAAGTTCCATGTTCCAAAAAATGAGGCACCTATTATCATGGGCAGGTTCCTGTACGGAACATGGAACCGTTCACCCATAGTATTGATTCACGCAATGGCTTCTTACTTTAACGGTATTTATTTGAATCCTAATACCAGGAAAATTAGTATTTTGTATTCTTTTCGCTGAATGACAAGCTTTTTTAGTATTATTGCGTTCACTTTTGTTTTGTTTAACTAAAAATGAAATGAATAAAAAAAACTGTTAGACCCTGTAACCTATGATAGGGTAGATTATAGGTTCTAGGTTTTAACGGTAAGGTTCTAGATTCCAAAAATTGAGAAACATGTATCCAATGGTAGGTTCCAAGTTCCAGGTGAAACCTGTAAGGAATCTGAAACTACTCATCTCTACCACGAATAAGTCGGCTCCATATTCGAGTGTTGTTACAACCACTGGTCTTGACTCGTGCATACGTCGAAGTAACTAATTATCATCTGGGAATCATTTGCTATTGTTCCTCGAGTGTTGCTAGCTTTGACTTCCGAATACGCGGTCCTCCGCGTTCAAACCCGAAACTAGTGGATTTCGCACGAGGTCCACGAGAAGTTTTTTTTTTTTTTTTGGTCGAAAAGTCCGCGTGATTCAAGGGCGGGCGTTTTGATGGGTGCGCACGCATTAGGGTCCTAACATTAAACAGCAGTCAAAGTTAGCCTGGATGTGCTCTTCCATGACTAGCAAAAAACCCACGAGAATCACCGGGTCAGGACACCAGTGGACTAGGAAATCCGAAGGTCCTACAACTTCCAAGTCGAACAAGGGGATGAACCTTATCATAGAACCTGACCTAACAAGTTTTACGAGCAACATGCTCGATCGCTCATCAATCTTTCGAACTCAGAGCGCCTTTGGATGCGAACATTGTCCATAATCGAGAATGGCAGGAGCCACGAAAGTCCGATTCGAGCACAGTGCGTAATGCAATGTTATATCAAACCAGGAGCTCGGGGAACCTCAAGAGTACTTGCAAAAATAGGAAAATAGCGTATGTTTTTACATGGGAATTCTAAAGGAATGATGGTTGAAGAGGACAACTAATTACATGATTGAGGCAGGCGAATCTTGTTTCTTTAGATCCTGGATGCGATCACCGGGGTGGTATTTTGGAGGTATGCAGACGCGGCCCCGACCCCGCTTCCGAGCTTGATGGGGTAGCCCACATCCTTGAGCACCATCTCCACGCCGGCGAGACAACCCAGCAGTTGCAGCTGAAAATAGAGCAGAGAGGAACATTTGTGTCCAGATGATAATGGGATTTCAGGATGAAGGACATGGGAAATGTGTGCTTCTAATAAGAAAGACCCCCGTGCGATGCACGCTTGCCATCACACTCGTGCTCGTGCTCGTGCTCAATACTGACATAATAAGTATGAGTTTTTCGCTGATCAAGCGACCAGGATTTGTAAATCCAAACTGGGTGGTGCCTAAATTTGTGTTATTTAACAACACTGACAGAAATTTTGCATATGCAATGCTGTTTCCAGGTTTTAAAGACATGAAGCAACTATCAGATTTCCACAACCCATTTTGCTCTTAATGATTGAGAGGCGAATCTTTCAGCGAGTAAAGGTTTTAGAGGCACAAAGCTTTTCCTTGTTTATCTTGCAAGTTCAAAATTTGTGTTATCGACAGTGGAAAGAAACATACCTCATTCAGATTGCCAAGATGCCCTATCCTGAAAACTTTTCCAGCTACTTTGTTCAGTCCCAGGCCTAAACTCAAATTGTATCTCTTCCATGCCCTCCTCACAATTTCGGAGCTGTCGATATACTGGGGAACAACAACAGCTGTCACGGTGTCGCTGAACCACTCCTCCTTTTGCGTGCAGTTCTTCAGCCCCCACGCATCTACAGCAATCCTGAAGTCAAATGAAATAAGTCATTAGATCAAGACAAATGAGAGATGATCGGACAAAGATCGAGGAAATAACGGCCTTACCTAGTTGCTTTGGCGAGACGGTTATGCCTTGCGATCACGTTATCGAGTCCTTCCTCAAAAATGAGATCGAGAGCAGCTCGCAGCCCGTACAGTAGGTGAATGGAAGGGGTGTATGGCCAATAGGTTCCCATCTTGTAGAATTTGAGGTAGTCTTTCCAGTCGAAGAAGACTTTGACCGACTTTGCAGTTTTGGATGCCTCCAGAGCCTTGGGGCTTGCACAAAGAATGCCCATTCCAGTGGGAAGAGAGAGTGCTTTCTGAGAACCAGTCAAGGCCACATCGATTCCCCATTCGTCCATGCGGAAATCGAGAGCACAGATTGAAGAAACTCCATCGACCAAAAACAGGGCTGGGTGCCTATAGTCATCTGCAAGTAAATACGTCGCATGCTATTACAGAAGGGCCCATTAAAACAATTACTTGAAAAGATAAATTCTCAGCAAAAAGACATGAAATAGCTTGTCAATGTTCAGTACAATATAATGCAATCAACGCAGTGACAAGAGCCCTTCTAATCATAGATCAGAAAGATTAATTCTCAAGACATGAATTCAAAGCTTGGACCAGTGCAAATGTTAAGTCCTTACCAAGTAGTTTTCTTACTTTAGCCAGGTGGTTGGTAACTCCAGTTGCTGTCTCATTGTGGACGATGCATACTGCCTTAATGGTGTGTGCAGTGTCAGCAGCGAGCTTTGATGCCAGGATGTCAAGATTGGCACCCTGGCCCCAGTCACTTTCGACGACATCCACATCGAAGCCGAGGCGTTGCTGCTGATCAATCCAGAGCAGAGAGAATTGGCCGATCAAGAATGAGATGGTCCGATCTCCAGGAGACAACGTGTTGGTCAGAGCGCTCTCCCATGCACCAGTACCTAAAACCAAGACCGCAACATTAGATTGCATAAATGAAAGGCTAAATGCTTTATCACACAGCTTTTTCAATGAAGGATGTACCAGTGGTGGGAATGAGGAATGGGGTTCCGGTAGTAGTCTTGAAAATTTTCTTCACGTCCTCAAGAAGAGTCTTGGTAAGTGCCGGAATAGCGGGCGAACGGTAATCCTCATTGTTCCTGTTCATCGCACGAATGACCTGGTCCGGGATGTTGACGGGGCCCGGAACAAAGAGGTGGTTCCTTCCTGGTCCATATACGTAGTCCATCTTCCCTTCTTCAGAAATTCACAAATTGGAGTCTTGCGAGGCCTATGCTGCAATTTGTTTTTGGTGGGAGCAATTAAACTCTGCATCTGATTGAAGTAAAGAACTGCGTAGTACTAAAATTTCTATACTACGTTTATTGCCTTGCTTGATCTTGGACTCTTTAGTCTGAGTGTACCATCAAGAACCGAAATAAATCCTCATTCCCAAAATTTATGTCTGTATAAGAAAAGAAAGTGCGCCTCGCTCTAGAAAGACAAGCATAGTGGCGAAGATATTTGTCATCATCATGCAAATCTGCTTCCTTTAATCAAGCTAATCTATGTGGTATAACAGGGGGTGGAACAAAGCAAGAATAAAACCTAAAGAGACAGAGCCATCCTTATAATTAGCATAACGATGAACCGTCTGTTCCTTCATTGATTGATGGGAATGAAGGCATAAAGTTTGTCTTCTCGCTGGAACTTGACATGCTTGTTTGATATGATGTGAGCCTTTGAATTGGAACAAAGCATAACCGAATGTCAGAGAACAAAATATTGCGCGACGACATTTTCTCCTTGACAATAGATTGCTTGAGACATATTCATAAGAAACTCGATCAGAAAGCAAATTAACACCTTGTTAACAAGAACAAGTGGCTTGGGCTTCAAGAGGTTGATTATCGATTAATTGTTTGAAAGGAGTGACATGTCGGAACTGAATTTAAGTTCCCTTTCTCCACAAAACAAAACAACGTGTCTGTACCATTAATTTTTTCCTAAAACTATCAGCTTCTTATAAAAATTTCCTCAAGCATACCAGTCTGTTACAACATCTTTGAGTGTTTCTTATTCTCAAAACCTCGAAACTGCGTTTTTCAGCTGTTTCCCCTGAATTTGCTTTCAATAAGTCGGGAAAAGCCAATGACTACAGCCTAATCAACATTTCAGTACTTGAGTAGGCACACTGTAAGAAGGCAAACCACCGATATGCTCAGCTTTGCATAAGCAACGCTGAGGGATCCCTTCATGCGCAAATGAGTACTTGAAAGATTGTTCAGCAAAAGAGAGAACCCTCGAAGAAGTAAAATATTGAACTTCGTCAACTAAGGAGTCTTAAAGCAGGACAGGATGAACTTCGGAGGTTATTTCAGTGGACATCTTAACTTAAAGAAGAAGACTGCATCCTTGCCATATCAACCTTAAAACTATCAACAACAACATAGAAACTTTCATTATGGTCTGAGAAAAAATGATCTTCAATTCCATAATCCGCCGAAAACATTTTGTTTCAGCAAAACTTTGTAAGTTATCTCCATTCCTTTCCTCAAACCCATTTTGTTTCGGCTCAATTTTGTCAGAATGCTCCCAACAGCCACTCCGATGGAACTATCTACCCACCAGGAAAGAGGAAAGCCACTTCCATTAATCAGAAACAGAGGTAAGAGCTCAAGTTCAGCAAATTCTACCATACCATCATCGATCACCTTCTGACAACTTTTGCAAAACAAACAATCTGTTGGATAGAGTAAAAGCAAACAAAACACTCTCAAGACTTAGAGCCGGTTAGCAATGAGAAGAGAGGGAGTCAAGCTCGAAGAGCCGTAACAAGCCCATGCATGCGCACGTACAAAGAACACTAGAACCCAGAAACGATTCCTCGAACAGAATCGCGGACAAGAATCTTTCGTAAAATCGGCAGAAGTTTACCTCCTCGCTTCCTCCAAATGGTCAGCGCAGAGAGGGAAGAGATGAGAGAGAGAGAGAGAGAGAGGCAGAGAGACGTGCCCGATGAGCCTCTGCGGTCTCTGCTTCTTGTTGTTGGCCGGCCGATACGAGCCCGGATGGCTCGATTCGTCGCTTCATTTTTATAAGAGCGCGGGAGAGCCAACGAACGCTCCCCGCGGGGCCAGCCCACCCCCGCCCCGGTCCACGTGGCGGATAAGAGCGGGCCACGTGTTCGCGGTCCTGCGGCTGAGAAATGGATGATACGTGTGAAAACACCGTCTTCTCATTTTGACATCTGCACGGGAAAAGAGTTTCCGATATTGCTCTGCCTCTTTGGGTGGTTCTCACGCAGTCATCCTCTTTGGCTCCTACAGTCGAATTGGACCGATGATAACAGCGAGAGATCATCAGTTTAACCTTGGTCTTTCCGTACGATATTTAGATATTCTAAAGGAGGGTAGATCGAAATCGGGGTGCTAAGTAAGGTGGCCGGCGACGGCTTTTGAAACCGTAAACAATTGGGTCATATTCGGCTTCCGATGAAAGTCCGCCGCACTACTCAATCTACCGGTTTACTAAACTATAACATTATTTGTGCTTTAAAGAGTTCGACGGAGGTTAAGAAGGCGATGCTCGTGTTCATCGAGTGATGCGCGTAAGTAATGAACATTGGTAACCAGAAATGAATTGACTTTAAGGTATCTGCTCATCATTCAAGTCTTGCTTGCAGGGAGTTTTGCATTGAAAAAGAAAAGAATAGCTTAAGGGGGAAAAAGGCAGAAATGGGCCTCTACATCAAAATGGTTCATCACAAATTGGCACTGCAACTTGCCATGTCTCTTCCGATGCACGAGATCCTGTACATAGTAAGCGAGCATGTGGTTGAGAGACGATGCGAAAGATAAAGTGATAATGTGCTGAGAACCACACCCTATTGCCATTAACCAGGGCCATACAGCATTTTTTCCATCTTTGTTTTTATTGCAGTTTTGTCTTCCTAATGTTGAGGCTGCTTTCTGGTAATCTGGCCGTCATCCAGCTCTTTTGTGGGTCACACCATTTTTTGGTGCCTTCTCCTCTTTCTTTGTCAATGGAAATGATTCGAATCTCGGACTGTCGCTCTTTCCTCTTTCGACTTGCTTGTCACAGACTATGTCCAAGTCTTAGGGGAGAGATCCTTTCGAGTACTCGATCTAATATCTGATAACATTGCATCTAGGTGGAGAACAAAAGGCATAGCTTAAAAATAATAGCTGATGGACCCTTCGATTCGTAACTTTCACACAATTGATGTTAGTAGGAGAAATTGAAATCCCATATGTCGAAGGGCACAGTGAATTGACGGGTCACGGCATCCAGGTAATCCTACCTTATGGAGATGCATCACTTACAGGAACATGGATAAAAGCAGTCAGCACTCTTACAGAAAAAGCGTGTTCTGCAGCTTGCTGTACTAATACTGATCCTCAGTATAACCAAACGTGAAGTATCATTGCCTCGCTTTTCAATGCTTTCGCTTAAGATAGAGAACTAGACGGAAATTAACAAGATGACAGACTTATCACACTGCACGGTTTCGCAACTTCCACTGAAACTTTAAATTACAGGATACAATGTACAGTCGAACAGCACCACAAATTAGGTAAGAGATGAAATTTGCTGTAACACTACAAACAGAAAAGGGACTCCCCCACAGGTTTACTGTACATCAGTGGGGAAAAAAGAATGAAAAGAATATGTCTAACTTATTGTGAGCACTTCATCAATGTGCAAATGTAATCTCTTAAGGACTTTGCGCACATTATCAATTAAAGGATGTAACTTATCACCAGAGAGGAACAAATGCATACAACCCCTGATATCAATCCAAGTATATCCCACATTCTTTTGGACTCCTCTCGCTTCCATCAATTCTCTAACTTCTACTGCTTCACCCCACCTGCCACTGTCTGTATAAGAATTGGCAAGAAGCACATAGTTTGATGAGCTAAATGGTTCATTAGCATGAAGATGTTCGGAAACATGTCTTGCCATTCTTAAATTCCCATGTAATTTGCAGGCTCCAAGCAATGCTCCCCATATTACCACATCAGGCTCAGAAGGCAAGCTCAAAAGAAGAGCCTCGGCTTCCTCCAAGTGTCCTGCTCTCCCAAGCAAATCAACTATGCACGTATAATGCTCCACAGTGGGCTTGATGCAATGCCTATGAACCATATCAATGAAATGATGGCAACCTTCCTCCACTAAGCCAGCATGACAACAAGCGCTGAGAACTCCCACGAAAGTGACAACATTTGGGGAAACATCCAGTGATCCTTCTCTCAACATCTCATTGTAAAGCTTCAGAGCCTCTTCAGCTTTGCCATTTGCAGCATACCCACATATAATTCCATTCCACGAAACAATATCTTTTTCAGAGAGACCCCTAAACGCTTTTAAAGCATTGTCCATCTCGCCGCACTTGGAATACACATCTAAAAGTGAACTTCCTACAACCACCTCGTTTTCTAGTCCACACTTCAAAACAAGTGCATGAAGTTGCTTTCCCCACTGCAATGCATTGGAGGTAGCACAACCACCGCATACCACCAAAGGTGAAAGAATTAGGCTTCAGATCTTGGATACGCATTTCATGGAGCAAAGACTCTGCAAGTTCCATGTGCCCACTCTGTGAAAACCCAACTATCATCGTCGTCCAAGAAGCAAGATCAGGGTCGGCAGTCTCCTCAAACAACTTGAAAGCAGAAGCAACAAATCCACACTTAAAGTACAAGTCGATCAAGGCATTGTTTATAAAGCAATCAGAGCAGTGCCCACGGCGAATAACTGCCGAATGCACTATCATCGCTTCAAACAGCTGGGCATGCGACCCGAAATCATTTAAAATAATGGCATAGGTATATTCATCAGGCTGAATCCCTTCTCTGCAAAGCTCGCGAAATAATTCTACACAAGTGTCACTGCCTCCATGCTTAGAGAAACAAGAGATCATGGCATTCCACGCAACTAAGTCCCTCTCAGGCATTTCGCCGAACACCTTCCTCGCACTATGCACATCCCCAGCTCCTCCATACATTCTCATCAAGTTAGTCCCCAGAAAGGCATCTGAACCCACGCCCATCTTCACAATCTCACCATGAACTTGTTTTCCCAACCCCAGATCACACCAAGGAACCACAATCGAGTACGTAACACCATCCGGCCTAACAACAGAGAGTCGCATTTCCAAGAAATGGGTCAGTGCCCGCTCGTGCCAATTGCATTTAGCAAGCCCAGAAATGACGATGTTCCACGACTGGCAGTCTTTCCCAGGGGTGGATTCGAAGAGGCTCAGAGCCTCGGCGAATGAACCGGAGTTGAAGTAACCGGACAAGACGGTGTTGTAGGAGACGGCGTTGGCGGCGGGCATGGCGGAAAGTAGCTTCCGGGCGTCGGATAAGGAATTGGACTTGACGTAGGATTGGAGGAGGAGGTTGCATCGATAGGCATGGCTGTGAAGGCCTTGCTTGATGAGGGAAGCATGGAGAGCTCGCGCTTTGTACATGTGAAGGGAAAGCTAGCCAGGTCTTTTTCCCTTTCTTTCCCGGGAGTGCGAGAATTGTGTATTTTGGTGGGGATCGAGTTTCAACGGCTACTGGACGTGGGATTTGAAACTTTTTTTTCTTTTCCAGCAAACTTTTTCCGAAAATTGAGTATTAATTGAAAAAAAATCGATTAAGCCTAATTTTACTTCTCTATCAGGACGGAAAAAAATAGTGTTGCTTGAGTGAAAGACAATTTTGTTTACTGAACATACCAAATTCTATGTTTTGTTCTAAAGTCCGTATCTCTGATGATGTTATCATATCACATCCGGACACCTTTGCATTTGGAAACAATCTGTGTATAATTTTATCCGCCGGTGTTGAAACCTCAAGTTTCGGTGTTGTTTTACTGACAGGCGAATTTCTGCACGTATTGTTGTGGTAATGGTGACACAAAGCAAATCTGAACTATTCAACTCTTTTCCTTCTTTTTTAGCTTGAGCGAACAAATACATCCGCAGGCCAATAGCTTTCAAGAAAGATGAATTGAGTTACTGAACCGTGCAAAACATAGATCTTGCAAAGCTTATATCCGGCAGGAACTAGCACTTCTTGAATTATCACCACGTTACTGTTACCTTGAGAAGTACAATTGCACCGTAAGCCATTAAATAATGACTATGAAGTGTAACTCGGTCAGTTCGAGACTCTAAGCAACCAATGATATACACACCAGATGCCGCCTTATCATGAAACTCATCCTAATCATGAAACTCTTTGCTTTCTATCAGTGCTGATAATCCTAATACAATAAAGACCAATGCATTTTTTTGGGAAGTGATGCAAGAACAAAGATCACATGTAATATGTACAATACGTGACCAGCAAGGGCAGCATGTATGTCGTGATTTGGGATTCTTGTACACTCTAGGATACAACTGGATAAGGTAAAGTTGATTGTCACATCTGACTCACTATACTTTGGGAGATTTGAACAGTTCTCTCCATTTCTGAGGATCACTTCCTGGACCTTGTCCCTGCGATTTCCAATGAACAAGATAGACAAGATTTTATCACTATCACCCTGTATAGAATCGTAGCTCACTGTAGATAGCAAAACAAGTAAATTTCACTAAAAATCCTAGTTTTAGCAATCAGAGTAAGTGTGCAGATTCAGAGGTGAGTCTGCAATAACATTACAGGAAAGCTGCTTCGTGCAATCTCTTGGAAAATTGAGACTTAAATTTTTCTTTCGAAATTACCAACTAAATGGAGAACTTGTAAGTTAGTGAAAGTTACTTTCTTCTCTTACGATGTCACTAAGTACATGGAACAAAAAAACTCACACTTTGAAACTTACTTTTGCAATGCGGAAAATTTCTAACCCTAATCACCTTGGCTTATCCTAAGTAATGATATATTCAACCAAGGAATGAAGATTTTTATTCACATGTTATAGTTAAGATTCCACCTGAAAAGTTAGTTAACGTCCGTTAAAGAGTTACTAATCATCAGTAGGTTTGACGTTATTTATCCTAACATTAAAAGTTGCTAATATCATGAATCTTAATACCAAATTTTATAATGGGGAAGGATGTACAATTACCTCAACAGAGTTGATTTCGTATATTTCACCCTCAGCAAATTCTAGGTCCAGTAACTGTATGCAAGCTTCAGCAACAACAAGCCTGCTAACCTCACCAACGAGTTTATCCCCTGTGAAGTTGCGCGTATTAGAGCAAGCAAGAGATCTTTTTCATAGATGAGAGGCAGTACAGCCAATGCTGCACCAACTGCTCTTTGACAGAAGAGCTGTCATCATTTCAACCTCCCAAGCAATTCAAATTATTTAATGGATACAGGAGGTACTAATCAAAGAGTTGCCAATCCCAGATAATAAGATAGACCTGACTAAGTTTTCTTTTTCACCAAATAGATGCTAGTAAATTGATCTAATTATGTTTGTACCATACACAGACCAAGGAAGTGTGATGCAATAATGTGAGATGGAGGGTTTCTTGGACCACGTCCTCCAGTAGTATGTGTAGTCAGATGTTTCATTTTAAGTCTATATAGCAGCATTCGTAAATATCAAGACAAACAACAAGGGTGGTTAGCAAATGGTTCTGAAACCATTTGATGCCCTCAAAATTGAGTACAAATAACCATTTGCTACCCTCAAAATTGAGTACAAACTACAAATAGATCAAGGTCACTTCAAGAAATTAGTTTAAGAGCAAATACAACTTAGATTACTGATATATACAGTGAGATGTAAAAGACTGACATGAATTTTCTCAATGTCCCTCTATTTCCTGTTTAACTGAGAAAAAGATGTTTAGTATAGCATCACTGAATTACTTGTGATCTTCCATGTTTGACACTACAGGCATCAAGTAAGGAACTATAGATCATACCTTGACCAACAACAACTGCACGCCGTTGGCCAGCTGTAGCTTTGAGCAAAGTATTTAAGTCGTATGATGTGTAGGGCCCATCGGTCAATCTACCGGGTCTAGTAAATTAAACAGCTGAGTGTCAGGATTCACATACTCATTATCATAAGGAAAAAAAAGTATAAGAGATCGATCAAAACCTCAGTATAGTAAATGGAAGACCAGATTGACGAAGAAAGTCTTCCCCCATCCTCTTATACTTAAGGACTCCAAAAAGGTTCATGATGCTGTTGAAAGAAAAAAAACAGTTATTGTAGACATAATACTCAAGATGTAACTTATGGACAAATCCAACATGATAAGAATCTAGAAATAAAAAAAAATGCGAACATCTGACCCTAGGCTGTGTAGGCGGGCCATTAGTCAAAGTGGTGTGGGGAATGGGATAAGGTTGGGGGTTCAAACCCCAAAACCAACTGAAATAACTCAATAAACATAAAGACTGAAAACATCCAGAACTTAGATTTCTTCTCTATGGACAAACTATGCATCCTACGGTATCTAATAGGCTACTCCAAGCGGGAAGAGCTACATACACTGCGACGATCATGATCTTCTTCTCCTCTTATTCAGCTTTTTTATCATTTTAAAGAAAGAAAATCAACTACAGAGGCTGATAAATATCCTGCAGATGTAAGTAGTTATCGTACAACACATAAGAAAGTTTCTTACATGTTCCCTGAGTTAGAGTTCTGAAGTTCACTTTTCAATGAAATGCGACACTGATATCAATGAGTGAAAAAAAAATAATATGTATTTTTGGCACTGAATAAACAATGCAACTCAAACATAATAATGAACGAGCAGCTCATATCACCGACTCACCTCCAAGGCAGTTCGTTGAACTTTGTAACTCCCACTGAAGAAACAAGAACTACTCTCTCCACGGACGAAGGCAGAGCAGAGATTAGATTTCTCACACCCTCCCAATCTTCAAAAAAACATACAGTCAGAAACACTCATGGTGAATAACTGTGCTTTGTTTGCAATTCAAGCATCCCAAAAGAAAGATGCAGCATTATGGCAACCAGACAATAGGGACTCTATGGAGAGTAGTGCAAACAAAAGAACATAAAATCAGTAATGCTGTCACTTTTCTCTCTTAGATAACATAGAATTCTTATTCTAACCTACTCTTTCTGGAGAATTATCTCCCTCCCATCGCTTTGAAGGAAAGGCTGTAGTTCCTGTGCAGCAAATGACATGCGTGACTCCCTGTGAAATTTAAAAAGATAAGCATCAGTGTTAATGACGACAAAATAATGGAAATAACAATAAGCACATACATGATGAGATCTCTTGAAAATGTTTCATAATTGAAACCGAAGTGTACATTCCACAATAATTACCTCAAACATGGATGGATCCAGATGCTCTGGGTTCCTTGTGTCTCCTTGCCATACCTACCAAGAGACAAAAGCCTATAGTTATAAACCTCACATGCGGATTAAGCATTGACAAGGTGAAATTGGATGCAAGTGAGAAAAGAACAATGGAAACTGCACGGACCAAACAGATATAGGCAGCACCTGTAGTCTCTCTTCATCTTGCTGGCCAAACAAAGATTTAGCCTTATCAAGATCTCGTATAAAGAGGCGTGTTTTAATATTCCTTTCAAGCAATGACGCGACAACTAACTGTCCTGAAAAGGAGAGATGAAATATATTATGAAGAAGGTTTCTTAGGTAGGAATGCATTGTTTTGTACTGTGATATATAAAGGCTGGAAATGTTCTCCTATTTCAATGGGACTGCTTCCATCAAATCCACATGCAAGAGAATTCAGAGCACCGCAATACTTTGACAAAGAAAAACAGCATCCACACTCCACGGCACGTGTAGCTGTGTAGGCGACTGAATGAAAACATCTCAACACTCTTTGGTGATACCAAAAAAGCCACTACCACCCCTAACTCAGCTCATGCAGATTTTAGAATCTCTGCTAAGTTTCTCCCCCACCTCTTTAGTCAAGTTGATATTGTAAAATAAGGTTAAAAAGAAGTACGGCGCTGCCAACCAAATGGTTCAGTGAGCTTAACCAATGGAAGTTGCTGCTGTGAAACTATCTGTTGTTCGCCACAATGGGGTTTAGATGAGTCAGATAGCAAGAAATGATCAAGTTCCCAAATCCCATCGTCCACTAGTAAAATCATCTATGCAAGGATTCACAGCAATTAGAAGAGCCATTGCCCCATTGGAAACATTGGATGTCCTACCCATGATCATAGCAAATTTCCCATGTCAAAGTTGGTCTCAGTGAGTAGGGACGAAGAAACAATCTCAGTTTGTAGTTCAATTCAGGAAAAAACATGCTCAATACCAATAATGAGTAGGCTTCCATCAAATATATATATATATATATATGCAAATAACCCAAACTGAGCAGCAACACCAGAAGGCAGAAGCCACCCAGACTCTCATAACCGTCTATTTCAGCAGCCAGTAAACAAAAGCAGCTAAAGAAAGATCTACAAGCAAAACCGCCCCGTCGGAGCATCATCAATCCAGAATCCAGAACCCGCCGCCGCCGCCGGAGCATCATAAAAAATCGCCCCGTCAGTCAGAGCATCATCAAAGAGCAAGCAAGAAAAACGAACGAGAGCTCGCGTACCGACGCCACCGGAGCCTCCGACGACGAGGACCAGCTTAGAAGATGATGCCGGGGGAGCGGCTCCGGAATCGGCCTCGATCACCTCCTCCCTCACGGCGTTCGCGGTCGACGACGCCGCGTCCGCGGCGGCCCTTCTCCTCGGGCTCGAAATGGAAGCCTCGGAGAAGCTGCTCCGACGAGAGAAGTCCGGCGAAGGAGGACGGACGGAGAGAGCAGATCTCCGAGGCGCTACCGAGAACCTGTCCAGCGCGACGGGAGAGCTGGAGAGGCGAGTGAAGCTGAACTGGGTCGCCATCGCCATGGAAACGCTCAGAGCTCGGACCAATGGGGCGCGCGCGCGAGATGGAGAGAGAGAGAGAAAGCGCCTGCGTGTGTCCGCGGTGGTTACGTAACCACCAGGCTTGAATTTTTTTCTTTTCTTTTTCCCACTTTCTTCTTGGATTTATTCTGGTCGAGAAAATGAATGCTTTTTTTTTGTTCCTAAAAGCACTGAAAACAAAAGGCATATTTAAGTTAGGCTTAATTCCCTCAAAAGCTCCGACTTTAAGTCTGATTCTAATTTTGCATCATAAATTTCCATTATAGTCCCAAATATGCTCTTACTTCTAAAAATCACCACTAATTTCTTCAAAATTATAAATATCGTGCCAATTAGTGGTCCATTATAAGAATCCACGTCTTCACCAACACCCTCAATTTTGTATAGAGCAACGGCAGCCTCTTGATATTGATAAATTTTGAAGAAATCAGCGGCCATTTTCTGACGTGGGACAAATTTTGGACTAGAGAAAAAGTTTGTGATTTTTTTTGGACAAAAAAATCGAGACAGAATTAGAATTGTACTGGGGTGAGTTTGCTTGAGTGAAAGAATTTTCGCCGAGTTAGTTTTGTTGACTTTCACGCGTTTGATTGCTGAAAATGATTGGTCAATGGAAAACTATTCACGGTCAAAGAAAAATATTTATGCTTAAAGTTAGGAAAATGAATTTTTTATCTTGAAAAGTAAAAACTCTTTCTCTGAAAATGATATCCTGAAAAGTATTTTCCTTTATTACCAAGTCTTCCCTCAAAACTAATTAGTGGAAAAATTTTTCACTCAAACAAACAAATACACCCTAAAGTTCGAAGTCTTTTAGGGAATCAAACCATCAATATTATTGAGAAGATATATGCGGTTTTGATCGTCTTTGAATATATCAAGTGTTTCGAACCAATAAAATTCACAACATGAGTTTTGTAATCCACAAAATAAATAAAAATTATTTTTCTAATAGCATGTTGGTTAAATATTGTGTGAAGTGCACAAATATTGTATGATTAAGGCTTTGTTCGTTTTGAGGAAAACGTGACGTTTCTAAACTATTTTTCAAGAAAATTATAATATTTTCTAGTGTTCAGCTCAAACTGAAAAATGAATTGGAAATATTTCCATCATTCGATATGAAATATCTGATTTTTTTCTTTTTGAACTCCTTTTAATAAATTTTTTTATTTTATGTTTAAAAAAATCAAAAATTTATTTTTTTAAAATTCTGAATTTTAAATAATTTTTTATAGTTCTTTTCTTTTCTTTCTTTTCTCTTTTTTTTTTTCATTTCTTTCTTCTCGATGGCCGGCAATTGGCTATAGATGAGGCTTAGGTGAGGTCTCGCCTCACCTCGCCGGCCTTGAGTGAGGCCTTGCCAGATCCGGCGAGCTCGCTAGACCACAACTCGTGAGGCAATAGCGAGGCCTCAAGCCTTGTCGCCCTTTGGCGAGCTCGAGCCTCGCCGGCCTGAGGCTCGAGCTTGCTTGCGCCGAGAAGAAGAAAAAAGAAAGAAAAATAGAAATTTAATAAAAATAAAAAAAGAAATAATTAAAGAATAGAAAGTGAAAGAAGGAGGAGGGAAAATCTAAAGGTGTTTTCTCCAATACAGGAAATGCGTTTCTCAGCATGAGCGTGCCAGATATCAATGACAATGACTAATGAAGTGCCCCCACCACAGTTGGTCGTTGAAGCCGTCTGCTTGTACTCCAAGTTTCGACGTCCACGTTCAACAAGACCATATAATCCTCGAGCTCGATCCACTCCTCATCGCTGCGGCTCGCCATGGATTCTTCGCCCCTCTCCAGGCTCTCCGTCCTTCAGGGACACTTGCAGCCTCCTGCGTCGCTCCTCCACAGCCAGGTTGCGCCATGCCGTTTCTATGTAGCTTCCTCCGGAGAATCTTTAGTAGGAGTAGGAGTTGATGCTGCTTTTTATTTTTTTTTTTCGGGTCTTCTAACTCCGTTCGGTTCCGCTGTAGGGTGATCGCCGTGCCGGGGATGGGTTGATCAGAGTTTCCCCCGAGGTGTCCGAAGCTCTGTCAGCCGGCAGACCCGTGGTCGCGCTCGAGTCCACCGTGATTTCTCACGGCACGTCTCGCTGATGCACTTTGTCATTCGGTCGAACTGCTTTCCAGTTGCTTTGTCGTTTGATTGATCCGCCGGCGTGTGTTTTCTTTGTGTCCAGGGATGCCTTATCCTAAGAACTTTGAAGTGGCCGCGCAAATGCAAGCCGTCGTCAGGGAGAACGGAGGCGTTCCTGCTGTGATCGCTATCATAGAGGGAGTCCCCCGAATAGGTGCTTACATATCACTGATGAGTTAATATAAAGAAAAAATCAGGAACGTGCTTTTGTGTGTTGTTAGGCAAATTTATAAGTGCTCTTTCTGGGTTTCTCTCGTGGATGATGGGCCCATCTGAGGGACTTTCTTCGAGATTTTTACTATGTAACTCAAGCAGTAGTGATTTCGTCGGCAATGAACTTGATGTTAAATTGCCAATTCGTTTCCAGAGTTTACGAGAGCTGTCTAAAGTAGCAAGGATACACCAGTAGCCCGAGCATCCAGATCGTACTATCTGGCTGCAAATGTCTACTTCCCTTGGCCAGAGAAAGTTTTATCTGCATAATTTAACTTCCTAGAAAGATCAGACGACGAAATGCAGAATCATTCTAACGCCCCTTGAGCTGTGAGGGTTAGAATTGGTGCAAAGGAGGTCTTAATATCTGCTTCTGTTTGGTTCAGTTTCTTTTGCATGGTTGAAATGATGCGGATGGACGTGTGCATCTCCCATACAAAGTGGAATAGAGACATCAATGCACCCTATTATTTCTGGTATTCTTTAGCCACCCTGCCCAATATGGGCTTTCAACCAACATGTTCATGACTAGTGAACCTAGTTTTGGGGGAAAGTAAAGCACCTAAGTTTTCACTTCAGAGAGCAAAAAGGGTTAATGTTCATTTAGCTTTTGGGGAATATGTATCTTTGGCTCTATTGAAGTATGAAGCAGAGCTAGGGAGACACTATAGCACTTTATTTGTGTGAATTAATCACAACTTTAAGATGTTTTCCAATTATGTCCTTGGAAAAAGGATCTGCCTGTTCCTTCTCTTCCAAGTAACAAGCAATTGTAGGCTGGAGCGTGATATTCATTGCGACTTCTATCTTAACTTTCCAGAGATGGAACTAGCACTTTTTCCCCTTATCTACCATGTTTTTATAACTGTTACTGCAGAAAGAACGTGTTGTTTTCAACTTTTAGTAAATTGAAGCCAATTAAAGGTGTTGTTTTCCCTTATCTACCGTGTTTTTATAACTGATACTGCAGAAAGAGAGTGTTGGTTTCAACTTTTAGTAAATTGAAGCCAATCACAGGTGTGGCTCCTTATAATTTTACGATGACGCAAGAGCCAGACTAAGTCTGATAGATACTTGTTTGAGCAGGTCTAAGCATGGAAGAACTAGAGAAGTTTGCTAAGCTTGGAACAGGGCCTACAAAGACAGCTCGGAGAGACATTGCCCATGTGGTAACATGCCATATTATCTGATTTTCACTGCGTCTAGTTGCTGAAAAAAAATTACATGTGAAAGTTCCAAAAATTTCTGGTTAAAAGCTGCATGACTTGCCGTTTCTCTTAGACATGCTTCTATCTGTCTCTATTTTAAAGTCACGTATATTATCAGTTAAATATTACTTCCAAGGTCTCTGTTTGCTCATGTGAAGCAACTTTGGAGCGTCTGCTTATATTTTTATTGGCATTCTATTAGAGTGATGAATTATCTCTAGTTGTTAAGTAAGTCTTTACATGAGATCTCTGCTACAGAGCCATACTTCATTTCGGCAATCATACTTGTATCCCCCCCTCGCTTCATTTTGGCATTTTTACTTGTACCCCCCTCCCCTCTCTCTCTCTCTCTCTGTCTCTCTGTCTCTCTCTCTCTTTGTGTGGACTCCTTGGCTTCGTTGCTTAACTTGTGCAGTCATACAGTGAACAATGAATTTTTTTATTTGCAATGCATATTTCTTTCAGCCATTTGTCATTTATTTTTAGTTTTACATATTAATTTGTGCTAGGTGGCCTCTGGGGGAAATGGTGCAACTACTATTTCGGCGACCATGTTTTTTGCTCATATGGTGACTGCCACTAGTTCTCAGTCTGATTCCCATTCATTTTGCTTGCCACTTTTGCTAGATGTATCATGAAAGCTTTAAGAAATGTCCTCAATCACTTAGCATCTATCTTGAAGGTTGGGATTTCTGTCTTTGCTACTGGAGGAATAGGTGGAGTGCATCGTCATGGCGAGCATAGTAAGTACATTGTCCAGAAATCAATGTAGTAACAATATCACGATAGCTCTCTAGATCCCTTTCTGAAGTGCCCCAGCTGCAGTTTTTTGTCCCTGCTTGACTGTACCATGATATGCTTGGTTAGTTTAAACCCTTCGTGCCTATGGTTTGAGGTGGAAATTTGTCCTGCCTATGGTCTAGATGTGGATGGAAGCCACGTTAGCTATTTGCCTGTTGTAAGAGTTTCTATGACAAGCGACACCATTGGCTGTGCTACATAACTAGTTAGGGCACTTATCCCTTTTTTTCTTGGGAAGAAAATGTCTGGGAATTTAGTGGAGTGATGAAACTTAAGACTTTCTCGTGAATGCTAACAACAACTATGCTTCGTCTACCTCTTTGTTGCAGCAATGGACATATCCTCAGATCTTACAGAGCTTGGGAGGACTTCTGTAGCAGTTGTCGCAGCTGGTGCAAAATCAATTTTGGATATCCCCAGGACACTTGAGTATTTGGTAACAGTTTTTGTTATCCTCAAACTTCTATTATTTATACCAAAGTCAGCCAAGTTAGTTGTCTAGTTCTAGTTACTCATTTTCTGGAATAACAGGAGACGCTTGGAGTTTGTGTTGCTGCGTATGGTACCGATGAATTTCCAGCCTTTTTTACCCAAACCAGTGGTTGCAAGGTATCGATCATCAATCAAAGTGAAGTTACACAATATATGCTAGCGTGCATAAACTCAAGCATTTCATCAGTCATGCTTTTTATAGAAATGGAGTATTTGTCAACAGATAAAATAATCCACCTTATCTAGTTGGGTGTTGAATCGTTTTGTTCCCCCTTCTTAGTGACATATTAGCATTTTAGTGGGGTTACACTAAATTCTCTCTCAACTCACTTGTGACTTCAAAGTCAAATGTCAGATATGGTGACTGTTGTTTGTTGTTACTCAGAGAAACTATCTTTCGATAAAAAATGTTGCAAACCTTTAAGATTTAAAGAAGCAGAGATTTTCCCCTTAGATTTGTAATGATGCTAGGAACATGATTGGTCGTGAGTTTATGACAATGAATCATGCCAGTGAAGAAGACTGTTTGAGATGGCGTCAAATAATCCCTGTGAAAAACAAGCCCAGTTTTCACTTTATGGCTAACTGCTGCTTCTTCTGATCCCTTAATAATATGCAGGTTCCCTGTCGTGTAGATTCACCTGAAGATTGTGCTCGGTTAATAGGCAAGTAGCTCGTTATGAATTTACATGAGCACTTTCAGGATTGGGAGCAATTTTGTATCTTTCTGACCGATTATATTGATCTCAGATGCAAATAGGAAACTTAAACTTGGAAGCGGAACTCTAATAGCAGTTCCAATACAGAATGAACATGCAGTTTTGGGGAGTTTAATTGAGGATGCAATCCAGAAGGCCATTAAAGAAGCTAGGTAAACTTCTACCTTGTATCAGTGTCCCTTTTTCCTACAGCTGTCTGAAATACGAACAATTCAGCTAGCTGGAAAACCAATTAATGGGCCTCCTGCTGCGACTGATGTTCTTGTGCTTTTTTTTTTCTCAGGGATAAAAATTTTACTGGAAGTGCAGAAACTCCTTATGTGCTCACTAGAGTGATTGAGCTGACAGGAGGAGCATCGCTTGCTTCAAGTATCCTTTTTCTTGGTGGTCAGTTGCAAGATTATTCTCAGCTACTTCTTTTCTTCCTCATCTTTCTTTCACCATGTTAGGATTTTTCTCTCCAAGAAATGCTATGTATACTAAAAAAAATTGGTTGGAAAGTTGTACAATGAATAACGTTGCAAATTGTCATTAAGTGTTGAATATGATCCACTTGCTTAAATGACCATTTGCAATTTATTATCTCGTTTAATATAACAAGTTCGTAAATCAATATTAATATACCCAGCATTGCCTTTTTCTGTCATGCATCTGCCTGTGAACTTCTTGATTCATATTTCCGGCTTACTTCGACCGTAAGACAAAAAATTGCTTGAGGCATGCCTCGGCTTCTATTCCAACTCAATACGTACTTTAACCTGTAATGCCTGTATGACACTGCTTGTCATGATTTTCTTGACCATACCAGACATCGCACTGTTGATGAACAATGCTTTTGTTGGCACTAAGATCGCTGTGGCCCTTGCACATCTTGGACAGGAGTGAGGGAATCTCAGCTCTCTTGCGTTCCGTGAGCACAGGTACTGCTAATGTTCCAAATGGCAGCACTGTTTATCTTCGTTACACATACTGTTGGAGAATCTGCTTTGTCATGTGAATCTTAAGTCCCAAGTTCCATAATCTCGATTCTTCGCATGGACATCACCAGCAGCAATGCAATCTGGTTTTCAAATTGATCTTTTCGGGTTGCCAATTTAAGATTTCCGTTCATATGATTCAGGATTCGAAGAAAACGAATTTGTTGCATTTGACCTATTCATGCTTGCGCGTCAGATGTTCAAACTTCATGACCATTAGTTGGAGGCCATAGTAGGTAGATAGCTAGCGAGATAGAAAGAGACAAAGAGGCAGCGCCCTCGTTGCACCGAAACACACTTCCCCGGCACAAATCTTGATCCGCCAAACATAGACATTTATGACACGATTCTCCGATTGGCGGCATTTCTTGGGAGTGGCAAGAGTTGCCACCCAAGTCGCTGCAAGCTGCAAAGGGCGGTAATAAATCGTACCATCCACTCTTGGACCGTAGCCCAACCCGCTTGTCTCTTTATCTTAATGCGCTGAGATAATCCCAATTGTAAGGTCGCGAACTCAAACGAACCCTTCGAGAAAGGGACGGTCGGTGGTGGGCCTGCATCTCTTTCGTCCAGAGCTTTCTTACCATCGCCTCCCTCCACACTTGCCCGCACTAGGAAACAAAAAACAGATGAGTGCGTTTCGTTTTGTCTTTGTATGGACATGTTTGCATTCATCTGGCGTTTGGGAATATTGTCAAAAAGTCCTTCTTCCCCCCCACCGGGCCAGCCTTTTCACACATGACAACCAATGAAGAAAGGCAGGCAGAGAGAGAGAGAGAGAGAGAGACAAACCAAACCCATGTTTCGAAACTAACGTCGATGGAAAGTTGATAAAAGTGATGGAGTTTCTATACCTGCCCAGAGTCAGCAGGAGGAAAAATGAGTAATTTGTCACAACAATTGACATTAGGCAGTTGAAAGTATGATTAGGATGGCTAGATGGGTCAATCTTTAATCGAACCGAAAAGAAAGGTGAGAAAGTTGGAATAGGACATCGGCTGGGTACACTTGAGGTGCTACGCACATGCTAATCATGATATCGTTGTGGAAAAATTACACGATTGTCTTTCGGCGCGAGGAGATTAACGGTTTGAGATCCCTTTCTCAGACGATGGTTTTTTTAACAAATTACGTGAGTCCTATGATGTCGCGAGAATGTAATGACATTCATAAATTTGAGTATAATAATCTTGCACCATCTCTGAGAGAGAGAGAGAGAGAGAGAGCTTCTGAGGGAAATTCCATATTCCGCCACAGAAGAGAGGATGGAGGACAGAGCCAAAACCAGTAGCGACAAACGAATAGGCCGTAGCGCTCGGGGAAAATTCCATAATTCCACGCACAGGAGAGGGGAGGGACAAAAGCCGAAGCCAGTAGCGACAAACGAACAGGCCCAACACGCACTCGTACGACAACAACGTGACCCCCGAAGCAGTGTTGCGTTATAGACCAGCATAAAAGAAAGGCAAAACCGAAACAAAGACGACGCCCCTTTTGAACACGAGGCCACCCCCACCACCCCTCGCCTGAGCTTCTCCCTTCGAACCCCCACCAGATATCTTCTCTCTCTCTCTCTCTATCTCTCGCCCTGCGAGCTTCGGTCGGTCGAGTCGTACTTTTTCCTGCGAAACAGAGCTCGGGCTTCGGTAATCGCGAATCTCTCTCCCCCAGGTCGCTTCGCTCGTGGTTTCGCGTTCGTTCAGTTCAGCTCCTCCTCTTCGCGGGCTGCAGCTCCTGGTGAGGATTTCGTTTGCCCACTTTCTTTTCTGGGTGTCCGCCCTCTTGCTTGATCGGCACGGATTCGGTGGTTGTTGTTCTTCGCCCTCCCGGCGTCTCGCCACTTCCGCGTCGGTTCTTGTTCGGTTCTTTCTCCTCTTGTTGGTACTGGTAGGAATCGCCTGATCTAGTCGTGGCTTCCCCGATTGGTTTGACCCTGTTCTTCGCCCATTCTCGTCGCCCGTTGCGGTACATTGACTTTTGATGGGTCTGGATGGAGTTTGCTCGTCTCGTTTCTGCTGATTTTCTTGAATTCCTTCTCTCTTCCTCTCTCTGCCGTCTTCTGGGATGAAGGGTTGATGTCTGCCCTGCTCTGAAGTAGATTGCTGCTTAGAAATTTTCTGTGGACTGTCCCTGAGTCGCCTCCTTAGGACAATCGTCGCCTGCGTCGGTTATCGGAGGCTTTTCGAGTCTTTGATCGGTAACGCCGATGTTTCAAGACGACGGGTCTTCCTCTATAACGTCATCCTCTCCTCTCCAGTTCTGTTCCCTGATGTCGCTTTCGCCGGGCTTTGGGTCACCGCACTCGTTGCTGAAGGAACTGAAATCCGAAGAGCGGGGCTTGTACTTGATACATTTGTTGCTCGCTTGTGCGAATCACGTCGCCAGCGGGAACCTCGAGAATGCAAATATAGCCCTCGAGCAAATCTCTCAGCTTGCGTCTCCCGATGGGGATACTATGCAACGGATCTCGGCGTACTTCACAGAGGCGCTCGCTGACCGGATACTCAAGTCGTGGCCTGGCCTTCATAAGGCCCTCAATTCTACTAAAATATCATTGCTGCCTGAAGAGCTTCTCGTCAGGAAGCTGTTCTTCGAGCTGTTTCCTTTCTTGAAGTCGGCATTTGTGCTCACCAATCAAGTAATAATGGAAGCTATGGAGTCGGAGAAGATGGTTCATATCATTGACCTCAATGCAGCTGAACCCGCACAGTGGATTGCGCTTCTTCAATCTTTGAATGCACGGCCTGAAGGACCGCCCCATCTCAGGATCACCGGGATTCATCAGCACAAAGAGGTCTTAGATCTTATGGCCCGCAGTTTGACTGAAGAAGCAGAAAGATTGGATATTCCATTTCAGTTTAATCCAATCGTTAGCAAATTAGAGAATCTTGAGATTGAAAAATTGCGTGTGAAGACTGGTGAGGCTCTGGCAATCAGCTCAGTGCTTCAGTTGCATTCCCTATTGGCCTTTGACGATGAAAATCACCGGAGAAGATCTCCTCTTCCATTCATGAATATGAATGGACCTAACTCACACAGAGTCTTGCTGATGAGCCAAAACACGCTGGGTGAACTGCTTGAGAAAGACTTGGCAAATGGGAGTAGCCCAAGTACCGATTCAGCTGCATCATCCCCGCTTTCTCTAAATGCTTCGGTCAAGATGGATAATTTTCTCAATGCTTTGTGGGGATTATCCCCAAAGGTTATGGTAGTGACAGAGCAAGACTCGAACCATAATGGGTCGACTCTGTTGGAGCGGCTTGTGGAAGCTTTGCACTCTTACGCAGCATTATTCGATTGTTTGGAGTCTACGGTGTCGAGGACATCCGTAGAGAGATTGAAGGTGGAGAAAATGCTGTTTGGGGAAGAAATCAAGAATATTATATCGTGCGAGGGAGCTGAAAGGAAGGAACGACACGAGAAGCTTGACAAGTGGATCCAGAAGCTTGACTTGGCTGGGTTCGGGAATGTGCCGTTGAGCTATTATGGGAGGTTTCAGGCGAAGAGGTTGATGCAGGGATACAATTGTGACGCGTATAAGATCAGAGAAGAAAACGGATGCGTAGTGATGTGCTGGCAAGATCGGCCTCTTTTCTCTGTGTCGGCTTGGAAGTGTAGAAAGTAAGATATTAACTTGGCCACACTGTAAACAGAAAACTCCCTTCTTTTTATTTGGGATTAAAGGATCTTTTCCATATATGCTGCCTTTTACTGAGAATGATTTGCGGACTCCTCCTCACTCTTCGTCTGTCAAACTTTTGTTCCCTTTTCATACAGCCAGACTCCAATCGATCATTTTTGCTCTGTATAAATTGAACACCTGAAAAGTCAAATAATTATATACCAAATATCCTGTTTCCTTGTTTTCTACCATTAGAAATGTAGTGTTCATTTTGGTTGTGATAGGGTGTACGACTTGAGATTGCTTTTATTTCCATTTCTTGGGGGTATGATTTTTCGTAATTGCCATAGAAATTTGGCATTGCTTCATTGGCTCACAAGTGTGTCTAATCATTTTAGAATCCGTATCTCCTGAAGAAGGAACTAGTTGTTTTCAATCTGGATGATGGAATAGTGCACTCTTCAGCAAATAAACAGTCGGTTTTTATGCTCATTCGAAATGGAAATGTCAGTGTCAAGTTTGTAAATGTGCATCCAGAATCCAGATCAATCTGACTATGGTGATTGTTTTATCTCTCAAGTTGCAGTTGTCGATGGTTTATGCATGCCAGAGGGTTTTGAGCCTGAATGATGATGATAAAGAAAGAAGTGTTGGGTTAAAATTGATCCTTGTCATGACTGCTTAATAGAATTAGCATTGTTCTTCTGGTTTTAGTTAGTTTATCTGTTTTCGATAAGCTATTCAGAATTCTTGAAGCACACCATTAGTCCATTGATCCCGATTGTGTTTGCTTTCATTCTATGAAAGAATAACCATCCATGTTAAATGACCTGAGCCTACACTTAGAGAATGGCCCAAAGGATTTCAAGTATGCTCATGAAATTTCGAAGTCATTGCACACTGTTCATGCGATGCTTATAGCGAGATCAGAACTTTGGTCTTTTTGGTCTTTCTCAAAGTTTGAAGTATGACATTTGACATTAAGGTATTAGTCGAGTCTATGACAACCGGGTCTCTGTATGAGCTATGAGATTTTAGATTAATGGTACTTGTGATTAACAGGCTTTCATTCGCAGTGAACCCCAATGATGTTTCTTTCTTTCCAGAAAATAGAAACAAAATTCCGAGGTGAATCCCCAAAGCACTGGGCTTTGCATGGATCTTATGAAGCTTACGCCGACTTGGTTTCGTCCCGTAGACTTTTCGATGGACGTCGGCACGTAATTTTATGTCTCTTGACCCATTTCATCTTAACAGTAAGCTAATACTGCATGTCACGCAACAAAGAGGGAAGGATTTGAACTTGCAGCAGTGCAATGCGTGAGATTGCAGAATGATTCGAACATAAGTGAAAGACAGATTCAGGAACCGGGACAGATCAATCTTTCTTTCTTCTTTATCTATAGCCAGGATGGAACCAAGTGATGCAGATGATTGCTAGAGCCTTTGTTGGTGGTGCACAAAATCCAGAGTGCGCATCTTCGGTTAAATTACAGGAACTTGGAGCTAAATCTACCATTGCTGTAGTGGTTTTAATGATTGAAGACCCGAAGCCCAAAAACCTCGTGCCCTCATTTTCATTATATTTATGTATCATATACTTTTGAAATTTGATTATCCAAACATCTCTCGACATTCCAACCCTATTTTAGGAATCGCGACTACTATCATGTAAAGTTTAATTTTGCATGATCATTGTTCATTGAAGTCCTGTTTCTCGCTTAAGCAAATGTCGATTCTTCATGTAATTGCGGAAGAGTATTCTGAAAGCTGGTTTTGATATTGACGGAACACAAACAGCAAACATATCATACTCAGGCAAGATTCATGTTAAATCTAACCTCTAAGGACTCAAAAGTAGGAGATGTCAACTGCAGAAATAGACTAGTAGTACTTCTGAGAAACTTGGGCACATACAGCTTGGGATGAATTAAAGAGCACAAAGGCAACGTAGCTCTGCCTTTCTTCTTGCTCTTCTCCCTAATTGTGGCCGTGGCCGGTTACTTGGAATTACCAAAATGATTGGTTAGGAATATATCGAAGGAACATGTAATGTTCAGGGACATTTCGGGCCTCCTCTCTTGGTCTTCCAGTTGTTATAGCAAGGGCAAGTTTGCTTATTCCCATAGGTTCCAGCAGGAACACACAAGCATTTGGCACAGCATTTTTGGCAGAAGAACAAGCACGGCTTCTTGTACGATGTCGCCGAGCATCTAGACTTGCATCTCGGACCGCAATCTGCAAAAGAATTACACAAAAACACACGCTTAAGTCCTGGTCATGGCCAGTAACAAATTTACGGAAGCAGGATCTGTGCAAGACTTTCACGAGAAAGCCCTGCCACGGAGCTGAACAATGAGAAATGGAACTGGAAAATGTGAAAGAAAAAGAAAAAATTGACCAACCTTGTGGCTTAAGACTGCCTTGAGTGGTACCAGACTGCAAATATATACCGATACATTTGAAATTGGTTAGATTCTATTTGATCTTTCATGAACCTAGCAGAAGCACAAGACGGTGATTACATGGTAAGATGGAGTCACTCACCATCTGATGGCTGCCTCGGCTTGCTTGTACGTCAAACTCTGGAGCAAAGTCCTTGAAGCCAAATACCTGCAAAAGGGTAGTAAGACACAATCGCTAAAATTTGGGAATTTTTGTTATTTGATTCATTTCATGGGAGTGTTCAATGTTGGTTCACAAATCCAAAGTCGAAAATTTGTGCAGTTTCGGTCACCTGATTTTCTTGTGCTAGAACAAGCAGGAGTGCAATGCTCAGGAGGAGGATGCTTTGAGCTTTAGCCATTGCTTTAGGTTAGAGATTGTACAGAGAGAAAGTAGAAGCAGAAAACGGAGAAGGATGATGATACATTAGAGAAAGGGAACGAGGGTATTTATAGGCATGCTTGGCTGGTACTGTTGGTGTCGTTGTCTCCACTTTGTTGAGAATTTACAGTTGCTCCCAACAGCATTGTTTACAGTCATCTGTCTGCAAGTGCTAACAAAAATCCTCCCTCTTGGCACATGACATTAATTTATTCGCCTAAGTGCATGAGTCAGCTGAGTTGTTCCTTAATCACATTTCTGCCCTAGGAAGCTCCTTGAGGTTTAGTTTATTCCAAGAAAGATGATCACAAGAATGTATAGAAAAAAGAAGAATGAGGAGAAGAAGAAGAGGAGCAGCAGCAGCAAGAAAACGAGAGGTTGAGATGCTTATATTTGTCACGTTCCTCGCATTAAGCTAGGAGATTTAATGAATTTCCTGTAACTTGGACAAGAAACATACCTAACTGGTCTTCACTGTCAATTTAAGTCACTGACTATGACAATCCGCTTGATGAATTTTTTTTTCTGAAAACCTTAAGCGCACTCTATTTATCTTTTTGGCTAAGTAAACCTCAAAGATGCCACGCCTAAACTGGGGCAACATCATCAAGCTGTACATTCCAATCTCAGTGGCCCATCTTGCAAAACGCACATCGAGTAATCCGCCAAAGCGCACTCTCCCTCTCGAGCTTTCGAACTTATGACATCCCCGCACTTTTTTGTACGGAAAAAGCCATGATGCGTAGACTAGTCTTGCCTCAAAGAACCAATTTAAGTTCTCATTTGCACCCCATGCGCCTTAACGTGTTATCTTCACGCGATATTCAATTTAAAAACCTCATGTTACACATACTCGATAGGTACTCCGTTATACCGCGGAAAGCAACATTATACATCGCATCCTAGACATTAGTGAAACCGTCGAGGACAAAGCTGTTCATTGAATCATCTCATCCATGTGCATCTACCGACAGCTGGGATGTGCATATGGCCCATTCCGCATGTTCCGGTCACATGCCCGTCTTCTTCTAAGGCCCCACGCTTCACATGCCTCAGCAGACAAGGAGTAATTGCTATAGCTGAAAATGTGGGCACGAAGTTCACGGGAGCCACACCACTCGCTTTTGGTAACTTTACCCCTTTTTCCGGATGTCAATGCTGTTGCTCCTTGTTCGTCAATAAAGTGGCTCCCGCTTGCTCGTGCCCCCTACTTGTTCCCCTTCCTGTTATCTTCTTGTTTCACAAGGAGAAAGTTTGAAGTTTCCGGGAGTATTTGTTGCCCACTTACTCCGTACCTAGTGAAGCTCGAGCCTCTGTCCTGCAATTTGATCCCAATCTCGGCTTGTTGATCTATTTTGGGCACACGGTTGCAACAGAGGCACGAGGCAGGGAAGGCTTAGCGGTTGAGGATGAGTCTCCCGGGGTGCGAAGTCTGAATGACAAATTGCAATGTGGATAATAAGCTCGTTGTGCTTGTTCTTGAAGAGGGGGTTGTCATGTGGATGGTGGCTTTTCTAATTGGGGTTGTTAAAATCTTTAAACGAAAAAAAAAAACAACTTCGTGCGATAGACTTAATCACGAGTCCGGTGGCATACCGGCCTGCCCGCCAAACTACGAAGCTTGAACGAGAAAATAGGCTCACCTGGACAGGACTGGCCATTTTTTTGGGACCCGCTCGACTTTAGGGCCGGGCCTAGGCAGTGGATTTCGAGCCAAGGCCCGGCCCATGATATATATAATTGATGATTATATATTAAGTAGAAAGTGACATCATAGTTGAAGTGATGAGGATACTATATGTTGATGATAGTGCCATTGATGGTGGTGTGTTTTAGGTACTACATTAGCTTCTCTATCCAATGTGATGTAACTTTATATTTTCAAGGCTGAAGCTCTTCTTTTCTATCTGTGAGTTGGACTATTTCTCCATGTATTGTGGAATGTGGAGTGTCGCTGTAGGTTTGTGACTTTATGTCGTTAACTTTTTGAAGTTGGTTCATGTGGTTGTGAGTGCAAACCTGTGCAGCTGGTTAATGATGTGAACCTGTCAAGTTGGTTTTCTGTAGTGAAGTTGGCTTATGTTACATTCAACTTGTCCAACATGAAATGTATAGCTCTAATTTTATTAATTTTATTGATTAATAATTGTCGAAAATCGGGTTGGAAAGAAAAAAAAAATGAGTCCAATTAGTCGGCCGGGTTGGCCAGGCCTGGGCATTTCTTGCCGTCCATTGGGCGGGCCTGGCCAAAAATTTTAGGCTCGTCATGCTAGGTTTCGACAGGGGCAATCTCCGTTAGCCTCTAGGCTGGCCTAGCATGAGCTCGCTTAATGATTAGGTCTGAGGATAGATAAAAAAAAAATTTTCTAAAATCATAACGTCGTGTCATTTTTCATTAACATATCAATCTACGAAATATATATACTCCGAATTTGGTGAAACCAAGAAGCGCCTCAATATACCGTTATGTACTTATATCCCATCATCAATGATGCATTTTGTGGTCCATGAGTACTTCCAAAGTCGGCAAAACCGCATCATATCTCATAATGATAATTGACCACTATCTCGATAACTTCGCTTGTTACAATATAGTGGGTTGAATATTGGATAAATCCATGACCCGTACTTGGTGCATTTGTCTCGCGATCATTTTGGAAAATATATTTCTCAAAACGATTATTTATATTGATTACAAAAATAAATAAATAAATAATATTTTCATTATCCACGAAAATATCAAAATATTAATTATTTATCAATAATGAAAATATTTTTTATTGACAAATTATTTTAAACGATATAAACGATTAATTTAGGAATTTTTTTTTCAAATTATTCACTTCCCTCAAAACAAACGGAGCTTAAATTATGAGAAAGGTATTGAAATTATCCAACATCACCAACTGCAAATCTATTGGAAGCTACCTTATATAACCAATAAGATTATTAAACGGGGTGAAAACTTAATAATCATATGAATAAACTACTAGCTATATACGGAGAAAAAACTTAATAATCTCACCGAAGGAAAAGAGACGAAAATCCTACAAGAGCTTCCGTGGCCTGTCCGTTTGATATACAGGGACAGTAGGCTTCATTGATGCATTCTTTATTTTGACGTGTCGGTAACCGCACGCATTGTACCCCCAATCCACATATATCTTTGTTTTCCCTAAAAAGAAGGAATACCCTTTTGAAGTTTTACATCCCGGTGATCCCAAAATCCGGAAGAGAATCAGGATGGAACATTTTAAGGATTTGCGCTGATCCGAACTACTACCTATGTACGAAGAAAAGTATTGACAAGTTGGTTCCGATGGAGTTTATCCATAAAAGGTGGAGTTACACATCATAAATTAAAGTTGGGAAAATGACACAAATGGTACATGAACTTTGGTCTGCTGTGCAATATGATTCTTAAACTTTCAATTTGTTCAATATAGTCCTTGAATTTTCTCCCAAAATGCAATGTAGTCCTCAAACTTTTAATTCGTTCAATGTAATCCTTGGACTTTAAGTACAAGTTCAATTTAGTCCATGCATATTATGAAAAATGCTCAATATTGTCCATGAACTTGAATTAATGGAAGGACAACATCGAATATGTAGCAATAGTCCGAGGATCTCATTAAATAAATTAAAAGATCGAGGATCACATTATACATTGGGGTAAAGTTTAGGAACTACATTGAACAATTCAAAAGTTTAGGGACTACATTATATATCGGATCAAAGTTCGGGGGCCATATGTTTCATTAACCAATTAAAGCCTTTGTCCAGAAAAGGAGGGGGTAAAGGTTAAAATGGGCCGAGTCACACGAAAAAACCCGACATTGATGGGCATTTTTAACTGGGCCGGGTCGCTCAATTAGGGCTCGAAACCACCCGATTCAACGTTCACCTTCTTCCTCGTGCTCGCTCAGTCGCTCTCTAGTCAAGGCCATAAACCCTTTCAAATCCCCTCCTCGCTCGCTCTGCTCAGGTCTCGCAGTTCCAATCCAATCTCCGACTCCGATCGCTCCTCTCTCGGCGCGGAGAGGTTCAGGCCGGGGGCGGCGAAAATGAGCAGCTGGAAGAGCCTCCTCCTCCGGATCGGCGACAAGTGCCCGGAGTACAACAGCTCCGATCCCAAAGAACACATCGTAAGCTCATCTCTCCCCCTCCTTCCTTTGCTCGCCCTCGACATCGGCGCAGTTCCATCTGCGCATTGCTGCGCCGGAGGAGCAGAAACCCTAGGCGCGGGGTCGCGTCTTTCGTTTTCGCGTCGTTTTAAGCGGCTTCGCTTGATTCGCGGCCTTCGAATTCGCAGGAGACGTGCTACGGTGCTCTTCGGAGGGAGCTGGACCATTCCGGGAGCGACATTCTTCCGGTAATTTTAGCTCGCCTTCGTGGTCGTGCAGTTGTGTGGAGTCATTTTGGATTTGCTCATGTTTTATTTATTTATTTTTTGCTTCTTGTCTTGACAGTTTCTTCTCCAGTGTGCCGAGCAGTTGCCACACAAAATTCCTTTCTACGGCACCGTGGTACGGTATCTTTTAATATTTCCTGGGTCGTCTCTTTGGCTTCGATTGAATGATGGTTCGTAGCTATGCATGTGAGGATCTATGATGGATTGTCAGAGAGCTGAAGTGAGCATTGCTGATTGTGTGGAAACGACATTTTAGCACCAGTTCCTTTTTTTTTTTGGTGTGACCAGAGTAGTGGTTTCATGTTACTTCTCTATTAGTTAAAGCGTCTGCCGGTAGAAGCGTCCGCACACTCAATGTCTATCCAAAGAAGCACGTGTGTCTAGCTGTGGTCGAGTGGCGGTGCTCAGAGCACGCAGGCTCAGCGTGATGCTGACGAATTTCCGATTGCTTGTTAGGCAGAGTCTTGTATGTACTTGAGAGCAAGTCTTTTGTCAAAGAATCTTAGTGCTGTCCGTGAACTCTTGACAAGAAACAGAAAGACTTCCTGCAGAAGTATAGCCGCAAAGTGTTTTCTTTTTGTGCGAAAACAGTTGGTAGCAAGGGCTTACTTATTGTAAACCGACGCAATGTGTTAAATTCACCAGAGTGTTAGTTGGTGTCGGATAATCTAAATTGTTTGTGCCCCCTTTGTGCATACCTGATCCATTCTGCTGCCAATAGCAGTTGTAGACTTGATTAAGCCTAACTATGAAGTTTCCAGCAAATTTTCTGCTTATAACCTGAAAAGTGGCATTTGCAATTTACTTTGTGGATGCTGCTATTTATAGACTTGGTTGAGCCTAATTATCAAATTTTCAGCAAATTTTCTGCATGTAACCTGAGAAGGGGAATCTGCGATTTATGTTGTGGATGCTGCTATGATGCTTCAGCTTGTCCAGGATAGTGACTGCATTTAATGAGCTCCTGCCCTCTTCTTTTTCCTTTTTCTAGGTTGGTTTGCTGAACTTGGCAAACGAGGACTTCGTAAAAAAATTAGTTGATACTACCCACGCCAATTTTCAGGTAAGCAAGTTCAAATTGCTTTATTTGGGTGGGAAGAAATTCTAGCTTATTCTCAAAATTTGTTTTTTTTTTCCTTACATGGAGATATTTTAAGATTTTGTAGTGTTACTTTCCTTGAATGATCTCTTCACTTGCTATCATCTACATGCAGGATGCTTTGGATTCTGAAGATTGCAATAGAATCCGTATATTGATGCGGTTTCTGACTGTTATCGTATGTTAATGGGGCACCTTTTCTTGATTATTGTTTCAATTTTGTTGCCCTGTGTTTCTTTTGCATTCTTGTCCAGTGATATAATATCTTTACCTACTTTTCTTGTATAGATGTGTAGTAAAGTCCTACAGCCAAGTTCGATCGTAGTGGTTTTTGAGACTTTATTATCATCAGCTGCAACTACTGTGGATGAGGAGAAAGGGAACCCCTCTTGGCAGGCACGTGCCGACTTCTATATAACTTGTATCTTATCCTGCCTACCATGGGGAGTCGCGGAGCTCTTTGAGGTACTCTATTTTGGCGTAAAATTAATTGGATGCTCATGTTATGGACATTTTATCGCACAGTACTTTTCTTTTGATCTTTTTAAATATGACAACTATTTAGGCTGACCTACGGAAAGAGTAGGAAGGCATTTCATAACCACAATCAAGAAATTAAAATTTTATTTCCGCTGAAATTTTGCTAATTGTTGCTCTCTTTATGTATCGGTTTTGTAACTTGCATGAGTAGCTAAAATTGGCCAAGTTTCAGAAGTAGTCATATGTTTCAAGCAGTTCCTTTTCAGAATCCCATTTTCTGAAGTTACAGAGGTTCTGCTTTAATAGCTATGTAACTGGGAGCTCTAAAGTCGACTGCAATCAAATTTTTGGCAATGTGCAATCCCTTCCTTTTTTTTTCTTTTTCTATCATGGCGCGGGGGCAGGGCAAGTTTCTCTGCTTATACATAGATTTTATGTCAAAAGAGAACATGGTGTTAAATATGGGGAAGCTCGTTTAGCATTTTTGCATCTTAAGCACTCTGAGAAGGTAGTCTTGGTATTTTCTCTTACATATCCTGAATTATATTTGAGGTTATATCCTCTGACTTGTGGAAAGCTCATCAACATCTTCCGTGGTGACCTTTTCCTGCATGCAGCAAGTGCCCGAGGAGATTGAGAGAGTCATGGTTGGAATAGAAGCTTATTTGAGCATTAGAAAGCATGTATCTGACGATGGCTTGTTATTTTTTGAGGATGAAGATGAGAATGAGGAAGGGCTCAAGGAAAAGGTGTAGTTTCTTTTTTACCAACTTGGGTCTTCTTCTATCTTTTGTCGTGGACATACTATCATTCTAATTTTGTGCAAGTTCTCTAAACTTGTTTGTTTGTTCTTTTCTGCTCGAAATCAATACCGTGTATCGAAATTTGCGGGCTCAGTTATGTAATTCATTGCAACTAAGTCCTTAGCTGAATTAGTAATATCAATTAGCGGGTGGCATGTGGTGCAGTCTTTAATGGTTCAATCGTCATGCATCCTTTGGATGGTAGTTTCAATGGCTAGAACACATTGCTAGTGCATGTAGGTGATGATATGATATTCATGGTCTCAGATGATGATAACATCGATATTATGCTACACTTAAGACCGAATCCTTTCATCGCCACTAATTTTGTCTTATTCCACTTGTCTGTTTCAAAATAATATTATGATTGAAAGTGCTTGTGATAGAGATGCAAGATCTTGCTGCACTGTGCTATTTAGAAAGAAAACTAAGAAACTACGACAGTGGCCTAATTTTGGGGCCAAATACCTTGCTCGTGCCCAGGGAATTAAAGCATATATGCATTCAACAGGGTCATTAAAAGAATCTAGGGATGACTATAACTTCCATGAAGCACCAGGGTTCGAAAAATAGGGAGATCTTGGCTAAGTGTCTCAATGAGTGTGTGTCAGTAGAGTTTAGAATATCGAGCTCATTGACCTTATGGAACCATTCCCAGGTTCAGTTACTGTGATTTCTGGTGTATGGGAGATTTTGCTTATGCTCAAGTATTTCCCAGGTCCTTGTTTTCTCGGACATGGGTCTAAGAAGATTTTATATGTTGTAATATCCCTTTTATGATACCTTTTTTCTTGTTCAGAGCTGTAGTAGAAGCATCTTTTCCTGGTAATGGTTGTCACGAGCTTGAAATCTGCAACTTCTTTGTCTCAATGTATCATCAGGATTTCTTGGAGGATCTGTGGGATCGTATTCAAATTCTTTCCAGCAATGGATGGAAACTGAACAGTGGTATGGTTGAAACTTCCATCTTAATGTGTAGTTATGGTCTTTGATCAGTTGCTGGCTTTCATAGATTTCACAGTGTGTCAAATTCATCACTCTTTCTGTACTTTGTGCTGCTAGTTCCAAGACCTCACCTCTCGTTTGAAGCTCAGCTTGTTGCTGGAAAGTCTCATGATTTTGGCTCTGTCAGCTGCCCCCCACAACCTGATCTGCCTTCAACACTTTCTGCGATCACTTATGGGAAACAGAAACATGATGCAGAACTGATGTATCCTCAAAGAATCCGGAGGCTTAATATTTTCCCCGAGGAAAAAACTGAGGTAAATGATCAACTTTAAGTAATATTCTGTTACTTTGATAAATAAAAGAAAAGAATTTGGAGGCTCACTTTAAGGTTAGATATTGCTTGGACAATCAGTTAATTCACTTGATATCTAGTAGTGTGAGAATTTTGGTTTGTGAAAGCGTAGAGATTGACATCTATTACTCGTGTAAATAAACTTTTTGGTAAAATTATTTTTCTTATAAACACAACAAATAAGGTTGATGGTGAGCTTTCTTCGTATTTTTTTCTCGAGGGCTGATAAGTTTTTTTCTCTTGCTGACAGGATCTTCAACCAATAGATCGCTTTGTTATGGAAGAGTACCTGCTGGATGTGTTGTTCTACTTTAATGGATGGTGATTTTCAACCTTATGCTTTTTGCCATTCTCACGAATGAAAAAAAGATAGTGCACAAATTAGAAGGGTGATCTTTTGTTTGAACAAGTTGATTCTCATGCCAATATCATTATCATTTTGCCGTTGATCTCTTTTGCTAATTCCTCGCTTTCTTATTTTCTTTATTTACCTATTTAGCTTTTAGGCGGCGGGGTTTTTTTTTTTTTGGGGGGGGGGGGTGGTTTGGTGTTTGAGGTAGGGTGGATTCTTTGATTTGAAGATTGCATGGACTTTCCTTTACAGGCCTGAAGTTCTTGAGCAAATTACATCTGGCCAGCTATAGATAGGACAACATAGCTTCTGTATTGTGTAAGCTTGGTAATTTAGAAGTTGCCAATTTTTCTCTTGAAAAAATAAATGGGGCTCCAAGCGCTCTTCTCATGATTTGCTAAACATCAACTCACTGCATTCATTTCATCACGACTAAATATGATTTAATAGCAGACTATGGATGTGATATTTAATTTTTTTGCAAATCTGAGTTTTTCTGCTTAGTTCATCTATGTTTACAATTGTCTTTTGCACTTTTCATACTCTCCAATTTTATTAGATATGTGCCATCTAGCATGATGAGACCTTTCGAACTTAACTTTTCTTGTTTTTGTTTCTTAATTTGTGCAAAGCTAGTCGAAAGGAATGTGCTTTGTACATGGTTGGTCTGCCTGTTCCCTTCAGATACGAGTATCTTATGGCAGAGACAATATTCTCGCAGGTATGATCACATGGGTGACAAAGTGATTGTCGCTTTAATTCTGCTACACTGCACTGAATGAAGCTGCCCTAGATGAAAATATGCTCATTGAATTCATGCTAAGACAATTTTTCTATGTGCTAATTTTTTATCTTTCGGTCTTAATCATTTCAATTTCTTTCGATTTTGGCCTCTTCTATTTTCAGTTCGGACTTGTAGTTAGCCGAATTCTCAGGACTGCTCAAGTGCTTACATGGTGCTTGAGTGTAATATAGACTTTCCATTGCACTGGCTTTCACATTGTCAAGCCGCAGTACCTCGAAAGTAGGTGCCCTTATTCAATGATCATGCAGACTAAGTCACGTGCCAATTTATTCTGGGCTTGATAACTTGTAACCTTTCGGTTCTCTGTATCCTCTATATGGACCCAAGACATTCAGCTGGTAGAATCCCCTAGATTCGTTTGCATAGGGTTCACCTAGAGTCTTCGCACAGTTATGATTAAATTTCTTTTCTTTTCTGTGTACATTGCGAATATTGTGCTTTTTGCAGTCAATTGTACGAGTCTAATTGCTTTGCATGTTTCTTACAAATTTCATTGCTGCAGTTACTTTTGTTGCCGCATGCCCCTTTCAAGCCAATATACTACACGCTGGTCATAATTGACCTTTGTAAGGTAGTTCAAAGAACTAATATCAATTAAGATGCAAATCCTTTGCTTGTCCACATTTGAGTCAGGCGTTTTTCACATTAGTCTTTTTCACTACATTTTGGTCTGTAGGCTCTTCCTGGAGCCTTCCCCGCAGTAGTAGCAGGTGCAGTTCGTGCTCTGTTTGAGAAAATTGCTGATTTGGATATGGAATGCCGCATGAGGCTCATCCTTTGGTTTTCACATCACCTGTAAGTATGGTTATGAAGCTTCATTGTTGATGAGTTGGTCCAATTTTAGTGATAGTAAATTGGTTTAATGCTATTTCTTTTAACCCATCTCATGTCATTATAACCATTTTGAATATGTATTTTTGGTTTTAGTTACTGTTGCTTTGGCAATAAGGATGTTATTCTTAGTGCTGAGAATTGATCGGTGAAAGTTCTTGTTTCCATCAGGGTGTGACTAACGCCAACCTAAACTTGTGGGATCATCCATCGTCTTTCTTATCTAATCCTTTTTCTGATGTTATTGATTAAAATCGGTTGGGTCTGGAAATGAATGTATAGGATGATAGCTCTGTTAATATAATGATTGTGTGACTCATTTGAAACTTTCTTCTCTAGAAGTTAATATATATATCAGTTCCATACTCATTGTTCGACATATGCAAGTGAGTTTGTATTATCATGTCTTATATTGAGTGTAAATTCAATGTATCGTCATTTAGTAGGTCATTTCTTGATTGTACCTGCTACTTTGAAACTCCTGGTTTGCGTGCTTTCTGCTTATATGACATCCATCAGCAAATAGAAAATTAAAATTGCACGGTGCACCTGGGGAGGAATTGTAATTTCTAGTTATCCTTGGAATGGGCTTTCATCGGTCTGTGCGGAATTGTGTAATGACGAACTAATATTTTCCAGATCCAATTTTCAATTTATATGGCCTTGGGAGGAGTGGGCTTATGTCTTGGACCTTCCAAAATGGGCACCCCAACGTGTCTTTGTTCAGGATGTTTTGGAGAGAGAGATCCGTTTATCATACTGGGAGAAAGTTAAGCAGGTAAGAATTAATGCCATTGCTGTTTAATTTATAACAGCCTGTTGCTTAAGCTAGCTCTGAAGTTTTTTATTAGAGAAGCCAGCTTTGAACTTTGAGTGCTCTTATCTTATCAAAAAACCAAAACTTTTCAACATAAATGACCACGGGACTTGCCTAAGTTTAGGAGTTTGTAGACTAATTTTGGAGCAGTTAAACTATTATCCTTGTGAGTTCTCTATGGCTTCAGATGTATAGTTCCTTTAATCTTAAATAATATTTATAACAACGGCCAATTAATGAGTAGGAAGATACACATGATTTGCACATTGAAGATGGAAATATGATATTTGTTTGTATCTTCTCGTAGAAGCTAATTCATCTGCGTGAAGCATCTGCTTCCTTCAGATCCCTTTTCTTGCTCTTGTTCTCGTAAGCACATGCTTTAGAAGATGGGTGCTCTTTGGGAAGCCTGCCTTGAAGTCCATGACCATTTTATTTTTTGGATGTCAATTGCATGTGAGAATGATTCTTTTTGTAATGGCATCTTTTTTTATTTTCTTTGCAGAGTGTTGAGAATGCGCCTGGATTAGAAGAGCTACTTCCTCCCAAAGGAGGTACAAACTTCAAATATGGGATGGATGATGGCAGTGAACAAACTGAAGAGCAAAGGCTCTCTGTAGAACTCAGCAAAATGGTAAAAGGTAGGCAAACTGCACGTGAATTGATCTCATGGATCGAAGAAAGTGTTTATCCAGTTCATGGTTTGGAGACTACTCTCAAACTGGTGTTGCAAACTCTTCTCGACATTGGCTCTAAGAGTTTCACTCATTTGATTACCATCCTTGAGAGATATGGCCAAGTCATTTCAAAAATTTGCCCTGATGACGAAAGACAAGTGATGTTGATAGAGGAATTGAGCTCGTACTGGAAGAACAATCCTCAAATGAGGGCTATAACTATTGATCGGATGATGGGTTACCGACTAATATCAAATTTGGCAATTGTGAGATGGGTTTTCTCTCCTGTCAACATCGACCAGTTTCATACATCAGATCATCCATGGGAGGTAAGCTAGTACATTTCTTATATGTGGTTTGAGTTTGTAGTAGTTTTGGAATTTTTTTCTTGTTTATGACATACTATCAATTTTCTCCAAACCTGAGTGTCAAATTGTCAAAATGGTATAATGTGTGTAGCTCGTCATGATCCAACCTAAAAGAAGAAATTTGTAATCTTTCAAGTGGAAAAGCACAGTTGACTGCTTTGAAGCTGTTTTTCAGGTTTTAGCTATTTCCTTTGCCATTCAGTGATGTTGAAGGTTCTTGTCAAATGCATGGTCTGAAAGATCAGATCAGAAAGCAAAAATTGAAACCAACTAGAATTTGTCATTCAGAATGCTCCAAAGTCTGTATCTAATTTGTAAGGGTGGATGCTTTGACGGTTATCAAAGTTCTGAAAATAGGTATAGGCCAAATTACAATGACGATAACTCAAGTGTGCATAAACTCAAGAAACACTGGGTCCAAAATTGATTCTACTCCCTTATCCTTCATATACAAACCCCTCCAAAATGCTAAAAGTTCTGATAGCTTATGTCACACTTTCTGGCCCAACTTGGTTGAGATTCATGACATGGTTGTCATTGATTTTCTTTGCACAGTTAATGTTGGAATCGATGCATATTCCATAGAGGCTCTAAGTGGTTAAATTGGCTCATTAACTCTGGTGTCATTAAGTCTCCTCCCACTTGCTTTGAGAAAAATTTACTGCAGCCGCGTCAAAAGCGATTTGGCTTTTAGGGGATGCAATGTTAATTTTGAAAATGCATGTTGTGTTAGTCAAGTTTGAGGGCGTAGTGATATTGTACTCTCTTAAATTAATTCATCAGTAGGATTGCCTCAGAAGCTTTTAGGCTGAATTAGACTCTCCTATAGCTTATGTAAGCATTGCTTGTACCTACGTATGAGTGGAAACCGCGCGAGGATAAACTTTTCTACAGAATCATATACCACCGATTTGAGACTGCATAAGCATATGTTAATGAGTCTTTTTCAATGAGTTGAGGCATGGGAACTCTTATCTAAAGTTCCTTTTGGTATGTTTTCCTCAAGTACTGATTATGTTTGCTGTATGACCTTTCCTTGCTTCACAGATTCTCAGGAATGCAGTTAGCAAGACACATAATCGTATAGTTGATCTAAGGAAAGAGATTTCATCTCTTAAAAAGGATGTCATATCTGCTGAGGAAGCAAGCGCAAAAACGAGAGCAGAACTTGAGGGGGCTGAACAAAAGCTCATGCTTGTGGATGGTGAACCCACAGTTGGCGAAAATCCTGTGAGGGTGAAGCGCTTGAAATCATATGCGGAAAAGGCAAAAGAGAAGGAAGTATCTATTCGTGAAAATTTAGAGGTGAAAGAGGCTCTTCTTGGGCGTGCCTATAGTGAAAATGAGGTAACATGCCTCATAAATCCAGAAATTATATTCTCTATGTATGAGTTCCAAATTTATTAGGTCTTCTTCATTTACTGGTCATTACCTCTTTTGGTCCAATATGTGGTTACTGGTTAGTAGACAGACGTTTAACCATTCTATGATTTGTGTATTAAGGATGCTCCTAATTGTTTCCTGTCTATACTTCTGGATAACTCTTTCTTAGACTCAGTGAATTAAAATTCGCAGGCGTTGTTCCTAGCTTTATACAAAAAGTTCTCAAGTGTGCTCAAGGAACGTCTTCCAGAACCATCTAAAGCTAGAACTTTGAGGGAACTCAAGTCTATTCGTGCAGATGAAACAGCTGTTGAGCTTGAAGAACCTTCAGCCATGGAAATGGATGATGAGAATGGAAGAGCTAAAGAAAGGTCTCTCTCTCTCTCTCTCTCTCTCTCCCCGTTTGGTGAGCATTCAATAAAGCAAAGGTGGATGTTAAACTTTTTCCCTCTACTATTACTTTCTTGTCAGTGATTCAAATGGTGAGAAGGCGAGTGATGTCTACAAAGTTGGTGAAGAGGAACAGTGGTGTATATCCACTTTGGGTTATGTCAAGGCCTTATCTAGGCAATATGCCTCCGAGGTATGAACTTATTTTGGTTTTTCTATTTCCAGTTTCAATTTTTCAGTATGCATCATCGTTCATCAGCAGGCTTGCCATGTCGGTAGAATTCTCGTGTGATGGACATACTACCTTGTGTTGATAAAGTTTATTCAGTGAATAGATACGGTATTTGCAACTGCCTTGGAGCTCAATCAAAGCACAATATCATGTTTTTGTTGGCTTTGCATTGTCTAGGACATGCTTCTGGCCTATAGGATGAATTGTGCCTTGAGTGATCTTGTCCAACAACTTCGATGCAGTCGAATCACCTGATCCGACTTGGATTTTGACTAATTCCTTGGAAATGAGGCCCCTCCTAATTATGCGAAATCACTTTTTACCCAAATGCAGTCTCCTGACAAATTTTGAGAATTGAGTCGCGGTGCTTTACCTCGTCCTCGTCCATTGACTCATGCCATGAATAGAAATTCTGTTGGCTCCAGTTTCTTGTTTGAAGCAATGCGGAATTGTCATCATCGTCGTCATTCATCGTGTCAGGCTTTTTGCTGATAGATTTCAACTTATGGGGGTAATGGATTCAGATAACCTGATGTGAGTATTTTTTAACTTAACAGATATGGCCGCTCTTGGAGAAGCTGGAGGCAGAAGTATTGACGGAAGAGGTACATCGGCTTTTCAGAAAAGCGATCTATTCGGGATTGCGTCGTCCAGTCAATGGGTATTCATCTGGTTGATAGACGGATGTTGTTTTATTTGTAGCCTTTTAAGAGTATCAGAAAAAATTTTCCCCCCCAGCCTGCATCAGTTTATATGTAAATGACTTGGCGAAATAGAGAATCGAGAAGGAAAACCGGCGTTGTTCTCTCTCTCTCTCTCTCCCTGTTCCGAGCTCGAGCTCTAGCACCACGGATTAATATCTTTTTACTGAGGGGTGAGCTATGATAAAGAGTAGCCATCTCCAGCAAACTGCATGTGTTACTGAGCCGTACCGTTGTTCAAGTTACTGATTCTTTGTTCATACCAGGCCGATCCTCCTTTTGTTAAGAGAGATTATAGAGCGAAATGATTTTATCTAGAATCTAGAATGCGAGGACCAAGGAAAATTGATTCTTTTAGTAGATGAGACTTCCACCAAAGGTTTTTCGAGAGGGGGTAAATGTCCGACGCACGCATCTAAAAAGAGGGGCGTTCCCAAGACATTCGTGAGCCCGAGCGGAGATATTAGGCCCCAAAAAAGCGCTGGCCCGGATAAGCCGAAACTAAGGTCCAATTTGGTTGCCCAAACAGCCCACCTTTTGGCCCGAAACTGACCAACTTGGGCCCAGCTTATCCCGGCACTCAATTATGGGCCCAGAACACGGACATCTTGGGCCGAAACCAGCCCAAGATTAGGCCCACTAATCCCAAACTCGAGATCATGAATGGGCCCGTAAGAGGATCGAGTGGGCCCAGGTCAGTCCAAGTTTGGCTTAGAATACCCCCTTCTTGGGCCTAGATCAGTCGACTGAAGCCCAGCTCACGACAATCGTAAGCTCAGATATTGGGTACAAATAGGCCCAAATTGACCCCCGCACATACTCCCATTGGGCCGAGATCAGCCCGATCCGAGGTCCAGTAGGACCCAACCATGGGCCTGGCCCAAAAAAAACCTAACTTTCAGCCTAGGAAATTTTTTTTAAAATATGAGATCAGAGAAATAGAGAATTTCCGTCAAACCGCGCTTTTAGCCGGCATTAGAGGCTCCGGTAGTCAGCTCAGCTGAAAATACAACCTTTTCTCTTCACCTCTCTTTCTCGATATTACAAAGTTAACAAATCAGTAATCAGTTCACCGATCTTTCACTAATTGGCACGACGACTCCAAAACTGAGTTCACAACCTGCATTTGTTTTGTCTTCTTTGTTTTCCCCTTTTTTATATCAATTGAGCATAGCACAATTTTAAACACAATTTTAAACGTAGATGATATTGAAACAGCACTACCGATACAAATGCACAAAGGCTAAAAAATTTCTGAAACATTAACAGACAATTTATCCGAGAAATTCCTCTGACCAGAAAGAGCTCTACATAAAAGATATGTTAGCAGATTGGAAAGAACAAGGAGTGCGATCACGGCCTCGGTGAGGTGAGCTGTCTCAGATTGTACTTGGCCAGCTCCTTGTACTTCTCGACTACCCCGATCAAGCAAATGGTCTGAAGTTAAAAGAGGGTATGGAAAGGAAATTTAGAGATATATACAACACAGCGTATTCAAAAAATAAAAAAGAACATTGCTGGCCTACGCTAACATATCTGCCCAAAGTCTGCAATTTCAATATTCAAATTTCAAATGAGATTAAACAAGCTTGCAGCTCAATCTTTGCCGGTACATTAAAGCATGCTGTCTGGCCCATCTTCGTTTTATGACAGAAAATACACAGAAGACAACTGAAGATATCTTTCGTGAAACACTATATCTTGTTAGTATAATTCTCTCATCATTCAAAATCTGAAAACTAACGAAATATGTATGCACTCTCCTGTTTTATTGGTCTGAAGCATCAAATGATGCAGCATATCCTAGTCACAAACACAGTGAGATAACCTTTCCGTTCACCAAATTTTTGCTTCCATACGAGGCATGACATTGGTCCAACCTTCTTATCAAATAAGTTATGCTAATTATGCTCAAGGCCAGCCAATAAACTAAATCCTATCCCACCTCATGAGGTCAGTCATACGAACTCCTTTTACATCAATGAGTCAAGTTGCCAACTATGTCCTTTGAAAGGAAAAAAAATTCAGATTTACTTGCACCTAACCAACATTTTTATTGATATTTACTTAGAAGGATGTGATTAAGACCTACTTTGACCTCCTCATGCATCTATCAACCAATATACCATCTGTCCACAGCTCTGCCACATGATTGGCAACAAATATTTACAATTTCAAAGTCTAGGCCATTGAAGTAGTGAACCCTTACATGCACTCACACAGAAAAATAGAGTGAAAACTCGAAAAATATACTTTCAAGATAGATCAATAGCTAAAACTTCTAAGATAGGAGGAAAGGATTATCTGACCTTAACAATTTGGACCACAATGCTTTTATCAGGATTATTGAGATTGACTTTATGAGGCCCAGGAACAGATTTTGCAACTGAGTTTATGATTTTCATCCGGTCGATCCCACTATTTGCCCGGGCATCATACAATACAGCAAACTGCCCAAAGAATTTACACTGTCATTGACCTCATTATAGATCAAAAGGTTCAGTGTAATTATAACCAAAGCTCCTTTCATGGAGGGGCTTGAGCTGCAAAACATTCTTTTACCAGAAAAAGGAGAGTAAAGTGGAAAAACAAATCAAGCATACTATAAGAAAATGCTTAACAAAACACAGACAGTGGTATCTTCTTATAGAGACCACCGTGGCAAACAACGCTAGTACCCTAATAGTTCCCTCACGGTTCCTCTCAAATCCCATTTGGGTTGTAAGACTTTTATAACCAAATCCTTGTTAAGATACTTTGAGAGTGCGAAGCAAATCGACAAGAAGAGTTTTTCAGGAACATTTTGTATTTAGTAAATTTTCCTTCTCCTTGCCAGAGCATATAACATCGATTAAATGTCATCCTCGTATTTTGCAGCTTTTTATCAGCTGAAGAGGGCGTGAGCATAACTTAGAGATCAGAAAACCTACTGATACATGAACTGTTATCCCACCTGGACAATGAGTTACAGTACAGGATGAGAGAAAAGGAGGATGGTGCTAAGTGATACACACACATACACACAGTCAAATCCTTAAAAAATGCAGATTGTGAGGGAAAGATCAATAATCCGACACAATTTGACACTAGAGATGAACTCATGTGGCAATTTAATAGAGTGCAAATTCAACATTTTGCTTGTCCTCGTAATCACGCCGCTACATGCCACAATTTTCAGACACGGGCCTTTATCAACTCTGGTTAAGTCCTCACGTTCAAAAAACTGATGTCGGTGCCAAGCAGTTCATTTCCTGACAATTGTGCTGCTACATGTAGCCATAACTTTAAATCTTGAATAATATTAACATTAAAATTAAACAAGAAGCATCATGAATTAAGAAGCGGGCTTATACTGTGTTTTAGAATACCCATCATATAGATTCTGGTCATAATCCTTAATATTTATCACTTCTTAGTTATATGTAAAGATGACACCCTCAATTGTACCATCGAAAAATAAATAATTCCACCCGATGACTTTTCCCTGTAGGTAATTTTACCAGATAATCTCTTGGATGATTTGCTTTTTGTTAATTCAGGCAACAACCACATTGGTAAATCAAAGAAATGACAAGTGAAATGTATAATAATTGCCTCGATTATTTTGTAAATAAGTCACAAAATGTTGAATTATGCAGGGAAGGTCAGGCATATAGAACGAATGAAAGCAACAATATACCTTTTGGGGGTGATCAGCTTCAAGTGGAAAATATTTTGTCACAAGGGGCTTCATTGCTCTTGAGATTTCTTCTTCTGAAGCATAGCAAGCAACTTCAACTGGTAAGATTCTCAAAATGAACCTATAAAAATTTTGGAGCGAACATCAGCAGTGCTTTCAGTATGATTGTGATAGAACAGCATTTCAACAATGCATGAGGTTGATGGAATCCAGCCCAAAGCTAATAAACATAGGGACCTTGACATATGTTTCCTTGTTGACACAGCAGACTGCATGATGTGCTGCACTATATCTCTGGGCCCAGGGTCACCATCCTGCTTCCGCATTTGGATAAAGATAACCCCATTACAACCAGAATCAAGGGTCACAAATCGCCTCTGTTAAATACAATAGAAGTTTCTCGTCAGAACAGATAATGTAAATGATAGGTACACTATGGCCAACCAAAAGATATTTGAGTTTGAAGGTACATTGGACTTGCCAAAGCATAAAATCAACAATAGTAAAGGATGGTAATAAAAGAAACAGGACAAAATTCCGGCACATGCCAACTGCTACTTCTGCAAAAGAATTAAAACCAAAAAACACGAAAAGGAAAAATGTCTTTAAAAATTTGAAAAACGATCACAAGTTATGAACTCCAAGGATAAGAAATGAAAACGATAAAGAAGTAATGAAAATGCATACGGGCATAGATGCAAGTAGATGCACATGCAAATGTGTATCTCAAGTAGGAAGCAGAAAGCCAAATGCTACAACAGCAGATACTTCTTATTCTCAAATCTTGGCTAAGTAACAGAATACTTGTTACAAGACTAACCGTATTACCGCATGGCAATGTAAATATAAGAATTAAACGAACGTGCTTATTGGCATTCACTATTGACACATAGAATGGCCATTGGAAAGAAATCCCAAACATCATCACCTAGGGTAAGCATTATGTCAAGCAACTTTTGAGTGCTTGCACAAAGAATATCTCATTTGTGGTTTGAAGCAATTGTTCACCGGTACAAGAACTCAAGAATGATTATTCAACAACAGCAACTAGCTTTCAAAGACTCGAGGTTGGCATGAAAAAGCAATTCACAGGCTTGTCAACCAGAGTTAACATCATATCTGAGCAACTTGGGGACAGGTAAGAAGTTGAGCAATTCGATAGCAGGATAAGGAATTGAACAATGTTGACAGGTAAGGAACGACAAATAAATTGTTGATACAAGGTATGTAAGCAAAAGTTGGTTTTCGCACATCTGCCTGCCCCCACAATGAAGATCCTTGCATATGTTTTAGGCAAGCAAATAAGGTCAAGAGATCCCTTGCAGCTGAACAAACTAATATGTGACACATTAAAACATAATTCCGTCCCCTAAATTTTGGGTTCCTGTTTCTAAATATTCATGAAAAGAAGCAACAACATATATACTCATATAGCTATTAGCAAGAGAAGGATGAAACATGGATCACATGGGATTGGCAGAAAAACAAGAGATGTGGCAAAGGAAGTAGGTAAACCAGCATAAATTAACAGAATGCAGTTCATTCGAAGATTCATCCATTCTGACAATATGAAGACTTCATCTCAGCTAGTTAAAAACCACAGCTCTACTCCATACCGGAGGCAAATCTAAAATTCATTCTCAAATACCTTGGTCTTATCTCCCAGTTCTTTAATTTCATCTTCAATAAGCCTATCAATGGACTTCTCCTCTTTGTTGTCTTTCAAAGAACTCTTCGACAAGCAATTCTCTAGGCACTGTTTCTTTGAAGGTGGCTCACCAGCGCCATTACATTGTTCCTCCGGTGTTTCAGCAGTTTTGTCATGACTTTGCTTATCTTCCTTCTGAAGTTCGGAGTTCTCGTCTCTAGAATTCCCCGGATCAACCTCTTCGACCGTATGAGCCTCAGATTCATTTTCACCATTTTCATCTTCCCCATCACCATCACCATCATCATCGTCATCACTAGATGATTCAGATTCGGAGTAACTAAATTTGATCTTCTTATTCGCTGGTTTGGAGATTACTTCCGCAGGTTTTGAGGCTGCACCATTTCCACAGAGTAGTTCTTCGAAGAACTACAAAAATGAGAGGAAAAGCCCTTAAGACGTTATGACTACTAATTCATACACAATAAAGTCACAGTATCCTATCCTTTAGTTTGATATGAGAAGCTTAAAAAGAACTGATATTGTGGGTTCACTAGATATAAAACAATATCCTGTGCCAGAAACTCAACATCCACACCAAAGGATCAAGTGAAAGGACTGGGAATTGTTACATAAAGTTCACCTCGCAAGGAGGTAAAAACTTAAAAACTGCTCCCCAAGGCATTTGCAAAGACCTATTGCACTACAGTTTCAGAAACAAGAGCAGTCTATAGATACCTACCAGTATTACAGAAAGTACATGAAGATGAATACTAATATGTATCGAATAAATATAGCGCAGGGTTCCCTTTAGTGAAACACCAAGGGATGCCCGATCATTTCATACAGAAAGAAGAGAACCCTCTTGTTAGATTTATCTCGATCAACATTTCAAAACCCTTGCAAGTCACCTGCTTCAGAACATGTTCCAAAGCCTCACAAGGTGACATCTTCTAGACATCTTACTCCTTTAATTCCAAATTAAAACACTACAAAATAAGGGATCTCTTTGCTTTGGCTTCCAAGAGTCTGTCAAGACTGCGATGCTCGTTGTAATTCCATAGCAAGAGAAAACTGTAAGCCGCTTTTTATCTTCCTTCTGTAACACAATTGTGCAGTAGGATCCATCGAGCAAATGCCGAAATGCGAACCGAATGGACCGGTGCCACTTCATTTCTCTAATGAGCTCAGCAGAATCTCAAAGAGCCCTCCAACGCCCAAACTGAACAGGTATTTAATGCAACGGAAGGAGAATTCGAACACGGCAACAACGAACAAATATATACGTCGAACTAGGACAGTCTATGCGCAGCAAAGAGCATCACCGAAGGATCACGCCACAGCGAGGAAGAGCACGAGCTCAAAACGAATAACCAACGATGCGACCCAAAAGAAACGCGAAGTACATACAGAGTCAATAACGTTGATGGCTTCGCGAGAGGCTTGGCGCTCCCTGCCGCCGTCGCAAGTAATGAAGAAGCCTTCCACGCCGGGACGCAGCGGATACGATCCCTTCTTCTTCACCGGCCTCTGGAACAAGCGGTCAAAACCAGGAGCCAGAAGAGAAGAAGAAGAAGAACGAGGGAAAAAAAATCAGCCGAGAAGGTAACGCGACAAAAGAGCGAGCATATAAACCGAGTGCACGACGAATCGATTGACTCGGTAAACTGTCAAGAGAAAGCGAGAAACGGACATTGTGAGGGAGATACTGCTTCCTCTTCTTGCCCTTCGCGCCGTCGCCGACGGCCGCAGGCTTCGATTTGCCGTCGGTGGCCATGACCGGCGCGCTCGGACTCTGCTTGCACTCGGCTTTCTGTTACGAGCGCTTCGCCGAGGGTTGTGGCTGGAGGTTGATGGTGATGGCGATGGCTGAGGAGAAATTAGAGTGGGCCGGGTCGAGATGCAATCTTGGGCCTGAACATAAGGCCCAAGGACTGGGACCCGGTAGCAATTAATTAAAATTTTTGAAAAACTTCAGGTAAAATGATATTGACAAAATATAAAAAAATCTGATGAATGTCCGAAATTGAGCATAATTTTTCCACATCTCTCAATTATTTAAAATAAAATTCTCTCTTCTTTATTTTATATTTTACGGCGCTCACTTTCGGAATTTTCTCAAAGAGAAGAAATTAAGAAAAATCGAGAGAGAATAGTAACTTTGTCACAAGTCATTCAAAATTGTTGGCACCAATATACAGTAGAACAAAGCCAATCCAATGAACATATGGTAATATGAACAGAATTTCACCTAAGATTCAAAGAAAATGCAAAGATGGCATGACACTGAATTTACAAGGGCCTGCAGTAATATAAACAAACTGTGACGTTTTCTAAGGCATCTGTACGCTATCCACAGTGTTGGGTGGTGTCGACGAATGTGAGGCCGCGAGGAGGGCGGCTCCGAGGCCCAAACCGTCTTTGGTGACTTGGAGAACGACGTGTCGTGCGACGTCTTCCCCCAGAATCTCTCTCAAGGCTTCGAGCAGATATTCTCTGTACATGGTGTAGCTGGTGTACAAATCACCTTCTATCGCCACGACCGTTCTTCTCATCCTGGCATCTCCTCTACTTCTTCCGCTGGGGATGCTTCCACCGTCCCGACCTGTTTTCTTCAAGATCCCCACGATACCGGCAGCAGCCAGGCGAGCGGCCCTGCGAGTTACTGCATCACATACCTTCATGATCAGCTTCCGTACTTTTTTAGGGACTTCCGGAACCTGAATGGTAAGGCACAAAAGAGACATGGAAAATTTCAATCCCAAGAACACATGAAAAGACTCAACAAGAGAAGGCCACATAAAAAAGGCTCCGGCACATGTCAAACCACTTACTTCCAGCATCTCTCTCCATTTTTTATCTACTTCTCTCAAATCTGGGGAGTTATCTTCGTGCATAGTGGCCATTGATGGAGTTCTGGAATTATCAAACGAGCAGCTTGCATCAGTGAAGCAAAAGATGGAGGTAATAACAGAGGCCAAACATTGCAAAGCCATTTTCATCCTAAGTTTCATGGCGAGGAACGAGATGTTGATCTAACTTATTGCTCATCAGTCATATTACAAGTGATTTTTTGGATTTATACATGTTTTTGCCCCAAGAGTTTGAGAGTTTACAACACTAATCAAGAACTTCAGGATATTTCAGCACTCACCAGTATTTCATTTCAAAGTCCACCAGAAATTTAGAAGACTTGAACCATGCAATCAACTTATTAGTATGTGGACTAGTTTTTTTTTTTTTGGTCTATATATGTGGACTGGTTGGACGACATAAACTTTCAGTCCAGACTAAAAGCACAAGATCATGCGACCGTATGATCCAATGCCATGATGACAAAATTAAACTAGTTGCTTTATAAACCAAAAAGCATCTGCTACATTCCCTAAAAAGCTTCCTTATTTCGTAAGAACCATTTCAAATGTGTCTGAAAGTATTATATATGTGTATTTGTCGATATCAATACGACAAATTTTGACACTCATACACTTCATTCCTAAAGGACAATTGCATGTCTGGTCCTATCACGCCCACATACACAAGCACATGAAATTTGTTATTCTTTGCACTACTGACACTGTCCCTTACATAAACATAATTAAAGAATCCAAAGCTTAATCATGAAAGGACAAATTAACTATCAGAGAGAGAGAGAGAGAGAGAGAGAGAGAGAGAGAGAGAGAGAGAGAGTCTACCCCAGAATGAATGGAATTGACAATTTTGACAAAGAGGCACCAAAAATATCTGACTCTTGGGACATCCTGAGGATCACTCTCCTCACAATTTCTCCCAGATACATTCCAGATATCATTTTTTCAAAACCCTACAGCAAATGTCTTGGTCTTACATTAACCCAGCGGGAAAGATGCAAGGATATAACTGAAAAAAATAAGATCTACCTGTTCGTTGGGGTTGGGACTCTCAGCATCTAAATCGATATCATAAGAAGTTCTTGGTAGATGAGAAGACCAGAAACTTCCCCATTCCATGTTCACAACCTAAAGAGAGGAACAAGCATCATGAGTAATCAAGATACAAAACCCAGTCACAGTAACATGTGAATAACAATAAATTTGACGCGTACCATAAACCCAGAAGTTGTGCCAAGACCCTGGCATTTAATAATTGCATCTGTTCGCTCAACATAGCAGGCATTTGTACCCGTTCCAATGATTACTGCAGCAACCGTGTCTGGATCATGATAATGTCCGAGAGCTAGTGTTCCAACCGTGTCATTCACCTGCTCAGCAGAAAACAAGATTTCCATGATGTCATATACATTGTTTGAAGAGGATATTTTTGGACCCTGCAAAGTGCAAATCCTATTCAAGTTTAAGCCAAATAGGCCAAACAACTTTTTAACATCAACCCATATCATGCGATATGCTAAATAGTATGTTAGATTGCTGGAGAAACACTTTATTCTCCCCACTAGGAACATGAAGTTTCTCATCTCCAAAAGTTCGAGCAACATGAGCGGAATGGTGCAGATTTTATTTTACTCTAGAGTGATAAATTGCACAAACTAATAACCAAACCATTCTCATGGACAAAGGAATAGAGATTACCAACACTACAACTCGCATATTTAGGCCATTCCTCGTCAATGCTAGTTGTAAACTTTCAGCGATATCTTTTCCAACCTGAAATGAATCAGTTAGTTACAAAACAAAGTTACTTGTCCTATAGGAAAAAAAAAAAAGCTTAGAAAATCTCCATAGGTTTTTAGAAATAGTGATATGTGCAAAGCAAAAACCAAATCCAATCGAGTTGCTTGATGTATATCTCTTGCCAATGTCAACTATATACAATGCCCAGGCTAAAAACAAGGCAACACAATGCCTGATGCTCCGCTCATGCAAAACATTTCACAGATCTTCTTGCACATAACCATGTGACCAGGAAGTGATTCTATAAATTATAATCGCCTTATGTCAAAATTTCCCATGATTCTATTAAACAAATGACTAAAGAGACAAACCATGTCATGAATAGCAAATCCCTTTGTCCATCTGATTAAAATCCCAGATGAAACAGAAGTTTGCTTCACAGGAAATGAGACTGTGAATCCAAGTTCCCTTCTTTTCTCTGGTGAATATCCAAAAATGTTCTCTTTTCTCTGAACAAATTCCTTGAGTGAATTGGTTATAAAGTCAAAAAGATCCTGCAACAAAGGCACGGATTAGTCCTTAAATGTAGCAAATTGGAAGAATTAAATTAGCATACTGTTAAAACATTTAAGATCCTCATTGAGTCACCTCACTCGTATCGGTCATCAAATGTTGGGGAATGGGTTGTGGTTCCACATAATGAGGCAAGGTTGAGGACCTTCCACCTCCCAGCTGAACCTGGAGGACCCTAAAATCGGTGCCCCCAAGATCAAGTGCATAATAAATTCCTTTTTCATTCCTGAAAAATGAAAAACAAAATATACACATAAAGCACCAAAACTATGTGGGAAGTGCCTGTAGACTAAACTTGCACATAAAAAACTAATGAGAAAATTAAGGGGGCAAAGAAATATTGAATTGTCTCAACATACAGAAACTGATCCTCAAGAAAATGACCTCTAATATTTCCAAGTTGGCAGTTGCCGAGCGTGCAACTAAAGCACATTGAGTAGGCCTACACCAACTAGTTTATAGAGATCTCAGTTCAACAAAATCTACGACATTCATAAATAGAAGAAGAATTAACACTAGCACAACCAAACTCAAGTCTGTCTAACCTAATTCTTTTTCAAGAATTATGAACATCACATGCTAGCGAAACAAAATCCCTCAACTATTTGTTTCATCTGAAGCCCAAAAATCATACAACGAATAAGACTAGCAACGAAGTAAACCTTCCTTAAAACGGTTCAGTTTAAATGAGATAAATCAGAACCCCCATGAATAAAGAGGAAGAGAAATATTATCTTTGATGCTTTAAACCATTACGTGAAAAGTTCAACAAAGATATTCCAAAATAAAAGGGATGAGGAGATTGATTCCTCCATGACGAATGCCAAAACAGAAGATTGCCAGACAGATATCTTAATAAAGGGATATTGCCATGACACCTCCAAGATAAAAGAAAATAAGTGTCGATATCATCTGGAAGAAAGCACTAATGGGAAAAAAGAAGCAACTTTTGTAGGAAAAGGATAATGGCATAGAAAAAAACAGAAAAAAGGCAATTGCCTGAAAAGGGCATTGGCCAAAAAGGAACAAAAGATTATTTCATGAAAAACAATGACCTCATCTTGAGAAGAATTTTAGCTCATGCCAGTATAAACAACAGGGACAATTTTTGGGCTTTGTATGGATTGAGCATCAACAAAAGATATAGGAAAAAAAGCCTAGACAAAAACAGAACAAAGTTAAGCAAATAAAAAACCTGGAATATCAAAGGAATATAGTGTTCCAACTCCTCAGCATCTCAATTCTTCACACAAGGGATGACAAATGCAACTATGCAATAGACCAACCAATATTAGTACAGTAGTTCACGCCACAACACAACAAGAACCGAAATAAGAATAGCATAGTTAGCATTATCATCGAGATCAATGCTGAAAAACACCCCGTTGAGTACAGAATACGGATCATTAGGAAAACAATAGAATTGGGGAAAATCCATAATAGCCACCCAAAGTAGAGAGCACCTCACGATGCAAGTACCGCTCATTAGATTGCATCGAACTCGTTATATCCATGCACTCTATTGTACACACTCTCTAGAAAGAGAATATAAGGCTGGAGACCAATCACGCAATCTCTCTTTCACTAAACAATTCGAAGACCAAAATCCAGTGAAACTGCGAAAAGAGAAAACTGACACTTGATGCCACACAAGCTCGTTCAAGCACTAACAATAGACCCAGAGTCTAGCTAACAACTTCAAAACTTCACCAAAATAAATTCATTAAAAAAGACGCGTAAAAAACTTGGTGGAGACATGAGTTAAGAAGTACCCATTGGGGAGACTATCGACGAAAGTGAGCAACATCTTGAGCTTCGAGCCACCCTCGGAAGCCAACCCCGCGTGCATCTCAACGGCCATAGCGTCCACCACCTGCCTCAGCCGCCCCACCGGCGTCTCGCACGCCTCCTCGAGCTCCCTCAACACTCCCAAAACCCTGTTCCACCTCCGCCTGCTCCTCACCCGCCTGCCCACCGCCACCCCGGCCACCGCGACCGCCGCCACCGCCACCAACCCCACCACCGCCATCGCCCCCGCCCCCATCCTCCCCATCGCCCGAGCCTCCTCGCCGCCCCCGCCGCCGCGCCGCCGCAAATCACTAACGATCGGTCACCCGAGGGGCTCCCCCCCTACCGCGCCTCGTCAGGCGATGCGATTCATCGCGGCCCGCTCGGTCCCCTCTCTCTCTCCAGGCGTCGTCGCGGGGTGAAGCCGCGACCCTTTTCCCAATGAGTCACCGCTCACGGTTCGGTGCGAGGAGAGGAGGGGGCCGTCGTGATCATGCAAAGCCCAAGGCGGCGTTATCGTTCGAGTGTTGCTCTCGTCGGGGTTGTTTCAGCCGAAGCGGTGAGGTCCAAGGTGCGAGAGTTCCGTGCGAAGGTTGAGCGTGTGCCGGTAGTGATCGCCGGCCGCCGGCGGAGGAAGGGACGGGGGAGGAGGAGCGTGGCGATTTCTCCTTTTTCGCGGCGAACGGTCGCCGGGAAATGAAACGAACGAAGGCCCAAAAAAAAGTTAGAGAGTAGAGAGAGAGAGTAGAGAGAGAGATTTCCTCTTGCAGTAAGCGGGGTGTTGGAAAGCGAACTCAAAAGCTACTTATGAATGCCGCGGAATGACGGATTTGCCCTTTGATTTCTTGAAAATGGCGGATTTCCTCCGCGGTCGTCCTCCCCGTAGGTATGAGTGGGGGTGATAAAGAAAAAGAAATTACCCAAACTTATGAAATAAATGGAGCTCTGTCCTTTTTTTTTTAATTATTATTATTCATTTGTAAAATATTAGCTATTCCATTTTTTGATAAATAGAGCGAAAATGAAAAACATCGTAAATAATCGTATTTTGGGATAAATAAAGTGTATTAAGATACATAATCTCATTGAATGGTTTTCAATAAAGTTAAGTGATGTCTTCGTACTTGTACTGAGCAAACGAATCAAGACGTGCCTAAAAGTTTGATCCTCGGGGTACTCTTTTCATGTGTCGACTTGTGCACATCAGATTTGGTTTGATTTGTGAAAAATGCTATCGAAGTATTACAGTGGTGTGAAGCATCGAATCCAAATTGTACTTCAGATAAGACACCGCGAGAGATGAACGGAAGAATTTATAAAACCTTTGATTTCGGTTAATCCCATCATCCATTCGATCCAACAGTTGACTCACTTCATATCTATTGAGATCGTAATTAATAGTACTCCTCCAGATTCGATATCATGGTTAATTGCTTCATCTTATCGTTCGCATAAGCGTGCTAATCAGTGGCCACGACGCCTTATCAACCGGTGTTCCTAATCGGATATATAATTTGCAGAGAAGGTTTCGATTTTCCGAAAAAGATAAAAATAAAATAAAAAATAAAATAAAGACATATTCTCAATCAATTTTGTCAACACGGACATATATGCGTTTCCATAACGGAATGGAATAGGCATGGGGGCGGGCAACGGATAGGAGGTGTGACTTATCGCGGGGCGAGGGGTCGGTGCGCGGGATTGCCACAGGAGATCGGAGATATTCACATAACAGGTTTGGGTTTGGTCGGATTCCGAAAAAGGTTGGTTACCACCTACTGCTTCAACAACTAATACGGGACAAGCCATAGCAATAACTTCTCGTTTTCTTAACATGCACATCAAGAATCGCAACTCGACTAGTTTCGATGAATCCACTCAAATGGCCTATTTTCCATGTGTATCAAGCCACGAGCAGTGCTTCATCCAAGGTGCTGCCCATAAATTCATCAAGGAGATTTCGTACGTTTCGAACGCACGCGAGGCACGTCCCTCGATCACCTTCGTCTTCCATTGAAGCATCGACCCGTCTTTTGTTTTTCAAGGATTAGACTGCGCGCGACGTGCGATTTCGATCAGAATTTCGCGACGGTAGATGCGTTTCATCTCGTTCTAAAGTTTTCCTTTTGGTCCAATCACGACTTCAAATTCCCCCCGGGCGTGGGACCCCGGGAAAAGGAAAGAGAGTCCCGGATTTGCCCTCGAACAGACAGTCCACGAAGGTTGATCGAAAGAGAGAGAGAGAGAGAGAGAGAGAGAGAGAATACACAATCAATCCACATGATGTTGACTTTGACCCAATGGACGAATCTCTCGTTCGCAACATCCCGTCCGGCCTCAAAAGAAAAGGCGAGGAGCCGATCTTTATCGTAACACCCAAAGTTAAATAACATTAAAACGATGGGGCAAAGCCCGAGTTTTCGCCCATCGCTTTTCGTCGGGACCACCTTGGCGATGACTCGTTGACAGCCCAAGAAAATGGAAACAAAGATAGAAGATATCGAGACAACTGACGACCGAGTCCTGTTGACGTAACTTCGACCCATTTCTCTCGCTCTCTCTGTCTCGAATCGCTCCCTTTCGTGCTACAGGGATGAAAAGAAGGCGTGCTTGAATTGGATTTGGCTTTCGATGTCTGGAGACAAGCGACCCGACAGATCGCGTCGACGATAAAAGAACGATTAAATCGGTCGATTTCGAGAGCTCCTTGGTGAATCTAGGACGAGACGGAAGCGATGGTTTTGGACCTGAACGAGTTCTTTTGTCCCTTGGTCACCAATCCCTCGCTTTCTTTGCCCTTTCATTATTCTTTTCCCCCACGGCGTGAGTGCTTACCTAACACGTTGCTGAATATGCATGCCGGTCAAAGTTTTGATGTGCGTGGTCCGGTCCTTTTATATCGTGGCTGAAAAGTCATGTGGCGGCGATGAAATGGTCCGATGAATTGATTGATCGATTTCTATGCTCTTATGATTTTTTCAAAGCCTTCGTGGTTCGCCAGCTTTTTATAGGACAAATCCGCAATGGCTTTCTTTTCAGTCCTCTTTCTTTCTTTCCCACATGTCAGCGAGTTGCCATATTAAAGAATCGCGAAAGACGAAAGAGGAAAATCAGCCAATATGTGCTGTCGCTCTTCAAATCAGCCAATTGGTTTCCAACTTTATCGCGATAATAGCCGTAACATTCCTACACGACCTGAATGAGAAATCAACCTAACCGCATGTTCAAGAAGAGAGTGGAAGTTGATAATCGGGGGCGTACTTCCTCGTTTGGTACGCGCGTTGCAGTTCTGGCCCCTACGGTGTCGGGTGTCGATACCGAATCGAGGTTGAGGGGGGGCACCATCGGGCTCCCTAGCCATGTGCGGTTCTTGCGTGATCTCGGTATAAAGACGGAATCGGGGGCATCCATCCGTATCAATATGTAAATACATGCAACCAAAACAAATAAAATAAGATCAGCGCAAAAATTAGCTCATCTCGTTACATTTTCAAACGAGACGGTGGTAGGAAAGAAGACAAAAGTAGTCACACGAACTCCCTCCTGTAGACACACGCTCTTTGGCCTTTGGAATAGGAAGGAGGAGGAGGAGGAGGGGCAGGAATCGCGCGGGACGAACGGCGTGGTCGAATCGCGATTTCGGGCGAGTCGGAGGGGCAAAAGAGGCAAGAGGGAGGGGGGAGGAGGCAAGCGATGCCCTTCTGGCTTTTGGGGGGGATTCGTTGGCAATTTTAATTTCCTCTTATTTTCCGTATAGATAAGAGGGAAGGACTGACCGGGACTGAGCATTAGCGGACGAACGGCGACGGGTCCTGCGTATCCGCGGCCGTACGCCCGCCAGCTGTCCTCCGCTAATTCCAGCTGTGCGCGTGTGTTTTTTCCTCGCTTCTCCAGAACCCAAGAGTAAAAAGGGCGCATGGAAAAAGCCCCCCCGCGGTGGTACCGCCACCCCTCTTGGCCACCCCCACCACCACCACCGCGGTCGGGTCCCTCTCGTTTTTTTCCTTCTCACGAGGTTTTATCGAAGCGCGCGCGGGGTCAAACACACGTTTTCTCGTCGGCTTTCACGAAAACGAAACCTCTCTTGCTGAGGCCCTCCCTTTGGCGAGACCGGCAATCATGCCGCCCTGCCATGGGCAAGTGTAATTTGTATAGAGAATAAGCGAGGATTTGGATTCACGTGTCCTTAGGCCCCGTTTGGCCGCGCCACCCCCCCCCCCCCCAAGTCTAGGCTTGGCACCGGGGTCCCGAGCCCGCTCCTGAGCGAGGTCCCGTGTCTTACCCTCGTGGTCTTGGGCTTGGGCATCGGGGTCCCACGTCACATGAGGCCTCAACTTGGCGCATGAGGGCTCAGGTCGGTCTTTGGGGAAATGCTAAGACTCGATTTTTTCCGTAAATTTTTATGTCGACGATTATAATCGTTGCGGTAGCGAAATCTGAACAACACGTGTCGCCAGATGATTCAATTCTACGTTCTTGAGCTCCTTTTCCCGACATGGGTAATTTGTGGATTGGATTGTCATCTCTTGAATAATTCAATTTCGCGCCGAACCAAAACGAGTCCGGAACGATTCAGATCTAACGCGATAAACCCTCATAGTTGCTCGCGTTGTTCTAGAAGGAACAATGAAACTAGACTCTCTTCTTTTTCCAGAAAGGAAGATTCAATTCGATATCAATCCGAGCAACGAGAGAGCTCGGAAGAAAGGACAAGGAATGACCCGATCAAAATAAGGTTTGATGTCCAATGATACGGTCGATCCGGGTCACGACCATGTCGAGCATAGTGCAAAACAACGTAAAACGACGTGACGTGCCATGTCCACTTCACCCACAGGAAGGAATCTATTCCTATTAATTTATGGGGTGTGCGCCTACTTTGATCCGTGGCCAATGACCAATTAGCGGTGCCACTGGGGCAAGTGCAGCTAGATGGAGCTAGTGACGATTCCAGATGACGACTCTGGCTTGACGTCTCCCGCGTTTTATCAAAAAAGGTTGGAAACTGGCCAAAAGGAAATAAAATAAGATCCCCTATCGAATTCGCGGTAAAAAAAAAAAATTTCATGGTCGCGTATTTTTCCATATCCCTCACGATTTCTTTTCTAATTTAGTAAAGTTCCGGTACTTAATTTTGATCCTCAAAAGCTTGAATATGGAGAAAAAAGAGGTAGAGGATATTCTTATTAAAAGGCGTTTTATGCGAGGTTCATGTAATTTATGTCGAGTTCACATTTGCGAGGTGTAATAAAGCGTTGTGTGTGATAAGATAGGGAATAATATCTTGAGCCAGAAAACTTCAGACATTGAATTACGAATTTAGTCTCTAAAATTTCAACGTTCCTTTTTTTTCATTTATACTTATGAGTATTATTTGAAGATACAAAACTTTTTCAATCGATCTCTAAGTCAAATTCTACTAGATTGAAGCCGATGCATTGACCGGTGCCGTCAAAAGTATCTCATCGAAATAATTGATGCCGCTACGTAACAAGAACCTCTCAAAAATTTGCTCAACATGGTCTTGGAGCAATGTAATTGCACTTTGGTCGCATGCAAATTGATCGTGCATGATGGCATTGATCTTTCTACGTCGCACTCTCAGCGAGCAACACCAAACACATCGATTTTACTCCGTCGAAATCAGAGATCGAGGAGGTTCGGGAAACTCAAATTGAAAAATACATAAAAAAATTCTAGGGACTCGATGAGTGGCCAAAAGGGTACTTTCCCCGCCCTCCAACATGGAACTCTCAGCGCATGTAGGGCGCTCGCGAGATATTCATCATTTAAAAAGGGGGGGGGAAATTTCTCAGAGTATGAAAAAGGGGGGTGGACCTTAGGTCAGGATTTGAGACGATTCGATTGGACAAAGCCTGCCGACCAAAAAGTGCACATCTCGATGGGCCGGTATATCTCTCTCGAGATATCAGTGTCCCGATTGCCCCTCTTTTCCTTAAAAAAGGAAAAAAAAAAAGAACACTCAAATTTCCCAATTGGTTCAAATCAGTTACAGCAAACGCAGAAAGAAGAGCCATTCTTTTCTCTTCCCCCCGACCGCCCGCCCACCTTCCTTTCCCTCGTAAAGGCACGCCAACAAGCTGCGAGGTCGAAATTGACCGCAAGTGGGGGTCGCTTTCGGGCCCATCCCCACACACGAGTCGAAGGGACACGGGGATTGGCCGACCAAAAGAGCCAAACCTTTGGCGGAATCGAATCGCCTTGCTCTCTGTGCCGCATCGCTTGTGGCCTTTCAGCAGCTGCAATTCCTTGACCCCATGATTGGTGACCACGAGGGAGGGTGCGGAGATCGACCGAGATGATCTCGTGGATTAGTATCTTGAAATGTAATGTTTGCCTCCGTTTTGGATCTTGAGCTCGGTGCGATTCGCGCGAAACCCATGATTGATCGGCGTGAGTTTTTTTCTCTATCTTCATCATCTGACAAAGTCCATTTGCATTGCTAGTAATAATGCCCATTGGAGATCTCTTCCTCCCTCCTCAATCAATTTAGATTAGGTATGGGATTGTGTATGGCGGTGGGATTATTGCATCGTACAACCAAAAGGGCAACCACTAATAGCCGGTTGTCTGGCATTTATATGTCTGGACGGCTATGACCTAATATAATATCTAGTGTCACATCACACAATGATTTTGACTTGAAAATATTTTTATTTTTTATAAAATTGGAGTTAAAAAATAAAAACAAGATCGAGGGCAAGGGCCATAAGGGCGACACCGCCCGCCACCCCCGTCGGCGGCCCTCGCTGGGTTCCCAAGGAAGGGACGGGCAATGGCACAAGATTCCGCTATAATCTCGTTATTCCCTTCTCGTCGAACGATGCAAATTGCACAAGCGGAAAGTTAAACAGTGAAGTCTTGTGTGGCTAGCTAGTGCAATTACTATCGATTTTGAGGCACTCATCATGTCTTGAGAATGTTTTGACTTCCATTTTTTGTTATCTTATCGGATAGGGGTCATGAGTGAAACAGCTAGCTACGAGCATGCAATTTTTAACTAACTACTCATCGTGACCAAGACAGAAAATCCGAGCAACCGACACGGGGTTGGAGGTGTAACGCACGCGCCACCAGCCCGGGGCACCTTGTCGGTCAGTGGTGTACAGCTGGGCCGGCACCGGGCCAAACAGAAACCGACACGTGCCGGATCTCTCCGATTTTGCAGCCGAGGATCTGGCCGATTCGACGGGACCCGCGCCCCCTTCCCCTTTTTGCGCTCCGCTATCATGCTGTCCCCGAAACGAGGTCGGGCGTTTCGATAACACACGGCCCTGCGCGCGCTGAATCATCGGCCGCGTTTTTCCGCGTGCGGCGGCGGATGGAGCTGGAAATCGCTCTCCCGGACATCACGCGATCACGTGATCACACGATGTCAGGCGCCACGTCACCCCCACGGGCATGGGCTTCGCTCGATGCTTTTGGGTTAGGGTGGCCGGCCCCTCCTCGTTCGTCGGAGGCGAGCTCGGTCTCGAGCGCGACGGTACGGATCAGTGCATGGGCCGAGAAGCAGATCAGGAGCATGGGCTTTCAATTACGAGCGAGGTATGCACCCGTACGCAACTACGAAGGCGACGACGCGGCCGTTCGCGAAAGGCGGGCGCCCCGAAATTCCAAAACCAGCGTGATCGATGGGGAATTACTCCGTCAAGACCGGTCCAGGAGACTCCGGTATCGCGTGCGTCCATCGATGGTCAAAGATTTGCGTTGGCTGCGGCCAAACTGACGGCGAATGTACAGCGGGCGACGGACCGCTCGGTCGCTGCTGCGTCGCTTTCCTTGGCAAATAAAAAACACGCGACGACGGACAAATCGGATGAGTGCGACGTCCCCTGCTCGTGGGAAAATTGGGCGCTGTTAATTTTATCCTCACGTGGAGCCGGATCTGTCGGGTGAGCTGGCCACATTGGACGGAGTGAATGTGAGAACACGTATTACCGTCCCTTTCTTTCTCGGAAAATAAAAAGATTTGGAGAACATTTCAAAAAAAAAATGATTATTTGTATCAATGGCAAAAATAAACGAACAAAAAATGTTATTATCGTCGACGAAAATATTTAGACATAAATTTTTGTCCATGATTTCGAGCGATATAAACGATTATTTTTAGGAAATATTTTTTGGGAAAATGATTTTCAAATTATTTATTTTTCGCAAAATAAATGGAGCATTAGTGCAGTGGAATTTATTTGGCTCGACTTTTGAAAAAATGGGCGTCAAGCCTTCCAGTAGATGCATCCCGTTCACGAAAGATCTTGATAATACCACTTACTTTTTTTTTTTGGATTTTTATTAAATTCATTGTCCTCGTAAAAAACGATTTGCACATCCATTGTGGGATCATTTGACCTGTTGAAAGATTCGGTTATATAATTATCTCAAAATATACATCGATCCTATCGCAAATGTGTATCGTTATCTCCTTACGTTGATCGTGGACGTCGTAATTATACGATTTCTAGTAGGATTTTGCTAAAATGTGCTCTTAAGAAGGCACTTTCTCACACATGTTAATTATTAATCGTAAATTTCGTTTTACTGTCACGTGCTAAAAGAAATGCACATTTTTAGAATCCAATGTGTTTTTAGTGCTTATTAATAATTGTTAATGCTATTTTTAGTTAACCAGACCTTTTTTTAATACGCTAATCTCTTCAATAATTTCCTCGAAACTAGTGAGTTTGTGCTACTGCTCCTCGTCACTCATGGATGTGTAATTTGGTTCGGACACTGTATTTGGTATTTGTACAAAATTAAGATTGCATGGCCTAAGCAATATCTTGAAATTACTAAAAAGGGTCTAGATCCAAACATTTGTCTAGAATTTCCTTCGGTAGCATTGGCCAAATGCATTGTGCACCTGGGGTTAACTACGATTAGGGGTAAAATCACGGGTTATAAAGTTTTGACTTGGTGGACTTTGAAGATACCCGTAAAAAATATCTAACTTAACCTTCCCCCAAAAATTTTTCGGGCTTGATGTTGATCTCTCACTTTGTGACATGAGCCACTACAGCAATGACACTACTCTTAGCCCGTATCCTCATGAAAATTTCGGTTTGGATCGATTCGGTCCAGTCCGGGTATTATTGACACCCCTACTCTTTTGCCCGTATCCTCAAGGAATATGGCCAAATACCTTATGCACTCATAAATTGCCAAGCGGCAACATCTTTTTCATCGGCATCTCATAAACACTTTCTTGGGACTGGCTATTGTCTTCACTTCTTTGATCAATTTCACTCGATCACAGTAGCTATCGAGTTTTACCTCAAAATTATCATTGTTAGGTGAATCTTCATCATGTCATTTTTCATACGAAAACAAAGCACGATAATGAAGCGCGATTTCCCCAAATGGTTCATAGAGGCCGGCCGCGAATAGATGGATGTGTTCCATCTTTCGAGCTCGCTCTGGGCACTTTTCTCAAGTCAATTTCCTAAATGAAGAAGAGAAGATACCTGTGAATTGTGATCGTTCCTAAGGATCCAATTTGACCCCCTTAAGTCTAAATTGCCACGTGCCATGCTTTCTATCGTCAAGAGAACGTCAACACTTTGGTGTTGCACTTAGTCGTGCCGTGTTCTTGGGGATACTTGCCTTGAATAGGGGCGGTATGTCGTACTTGCAATTAACAATCTTTGATAATCGAAACGCAAAGTCATTCAACTACGAACAATGTAGTAGAAGCCTAGCTTTTGTTGGACTCATCAAGTATTTATTTAGGTTAGCATGTTGGACCGGCATCCTTAGCAGCCTGAGGTAGATGATAGAAGAAGAAGCAAACTAGTGTATGTCTCTGTCAAAGAAAATTCTCCCGCCAGTTATGGCGAAACGAGAGAACATGTACAAGGCCACGCAATTTCATTAGGTGTCTATCCTGCATCATAAACATACAAGAAACTGGTCGTACTATGTTACATCACATTGAGTGATTGACCTGGCAAGAAATCGTCTGCTGATCATCTGGAATGATAAGGTCTTAATATTAGAAATTTAGGCCATTGAGTTGCATATAAATAGATGGTTTAGGTCTATATACAAATGCTAAACCGGATATCTTTGGAGATCAGCAACTGGGGTTCGGCTCGGTTCCCTTAGTTTTTCTCATAGTCATTTCGACAAAATGAGTAACAAGAATGTTGTGGCTTTGCTAATGCTCGCTCTCGGCCTGCTACTAGCAGGAACAGAAATGACAGGTTCTTCTTCTACTTCTTGTTGAGCATGTCTCATTCTGTAATGAAGACATGTTTTCTTCGACCTGAGGTATCAACCAAGCATATTCATGACATGTCTAAGTCTACATGGTGATTGATAGAGTGACTGGAGTAGAGATGCTTCTATCGAACACTATACTAGAAACAAATTCATTTCCTAACCGTGCTTAACGGTTTGATTGCTCACGAAACTATAAAAGAGGTCACATTCTCCTTACATCACTGCATCATTTCATTTCCTATGTAGGTGCGCAATCTGTAGGCGTCTGCTATGGACGGAATGGCAACAATCTGCCCAGTCAAGCGGAAGTGATCGAGCTATTCAAGGCAAACAGCATTGGAAGGATGAGGATTTATGATCCAGACCAAGCTACTCTCCAGGCCCTGAGAGGATCCAACATCGAACTCATCCTCGGCGTCCCTAATGACAACCTCCAGGCCCTAACCGACGCCTCCATGGCGTCCAACTGGGTCCAAAACAATGTCGCAGCATTCTCGTCCGATGTCAAAATTAAGTACATCGCAGTCGGGAACGAAGTCCCCCCAGGTGATGCAAAAGCCCCATACGTCCTCCCCGCAATGCAGAACATCCAAAATGCCCTCGCATCTGCCAATTTGCAGGGCCAGATCAAGGTCTCCACGGCAATTGACACGAGTCTGCTGGGCGTATCCTACCCCCCGTCGAATGGGGCATTCAGCGACACCGCAAGTCAATTCATAAACCCCATAATTAGCTTCTTGGTTAATAACGGCTCACCGCTCCTAGCCAACATTTACCCCTACTTCAGCTACACGGGGAATATGCAGAGCATTGATCTTGCCTATGCTCTATTTACATCACCAGGAGTGGTGGTAACAGATGGTGCATACCAGTACCAAAACCTTTTCGATGCATTGGTGGACTCTCTATACTCTGCCTTGGAAAGAAATGGTGGGTCAAGTTTGGCAATTGTTGTATCGGAGAGTGGATGGCCATCAGAAGGTGGCACTGCAGCTTCACTTGACAATGCAGGCACTTACTATGCAAAATTGATCAGCCATGTGAAGCAAGGCACGCCCAAGAAGGCCGGCCAGGCCATCGAGGCATACTTATTCGCAATGTTTGATGAGAACCTAAAAGATGCAGGGATCGAGCAGCATTTTGGTCTCTTCACTCCCAGCAAGCAACCCAAATACCAACTCACTTTCGCTTGAGAGAAAAAACCATGTGAGACTATAATTATAGTTGTAATAAGGGCGCTTTTCTGCTCCACCACTGGAAATGTGGCTGGGTACGATTTCGAATAATAAGCAAATATAAAATGTGAACTGATTGTGTGCCAATCAAGACAGATATGCCAACGTTTACACTTTGATATTCCTAGTAGAAACCGTGATTCTTATTATCCTCCAAGAAAAATAGCTCACAAAGGAAATGGAAAGTATGTCTGCTATCCACTAACAGTGATATTCGAGCATTGAGCAGTCACATGAGACTGAAGGGTTTCGTGTTCTACTCATTTAAATTAGATTCTTACCAAGGCAAAGCAGTCCACCAAATGAGTAGGTCATTTACTTTTCATTTTCCAAGGCAATAATACAGTCAGACTACTCTTGTCGGAGTGAAAAACAACCAACAAACTAAAACAAAAGACTGAAATCTCCAGCTGCTTGATAAGGGTGATAATCCAGTCTCTGTAGAACTGTGACTTGTCAGAGCAATGGAGCATGATTCGCGATCTAATTTGGGGCTCATAAGAAAAATAATAGTCTATAGGCACTGACCTTTATCTCCGCCTCTGATGACTATAGATCCATAAACCAGTCTATTCTTTAGCTAAACGAAAGAATGTAGAAAATTTGTTTTTCACCTAAAAATGAATGATGAAAAGAGGCAGTCAAGCTTACAGCGAAACTACAAGAGATCCACGCACACTCTCGCCGTGGTCTTAAAGAACTCGGAAACTGCGTTCTGTATAGGCTTTTGTAACCAGCAGCAAAGCCCCCGCCGCTTCCACCAGATAAACCTGGCCTATTTACCATCGGGCAATGGCATCTTTCCTTCTCCAAATTCCATTGAATTGGAGCAAGCAAGTGCCGCTTTGGTGTGACTATTCAATACGATTCACCTCATAACTACATATCCTTCCACTTTCTTATATATCCTAAAAACTTTGGTACTGGTTAATCAATGGCAAGGACGCCCGATATTATCTTGTTTACGAACCGAAATACAATCCTCGGGGTATTTATTTAATTTAAACCCACATTAAACACTATGTCAGCGTATAATCAAGACTTAGTAAAAGTATACAATATGTATACATATCTAGTATGAGAACATCAGTATTAGCAAAAGAAGACAAAATTAAAGAAGATAGAAAGCCAGAGAAAAGCAGAAGAAAGGAAAAACTAACCATTATACTCCAGTATGCAAGATGTATACATATATAGTATGAGAACATCATTATACTGTTTGCATATCAGTTTTTTTTTTCTCAAAACAAAAAAAAGTTGCGATCATAATTTCTTCGGCATTCTTATACTATTATTTAGAAATCGCCAATGGGAAGGATATAACGTAATATCTAGCTTTTATACAAATTTAAGTATGATTTATACCACAAGTAGTTCACCGTTTGTTTAATTTACAACCACATACAAATGACGTGAGCGTGTGATCACCATACGTGCTGGAAATATTCTAAGTAGATGTAGTATCATTTCCCAACAAAAAGGAAGAAGAAGATAGCCAAAGAAAAGAAGAAGAGAGGAAGCAAAATGGGCCAATTATACTAGGACACTCGGCATAAACAAATAGGAAGTTGTAACGCCATTTTGGAACTGGATCATGCACGTCATGGCTAGTTCTTGTGCTTGTCCATTATTGCTTCGAATTTGGAGGGTGATATTTACAGCCATGATGCCATAGCAGTCCAGTAGTTCGCCACACATAAGCTCGTCGGCGTCCCTATAATACACAACCATGCCCAATCCGCTTCTCCTAATCGTTGCATCTCCGCCAACTGCCACAGAAACATCATGTGAGGAGCAATATTGGATAACTGTGATTCTGGTTATGGTTTTTTGATTTACGTGTATCATGCTCTAAGGTTATAATGGCTTAGCCATTATTGTCATTGATCTAATGTTCAGTTTTTGAGATGTACTTTGGACGTTCATGTACATAAACTATGGGCGACATATCACGTTTTGTAATGGTAAGGCAATAGTAGCTCACCCTACCGTCTTTCAGCTCAAAGATCATCGAGTCATCAGAAAATGGAATTGGCCTTGTGGGGGCGACCTCTATTTTGAATCACAATGGGTGAGTTTTGACAAAACTTGGTGTCCAAGCAAGACATGGCAGCGATGCATGAACTAACCTTTGCGTCACAGTTCCTGTTGAGGTCATCGAATTGTGTCGGTTCCTTCTCGACTGCAGCATTAGTATCTTCAGGGACACAAACTGCATCATTCACATCACTTACTTTTGTCTCTCTCTGATCCTCGGAGGCTGTGTTTCCTACGTATGGGTAACCAAAGCTTTTCCATTTCCATGTTCTCTCTTCCGTGTACCTTAGATATACTTCTCCGTCTGAACCGATCACGAATAATTGATTATTCTCAAAGCATGGACCCGGTGGACTGACCAATGTGACGGCTTTATGTGGTGTTCCGTGTTCCACCCAATTCCACCCGTCGACCGTGCTCCATTGATATTCCACTAATCCACCGTCTCTAGAAAGAATAAAAATGGAACCTTCTAAGGATAGCGAGGATGGACGCATCAGGGTTCCAGGTGACATAGATAAGAGCAAGTGCCGAGATTGGTAATGCTCATGCCACAAGTCTGTTACTTTGTTGTACTGATATAGTCTTCCATCTGTGCCGACAACAAATACTATATTTCTTCTGAATAGTTCCTGATCTATGATGCACGAGACCTTTGTATTTGGAGGGTTTCGGCAATCTTTCCATTTGAACTTCCTCATGAAAACCTGCAAAAATAGTTGAGTATCACATTGCAATAATTTATCTTAAACAAGTTAGTGCAATGAAAAATCAACAGGGGACAATATCTATATCCATCTTTGTTCTGTCAGGGAACGTCTAGCAATTTGAAAATTGAAGCAACATTGTGGATCATTTTCATTATAGAAAGAAATTCTTGTCAACGAGTAATTCTTTTGTGCTGTCTGCACAACCATGTTTGTAAGAGTCCTCTGCTACTGGATGGAATATGTAGTCTGACAAGGATGCGCGAGAAAATCTTTGATTATTCTGAAAGATTTGAATCTTAATCATCATTGCCATTTCAGCAAATTAATACATAAAAATAACTGAGCTATAGGTAAAGCCTTCCAGTAGATCCATCCCGTTCGTGAAAGATCTTGATAATACCGCTGACTTTTTTTTTTGGATTTTTATTAAATTCTTTGTCCTCGTAAAAAATGATTTGCACATCCATCGTGGGATCATTTGACCTGTTGAAAGATTCGGTCATATAATTATCTCAAATATACATCGATCCTATCGCGAATGTGTATCGTTATCTCCTTACGTTGATAGTGGACGTCGTAATTATACGATTTCTATTATGATTTTGCTAAAATGAGCTCTTAAGAAGGCACTTGTTAATTATGAATCGTAAATTACGTTTTGCTGTCACATGCTAAAAGAAATACACATTTTTAGAATCCAATGTGTTTTTAGTGCTTATTAATAATTGTTAATGATATTTTTAATTAACGAGACTTTTTTTTAATACGCTAATCTCTTCAATAATTTCCTCGAAACTAGTGAGTTTGTGCTACTGCTCCTCGTCACCCATGGATGTGTAAATTGGTTCGGACTCTGTATTTTGTATTTATACAAAATTAAGATTACATGGCCTAAACAATATGTTGAAATTACTAAAAAGGGTCTAGATCCAAACATTTATCTAGAATTTCCGTCAGTAGCATTGGCCAATGCATTGTGCACCTAGGGTTAACTACGATTAGGGGTCAAATCAGGGGTTATAAAGTTTTCACTTGGTGGAATTTGAAGATACTCGTCAAAAATATCTAACTTAATCTTCCCCCAAAAATTTTTTCGGGCTTGATGTTGATCTCTCACCTTGTGACATGGGCCACTACAGCAATGGCACTACTCTTAGCTCGTATCCTCATGAAAATTTCGATTTGCATCGATTCGGTCCTGTCCGGGTATTATTGACAACCCTGCTCTTTGCCCATATCCTCAAAGAATATGGCCAAATACCTTATGTGATGTAGCACTCATAAATTGCCAAGTGGCAACATCTTGTTCATCGGCTTCTCATAAACACTTTCTCGGGACTGGCGTTTGTCTTCATTTCTTTGATCAATTTCCCTCGATCGCGGTAACTATCGAGTTTTACCTCAAAATTATCATTGTTAGGTGAATCTTCACCATGTCATTTTTCATACTATTATTAAGGACGGTAACAGAGCGCGATTTCTCCAAACGGTTCATAGAAGCGGGCCTCGAATAGATCGATGTTCCATCTTTCGAGCTCGCTCTTGGCACTTTTCTCCCGTCAATTTCCTAAATGAAGAAGAGAAGACACTTGTGAATCGTGATCGTTCCCAAGGATCCAATTTGACCCCCTTAAGTCTAAATTGCCACGTGCCATGCTTTCTATCGTCAAGAGAACCTCAACACTTTGGTGTTGTACTTTAGTCGTGCCGTGTTCTTTGGGGCCGTGTTCTTGGGGATACTTGCTTCGAATAGGGGCGATATGTCGTAGTCGCAATTAACAATCATGATAATCGAAACGCAAAGTCGTTCAACTATGAACAATGTAGTAGAAGCCTAGCTTTTGTTGGACCCATCTAGTATTTACTGAGGTTAGGCATGTTGGACCGGCATCCTTAGCAGCCTGGGGTAGATGAGAGGAGAAGAAGCAGACGAGTGTAAGTTCCTGTCAAAGAAAGTTCTCCCGCCAGTTATTGGCGAAATGAGAGAACACATACATAGCCGCGCAATTTCATTAGGTGTCTATCCTGTATCATAAACATCCAAGAACTGGTCGTACTATGTTACATCACATTGAGTGATTGACCTGGCAAGAAGTCGTCTGCTGATCATCTGGAACGATAAGCTCTTGATATTTGAAATTTGGGCCATTGAGTAGCATATAAATAGATGGTTTGGGTCTATATACAAATGCCAAAACCGGATATATTTGGAGATCAGCATCTGGGTTCGGCTTGGTTCCCTTAGTTTTTCTCATAGTCGTTTTGACAAAATGAGTAACAGGAATGTAATGGCTTTGTTAATGCTCGTTCTCGGCCTGCTACTAGCAGGAACAGAAATGACAGATTTTTATTCTACTTTGCCTTGAGCATGTCTCATTCTGTAATGAAAACAGATGTTTTCTTCGACCGAGGTATTGACCAAGCGTATTCAGGACATGTCTAAGTCTACATGGTGATTGATAGAGTGATTGGAGTAGAGATGCTTCTATCGAACACTATAGTAGAAACAAATTCATTTCCTAACTGTGCTTAACAGTTTGATTGCTCACGAAACTTAAAAAAAGGTCACATTCTCCTTTCATCACTGCATCATTTCATTTCCTATGTAGGTGCGCAATCTGTAGGTGTCTGCTATGGACGGAATGGCAACAATCTGCCCAGTCAAGCGGAAGTGATCGAGCTATTCAACGCAAACAGCATTGGAAGGATGAGGATTTATTATCCATACCAAGCTACTCTCCAGCCCTGAGAGGATCCAACATCGAACTCATCCTCGGCGTCCCTAACGACAACCTCCAGGCCCTAACCGACGCATCCACGGCGTCCAACTGGGTCCAAAACAATGTTGCAGCATTCTTGTCCGATGTCAAAATTAAGTACATTGCAGTCGGGAACGAAGTCCCCCCAGGTGATGCAAAAGCCCCATACGTCCTCCCTGCAATGCAGAACATCCAAAATACCCTCGCATCTCCCAATTTGCAGGGCCAGATCAAGGTCTCCACGGCAGTTAAATCGGATCTGCTAAGCGAAGGATCCTACCCCCCATCAAACGGGGCATTCAGCGACACCGCAAGTCAATTCATAAACCCCATAATTAGCTTCTTGGTTAATAACGGCTCACCGCTCCTAGCCAACATTTACCCCTACTTCAGCTACACAGAGTATGCAGAGCATTGATCTTGCCTATGCTCTATTTACATCACCAGGAGTGGCGGTAACAGATGGTGCATATCAGTACCAAAACCTTTTTGATGCATTGGTGGACACGCTTTACTCTGCCTTGGAAAGAGCTGGTGGGTCAAGTTTGGCAATTGTTGTATCGGAGAGTGGATGGCCATCAGAAGGTGGCACTGCAGCTTCACTTGACAATGCAGGCACTTACTATGCAAATTTGATCAGCCATGTGAAGCAAGGCACGCCCAAGAAGGCCGGCCAGGCCATTGAGGCATACTTGTTTGCGATGTTTGATGAGAACCTAAAAGATGCCGGGTTCGAGCAGCATTTTGGTCTCTTCACTCCCAGCAAGCAACCCAAGTACCAACTCACTTTCGCTTGAGAGAAAAAACCGTGTGAGACTATAATTATAGTTGTAATAAGGGCGCTTTTCTGCTCCACCACTGGAAATGTAGCTGGGTATGATTTCGAATAATAAGCAAATATAAAATGTGAACTGATTGTGTACCATTACAAGACAGATATGTCAACGTTTACACTTTGATATTCCTAGTAGAAACCATGAATCATATTATCCTCCAATAAAGATAGCTCACGAAGGGAAGGGAAAGTATGGCTGCTATCTACGAACAGTGATCTACGAGCATTGAGCGTCACATGAGACTGAAGGGTTTCGTGTTCTACTCATTTAAGTTAGATTCTTACCAAGCAAAGCAGTCCACCAAATGAGTAGGTCATTTACTTTTCATTTTCCAAGGTAATAACACAGTCAGACTACTCTTGTCGGAGTAACAAACAACTAACGACCTAAAACAAAAGACTGAAATCTTCCAGCTGCTTGATAAGGGTGATAATCCAGTCTTTGTAGAACTGTGACTTGTCAGAGCAATGGAGCATGATTCGCGATCTAATTTGGAGCTCATAAGAAAAATAATTCAGAGTCTATAGGCACTGACCTTTATGTCCGCCTCTGTTGACTATAGATCCATAAACCAGTCTATTGTTTAGCTAAACGAAAGAATGTAGAAAATTTGTTTTTCGCCTAAAAATGAATGATGAAAAGAGGCAGTCAAGCTTACAGCGAACTACAAAAGATCCATGCCCTCTCTCACCGTGGTCTTAAAGAACTCGAAAACTGCGTTCTGTATACACATGAATAACCAGCAGCAAAGCGCCCGCCACTTCCACCAGATAAACCTGGCCTATTTACCATCGGGCAATGGCATCAATCTTCCTTCTCCAAAATCCATCGAATTGGAACAAGCAAGTGCCGCTTTGGTGTGACTAGCCAATACGATTCGCCTCATAACGACATGTCCTTCCACTTTCTTATATATCCTAAATACTTTGGTACTGGTTAATCAATGGCAAGGATGCCAGATATTATCTTGTTTACAAACCGAAATACAATCCTCGGGGTTTCGTTTAATTTATACCCACGTTAAACACTATGTCAGCACATAATCAAGACTTAGTAAAAGTAGGCAATATGTATACATATACAGTATGAGAACATCGGTATTAGCTAAAGAAACCAAAAGAAGAAAATAGAAAGCCAGAGAAAATCAGAAGAAAGGAAAAACTAACCAATTAGACTCTTGTACTTGCCGTCAAACACAGGAACTTGGTACACTAACATTACACTGTTTGCATATCTATGTTTTTTTTTCCTCAAAACAAAAAAAAATTGTGATAATATTTTCTTCAGCGTTCTTATACTATTATTTAGAAATCACCAATGGAAAGGATAGACCGTAATACCTAGCTTTCATAAGAAAATAAGTATGATTTATACCATAAGTAGTTCACCGTTTGTGTAATTTACAACCACATACGAATGACGTGAGCGTGTGATCGCCGTACGTGCTGGAAATATTCTAAGCAGATGTAGTATCATTTCCCAACAAAAAGGAAGAAGAAGATGGCCCAAGAAAAGAAGAAGAGAGGAAGCAAAATGGGCCAATTATACTAGGACACTCGGCATAAACAAATAGGAAGTGGTAACCCCATCTTGGAACTAGATCATGCACGTCATGGCTAGTTCTTGTGCTTCTCCATTATTGCTTCGAATTTGAGGGTGATATTTACAGTCATGATGCCATAGCAGTCTAGTAGTTCGCCACACATAAGCTCGTCGGCGTCCCTATAATACGCAACCATGCCCAATCCGCTTCTCCTAATCGTTGCATCTCTGCCAACTGCCACAGAAACATCATGTGAGGAGCAATATTGGATAACTGTGATTCTGGTTACGGTTTTTTGATTTACAGGTTTCATGCTCTAAGGTTATAATGGCTTAGCCATTATAGTCATTGATCTAATGTTCAGTTTTTGAGATGTACTCTAGACGTTCATGTACGTAAACCATGGGTGACATATCATGTTTGTAATGGTAAGGCAATAGTGGCTCACCCTTCCGTCTTTCAGCTCAAAGATCACCAAGTCATCAGAAAATGGAATTGGCCTTGTGGGGGCGACCTATATTTTGAATCACAATGGGTGAGTTTTGACAAAACTTGGTATCCAAGCAAGACATGGCAGCGATGCATGAACTAACCTTTGCGTCACAGTTCCTGTTGAGGTCATCGAATTGTGTCGGTTCCTTCTCGACTGCAGCATTAGTATCTTCAGGGACACAAACTGCATCATTCACATCACTTACTTTTGTCTCTCTCTGATCCTCGGAGGCTGTGTTTCCTACGTATGGGTAACCAAAGCTTTTCCATTTCCATGTTCTCTCTTCCGTGTACCTTAGATATACTTCTCCGTCTGAACCGATCACGAATAATTGATTATTCTCAAAGCATGGACCCGGTGGACTGACCAATGTGACGGCTTTATGTGGTGTTCCGTGTTCCACCCAATTCCACCCGTCGACCGTGCTCCATTGATATTCCACTAATCCACCGTCTCTAGAAAGAATAAAAATGGAACCTTCTAAGGATAGCGAGGATGGACGCATCATGGTTCCAGGTGACATAGATAAGAGCAAGTGCCGAGATTGGTAATGCTCATGCCACAAGTCTGTTACTTTGTTGTACTGATATAGTCTTCCATCTGTGCCGACAACAAATACTATATTTCTTCTGAATAGTTCCTGATCTATGATGCACGAGACCTTTGTATTTGGAGGGTTTCGGCAATCTTTCCATTTGAACTTCCTCATGAAAACCTGCAAAAATAGTTGAGTATCACGTTGCAATAATTTATCTTAAACAAGTTAGTGCAATGAAAAATCAACAGGGGACAATATCTATATCCATCTTTGTTCTGTCAGGGAACGTCTAGCAATTTGAAAATTGAAGCAACATTGTGGATCATTTTCATTATAGAAAGAAATTCTTGTCAACGAGTAATTCTTTTGTGCTGTCTGCACAACCATATTTGTAAGAGTCCTCCGCTACTGGATGGAATATGTAGTCTGACAAGGATGCGCGAGAAAATCTTTGATTATTTCGAAAGATTTGAATCTTAATCATCATTGCCATTTCAGCAAATTAAGACATAAAAATAACTGACCTATAGGTAAAGGCATTCTAGTTGGATGTGGACTACTCACTGTGAATTGCATCAATCTTCCACCTTTGCTCACGAAGAAGAGCGCATCATCTACTGCTAGTTTAATTTCTTTGCCTGGTATACCATCCCACGGAGGACCTGCTATAACTTGTCTTCCTTTCCTCATAGCTGTGCAATTCACCCACATGAGCTCGCTGCTGCTTCTCTCTCTCATCAGCAAACTCTTGTAAATGTCAACAAGAAATAGACTCCCATTGTAATTCCCTAGCGCCCCTTTCATTGGTGTTGGGTGGTCGTACCGCAGCCAAAACCAAATATTCTCAGCATAGAGATACTCAAAGGTCAAACCACCATCTGTTATGAGGAAAAATGATCTGCTTCCGTGCATCACTCGCAGCCGAAAATTAGTGTTAATTTTATCATCTGGGAAAGTATGTTGCTGCACATTTGTTCTATCTGATGTGCCTGGAAGTAAGTAACTTTGTTGCGTTGTACTTGCCTTTCTCCTCCTTGTTACTGTGCTTGTAATTCCTGAATCATTTGGCTCGTCTTTAGTGCCTGTCATGCAATTTGCAGGTCCACGTTCTTCAGTGCAATACTCTGCATTCCATCCTTCACTTTCTGGGGCATCTAATATTGACCAGACATACTTTGTCGATGGTTTCTTCCGGATGTTGGGTTGACCAGGGCCTGAGTTTTCACCCCCAAGTCCTGGTAGGTGTAGCTCTGCAAGTCTGCCATCATCAAGTGGGAAAATTACTCTTCCGATCTGTAACTGTACTCCGGAAATACCTCTTGCAGCTTTACCATGCATCGGATGCACGTGATTAGCCCAAGCATCCATAAGTGGCTTTTGGACCACTTCTACGCAATTCCAAGGCGAGGAATAACATAATACCAATAACCAACCACAGAGAAAACATTACTGGTGAGTTCGAGATATACATTTTTTAGCTCCAATGCCAAATAAATTCTTTATGGACGTGAAGACAGATTTTCTTTTTCATGTAAACGCATGATGAGGTTTCCTAATGCCAATACCTGAATGTTTTGGTATTCTATATTCCAAAACATATCCTGAGGATGTCGTGAAGAAGAGAGAGTACATGTTTTCACTGGATTCATGTTGTAGAACTAGGGTCATGGATGTCAGATTATGATCCTTCGGACTTCCATGAGATATCCATTTCCACTTCTGTTGGTGTATTCGCCTTTCAATGAGATCACCAGCCTGTATGAGGAGTTTGTAGATATAAAGCAAGCAAGAGATTCGCAAACATACAAATATCTTAGTTTTATCGATAAGTAGCTCTTCACTTTGGTCCTCTAGCACTTTCTAAGATCCTTACAATTTCAAAACATAACATCAGCAAAATGTTGAAAAGTTTAGCGCAGCATTTGGCAAAGATCATGGATATCTCCAGCTGTCATCTTAAAAAGGATTTGTCCCTATTCATTCAGATAAATGTGACATGAAGCATGCCTTATTTCAGTATGGTCACTTTTATCATATCCCTTCAGCAACCTGGATTACTCCTGAGATATATCTACAAAAGACAGATTGGTACGCATAAGTAGAAGTACCTTTGTAAGAAGAAATATGGAAGCGGAATGATCTCCATTCATCCCCAGTAAAGTACAACCCCTTGCGACTGTCAGAGAAGTGTCTTCTTCTCTTCCCTGTTTCATGATGTGCTTCTTCCATGGCGGCTTTGAGCTTTTATCATACTCGTAAAGATCACCTTTCGAGCTGCATTCAATATCTCTTGTTCAGTTGACTCAATATAGACAAGTTGGAACAGTTCACCAAATAATTCAACTGCACATGCTTACTAGTACACATTTTGTAAGCGAAGTCTTTTGCCAAGTTCGATCTGGTCTGGTCGTATAGTTAAGTTTTATCAGATTGTGTGTTGGTATGCCAACTGCGTTGGTTAAGTTTACTGGCAGTGATATCAAGGGACAACGGCAGCAAGAGATTTTACCTTATGATAAATACTGCTTCTGGTCGCAAAGTGCCCGCATCAGTTATCACAGCAACATTAGCACCAGGGGGTCGGCTGTGATTTACCCATCTGTGCTTAGAGGACATACAAGCTAATGGCATATGAGTTTCTTGACAAATAATCTACGAGACGAATTTAAAATTCATGTCATTTCCTTCGCTACGATATTTGTCTTGTGTACAATATCACATATCTGGTTCTTACCTTGGAGGCTCTATGTCACTCAGCTCCAACAATGCTCCGTTCTTTGTGCAGAAATACACTCTCCTGGAAAAAGGTGGTCTTATGTTCAGTTGTTATCGCAAGATGTCCGACTGTGTTAGTCCCCATTACAATTAATTGACTACGTTCTTTCAGTTCCTATGGTTGCATACTGGAATTTATTTACTCACATTCCATCAAATGAAACAACACCTGACTTTATTTGGGTGATAGAAGCCTTTTCCTTCTCTTGACTCAAGCTCGAATTGAACATAACAGGGACCTCTACCCAACTTGGCTGTGAACTTTCACCAAGTTGCATCTGGGAAAGATAAATAAATGCTTAAGTCAGCTTACTTCAATTCAGAATTTTAGGATACTCTGCCTTCAGTTTTGCAGGGAAGAAGAGACTAACAAGTAAAAAGTTAATTCATCTATGGGCAGGTGCAGCCAATCTCTCGAAACTAAGAGAGATTAGTAGATGCGATTAACTGCGAGGAGATTACAAACTGTCATGCTCTGACAAGAGATCAACAGCTGAACTAGGAGCAGATAAGCGAGATATGCCTCGCACATCAGACTTAACCGAACCTTGTACTCGTCTTCGTGGGCCTAAAGAGCCTCCTCTTCTTCTTTGTGATTTCGGAGTTTTCTCTTAGCATCCGAAACAAGTTTTAAAGAAATAGAACTCTACCTGGTATAGTTGGCCCGCTTCAGATAGAGCAAGTATCGTCTGGTTGACGATGAAAACCGATACCGCACGACCTGCTGACATGGTGAAATCATGGGGTGCCAGAACCCATTGCACTCCGTTCCAGAACCTCTCATAGATAGACCCGCTCTCGCCCGTGATCCAAATCGACGTCTCAGACATCTTAGTAACAGAGAGCCTCTTTCTGAGAGGCAGAACAACGTCGGAGCCATCCGCCGCTTCTCCTCTGTCATCTTTAGTCGACACCTCACTTTGTTCAGGAGCATGGGATTGCCTTTCGCATCGCTCCTCATCGCGCGACCTCCGATCAATCAAACCAACCTTGGTGCAGTTGTCATCAGCACAGGCCACCAGGTCATACGGCAGTTTAACTTCAACCCAGTGGTTGGTGTGCTCATCAAACTCCCAGAACCGATCAGTTTTCTGCTCGAATTGCCGGACGCTATGCTGGATATACTGATGAGGGTACCACGAAACGGAGCCACGCCCGACCGGATGATTCGCCGACCAGGCGACCCAGATGAAGAACAGCACCACCCGCGCAGCACACATGTTGGAGACGCAAAGGGCCCTTTCAAAACAGGGACATGGAGAAGGCGTCAGGGACCCGGTATGGTTGGACAACCGTACTCGATGTGGTGACCCATCAGGCACGGAAGCATCAAAAGGCCAGGGGGAACCGAACTACTCGACAGGACCAAGTGCCCAGTTTGGCAAACAGAGAGCTCTTCTAATGGGGGTCCATGCTGCGGCAGAGTGGCAGTAATGAAGGTTCAGGTTTTTTATAGATGACACCTACCTCTGTAGTGAACTCCCCTGCGTTTGTCAACTCTAGATGGTAAAAAATTATACTGAAGCAGCAGGCCTTCCCTTCAACGGGGTTAGCTTATTCTCCTTTGAGTGCCTTTATTTCTTCTTCTCTTACCTAATACCAATGACTTTTTGACAGTCACAGGGTTGGATTTTCTTTACTTTTTCACCCGTTTCCAATCAGGTGAAAGTGAGGATGCATGATTCAGCGGAGCAGCAGAGAGGCCCTTGGCTTTTCAGTAATGTGTGTGATTATGATGAATCCAAGGTATCGATATCTACTTTTGAAATTCCTACACTGAATCCATTACAAAAAGCATAGATTCAGGGGTTCCATTTGGATGTTCTGCCCAATCCTGTCGAACCGTCTGATGAGCATGTCCTTTCTTTTATCTTTTTCCCTTTTCTTTGTTGAGCAAGTGCCTTCGTGATCAGGTAACCACACGACACGCGTTGTTCCAGACAAAACGCTCAAAAATCAAAGTATTGGGTTGGGGAAGAGAAGGGTGCTTATCAGCTGAGGTAAGATGTCACTAATTTTCTTTAATGTAAAGCCATGGCTTCCAAATGCAGACATGTCCCAAGTGGGACGTTCTTGCTAGAGATTGGGTCATGGTTCGCTGACACATCGTCATTTATGGGTCCACAAGTGATCATCGTGGGGGCCATCCGCTTCCCACCAATTATAAGAGTACTCTTGATATCTCATACCGGACTTAACACAATTTATGAATGTCAATTTCATATTACCGAGAATAATACTCTCCAAATGCCCGAAAATTTCGTGCTTTTACGCTAGACCCCACATACGTGTGGATCGTCGCCTTGTGATGGAATGATTTCTTAATAACCCAAATCTTATGGAATCGATGCGATCAAATGGCCAAGCCTTGGTTTCCCAGCCAAGGCATGTGGGTTGAGCTGTGTGGATCTCAGCTCTTTTGTTCATTGATTTGGAATCTTCAGATCGGCTGGGCCCGAAGAATCTTAGCTTTCCGGGTTGAGTGGCTCTCAAGATTCCCTGCTTCATTATTTTTATCGGGTACTGTACTTAACTATAATTTGACTTCCGGTATCTTGTATCGATATTACTCTTCCAGATATTTCATAGATTCTTGATGGGGACTGATTGGAACTTTGTACGTGTTCGTCTGCACCCGAGAGCGGGTCTTTCATTTGATATTTCGCCGTGACTTTTTTACTTTCCAGTGGCGGTTGAGGAGTTGTGATGTGATGATTGCCGTTTCATAAACGTTCTAGAGTGATCCTTACGGGTCTGATACGGATTCACTGAATCATGCTTACGGGTGGGGTGAGTCATCTGAACAATAGAACGATCCCGTTCCATTTCGCAAACACCAAACGATTAACGGGATATCACGACCCATTCGAATTCAGCGGTGGATCGACTTGGCGTCGCGAACCGTACTCTTTTTCGAGCCTGTAGCGATCTAATTCTGTGCCTGATAGAGCTTTGTCATTCTCTGCAGTTAACCAAATGGCTAGAAAAAAGAGAGGAGGTTTCAACAGACTTGAGGACGGGGTATAAACAGTTGAACCACAGAGCAGACATTTTCTGCATGACAAATTGACACGACACACGACCTTAAATTCTTACGTCTACGCCACTTTCCCGCCAAAGTTCAGACAAATGACCCTTATTGCTTGACCCGCTGTCGTAAAACCAGAAATCTAGATGGTCCTATCGCAATGTCTTCACCATGAATTGGTGGCATCCCCAAATCTTGACTTTCACCAGAACGGTTTGATTTCGGCGAGAACATATCATGCGCATATCTTGACTTACTACGACGTGGACGAAGTGCAAGACCATGAGGACTTGGGGTTCAGCAATGAAAACGTACGGATAAACATGAAGCCAAACCTCATCAAGAAAACAATCCCCTGCACATAGAGGTAAAAGTGAATAAGAGAGTCACTACTATGCTGAGGTCGTAAGGCAAAGATTGATGAGTTTTGAGCTTTATATCTAAGGAAACGCCGCTCCTTAATAAATGAATGTCAAGATCATCCAAAAGGGAGGTTTCGTCAGCTTGAAAGAGAACCATATAGCATAATTAGGCACAGAACAAAGAAAGTGGTCCATACAAGAGGATATGGGGACTCGAACGCATCTTTCTGGTAGAGCTACATAAATTATAGACGCTGAACTTGATCTATTAAAACATGTTTGGGCAATATATTCTAATGGAAAGAAAAATCATACGCACTTATTCTATCATGAATACGATATGCAAAGTCAAACATAGTTTGCTACCATGACGAGTTTTGGATTTTCTTTTTATGTGCGGCCTAACACGAGTCTCACCATCTTGTGACGTGTCAGTTGTTTAATTTATTCTTGGACAAGCTAAGAAGAATCATCTGACAGATTAATTGTGCCCAGTTGAAATCAACTTTATGATCAGGAGAAATTAATGACTTGGGAAGAGAATTATAATCAACGGACATAACCCAGTGACTGGGCCACAAAACTTCTTCTGTATGTAGTGTTGAACAGAAGTTTCGAAAACGTACCTGGAAAAAACCGGAATGCAGTACCTGCACAGAACAAGAACCTAGAGTCTGATAGAGATCATACGTCAAACCTCAAATAGAAGGATAAACGCAACTAGTTCTAATCAAGTTCGCTGGTCTAATACAGTCACAGATTCACTTTTCATAACCCAAACGAAAAGCTTTACACTTTACATCAAGTTGTGACTTTTCAAGCACCAAATCCTAGTAAGACCTAAACAAAAGGTTGAATGCAACTCCCAGTTCTCTATTCCACAAAAAGGAGCTCATTAACCAAAGCAACCCCACCAAAATGGCTAATTCTTCTTCTCGGGGGGCACATCATTCTCAACTGGGTTCACGACCCCATGGTAAGGCACTTCAACCATCAGCCTAGGGAGTGGACGTCCCTCAAAATCATCAGGAAAGCATTCAAGTTCAGGCCCGAAATTGAACCTGACCAAACAATTAGGTTGATTAGGAAGAGTATACATTGAAGCAGCTGGGTAGTATCTGCCTCCATACAAATCCTTGAAAGCAACCCCTTGGCAAACCCCATTTTTGAAGAAAGAGATCTCGCTCCCTGCGTTAGAAGATTGCAATTACTGATGAGTAAAGTATAGAAAGGATGCCACTGTTTTGGCTACAATAGCCTCCTGAGGAAGGATTAAACAAACACTAAAATCCTACTAAACATGGAGAATGTCAGGTTCTTTGGCCATTGGCTATGAATGCAGGCAAACCTGACCTCAAAGGATCAACGCACATCGGTAGTCCAAGAAAAATCAAAAGATCCTATGAATATGTTTTATCTCCGGACTGTAAAGATATAAACTGGAAAATTGGGTGGCGCCATTGTGGCAAGTTCTAAGGGCTGCCAACCATAAAATCCAGCTCATCAATTTAAGTAATGGCCTCAGCCTATTCAAGAGAATGAAGTCTATAACATTCACTTTATTTTACTCGCGTAGTATGTCAGCTAATGTTTCTTATCAGTCCACTTGAATTGAGAGTGCTTAAAATTTTAAACTGTCATAATGCATGTACACGAGCAGGACTGTAGGACAGGCTGCTGGCCAGTTACTGTTATGAGATGATGTTCTTGTGTAAAGTAAAGAGTCTCTGTATACTAAACTCGGCTCAAACATTTATAACATGATTGATCAGCAGAACTAAATGAATAAACCCAAAATAAAGCTTTACACTTGACCATACCCAAAACCTTCCATGTGCTACAGCAATGTACAATCCAGGCATAGATCACTTGACTCCAGACACACATTAGCTGAGCTTGACAGAACTTGTGTCATATTTAAAGCACGAGCTTGTACTACTAAGTTTCTTACTGCATTTAAACAGAAAAGAAAGTGTCATTCAGCCGTGCCTTACCTTGCTGCTATAAAATTGATCTCTCCGGCAAAAGTATCATTTTGGAAGTAAATCCCACGTACACCAGCACAAGTTGCCTTAAATATTTAGACATAGTCACTACTAGAATCCTAAAATTTCCGACTATTTCATTGTGCAATGGTTACCATAAATAAAAATAGCGACGCACAATCAACAACTTACATAAACACACCCCACAGAAACACTGAATAACCAACTCACCAGGCACCACCTTGGGCGGATCCTCCTTCGGGTCAGCAGCGGAAACATATCTCTGCCCCTTAAACAGCACCAAGCACGGCGGCTTTGGGGCATACCGCTCACCGTCGGGCAAATTAATGTAGAAACCAATGACATCACCTTCCTTGTACCCTTCATCTCCATACTTCTCCCTGAGAGCCTTGTGCACCTTACACCCATCAATGTCCCTATACCCATAGCTATTCCCATCATACCCAACAGGTGCCTGCAAGTCACCTTTCTCTGTAGACCACCCTAACCTGGTGTGCCCTGTGTCACCCAGTCTCTCCACCTTTATTTCAAAGTACCAAGCGCCCTCCACAACCCCTCTTGTGGCCCTCACCATCCTGTACCCCTTCGTGCTGCCGGCAGTCATCCGGTCCTCGCTCAATTCGACTTTCTCCGCCTTGTAGAACTTGGATAGGCAGATCCCCATCTCCGGGTTGTCGTCGGTCTTGTCGGGGAACCGCGGCAAGGGGGCTACCAGGACCTTGTCACTGATGGCCGAATTGTGGGCATTGTTGGTGTTGTTTGTGCCGTTCTTGCTCTTGCTCTTTTTGCCCTTCCGGGTGGACTTGGGTACCCACACGTTGCTGCTCTTCTTCTTGCTCGATTTCTTCCCATTGGTCGTGGTCGCAGCCCCTCCGTTTTCGGCGACCGCGCCCGCATTACGTTCCACAGAGCCGGCCTCGGCTTCTTCTTCTTCTCCTCCTCCTCCTCCTCCTTTGGTATCTGCCGGGTCTTCGAGTTCTTGGCTTCCGGGGGGGTGAAGGGCAAGAGAGGACGAAGGCTTCTGCTTCTTGATAGACGGGTCTTCTTCCTCTTCTTCATCCTCCTCCTCCTCGTCCTCCTCCTCGTCCTCCTCTTCTTGGTCGTCGTCCTCGTCGTTTTGGGAAGTTCTGGGTCGCTTGGGGGATCTTCGGGGCTCGTAAGAGGCAGGGGTTTCTTCGTCGTCAGTGGATGAACCGTCGGAAAAGGGTCGGGTCTTCAGAGGGGTGGGGTTCTCCGGCGCGCCCGTCCTCGTCGTCGTCGTCGTCGGCGGCGGCGGCGGAGAGGGTTTGTCGGCGGGGGAGGGAGGAGCGGGGGGCGGCGGCAATTCCCCTGTATCGTCGTCGTCGTCGTCGTCGTCGTCGTCGTCTCTGTACATGGCTTGGAGAGAGTCCATCACAAAGGTGATGTGGGACTGCGAAAACAGCCGCGGAGCGCGTGAAATGAGAAACAGAGGAGGAGCTCCTTTGGGTTCAGCTGGGCAGGGAGAGCGAGCGAGCGAGCGAGGGAGGGAGAGATGACGGAATTTGCAGGGGAAGATTTGGAGGAGGGAAGGCAGATCAGGCGAGCGCCATTGAAAGCGGGATGGGAAGACGCCGTTTTGATTTTTGCGAAGCCGCGGTGTGGTGTAGTTTCTGTGGGGGGGTGGGGTTTTGCGCTTTGCCTTTGCCTACTACTATGTATGGTGTCGTGGTTAGGCCGTGAAATAAATGAAATGAAAAATTTGAATATGGTTCAGAAGGCAAGTAATTAAGGAATAATTTGGAAATGAAGACGGCATAACAGACATACTAATGTGATAATTAGTACCTGAATTTTGAGCCCGATATACAATGTGATCCCCTGAACTTCAGCTCATTATATAATGTGGTCCCTAGAGGGTTTTTTGTAAATGTTCAATTTAATCCATAGAATTTATGATTCGAATTGAGGGATAATATCGAACATTTTCGTATAATCTAGGAACTAAATTGAATATGCACCAAAAGTCTAGGGATTACACTACACAAATTAAAAATTCGGGTGCCATATTACACATTGGGTTAAAATTAAGAGATCATATTGAACAAATTAAAAGTTCAGGGACTATGTTGCATATTAGGTCAAAATTCATGACCATTTGTGTCATGTATTTGTTGCAATTATAGATGTGGAATTTCGTGAGTCCCAACTTTTTGATGACTATGGTAATTTCGACGCTTTAATAGCCGTTTTCAACGCAACTTCATCTTCGATAATCATGGATCGTCTCATTTTGATAGGAAAAGGAAAAAATAATGTCATTGAACCAAATTAAACCAAAGAAACTTCTTCCGTGGCCTAAAGAGTAAATAACTAAGTTTATTTATCGGACATATAAATAGGTTTGGGAATGCCCAAAACAGATGAAAAGAGACTGCGGTTAATGAAGATGTTAATGATTAGCAGAATCCTTTGTTACTGAAGATGTTAATGCTAAGGCAGCTTCAATATGGAAAGATTAACGAAATTTGTATCTAGATGTACTTAACTATATTAGATGGCAAAGACGATTGTGACTAATATTTCGGGTATATTTCTATTGAAAGCCACAACTTCATTAAATTTAATGTATCGACGTAGAGAATTAAGAATTCCAATTTGTTTCGATCTAAGGTTATGCCCAGAATCAGAGTTCGTCAGAAAATCAAGTAGGAGTGAGCAAGGACCGGTCCGGTTCTTAAGTTTCGAAAATGGGGAAACTTGCTCCGAAGGACAAATTTCAAGTGGAAGTTTTTGTGTTTTTCTTGTTTTATACCTTCGCATGATCTTGCGGAATTCTATGATGTTCGATAATGAGTATGTAATTTGAAATCACTAATATGAGTTTTCATTTCGAGCGATATTCTATGATTGAGACTTTTACTTTGTTAATGTTTCATGTTGTTTATGTGTCTAAATATGAATTGTGATTAGTAGATTGTAACAAATGATGGTCATTAGAGATAATGATTTACTACAATTGTTCAATTAAGAGTACATATAGAATCTAGATAGATCTTGAAACCTATGGTAGGGTAGGTTCTATGTTCCTAGGCTTGTAGAGTAGGTTTCGAGTTCCCAAAATTAGAAAATTTGTTTGAAACCTGGAACCCTAGAACCTATAGCCGCTCAACCCGAATATCAAGCAAGTTATAGAGTAAACTAATCTTCTGGTGCGTTCTTCATCCTGTGTCAGTTGCGTGATTATGCAAGTCTGTTCAATCTCAACATGCATATCATCACCAACCACTCGCGAGGAAAGCATAAACCATCTCATCTTTCTCCATACGCTCTCACAAGACGCACGTCAAAATTATCGGAAAGGTTACACAGCTTCACGTGTACTTGCACATCAAACCATGCGAGATGCAATGGCTTTCACTTGTAAAAAAGTACAGTTTTGAATAGCTTATTTAAGTGATGAAGTATGTCTTCTATGTGTGATTTCGCGCTTCGCTTATCTACATAGTTGTTCTCGATCTATTTTTGATATCCCTTCCGCTAGTTGAGATGTCGCAAGAGATGTCGATCTATCATAGCACGGCCAAGCAGACACTCAGCCATTTTTCTCTGCGAAGTTCATGCAGATCAGCGGCTATTTCAGGATTGCTTTTGCTCCTGTTCTACACATTCTCCTTTAACTACCACAACAGCCAATCTCCGGTTGCCTCTTACTTTCCCTTCAGGCTCAGTTGGCTGTCATCCAATCCCGACCCCAGCACCGACACTCCTACTAACATCAGCCACCTTGTATTCGGCATAGTTGGCACTGTGAAAACATGGAAACAGAAGAGGCCCTACATCGAATCGTGGTGGAGACCAAATGTTACTCGCGGGTATCTCTTCCTGGATCGAGCTCCTTCGAAAGAGCTTCGAGATTGGCCTCCTTCTTCGCCTCCTTTCCGAGTGAATGAAGATATAACTAAGTGGGAAGTATCCCGGAAAATCGCGGCAACTGTCCAATTAAGGATTTTCCGAACGATCTTGGAGACGTTTAGACAGGGAGACAAAGATGTGAGATGGTACATAATGGCGGATGACGACACCGTACTCTTCCTGGACAACCTCGTGGAGGTTCTGTCGAAGTATGATCATACCAAGTACTATTATATTGGCTCGAGCTCGGAATGTGTCATGTCCAACTTCTTCTTGTCCTTTGAGATGGCGTTTGGAGGAGCTGGCTATGCTTTGAGCTACCCTCTGGTTGAGATGCTGGCGACGGAGTTGGATGCTTGCATAGAAAGAAATCCAAGGTTGTATTCGAGCGATTTCATGTTGCATATATGTTTAACCGACCTTGGAGTTTCCCTGACCAAAGAGAGAGGATTTCATCAGGTATGAATCACAAATTTGAGAATCTTCTTGGCCTATATAATCTGGATTCCTAAGATTTTTCTTTTTTCCTAAGAGCAGTACTTTTCCTTGCCACAGATTGATCTCCATGGTGACATATCAGGTTTTCTATCGGCTCATCCGCAATCTCCTATCTTATCGCTCCATCACATTGATACCATCGACCCAATTTTTCCCTCCATGAACCGCTCTGAAGCTATCGATCAGCTCATGAAACCTGCACAAGTCGACCAATTCCGTCTCCTGCAACAAACCATCTGCTACCACAGGGAAAGAAACTGGTCAATCTCTGTATCATGGGGTTACTCTACTCATATATATGAGAACATACTTTCTCGAAACTTCTTACGGCGACCCCTTGAGACATTCAGGCCATGGATGAAGAGAAACAAGTCACCCCTCTATTTGTTCAACACGCGGATCCTCGAGGACAATCCATGCACAGTTCCTCATGTATTTTTCTTGAAATCCATGGAGAATGCTAGTCGTAACGAAATTGTTACTACTTATACTCGAGCGTCAAAGAGCGGATTACCAGCTTGTGCACTTGGTGGAAATCATTCTGCAAATCCCATTTCCAGAGTTGAGGTATTTTCACCAAGACGAAGACACATTGAGGTCAGTGTTTTCATTTAATCTGCATACGAGCATGCAACAAGCTGTCGTATTTGACACCAATCATATATGTCAACATATTCATCTTTGTCCATTTGCTCTTTCAGGCAGGAAGAATAGAGTGCTGTGATGTTCTAGCTGACAAACAGAACACCACAAAGGTCAGACTAAGGCCCTGCATGTTCGGTGAAGTCATTGCCTAAGAACCAAACGACATGAATGTGTCATGTCAGTTTCAACATGTTTTTCAGATTAATGATGTCTCGGATCTTAGGATCAATACTAATATATTCATCCATTTCAAAGCCAAAAAATTTGGTAGGTTGTGGAGTTGATAAAGATGCAATGGCCCGACTCATGAGAGAAATTGCTGCCAAATAACAAAACCATAGTGGCAGAACATCCAAAAAAACGTTTGTGCTCATGATGATAATGGAAACTTTATCATAAATTCTTCAACTCTTCCAGAATTACAACTGTATAGTACTGCTGATGTCCGAACTACATATATTTCCTAGAGCACTCTTGAGACCCATAAGTAAGAAGAAATCAGAAAGTTCAATTGAAGGTCATGAATTTGTAGGATAAATCATGTGTACAATACACCAGTCATATTGAGAGAAGCCTCGGTTTGAATGAATCAAGACTGGCGGCAGCTTCAGGGATTGCTGCATGCTGAGGACATGTATATTGATGTTTCAAATGCCTTCACAAAGAAAATCAAACAAATTGCTTGACCTTGGGTCTACTGAATACCTATCCAACGTGCATAATCTACCCACCTGTCAAATGACCATGTAGTTCAGTACCTTTAACCGAGGGAGTACAAACTCGATTAGTCAAAAAGATCCAGATAAGACAAGTCTTACAATAGTGAGCCCAAGAATGTGTTGCCGGTACGAACAGCGAAGCAAATAGCACTAAGCATTAATTTGTGTTGGTGTAGCAAGGGCTCTAACATCCTCTGCTCAATTACACCAGCCAGCACTTGGTACCTGTTGAACAATTAGAAATTTAAACGCAGGCCAAAAACATAATCTTGACATACAGCTGGACAGGTATAAATGACTAGTTCTCTTTCGTCACAAGTAGCAGCAACAAGCAAAACATAATAACCCCTGGATTTCATGAACAAGTTTTTAGATTCAATTAAAAAGAAAGATAGGTCTTCAAGTATGGTTCATTTGATGGCAGTCCTGCCAAGCTCTTCTGACTAGTCTAAAGAAAAGTGCGTGCTTTGCATCGGGTCTTGGTGAAACATGCAAGCAGAATGAGCCAGAATGTAAAAGAACGGTACTTTTCTAAAAAAGACCAAGAATTATACTCTAAAATCAGAGATACAAAAAAAATCCCTGCCAAACTTTAATCCTCTAAAGAAATTGACCCCCTGTAAGTGTGGGCTGTTCAAAACAAACAAACATTGATGTTTTCCTAGGAGGAGTCACAAGAAAACAATCCTTTACGAGAGAAAAATTATATGAAGGCAACTGCGGATGCAGGTATTGGGTAAAGGCGGCAAACCTGAGATTACTTGAAACAGCCATGTAAACACCGTAGGCAGCACTTGTTGACAGAATCGGTACATTTTCCACTTCAGCAGAAGAGTTATCAACAGCCTTCCTTGCGTTAATCAAGGCATTTGTCACAAATGTACCAACCTGAGTAGCAAGAAAACTTTGATTATCAAGATTTAGAAACCGTTATATGCAGAATTAGAGTCCCTTAATTTTCCTTTAGCTAATCTAGTCCTTACAATCTGCAATGATGAAAGAAGAAAGATAATTGCACTTTCACCTTCACTTAATTGACATGAAGTTAAGGAATATGGAGAGAAGACCTCTTTTCAGCATCCAACAGATGAGAAAAGACATGCCATGATGTAATTCCTTTTTAAGCTACTGTGTTAATTGTCCAACAATGAGTTAGACAAGTACAACTTGCATACGAAGTAGAAGCTAGGACTAGGCTACAGTGATGACATCTTTGATTGCTGGATTGTAGTGAAGATGTCCTGGAAGTGATATGAAAACTCACCAACGACGATGCCGTACCGACTGCAAAAAGCTTTGTGCCATTACGCTGCATGATATTAAAATATGAGACTTAACACACACAACTTCAGAAAATGGGCATATGAAGCAACAATTGAAAAGGGAGGGAAATACTTACCAGTATGGAACCTATCCTCTGTAAGAATGAATATGATATTCCAGGAAGTGCAATCTGCAGATGATCGAGGATAAATTAGTGAATAGTACAGAAGCAGGGCCCAGAGATCTTCATTGAAGAGCAGCTGAATGTAATAGAGGAAGCAGTAACCTGAAAAGCATTGTCGGGACAGCTATAGAAGAACTTTGCCAGTGACCCTGCATTGGTTGCAAGAGCAGGGCGAAGAGAAACCGTAGGAGCAGGGAGATAAACAAGCATGAAATCCGCAAGTATTGCCATTACCTAAGAGAGCAAGAGTTGGAAGCATAACCAAATTGTATCATTAAGTCTTCATCTGTAACAGGCATGTCACTACTCGGGTAGATGGGAAAGTGGGACCAAACAAAACCAACATCTACTGAAATTCAACAGGAGCACTTTCAAAATTTTACTAAACATTCATAGCTGGGAACATTTTCTCATTCACTCGGGAAAACACAGAAAAAGACATATGAGTGGGTATGTTGGTGTATCTTCACGTGCTTAGATATAATTTCATCCAGTAAAATAAGGGGTGTTCTTTGAAGTACAATGCCTCCAGATTAATCTATTTGTTTATTTGGAATAGACGGTATCATAAACACAAAAACTTGTGAAATCTTTGAAATTGCTGTGGAGAGGATGCTCAAGTTGGTTTTACAAGGAATCCTACCAATAATTGATGAACTTCATTAATACCAACATTCTTAACGAAGACTTATAATAAGAGGCAGCCAATCCATACCACATCGGCGAAAACAATTTCCAGCTCGTCGAAAAATTTCTCTCCCCGGCGTTGATACTCCGCGGCGGTCTACAAAGAGACATAAATCCTTGTAGTTGGTTTGTTTCACAAAAAAATAAAAGAAAAAGAAAGATAAGCGGTGCATAAAGAAGAGGAATGCGTGCGCAGGAATTATCAGAAGATCATCACCATTCATCTATCAATCACATCAGTTTAAGGAACTCACCCTCGATCAGGCAGGAACAAGCCCATGGCAGGGCAGTAGACAAAAAATCAACCTAATTATGTAAATTATTATTAATAGCAGATATTATGTGAAGGATCCTGTTAGAAGCACTTGTCAAACATGCTTAATAAGAAAAAGAATACAATTTTCGATGCATTGACTGTGCATATCACGAGGACAATCGGTGAATTGGAAACTGCAAGATTTCCTTAATTCGTTACTTAGCAAGTGCTCATGGACACTCGAGAACAAAATCCTTATTCAAAATAGCTGCCCCAAAGGGATGGCCGAGGCTCTGACATTCACTTCGAATCTGTAAGAGTCGACTCGCTGCTAAGGCGATGAGAAGTCATATACTTACTTAAGAGGCCATAGAAAATTCAACTTTTTTCATCATGGTTCAATCTTTTATCTGTGCAGTGCTCTTAAAATTTGTACGTAGCAGATTTATTTAAAGTGATAGAGTCTTTCCCTCGGTCTTGACATAATGAGATATACAGAACCCTATTAAAGAGCAATTAACCAGATAGTCAGCTCAAACGAAATGCGATCTTCTTCTCTCCTCCCTAGACCAAAAGAATGGAACTTAAAAGACTAATCTCGCATCAGACAGCAATCCAAAGTAATGAATACTTTCAGCAGAGTCAAAACTTGGAGCACTAATCACGCAGAATGAACCACACAAATGTCAAAAGCGAACTACACACCTCAAAAGAATGGAACTTAAAAGACTAATCTCGCATCAGACAGCAACCCAAAGTAATGAATACTTTCACAAGAGTCAAAACTTGGAGCACTAATCACGCAGAACGAACACCACAAATGTCCAAAGCTAACTACTACACACCTTAGTGAAGAGCCCGACGCCACATTCAATCCCGACCTTAGCCAAGAACAGATCATCAGCCAACAATCTTTCCTTGAACCCACCAAACTGAAGCAACCAGCGGAACAGCGCCGACTTCTCCAGCTCGAAGTACCTCGTAACCACCGACCCCGGGATCTTCCCGGCGCCAAGAGCCGCCGCCAAGTCCCCTGGCAAGCTCTCCACGCCTCGGCCCGCCTCCGCCAGCACCATGAGCGCCTCCTTCTTGTTCTTGCCGCCGGCATTGTCGCCGCCCCCGGAGGAGGAGGACCCGCCGTCGTCCCCGCCCCCGCCCCCGCCGCCTGAATGCCCGCCGTCGCCGCCGAAATGGCCTCCGTCGCCGGCGCCGGAGCAGAGGGCCACGTGGAGTGGCGGGCGGCCTTGGTGGGTGGCGAGAGAGGCGGGGGAGGCCGGGGAGAGGCGGAGGCGGAGGCGGAGCAGGGGAGGCGGCCGCGAGGAGGCGGGGGGCTGGAGGAGAGGGCCGTTGTTGGCGGCGGCGGCGCCGGTGGGGCTGTGAAGAGAGACGGTGGCGTTGAAGAAGGTGGCGGTTGCCATTGTTGCCATTGTTGACCTTTCACTTTTGAAGGCCGTTCTTTCTGTCCTCGCGATTCTGTTTTCGCAGCCAGCGTGTTGCGTGCTATGTAGTTTTTTCGGGCGTGGAAATCGAAGCGATTTTCTGAAGAATCACACGGTTTCTCAGCTCGGGGCGCGTGGGCTCCACGCCCCCAATTTAGTAAAATTTAGGAAAATATTTTTAGGGGAAAAACCACCAAAAACCCCAAACTTTCCCACCTGTGACACATTTACCCCGAACTTTTTTTTGTGACACCAAAAACCCTAAACTTTGTTATTTGTGACACATTTACCCCAGTATACATTGTCCATGGGTATTTTCGTCTTTTTAGCTTTTTCTTTTTCTTTTTTTTTCTTTCCGGCGAGGGGGGCCCTCGCCGGCGTCCGGCGAGGCTCGCCCAACTCCGGCGAGGCCGGCCCTTGCCTGATCTGACGAAAAAAGAATTTATTTAAAATTGGAATTTTTTGAATTAATCATATATCAATAATCATAATTTTAAGCGCAATTTGAAGCGAAAGGTCGGTGGTATATGAATTTCAAGCTTTTCTTATTTGAAATTTGGATTTGCAGATTAAATAGTTCGTGCGTTATAAACTCGTTTCGGGACATTCAAAGTAAGTGCTGAAAATTTCGAGCGCCGGAATTTGAGTGCCGAAAATTAAAATTAAGAAAGGTTGTTTAATGGTGATTTACTATTGATAACTGAATTTTATCAATTTCGTACCAAAGATAGAAATGTGATCATGTTTCAGCATTATAAGTGATTAGATTTTTTTGGTTATCATCAACTATTTTGGCTATTGAATGAACCGAGCAACTACTGCTCCTCACTTGTCACGTCATGTACAATTTTTTTTTGACCTGGTTGAGTCTCCGAAGTCAATGTTACTTGAGGTAATTAAAGTAAATTTCATCTCATTAAATGCAGAATTTTCAATTTTCAGTATTTTATAAGAGAGGCCATAAGTTTGATTGGTCCAAAAGAGAAAAAAAAACAATATGGGGAGAATTCAGACATCCTAGGTGGAGCTACCCGATTGGACGGTGGGAACACGCGCTCGAAGCGAGCGTGATGCCGTGAAGTCGGAAACGGCTGGTTTTGGTCGGGGAGTCCCACCGACCCACGCATCGTTCCAGTGGGCCCCCTCTGGAGTCAACAGTTAATATCGACTAAAGAAAATCGATTTCATTTTCTTTTTCGAAGAAGCAGTTATCGCCCGCTTTTGTTTCGTGTTTTCACTTCGCGCCCCGCCGATTTTCCCCGTCGTTTTCAATTTCGCCCCTATCTGCTGGCCCATAGGAACGTCGTTGGTCAGATATGAGCGCGATTGGGGGTCTCGCGAATCGATCCTTGAAGGAACACACCTGTGTCATCATCGGCCGCTCGAAATCTTTTCGCTGTCCTTTCGGATGACCCAAAATTAGCTTCGAGATGACAGTGCACGCTTGGCCATGGAATTCGTTTTATATCCATCCGAGGACAGAATCCATTTGACTTTGATATGTGATGGATTATTGAACTCATAGCCGAGCGCTAGAAGGTTCAGGCTTTTCTTTTTCCTTTTTAGAATGTCGATCGCAACAGAAAATCTGCCTTTTGGAGAGATGCGGCTAGTGTATCATGTAAATGCCGCGTATGCAAATTATTCAATGCTCGAACATTTAACATTTAGGTTGATTCGTTGTCGGCCTCCCGTTTAACTAGTCTATGACTCTTCTGTTTTTTTTTTAAATAAATTATGCCACTTAGAATTTTTCAACGTAGAAGTCTTGGTATTTACGCGCTCCTTTCATATATGAACCACATGGTCACTTCAGTTACTCGTTGTCCCGATACTATCTCATCATTTTACCGTATGGTTATGCTCGCAAATAGGACTAAGTGTATGTTTAGCGTTGATTTTACTTTTAGTTTATGAATTTTTCTTTCCACAATTTCAGAGCTTGAAAGCCCACTTCTCATTTGATGTTGGATTCCTTAAACATTTCAACTAACGTAATGATGACATAATTAACATATGAACATCGCCCCTAATTTTTTCGTGTCGGTGTAAAAAATACCTTCTTTTTTTTTTAAATTTTTAGGGAAAATTTGAATGTCATTTAGTGGGTGGTTTAAAAGCTCGTTCAAATATCCTGCTTGCCATGTACAAGTGCGCGTGAGAGAGAAAGAGTCGAGTTTATGTGATGCACTCAGGGCACGCTCGGCGTTATTACAGTGCATTAGTCGAAAATGCAAAGTCGCATGAAAATGTGTGGTCGCGAACGCGAATTAGAGAAGTTTAGGGCAAGGAACGGCAATAAACATGTTACCGAGGGGGGGCTTGATGCAAAAAACAGCGCAGTCAATTGGTGAGCTGGAAGCTGACATGTAGGGCGGGGCATGGGGTTAGGTGATTTCTCCCAAGAACTAGGGAAGCCCAAACGCGTGTTTTATTTGTCACCTCGGCAAGTCCGTCGGGGTTGAAAGTGCCGTGTCGGGCCGAAAAAAATGTTGAATTTTATGTCTCGAGTTTAAATTGTTTACGGAACGTGACTCCCTTAGATAAATTTCATAATTTATCGTGAAGATATATATATTTTTTTGAAGAAAATATTCAAAATTGCCTATAAAAGAAATCCTTCTGATGGCACGTAAAGTGAATGACGTTTTCAACAGATAAGGAAAACTGGTGGGCCCTGATCAAAGTTATTCTTTGTTGACTCTTGTAATTAAATAATAAAATAAAAGAGAAAGAAGGGGCACACATATAAAATGCATGGTATCTTCTGCAAGGGTTTTGTAGCCGCACACGTATAGAGCCGCACTAACCGCGAACGTCCAGGAAGCCCTCAGAGAAGAAGCGCCGCTTGAGAACAAAAGAAAAGAACGTACGGTCGTTCTTGGTTTCGATCGTACGAGAGCGTTTCGCTTTGAGCTTCAACGCGCGGTGACTTGTGCAGTGAGTTTATCTATCTAATTAAATTGTTTATTCGTAAACACTTTGGATTTGAGCTTAAATCTAGGTGTGGGAAACACTCGAGCGTTTGAGCGATTTGTAACTCTGATTCTCCGATTATAGTGGATTATTTGTTGCTGGCTCTTCCCATGAATGTAGGTACCGATATTCGGACCGAACCACGTAAATCTCTGGTATCCTTTATCATTCTTTGTTTATTTCTCTGGTATTTTCGCATTGACTTAATTTGCAAGATCCTGTCGTTTCCGCGTTATATTTCCAACAATTGGTATCAAAGCTTGAGGGTTGGATTGTCTGGATTGTAATTTGGAGCTTTTGCTTGTCTGATTATTATCTGGAAATTCTGCTATTGTAATTATGTCTGGAGCGAAAGTTGAGATTGAGAAGTTTAGCGGGAGGAACAATTTTGGGTTATGGAGAGTCAAGATACATGCGCTATTGATAACCCAAGATTTGGCTAAGGCATTAGATGGCGAAGATGAGTTGCCCAATATAATGAAAGCGGCTGATAAAGCAGACCTAATGGAGAGAGCAAAGAGTATAATCCTGCTGAATTTATCGAATGAAGTGTTAATAGAGGTGGTTCAGGAGAAGGATGTCGCAGCATTATGGGCAAAATTACAGGCACTCTATGTAACGAAGGGTTTGAACAATCGCTTATACATGTTGAAGAGGATATTTCAATTTCGATATACTGAAGGTACGTCGATCAGAATCCACCTAGATGAATTTAATAAACTCATGATGGATTTGAAAAATATCAATAAGATACTTGATGATGAGGAACATGGCATGATGTTATTGGCTTCTTTACCGGAATCATAGGAGCACTTTACTGATTCACTACTCCAAGGGCGTACTGCGATTACCTCAAAAGAGCTAAAGTCAGCATTGTTCTCTAAAGAGTGGCAGAGGAAGTTGCGAGATGACAGTCTAGCGCAGGATGTAGCGCGAGGATTAGTGATTCGAGGTAGAGAACAACATCAAGGGTCCAGTAGCAGCAGAGGTAAAAGCCGGTCAAAGTCATGCAATAGAAAGTCTAAGGGACGTGTGAAGTGTTTTGAGTGTCACGAGGAGGGGCATATCAGGAGAGATTGTCCGAAGCGAAGAAATAGGGGTGACAAGCAGAATGCCACAAGTAGTGTGGCAAACGTTGCTGAGGAGAGCACTAATGATGCAGAGGTCATCTTGTGTGTGACTACTGGTTCGTTAAGAGACGAATGGGTACTAGATTCGAGGTGTTCTTATCATATGACACCTTATAGGAACTGGTTTACTACTTACCAGATTGCAGATGGTGGTAGAGTTCTGATGGGGAATAATGCAACCTATAATGTTGTGGGGATAGGGACAGTTCGGATTCAGATGCACGATGGGGTGGTACGCACACTGACAGATGTGAGGCATCTACTAGAGCTCAAGAAGAACCTTATTTCTTTGGGGACACTCAATGATATCGGGTGTAAGTACACCGCTGAAGGTGGAGTGCTGAAGGTCTCTCGAGGTGCCATGACAGTGATGAAGGGGAAGAAAGTGAGTTCTCTCTATCATCTACTGGGAGAGATCGTGACCGGAGCTGCTGCAGTTTCATCAAGTGAGTCAGATTCTAACTTAACTCAGTTATGGCATATGCGTTTGGGGCACATGAGTGAGGCAGGTATGACGATACTGAGTGATAGGGGGTTGTTGAAGGGTCAAAAGACAAGTAAGCTAGATTTATGTGAGCACTGCATCTTTGGGAAGCAGCGTCGGATTAAGTTTACAACAACTGTTCATTCGACCAAGTGACCGGTTCAGTACATTCATTCATATGTCTGGGGCCCGTCTCCGGTTCCTTCGAAAGGAGGCGCCCAATAGATGTTGATATTTATCGACGACTACTCTAGAAAGGTATGGGTTTACTTTCTGAAGCACAAATCTGATGTGTTTGATCGGTTCAAGAAGTTTAAGACATTGATTGAGAAGCAGTCAGATAAACAGATCAAGTGCCTGAGAATCGATAACGGCATGGAATTTTTTGGTAAAGATTTTACCGAGTTTTGCGAGAAAGAAGGGACTTTGAGATACCACACAGTGCCCGGGACACCAAAGCAGAATGGCGTTGCAGAACGGAAGAACAGAACTTTACTAGAGCGAGCTCGAAGCATGCTTTCGCATGCAGGTTTAGGCAAGGAATTTTGGGCCGAAGCAGTGAACATGGCATGTTACCTAATAAATCGATCTCCATCATCTGCTATAGAGTGGAAGACTCCTAAGGAAGTATGGTCGAGGAAACCTATTGATTACTCCGGATTATGAGTATTCAGATGTCCTGCGTATGCTTATGCAAGTGATGGTAAGCTTGAGCTGAGGGCGAAGAAGTGCATATTTCTGGGTTATGCACATGGGGTGAAAGGCTATCGACTGTGGTGCACTGATCCAAGATCATCCGGTTTTCTAATCAGTAAAGACGTGATCTTCGACGAGACTGCAATGCTTCAAAGGAGGGGTCTAGAGACACAACCAGCAGAGTAGACAGATCGTGGTGTCAGCAGTGAGGTGGAGATTCAGGTGGAGATTCCGGAGACCTCGAAGGTAACAGAAGCCGAGATTATAGATGAGGCCGCAGTTCCTGAAGTCAGTGATAATGAACAATAAGTAGAGCCGCAACACACTATAGCCGCGGGTAGACAGAGAAGGCAAATTAAACCACCGGTACGTTATGGTCATACAGATATTGCTTATGCATTGATTGTAGGTGACGAGGTGGAGACAGATGAGCCTTTGTCTTACTCTGAGGCGATGGCTAGTTTTGAGTCGTCGCAGTGGCTAGGGGCTATGAGTGAAGAGATGGAATCGCTTCATCGAAATCAGACATGGGAGTTGGTCAAAGTACCTAAGAGCCAGAAGATTGTTGGTAGCAAGTGGGTTTTTAAACGGAAGGAGGGCATTTCCGGTGTCGAGGCAGTGAGATATAAGGCGAGACTTGTAGCAAAGGGGTATATACAGCGGGAGGGCATTGACTATAACCAGGTATTCTCTCCTGTGGTAAGACATACTTCTATTCGTGTTTTACTTGCCTTAGTTGCTGCACAGGATCTTGAGCTGGAGCAGCTAGATGTGAAAACAGCGTTTCTTCATGGTGAGTTGGAGGAGCGGATTTACATGAGACAGCTAGAGGGATTTGCTATTCCGGGCAAGGAAGATCATATTTATTTATTGAAGAAATCTTTATATGGGCTGAAACAGTCTCCTAGGCAGTGATATAAGCGTTTCGATTCTTTCATGGCTAGTCGAAACTATTCCAAAAGCCAGATGGATAGCTGTGTTTACTATAGGAGATTGGAGGATAGGTCTTTGATATATCTGTTACTATATGTTGATGATATGTTGATAGCAGCTAAGAGCATGTCTGATATTGTTGTGCTAAAGAGGCAATTGAGTACTGAATTTGAGATGAAAGATTTAGGTGCTACAAAGAAAATTTTGGGTATGGAGATTTTGCGTGACAAGACTGTAGGAATTTTACGTCTTTCTCAAAGAAATATATTGAGAAGATTATTGCACGATTTAATATACAGTCAGCGAAATCTGTAAGTACACCTTTGGCGATGCACTTTAAACTTTCAGATAAGTTATCACCGCAGACTGAGGAGGAGGAGAAGCATATGTCCCGTGTTCCTTATTCTAGTGCAGTGGGTAGTATTATGTATGCTATGGTATGCACTAGGCCTGATATTTCACAAGCAGTAAGCGTTGTTAGTCGTTATATAAAGCGACCTGGTAAAGCTCATTGGGAAGCTGTGAAGTGGATCCTCATATATTTAAAGGGGACAGCAGACGTTGGAATTGTGTACCAAAGAGACAATAATAGTAGTGAGACCACTGGTTATGTGGATTCGGATCATGCAGGTGACTTGGATGAACGCAGGTCTTTAGCAGGGTACGTATTTACGCTAGCAGGTGGTGCAGTTAGTTGGAAGGCAGTCTTACAGGATCACGTTGCCTTGCTCTGTCCTCATCTTCGCAGTAATAAAACAAGGAATACTGCCGATGCGTTCTTTCTCAATCGCTGCTGAATCAGGACGCGCCGAGTGTCCAACTGACGGCGATCATCTTATTAGGTCCATGGCCAATACTGCGCGGGAAGGGCATTCGAAATTATCCCTTCGTGAAATTCACGCAGTCCTCGGTAGTGTAACTCATTACGAACTTTCGCGATGTCACACCCTTTTAACAGTTGACATAATAATCAGTTCTAGAGGCAAAGGAAACCTCGTAAAAGCAGAGCGACAACAGGATTCATTCATTTAATCGAATCGACACCCACTGCCTCCCAATTTGCCAACTATAACCTGGTAAGCACGACAGAATAGACGGACACTGCACCATATATTCGTCGTTGGTTGAACCAGACGCGCGCAAAGAGCAGTCGAACGGTCTTTGCGGGGCGAGAATCCTCTGATATTTTTTGTTGGAAATATAACGCGGAAACGACAGGATCTTGCTCTTACCAAAAAAAAAAAAAAAAAAAAAAACGACAAGATCTTGCAAATTAAGTCAATGCGAAAATACCAGAGAAATAAACGAAGAACGATAAAGGACACCAGAGATTTACGTGGTTCGATCCGAATATCGGTATCTACATCCACGGGGAGAGCCAGCAACAAATAATCCACTATAATCGGAGAATCAGAGTTACAAATCGCTCAAACGCTCGAGTGTTTCCCACACCTAGATTTAAGCCCAAACCCAAAATGTTTACGAATAAATAATTTAATTAGACAAATAAACTCACTGCACAAATCACCGTGCGTTGAAGCTCAAAGCGAAACGCTCTCGTACGATCGAAACCAAGAACGACCGTACGTTCTTTTCTTTTGTTCTCAAGCGGCGCTTCTTCTCTGAGGGCTTCCCGGACATTCGCGGCTAGTGCGGCTCTGTACGTGTGCGGCTACAAAACCCTTGCAGAAGATACCATGCCTTTTATATGTATGCCCCTTCTTTCTCTTTTATTTTATTATTTAATTTCAAGAGTCAACAAAGAATAACTTTGACCAGGGCCCACCAGTTTTCCTTATCTGTTGAAGACGTCCTTCACTTTACGTGCCATCAGAAGGATTTCTTTTATAGGCAATTTTGAATATTTTCTCCAAAAGAAAATATATATATCTTCACGATAAATTATGAAATTTATCCAAGCGAGTCACGTTCCGTAAACAATTCAAAGTCGAGACATAAAATTCAACAATTCTCCATCTTGGCTCGATGTTTGTAGCCAAGTTATAGTGCTCATCTTCCATGCTGCTCTCCCAACGCCCCGACGGGCGCTCACTCTCCACAGACGTCAATTGTGCTCAAGTAGAGCTTGAGCTTCGCCAAAGGAACAGGTTTAGTCATCATGTCCGCTGGGTTCTTCTCTGTCGTAATCTTTTTAACAACAACTACACCCTTCGCTAAGACATCTCGGATGAAGTGGTACATGATGTCGATATGTTTCGTTCGCTCGTGATAAACCGGATTGTATGCCAGATATATCGCACCTTAGTTATCACAGTGTATATCAACACTTTTCTGATCTAATCCAAAGTCCGAGAGTAAACCTTTTAGCCATATCGCCTCTTTCGCTATAAAGGTCAGTGCCATGTACTCTGCCTCAGTCGAAGACGGAGCAGGAAGATTCATGATTCCTGCCTTTACCTATGTTCATATGCGGCCACATTTCATGGGAACAGACAGCAAGTATAGGTGAAAAACCTCTCGTTTACATTTCTGACTTGGGAAAATTCTCTATCAGAACTTAACAAATCCCTTCTCCTTCAGGCTTTCCACAGTTTCCTTCAAACACTGCCCTGTATCAATGTACCCGATCCCCAATCTGTTTGCTTTCTTCGTGGACACCCAATAGATCGGCATGTAAGGCTTGTCGTTCTCTCACCTACGAAGCGAATTTCAAGTAAAATCAGCTGTCTCCCGGGGAAGCAAACTGACACAAGATACACATCATGGGGAAAATGAGACGTAGGCTTGGTAACTTATCAGTCGTGCCTACTTGGCAGCCATCAACCATACTCTTCTGATTAGGACGAAGTGGATTTTAGAAGAAGAGGAAGAATCATATTTGACTGAAAGGTGGCTTCACCTTCGAATATGTGAGATGGTAACTCCAAAAGTTTCTACCACCAGAAATTAAAGTTAATAAAACAAAATTGAGTAAATCAGCAGCACATGATTTCGAAACAATGGCATCTCCCAAGAAAGACTTGTCTACCTTCACACAATAATAGAGAAACCTCTGTTTTAGCGAAAAAAAATAATAATAGAGAAACCTCGATACTCTACAGCTCACTACACACTTAAAAGGTAAAGGTCTAACTACTTTTCCGGTAGTTGAAGAGAAGGGTAAAGCTCGCGTAAGAAACGCACGATCTCATAGTAGTGTGGAACACACTCAACTAAACAATAACTTCTGCGGGCTGATGGGACCTCAAATGCCAGTATATGAGCCTTTGCAACATCTTTGACATTCACCCATCCACAACTTTTATCTGGAAAAGTTGGTGCACCTGAGTTGGAATCACACGCACACCACATTGGAAAGAGAAAATCCTGGTTATAAGGGATATAACAAAGCTGCAAAGATATTAGGCTGCATTTAACAGAGATGGCTATGGTATGGTGAAAACACATCCAGAAAATTGATGGCAATGAAGTAGGTGATGGCGCACCTCAATTCAACTAAAATAAAAATATCCACCTTGACCACAGCACAAACGTCATAAGTTTGATATCCTTTCTCCTTTCTCCCAGGAAAAATAGCAGAAATTATCAAAATCACACAAAAAACCAAGATGAGGACTTCACCGAGTGGGACAGATACTGCCGACGCCTCATAACTAAATTGGTAAATCGGTACAATAGTAACTTCCAACAGATACAACTGAATTGGGATGGTAAAGAAACAAAATAGCAGTGCCAGCTTCCTTGTTAGTTAGGGCAGAGAGCTATTTGTCAATGCAATCATGCATGATCGATGCAATGAAACACAAAACAACTCTAAAATCTGGAGAACTTTCATGGTTACTGCTAAATTACCATTTAACAAATTTGCAATCGCCGCAACACTTGTGTTAAGTGTTGGCTACGAAAGAGGAACAATCACCATACCCGGGTTGATTGTGACCATGTCAATGCCCTTTTCTCTCACAAATTCCCAGGCAGCTTCCTCAGCCAAAGTCTTTGAGAGCTCATACCACATCTACATGGGGGCAAAAATGAGAGAGAGATAATGCATTCACAACGAAAATAAATGGCACTATGAAAACCATTGAGATGTAACAAAATGTAGTGGACCAACTCCTCCACCAACCAGCCAGCTGGTTTAGTGTCAATAACCAGAAATGTAAAATGGGAAAGATCACTTTAAGAGGAGTGGTTAACAGTGAACGGTTAAATTTCACTCATGTTGATCATCTCAGCAGGAGTAGAAAATAACGCATGAGAATGAAATCAAACTGGACAAGATGCATACGTTATTTTTCCTACACAAGTCTGGATCAGAAAACCAATCTTCATCCACCTCAACATCGGGTGTCAGCGGTGTTCCATCATGCTCAACTGCAGCCATAGATGATGTCAAGACCACACCCTGCACAGAAGGTGTTTTGGAACACGACTTCAGAACATTAGGAGTTCCCTTCACAGCAGGATCCAGTAATTCTGCCTGAAATATGATGACAATTAATCAGCCAAAAGAGAAAAAATAGCAGAAATAACGAGAGACTAAATTACGTTACTATATGTCATAGAATTTTTTAATGCATCCCTAGAACTTGAATTATAAATCCTACTTCGGTTTTTTCCCCTCGCCAAATCAAGGTTTCTCAGCAAGGAACAGCCAGAATTTTGACATCCATAATCTTATAATATGACAGAGCAGAAGAGTACGGTCACTTCAACCCCAGTTTCCAGGCACCCTTCATTCCCTTTCGTAATCAAAAGGCAAAGCTAAACTATAAAAAAACTAACAGAAGTGACCATGTTAATGAACTTGGTTATGGTTAATAAAATGTGAAGCATGCTAGTTGACCTATTCTCTCCAGATAAGCATGAAGCATGCCAGTTGACCTCCATAAAATAAAATGCGGCAAACAAGGACTAATGAAAAAGGGAAAAAACTACTCTGCAAGGACTAGTGTGTAAATTCTGGAACCAAACCTGCGGATCCTTGACATCATAATAAAAGGGTGAGGCTATGTGAAAAACGCCTGCACAACGCTCAACAATAGGATCAAATGAACCCTCTTCCAGCAGGTTTGCTTTGAACAGTTGAAGTCTCTCCTTCGCTCCTTCAAGTGCAAGCAGATGTTCAGTCTTTTTTGGATCATCTGTTGGAGAGGCAAGAACAATCACGGTAAATGAGCTGTTTGGATATACGGAAAGCCGCAAAATTCAATGACCATAACTCATCCACTAAACTGGAATGGCTCGAGTCAAACAACATCACGGCTCTTCAACAAAAGTTCGAATGAAGGCATTTTCACGGAAGTCGAAGATGTCTGGCTTTTTCCCCAGAAACTAAATGCTTTGGAGCATGGCACTGTTATTGAAATTTGAAAGCCTCATGTAACCCAAGATCTCGTAACTTTTTCAAAGATTCCTGAATGTTCTCTTTCATTTGCCTCGCCTACCAATGCAGGAATGATATTCGAGTAGCAGCTGCAAGATCATTCTTAATATAAACAAATACAAACCAGAAAAGATAACCGGCATCAGAGCCATGACGGTGATTGGGCTGATCAGCCTGAGAAGACTTACGAATAGAGAAAGAAGAAGAACAATGAGAGAAGAAACAGAGAGAAAAGGAATTGAGCTTTTGGATTTACTTCATTCTGAATACAAAGAAGATTTTACATCACTCAACCACCTTCCAGGTTTTCCTTTCACGTATTTATATCATCCAAGACTAATACTAAAGTTCCACCACAGATCATTTTACAGCTCATCCAACAAACTAACAGAATAACAGAAAAAAAAATAGAGTTGTTCATTCAGTTAAAAACAGAGTAACGGTTCTTCAGTGAATTGAACACGTGAAACTGGTGGAAGATTCTACTGTTGACTTCATCTCTTGCTTTTCTTAACATCCCCCCGCAAATTGGGAAGGGGTCGAGGTCCTATACCCAATTTGGTTCTGATAGTAATATGAGCCAAACGTGATAAGGATTTGGTAAAAATATCAGCAAGCTGATGAGCACTGGGAACATAACGCACACTGAGAGAACCTGAGGAAACTTTCTCTCGAACAAAATGGAAGTCAACTTCGATGTGTTTGGTGCGAGCATGTAGAATAGGATTGGCAGCGAGCGAAATGGCAGACTTATTATCACAAAACAGAAGTGTTGGTGAGGAGAGACAAAAACCAATGTCACGTAGAGCAAAGCTTATCCATGTAAGATCAGCAGTAGTAGATGCAAGTGCTCGATATTCAGCTTCTGTGGAAGAACGAGACACAGTAGGTTGCTTCTTAGCTGCCCACGAAATGAGATTAGAACCCAGATATGTACAGAAACCAGTAGTTGAGCGTCTGGTATCAACACAACCAGCCCAATCAGCATCGGAGAATCCATATAAATTCATTGAACTGTGAGAACGAAGAAAAATACCAAGATGAATGGTTCCTTTAACATAGCGAAGGACCCTTTTCAACTTATGAAAATCTCCAACCGTTGGCTGCTGCATTTTCTGACATAATAGATTTGTGGCATAGGCAAGATCAGGGCGAGTTATAGTTAGATATTGAAGACCACCAACTAGACTTCTATATTCAAGAGGATTGGCAAGTAGGATGGCATCGTTTGTCATAACAACTGACCTTTGGGACAGAGGAGTGGAAACAGGTTTACATTCTGTCATGTGAGCTTTAGTCAGAAGATCAAGAGCATACTTGGTTTGACAGAGAAAAAGATCAGTAGTGGTGCGTTTGGCTTCAATCCCTAAGAAGTAATGGAGATGGCCAAGATTTTTCATGTGAAATTGAAGACTAAGTGAATGAATCAGTTTAGTGAGTAGCTGATCTGAGCTACCAGTCAATATAATATCATCTACATAGAGCAACAAAAGCACTGTGTCTTGTCCATGATGAAGCACAAAGAGTGAGGGATCAGCAGTACTGCAGAAAAAACCAGTTTCAAGAAGAAACTTACTAAACTTGTCAAACCAAGCACGTGGCGCTTGACGAAGACCATATAAAGACTTCTTGAGAAGACATACAAATTGAGATTGCTGAGGATGCGTAAAACCAGGTGGCTGCTCCATATAGACTGTCTCATTTAATGTTCCATGTAAGAAAGCATTTTTAACATCAAGTTGATGTATTGGCCATTGCTTCATCATTGCCACTGAGAGCACTATACGGATGGTGGCATGTTTGACAACAGGACTAAATGTTTCTGTAAAATCAACTCCCTCTTCTTGGTGAAACCCCTTAGCCACTAACCGAGCCTTCAATCTATCAAGACTTCCATCAGGTGCTAGCTTAGTTTTAAACACCCATTTACATCCTATAACATTCATTTGGTTAGTTCGAGGAACTAACACCCATGTCTGATTTTCATGCAGAGCATCCATTTCATCTTGCATTGCTTTATGCCAGCCTTCATCAGCTAAAGCTGATTTAACTGAACGTGGTTCAAGAGGAACTTTGTATTCAGCCAGACATGCATATCTAGGATTTGGCTTTACAATGCCAGATTTTAGTCGAGTTTGCATAGAATGGATAGAAAATGTACCTTGTGAATCTGATGAAGTACTTTGCTGAGTTTGATCGATAAGAATTTCATCTGATGTTTCAGTTGTGAGAGGAAGAACTTCATGTTCGTTAGGGACTAAGGCAGACTGCAATTGTAAATGTGGTGAATTCGATGGCATAACACCAGGATGAGATATATTTAAGTGACCAACTTCCAAGAGTCCACTATCGAGCAAATGTCCGAGATGTCCATTTGAGTGATATTGCACCTGCTCTGTACTTGTAGAGTCCAGAAGATTAACTTCTTCTGCCCATTGTCGATACAGAGTAGTATACTGATTATACTCTGTTGTTAGTTTCCTAGTGAAAGGAAAGAAACTTTCGTCGAACTGCACATGTCGACTAATGTATATACGACCATTAGCAGGTACAAGACATCGATACCCCTTATGACGGTCACTATATCCCAGAAATACACATGTGAGGGATCGTGGATCAAATTTATGTTGAGCATATGGTCTAAGACAGGGATAACATGCACATCCAAAGACTCTTAGATGTTCATAGCTTGGCTCTTGTTGATAAAGTTTGCTGTAGGGTGACTGCAGGTGTAACTTTGATGTAGGAAGTATATTGACAATGTAGTTAGCTGTCATGAATGCATCAACCCAGTATTTTAATGGAATTCTAGCATGATAGAGCATAGCTAGGCCTAGTTCAACCACATGGCGATGTTTTCTTTCAGAGATCCCATTCTGTTCTGGTGTATAAGGACAAGAAATGCATTGTTTGATACCACAATTTTGTAAATGACCCTGAAATTTATGGCTAGTAAATTCTCCTCCACCATCACATTGAAAAAATTTGATTCTACGATCAAACTGATTTTCTACTTGCTTCTGAAACAGGACAAATATGTCATAGAAGTCTGACTTCAATTTCATTGGATAAAGCCAACTATAACGGGAGAAGTTGTCCACAAAGATGACATAGTACTTGAAATTCTGAAAGGAATTGACTGGTGATGGTCCCCAAATATCACAATGAATCTTTTCTAAAGGAAAAGTAGACACAGATTCGGATAAAGGAAATGGTAATGCAGTACTTTTGGCAACTTGACAGCTTCTACATATAGCTTGAGTTCTTGTAGTGCAATGAATCAATTGCTGAGTCTGAAGATACTTCAATGTTTTTAAGTTGGTATGAGCTAACCGCTGATGCCACACATCTTCACCTACAGCTTTATGTCTTTGAGTGAAGAAGGCCTCTGTGATTTGTGAATCCATTTGGTAAAGTCCTCTAATTTTCCTTCCGAGCATCACTGTTGTGTTGGCATGATTGTCCTTTATATAAACCCCATTTTTATCAAAAACAAATGAGCAGGGGTAATCATCTGTTAGTTTTGATACTGAAAGAAGATTCTTTTTGATTTCAGGAACAATCAGCACATCATTTAGAGGTAATGAATTGATTTCAGTTTGTAACACAGCATCACCAATATATGTAATAGGTAGACATGAGCCATTCCCTATCATAACTGTATCAGTTCCATTATACTTAGAGGAATTAAGAAGAATACCCGAATCTGCAGTGATGTGAGCAGTCGCACCAGTATCTGGATACCATTCACTGCCTTTAGAATCTTCAAGATGGATTGCTGCTAGGGCTGTTGGAATCTCCTCAGCCTGGTATGAATTGTCAAATCGATACCAGCAATGAAGAGCATCATGTCCTGGACGTTTACAGATTTGACACTCCAGTCGAATAGTATTTGTTATTTTCTCATCCTGCACATGTTTGTTAGATGTTAAACTTGGAGAGGGATATGATTTGGTATCATGATACGGTTGTGAAGAACCTGCATATGAGCGAAATCCTTGACCAGAGCTAGAAAAATTATTGAACTGCTTAAAACGCTGATTCTCCTGATTCTGATGTAAGCTATTTGGTCTGTAACCCTGATTTCTTCCAGGATATCCATAACTATAATTTCTACTGTTAAATGGACGTCCTCTGCCATAACTACGTCCTCCGCGATTACTACCTCTTTGGCCTTCAAAACCAAAATTTTGCTGAACAGGTTCTCTATCAGATTCCACCTTCTGCTGAACTTCAGATTTTCTTTGTCCATAGTAGGCTAGATGAGGATTGTACTGGCTTGAGGAATAGCTCTGTAATCTTGTTTCGAACCTTTCTAACTGTGATATTACTTCATCATATTCTGGTTGAGGTTTTAAGCAATACATGGTGGTTCTGAAATTCTCATATTCAGATCCTAATCCCTCAAGAACACCAAACATCTTAGTTATCTCATCTATAGGCTTCCCAATAGCATTTAGCTGATCACAGATTGATTTATATTCTCTGAGATACACAGATAATGCTCGATCTCGTTTCTGACAGACTTGTAGTTTCCCTCGTAGTTCAAATTCTCTCGCTACAGATTTCTGTGTAAATCGATTAAGTAAAGTTTGCCATACCTCATATGAAGTTTCCAAACCAATGATCAAACTCAGAATATTCTCAGATACAGCTCCACTGATCCATGATGATACAAGTTGATCTGTTCTTACCCAATCTGTATAGTCGGGATTCACAGCTTCAGCTTCTTCATTACCTTCAACTTCAACCTGTAATGTTTGAGTAGGTGATGGAATTTCACCACTAATGAATCCAAATAGTTCTTGGCTTCGCAAGAATCTGTGGAACTGTGCTTGCCAAAGAAGAAAATTATCTTCAGCAAGCTTGATCGTGATGAAGTTGGAGATGTTAACATGAATCGGGAAAGGATATTTCTGCGCTCTGGCTGCCATTCTCGTGCTCTCAGATGAGGCTCTGATACCATGAGAAGACTTACGAATAGAGAAAGAAGAAGAACAATGAGAGAAGAAACAGAGAGAAAAGGAATTGAGCTTTTGGATTTACTTCATTCTGAATACAAAGAAGATTTTACATCACTCAACCACCTTCCAGGTTTTCCTTTCACGTATTTATATCATCCAAGACTAATACTAAAGTTCCACCACAGATCATTTTACAGCTCATCCAACAAACTAACAGAATAACAGAAAAAAAAATAGAGTTGTTCATTCAGTTAAAAACAGAGTAACGGTTCTTCAGTGAATTGAACACGTGAAACTGGTGGAAGATTCTACTGTTGACTTCATCTCTTGCTTTTCTTAACACAGCCTAAGGGAATGCGTGTGGATGGTTGACGGAAAGTTGGCGTCGACCCATGCGTGCCCTCTTCAAGCCGAGAATTGGTGGCGGCAGCGCACCGCCACCGTCATCCGAGGCCGAGTTCCCACTCGAGTTTCTGCTCGGGTACAGATTCTCCCCCACCCACCGACGAGGAGCTCATTCTCTATTACTTGAAGCCCGAAGTCATGGGCGATCCGTTTCCGCTCAGCGGCTTCTTCGCCGACGTCCATCTCTACAAGTTCGACCCCAGAAAGCTCATTGGTACGTACATCTTTGAATTTCTCGGCGTTCTTTGAGCTTTGTTCGGTTTTCTCTTTCTTTGACTTTCTTGGCCTTTCTTTGATCCTTCCTTAATTAGAAACTGGCTGGCAAATTCTTTGTATAAGTTCGTGTCAGTGCACGCTCGTGCTTACGTGAGATTGCAATCGCTCGTTTATATTATGAGAAACTACGTGCATGCAAATGCTAAAGAAATTACTCTGCTGCAACTCGTTTCTACGATTCTCCAGAGAACCGCAAGGGAGCGGGCAAAGATGAGGAGGAGTGGTACTTCTTCAATCCGAGGGACAGGAAGTATCCGAACGGGTCGCGGCCAAATCGTTGCACGCCTGGCGGGGTTTGGAAGGCGGCCAGGAAGGATAGCATCGTCCTGATGAAGAACGAAACGATTGGCTACAAGAGGTCGTTGGCCTTTCTACGAGGAACCTCGGAAAAACGAAGCGACGTAACAGCCTTGAATATGCATTGAGTATAGATTGGAGGAGGACGAGAAGAGGAACCACACCAGTACAGATAAGAAGAAGGGAGTGAAGAGCGAGAGGGTTTGGATTCACACGTTCATGTTGACATTATGGTATGTCAGTTTTCCTTGCCATTACAGTTGGCGTGAATTTTGATGTCTTTGTGATGTTGCACTGCGGCCAGTTGGATGAGCGGGTTCTGTGCAAGGTCTACACGCCCAAGCATGCAAAGCATTCGAAGAATGACCAGAAATCTGACCATCCACCAAAGAAGAGGTACAAACAGAATCATGATCAGCCGAACAGCAACAGTGACAATGCCCCGACGACCGCCGGAAAGAATCGAGCCCTGAAAAAGGCTATTATTGTTAATGATGGTTATTGGTTACTTGCAAGAGCTTCAATCCATGCCAAATCACGAGCTCAAGACGAGCCGGCAAGTCGACGTGACCAACATTTATCAGCTGCCTCAGAGTTCTCAGGTCAGTGCTCTTGGCGGTCCGGAGACCAATCAACCGGCCTACAATGTTCTGCCATATCGCAGCCATTCGCGCCCCAACTTTGCGGCACATCTCGCCCGAGTGGGATGCAGATCAGCTTGCATCTACGAGTTCAGCATGTGGTCACGCAGCCCGCGAGCTATCTCAGGCCTCCTATTTGGCAGCTGACCGACAATCCTCCTCCCGAATCCCACCCAAGCGGAAGCTCTTGCCTTCTGGGGCGATCCGCTCAGCCAAAATCCTCGTCCAGTGGCGGTGTATAACTTCCACGATTTAGTCGGCACCAACTCATATCATTCGTCACCAAATCATAAGTGATTACTATGCTAGTGAGCTCTCATGATATACGTTGACACTCTAGGTTGATTGATTCACTCGTGTGGTTTTGATCATTCTTTTTTCTCGTCATGCTCGTAGATTGTTTTTGGACGGATACCCAAAATATGCTTCTTGAGCGTCAGAAAATAACGCGCAAAGAAACTTAACTTTGGAATCGGGACAAAATCTATGTGTATTGAGGGTAGATAATTATGTGTTTGATAACGATGCTAGGTACAAACTCTTAGATGCAATGCAAATTAGAGAATTGTATGATAAGGAACGACAAGAAAACATGTAATTGAGGGGGGCGCACCATTCTATTGGTGAGCTGGAAGCCGACGTGTCGGCCGGGGGTATGGGGCAGGGAGACAATATTAGGTGCATTAAGTATACCACGTAGGATTTGCATTAAACCATACATTGATCAACAGGTGTCAGAAATATGGTCACAAGTCGAAGTTCAAACATGTTGCAATGTTACCTCCGCTAGTCCGCCGTTTAGAGAAAAAATAATATGCGAAAAAAGAGGAATTTCGTACTCGAAGGCCGTTCGACCGCGCTTTGCATTATAGGATCAAATGACCTTCTGTTCTGTCGTGTTGCCAGATTATTTGATCATGCTGTCACTGTGATTCAACGAGGTCACATTGCCTCTAAGACTGATTTTTTTTTTGTCAAACTAGAACTGATTGTTACGTTAACTATGAAAGGGTTTAAACTTGAAAGCTCTAAAAAGTTATACATAACCCAGAATTGGCGCGAATTTCGCGAAGGGATAATCTCGGACGCCCTTCACGCAAACCATTGGCCGCGGACCTAATAAGAAGATCACCGTCGGTTGGACACTCGGCGCGTCCTGATTCAGCGACGATTGAGAAAGAACGCATCTCGACGGGTATTTCATTGTTTTATTAGTACGAAGATGAGGACAGAGGAGCAGGGAGATTCATGATTCCTGCCTCTACCAACGTTCATAAGCAAACACACACTTCATGGGAACAAACAGCGAGCAGGGGAAAGGCCTCCCATTCACATGTTTGTCTAGGGAAAATTTTCTATCAGACTTCAACAAATCCCTTATCCTTCAGGCTTTCCACAGTTTCCTTCAAACTCTGCTCCAGCGGAATGTAATCGATCCCCAAGCTTTTCACTTTCTCCTTGGACACCTGATAGATTGGCACGAAAGGCTTGTCGTCTGCAGATCTGCGAAGGCGAATTTCAAGTAGAATCAGCTATCTCCCTTGGAAGCAAATGGGCAAATGGTAACTCCAAAAGTTTCTACCACCAGAAATTAAAGTTAAAAAAGAAAATCGTGTAAATCAGCAGCGCATGATTTCATACCAATGGTATTTCCCAAGAAAAACTTGTCTACCTTCCCACGACAATAGAGAAACCTTGATGCTCTACAGCTCACTATACACGTACAGGTAATGGTCTAACTACTTACTTTTCTGGAAGCTGGGGAGAAGGGTAAAGCTCGCGTAAGATCCTCACAAGCTCGGAGTAGTGTGCAACCCTCTCAACTAAACAATATCTTCCACTGGCTGATGGGACCTCAAATGCCAGTACATGAGCACTTGCAACATCTTTGACATTGACCCATCCAAAACTTGCATTTGGAAAAGTTGGTGCACCTGAGTAGGAAGCACAAGCAGATTGGATATCAAACTAAAATACTCCCGGTTACAAGGGATACAACAAAGCTTAAAAAAGAATAGGCTGCATTTAACAAGGATGGCTACTGTATGGTGAAAACACAAGCAGAAAATTGACGGCAATGAAGTGGGTGATGGTGTACCTCAACTCAACAAAAATAAATATATCCACATTGACCACAGCACATACTTCACATGTTTCATATCCTTTCTCCTTTCTCCCAGGAAAAATCACAGAAATAATAAAAATCAAACAAAAAACCAAGATGAGGACTTTACCGAATAGGAGAGATACTGCTAACACCTCACAACTAAATTGGTAAAACTGTACAATTATATAATCATCATTTGTCAAGAATTTACAACGGTAAATATTCATCTTTCCTCCTCTCAAATAGCAACTTCCAACAGATAAAACTAAATTAGGACGGTAAAGAAACAAAATAGCAGTGCGAGCTTCCTTTTTAGTTAGGGCAGAGAGCTGTTTGTCAATGCAATCAAACAAGATCGATGCAATGGAAACACAAAACAACTCTGTTATCTGGAGAACATTTACTGCTGAATTACCATTGATCAAATTTGCAATCACCCCAGCACTTGTGTTAAGTGTTGGCTGCAAAAGAGGACCAATCACCATAGCTGGGTTGATTGTAACCATGTCAATGCCCCTTTCTTTCACAAATTTCCAGGCAGCATCCTCAGCCAAAGTCTTGGAGAGCACATACCACGCCTACAAAGGGGCAAATATTAGAGAGATATAATGCATTCATGACGGAAAAGAAAGCCACTTCCAAATTGATGCCATAATAAAAGCCACTGAGACGTGACAAAATGTAATGGAACAACTCCACCAACCAACCAGCTGGTTTGTGTCAATAACCAGAAATATAAAATGGGAGAGATCACTTCAAGAGGAGTTGTAGACAGTGCATTTTGAGATTTGACTCATGTCGATCATCTCAGCACCAGTAGAAAATAATACACGAGACAATTTAACTAAACTGGACAAGATGCGTACGTCGGTTTGCCTGCACAAGTCTGGATCAGAAAACCAGCTTTCATCCACCACGACATCAGGTGTCCGCGGTTTCGCACTGTATGCAACTGCAGCCATAGACGATGTCAAGACCACACGCTGCACAGAAGGTGCTTTGGAACATGACTTCAGGACATTAAGAGTTCCCTTCACAGCAGGATCAAGTAATTCTGCCTGAAATATGATAAAAATTAATTAGCCAAAAGAGATAAGATAGATGAAATAATGAGAGACTAAATTGTGTTGCTACATGTCATAAAATCTTTTAGTACATACCTAGAACTTGAATTATAAATCCTACTTAAGCTTTTTCTCCTCACCAATTCAAGGTTTCTCAGTGAGGAACGGCCAGCATTTTCACATCCATAATCTTATAACATGACAAAGACAAGGGCATGTGATAAGGAAAGGCTACATATTTGACTTAATGATCAGTATTTTCCGAAAAAAATAAATCTAGAGGAAACTTCCCATTGAAGACCTTTGACATACTCATTTGGCCTGGAGAGACAAGCACTAATTAGCAAGGCACTCAGGAAATATGACATGTTTTAGTCTTGTAACTGATTGCCTAACACATCATGTAAGTAAGAAATAAAGTGCTGAAGAATTTAATTAGTATAAAAAACATAGTCCACTTATATCATGGAGACACCTCATATTAAATTAAAATTCAAATTATCTTTCAACTCCATCTAACTTCACAAACTTCAACCTGGTACGTACTCAATAATAGAAGGATCTCCATTGGTTCTGAGTAGTCCTAGTTCATTGTAAGTAGCGCAAGTATGAGGGAGGTCCCCATACAAACGACGTTTCTCTCCCACTACACAAAAACTGACAGAAGTGAACACGCTACTCTATGATCCTGCTCGTTCATAAAAGAAATATATCCAAGTCGAGAGAAATCTATTCGTAAACAGATTTTTGTTATCATCAATTATCAAGTAAAAGATGTAACGAAATAAATGAACATTTAAATCTTTCTGAGTCTGAGGGAAAAATTATGTAAGGTCCTAGGACTCTTATTTCCTTGCCTGTAACTTATGCATGTAACGAAACACAATGAGATAGACAATCAAACTATTATCGCACTAAAAAGAGAATACATTAGCAGATACTAGAGTAGAGGTATAGAAGCGATCAACCATCAGATAAGCCGGACAAATTAAAATCCTGTATAAAATTGATCCTAAACAATTTTCACAAACACTTTGCAAAGCTGTACATTAGAAGGTGGTGAGAGATGTGCTTGACGAGAATATCAGATTATGCAAATCAAAGAGTAGAAGATTACAGTCACTTCAACTACAGTTTCCAGGCACCCTTCATTCCCTTTCGTAATCAAAAGGCAAAGCTAAAGTATAACAAAACTAAACAGGAGTGACCATGCTAATGAACTTGGTTATGGTTAATATTGAATAAATTCCTACTCTCTCCAGATAAGTATGAAGCATGCTAGTTGACCTCAATATAATAAAATGTGGCAAAAAAGGACTAATGAAAAAGGGAAAAAACTACTCTGCAAGGACTAGTGTATGAATTCTGGAACCAAACCTGTGGATCCTTGACATCATGATAAAAGGGCGAGGCAGTGTGAAAAACGCCTGTGCAACCCTCAACAATAGGATCAAATGAACCCTCTTCCAGCAGGTTCGCTTTGAACAGTTGAAGCCTCTCCTTCGCTCCATCAAGTGCAAGCAGATGTTCAGTCTTTTTTGGATCATCTGTTGGAGAGACAAGAAGAATCACTGTAAATGAGCTATTTGGATATAAGGAAAGCCGCAAAATTCAATGACCATAGCTCATCCGCTAAACTGGAATGGCTCGAGTCAGACAACATAATGGCTCTTCAACAAAAGTTCGAATGAAGGCATTTTTATGAAAGTCGAATAAATCTGGTTTTTTCCCCAGAAACTAAATGATTTGGAGCATGGCATTCTTACAGAAATTTGAAAACCTCATGTAACAGCACCGAGAGAACAAACCAAAGATCTTGTAACTTTTTAGAAGATTCCTGAATCTTCTATTTCATTTGCCTTGCCTACCAATGCGGGATTGAATTCGAATAACAGCCGCAAGATCACTCTTGATATAACTAAATACAAGCCACAAAAGATAACCAGCGCACCACACAAATCTTGACCTCGTTGAGGAACGTGTTGGCAAAACAATCCTAACCATGGCACAACTACTCCAGTTCTGGAAGAATAAACCTTGCATTCGGCATATGCAGGCCAAAGAAAAAAAGGTTTATTCAGATTGATTATACCTCTAACCACCCTCATCTGGTAATCAAAAATCTCACGAGATGACTCCTCCATACTCTAGAAATGCTCGAAAAGAAGCAGAAGGAAAAAAAGACCAACTACACCCCCAGCTTCAGTCAAACCCCACTACTCAGCTGCTAAAACCTCGATTACTTCAAAGCAATCCAGCCAAAACAGAAACTACTTCACCTGGCCACTGTCCGAAACTGCATTTGCACGAAAGATCCATCTACGACATAGAACTACACGAAACGACGACGACGAAGTAGGCCGCGCCACACGAATATGCACATAACGCGAGAGAGAGAGAGAATCAAGACCATCGGGACGCAAAATCAGTCGATCGGGGACGATCGACGGCCGCTCGTCACGCAAAGGCACGGCTCGAAGCCGAAAAAAAAACCAACTCGAGGCGAGAAGCGGAAACGAGAGGGATCGAGAACGGACCGGGATCGCGAACGGAGGCCTTGACGGTGTAGCCGCGCTGCAGGAGGAGCTTGACGAGCCACGACGCGACGTAGCCGGACCCTCCGGTGACGCACACGGCCTTCCCGGCACCGATCGCCGCGCTCATCTTCGTCTCCTCCGGTCCTCCTTGCCCCTTCTTGCTCTTCTTCGTCTCGAGGAGATGGCGCTCCGCAGCTGCAGTTGCAGTCGGCGAGCCAAAAGCCCGAGCGCCCTTATATAGAGGAGCAGAGTACGCTTTTCAATATCCATTTCGAAAAAACGCCGACGCGGGTGGATAGGCGCGACGCCACGTGGCGCCACATCGGCCGTGGGATGTGAAGGGGACCCACTCTGAAGCCGCAGGGTATTTTTTTAATAAGTATTTTTATATTCTTTAAAGAGGGGTTTAATCGTCGGTATGACGCGTCGGCTTACGGAATTCATGCCAAAAATTTAATTTTGGAGTCACCAAGTTATACACGCCTCCTCTCTTGTAGCAGACTCACCACTTTGTGTCGATTCAGGACCTAATTCCCTAAAAAACTCCAAACTTTAGGTTAAATTTTAAATTTGCCCCGAATTTTTTTTTGTCTCAGAAAAAATCTTAAATTTTAGGTCAAATTCCAAATCTGCCCCGAACCTTTTTTTTGTCTTGAAAAAAACCCCAAACTTTAGGTTCAGTTCCAAATCTGTCCCAAATTTTGTTTTATGTAAAAAAAATCACCAAAATTCAATTTATTTTCAAAAATATACCTCGATGATCCAGTTCCAACTTGATGTGGCATTTCCACGTCGATAATAAATGATTTTATTTGGTTTTATTTTGGAGAATTTCAATAATTTTTATTTGGTTTGATTTGTTGTCGAAGTGAAAATGCAACATCGGTCTGTTCCTATCGCCTCATTACTTTGCTGATGTTGATTTGTTATGACGTGTAAGTGTCACATCAAGTTGGGACGGGATCACAGGCGTATATTTTTGAAAATAAATTGAAATTTGCTGATTTTTTTTACATAAAACAAAATTCGGGGTAGATTTGGGATTGAATTTAAAGTTTGAGGTTTTTTCTGAGACAAAAAAAAGTTCTGGGCAAATTTGGGATTGGACCTAAAGTTTGGGGTTTTTTTTTAGACAAAAAAAAGTTTGGGGTAGATTTAAGACTGGACCTAAAGTTTAGGATTTTTTCTTAGATAAAAAAATGTTCGGGACAGATTTGGGACTTGACCTAAAGTTTGGGATTTTTTAGGGAATTTGCCCGTCGATTCAGTGACTTATATCAATGACGAGAATAATCAAACGGAGAGATATCGTTCACATACTAATCTCTAATTGTGATGATTTTATTGCTATTGACCAATGACTCGAAAAAGTAAAACAAATAAATAATAAGATCCTGTCTCGTTTTGAATTATATACGTGTCTGCCAAGCCTTGTCGAAGTAGAAAGAACTCCATGAGTGAATTACTATAAAATCACTAGAAAACAAGAGCAAAGCGTATTAGAGTTTCTTCATATAAATGGAAGGATTAATATCACCGAAAATCCCAAATAGGTTTATACTACATTTACTCCAAATTAATTTTTTGTTATAAAAAATCCCAAATCGATATACCCATACTATAGCCGTTGCCACATTTACCCTAAAAAAAATCCTGGTACGAGTACGACTATACCAGTGTGAGGCAAATTTGGCATAGACATATCCGTTAGAGATAATTAAGATAATTCTCTATAACATTTTCCTATATTATAGATAATTAAAATATTTCTGTTGGTTTTCTATCTCTCAATATTGTGCAATATCCCCTTTGATTGTGCATATCTTTATTGATATACATTGCCTTTGATAGTTTCTCATAAAACCTATAAATAGGCTGATGCACTATTTATTATAATATATCGAAATATATACAATTTCTCACATTTCTCTTTTCTGCAATTCTTATATTTAACTATATCAGTTCGGGAGTTTTTTGTATTACAAAGATAAATTTGGAGTGAACGTGGCACAAATATATCGGTTTGTAAATTTTTCGTCATATTAACCCTAAATAGAATCGGAAAATGCCTTGTGCATATAACAAATTTTCTCGAATAACAACAAAATAATGTCCAAACTATTGATTCTTGTTTTCTTTTCGGTCTCCATAATTTTTTTTTCCGACAAGGAAAAAGACTGATGGAGTGAAAGATGCTTCCATTGAGACATGCTAATTGCTAGGCCTGTTCCGGATGTAATGGTATCTTTACTTTTTGTCTGGACACTTCCTTTTTATTTTCTCGTTATTTTTTATAGAATTTCCGAAATTACTCGCGGCAATGAAGATTGAAGTTGTTGACGGCTGTCGAGATGCATGACGATCTTGCTTACCCTATTTAGACCAATCTTAACATCACTCAATACGAATTGCCATATGCTGTGGACTGTGCGGAGCCGCCGTGTTAGATCCAATCATTCTTGCGACAGCATCAATAGTCAACAGTCAATATTTATAGTAATCAACAGTGCAATGTCATTTCTTGAATGGTATCGCCAAAAATCGTAAACTACTGTACCCTTGGCAGATTTACACTTAGACTAATTTCCATCCTACGTCTTGTTAAAATTAGTGACATGAAAACACACATGGTGGGCAGCTTGTCCCACACGGATCCGATGTGGAAATTCAAAATAAATAGCCCTCTACAAAGGGCGCTGCCTTATAAATTCAAGCTTGTTATCCCAATCTCGTGAGAAAGAGAAAATCTTGGAAGGAGTCATGGGCCGTCTTAAGGCGAGCATTCGAATCCTAGCAATGTATGTCTTCGCAACTTATGAAGCCTCGTAGATTCTCTCTCACCTTATCTCTATCGAGTAGTATTGCCATCTTGATGGCCGCGGATAGCAACTCTCCATTCTTGCCATCTCCAGCAGCTTCCTTTCCAAACAAGACCTCCCTCTCATTTTGCAAATTCGCTGAAAATGATTGGATACAACTAAGGGTGTCAAACGGGTGGGTCGAATCAGGTTTGGGTCGAGTAGACAATGATCCGATCCATATTGACCAATTTAACCCATTTTGAACCATATATATATATTTTTTTTTGATAACCCAGGGAACCCCCGCACGGCCGACAGCCGAGGAGTAAACCCTGGGGGCGACACGTGCTAGCCACCACACACGTGCCACCGGTTAAGTCACCCTGCGGCGCCCGGGATTCGAACACTCAACCTTTTGCGAGAGGAAGAGTGCGCGCTCCAGCAGCGCCACCCAGGCGGGTGGTAAGTTTTTTTGAACCATATTCATGTAGTATAAATCTAATAATCCATACCCAACCCAACCCATATTCGACCTATACCCAACCCGACCAATATTCTAAAACACTTTAAAATCCAATTTTAAAAAACTTGTTTCTTATAATAGTTATATTGCTAAAATGCTTCAATGCAATATAAAATAAGTGAACAATTTTTATAATTTTAAAAAATGATTTTTTATATTTTTATATATCTTTTAATTTCTTTCTTCTTTTTCTTTTTCTTTCTTCTTCGGCCGGTGACCGGCCGGAAGTGAGCTCGAGCTCATTGGATGAACTCTAGATCGGCGAGCTTCAAGCTCGTCCAGATCGGCAAGCCGGAGCTCATTGAAAAAGCTCCGAGCTCGCCTACGGCAAGTCACCGGCCATCGCCGTGGCCAGCGACCGGCCGGAGAAGAAGGAAACAGAAAAATAAAAAAAGGAAAAAAATGAAAATGAAAATAATTTAAAATTCGAATTTTTTTAAAAAATAATTTTTTTTAAAAATAATCTTTTTTAAATGATACTTAAACTATTTAGCCTACGAGGTTACACGTTAATAACTTAAATGGTTCACATATGGGTTTGTCAACCCATATTTGCCCCACATAGACTTGAGCTTTAATGTTGCAAATCCATTTTGATATGTTTTCAAAACTTCAAATAATTCATATTCAATCTGGGCCCACTAAAAATGAATTAATAAATGGGTTTCTGACCCATATTGCCACCTCTAGATACAACTCAGGCTGCTCCACGATCCACATCATAAAACAATTCCATATCGAGTGATGTCAAGATTGGCCTAAATTGGGTCGGCAAGAACGCCATGCAGCTCGACTGCATGCTTGTCGGAAGCCGTCAACAACTTCAAATTTCACTGTCACTACTAATTTCGGAAACTTAAAAAAAAAAGTAGAAATAAGATGAAAGGAATCGTCGAAAGAAACAAAAAGTACAGATACCATGCATCCAAAAATCTCTCAAAGGAAGCATCTTTTGCTCTTTGTTAGTCTTTTCCTGTCGAAGAGAATATATGGAAAACAGGAAACTTTGTTTAATACCACTAAAATCTCCCAAATGAATATACCCGTGCCACATTTTCCCAAATTAATTATTGTGTTGCAAAAACTCTCGGTACACTTGGGGCGCATTTACCCTGAATTAATTTTCATATCACAAAAATATGGCATGCACCAATTTGGGGTAAATGTGACGCGGATGTATTGGTTCGGGATTTTTTTTCTTTTGTAAATGTAGCACGAGTATATCGGTTTGAGATTTTTTATGGGCACAAACACCGGGGCAAATGTGGCAAGAGTGTGTCGGTTTGGGATTTTCGGTGGCATTAACTCATATATTTATATAAAAAAACTCAATTGGTTTTCTCCTTTTTTTTTTCTTTGTAAAATTATACAAGTTCACTCACTGAGTTTTCTTTTAGGTTAATACCACAAGAAACTCCAGATTGATACACATATGACAAATTTACCAAAAACTTATTTTTTTAACCACGCATAACCCTAAATTGGTATACTTATAATAAATTTATCACAAACTAATTTTTTGACTATAAAAAACCCAAAATTAGTGCATTTGTGACAAATTTACCCTCCGTTATATTAGATAATGCCACGAAAATCGCAAATTATTACACACGTGACAAATGGAGGGTAAAATCCCGAACAGGTACACCCGTCAACTGCCTCGTGTCATTTAATTCAGAAATTTGACAGTAAAATATAATGAATACTGACGATTGGTAAATTTATCACGGATGTACCAATTAAAGTTTTTAGTGATTTAAAAATTAATTTCGAATAAATTTATCACAAATATATCAATTTAAAATTTTCGGTGATATTCACCATTTTCCTTTTGACATCTTCACGTAATGGCAAGATAAAAGTTGCAGGGTCAGCTAGGAGAGAGGAGGAGGTATATAAGTTGGCCACTCTCGCTTGATCTGCTCGAGTGATGACGTAAGGCTTCCCTTAAATTCCGTAAGCGGACACGTCACACCGGCAATCAAACAATTAAACCCCCCCTCCAAGAACATCCGACGGCTGATATGGCGCCACGTGGCTTTGCACTTGGGTCGGCGCCGACGAGCGCCGGCCTTTTTTGAATTGGGACATTGAACCGCGCGGGGGCTCTGCTATAAGAGCACTCGGGGTTGCTCGCCAACTTCCACTGCAACTGCAGAGCGAGAGCCACCTCCACCTCCTCGAAACGAAGAAGGAGGACTAGAAGAATAGGAGAAGGACGAAAATGAGCGCGATGGTCGGTGCCGGGAAGGTCGTGTGCGTGACCGGAGCGTCCGGTTACATCGCCTCGTGGCTCGTCAAGCTCCTCTTGGAGCGTGGCTACACCGTCAAGGCCTCCGTTCGCGATCTGAGTCCGTTCTCTATTCCACTCGTGTTTCCGTTTTCATTCGAGTTCATTTTTGCTTCGAGCCATGCCTTTTTGCGCAACAAGTGACCGTTAACTGTCCCTGATAGACTGACCTTGCTCCCTGGTGGTCTTGATTCTCTCTCTCGCGTTGTGTGTATATTTGTGTGACGTGGTCTACTTCGTCGTCATTTCGTGTAATTCTATGTCGTGGATGAATTTCGTGCATGTGCTGCTTCAGACTGTGGCCAAGTGAAGTAGCTTCTGTATGGTTTTTTTTTTCCAACGACGTGCCCTGTAGAAAGGTTTTCCTTCTGCTTCTTTTTTGAGCATTTCTAGAGCATGGAGGAGTCATCTCGTGAGATTCTTGATTACCAGATGAGGGTGGTTAGAGGTATAATCGATCTGAATAAACCTTTTTTCATTTCGCCTGCACATGCCGAATGCAAGGTTATTCTTCCAGAACTGGGGTCGTTGTGCCTTAGTTAGGATTGTTTTGCCAGCTCCGAACACATTCCTCAGCGAGGTCATGAATTCTGTGGTATGCTCGTTATACTTTATGGCTTGTATTTGGTAATATTAAGAGTGATCTTGCAGCTGTTATTCGAATTCAATCCTGCATTGGTAGGCAAGGCAAATGAAAGAGAACATTCAGGAATCTTCAAAAAAGTTACAAGATCTTGCGTTTTGTTCTCTCGGTATTGTTACGCAAGGTTTTCAAATTTCAATAACAGTGCCATGCTCTTCTGGTGAAAAAACCAGATATCTCCGACATTCGTGAAAATGAATTCATTCGAACTTTTGTCGTAGAGCCATGATGTTGTCTGACTCGAGCCATTCCAGTTTAGTGGATGAGTTATGGTCATTGAATTTTGCGGCTTTCCTTATATCCAAACAGCTCATTTACAGTTATTCTTCTTGTCTCCCCGTCAGATGATCTAAAAAAGACTGAACATCTGCTTGCACTTGATGGAGCGAAGGAGAGACTTCAACTGTTCAAAGCAAACCTGCTGGAAGAGGGTTCATTTGATCCTATTGTTGAGGGTTGTGCAGGCGTTTTTCACACTGCCTCGCCCTTTTATGATGATGTCAAGGATCCGCAGGTTTGGTTCCTGAATTCATACACTACTCCTAGCAGAGTAGTTTTTTTTTTCCCTTTTTCATTAATCCTTTTCTGCCACAATTTTATTTATTGAGGCCAACTAGCATGCTTCATGCTTATCCTGAGAGGGTAGGAATTTATTCAATATTAACCATAACCAAGTTCATTAACTTGGTCGCTCCTGTTTAGTTCTCTGACTAGAACTACACAGAACCAATGGAGATCCTTCTATTATTGAATATGTACCAGATTGAAGTTCGTGAAGTTTGATGGAGTTGAGCGATAGCTTGAATTTTGATTTACTAATGGGGTGGCTCCATTATATAAGTTGACATTGTTTCTGATACCGATTAAATCCGTCAGCATTTCATTTCTTATTTACACGATGTGCAACGTAATCAGTTAACATGACTAAAGCATGCCGTGCCTTGCTAATTAGTGCTTATCTATCCATGCCAAATGAGCACTTCATACCAAGTCAAACATGTAGCCTTGCCTTGTACCATGGCCTTGTTTTTGTCATATTTTAAGATTATGGATGTCAAAATGCTGGCTGCTCCTCACTGAGAAACCTTGAATTGGCGAGGGGAAAAAACTTAAGTAGGATTTATAATTCAAGTTCTAGGTATGTACGAAAAGATTTTATGACATGTAGTAACACAATTTAGTCTCTCATTATTTCATCTATCTCATCTCTTTTGGCTAATTAATTGTTATCATATTTCAGGCAGAACTACTTGATCCTGCTGTGAAGGGAACTCTTAACGTTCTGAAGTCATGTTCCAAAACACCTTCTGTGCAGCGCGTGGTCTTGACATCATCTATGGCTGCAGTTGAGTGCAATGGAAGACCGCTGACACCTGATGTCGTGGTGGATGAAAGTTGGTTTTCTGATGCAGACTTTTGCAGGCAAAGGAACGTACGCATCTTGTCCAGTTTAATTTTATTGCCTCATGTATTATTTTCTACTGGTGCTAAGATGATGTTAACCACAAATCCAGCTGGGTGATTGGTGGAGGAGTTTGTCCCTCCCTTTCATTTTGTTACATCTCAGTGGTTATCATAACGGCGTCAAATTTGGAAGTGGCTTTCTTTTCGTCATGAATGCATTATATGTCTCTCATTTTTGCCCCTTTGTAGATGTGGTACGTGCTCTCCAAGACTTTGGCTGAGGACGCTGCCTGGAAATTTGTGAAAGAAAAGGGCATTGACATGGTTACAATCAACCCAGCTATGGTGATTGGTCCTCTTCTGCAGCCAACACTCAACACAAGTACTGCGGCGATCGCACACTTGATAAATGGTAATTTAGCGCAACTGTGAAAGCTCTCCAGATTACAGAGTTGTCTGGTGTTTCCATCGCATCAATCTTGTACAATTGCATCGACAGACAGCTCTCCGCCTTAACTAACGAGGAAGTTGGCGCTGCTATTTTGTATCTTTACCATCCCAATTCAGTTTTATCTATTGGGAGTCACTATTCGACGGGAGGAAAGATGAATGTTTACTGTCGTAACTTCTTGACAAAATGATGATTATTTAATTGTACCAAGTTACTAATTTAGCAGTGATTCCAACTCAGGTGCACCAACTTTTCGAAATACAAGTATTGGATGGGTCCATGTCAAAGATGTCACAAATGCTCATATACTGGCATTCGAGGTCCCGTCGGCTAGGGGAAGATACTGTCTGGTTGAGAGGGTTGCACACTACTCCGAGATCGTGAGGGTCTTGCGGGAGCTTTACCCTTCTCTCCAGTTTCCAGAAAAGTAAGTACTTAGACCTTTTACCATTTACCCTGTAATGTGGGTAGTGAGCTGTAGAGTATCAAGGTTTTCGGAAGAGTATGATGTATGGCTGCTAACTAGGCACGAACGATAAGTTACACAGTCTACGACTCATCTTTCCCACGATGATGTCTATCTCGTGTCTGTTTGCTTCCTGAGGGAGATAGCTGATTTTTTACTCGAAATCGTCTTCTTCGCAGGTGCGCGGGCGACGAGCCTTTCATGCCCGTCTACCAGGTGTCCAAGGAGAAAGTGAAAAGCTTGGGCCTCGACTACATTCCCCTGGAGCAGAGTGTGAAGGAAACGGTTGAAAGCCTGAAGGAGAAGGAGTTTGTTAAATTCTGAGAGAATAATTTTCCAATTTTCCCAAGTTAATAATGTAAGTGGGCGGGAGGCTTTTCACCCACTGTACCGGCTGTTGGTTCCCATGCTATCAGTGTTTTTGCAATATGAACATGGTGAAGGAAGGCAGGGATCATAGATCTTCCTGCTCCTTTGCCCTCATCTTTCATTAATAAAACTGAGTAATGATATGTTTATTGTGGTTCCTTACCCTACACTTCTCCAATTTGCAAGGGTTTGCACCAAGCATCTTTATCAAATATAGAATTATCTGTCCACGATACATAAATCCTTTCATGATATCCGAAGTTAAGTTCCTTTGCGTTAGAAAAACGTTTGAGGAGCATATTTTGGGACCCAAAAAAATCTACGAGCATGATAAGAAGAAATAATTTATCAAAATCACATGAGTGAATTAATCATCCTATTTCTTGTAAAACCTCTTATTTCAACCGTTGATCACAGGCAGGATCAATGGTACTATCATAAGAGCTCACTTGTATATCTACTCATCTACGGTACGGTAACGAATGATATGAGTTGATGGTAATCAAATTGGCAAAGTTATTCACAGCTACTCGACGAGGATTTTTAGTGAGTGGATTATGCCGGAAGGCAAGAGCTTCCGCTTGGATGCGATTTCGGCAGGAGAATTGCCGGTCGGCTACAAAATAAGAGGCCCGAGACTCGCGGGCTGTATGACCATATGCTGAACTTGTAGATGCAAGCTGATCCGCATCCCCCTCGGACGATGTGCCACAAAGTTGGGGTGCGTACGGCTGTGATATGGCAGAACATTGTAGGCCGGTTGGCTGGTCTCGGGACTTGTTGGCTCATGTTGAGCTCGTGATTTGGCATGGGTTGAAGGTCTTGCAAGTAGCCATTAATAACCTTTTTCCGGCATTGATTCTTTCCGGGGTCATCGGGGCACTGTCGCTGTTGCCATTTGGCTGATCGCGGTTCTGTTCGTTCCTCTACTTCGGTGGATGATCAGATTTCTGGCCGTTCTTCGAATGCTTTGCATTCTTGGGCGTGTAGACCTTGCACAGAACCCACTCATCCAACTGCCACAACGCACCATCACAAAGACATCAAAAATTCACGCCAACTGTAATAAATGACAAGGAGAATTAAGATACTATAATGTCAACATGAACGTATGAAGACAAACCCTCTTGTCCTTCACTCCCTTCTTCTTGTCTGTACTGGTGAAATGGGGATTCACTTTTGAAAAGAGAAACCTCGATACCCTACAGCACTCACTACACACATAAGAGGGCAAATGGTAAAGGCCGAACTACTTACTTTTCTGGAAGCTGGAGAGTAGGGTAAAGCTCGCGCAAGATCTTCACCGCCTCGGAGTAGTGTGCAACCCTCCTGACTAGACAGAATCTTCCGCCGTCTGGCTGATGGGACCTCGAATGCCATTATATGAGCATTTGCAACATCTTTAACATTGACGCATTTCCCTATCTCTATCTTGGTATCAGAACTGGTGATAACATTTTAATTAATCTCCGATTGCTTATCATTTGGATATTCTGATTGTGCTCTGATTCTGGTGCGAGCTGGAACAACTAGCAGTAAACTGGGTTAATAAGTTATAACAAATGAAGTCATCCCACTAAACTATTAGCACCAATAAAAAATATTTGGGTCGTAGGCGTGGGACCTCATAAGAAGACTCTTGTTTATTGCTCATTCCATCTTATGCATATATCCGCAACATTCTTTTTCCTTATTATCAATAGGAGTAAAGATGAACAGGGGAAATCCCATGATTCCTTCCTTTACGATGTTCATATGCATTAAACACTTTCAAACATGAAAGAAGATAGGAAATAGGTAAAACCTTCCGTTTACATTTTTCCTAACTTGGGATGGGATTCCCTTTTTCTCAGAATTTAACAAGTCCCTTCTCCTTCAGGCTTTCAACGGTTTCCTTCAAACTCTGCTCCAGAGGAATGTAGTCGAGCCCCAGGCTTCTCGCTCTGTCCTTGGACACCTGATAAATCGGTGGAAAAGGCTTGTCATCCGCGCACCTACGTGGAAAATATTGAGTCATTTTAGAGGAAAACTCGTCTACCTTCACCTGAATCATGATACGATAATCGAGTGAAGTCGATGCTCAACAGCCCACCACGCACGCGGCAATGTGATTGCTCAAGTGTTCAATACTTGTACGTCGGAATAGTCAGACCTCAGACACGTGCATGTACACATGCAAAGCTAAACCAATGGCTATTACTTGAACTGCTTACTTTTCGGGAAGCTGGAGAGAAGGGTAAAGCTCACGTAAGATCCTCACGATCTCGGAGTAGTGTGCAACTCTCTCAACTAAACAATATCTTCCGCTGGCTGACGGAACCTCAAATGCCAATATATGAGCATCTGCCACATCTTTAACGTTCACCAGTCGCAGACTTGCATTTGGAAAAGTTTGCATTCCTGAGTTGAAATTGCACCGGATTAGAAGGAAAAATATTCTCTTGATTAGAACGAACGGATGTCATAAAGCTCAAAAAATATTAGGATGACCTCTGTAATCTGGAAAACCTTCATGGTTACCACTGAATTACCATTTACCAAATTTGCAACTGCCGCAGCACTTGTGCTAAGTGACGGCTGCAAAAGAGGACCAATCACCAAGCCCGGGTTGATTGTGACCATATCAATACCCTTCTCTTTCACGAATTTCCAGGCAGCATCCTCAGCTAAAGTCTTTGAGAGTGCATACCACATCTATTGGGGGAAAAAAGAGAGGGAGGTAAAGCACTCGCGATGAAACAGAAAGCCACTTCCAAATTGACAACATTATGATAACTTCTGAGATGTACGGAAATGGCATGGCAGGTTTTGGTCAATTACCAGAAAGATTCGACAGGAAAGATCACATCAAGAGAGTTGTTAACCATGCAATGTTGAGACTTAAACTCACATTGATTATCTCAGCTCCAGTAGAATATAATACATGAGACAAGAAGAGTGCTAAATTGGACAAGATGCGTACATTTCTTTCCCTGCACAACTCTGGATCAGAAAACCAATTTTCATCAACTACAACATCAAGTGTCAACAGTTGTCCAGTGAACGCTACTGCAACCATTGATGATGTTAAGACCACACGCTTGACAGAAGGTGCTTTGGAACATGACTTCAGAACATTAAGAGTCCCCTTCAAGGCTGGATCAAGTAATTCTGCCTGAAACACGATGAGAATTCATAAGCCAAAAGAAATAAAATGGGTAAAAGATGAGAGTTGAATTGCATTACCAAGAGTTCCCTTCAGCTAATGTTATTACTTATGTTTTTGTCACTAGCCAATTCAAGGCTTCTCACATTGAGGCAAAATATAAGCAAGACATAAAAGATATGAGAGAAAACATAGAAATTCAATGAACAGGCAGCATTTGGACGTCCACAATCTTAGACAAGGGCAAGTAACGACCCACCCAACCACATATTTGATCGTAATGAACACTATTTCTCCAATAAAGAGATCTAGGAAATAATTTTGCCTAGAAGAGCCTTAATATGCTCATTTGACCTGGATAGACAAGCAGTAGTTAGGAAGCTTGCTTCAGGAAACATCACATGCTTAGTCATGTTAACTGATTACCTAACATGTCATGCAAATCGGAATAAAGTTAGCTGAAGATTTTAATTGGCATTGGAAACATTGTCAACTTATATCATGGCGACAAATTATCAGCAAATTTGTATTCAAACCAGCTGAAATTATCATTCAACATCGTCTAACTCAGTGAACTTTAAATGGGTACAGACTCAAGTGCAACTAAAGTAAAGAGGAGTGACAAAGTTCGTAAACTTGGTAAATTGTAGCAATGAAGGGCGGCCTAAGATGAAAGGGGAAAAAAGCCACTCTGCAAGGACTGGTATATGGTTCTAGAGCCAAACCTGCGGATCCTTGACATTATGATAAAATGGAGAGGCAGTGTGAAAAACGCCTACACAACCCTCAACGATAGCATCGAACGAACCCTCTTCCAGCAAGTCTGCTTTGAACAGCCGAAGTCTATCCTTGGCTCCATCCAGCACAAGTAAATGTTCGACCTTTTTCGGATCATCTGTTGGAGAGACGCAGACGATCATTACGAATGAGCCATTTGGAAAATAAGGAAAGAGGTGAATTTGAGAAATTACAGGCTCATCCTCTAAACTGAAAATGGCTCAAATCAAACGACATCATGGCTCTGCAACACAAGTTCTCCAGAAAACAAAAAAATTTGGAGCGAGGTAGCACTGTTATACAAAGTTCAAGCCTTGTCCTGATGTACCTTCAATCCCTCTCATCTGGTAATCAATAGTATCGCCATATGACTCCTTTACACACTAGGAAGTGGGAATGCTAAAAAAAGAAACACGATCAGAGAAAAATCTTTCTACAACACACACACATCACATCGTCCAAAGAGGCAAGCCAAAGTCGCATAGTTCTGAATCCCCAGTGTCGATTGAACCCCATTCAGTCGCTGAAAACCTCGACCCCTTCAAAAACAATCCAGCTAAAAACAAAAGCTACATGACCAGTCCACCGTCTGGAACTCCACAAGCGCGTACCTTTCGTATTACTACACAGCAGAATCACAGGAAATGATGACGAAACAGACCGTGCCACGCAACCCACACGCAAGACGGGAGCGAATCGCCACGATCAGCACACCAAACCCAGTCGATCGAGGACAAATTTTTCACCAAGACGACCGAATCAGAGAGGAACCCAACCTCGAAGGAAAACGGAGAGGAGAGGGATCGAGAACGTACCCGGATCGCGGACGGAGGCGTTGACGGCGTAGCCGCGCCGCAAGAGGAGCTTGACGAGCCACGAGGCGATGTAACCGGACGCTCCGGTCACGCACACGACCTTCCCTTCGCCGACCGTCGCGCTCATCCTCGTCGTCTCCGATTCTGCTGCTCCTTCTCCTTCTTCCTTCTTCCTTCTTCTTCTTCGCTCGCTGCAGTTTCGCGAGGTTCCTTCCATTGCTCTTTGCTTTTCAATGGCGGCAGGAGCGCGCTTCGATGTCCATTTCACAGGCCGGCTCGTGCGAGGACAATTCAACGTTGCGTAGAGACGACGACGTTTGACTTGTTCGGGTGCCTGTATGGTTAAAGCGAACGTGCATAATATTTCCTATAATAAATAGCGACATAGCGGCATTAGGTTAGGTTAGAATATTATAGTAATAGATTATAAGAAAGAAGTTAAAATCCAACCAGGAGCCACCTCCCCATCGTGCTAGTCATACCACAACCATCTAAATATATGTAACATTCTGTCAAACCCACGGCTTCATATTTTTCAAGAGGAAATTGTCCGTTCACTCTTTAAAAAACTTACCATACATATGTCCATTTAATTATATACTTTTTAATTTTGCCAGTTTAGTCATATATCTTTGCGTCGAAATTTCAATATAACCCTTCAGGCCAATTGTCGCCGGAAATCGATGACATGGTGGGTTGCCACGCTGGACAGCTGGCGATGGCCTGAACACCACGTCAGTGATTTTCGGCTAAAATTAACTGGGAATACCATATTGGAATTTCGCACAAAGATTTAGGATTAATTGGCAAAATTTAATCCTCGTCAAGTAGCTATGTATAACTTCAACGATTTAATCAGCACTGAACCATATCATTCGTCACCGCATCATAGGTGATCACATATACAAGCTAAGCGAAGGTCTCTAATATATACAAAAATAATCCATAAAGTCTTAAATCTATTGCACTTTTACCAATTCAATCATAAATCTATTAATTATATCAATTGAATCGTAAATATTTTTCACGTTTTTCCAATTTTGACCGGAAATCGCTGACGTGGATGCCGGCCATCCTATGTGGATAATTTTAAATAATATTTTAATATTTTATTGAATTTTATTGAATTTTTTTTCTTTTTTTTCTTTCCTCCCTTTCTTCTTTTTTTTCCCTATTATGGGCTGCCTGGGAAGGGCCAGAGACCCTCGCTTGGTTTGGGCGAGGGCCTCCAAGCCCTCTGCAATGCGGTCCTTGCCTAGATCGTGGCGAGGGTTGTGATGCCCTCGCCCAGGCTAGGCAAGGGGTCGCTGGCCCTCACCTATGACTGTGATGTCACCAGCCAGAGTTGTAAAAAAGAGGCAACGTGATAAAAATTCGAAAAATAATATTATAAAAATCTCAGGTGAAAATCTATGATGCTGGCCTTCATCATGCAATTGCTCCCGTGCAGAAACGCCTGAAGACGGGAACAAACAGCCTCCAACTGACATTTCTAACTTGGGAAAGTTCTCTCTCAGAATTTAACGAATCCCTTCTCCCTCAGGCTTTCAACAGTTTCCTGCAAACACCGGTCGACCAGCGGAACGTAATCGAGCCCCAAGCTTCTCACCTTCTCCTTCGACACCAGAGAGATCGGCACGAAAGGCCCGTCGTCCGCGCACCTGTGGAGACAAATTTCCAAGTAACATCAGCTATATATCTCGCTCGGAAGCAAGCAGACACAAGTTGCGCATCATGGGAAAGAAACCGAGACGTGGACTTCAGTTAACTTCTCATTCGTGCCTAGTTAACAACCATGCATCATTCTCTCCTGATTAGGAGGAAGTGGGTTTTAGAAGAAGAGGAAAAGTAACATTGACTGAAATGGTAAAGGTCTGAACTACTTACTTTTCTGGAAGCCGGAGAGAAGGGTAAAGCTCGCGTAAGCTCTTCACGATCTCGGAGTAGTGTGCAACCCTCTCGACTAGACAGTATCTTCCGCCGGCTGACGGGACCTCGAATGCCAGTATATGAGCATTTGCAGCATCTTTGACATCGACCATCCCATGGTTGCGTTCGGAAATGTGGTTGCATCTGGGTTGGAATCACACGCACGCCACATTAGAAAGAGAGATACACTCCTGGTTAGAAGGGATGTAATCATATAACAAAACTTCGAAGATATTAGGCTGCTGCATTGAACAGGGATGGTAGAAAATCGATGGCAATGAAGCGGGTGATGGTGTACCTCAGTTCGACTAAGAAGAATTATATCGACATTGACGACAAGATGAGGACTGTACCGAATAAGAGAGGCGCTGCTGACGACTCGATCAAATTGGTGAATTGGTACAATTAAACAATCGTGGTTTCAAGAAGTTATAGCGGTATTCATCTTTCCTCCCCTCAAATGGTAACTTCCAACAGATAAAACTGAATTGGGACGGTAAACAAACAGAGTAGCAGCACGAGCATCCTTGTTAATTAGGCCAGAGAACTGTTTGCTAATGCAATCATGCATGATGTATAGAATGGAAACACAAAAACAACTCTGCAATCTGGAAAAATTTCACGGTTACTGCTGAATTACCATTTATCAGATTTGCAATCATCGCAGAACTTGTGTTTAGTGTTGGCTGCAAAAGAGGACCAATCACCATAGCCGGGTTAACAGTAACCGTGTCAATGCCCTTCTCTTCCGCAAATTTCCAGGCAGCGTCCTCGGCCAAAGTCTTGGAGAGCTCATACCACATCTACGAGGGAGCAAAAAACGAGAGAGATAAGACATTTGTGACGAAAAAGCAAACCACTTCCAAATTGATGCCGTTGTAATAACCAGTAAGATGTAACAAAATGAAATGGAACAACTCCACCAACCAGCCAGCTGGTTTCGTGTCAATAACCAGAACTATAAAATGGGAGAGATCGCTTCAAGAGGAGTTGTCGACAGTGCACTGTTAGATTCCATTCATGTTGATCATCTCAGCACCAGGAGAATACAATACGAGACTATACAAAATTAAACAGGACAAGATGCGTACGTTATTTTTCCTGCACGAGTCTGGATCAGAAAACCAACTTTCATCCATCACAACATCATGTGTCGATCTTCCATCGTACGCAACTGCAGCCATAGATGATGTCAAGACCACACGCTTCACAGAAGGCGTTTTGGAACTTGACTTCAGAACATTGAGAGTTCCCTTCACAGCGGGATCAAGTAATTCTGCCTGAAACATGATAATGGTTAATGAGCCAAAAGAGAAAACCTAGCTGAAATAATAAGAGACTAACATGCTACTATATGAGCTATTTGGCTAGTTCATAAAAGAAACATATCAAAGTCGAGAGAAATCCATTCGTAAGCAGGTTTTGTTTGTCATTAATTATCAAGTAAAAGATGTAAAGAATCAATGAAAATTTGTATATTTCAGAGACTGAGGTAAAATTATTCACATGCTCTTATTTCCTGGCCTGTAAAACTTCCGCATGTAAAGCAACAAAATGAGATAGACAACTAAACTATCATTGCACTAAAACAAGAATACATTGGCGTGAAACCAGACTAAAGGTACAGAAGCGCATAACCAAAAGAAAAGCTGGACAACTTGAAATCATATGTGGAATTGACCCCAACCCATTTTCACAAACAATTTGCAAAGCTGTACATCAGAAGGTGGTGATAGATGGACTCGACGAAAATATCAGACTATGCAAATCAAAGATCAGAAGAGTACGGTCAACAGTTTCCAGGCACCTTTCATTCCTTTTCGTAATCAAAAGGCAAAGCAAAATGTATGGCAATGCTAAACATGAAGCATGCTAGTTGGCCTCAATAAACAAAAATGTGGCATAAAAGGATTAATGAAAAAGGGCACAAAAACTACTCTGCAAGAACTAGTGTATAATTTCTGGAACCAAACCTGAGGATCCTTGACATCCAGATAAAAGGGCGAGGCAGTGTGAAAAATGCCTACACAACCCTCAACGACAGGATCAAACGAACCCTCTTCCAGCAAGTTGCCTTTGAACAGTTGAAGCCTCTCCTTCGCCCCATTAAGTGCAAGCAAATATTCAGTCTTGTTTGGATCACATGTTGGAGAGACACGAACAATTACAGTGAATGAGCTGCTGGAATATGAGGAAAGCCACAAAACTCAATGGCCACGGCTCATCCACTAAACTGGAATGGCTCGAGTCAAACAACAACATGGCTCTTCAACACAAGCTCGAATGAAGGCATTTTCATGAGAGTCGAAGATGTTCAGTTTTTTACTCAACTAAATGATTCGGAGCATGGCACTCTTACAGAAATTCAGAAACCTTAAGCAACCGAGGAAACAAAACCCAAGATCATAACACAATAGAAAATTCTCTAGTGTTCTCTTTCATTTGCCTAGCCTACCACTGCAGGAATAATTTGAATTACAGCTGCAAGATCACTCTTATTATAAACAAATACAAGCCAAAAAAGATAACCAGCGTATCAGACAAATCATGGGCTCATTGAGGAATGTCTCTGGAGCTGGCAAACAATCCTAACTAAGGCACACTAATCCAGTTCTTGAAGAATTACCTTGTATTCGGCATGCTCAGGCCAACAGAAAAAGGTTATTTAGATTGATTATACCTTCAACCACCCTCATCTGGTGATCAATAATCTCACGAGATGACAACTCTGTAGTCTAGAAATGCTCGAAAAAGAAGCAGAAGGAAAACCTTTCTACAAGGCACACCGTTGGAAAAAAAAAGCAGCCACAACAGGATAATTGTAAACACCTACTCAGGTAAAACGCACCAGCTGCTAACACCTCGATTACTTCAAAACAATCCAGCTAAACAGAAATTACTTCACTCGGCCACAGTCTGAAACTACTTATGCACGAAACGTTCATCTACGACATCAGAATTACACAAAATGAGACGACTTAGAAGCTGTCGGACAAGATACACAACATGAGTGAATCAAGATCATCAGGAAGCAAAGTCAGTGGATCATGACCAATCAACAGGAACGAAAGGTATCGAGAACAGACTCAGATCGCGAACAGAGGCCTTGACGGTGTAGCTATGCTGCAAGAGAAGCTTGACAAGCCACGAGGTGATGTAGCCGGATGCTCCGGTCACGCACACGGTCTTCCTGGCACCAACAGTCGCGCCCATTCTCCACCTTGGCCGATTCTTGTTGTCCTTCTTCGTTTCAGGAGGTTGTTCTTGCTCTGCAGTTCGTGAGTCGCCATCGGTGCTCTTATACCAGAGTTACGCTTCAAAATAAATGGATCCGACCTCTGCAAAGTCATGTTCAACTTGCCGACAGAAGCCAAGATGTCTGTTTGCCGCCATCGATTAGGTGGTGGCGTTTGCTTTTGTATTAATCTCAGATTCTCAACTCAAACTTACAATAAGAAAAGTGGTGGGAAAAACAGAAACAACATTATTGATTCTAATACGTACAGGACAAAACCATGCAAAAATACAAAAATAAAAAATAAAAACTTTCTACATCCCAGATAAAAGGACTTGGCGTCAAGAAAAAGGTCGGTATAAAATAATAACAACTTCCCCAAATTATTCAGACTCCGTTAATAATTACTATGGCGATACGTGTTCCCTCGCCACTCTATATAATCAATCTAAAGACAAATGCTTATTAATTTAACCCTAATGGAATCGCTTTCCGAGAATTACGGACATGAAAAACAAAATTCGGACCTTCTGTGTACTACAAAGTTAGTAATCCAACTGAGATTCCACACGTATCTTTATATCCTACGTATTATTAACTGATGTCGGAATTTCCAAATGTCGCATACCCGAACCAAACCAAAACACATTCTCGTCCACGAAGAATGTGAAGTCCCCCAAGAACATCTAAGCGACCCTGCGAACCAAACGATGAACTCCAAGGCTCGCATGATCTGATCAAATCATCGTACCGTCCAATTCGACTGTAAATGAAGAATTCTCCCAGAAAATTCTAATTCACCAGTGACTATTCTCAAAATGTTATTTCACAACCACACAGTATACACGCACGCAGACAAACAAAAAAATTCTCATGGGGGAGGGAGGAAGATAGGAGTATGCCAAACAGACCGCCCGAATCGGACCGGACCATCCGGTTTGGTCTGGTTTCCAAGAGTGTCAGTCTGGTTCTCAGTTTCTAAAAGTGAAACCAGTGTCCAGGTGGTCTGGTTCTCAATTTCAAGGGAGAACCAGACCAACTGGACCAGACTGACTACATATATATATTTTTTATTTCTTCAAAAAAATTAGTAGAATGTGAACTAAACCTAAATGAACTTCATTGACATAGATTCATTGATAAAAATTAGTAAAATATGAACTAAACCCTAAATGACCGGTTCCATTGGACCGAACGAGAACCGGATCGGAAACCTATCACCCGTAGAAAGAGATCATCAGAGGGTGCAGCCACAGAAGACAAAGAGGAAGCAGCGCATTGCGGCCAGGGCTAGGGACTCTAGCACCATGATGACCATTCAGAGCACATCGTCCATGACGAAGTCGATTAGCCTGAAGCTCCATGTCGTGAGGTGCGAGAAGAAGCCGAACTTCGGCTAGCGAAAGATCGACGTCGGTAGCGAGAACTCGAATTTCGGCGGCATTTCCAGTCGCCGTAGACCACTACACGCGCATTGGACTGAAGATTCCGTTGGGATTGGTGACTTCGCTACTGTAATGATTCTCTCTCTTCATGTCTAGGTAGGTTAGGATTCTTTTTTTAAAGAAAGAAAACCCGATCCCTAAACTGAACCGAACTTACTGGAACCGTGTTTTCGGTTCGGGTCACAATAACCATACAACAAACATGTGCTGCTTGGGTTATGTCAGATGGAAACCGACTCAAATTGAATCAAACTGTTGACACTCTACGTGCCGAGCTCTCTAGCTTCTATATCATGAAAGATTTTTTGGGATTACTGCCAATCATTTTAAAACATTAAGCTATGTTTGGTCGCATGGATTTTTAGTCAGGATAAGATTGGATAAGATAAGATATGAAATCCATGAATTTTTCTACATCCTATCCATTGTTCAGTGAATCGCAATTATAAAGCCGGATTTATTCACATCCTATTATGTCCATCATTTGGTATCATATCAGTACAAATGAATCTAAATATTGCACAAGCTAAGATGGTAAGAATCTATCAGGTCTCTCTTGCCTACTTCATTTTTTATTTGCTTATTTTCTTTATTATTTTTCCCTCTCTCTTTTAATTCTTTTCTTTTTTTTGTTCTTTTTTACTCTTCCGTCATTCTCTAATAAAATTTTATTAAATCGTAAACTATATTTAATAATATTATAAATATCTAAAATACTAAAATACCTTAAATATGTAATAAATATAAATATTAAATATATATTTAATAATATTATAAGATCGAAAGAAATCTCATCTACCTTTATCCCAACTTCCCTATGAGAAAATTTTATCTGGGTAATATCCCTCTTATAATTCTATCCGACTTTATGCTATCTTGAATAAGATCCAAATACATTATAGGATAAATTTTATCATATCATGAATTTTATATATCTTGACTACTAAACGTAGCCTAAGCTATTAGATGGAGATGTAATTTGATATTCAAATATTTCAACACTTTTGAAGTTATGATCTTCAAAAAACTATTCTAAAAACGCATATTACTAAAATATATGTAAGTTACGCCAGTTATAATAAGCGCTATCCAAAATAGACCCCTAAAAACCTTAAAGAGCCCTTTAGTTTAGGCCTCTTTCTACTGCAATTGGGCTTTTCAAGACTAACTTAACAAGCAATAATTGGGGTCAAAGTCATTGGATTGTGTCGTTTAGTGATTTCGGAGCCTAAAACTAATTGGGGTTGAACATAAATTAAAATCAATTAAACAACTTTTACAAGTAACAACTAAAACAGTAAATCATCGTAGTTGGGTGAATTGACCCCATCAAAATACATAAAGAATTGCAATTAAGGTGTTCAAGCCTCTATATTTACACAGAACATCTTATTAATGTTGAAGCACTAAAGTTCTAGATAATGCTAAGCTATATATCACAATCGCATATCATCAGTTAATATCAATTTGTCTGTGAAATCACGGGCATGTCGGTCCAAAACAGATAATCGATTAAAATATATTTTAGAGCGATTTGCATCTTAATCGATCACAAATTTTGGTCGGTGTCTCAAAATCAAAGAGGCCAGTTTAGTTTTTAAGATTGAGTTATGTTATGTTAAACTCAAAAGGTGCGGGAGCAACTATAGTTTAAATTTTTTGAAGACAAATTTATTCAACGCCTAATAGAAATTCCTACGGCTACGAAAATTCGCCAAAGTAATTTACGGAAATTTATTAAATGATAAAGAAATCAAGAAGGAGAAGATGATTGTTAGGTTCCTAATATAAACCCTTCCAGATATACTTCTCACGTTGGAGTTGGATTCCTAGCTTGAGTCGGTCAATCCAAATATTATATACAAGAGGCGGGTGATGGTTTTTGCCCATTAGTCAGCGGAGGAGTTTTTTGCCATGACAAAAAATTGCGAGGCGTGTTTGTGAATTACTTCCCTAAGAAATCGCAAGTGTTTTGAAGCCAAGAAGTCTAGTGGAAAGATTTCTTAAGTCTTTGGTGAGATTGGAAGATTGTTTTGTCAAAGATTTTTCTGTTTGATCGTTTTGTTCTTCACATTAGGTGTACACTTAGAGCAAGAGAGGCACTATCATTAAGGCAAGATGGAGAACAATGATCGGTGCCACGACCGTGATTGCGATGATCAGCCAAAGGGAATGCATGTCAACCGTCAACGGGAAGTCGGTGTCGTCCCATGCACGCCGTCTTCGAGCCAAGAATTGGTGGCGGCGGCGCCATCATCAGAGGACAAGTTCCCACTCGAGTTTCCATTCGGGTACATATTCGCCCCCACCGACCAGGAGCTCATTCTCCATTACTTGAAGCCCAAAGTCATGGGCGATCCAATTCCGCTCAGTGACTTGTTCGCCGACGTCGATCTCTACAAGTTCGACCCCAGAAAGCTCATCGGCAAGTACATATACGCGGCCAATACATAGACTCTAATTCTGTGTGTGTTTTGTCTATCGTTTCAGCATTCAATTAGGTTTGTAATGGACGTGCATGCATGCTTGACGATGAGATTTCTTGTTCGGTCGTACGTTCCTCTCTTTGAATTTCTTGGCTCTCTTTGGGCTTGTTTGGTTTTCTCTTTCTTCGACTTTCTTGGCGTTTCTTTGATCTGTTTTTTTTGTCACTTTCGGAATGTATTTGAATGGAAACTGTTTCTTATTTTAAATGCACGCTTGGCGCAAATAGATATGTCTGAGTGTATAGGTAGAGTGCCATACACAGTGAACGAGTCTTGTTAAAGAGTAGTTTATTCGGTGGTACAGTTAGAAACTATTTGCAAATACCAAAGAAATTACTCAGATGCAACTCATTGTGCGATTCTCCAGAGAACCGCGAGGGAGTGGGAAAAGATGGAGACGAGTGGTACTTCTTCACTCCGAGGGACAGGAAGTATCCAAACGGGTCGCGGCCGAATCGTTGCACGCCCAGCGGGGTTTGGAAGGCGACCGGGAAGGATAGCATCGTCCTGATGGAGAATAGAACGATCGGATATAAGAGGTTGTTGGCCTTCTCTCCTTCCTTTCGGGGAACCTCGCAAAGACGAAGCGACGGGACGGCCTTGAATATGCATGAGTATAGATTGGAGGAGGACGAGAAGAGGATCCACACCAGTAGAGACGAGAAGGGAGTGAAGGACAAGAGGGTTTGGATTCATCCGTTCATGTTGACATTACCGTATCTTAGTTTTCCTTGCCATTACACTTGGTGTGAATTGACGTCCTTGTTTTGTGCACTGTGGCAGTTAGATGAGTGGGTTCTGTGTAAGGTTTACACGCCCAAGCATGCAAAGCATTCAAAGAACGGCCAGAAATCTGATCATCCAACAAAGAAGAGGAGCAAACAGAACAATGATCAGCCAAACGGCAACAAAGACAATGCCCCGACGACCGCTGGCAAAAATCAAGGCCAGAAAAAGGCTATTATTGTTGACGATGGTTACTTGCAAGAGCTTCAATCCACGCCAAATCACGAGCTCAACATGAGCCAGCAAGTCGACGTGGTCGACAATTATCAACTGCCTCAAAGTTCTCAGATAAGTGCTCTCGGCGGTCTGGAGACTGACCGACCGCCCTACAATGTTCTGTCACATCGCAACCATATGCACCCTAACGTAATGGCACATCGTCCAAGTGGGATGAGGATCAACATGCATCTACAAGTTCAAAGTGTGGTCACGCAGCCTGCGAACCTCGAGCCTCCTACTTGGCAGCCGACCGGCAATTATCCTCCTGAATCGCATCCAAGCAGGAGCTCTTGCCTTCCAGCGCATTCCACTCGCCAAAATCCTCGTCAAGTAGTGGTGTACAGCTTCAACGATTTAATCAGTACCAACCCATATCGTTCGTTACCGCACAATAGGTGATTGGTATGCAAGCGAGCTCTTGTGGCATACATTGACTCTAGCTATCATTAGCAGTTGGGATTGGAGGTTTTACTAGGATTAGAATCGTTAATTCACTCATGTGAAATTGATACTTCTCTGTTGTTATACAGATTTTGTCGACTGTACCCAAAACATGCTCGTCGAGTGTCAGAAAATAAAAAGCAAAGAAGCGTTGAACTTTGATATTCGTCACAAAATTTATGCATCGAGGATAGTTTCATGACAATGCTTGGTACGAACTTCTGGATGCAACCTCCAGGCCAATTGGAAGAACATATGTTCTATATGTTTCAGCTAAAAAAAATGAACAGAAAACGAAAACTATCTCTTGGATTTTGTGGTGTTTTATTGCCCAAGTTACTACTTTTCTTTGCTAATTAAAAAAAATTGGCCTCGTCTTTTTGTATTGTTGTTTGTGAAGTTTCATGTATGAAGGTAGGAAGGTAAATGAAAATAACTTAAGATGTTCCTTTGAATGATTCTATGGGTGGGCGGGGTCTCAAAGCCCCTGCCCAGGCCGGCCACCTGGTTCATCGGCCGGTATCTGAAAAAGGTCCCAAGCCCGGCGAGTGAGCCGAAAGAAAGTGGCCAAGTCCGCCCATTCTCCAGGCAGGTTGCGCTGACATGAGAAGAAACATTATCTGAAAACAAGAACGTTGTATCAGATAAAGTCGACAATAAAGATTTCTCAACTGTGACCTAATAGACCGCCAGGGGTGGACCTGGACCTGTTGACTCCCCAGCATGAGCTCCCCGCTCCCAGCGGGCGGCTAGCCCTTATAACATTTTGATTGAACATGGAGGAACTTTGTGTAGAACAAATGTTGAAAGACAACCCAATTTTGTCCAGAGGCTCTAGGATTTTCCTCATCACCCTCTCCGCATGACGGTCAAGTGCTTTGTGCAACAAGTAAAAACTAGATAGGAAGTCGTGTTGTTTCCCTGAAACATTGGCAATCTGCTTCAGCTCGATTACCCCTTTATAACATCATTGTGCAAATGTCCATTTTATCCCTGATTTTTTTAAAAAGTAGAAAATCCTGCTTCTTTTCCTGGTTCTTAGTGGAGTCTCTTACTCAACACTAGCAGAATTTGCGAATCTTTCGAATGGTTTTTACTAATGGAAGTAAGAACTTAGCCACTGGGGAAGTTATGGGAAGGTCAGTGTGATCTCAAACTTTTAGTTTGAATTGATGACTTGTCTGGAGCTAAAATCATGAGCCTTCATCATGTCCAAGTCCCAGCTGTTTCCTGGGATATATATATGACTATATATACTGTGCATACAATCCAATATTTCTCCGGCATTCGTCGACATCATTCCTTTGTACAAAGATTTCCAGTAAAGTGGCAAGACAGAAGTTATTTTTTTGGGGGGGAAAACAAAAACAAAAACAAAAACCGAAATGCCGCGAACTTTCTAGCCCAGGCTTTCCTCGCCACCGGTTTCTCTTCAGATAACAAAAGATACACGTGGCAAGCACCCATTAGGGCCATACTTGTCTCAAGATAAGGAAATGGATGATGCCCTCTCTCCCCAACAAGCGCTTTGCATTTCCATTCTTCTTCACAACCCACAAACATAAAGTTGCAAGTAACAGAAGCTGAGAAAAAAGAAAGCGAAACGCTCACTCAACCAACACTGGCAGCAGCAATGGCTTCCATGACCATGACAGCCTCCTTCCTCGCCGGCTCGTCGGCTGTGGTCGGCAAGCTACCCTCGGCCAAGGCCTCCGCAAGAGGCCTCGTCATGGCCAAGGCCTCGAGAGCCACCGAGGCCGAGAAGGCCAGCCTTGAGTTCAATGCTGACAAGGAAGAGAGAAGCAGTGGGAGGAGGGACTTGGTCTTTGCCGCCGCAGCTGTGGCCGCCTGCGCCGTCGCGAGGGCCGCCGTCGCGGATGAAGATGAGCCGAAAAAGGGTACTCCCGAGGCCAGGAAGAAGTATACTCCTATCTGTGTGACCATGCCCACCGCTCGCATCTGCCACAAATGAGGGTCAAGAATTGGCGACTCCTTTTCCCCCACCCTTGATTTCGTGTTGATTTGGGAATGATATATGTGTAAAATCTTGTATTCTAGTTTCTTGCTATCTTGGGACCAATCGATCACCATTCTATCTAAGTCCGCTTCTTTGGTCTGAGTCACACTTCCCTCTTGCATTCCAACTAAAATGTTTTTTGCATCAACGGAAACTAAGTTCCCACTCACGACCCATGTAACAAGCTACACCAAGTAAGAAGTGTAGAACAATTAACTCATAAGGACCGCCGTTGTATAATCATTCATCAATAGATGCCGATGTCGGGCTACCCGTTCTTACTCGCAAGGGCACGATTCTCGGTAGTTATCGGGCAGTGAACGTTCGAGCAAGAAAAGAATTTAGGCGCATATTTTCTTCGGCCTTGCATTATATCCCAATGCTCTCCTAGTACCGGCAATCGGCATTCACAGGAACTCTTCGGCCTTGCATGATATCCCAATGCTCTCCTAGTACCGGCAATCGGCATTCACAGGAGTAGAGTTCGCCCATGGCAATGTGTTAGCATTCCAACCTAGTAGCAACGGCAAGTTCTCATTAGGTCCCGACTCATCCGACAACCACACCGCATATCCAGCTTTCATGTACAAACAGTCGTTGCGCAACGACAGAAACAACTCATTATTGTAGTAACTACAGAGAAAACATCTAGTACATGAAATTTTACTATGTTCTGCAAGAGATTCCTCTTGCAACATGAAAAGACGAAGCGATTCAACTGAACTGCATCCCGTACATGTTCATGGTTGCCAGGGCACAATCCCCATAATAAGGCCACCGGTGTTGGTGCCGCGTCCTATCACCAACAATATTGTAAAGGCCAGCCAGCATAAGCTGAAGCATACTAAGCTACTAGCGGCTACAGGCAACCGAAGAAACTTCATCACTCAAGTAAAGGAAGTTACAAAAGGGAAAAGAAAACGCAATTGTTTACACCGACGCCAGGTCTTGCAAAAGCTGGAAAAAGAAACTGATCGAAGAAGAGGAGGAAAAAAACAATGACACCTCGCCCTGCATCTACTCAACAGAGCCGTTACCGCGCCACAGACAAAATGAATGGTAGATCGTTTTCTTATTCAACTCCGCATCGATGAGGCAGGCATTAAAGAGATCGACTTGGACCGCTATCTCATTCAGCCTTCCCATTTTGCTGGGTGGCGACAAAGTTCCGGACTACTTCTATGGCTAATTGATGAGCACTTTTCTCCTGCACCTTTGCCAGTTCTTCCATGGCCTCATACGTCTCCTTATCAGCAAAGAGCTTAAGGTTGTAGCGCGCAGGTGCCTTTACCACACCATCCCACTTGTCAACCCACTCTTGAAGCTTCTCAAATCCCTGGTAGAAAATAAGACCGTTAGAGAAAGATAGCTAGGCCATAATGAAGGAAAAGAAAGGATGTAATAACAACCTCGTTCTCAACAAATATTGGCTACTAGTATTCCTAATCTGATAATAAGAAAACTATAAAATACTCGCGAGTTGTAATTATTTGGTGCTGACCATGCGGTTAGTGAAGTCGCCGAATGATTCCTTGGATTGTCTCTTACGCTTCCAATAGTAGAAAAGAGGTTCAAAAACCTTCTCGAGATCCTGAACCTTAACCTTATTCATAAAAGTTCTTGCTATTGATGTCTGATTTGGTGTCCCTCCAAGCCAAATCTGTTTTTCCACACAAATTGAAGGTTAAAATGAATTTATTCTGATAGGGTTCAGGAGTTATAACGCATTGAGAAAGTGTAATAAGATGTACCTGGTAACTGTTAGGACCATCACCAACAAGTCCAAGTTCAGCCACGTATGGTCTAGCACAGCCGTTAGGGCAGCCAGTTACCCTTATTACAATAGATTCATTGTACTTGAGACCAACCTACAATGCCAGTGCCAACAAACCTCCATTTCAGATATTGTACTGCGATATTATGATATTACATGACTGAGCTATCATACATGGGTAGTCATATACCTTATCAAATACCGCTCGAGCCCTCTTAAGTATATCGGGTATTCCTCTTTCAGCTTCAGTTATTGCCAATGGGCAAAGAGGCAATGCCGGGCACGCCATTGCAGTTATATTGAGAGAGTCCACGTATTTAGGTTCCTGTCCACAATAACAACCTTTTTGTTATGAAATATCCTGTAGTGAAATAAGCAAACCAAGCAATGGGTAGACAAAAAGAAATAATACATTCTCTGAGAGTCATAATATTAAAGACAGTCTGGATCTGGAGTCAACAGCAATGTCCGCTAGGAGGTTCCGACCATATAAATAAACAGTTTCCATGCCGTATTCAACTCTAGGAAGCAAAAGGGATTCCTTAGGAGATATTCCTTAATGAAGGCGCTGGAATCCTTAACACATCCAAGCACAGCTTAAATAGCCATAAAAGCAGGAACTCAATTGTGCACGTGTAAACATGGTGATTCAAAAAAGCATGACTCTGTTTACAGATCTTTGTCCCTGACAAAAGCACATACCTTCCATGATAATGCTACTGAAACAGCACGCAAATGGAAATGAGATGCTCTTAACTAGAGTGAATGAATTCTTACATAACATTAAATCATCGCATAACACTAACATCAGAGTAAGAATAGCATATCTTCAACGCAACTTACCAGAAAACCACCCTGCGCAAGAGCTTTTGTGATAGGACGCTTCCATGCATTCCGTATATCACACAATATTAAGTTCTGGTTTGGTGTGATACGAACATTGAGATTATATTTCTCTATTATCTCTCTAAGTGTCCTTTTCATATTCCCCCCAATACGTCCATTATCAACATGAAGCCCGCAAAACCAACCACCATCTCCCTGCCAAAAACATTTGAGAATCACAAATCAGAGATCAAATGGGCCAAGCATGGTACAAGAATGTTTAGGCGCGATATAGGCCACAGAATTATCATAATGAAATAGATATCAAAATCCCTCGGAACAAGAACAAGAAAACAGTAACAAATAATGAAAAATACACACACCTGCTTCTGCCATCCCAGGTAACTCTTGAACTCCCACTCTGGTAATTCACGAATTGGCTCAAATTTCTTGCCATAATACTGCTCAACAACGCTTCTGAACTTTTCAATTCCCCAAGAGCTAACCAGATATTTCATTCTACTATATTTGCGATCATCTCTTCTCCCGTTTTCTCTCTGTGTAACAACAATAGCCTTTATTGCATACAAAATGTCCTCTTTCGGTACATAACCCAAAGGTTCTGACAGACGGGGGAAGGTAGTCTCCAACCTATGTGTTCTTCCCATACCACCACCAACCTGCAAAATTAAACATTATAATTATGCAATTAAAAATGAAACATTAAAGAAAAAATGTCAGTCAATATCCAATAGAAACACAGTCATCTTACATATAGGTTAAATCCCTGAGGCTCTCCCTCTTTGTTAGAAATGACAACAACTCCAACGTCATTTGTAAAGATATCGACCGAGTTATCTGTGGGCACAGTAACGGCAATTTTGAACTTCCTGGGCAAGAATTGAGTTCCATAAATTGGCTCGGGGGAGTCGGGGAAGTTTGTTCCATGAGAATTATCGTTTCGAGCCTTCACAACCTCAGCAGGTTCGTCAGTGGTGATTTTCTCTCCATCCACCCACATATCAAAGTAGAAACCTGACTGCGGTGTAAGAAGTGCAGCGATATTTTCTGCGGTTTCTTGTGCAAATTTGTAATCCTTTCCAGCATACGGGGCAGCGGGGGCAAGAACATTTCGGTTAAGATCTCCACAAGCACCGAGAGTTGAACCCTTGTTCATAATTATCGAACTCATCACTGTCTTGAGGTCCTTCTTCAGGACTCCATGGAGCTGAAACGTTTGTCTTGTAGTCAAACGAAGTGTTCCAATTCCAAACTGATCAGCAAGATCATCCATGACCAAATAAAGTTGGTTGGGAACTTTTCCAAAGGGGTTCTTCGTACGAAGCATGAACGAATATGATCTCCCCCCACGTTCGTCCCTGTTGTACTGTTGATAGCTCCCGTGGAACTTGATGATCTGGGTAGCAGATTCATTTATGTTGGGTGCATCTGTCAGAAGTTCCTCGTTGAGTGGGTATCTTATGTAATTACTTTTCTCTTTGATTATTTCGACCTTGCTACGTTTAGGCTCAGCAGCAGTCTCAGGCTTTATGGGCTGCACATTGTTAAGAAAAACTCATCAAGAAAGAGGCATAAATTATCTGCTACTTAGAAAGCAAAAGTTCAAGTCATAATAGCTTCCTGTCAGGACATAGGTTACATCCGGTTTTCCCCATCGCTTGTACATGATCCAAATTTACAGAGAAAAAAGCGAGATGACGAACAGTGATGAAGAAAGGAAAATGATCCCCGGGTACGACTAGTCAACCCATGTGGGAAGCCGAACAGGGCGAATTCGAGCACAGATACAAATTAAGCTTGCCAAGCCAAAAGAGATGGCATTAACAGTCCAAGTCTGACATAAGGAATGCTTTGTTTTATCAGAGTTTGGTTACGGTGGCGCACGTTTTCCTCCCCCCCCCTGGAGGAACTGACTGGGTGCAGGTCCATATCCATGGCTAGCAATTTATAAAAGGAAAAAGATTGTTGGCAGCGCGTCTTAAGCAAGAGATCTATCGTTGTGAAAATGGAAAAGCATTCTATTTTTCGCCTAAAACAATTTTCTTTAGCAGTGCTCTTTAAATTATCCATCTATTTTTTTTCCAAGAACGTTTCAAGCAGAATCAGTGTTCTTATCGACCGCCGTCCCAGTTCCCACCCACCAATTTCCTAAACCAAAGAAAGAAAAAGGAAAAAAAAAAAAGCTGCCAACTTTCAGTCCTTCATTTCCATTCCTACCGATTCCTGAACCAATCTTTGCCCCCAAAATCTCCACAGTCTCCACATACATGCAAAGGGATGCCCAGCAAAATGTCAATTCGAACAAAAGGGAAGGCAACGAGAACCACTCCAGACAGAAAAAATGCAAACGAACAGGGAACAAAATAAGACTGAACACCCCAGAGCCAGCGACCAGGAACTCACCGTCGACACGGCCCTCACGACCGACGCGCTCGAAGGAGGAGAAGAGGAGGAGGACGAGCCGCAAGAGAGCGCCAACGCGCTCAGCTGCCTCACGAGCGGAACCGAGCTCGAGGAAGACCTGAGCCCGGTGAAGCTCCGGAACATCGCCACCTTGGGATCGCTCGGCACCGCCGTGCTCGCAGCTCCAACCGCCGTCGCCATGATCGATCGATCGAACGAACGAACAACAGCAAACAACCCCCCTCTCCCAAGGCACCGCCGGTCCCGCCGAGCTAGGGTTTCACGGAAACGAAGGGGACAGTGAAGCAGTACAGAGGCGAACGAGACACAGATATTTGGTTGCGGGAGGCAGAGAGATTGGGTGGTGGCGACCGAAAAGACTGGCAAAAGCGAAGTCGGGAGTGCGGGATTATATTATATTAAATTATATGAGTGAATCTCGCCATATCGGCCTTTTCTTCGTTCTTTTTATTTAATACAATTAATACAGTTATGATAATTTTATTTCGATCTAATTTTTTTTGACAACTAAAAATCTCGAATTGATATATTCGTGATGAATTTATCCCGAATTATTTTTTTGAACAGAAAAAATCGTGTACTTGTACACTTATGATAATTTTATCCCGGATTAATTTTTTGACCACCAAAAACCCCAAACTGGTACACCTATAATAATTTTACCCCGAACTATTTTTTTTACAACTAAAAACTCAAACTAATATATTTATGACAAATTTACTCTCAGTTAGTGTCCGTTAAATTGAATTAATATCACGAAAAATCACAAATTTGTAAACTTGTGACAAATAGGAGGTAAAATCGCAAGCTGATACATCCATTAATTATCACGTGTCATTAAACTTAACAAACGAAAATTAACGAAGGATAAATGTTTTATCAGTGTACTAGTTTTGGGTTTTTTTATAGTCTTAACCCTGAATTATACGAGTGAATCTCGCCAAATCGGCCTTTTCTTCGTTCTATTTATTTATTTCTTTTAATTTGGTTTCTTGCGTGCACTTATCTAATTGTCGGGGAGGTGCTCTAGCGTTCGCCGCCGCGTCACGTGCCTGACACGGGCCGCAGGGGGGGAGGGGGGTGGGGCCGGCCGGAACCCCCACTCGCGTCCCCCGCCCCACGCGCTCCCCGGGACGAGCCGTTGGCCGCGTGGCGCGTGGGTCTATCGGAGGCGCGGGAAAAAACAAATTTGGCGACGGCGTTACATTGAACCTGGACGGGATTTTGGACTAACGGAGAGAGAGAGAGAGAGAGAGAGAGAGAGAGAGCGGACCGGGTCAAACTAGGGCGCCTGCGGCGGTTTTTCATTGGTCTAATTTTAATTGCCATTTGCCATCGTTTGGAAAAGAGTGAGGGATTCGATGCGCTCGGCTCCAGGAACTGTTATCTCTACTTTTACAGATCACGACACAGATTCCTTATCTGAGTCGCGCACGGGAGGAATGAGCACCGGGTCAGATTTCGACCGGAGAATTATAGTCTATATAACTAAATTTTTAAACAAAAATTAGTCCGGTTCGCAATTCTGCCGGAAAGGAACTGCTGATTCGGTATCCAATTGAAATCGAGAGTCATAGGGTCAGTTCCCAGTTCTAAGCGAATAATCGGTCACTCTTGACTCGCGGTACCACAAAAAACTCCTTGTCATCAAAGGGAGTGAATTACCATTTCATACATCACTACTAATAGTGAAATGGACCCAATTGGTTTGTTATGGCGCATTAGTTGCATGTGCATATGTAAAGCTTTGTTTGTTTCACGAAAAATATTACATTTTTTAAAAATGTTTTCCCGAAAGTCATTTTCCAAGAAAATAGCAATACTTTTCGATGTTTAGCTTAAATTTAAAAAAGAATCGGAAAATATATTTCGTCATTTTGGAAAAGAAAATTTGGTTTGATATTCCTAATTACACATACACTATTCGAGCGTTATTGAGTTGCGCATGGGCAACTAGGGAATTAGGCACAATTACAGGGATCTTGGGGACCTAGGCACGAGTACTTGGGTCCTGAGTAAGAGCACAAGCACCACACATTGGGATCTTGGGCCTTGGCCTCTATGGACTTGGGCTTGGGCACATAGGCCTTGTGCCTAGGCTCAACTTCTGTGGACCTCAACTCAATCTTGATGGACACAAGCTTGGGAGCGAAGTTCAACCACAGGCACAAGGGTCTTGACCCCAACCTCGATGGACACGAGCGCAACCTCTATGGACCTGGGCCAGTGCACTAAGGACCCAGGCACAGGCATCAGGGTCCCACGCTGGCCTCAATGGACTTAGGCATTCATGTCAAGATCTCGGGCCTCGGCCTTAATGGACCCAAGCTTGTGCACGGAGGGTTTGGGCATTAATACAGGGGTCCTAGCCTTGGCCTCGTTAGACTTAGGTTGTGCATGGTAACCATTCTGTGCTTGGGAATAGATTCTGATCAGAAATGATTTTTTTTTATTCTATGCCCAGGAACTGATTTTTAGCACTTGAAGGCGTTTGGTAACGGCCCAAAATTTCTATTCTTGAAATAGTAAAAGAACAGAAATGCGTTTGGTAACGGCATAAAATTTCTTTTTATTAATAATATTTTAGTAACATTTTAAATATTTTAATATTTCTTTCTTTTCTTTTTTTCTTCTCCTCCTTAGCCATGGCCGGTAAAATATTTTTTAATTAATAATGCTTTTATTAAAAATATTTTTTTTATTTTTTTGGCCATGGCCGGTAAAAAATTTTCTTATAAAAAAATTTTTTATTAATAATTTTTTAAAAATATTTTACGAAAAAATATTTTTATTGAAAATATTTTTTTCTTTTTTTTGCCATGGCCTGTTCGCTGGCCATGGCCGGTAAAATAATTTGTTTAATAAATATTTTTTTATTAATAAATTATTAATAAAAAAATATTTATAAAAAAATTATTTTATCGGCCATAGCCAACGACCAGGCCATGGCAAAAATATTTTTATTGAAATTATTATTTTTAATTTTTTCCATGGCCTGGTCGTTGGCCATGGCCGGTAAAATATTTTTTTATAAATAATTTTTTTATTAATAATATTTTAATAAAAAATATTTTATTGAAAATATATTTTTATTTTTTTCGCCATGGCCTGGTCGCTAGCCATGGCCGAAATTTTTTTTTATTAATAATATTTTTTTATTTTTTTTGCCATGGCCCGATTGCTGGCCATGGCCGGTAAAATTTTTTTTATTAATAATATTTTTTTATTTTTTTTCGCCATGGCCCGGCCGCTGGCCATGATCGGTAAAATTTTTTTATTAATAATATTTTTTATTAAAATATTTTAATCTCGCCAGATACGGCGAGGGTGGCCCTCGCACCGAACATTAGAAGCTATATTAAAAACCAAGAAAAAGAAGAAGAAAAAAAAATTGATTCTCATTTTGTTCCCAAAATCAAGAAGCTACTTTTTTTTTATTCTTGATTCTGCTCCAAAACTGATTCTGGGCACAAATTCGCAAGAATTTGCGCCCAGAATAAAAAAATTAAACAAACAGATTTCTATTCCCAAACTGATTCTGGGAACAAAAGAACAGAATCAAATACTATTTGGCAAGTTGCCATGCGTAGCCTTAGACCTGTCCTCTATAGACCCTAGCTAGGCCTCGAGGAACCGGGCCAAGGGCATTGGGGTCTTGGGCCTCGATCATAATGGACCTGAGCCGGGTGTGGGGGATCTAGGTACAAAAACAAGGGTCTCGTCCTAGCCTCAATAGACTCGGGACAGGCCTCTATGGACTTGGGCATGGGCACGAGAGCCTCGGGCTTGGCCTTGATGGACCCGAGCACAACCCTTATGGACCAAGGCCCAGGTGTAGGGCATTGGGCATGAGCATCATGGCCTTGGGTCTACCTTGATGAACCGAACTTGAGCGCTAGGGACTCAAGCACTAGCACCGGGGTCTCGGGCCTAATCTCGATGAACATGGGCATGAGCACCGGTGACCTGGGCCCAGGCACGAGCACCAAAATCCTGGCCTCAACGCAAGTGCCGTAAACTCAAGCACAAGCATCAGGGTCATAAGCTCGACCTCAATGGAGAGGGCCTAGGTGACAAGGACACAAGAATGAGCATTAGTGTTCCCGTGCCCAAGTGCAGAATTTTTAGTTCAAATTTTGATATCTAGCCATATTTATTAAAGAGTAAATTATTTTTTTGATTTTAAGTATAAATTTTTCGTTGACTCATTTTAATAAGTAATTCAAACGCTGAAAAATACTTTTTCGAAAAATATTTTTTAGCGAAATAAACAGAGAGCCTAAATTACCTCCCTGCCACGTTAGGTGACAATAAACGATCATGGGCTTCAAAAGCTCTTGAAATTCAAGAGTTGAATATCCGATGGATCGGCACGTCAAAGAAATGAAGAGGGGCCAGATGCACGGCGGACTGCAGAGGATGTGAACAAAGATCTCAAGGGCATCTGCTAATGATTAGGAAATATGTTTTTAAAAAAGCAAAAAAGTGAATATTGAATTCCTCTGACACAGAGCGTAGCAGCCGGACAGATATTTTTCTCGAGAAAGGAGAGAGGGGAGAATCCGCGTGAGAAGGGCAAAGGGCAAGGGCCACTTCGACCACCCTTTTGAGTTTTATGAAAGGTTATTTCCTTCCTTAATTCCCTCAAATTATTTATGAACATGTCTGCAAGCCCGCCCAGCTTGCCCACGGGCCTGCGTGGGCTTCGCCTGACACAGACACAAGACCAAGTCTTCTGTACAAGTGTTGAGATGCGGTGGAGATGTGCAACTGGGTTGGGTTATCTTCAGGTGCTGAAGATAGACCTCAGAAATGGAACAGTAAAGTATTTCTCTGTAGGAAGATCTTTCGCCCGACAAAGGAGCGAACAAAAGTCAAACACTGAACGTGCTTTTTCCACAGAGGCCTGGAGGTGTGATGCTTGCCTAAAATGCCAGTGTTGTGCGTTTTGAAAGTAGCTCAGCTGACTGCAGTTTCGCCATTGGCACTGGATCGCGGCGCCGCGAATGTATTAAGGAGTTTCGAGCAGCGACGGCGATGACTGGGGTGAATCCGCAGCTTCTGAAGCTTGTGTTGTTATGGGAGTTTCCAGGGGAGAGTCCGGTCCATCGATGGAAGGTTTGATGACGGCGTAGAACAACAGGTTGTAGAGGAAGGTGAAGAGCAGGAGACCACCTGTTGCGTAAGATAGGAAAGATCCCGAAATCTCCATCCCGACTTCTCCTGTCATTTGGTCACTCGTCAGCTTCACATCTGAAGCTGCAACGTTCAAGAACACATCAAATAAAAAATTAACGTTAGAGAGTCATCCTTCTAAAAAATTTTCTTAAGAGATGGTGAAGTGTTCACAACAACAAAACCATGAGACAATAGAACACCACCACCCCCCATAAATCAGATGCATCAGACTGTCCAGCAGCTTCGGCTACAATCAGAGTCCATTGGCCACGTCTTGCATGTGCTAAAACTTAATTAGTACTCTTCATGGTTCCATATTGTGGATTTGTGGTGAGAGAACAAAACATATCATGGAGCAAGAGTAGGCGCAAGAAGTGTCAGCAACGACTTGATATAGTAAGCCAATCCAATTTTCCCTGAGGACAGATTGGGGTATCTACTATCCTGGAGATTGCAGTCATCGACTCTGCACTCTTAAAACTCATTTAACGCATGCCTGGTGACGGCTAGAACGCAGTGGTGATATTCCAAGACCTGAAACTCCAACGTCAGACACAATTTTCGACCAGTTACTGGTTGAAACTTAATTGCCTTGCTACCCTCTATCACTGTGCGACCACAAACCAATGCCACGGACAGAAGCTTAAATTGGGTGCTAAACTATAATGCCGTCAAACATGACACTTCAAGGAAGCTGCTCCATGATTCAAACTTCTTCATCGCCACCTCCACAAAAAGTCTACGTAATGCTTATCCTTGACACGCCTACAGCAGTGTAAATAAAGCTACAAATACAAATTACGCAGCTTGACGAGAGCACACCCAAGAGAGTAAAGACATGGGAACAAGAATTGACACTACGCAACGGACAGTCGCAGGGGTTGCAGCGAGGAGTCTTTCCCAAAGGTTCAGAATTTTCCAAAAAGTACATATTTGTCAATTTTGGCTTGAATCTATAACCTTCTCTCTTCCATTGACATTGTATGGACTTCATATTGCTCGGGAATAACTTTTCCTCAGTTGACCTATTAACGTGTCTGGAAGACAAATCAAACTATAGCCTTCAAGGCATTTTAAGCTTAGAAGAAAGTACCCAACTTCTCTTTGATTCCAAAGCTGTGGACTATATACTTCTCTATCCTATAGGCCATAGAAATTACTTGTGAATTAGTGCAAGAAGCCCCAGCAATGCATAGCCCAAATCTCCTATCTCCCTAGTCCTCTAGGTTCGCAGAACACGCGACAACCAGTTCGTCACCGGTGAGAATTCTTTTAGCGCCGCCAGTACCGGGGTCTACTGGCGGCGATACCGTTAAGAAACGGCCCGTTCGCGCCGTTTTTTAATTCCTTTCAAGCTGTGATTATCTGACGGCAAGATTTTCGCATTTTCATTATTCAATTCACGTGGCATATTTCTAATCATCTTTTCACAGGCTCAACATCAAGCATCTTTATGAAACCCCGAATCCGACCATCTAATGAAAGCCCACGAAAAGTTCTCACTGCAAACTCAGCAAAGAGAACTCGAAAGAAGAGAACTCACAAACAAACAAGACGCGCGATACCAGAGCAGAGCAGGACGTACCCTTAACTTTTGGGGAAGGGGTTCGTTTCTGGGACAGCGCCTGAAGCTGCTGGTCGAGCTGCTGAAGGGCTTCGCGAGCCTTGTCTTGGTCCACCTCGAACTGCTTCGAGTCATTCTCCACCGCTCGCACCGCCGCGAAGTGGGCTCTTCTCTTGGAAACTTCGGACCCTTCGCGGACCAAGAGCTGAGGAGACGCAACATGCAGCGATAGCATCTGAGTACAAATTGGCGCGTCGATCAAGAACTGCAGATGGGTTCCCGAGCTTGAAGATGAGCCACAGGTGAGACGGTGTTTATCTTAATCCGAAAATGCGCCTCGCTCTGCGCGGATGAAAAGAGAGGTCAGACGCGAACCGCGAGAGGATCGTGAAAAATTTGCAAAAACGAAGGCCCAAGGGGCCGGCGTGATATGGGCCTGGTCCGGCCCATCATGGCCCATCTCCGGAAAGGCCGCGTGTCACGCTTGCCGGTCAAGGAAAACGGCCCGGCCCGGCCCCGTCAGCTTGCAAAATGGGTCCGGTCGGCCCATTTGACACCTCGAATTCGAATGGAAAAATGGCACAAGTGATCTATGAACTTTAGGTTAACGTGCAATGTGATATATGAATTTTTAATTTATTTAATGTGATCCTTGAACTTTTTATACATGTTCAATTTAATCCTTCAACTCTATGAAATGTTCAAAGTTGTCCCTGAACTTAAATTAATGAAATTATAACATTGAACATTTTCATATGGTTTAGAAATTATATCGAACATGTACTAAAAATTTAGAGTTCGCATTAAATGAATTAAGAGCTCATAAATCATTTGTGCCATTGTCCAATTCAAATAGGAGTTATTTGATTTTTCCATCGCTCACCACCTCTCCCGATTGAGTGTACAATTTGATTTTTGTGAAAATTGAAGCTTGTGGGGAACCACAGATGCCACAGCACAATGATTCTCCCCAATAATGAAACCAGAATTACTTTAAGGGAGCGGAGCGACTTAAAGGTTTAACTTATATCAATCAACATCACGTAATAAACTAGTATAAACAGTGGATTTAGGTACGCAATTTTTTGTTTTCAACCATAAAGAAAATTAAAGAAAATAATTTTAGTTAGCAAAATATACTGTGTTTATTTAATGAGAATTTGTCTTTTTATGAACTTGCCAAAATTTAACTGTTACAAGTACTCCACTTTAGACTACAAAAATCGATTTTTATCGAATGCCACGAGTCCTTGCTTGTGTAAATTATGGACAATCACATCAAAAGATTAATCAGCAAAGTTCGATTGCTATCCCGCTAGTTCTTGGTGGGGTTGGGGGACAACCTAGTTTAAATGTCTCTTGATTATCTCTTAGACCTCGTTTGGTTCAATGCGGGATCGGATCCCTTCCGAAATAAGATTTTGATTTTATACAATCTTCATGTTTGGAAAGAAATGAAATGTCGGATTTGATTCCGCATTGAGTAGAATTTCTCAAAAAGTGCAAAATTGGGATTACCTAGCAATAATTAGGATTGGGATTCCAATGCTACATTCCTAATACCACAAAAACTATTGAAAACCCAACTTTAGTACCGCTGCCACAGTCGGTCGCCAGTCGACCAGTCTCGCTGTCGTTTGGGCGGGAATTGACAAATATTCTTTCTTTGAAGATGACAACTTTTTGCAATCCAAACATATTAAAAAGAAATGTCATTCCATGAAACAGGATTACTTGAAATGAGAGTCCAGTTGAGGATTCCTTATCCTGAAATCAAACATGGCCTCATTGCAAACACAATTATTATAGAATGACTGTCCAAACAATTCTATCCATATAGTAGAGACCTTTTGCATTGCTAGAAGCGGGACTCGAATCTCGGACTCAATAGAGAAATTCCCAAACACTTCACCAAATAAGACCACCGCTTTTGGTGATAATTCAAATATGTTAGTATTGAATCTACTTAATTAAGGAAAATGACACGAATGGTTTTTAAACTTTGGCACAATGTGCAATATTGTCCTTGAATTCTTAATTTGTTCAAATGATCTCTGAAATTTAACCCAATGTACAATGTGACCCCTTAACTATTAATTTGTTCAATGTGGTCCTTGAACTTTTGGTACATGTTCAATTTAGTTTTTGAACTATGAAATATTCAATGTTGTCCCTAATCTTATGTTAATAGAAGGACAATATTGAATATTTTTATATAGTTTAGATAGTAAATTGAACATATACCAAAAGTCCAGGGACCACAATGAATAAACAAAAAGAATTGCTGAAATTTTCGCTCCTTTGTCGACCAGTCCCGCTGTCGCCCTTTGAGAATATGCTTTCTTTGAAGACCAAAACTTTTTGAAACCCAAACATTTTAAAAGAATCTCATTCCAAAGAATGGAATTATTAGATAGAAAAATTCCCAAACACTTCACCAAAATAAGACCACCACTTTTTGGAGATAATTCAAACATGCTAATAGAGAATATGCTTAATTACTTAGATTTTCGACATAATAACATAAACAGTTCATGAACTTTTGCCCATTGTACAGTATGATCTCTGAACTTTTAATTTGTTCAATTAGTTCTTGAACTTTAGCTTAATATTTAGCGTGTCCCCTGAAATTTTAATTTATGTTCAATGTAGTCCTTGAACTATATGAAAATATTCAGTATGGTCCTTGAACTTGAATTAATGGAAAGACGATGTTGAACATTATCATATAGTTCAGGGACTAAATTGAACATGTACCAAAAGTTTAGGGATGACATCGAACAAAGTAAATGTTTAGGGACCATATTGCACATTGAGTTAAAGTTCATGGACTATATTGGACAAATTAAAAGTTTAATGATCACATTACATATTTGGCCAAAATTCAGGGACTTATTGTGTCATTTTCTCTAAATTTTCCTTTTAAACACACCATTTTCAGGTAAATCCCCCCCTTTTTGGCCAAAGCCTAGGATGCTCGAGTCCTTCTAGGAACTAGCAAAACATGGGAAAGTCTCCTCGTTCCTTAAGGCGCCAACCGTCGTCTTAAAAGTAGAGCGTCCACCGCATGGTTCCCCCGCCTACTAATCCTATAACCCGACAAGAGTGTATGGCCAAAACACCACCTTTAACCCTCTTTAATTAAACCATTAACATCCCCTCTTTTGAGATCCCGAATAAGACCCCGTGTGAACTTTGACCCATGCTTTCAAATGTGCTCTCGATTACATGGAGGTCCACTCGACTGTTTTTCTCCTATTTAACAACCTACAATAGTCCATAGATAAGTATTGAATAGAAGTCAAATATCAAATGCTATTAAAATGAAAGCCATCAAGAACCCAAATCATATAGACTGTAAAGATACTACTCAACACCCTTTTACTAAGATGTTAGAAAGATCAAATTGAAAGTAGAACTGCTAAAATATACTCTTAAATAGAACCGCGACTGCGCCATGGAATAGGATCAAGAGATTTTCATTTGATCTTAACTTAGTCTAATTGATTATGTTAACCTGGGCGTGTTTTATGTCAACAGGATCTACCGCACTGGTTTGACCCGAAAGTTAAAGAAGATTGAAAATCCTTTGTGAAAGAAATGGGGGCAACCTCGGATTCTAGAAAAGTTGGCAATGCGTAGAACCTGGAAAAAAAAAACACCCGATAACACGAAGGAGTAATCACCATGTGTCTTTGATTTGTCGGGCATTTCAAATCATAATTAAAGTTCATTCCTCTCTCGAGGACAACCATCAATCCAAACTCAGCTTCTTCGGCCGTTCAATTCGCGCATATTTTCCTCATTCCGAGGTGATTCTGAAACCCTAATCATAATATATTTTTTCCTCATGCACACACACGTACAGTACCTAGGTGTTTAACATTATATCTCCACGCAGTAAACACGAATCTATCTGCAGTGACCGAGGTTGCACGGACCTGTGAAAGACGAGGATTTGAGTTTCGCAGTCCCTTGCATGTGAAACATAACGTCCGGTGTCTTCTTCAATGGTCGAACTTTCAGATATCACATGCATCTCCACCTCGAACGCTGTATTTTCCATGTCTATGCCGTAAGATCGAGTGCGGACCAATGGTTACTTGAAAAACCCTAGTTAACTCGGAAGATGATGATGAACATGCAAGCGACCATCATCATGCCCAACAAAGGTTTGGGTCCACGCGAATTTGAATAAAGTGAGAGAAGGGGAAAAAGGAGGAGGTGGGGACTTAATGATTGAAGAAGCAGGAAGGGGGGGCTTTGCAATGAATGCGGTTTGTCCTTCACATATTCCATCTTCAATTATGGACTCGGGAAAGCTGAACGCAAAATGGACGTTAAGCTGAAAGCTTTTCATCCACCACGCAAATGGTCCCTTTTAAGATCGCCTCATCATCTGTTGGGAGGAGGAGTGATGATGACTCTTGTTTCATACAGAACAACCTGTTGGCCTAAAAAAGGGGGACTCTGTTACCAAAACTTTGCCATATCTGCATTCATCTTTTTGACCGTTTTGTTTTCTAATACAGTTTTCGTTCGTGTTTATTTAACAGTTACCTCCAGTTCATAGACATTAGGGGGCAAAATAGATTCATGGATTTCTTATCTTCGTGGAGATTCTACTAGTGCTATTAAGACTATCTGCTTATGCTTATGATGAAGTCGTAAATCGTCGGATAACCACATTTACCCACTAATCTACACAAGTTTCATCCTTTTCGAGGTTGGTCACGGACCTTATTGGAGTAGGGCTAGCTGTTTCATTCTCTTTACACGGGCAGAACATAGGAAAGTACAATGAAAAAGAATCTCATGTCGCGTCTTGTTTGTGCATGGCGTTAAAGAATATGATGATTTACCACGGGGCGTCGTCCGTTTCTTGAATCGAGTGCTGGTGATAGGGGGAAGTATGTGTTGGTGAAAGTAAAGAATGATTGATGAACAGTGAAGATGTGTGATGAGTGGAATTTCTTGAGATTCTCCAAGGCTTAGATTTACTCAGCAACCCGCACGAGTCCTCTCATCGGATTCCCTTCACCTTTTACTCTCTCTCTCTCTCTCTCTCTCTGTGTTTAATTGGAGGTGTAAATTCTTCTTGTTTGTTTCAATTCTGAAGCTGCACATTTGATTACCCTTCAAGATCCCCAAAAAATTTTGGAAATATATAAACTCGATTCTTTCTTATGAAACCAATTAATTATGGACTCCAACATCTATTAAAACTTAATCTCTCTCTCTATCTATTGATTGATTGATTTGATGAATTGTTTATTAAATATAAATATCATCTCCTAGATTGACCATCTTTGCCTCTACCTTTCTGTCATGTCCATGCCATTTGTCTCTTGAAGATTATATTATTTCTTTTTCTAACAGAGTAAACATGGCAAGGGGATTAGTATCTCACCCTTCTTCTTAATCCTCCTTTAGCGTGAAAGTAAAGCATAAAAAAGTTAAGAAAAATGAGATGGGGCCAATAAAACATCTGGCTGTAATTTAAATTAAATCCAATGAAACTTTATTCCAAAAAAAAATTAGTGAAAGTAATTTGACTCTAATCTATACATTCAGGAGCCTTATTTACTTTGAAATTTCATTTTAGATTCATAGTTTATCCATTGAACTCAATATTCTTTTACTTTTATGAATATAAACACTATTTAATTCTAACATACTGTATTCAATTTATGAACGACAATATTTATCGGAACTTAATGATTTAAGGATAAATGATTTTCGAGTAAACTAATTACTATCAAGTAGGCTCATTTCATGTGTAGATCAATTATGCCTATTCGTAGAATATCCAATAAAGGAATGAATTCGAAATAAACTTATCTGCAGAAAAGTGTAGTGTAGCCCAGGTCATATATTAGTCTTGAATTAAATTAGTTGTAGTGGCAGACATTGACATTTTGTCATACCGAGTGACTCTCTCTTAAACAAGCACTTAATCATGAGGTCACCACATCTCTAACTCAAGAAGGCCAAGGAAAGGAGAAAGACAGGTATTCTGCTCTGCATACTCGAAATAACAACAGAAAAAGTAGGAAGAAAAACTTTTTCTTTTGCTTATCAGATCAACTTTCGACAATCAAGGAAGATTACAACACTAACATCACACTCACTCATCTCTCTAACCACCCACTACAGCTTCACTTTCCTCAATCCCGAAAGGTCAGAGATACAGTAGCCCAAAGAAAAACAAAAAAGGTTTTGCAGTCACACTGAATTCAGCTGGACCTCCCAGCTAAAATCCAAGTGATTGGTTAGTCATTCCCTACTAGTTTGAAGGCCAGGCTTGGGATTGGCCACGAGGGAAGCAAGCAAATCGAGAGCTTAAAAGGTCCCTAACCCTATTGCTCAGAATCTTCAAATTCTCACACAGTGTCTCACTACTATAACCTTCAAACAGCTACCTAAAAGTGATTCATAAAGATCAACAAAAACCAATAAGACATGGTCATCTTTTACTTTACATGGAGACACGCACACTCACAAGCTTCAAACCGAAATACCGCGAAGTGCGAAGAAGAAGAAGAGCTCTATATCCGGAGGAGCGAAGAATGCAATTGGCCTCCTCTGCAGGCGGCAGCTCGACATTACTCTCTGCTTCTTAGGCGCGGGTGGGCACGTCTGGATCTTCGGTATCCGGAATCTCTGCGCTTTCGGAGTGGAGCAGTTGCTTCCACAGATTTTTTCACCTCCCAATTCTGAGTCGGTTGGTGTATTGCTGATCTCGGGGGAACTGTCGGAGCAGATTGTAGAGGATGAAGTGGAGCTTTCTTGATTCTTCACTTGCGGAGACCTTTTCTCGTAATGAGTCCTTCTCGGTTTTGTGGTTGATCTTCTTCTTCTCGCTCTTCTGCTACCCTTCGATGCCATTTGGCAAAGAACAGAACCTTACTCCCGTAAGTATTGGATACTTGAAGATGAGTGAACCTGGGAAATTAACAAAGAAAGTGAGAAACTTTGCTAAGTTCAGAGAAAGAAAACTCTCTCAGAATACTAAATTCGAACCTGCCACTACTTGTGTGCTTTAAAGCTACTAAATTTGACCCAAAAGTGATCAAAAAAAGCTCAAGGTGGGTGGTGACAGCATCTTTGGAAACAAACCTTTATGAGGCTCAAAAAGAAATCCTGATCAAAGAAGAGAAATATCCCACCAAGAACCCTGAATTTGCAGTGCACTTGAGTCTTCTTCCGCAAGATATTGCGCTTGCTCGAATGAAGAAACTTTCTGAGAGGGAGAGACTGGCTGACTGACTTCTTAGCTTTCACGGAGCCCCGTATGCGATCATCAACCACCTTTGCAGAAACTTCCACTCACAGCAAACAAAGCAACTGTCGTGACAGCAAGTTGTGTCACCCTCGGAAGCACTTAAAAGCACTCCACTAAACCCACCAGAAGGTTCATGATCAATACCAGGTCCTGAGGCAAATAAGGATCATCTGTACGTGCCTAAGTATTTAACGAGAGAGAGAGAGAGAGAGAGAGAGAGAGAGAGAGAGAGAGAGAGAGAGAGACCCACTTCGCAGTGAGGAAGGCCGTGAGAAGCCCTGATCAAGAAGCGTAAACCCCTAGGGACGAGAATGCAAGAGAGAATGATGTCACCAAAGAGAGAGTGATTTCGCCATTCGATTTGCAGCTTAAGACATTATAGGAGTTCGAGTTGAAGACCAAGGCGATAATCAGGGCAGGCCTGCCCGCTGCCCGCGTAGACTTTTTCTTTTTGTAAGGATGATTTGCATCTAAAATTTATTCAGAAAATACAATCAAGTTTTAAAATTCTCAAAACAATATAATTAAATTTTAAAATTCGTTAAATTGATACAATCAAATCTCTCTGCTAATTCCATTTAATTTGGTTAACGGAGATGGCGTGGCTTTTGTCATTTATTCCTCATTTCTATGTGGATGATAATATATAGCTAAAGTGTGTAAGCATGACCAAAACAACCTCATTTTCTTAATTAAATTAGATTAAATTTTTAAAAAAAAGATTCTTAAAAGAAAAGGAAAAAAGAACATAATGACTAATGGTGCGTTTATTTCACAGAGAATAAATGATTTAAAAAATATTTTCCTTATAATGATCGTCTGTATCTCTTACAAATATGAATAAACAAAAAATATTTTCATTATCCACGAAAATATTTAAATATAAATTATTGTCAATAATGAATAGTTTTTAATTGACTAAACATTTCAAACGACATAAGTGATTTTTTTTCAAAAGAATTCATTTTGCTGTTTTGATCTTAACCAATTTCCGATAATATAAAACACTAATATATGATTGTTAGAGCTTATTCAATATTTTTCTCACTGGTTTTGAGCTTAGTTTTTGAATCAATCCTTGCTAATAATATATCTCTAGACAACGTATTCATATTCTCACAAGCGATAACAAGATTTAGAGCCTGTTTGATATAACTTTCGTGCAATAGTTACAATTGTGAAAATGGTTGCTTGGGCTTTTATTGAGGCAAACTCCTCGGACTAGAACATGGTGCGCTATGGAATGACGTAGGCTGGGGTTGTATAGTTGTCTTTGACCTAGATAAGGATGTCAAGTCTAAACTCAAAGCAAGTAGAATTCGGGAATAATGATACAAATGGTTTCTGAAATTAATTTGATTTAATGTACAATGTGGTCTATAGACTTTAATTTGTTCAATGTGGTCCGTGAACTTTAGTCTAAGTAGTCCCTAAACTTTTAATTTGTTAAATATGATCCTTGGACTTTTGCTATATACTCAACTTAATCCCTTAACTATATGAAAATGTTTAATGTTGCCTTTTTAATAATTCAAGTACAGGGATAATATTGAATATTTTTATACAATTCAAGGGCTAAATTAAACATGTATCAAAAGTCCATGAACTACATTGAACAAATTAAAAGTTCAGGAATTATATTGCACATTGTGTTACAATTCAGGGGCCATATTGAATAAATTAAAAATTTATGGACCATATTACACATTAGGTCAAAGTTCATAAACCATCTGTGTCATATATTTTCCCTGGAATCCCAGATGACCATCAATCTCACTGTTGCAGATAAGGTAGTAGTTTTTTTTTGCCCCCTTCTTCAAGTTCAATTGGTCGGTTCAGCCTCATCCTCGGACGAACCTCAATCAAAATTCTAATTAGATGACAGTACGCTCACAGGACTGTTATGTTAAAAGGGCAAAGTGCCAAATGATCCATCCGCGTCCTGAAGAAAACTCGAAAAGCACCTTCAACCTCAAACTTTCGCCTAAAATTTCCACATTAGCCATGTCCGAGCACGGAATCGAAACTTCTTTTCTATTAAACAGGGAAATTTCTAGGAGCCGTCGCTATAATCGCTGTCGTCGTCCGCGTGATCACCATCAAGAAGGATCGATCCTCTTCGCGCGTGTACATCATACGGACCACCATCCAACTCCAACGACATGAACATCGTCCGGACAAGTTAGACATTCACGGACAGATTCTCTAGGGTTAGTACATGTCATGTCTCAGACAAGTTTTTTTCTTTTTTTAACGAAAAATTCTACTTTTCACGCACCAGTGTAGACAGAACTTGAGACTACTACTTGTCTATCATATTTGTTAACATATGATTAACGTATTTACAAATGTATGTATGCTCGTAATTTACTTGGCTAAATGACGCGTGGCGATCGAGACTTCCCGACAAATCAAGCTGGTCCCTGCCCGTCGGACGCCAGCGGCATAATTCCTAATCCCCACGGGGATAAGCTCCGGCGGATTGACCCCTTGTATCCACCAAACCCCAGCCGCAAGAGCAGATGGCAAAGCGACCGTCTCTGGGATTTGATTCTAAGTTTATTTCTAAAATTTTTTTTGATCTCATCAGATGCCAATTGGAGCGTGTTGTTACTTATAGGCTTAGAGTGGGGCTCGTTTCGAAATGCCTGATCTACTCCCAGCATTTTTCCAGTGGGCTCGATATCGGCACGTGTCGTTATTACACAAAACAACCTACTACTACATTTGGTAACCTATCGGCATGTCTATTGATTTCACTCAAATTGTCGGAACGCAAAATCTTTGTTCATATATAATCGAAGTGACTTCATAATAAATGCTGCTGTCGTTCATTCATTTGGGAGAATTTGGTTTTTCTTAACCTGTCGCAATCTCCTGCTGCTTCCTTGTGAACCTGAAATCACCTATGGCCATTTTCCACTCACCTGACATATATGCTCACCACGATGCGTCTGCATCGGACCTTGGTACGTCCTTAAGAGGCCACATTTGGATCACGAGATGTAAAAATAAGTTTGGGTATTGCCGGGATCGGGGCGAGAAAAAGATTCTAACCTAAGAGGAGAGACTGGGGCATGCCGGCACCATTACATTAATATAAAAAACGCATGGGTGAAACCCGACCAGTTACGGAACAGGCCGCTCAAGACCCCAGTAGTAATGAACTCTAGGGCTACCATCTCATGTCTTCGCTAATTCGTTCTATTGAGACTCGATACCAAAAACCTAAATTGTCTGAAGTGGTCCGTTGAGGGAAATTTCATTTCCTCCCAGGAAACAGAATGAAGTAGTGGGCCGTGAAGGTTTTACTTTGGAAAAAAATCTCACTTTACTCTCACGATTGGTGGGCCTCATAATACCATGATATACACAGTTTCATTTGAACATTCAATCTCTTAAAAATTTTAAATAGATGCAATCATTTAGGTCTAAAGTGTTTGGAACTTTATTCAAGCATTTAAAAAGCTTTTTCTCATGTGGTTGGGCTTTTTTCGGCTTGGAGAAAAGCTTAATCAGGAGCCAGCATCCAACTCACTTGGCCTCCTGGGTTTCTCCAGTGCTTCAGCATGTGCTAAACGCCACCGACAGGAACACAACAATTGCATAATCCAATGCCAAAACTGACGCTTGCTTTCTCCATGCAAAAGGAAAAACTTAATCCTAACCTGAACAGGCCTCGAAAGGAAATTTCAAACATTACAGTGCAGCCAAATAATGTTATCAGTCACAAAGTAGCATACACGCGAACTAAGAAAAGAGTCACCGTCCCCTTGAAACAGCTTCATCCAACTCCTCGAGCGTTGAGACGAACAATTCGATATACCGACTCCCCAGTGTCATCCTGTCCTTGGCCATAGCGGCTCTAGAATCTTCTGCACTCGCAAACTCGGCGAATGCTTCCCCAGAAGGCCTCCCCTCAGAGTTGAAGACTATATGGATAGAATCTTCAGACAACTCAAAGTCCTTGAAAAATTCCAATACATCATCCTTGCCAGCTGAAAATGGCAATCCCCTCAATCGCAGTATTCCCGTGTGCTCCGCAGAGTCCTTCCTCTCATTAGAAGACTTTCCTCGGGATATGCTCCGGTGAGGAGATCCTCCACGAGCTTCTGAAACTTCATTCGCTATCGCCTTATAGTAGTCCTGCCTCTTACTTCTGAAGACTTCAACATATCTACGACCCATGCTTTGCCTGTTTCTTTGAAGGGCAAAATCGACTTGAAAAGGATAACCCAAAACGCAGAACGCTTCTCCCGTGAACTTCCCATCATTATGAACAAACAGAACATCGACGATGTCCAGGCCGTGAAAGAATTCAGCGACGTCAGCTTCAGTGCAATTAAAAGGAAGGCCACGAAGCCGCACCAGCGGGAAAGGTGGAGACTGACCAGTGTTAGCATAAGGTGAAGCATTGTACATGTAGCTTGAACCAGGAGAAGCGCCATAGAATGAAGAGCCCTGATCAAATAGGCGCTGTCGCTTTGGAGCCATTTCACGCCCGTCATCATAATAATCAAACCTACCGAAATTTCTGGTAGAAGGGAAGCAGAGCAACAATATCATGTAAGTTTGTCCGTAAACGATACTACAGTAAAAAAAGAAAAAGCCCAAACTATGGTTTTTAGCCATTCTTTATTTTGAGGAAGAAAATGATCCTTCAAACAACTAAAGTAAGCACTACCATGCTTGTGTTTTTCCAGGCATCCAAAGCAAATCGTCCTTAGTAAAATTAGCAGCCAATATGTGCTCATTCATTTAATTGTGAAACGACTTCTCCTCTTTCAACGAACGTGCAAGACGACAACACCTATTGTCTCACATGAAAACTAATGTCACTAGCTGTTAACAGAGCTAAATTTTGCACTTAAAAAATGGGGAGACTACATCTTTTCCACGGGCTTCCTCCATTCAATTGTTCAATCATCACAAACGAGGAATAAACTTTAAATGCAACCTTAAAAACTTAATAGCATATTAATAAAACATTTCAAAGCCTTCAAGCTGTAAAATCCATTTCTCATAAACTATCAAAACATGCACGCGCTGAATATGGGAAAGGAAATCAGTATTGCCCCATGCACTGCTTAACGGGTCGACCTAAACATCTATCCCTGAATACAAAAGCTGCTTCTTTCCCTATAACTCCTTCAAATTTGTGGGCGATGCACCAAACCAGAGGTGAGTGATTGGTATATACGAACACTTACAGTTTTAATCTACACAACTAATCAGGAATGAATTTGGGACAATGAACAAAAATAGCTCGGTGAGAAGAGAAGTATACATAAAAATATATGCAAGGCAACAAAGTTGGTGCCGGAAGAACATCTAAAACGACGGCACTGACTTGACATATCCCTTGTCACAGTGAACGGACAAAGCCCATCCCCTAAACCATTACAATACATCAAGACAAGCAGTTACTACTGACTATACCACACATGACACTCATAAACCTTTACACATATCTGTTGAATGCGATGACGCCCCTGAGCCGGAATTTATCAGAGTTAGACCATCAGGCCAAACAAAATGGCCTCTTTCTAGGATAACCCCAGCCATTGCATATAAATCATCAAATGCACAATCCCCATAATTTAAGCACAGTGAGGGACATTCCCAGAACTCGTGTTCTGCAGCTAACTCTAACCAGCCGCACCTTTGCAATTCCAACTCAATCCGCCATTGACCCGGAAACCGAAATCCGCAACAAAATAAAAAAAGGGGGGAAAAAGGGATTCCCAAGATGGGGTTCAAGTTCCATACTTGGAGACACGAATTGGAATCATTCACGAATGCAAGAAGGAACCCAACGTCCAGCAGGACTCCAAACAAAAAAAAAAAAAAAACCCCTACAGAATCCAATTGCAACGGAAGATGCTACGTGCGCTGGAGAACAACGACAGCCAAATCATTCGCAGGAAAAGAGGAAAGGCATCAAATTTACGAAACCGCACGGAAAAGCGAGCTAATTGGTCGCGATTTATCGACGAGCGAAACGCGACATCGGCAAGGAACCCGAGCACGACAGAGAGGGAAGCAAGATGACGCGAAATCGACATTTACCCTCTGTAGTACATCGACATGTCTGGCACGCGCGAAGCTCAGCAGTTTACGAGCGGGTCGAACACAATCGCGCCGATCTTCTTCCGCGGGAGAATCTAGAAGCTCTCTCCGCAATTTGACTGCGGCGGGCGGCGGCGGCGGCGGCGGCGAGGGGAGGAGACGGGAGAGAGACCCGGGTTCCGGAATGCGAGACGACGGAGGGGAAGAAGAGAAGAAGCTTCTGGTTCTCTGGTTAAGGGAGGAGGAGGAGGAGGGCGAGGTGGTGACGTGGCGTCCGCGCTTCTTCCCCCACGACACGAGCTAGAAACGACGGCGTTCCTAGAGCGTGGGCTTGATCGATGTAACCGGGCTTTCGGCGTTGACTTTTGGTGTGGGCTTTTTGACTAACCCTTTTCTTTTCTTTTCTTTTTTTTAATCTTTTGTGTATGTAGGTAAAGGTTTTCTCTGGGTTGGTTCCAAAAAAAAAAGCAACAACTTTAGATTTAGAAACAATTCTGATCCGAATTTTTTTTTTTCCGTAAAAATGTACCAACTTTAGGTTAAGGGATAATTTTGGGCCAAACTTTTTTTATCCCGTAAAAAAGCACCAACTTTAGGTTGATAGACCATTATGGCCCAAACTTTTTTTTGTTTCGTAAAAAAGTACCAACTTTCACTTAAATCCCAAATCTAACCTCCATTGATTTAGAACCATTGATTATCTAACTTGACTATTCCACATTAGTAATAAATCCAAGTGGTTTGCTGTTTGGATTTAAAGCAATATTCATTGTCTTATTCTTTAAGCCACAATTCGAAAAATAACGATGAAACTGTTCATCTCTTTCACTTCACTGACAAGTAAAAAATATCTGAATATTGAATTTTTCTGGCCAGATGTAATCTAAAGCTAATCACCGCATGTCGACAGATGCCATAGACGAGATTCGCCAAGTTGACCACCATAACCTTCTTTCTCAAACAATGATGAAAGTCAATGAGAGGCCAGATTTGGGATTATGATGAAAGTTGATGGTTTTTAATGAGACAAAAAAAATTGGGGCCATAATTATCACTCGACCTAAAGTTGATGTTTTTTTACGGGAAAAAAAAAAGTTCAGGTCAGAATTGTCCCTCGACCTAAAGTTGATATTTTTTTATGGGATAAAAAAAAGTTCGGGCCAGAATTTTCCATCAACCTAAAGTTGGTGTTTTTTTTTGGAATTAGGCCGGTTTTCTCTTCACGCCCAAAAGGAATTCTTTGCGAAGGGCTCGAACGGTCCTTGAACTTTGGCCTCCGTTCTCATGTTGGATAGGAATGTTCCAGGTAGCCCCCAAATTCCCATGCGGCGTTCCAAAAGGTGCAGGCGAATGACTCCGCCGGGAGAAGGGCGATTTCGTCTGGAAACATCGGACGGCCCTATCTCGCTACCCATCAAACTTAGTTTCCGGCAATTCCGTCGTCCACGGGACGATAGTTGCCATCCTCCCCCGTTCGCCAACTCGTCTTCACCGACTGCCATCCTCTCTCTCTCTCTCTCTCTCTCTCTCGAGACGGCCATTGCCCTTGACATCGCAATAGCCGATGCTTATCGCTGATTTCCAAAGTGCACCGCATCGATCTCGGTTGCCTTATCCTCCATGTTCTCTTCCCCCGGTCACCAACCACCTCACTCGCCTCCGTCGACGAGAGACGTCGGCTTCGTCCCGGTCGTTCTTTTCTACATTCTCAAGCTGCGCTATCGCTCGCCTCCGCTTCTTAGCATCTCCATTGCTCTTTGCAGTGCAGCAAATGGCGAGTGGGACATTTTCATGTAAGCCCTTTTTGTGGTGCGGTGTGCTGAGGACGAGGAGGGCCATCAACCTTCTAAAATTCCACAATTGCCCTTACGTGCACCGGAAAAGGTCAGATGAATTTTTGTTTTGAAACGTTTGTATTTGATACAGGCAGGGGTGGGGGAAATTGACGAGATTAAAAGGTTTAGGACCGATATGCAAGAGAATCGCACGATGGTGACATCGCGCGTTAGAAGGGTGCGCGCGCGCGCAGTGTGATTGCCCACCGTGTCGTCCCCGCCCCGGCCCGTGGAATCCTCCCGCGGTAACCAACACGGTTCTGAGCTCTCTTGCCGGGTAACGGAGAAGGGGGCATAAGAGAAGAGGAGCCACATTTGCTTCGAGCATTGAGGAGAGTTCACATCTGCTCCCTAATGTGGTCCTGCTCAGTAGCGCCTCACACGTAACATCTTTGATCGCCACAAGACAAGGAGATGTTGATCGTGGCGGAATTAAGCGAGAAGTTTCGGCGGCGGCGGCAATTACGATGGAGAGGTCTTTACTTTTAGGGCGATTCGGAAGCAGAAGATAACTTAATTTCAAGTACACGTTAAGCATAACATAAATGCTTTATACGTACATGAAAATGTCGTCTGCCATATCATTTACAGCCGGTTGGTAATTTACAAATTATCAACGATGCTGTTGAGAAGCTGTAAAAAGACATGTGCTAATACACCATGAAATAAGATAAAACCTACTCCATCTTATATGTAAAATATAATAATTCATAAATTCATAAAATCGACATCAAATCTGTAGAACTCAATGGCGAGTCAATACATACGCTCACCACACAATTCTTTATGGATTCGTCTGATAAATACGATTATTTAAATTTTGAATCAAAATGAGCCATTGTGAGAATCAAAAGATATTGATGCATGACAATGTTCGCACGAGGCATAAAGAAGCCTGGAAATAATGACAATCATATTGGGTATTGTTAAATATGTTTTGAATTTTATGTACTCGGTCTGGTTCATCACCCGACCCGACATATTTTTTGTGCGATCCAAAAGTGAAGAAAAAAATTGATATTTTGTTCGTAACGCGGAGGGTTGGGCCAATAGGCCCAATCCGGAGCAAGCGAACAAATGTCTCGGGAGGTTCGGGGGCTACGCCTCCGAGGAAATTTTTGGGGAGCCCTTGCAGCTAGGTTTTTTCATTGATTAAGAGAGATTTTCGTTTTGGGAGAGATTAGTGAGCCGTGAGGTTTTGTTAAGTTATTTTTTTTTTACTTCTGAAAACTGTACTTTCTTTGATTATAATGGAATCTTTTTTTGCCTTGCCCGTGGACATAGATTACCTTGTGATCGAACCATATAAATTCTTGTGTTCTGTATTTATTTTTCGGCGGTTGTTTCAAACAGGTATGATGTCATTCGACGGGAAACATCTCTTACTGGCTAGTTGAATGATTAATATAAAACCAAAAGTAATCTTCTCTTTATGGGATCTAGCCAAATGGCAACTGGATTCTCTAGTTGCGAAAGATTTGGTATCGAATTAAAGAATAATTCTAGAGATATTGAGAACTACCATAAGTAATTTACACATAAAATATCGTACTTGGCAATAAGAGATGTTTATATGGCAATCCTTATAGCAATGTAAAAAAGGAAAAATATAAAAGGTAATACGGTAATTCTTATAAAAAAAAGGAACAAAAATTAAAGGTTACATGGTAATAGCAAGTTGGCGAGACATGCTCTATTCTTCATCCTTAAATAGCTTAATGATGTTGGAAATTGGAGCAAAGATACCCACAATGAGGAATTCATCAGGTAAGCTCATATTTATTTGTTCTTTATTACTAACTAGTTGTGTGGGAGATGTTTGGGGCAGGACACATGTTGTGATCTACAACAGTTTCCCGGCCGGAACAACTCTAACAGTTCATTGCAAATCCAAGAACAACGATCTCGGGGTCCATTATATAACGAGCAGCTGGAATTTTGAATTCAGACCCAGTTTATTTGGAAATACGTTATTCTTTTGCAGCTTTGCATGGCCGCATAATTTTCAGTGGTTTGATATATATGTGCAAAGTAGGGACGCTGATCATTGCACCACGTGTGCTTGGAAGATCTGGCCCACTGGTCCTTGTAGATTCAACGAAAAGACCTCAGAGTATGATGCTTGCTTACCATGGAATCCTCCTACCCAATTAGGGAGGAAGCCTCTTATGTGAATGTGTGAGAGAGAAAGATGCCGTCATGAACTGGTTCATCACGGTTTGCAATGGAATAAGAATCATCTTAGCTATATACATATGTATACGCACACGTGTGTCTCTTCTAATATCCTCAAAATTTCAATTCCTATTGGCATCTCTTTCTTAATAGTTGTGTCGTCATTTTGCGTCATTTTGCTTATAGTTATTGTTTTTATCGTTTATTATCACTTTCAAAAGATTTCGATGCAAGTATTGTCTTAATAGAAAAAAGATAAATAAGTGTTAAGTCATGGCGGTTTCGAATCTGTAATGCGGGTGTCGTATCACATATCAACACTCTTGAGTTCGTAAGTACGTAAAATTGGTTCATTTTTGAAAAATATGGCAAAAGTATGAGAAAACTGAATCGATGGGAGCCATTTTTAAGTCGACAGAATTTTTGGCCTTTGATCTTTGAGTGATACTAACCAGAGGATTTGCAATGGCCAGTACAGGTGCGGGGCATGTGAGAGGAATAATAACATTCTTGACCTTGACTTCAAATAATGTTTCTTTAACCTTGCTTCTTCAGACGATGCACGGTGGAAATCCTTCTCTATTTACGTTTGGAGTTCATTAATGAAAATGACTAACATCTATAGCGTTTTGCACGCACGATAGAGATCTTCGCATAGCCTTACGAAAAGAGAATCATCACTGTTATGTCTTAGAACATTAGATAATCGACATTTTTTTTGTCAACATAAGGGGATATATGAAATTTTTCCCGAGCCCATGGATATAATATCAAATCAATTGATTTGGTACGGTTTTTTTATTTTTATCTTATAAATATTGTTATAACCCTATTGGGACACAACATGATTGACGTGACGTGACGCGACACGAATTGTCGGCCCTATTTTTCACGAACAATATCTTATGCTTGGCACGTACCAAGCTAGGCTCGCAAAGGCGAGTCCAGGCAAATAATTTCTTTCATAAGGCTAACACGTTCGCTTTAAGTTGTCTAGGCCTGCTCAGGCCTGACCAATTTTATATAAAGGGCATTACTACTTTCAGAGTTACCCGCGTTTCAAAACTAACGTTTTTTAAGCTTTTGGTCGTGCCACGTGCATTTGTTGAGCCGTGCGAGTTAGGCCGAGCTGGAGGAGGCAAAGTTGAAGAAGACTCTCTCCTCTTCTTTGTACCATAGCACCTTGTGAACCAATTCAACACGTTCCCGCAAATTCAAGGACTCCACGTGGCAAGGAATCCCACCAAATCTCCCAAATTGGAGGAACCGACCGACCACTTCCACTTGTTGTCCTATTGGACTGCTTAGACAAGATTCAATGAAGCAGGAGGAGGAGGAAAAATGAAGCTTTGGTTGGTGGAAGATTGTGGACCTCAAATTTCGTCTGGTTAACGTTCACACACCTTGAAAAAACACACGCAGATCCCCCCAAAATCCTCCCTTGCAGAGCAAAGGAAACACCTCTTCCCTTTCAAGATTCTCCCTCTCTCTGTGTGGCCAATCAGCCAACTCGTGAATCTTTGACTGCTCTTCTTCTTTGATCTCGTGTATTCTGACGTACCCATTTGCCATTTCCCTCGGAATTCCTCTCGTGTTGGCGCCCCTCGTTTCGTAGATACACTTCCGACAGGAACCCTTTTCTTGATCTTGCCAATACTCAAGGAGAACGATTTGTTTTGTGTGAAATTCTTGTCAGCTCTGTGAGAGGGGGAGGATATGGTGGGGGCTCTATCCGTTGTGGGCTCATCGGTCGTGGAATCACACGCGTCTCCGCGTCTGTGCCTCGATTCGCTTCCTTCGAGCATGAGCCTCAGTAGTCGTGGGGATCTAGTCAGTCTGCACAGAAGCACGTTGGGAAGGAAGCAACTCTGGAGGCCCGGATCGTTGGAGCTGGGGAGCTCGTTCCTTGATGCATGGAACGATTGGCGGGTCGAGGCCAAGGCGATCTCCGGGAACCCGCGCCGCTGCTTCTCGAGCAAGCCGCGGAAGCACCGGAGCTTCAAGGTCGTGAGCGAGGTGGCCGGGCAGTATGAAGACAGTTTCGAGGATGTCAAGACGGTGAGCATCCTCCGTCCGGCATGCATCATAGACTAACGGTTTCATGCTCATTTCTGATAATTCAGATGTCCTGATCTGTGCGAAACACTCTTGTACTCGTGCAGTTATTTTTACTATTTTATTGAATTATGTCCTCCTGTCATTACAAAGGCACAAGAACTGGTGACATAGCCAGGAAAAAAAGAGGCCATCGGTAATTTTCTTTGATTCATTTTCATGAAGAACCTGGTTATATGGAAAACATTTCATGCCTGCAGCAAATACTCAACTATTTTACGTATAAAGCCGTGAGGACAGTTCTCAACCAGCTGTACGAGATGAACCCGACGCAGTACCGGTGGTTTTATGAGTAAGTTTCCATCTTCACCTATCATGCGAGGTAGATCGATTGTAGCTCATTTGTGTCCATGTTGAGTCGCGACAGTCAGTTATCTGCCGAATTGCCTGTAACAAAACAGAAGGTCGATGGCTTATTTACTCGTGAAGATTTTGCTTTTTCTCCAATTCGTTGTGTAAACTTGTCAGAAGACCCTTTGGTTCTCCACGAAGACTAGACGATCCTATATTGCAGATTTTGAAGTTTCACTGTAGATTTTATGGCAAAAGATTAAGAACTGCAGATTTTGATGAAGCTTGCATCAAAACGAGGGGAGATTTCTCCAAACTTGGATTGTCCTCCCAAGCTATAACTTCAAGCAGTAGCATGAAATAAGGCGGACTCTCCAGCTCATGCTTGTTGTCACTTTCATCTTTGTGTGCAAGTTCTCGTACTCCATCATCATGTCTAAGCGTTGTTGCTTCATCTCTAATGGCCAGATTCGTTGCGACAAACAAGCCCGGAGATGGAAAGCGTTTCATCAGAATACTGGGAAAGGTATTCTTCAGAACTCTGCAATACCATTTTTGTTATGGCATCATGCAAAAAGAATGACCGAACCTGCATTTAAAAGCTTTTGCAACCTTAGGGCGCAAAATTTTGACCCGCTAGGGCCACATTAGCAGAAGAAAAAGAGGTTACGTTTAGACTTTTTTCATCCCACTGGATATGAAAGAAGGAATAACTTTGCATGTTCTCTCTCCCTCTCTGATCTTAGGAGAAGCACGATCTTGCTGAGAGAGTAATGATAACACGTCTTCACCTTTATGGGAAATGGGTCAAGGTAACAAAAGTCGAGAAGTCAATAGTTTCTTTGTGTATGTGTAATCCAGCTAAATTCGTGTCATTGTTGTATAGAAATGCAATCATGCTGAAATATACCAAGAGATATCTGACGAGAACTTGGAGTTGATGCGTGAACGGCTCATGGAGACTGTTGCTTGGCCCTTGGATGATACAAACACAGAGAAGATTGGCTAAGATGTTGCAACTTCACATTCCATTCATTTGGTTACACTTCTGTCAGTTGTTAGCTTACTTCACCGTTACTGAAAATTATTAGTTCCTAGATACTTTACAGAAGCAATTATTAGATAGTGAAAATTTCCCCTTTCATGAACATTGTTACTTCTGATAAGTTCAAACTTGTCATTTTCATTATAAAAGTTGAAACCTTCACCTCTTTTGAAAAAAATGCCCAATTAATGAGCTTGAACACCATTCGGGGAAGAAAAGGCTTATCTTCACTCGACAATGGAAAAAGGTTTTACTGCTGGTTGCAAAAACCCCTAAACCAAACTAGCAACAGATATGAATGTACCATGCATGCAGAGTTCACTGTAGGCCTCAATAGAAACTGAATATGTCATGTTGCAATATAAAACACTCAAGAAATCGAAGAATAGACCAAGTCAGATTGCAGGGCTTACCGACGGAGAGAGCTCCACACAGCGCCGAGCTAAGATAATTGGCACCAGAAATGTGTTGAATTGCTGCTCTTATTTTGTGGCAGAAGGTTCGGTGCTGTTATCATGATGTTCCATCTAAGCACCAGTTTTCTACGTCAATTACCTTGATGTGCTTCCAGCCAGCATCCTGCCATCTTATTAAGGAGCTTGTACTCACATGCCTAAAATACATTGCTGCCAGCTTCTTCGTAGTTTAAACTCTTACGACATATTCCCACAGGAAAGGAGGAACGAAATGAGACTAAACTAGGTGTGGACTCATTTGGTAGATCTAGGCAGCAAGTTTGGTTCCATTGATGGTTGAGGCGGATGGTTTTGGAAGCACTCTTTCCTCTTGTATACACGGCATGGGCGCTTTCCCATTAGAGATCGTATCCGGGATCAAAGGAATGCCTTACACTCTTGAGCTTTCATTCATGGGTTAAGAGATCGCTGGGGCCCAACCCACCGCCTACTATATTCCATTCTCCGCTTCTCAATGGTTCTGTCAGAGGTACATAGCGACTCCACCAACCTCTACTTCGTAATGCAAAAAAAGAGGAAGCTGGAAAGGAAATATTGTCAGAAATTTATTTATGATCTTTTGACTGGAGCAGAAAAGACATACGCCCCGAATAGGCAAGAATTATTTTAATAACCCACACATTGTCAACTACTCTCCTAAGAATCTTATAGCCCAAAACTGGAAAAAAAAAAGCACAGTTTTAAAAAATTCAGAATCATTTAAGCTCAAGTATGCGCCCTTTACTGCCATGTAATATGTTACATTTTGGCTTGCTTACCAGCGAAATCATACATCCGAATTAATAGCTGATTACACCACCTCCTCCTAAAACCACCGACTTCAACTTTCGAACATCCATGCGGTTCTGAATAATACCGAGAAGCTTTTCCAAACTTTATAAGCATGGTTTCCCATAGAAGGAGCTCTACAACAAACTTCAAGTGCTTGATATCATTTGTAGCAGGGTGCCCTGAAGTTCGGCCACACTAATTATGGGATGATAAACCATGAACACTACCTTCCATCCTGAGACTTGTAATTGTCAAGGTGGTCTGAGGAACTTGCAGATCTTATGGGGAGACTTTGAATAATTAACTACTCATCAGCGTGTAACAGATCCTCTGAATGTTTATCTAACTCTCTTCATCAAGCAGTATCCATTGGATATCAGAAACATATCCAGCGTCCTTGATGGAGCACAGTAAAGAACTTAAAATTGCATAAATCAAATCCGTCTTAGGATGCGATTGATCTCTGGCAGTGAAGACATGAGCTTGATCTCTTGTAACAATCCAACTAATTCCTGGAGGTTTTCTTAGACCTTTCTCTTTCAACCATGCCCTTATAAGCCTGACCTCTGACCAACGATCTGCGGCAGCATAGATATTCGAGAGTAAAACATAATTTCCCTCATTCATAGGCTCCAACTCAACGATTTTCTCAAAGACAAGCTTGACAAGCTTGGTATTAGAATGGACTTGACAAGCACTGAGCAGAGCTCTCCACACTGAAGCATCAGCTTCAACAGGCATTGAATTGATAAATTTTAGAGCTTCATCTAAGAAGCCACCACGCCCAAGAAGATCAACCATACAACCATAGTGAATAAGTTCAGGGTTCACCTTAAACTTGCGAAACATTGAATTGAAAAGCAGCAAACCCTCCTCTATCAATCCAGAATGGCTGCAAGCAGATAAAATAGATACGAAAGTTGCACTGTTTGGTTTCATACCATCTTCCAGCATCCGTAGAAAGGTAGATATAGCGCCTTCTCCCTGGCCATGCATTCCATAGCCAGTTATCAAAGCATTCCATGAGATGACATTCCTTCGCCAAATCAAGTTAAATACTTTCTCACCATTGTGCAGACTGCCACATTTTGCATACATAGTTATCAGAGCATTTGCAAGAGATGCATCAGAACCAATAGATGATTCCCTCCTGGTTATGTAAGCATGAATGCACTGGCCTAGGTGAAGATCAGCTAGTTGGATACACGATGATAGAACATTTATAAGCGTGACCGAGTTAGGTTCAACTTCCGAGATCATACGTCTAAAGAGCAGCAGAGCCTTGTGAGTCTGGTTGTTTCTAATGTAACTGGCAATCAAAGAATTCCATGAGACTATGTCTCTGTTGGAGCAGCAGTCAAATAAATTCTCCGCTGTCACTTCATCACCACAGTTCATGTACATCTCTGTCAGTGCAGTGTTCAAGGGTATGTTAATATCAATGCCATGTTTGATTACGTAGCCATGGATAGATCGGCCACTGTTGAGTGAAGGTGCGTCATCACAGGAAGCAAGAATTGATATAATTGTGTAAGAGTTGGGTTTGATTTCGGACTCATGCATCCTTAGAAAGACTTCTAATGCTTCAACTTTCGAGTTGCTATCGGCCAATGCCGCAATTAAAGTGTTCCAAGATATTACATCAACGTCTGGTAGTTGAGTAAAAGCCTTCTTAACAGCTTCGATACAATTGGTCTCTTCGTACATATTCAAAAGTGCATTACCGAGAGAAACATCAATAAGCATACCCGCCTTAATTACATGCGCATGTAAACTTCTACCGAATCTCATCCCATCTGCTAAGTCTGCACATGAAGACAACATGACAATAATAGTTCTTTCATCTGTCTTGACATCCTCTGCTATCATTCTCGAGAACAACCTCTGAGCTTCTTCAGGACAGCTGAAATCAATGTACGTTGACAGCATTGAATTCCACAGCGCAACATCACGGGTAGGAACAGATTTAAATATTTCATATGCAAACTCTGGTTTCTGTAGCTTACTATACATATGCAGCAAGGCATTTGCTGAGTAGACATCACAACTTAGATCGCACTTAATAGCCATTTGGTGAATTTGCATTGCCAGACCAAGAGATCCATGCTCTGTGCAGGCCTGAATCACAATCAACATGGTGACCTCATCAAGTTCGCCCCCATCCTCTAGAATCCTCACAAAAAGCTCCAAAACCATTAAGCAGTCACCAGCTTCAAAATAACCCGTGATTATTGCATTCCAACTAACCATGTTCTTCACCTCCATCATGTCAAACACATTGTGCAAAACCTTAAAGTTAAACTTCGCATAAAAACCTATTAAAGCAGTTCCAACATGAGGGTACTCATGAAATAGCCCACTCCTCAAAGAATAACAATGTATTTCCTGCCCCATCCTCAACTCCATCGCCGCCCCACAGGCCAAAAGTAACGCCACAATAGTACGAGAGCTCGGTCTCACACTCCGCCTCCCCATTTCCACGAACACCGAAATCGCCTCCTCATGATCGCCCATGCCCACATACCCGTTTATCATCGCGTTCCACGAAACAACATCTCGCTCGGCCATTCCATCGAACACATACCGAGCATCCCCCACGAGCCCGCACCTGCCGTAAAAATCGACGAGAGCAGTAGCCACCCGCGCATCCTCCATCAAACCCGTACCCAGAACGCTCGAATGGATCCGCTTGCCGAGTTCCACATCGTTCAGCCTCGAGCAGGCCTTGAGCACCAGAGGCAGCGTGGCCCTGTCGGGGGACGCGCGTGAGGACAGCATGCGGGCATAGGCCGAGAGGATCGCGCCGTCGTTCTTGAGCTTGGCGTGGCGCCTGATGAGCGCGTTCCAATCCTTCGGGTCATTGCTCGGTGGGTTGGGTTGCGCAGGCGGAGGTGGAGGTAAAGGTGGGAGCTTGAGATAGCTAGAGCTCGGCGACATCTCCGATCGAAAGGCGCGCGCGTCTCCGCGTCACGGCAGCGACCGTTAATGCGGTTGTGCATTCTCCGAGTTTGGGGGATGCCGGTTGGGCCTGACCGAGCTTGGGCTGGCCTAGCGGGCTTTGAGGCCCATTGCATTGTTGGGCTGTATTGGGCCCATACGAACGCAAAAGAAAAAAATTAATTTGAATTTTAGGCGGACCCTCATCAACAGAGTCGCTTTGGCCGAGTGGTTAAGGCGTGTGCCTGCTAAGTACATGGGGTTTCCCCGCGAGAGTTCGAATCTCTCAGGCGACGCAACTCTTTTTCCCTCTTTTCCGCTCTTTCTCTTTTTGATTTTTCACGAGCCACGGCTTTTGCCTGCGTCGAAATACACAAATTTTCTTTCTTTTTCCTTTTCTGGATAAATGCACTTGAAATTCTTTAACTTGTCATATAAAAGTGCAATTTGATTATATTTTTTGAAAGTTTTAAGATTCGATTACATTTTCGTCTTTTTCTTTTTTTTGAATAAATGCACTCGAAATCCTTAAACTTATCATAAAAAGTGTAATTTGATTGCATTTTTTGAAAATTTTAAGATTCGATTATATTTTCGTGGCAAGTTTTAGGATTTTCAATATATTTTTTTTTCTTTTTTAAATGGCCTGTGACAATTTTGTTGATCACTGTTTAGTGAGTGTAAATCTTGAGTAGGGTGCGGGGCGGAGATCTCTCTCAGACATCATGGCTTATGAGAACTCTGCATCTGTCAAGATGAGGTAAAAAAAAAGAAAAGTCAAACTAACCCATCATGCCATCTGATGCTCCAAGACAAAGCTGAAGTTCGTTTGCATGTCCCTTTCCCTCCCTCGGATTGGCCATTCCTTCTTGGCTAACGTCTTACGCCAATCCCCCTTCTCTTCTAGATGTCAATAATATAAACCTATTGATCATCCCGAGTTTTTTCCGAGCTCGAATCTGCTACATTGGCTGTAGATTTAGAGATAATTGAATGATGATGCAGCGCGCGCGCACGCGCTTCGATTTTGCTAGAATTAGAACCTCTTTGGTCCGATTTATCTTTTGTCTAAAGCTGCAAAGCCTTGACGTTGAACGGAAAGTCTCAGTAACGAAATTTTTGCTTGATAAGATGGTATGGATTGCTTACTTACCTAATCAGTTAAATGGCAAATGGATAGATAAGCGAGAGGGTTAGGTAAAAAAGCTCCCTCGACGTTCGCATCAAGCCCTTAGAAATCAAGTCCGTGACTTGTCCGTCAAGTTTTCTTCAGTGGCTCAATAAATAAGCTCAACTTTATTAGCATCGTCTAAACCTTATAGACCGACACCGACGCTCGCCTCGACGATCATTTTGCGTTTCCAAGAAGTGCAGCGAGTGGCATCTCTTTTCGTGCACGGGTCTTTCAAATCAACGTTGAAAATTTTTACCGGCGGCTTTGCCGGTACGAGTTAAAACGTCCTTGTCTGCATGAACCATGCACTAAACAGGAATGTGCTGGGAAATCGTCATATTGAGGTCATATTTTCGCAAAGACTGCCTGTATCAGCTGCCCTTTATTCAACACAGGTGACCTTAGGTGTCTATTCTTCCTCGATGCAGTGATTATGAGAGCCATAATTACGATTAGAAGTTAACCATCGAGGATAAGGAACGGATCAAATATAATACTAAGATAATATCCGCAAGAAATGAGAGCAAAGCTGACCAAGTATGCTTAAGTGTCCATTTTTCTCCCAAGTGGACTGCACAACTAACTGATTTAACTCCATTATCGAGCATACTCATCTTCCTATGAAGTCTAGAGAGAGAGAGAGAGAAAGAGAGAGAGAGAGAGAGAGAGAGAGAGAGAGAGAGAGAGAGAGAGATTTTCACTTTAAATCAGATAACTCTCCACTAATAACAACTTCCACCCCCCAACTTTCGATTTGTACATCACATGATGATCACAAATTTGCAAAACCTACCAACTTGATGTTTCCCTCTACTTTTATTCGCATGTATACATCGACCATTATTCCGGAACTTGACATGATCGCTATGAGACAAAAGCGGCCACAGCAAACTACTTACAAGCAAGAGTGTATCAAACAACCCGGGAATGCCTTTCGCACCATCCACCTTCCAGATCCAAGTGCCAAAGCTCACTTTTATGGGGGGAAAAAGGGATATACACTATAAACTACCATGGTGTTGTGGCCCGGTCGTCGCAAAATTAAGCGAAAACAAGAGAGAAAGCTGGGGAATTTATTTTTGTGGTGGAATATGTGACAATAGCAGACGGGTTTCCTAAGTTCGTGAAAGTATATATTCTAGGGTTCTTGCTCTTTTCTTAATCCAAAGGGAAAACGGTTTGACTATTCAGAGTGGGGGACAGAGAAACAAAGAAAAAAAATTGCTGATGATTTTGGGAGAGAGCTATCACCACCTATTGAATAACCTGGAAATCAGCAGAAGAAAATGAAGAAACATCTTTCATCAACTCCTCCAAGTCCCATTCACCCACTTTCATCTCCTCTCCTCCATTCCACCCTAAACCAGCCATGCTTTCGATTCTGCCATAGTTGTTAAAGTTGCCTATGTTATCAACGACATCATCATTGGTATAGTTGAAGTTGTTAAGGTTGTTGCTACTATTGTGTTCACTATCGTATGTGTTCTCAGTTTTCACGTTTTCTTCAATACTTATGCTCTCTAGCGGAGGAACATAGAACTGATCTCCATTAATCCCACAGCCAACAACACCTCCAAATCTCCCAAATTCACCGCTACCTCCGCCTTGCACAGTGCAGCAATTAGGGTTCGAATCACAATATCCACTTAAACCGGGGAGGTCAAGGCCTTGGTTGAGCGAGGGTAATAACGGATCGATAATCTGGTTGAGAGCCAAAGCTTGCACGGATGACAATGAGTCCACATAAAGTGGCATGAGTCCTTGTTCCTGAAGGGAGATGAGACCTCCCATGACATCTTTAGGGTCTGATGATAAGGAGGAATCACTCGTGTTTGGTGAGTGTCTAGAAGAAGATGATGACGAGTTCTTGAGCCTCTTCTTTATGGTCGAGTTCCAAAAGTTCTTTATTTCGTTGTCGGTCCGTCCGGGCAACCGAGCAGCGATTTGCGACCACCTTTGAAGAAGAAGAAAAAGAAGAGGAAGAAGAAGGCATAAGGCAATATAAGACTCATTGTCTGCCGATATAAAAGTTAGGGTAGATAAATCTAGTTGCTCGCGTGACTTCCAAGAACATGCATGATAATTATGCAGGGCATTGAATAATGCTCGGTGTGATAATCCTGATGTGGAGTACCTTCAACTCAAAGGCCAGAAAATGGCACCAGAGCATACCGTTGTCCTTTTCAGCTTTTAGTCCTCTGGTTAGGTATATTATAATACAGAAGCATCAACAACCCAGCTAGACTTCATTAGCCTTGTATTTCTATTTACTATATAGTACGCTTTTTCTATGCAAATGCCTCGTGCATTTGACTGGATGCGTGGTACCTCATGGAGACTTACTTCAGAATAATGTCCTGGCGCAATTTATTTTCTAAGTACAACCAAAGTCCAGCGAAGCAGCATGTAATACAAACAGATAATTAGTTAGAGACTTATTATTCTCTATTCTAAAGTCCTTTTAACCCCTGTAGATTGCAGAGAGGTTGCTCTCGTGTCTTTGGCACGTATGCATGCAAGATTTGTTTTATCATTTTCATGTCAATTGTTCGTAGGACTTGACTTCATAGCTTGCTCGCACTTTGCCCTGCATATTGCTACACTTCTCGTGTGTTTTTTTTATCTAAGAGAGTATCATACTTTAGCAGGATATACACCTCCAATCAGTGACGTCCTATTAATTTTTTGAATCCATTAGAAGGAAGATGGGATGTGATAAAATGACTATCATTACGTACACATTACAGATTTATCTCCGTTTACCACTGCACAAGAAAAAATGTTATGGTACTGTAAATGAGAAAATATGTTATATATGTGTTGATGATATAACGAGTGGTTGATTGCGTCTAGCAAATCACTTAATATCCACACATCTTACCTTAAAAAACACGACTTAGCTTTTTGCTAATTAAGTAAATTATCAATCAACCGGCTTCCTTTTTTCCAGATACGTGTTTTTCAAACTTTGCTCCACAACATTATAGATTGATGTGAATGCTAGAGAGTGACCAAATCGGAACATTTGTCTATCGATTCTATCCATTGACGATGGGCATCAAAAGATCGGTTATTTAGCCGCCTTCAATAATTACATGAACAAGAATTTCCTCTTGATCAGACACGAAGGAGAATATGCACTGTACGCAAAATTACCAAAAACGTAGAGAGAGAGAGAGAGAGAGAGAGAGAGAGAGAGAGAGAACCTGTTGCCAAGGATGGAATGCAAGTGGATGATGAGCTCTTCCTCTTGGGGGGAGAAAGCGCCTCTCTTGAGGTCAGGCCGCAAGTAATTGATCCACCGGAGGCGGCAACTCTTGCCGCACCGCTGCAGCCCAGCGTTCCGGGCCACGTCGCTCCAGCAGCCCTGCCCATTATTGAGCATGTAGCTCATCAATTTGTCGTCTTCTTCAGGTGACCAGAGTCCTTTTCTCAGCTTGTTAGTGTTGCTGTTAGAGCTGCTGTTCCCAGAGGAATCAGGCTTCCTCATTTTGACAGATACAAGATAAAAAAAAAACAAAGGGGTGGTGGTAACTTGCTCACTCTCTCTCTCTCTCCCAACCTGGATCAAGATTGACGGTCGTTTTATAAGGATAGAAAATGAAAAGAAAGGTAGTGAAAGGCTGTAAGGGTTCATGATCATCATGATGGTGATGGTGGTGGGCTTTGCTTGAAATATAGGGAAGAGAGAGAGAGAGAGAGAGAGGAGTTGGTTGATGGGTCTGAGTAGACAACGGTTTAGAGAGGGACCTGTGAGAGAGAGAGAGAGAGAGAGAGAGAGAGAGTGAGAGAGAGAGTGAGTGAGAGGGAGGGTGGTCGTCTTGTCCTTGAATCCATACACACCTTTTGCCTTTTTTCCTTCCTTTCTTTCTCTCTCTAGCTCTTAATGCATTTTCTTCAATCTCAAGGGAATAATCATTTGTGCATCATAGAGAGGAGAGAGGGAGCGAAACCATCCAAAACAAAAGAAACACACCCGTTTGTTTTCTAAACAAGCCAACATTTCTTGCTTCCACTTCACATAATCTCTCTCTCTCTCTCTCTCTCTCTCTCTCTCTCTCTCTCTCATACACACGTGTGCTTTAAGATAGAGCAGGATCAATGAGAAAAGAGTTCGAAACGTGACTATTTCACGTGTTCATTTGGATACTCGATGTATGTGATAGCAAAGGGATTAAACAATCACGAGCAGGTACTTCTAAACTGTCACTGGTATGTACGTCCTAGTACGTCCTAGCCATATGTGATACGATGCATTCAGTGGTGAGCTTATTACTTGGCATCTCTTTGATTAGGGCGAGTTTACGGAAAAATCAGGACGATCTACCACGACATGCACTGTAAGGAACACAAGGCTTTGAAGGGAAAAAATGGAGAAAAGGACAAGAATTTTTTACGTGGAAAACCATTTCAAAATTAGAAAGGGAAAACCATGATGCCGCAATAGGTAATCTTTTCACTGTCAGTGTTAGTATTGAAGTTTCAAGTTTCAGGGTTACAACTACAACAGGTAGTACCTCAATATAAAGTAGGAGTTTAGGCCATTTATGATGGAAATTACTTATGTTATTATCAACAGTAGAAAGCTCAATTCTCTACTTTAACATGCAAATTACATATTTGCCATTAGTAGTAAAAGTTATGAGCTTTAATATAGCTTTTCTCTATCAAACTCCATAACTACATCAATCTGCCTCTCGGAGGCTAATTTTCAAAACAATAATAGTCTTTCATAGTTTTCACTTGTCTTTGTAACCCAGCTTGTCCTAATGCAGCGGCCCCTCATCACTAACCATGGAGGCCAACTGAGGCAATGCACAGCCTTAGTTTCTCATGGTGACAACCTTTGTTCAAAATATCAATTGGATTTTTGGCACCAAGAATTCTCTTTAGTAAAAATGTCTCATCATTTATTAGTTGATGAATATGAGGACATTTAAACTCAATATGCTTTGTCCTTGATTGAAATACCAAACTCTTTTCAAGACAAATAGCACTCTGATTGTTACTGAAAAAAACACTACTATCCTACTCCTTGCTTATATTTTTCAACCAAATCACCTCCCGGCCAGTTTTAGTTATAGCAAAATACCATGCTTAAGTGGTTGAGAGAAAAAAACACTTCTGAAGTTTAGACACCTAACTGATTACAGTGCCACCTAAGGTAAAAATATAACTCGAGGTACTCTTCTTATTGTCCAAGTCACTACCAAGATCTGTATCAACAAAGTCTTATAAAGCTACATTGTTTTTAAAAACATAGCGACATCAACTGCCAATAGCTAACGCATAAGGTACCTTAACCATACCATCCCGCTCTTCATTTGTCTTTGTCAATTGCTTCTTCGAGAGCTTGAAGTGACTTCCTAAAGGGCTGGGCTTTACATTCTGAACTTTGAATATGTTCAGCACATTTTCAATATACTTTGCTTGAGATTATTTTAGAATTCCTTCAAATCTATTTCGCATGATCCTCATCTCAAGAATGTGATTTGCTGCTCCCAAATCTTTTATCTCAAACTTTTTTGATGATTGCTGCTTCAGTATGTTGATCTACCTTATGCTAGATCCTACAATAAGCATATTATCCACATATAACAGCAAAATATATAGCAATCATCAAAATTATTGAAGTAATAGTTGTATTTCACCTCTAACGAACCTATTACCGCACAAAATATGTCAAATTTCTTGTACCACTGTCTAGGAGCTTGTATCAAGCCATAAGACATCTATTCAGCTTGCAGACATAATTCGTTTCTAGGAACCTAAAAACTTTCTGATGGTACTATGTAGATATCCTCCTCCAACTTACCATAGAGGAATCCAGTCTTTAGATCTAATTGCTCTAGATGTAAATTATCAACAACAACAATACTCAACACTAGCCTAATAGTAGTCAACTTTACAACCGGAGAGAAAATATTTGTGTAGTCAATTCATTTCTTTTGTTGAAAACCTATCTCTACTAACATTGCTTTTTACCTCTTGATGCCATCAGGTTTTTTTTTTTTTGATCCGATACACCCACTTGTTCTACAATACCTTCTTCCTATCTGGTAATCGAGTTGATACCCACTCGAGTGAATCCAACTCATTTTGCATTGTTAACTCCCACTTAACAGAATCTTTTCATCCACTACTTTCGAAAAATTTTCTGATTTGCCAGCGTTGGACAAAAGCAAATAATTTAATGACAAAGAATACCATTGTATAGATTTAGATGTTCTAATAGATCTTCTTAAAGTGGGTTCATGTGTATGTGATTCTTGTTCTGATTTTTTATCAGAATCTACAATAACAGTTTTACGATTTCTAACCAAAACATTCTTGAAAACCCTGAATTCAATCTCTAGTCTCCACCATTTATTTCTTCATACTAGATTCTATTACAGATCTATTCTTGTACAACATGTTTTCATTGAGGGTAAAATCATCAGTTTTTATTATTTTTCTATTGTGTTCATCCTAGAACCGATAGCCAAAATAATTTTTTTTTTTTGATAACCAAAGATTGAAGAAGAAGAACCGATAGCCAAAATAATCATAGCCATATCCAATGAAAAAATATTTTTAACCTTTGCATCAAGCTTATTTCTTTTTTCAGAATCTATGTGACAAATGAAACACAACCAAAAACTGTCAGTTGCAAAAGATTCACTTTCTTTCCATTGCATTCTTTTTTTTTTTGGTAGGTTAAAATCAAGTATAACTGAAGGTCCTCCGTTGATCAAGTATGCTATTGTGTGAATTGGATTTGTCCAAAACGTCTTAGGTAATCCTGCATGCATCCTCATACTTGCATGCTCTTTTAGAGTTCTATTCATTCTCTCAGTAAGTCCGTCTTGCTGCAGTTTGTTGGAAACAGTTCTTGTCATCTTGATTCTATTCTCTGCACAAAATCGCTTAAACTCCTTGTTATCATACTCATCACCATTATCAAACCTTAGACATTTAATTTTCAGGCCAGTCTTATTCTCCATTTTAGCTTTCCATCTCTTAAAATTAGCAAACTTAAAAGATTTATTTTTCGAAAAATAAACCCATACCTTTCTAGTGGAGTCGTCAATGAACGTGACATAGTATTGTGAGCCTTTAAGGAAATGCATAGGGGCTGGCCCTCACACATATGTATGCACCAACTCTAATCTTCCTTTCTTTGGTTCTCTCCCAATCTTCGAAAAATGGACACGTTTCTACTTGCCTAGAACGCAATATTCACAAAAACCAATATCTATGGGCTTCTAGTCATGTAGTTTTCTCTTTGATGCTAATATGTTCATTCTCTTTTTGCTCATGTGTCTAAGCCTACAGTGCCACGATTTGGAATCAGCTTCCGATTCAACAATTGCTATTGTTTCTCAACTGCTCTTAGTCATGTATAGTGTTCTTGACTTTGTTCCCCATTTTACAACCAAAGCACCGTTAACTATTTTTCAAGAGCTATCCCAAAAAATAGTTCTGTATCATGTGCTGTCTAATCGACTTATAGAGATCATATTTCTTGTAAGTCCTAAAACATATCTAACATCATACAACTTCCATTGAAACCCATTAGTAGTTTTTATGTGAACATCACTCTTTCCCATAATATCCAAAGGTTTATCATTAGCAAGATAAACCTTTCCAAAACTTTTTGATCAACAAAATTGTGCATTAATTCTTTGCAAGAAGTAGAGTGAAACAATGAACCTGAGTCTAGAATCTAAGATGTAATCGGACTGGCAATACTCAAATTTAAAGCATCATTGTCAAGCATCTCTTCAAGAATTTCATTCACAGATTTCTCTTCCTCTTGGATTTGATCTTGCTATTGAATTTTCCTCTTTGGAGCTCTATAATCTCATCTCAGATGGCCTTTCTTTTCACATCTCCAGCAAATTATTTCACCACGAGGTCTTGATTTGCTTCTCCCTTCAGACTTCGATCTACCACAGTATTGGTTATGCCCTTGTTGATTGCTTCTCCCTCTACCTTCGGTACTAATGAAGCACCCGAAAATTCACCTGACTCTCTTCTACGAATATCCTTGCTAAGAATCAAATCTCAAATTTCTTGAAGCTTCAACTTTTTCTGACCAGACAAACTGTTCACTGTAGTCATAGTGGCACTCCAACTTTCAGGTAGAGAAGATAACAAAATTAAAGCTTTTACCTCGTCATCGAATTTGAGTTCCACTAAACTCAATCAAGTCGTGATCACGTTGGATTTGTTGATAAGATCTGTTACAGAAAAACCTTCATTCATCTTTAGATTGAAAAGACGACGTATCAAATATATCTTGTATGATGCAGAAGGCTTCTCGTACATGTTGGACAATGCCCTCATCAAACATGTTGTTGTCTTCTTATTGGCAAAGTTGAAGGAAACGTTTCGCGTCAGTGTGAGACGAATCACACCCAGAGCTTGCCTATCTAACAATTCCCACTCTCATTGCTTGATCGTATCTGGTTTCTCTCCTAACAATGGATGATGCAAGTTCTTTTGATATAGCAAATCCTTGTCCATGCCATTGAACCGATCGATCTTCACCTTCCCTTTGTCAATATTGATCACTCCCGCTATTTTGTGAAACTAGGCTCTGATACCAGTTGTTGATAACACGAATCTTTGAAGAGAGAAAAAAAAGAAAAGAAGACACACGGATTTTTTTACGTGGAAAACCCTTTCAAAATCACAAAGGGAAAAACCACGGTGCCACACTAAACAATGTTTTCACTATTGGTGTTAGTATTAGAGTTACAAGCTTCAAGTTACAACTAAAAAAGATATTGCCCCAATATATAGCGGGAGTTTGGGGCATGCACAATTATGATGGAAATTACATGAATGCCATAAACAGCAATATAAAACTATGTTCTCCGCTTTTACATGAAAATTACATGTATGCCAGTAGCAGTAAAAGTTCTCATCTTTAATATTACTTTCCTTTACCATACTCCACAAGTCCATCATGCACAAGATTTTCTCCGTTCCCATGCAATTATACATATGCATAGATTTAATACAAGAAATATGGAGCTTTCTCATCTACCTCGCTAGTTTGTCATTTATATCGAATTCAGACAATCCCGAACAATAAGTCTATTTCGTAAAATGGTTGTATAGTTCGTTGTTTGCATATGTGAAAGCGAAATCGTTCAAGAGCTGCGTCTTGTTATCATATGATATGTATCAATATATATAATGAATGATCTAGACAATAATTAAAAATTGGTGACATGTGATTTGTTTGTATTCCTCCTTCATCTTCATATAGCACGCGTTGCACGAGAGCATTTTTTGAGAGTGAAATCGTTCAGGAACTGCCTCTTGTTTTTATTTAATTTATATAATATATATATGTTTATTATGGAATGGAACGACCTGAAAAAAGATTGGTAATATATGATTTGTTTTGTTTTCGTCCTTGATTATTTTATAGGACATGTTTCACGGGAGCCACCTTTTCCATGAGACACTGTGTTGTGTGTGTTACAAGCAAGAGAGAGAGAAAGAGAGGAAGAAAAATTGTGCGATGAATTGATTCCAAAGTAAACCAAAAAAAAATGGACAACTGTAATCCACGGCTGCATTTTCTGTTTACGTGCATTATTTAATCCGGAAGTAACATTATAAGAACCGTTATGGGGAAAAGATGAAAAGAATTGGGCATCGAAATCATTGACTTTTATCGCCATGGCAACCTTCTTTGGAAGCAAAATCCTCACTCGTCAAATTTTCTTTTGCTGACAAGTGACAAACGCACGTCAAAAAACCGACAACCTATTCACTGACACGACGAGATATTCACCGACGTTAAACAACATTTTCTTGGGACAAAATCGCTTCCTATGAAGAGCTGCCGGTTATTTCGATCGCACGCGTTTTTCACCAAGCCTATTTATCACTCAGGATATCGGCTCAGGAACGACCAGTGGATGTAAGTCTCTCTGTTTAAGAACCCTAATCCTTTGTCGAATGATGATATATGATGAAACGTCGTATTCTATTCACCCTACGTATCGATTTTACTTTGCCGTCTCTCTATCTCCCTCTTTCTTGTTGGCCAATGAGTAAAAGGGTTGCACAAAATTCCATGCCAGTGAACAAATTACATCTCGTCATGGTAGTTGAGGTGACGATGGGGACATTTTGACATTACATTGGCAATTTGACAAAAAGCTAGATACAAGGGGTTATATGATTGGTGATTACCACACACGGGTCTCGCTCAGTTCTTGAATGAACAATCCCTAGATAGCATCAAACGACCTTACGCATTATGTTAATCTACACGATAAACCAGTAGATGGGGCCGGCTACGAGGAAATTTTTTACAATCCTCCTTCAAGATCTGACAAAAGAAACATAGGACCATGTGACGGCTGCATCCCAACGCAATTGTGCTACAATTTGTCTTTTGCTCTTTTGCATCATTGCTCGATCTCTCTCTCTCCCTCCTTTCTTCTCATGGTGATGTTTCTCTCTTCTAAGTTCCCTCCTAAGTTCCCCAAAAAAGCCTCAAAAGGGAGGCGCAAAAAGCTTCCAAAACGCTATAATGTTAGAAGATAAGAAAAGGGGGAAGCAATCAATTGTCGAAGTACGCCTTGTGAGCCCAAAAGACGAAATGCTGTGGATCGAGCAGGATGATGAATTGAGAAGAACATACGTGGCGAGTTGAGGTTTGTTCCAAGTTATGGATTTTTCACGAGAACAACATGGCCGAATGTCTTAGGCTGTATTTGATCGACCGGATAAAAGCCAAGATAGGATATGTTTTATCCTATCATGTGTTTGATGGTGGTCCAGGATAGGATAAAGTCGGATATAAATCGAATATAGCCCGAATAAAAAAATCCGGGGGAGGGGGTGGGATAGACCCGGATAGAATTTTTAATGCCTATTTTTCCAGAAACCCTACGCTCCACTCGCCGTCATCTTCATCCCCACACCTTGTGCGCTTTCACCAAAAAAATTTCTCGATTTTTTTTCCTTCACTGACTCCTCCGGACCCATGAAAAACAAAAAAAAAAATATCCTATCCGACTTTAAATCCGTAGTCCACCAAACAGTGGACAAGATATGAAGAAATCTCAGGATTTCTTATCCTATCCTATCCAGTCCTATCCTGTTTAAAAATCCGGATGACCAAACATAGCATTAATGTTTTGGGTTGACTTCGGAGACTTTCCATGATTGTCGTGGATTTTGGAAACGAGTGCTGCTTTAAAGTCTAGTGGAACATAGAAGCTTCTCTCACTAACGAACTTCCTAGCAAAAGGAAGAAAACAAAAGAGTGAGACGCCATTCACTAGGATTAGCGGAGCCTCATGTCGTTCATTTTTTTGTTGAAGGCCTCGATTTGCTCAAACAGCGAGATAAGTCGATCGCTGCATGAATTTTTAACTAAACCATTAAACGAGAACAAGGAGAAACTTCACGATCGATTATTCACAAGTGCTTTTCAACTGGGTTTTTCTTGAATATAAGTTGTGAAAGGCCATGCCAGTGCTCACAATTTGGAAGCCTAGCCACCAAAAGAATTGCTCATCTTGGTCATATTTTCATTATTTTGCGTCGAACATGGAAATTACCCTACTCTCGATTGTGTTGTACTGAAACTTGCTCACACAACATGAACAGATTCAGAGGGGCGGTGGAACAAGACACGGGAGAAATCCTGCAAAGCATATTCACCTTTTCGATTCATTCCGTGCACTGTTCTCCGTTCCAAGCTTCCCAGTCCTCCTCCTCTTTGCTGGACAACGCCCAAAAATAGACAAATAAATTAAAAAAACATAAGCAAATAACAACGCCCATCTGTTTTCGGTTGCCTTACAAATAAGCAAACCACAGCATAGTTTTTGGTTGCCTTAGAAAGGAGCGAATCATCTATGGTTTCTGTACTTTTGCCCGAAATTTCAAAAATGTCCCTTTTCTCTTCTTTTTCATTCAAATGGGTCCATCCACTTTTAAAAAAGTGTCGCCAATGATGCAAATCGTAGACGTGGCGTTTTTGACATAGAATAGTTGCCGACGTAGATGTTCTTTTTTCTTTTTTTTTTCAAACCAAACTTGGAAATCTTGCCGATCTGGTTTTTCTTTCTTTTCCAAACCAAAGTGACTTGACTCTCTACAGTCATTTCGCCCCTTCACCTTCTTCCCCACCTTCTCCATATTCTTCCATCTCATATCGACTAACCCAAGTACGGCCTCCGTGGCCACAAAGCCCACCACAAGTTCCTACAGCAATTCATGCTCTAGGTCAAATACAAATTCAGGCCCTTGAGTGAGTATGTGGAGGTGAAGTTACTGACCTTTTTTCCCTCCTCTGTACTCTCGCCTCTCATCAAGACTAAACCCAATTACAGCCTCCGTGGCCACAAGCCCACCAGAAATTCCTTCGACAATTCATGCTCCATGTAAAACTGCAAATTCAGGCCCTTGAGTGACTAGGTGGAGGTGAAGTTACAGACCTCCTTCCCTCCTCTGTACTCTTGCCTCTCGTCTCGACTAACCCAATTACAGCCTCCGTGGCCACAAGCCCACTACAAGTTCCTACGACAATCCATGCTCTAGGTAAAACTGCAAATTTAGGTCCTCGAGTGAGTAGGTGGAGGTGAAGTTACAGAGGATTACACCATCACCCACATTTGCAAAGTTAAGTCCTCGAGCCCAGGATTCTTGAACAAGAAACCCCGACATAATCTTGTGCAGTCATGACCACCACTTGTGGCCACAACCTCGAGCGGTCATGGCGTCCATGAGCTCAAGATTTGGCATCCATAGCCGCGAGTGGAGCTCGAGCAGCCATGGCTGCCAGAAGCTCAAAGCTTGAGCATCCACGGCCAAGAGCTCCAGATTTCCATGGCAGCGAGGCCTAGGCTCTCACAGTCATGACCACAAGCTCGAAGCTAGAGCGGTGATGGCTGCTGCAAGCGCAAATCAAGAGGCCATGGTTGCCACAAGTGCAAATTGCGCGGCTATCCCAAGAGCTCTAGATTTGGCCATGAAGGTCACAAGCTCGAGCTCGAAGAACATGGTCACAAGAAGCTTGGAGCTTGAGCTTGCGGCCATGGCAGTTCCGGGGAAATAGATTTGGCCATGAAGGTCGTGAGCTCAAGCTCGAAGACTATGGTCACTGCGAGCGACCGTGGCAGTTTTGGTGGACAACCTCTCTCTCTCTCTCTCTCTCTCTCTCTCTCTCTCTCTCAAACGCGCACACAATTTTGCGCCACATAATAATTTTGAGCGTATCATAACATGACACGTGCATTTCGACGTCCATGTCAGTTAAACAACCGGTAAGAGAAAAAGTATAATCGAAAGATTAACAGTGACACTTCTTAAAATGTAAAAGGATGCTTTTGAGGAAAAAAAAAAACAAAGTGAGGTACAATTTCAATTTTCAGGCAAAAGTCTGTAAACCACCGATGATATTAACCCTTATAATATATCTACATCGCACTAAAAGAGCGTCTAATATGCAATAAACACTTAACCATTTTCATAGACCACCAATGATATTGACCCTTATATAATATCTACATGAAAACACACTAAAACAGCGTCTAAAATGGGAATATGCAATAAGCACTTAACCTTTTCAAAAAGCTTCACCACTTTGACTCTTTTGAGAAATGGAAGATTGGAACTCTGAGGGACATCAGAAAGCAAGTGGCTGAATGCCATGGTCAGTGATGACCCTGCATGAGTTTGTAGCTCATTGACCATGGAGACAATGCCTGAAAACTATCTCCAAGTTTCTTGTTCACCAAGATGGGAAAGCATAATAAGTATGATCGGATTCCAATCAGGACAATATTGGACAGGATGAGAAAAAGAAATTGAACTGAAGAGATCCTCAAGAAGAACATAAAAAGTGACGACAATAAATAAAGACCAATCCCCATCTAAGGACTATACAAACCACGGTGGAATCTACGTACCTGTAACTCTTTACCGAGAAACCTGAAGAACCAGAAGAACTTCCATTCCGACAAAGCAATTGACGACAGACGCCAAGCGCTCCCAAGAGACAAACATGAGAATCTCTCCCTGAAAGATCCATACGGCATATTGCTGAGAATGCACCCATCCATTCAAAAAAAATGAAACATCAACGACAGGAAGAACCTGTCTCAACTTGAGCCATTAACCAAAAATAAGGATTGGCATCTCATAAATAACAATTAACAAGAGATCCGCAATAGTGGCCTAATTAAATTAGAAGGTGGATAGGCAAGATGTAGATAACATGAACTGATCTTCAGAAAATGCATAATGCAGGAAGCTTTACATTTATCTGAGAACTAAAGTCTAAATGTACATCAGTATAAAATACCTGAAATTCTATCATCTTTGGGTCTTCCCTATTGAGTGTTTGCCGGAGAACAAGTGTTTTGGTTTGAGGGAGGGAATAGCTCTGTCTGCCTCTCCCCGACAAGCATCCTTGTTTCTCTTTTTCACATATTTCTTCGCAAGCTTTAAAAAGCTTTTCCCTTTAATCGGAGTCCTTAAGACCCGGTACCGGCATGACTAAATCCAGCATTCTTTCCAATTTCCAGTGGTACATTAACAAACCTTCACCTGAACCTCGTTCCCAACTTCTTATTGGATTGGTCTACATAGCGTCCCTCCACCATCATCACCCCTCTGGGGCAACCCCTCCCGCTTCGGCCACCTCAGTTGCCAAGCTGGGGTCAAGTCCAAGAATTGATAGCTGCCTGCCCATCCTCTAAGTGTAAACTCACGGTTCTTGTCAAACTTTCTCGATAAAGTTGGCCTAGTCTCTGACCTACTTTTCATGATCCTGTGTTTCTGAATGAGCAAGCTTTTCTTCTTTCTGTTCTCAGCCAACGCTTCTTGCTCTTCCAGGTTCAATTCTTTTCCAATTATCTCGAAATCATCTTCCTCCTCCTCTGCCTGGTGTACCCTTGTCTTTCCAGCTCTTCAAGCTTTAGTAAAATATCAGGATCCAAAAGTCAGCTATGTCATGCCCACATCTTTGACTCTTCATTAGCCAAAATATGGTTCTTCTTCGAACTAGCAAATACTGGCACCACCGTTATCATTCTCCAAATCCTTTTCAGCTTCCATTCTCGCTTTCTCTGCTGCTTTCTGAGCTCTAGCTTCTAATACTGTCTGTGGTATGCAAGGAGGTCTTTCCTTTTGGTCACCTGGCTTTGGTATCACAATGTGAAATCTGTTGAGACAGTTGATCCTTTTGCGAAATCATCTTTATTTTCACTCTCCCAAGCTGCATTCTTCACAACAATTACACCATCCTCTGTCAAAGTGCTCTATCTTCAGCAACACTCCCTCTTCATTTGTGGCCTCACCTGCCTGACCCACACTTTCCATAGCTTCAGCTTTCATGTCCAAAACCAACTTCACGTCCTCTTCAGAGATACCCTCCAGGGGTGGCAGATTAGTTTTGTTGCAGACTATTGTCAAGGTTAGATCATAGAGAACAATTTGATGCTGTATAAGGGATCTGCTTGCTGGGCAATATTGTATCCACCAGACCCCTATTTATTTAAGAAAAACGATACAGCAGCACGTGGATGAGCCAAACAAGTAATAGTGCAGATCTCAACAGTGTTACAATCTTCAAATGGGGATCCAGAATCTCAGGAGTGTCAATGACTTGACACCTAAGATATTTATAATCAATATGACCCCCTGAAGGTTTACTTAGTTGTGAAAGTATAAGGTTGCACATCAACATTGGCCCTTGTGATCTTATTCATAAAAGAGATCTTGCCAACATTGGGTACCAACAAATCAGGATAGTCCGAGTATTTGGATCTACTGAAGGCAGCCTAGCCATCCGTTGTCTAATCTGTTCTGGATAAGCCGAACTAAGACTAAGCCGCTTAATCATAGTATACATTCTCCCAAGAGCAGCAACCTCTAGAGACTTGCATCGGTAGAGTGAGTCACCATACTTCAACAGCTAAACATTGCCTTTAGCAACCTTTCTAATATGGTTCCTTGCTGTGTTAATCTGCCCAAGAGCAAGCCTGTAGTGATCCTTGTTGTAAAGCACATGGAGAAAATCACCATAGAAAGGATAGATATCATTCAGTAGAGAAACTCCTCGATGATACTTAGAGCTTCTCATGAAAATTCTATTGTGCAAACCGCTGTAGTCGTTTGCTGCTGTGCACGAGAAAGGATGATATCAATGAAATCTTCCCCATCAGGCACCAAAGTAATCTTCTTGAAATTGTATTGCGCTGTCTGTTATAGCCAAGCAATTACTTGGCTTCTGTAAGTGACAAAATAGGACAGAAAAAGTAGCTACCATCGTTCCAAATCTCGGATGTATATAGCACTAACTATATTGCGAAACATTTCATGTCAATCACAGGATGCATATATCTTCGCTGGAAATTGAACTCAAATTTGAACGGCATTATCCACATAAAAAAAAGGCCGATTCCAGCAATTTCAACATGTAGATACAATGCATATGCCCACTCGAGAAATGGCCTCAGAATCATCCAGACCACAGAGAGCAAAATGGATCGAACACAATGAAGCAATTGGTAGTAAACAACTTCAAGGATGCATAGCTTTAACATCACGCAGGAAATTGCCTGATGAAACAGGAGCTCTATGCTAAACAAAAAACCCGATCATAATTGACTTCGGGACCTAAAAAACAAAAAAGTTGCGCCCCAACACCAACTGAGACAGGAAATGAAACAACGAAAATTAAAGCCATACACAATTAGACTCGTACATCAACAAACTAACCTAGAATTCTTTTTCACGAAAAGGAAGCTTTTTTCGAATTAAGTGCGTACTAACATACATTTCCAAATACCTTACCCAAAAAAAAAAACATACATTTCCAAATAGGTTCAGATTCTTCAAAAGATGATTTATAACGTTTTAGTTGTTTCACATGCATATATGTGTTTCCCCACCCGCCAGCCCACAGTTTCAATTGCTCAAATTTACTTGAATGATTCCAACCCATGTCGATTGAACAGTATATGTCAACCATGCCAAAATAGGAGTGCAGCTGATCACTACAAGCCCTGAGGAAGCCGCATGCGGAGCCAACGCATTGCTGGGTTTACTGGACCATGAAACCCACCTTGCACGGCCAACCTTGGGGCTTCCATTCTCGCCATACGGATCATTCAAGCGATTCTTGGGTCGTCGCAAAAATTTCCGAGGACGTACTACCGGACACGACCAGCCGTCTAATCCTACGGGATCAAAAGGCGACATGCAGAGCTCAATTACGACCATCGAATCACGGCTCAGCCGGAACTTCGCCGGAAATGCGCCGGCGAAGTAAAACTCGTTATGGCCCAGACTAAAAAGCTTGAAACTTCAACAGCAGAGCCTCCGAAATCAACGTAACCAAGGCTGGAATTGTCTTACCCGGTGGTCGGAAGTGGAAATCTCCGCCGCGCTTCAAGCCACCCACCGGCCGCCGCCGCCGCCGCCGCTCTCTCTCTCTCTTTCGCTCTCGAGTCTCCCCATTTAGTAGCAATAATCGATATTTATTTACTCATACAAAATCCAATATAAAAATAGGCTCGTGCTTTTTCCACTTATAATTTGGCTAAAATACTCCCTAATAAAGTGTTACGACCATTTCACTCATTGTAAGTCCCACTTTTCAGCATCTTAATTGTTCTCTTGATTTTTTTTTTGTTTTCTTCTTTTGCAGGTCTTATATTCCTCGTTTTGATCCTTCTCTTTTTCTCTCAGCAATTATCTTTCTCTCTCTTGTAGCTCCCACTTCCGTGCTTTTTCTATAAAATAATTAGAAATAAAAAAAGCACGAAAACGAAATTGCATAAATATCCTAGCAATTCATTTTTTTAGAGAAAATGCCATCATAATCACATCCATAAAAGCACATAACTCAGTCGAATGATGTCCTCTCAATCTAATTGGTAGCTGTGTAACATATGGAAACCCTTCTCTATTCAAAACCAATCCAATATAATACGGAGAAGGGATCCAACCATACTTGCACCGCCACCAAAAGACTTTACCAGCTAACATGCAAAAATGCATTCGGCGTGCCCACTTGGTTTCCAATTTCTCAAGAACCGGAAACAAATTAGTAAAAAGTTTCAATTAACTTATTGAAATGAGAAGAAAACTGAAATTACTTGAAAAAAAACCCTTCATCCTTTACTAAGATTGAACCATAATTATATTAATATTATGGGGAGATATCAAAATGCGCATCTTAAAATCATTCGGCCATACAGATTGCAAAAAGAAACAACGGAAACCAATTTGGGCAAATTTTCAATGAAATAATACTCAAAATCCACTCAAAAAATCAAATACATGCCCTATCTTAATTGGGTCAAAGAAATCCGCAAGTTCAATAGTTAGAAGTTAACGGCGTGATAAACATTTTTTCACATGGTGAAAGGAAAACAAGATCCCCATAAGGAGAGAAACTCAACGATGCCAAAAGGCCTCACTAAAGATCCTCAAAAGTATAAACTTTAATAAGATTCAACACTAAATAAGGAATACGTCAATACCCACTTTTTCCAAACATAAAAAAAAAAGACGAAAGAAGAAAAATAAGAAAAAGCACCTTCAATCTTCGTTGACCTGAATTCATCATAAGAAAAATTACCATTTTACTCAATATTTACCACAACTCCAAATTTAACCAATTTATCCAACATCTATCATGGAAAACGATGCAAAAACCATGTCAAACATAGAAGAAAGGAAAGTAAGAGGAGAGAGAAAGATGGAAGGATGAAGATATAGAAAGTAGGACCCGCAAAAAAAGATAATGTAAAAAGGACATTAAGAGAAAATTATGCTAAAAGGTGGGACCTACAGTGGTTAAAATTATCACAACACTTTATTTGGGAGTGTTTTAGCCTAACTAGGAGCGGAAAAAGCGCGGCCCTAAAAATATTATTTGCTAGACGAATAAATTATTAATTATCTCCACTGTAATCAAGAAAAATAAAGACACATGTGTACGAATTTGCCAAAAAATTAAGAATAATTGTGAAAAAAATAAAATAGAGTAATCTGACTTATTTTACCCTTTAAAATTAGACTTTATTTTTGTTGCGAGGATATGATGGTAAAAGAAAAGAAAATTAAATGTGTCTCGAGAGAGAGAGAGAGAGAGGGGGAGAGACTAGATGTTGGTTAGTTTTAGCGTTAAATTTTAAGTAATTGTAAGATGAAATATTCAAGTTTATGGAATTAAGTAGTAATTATTAGGAAAATTTAAATTGCAATCTTATCCATTTAATCATATCATATTATCGTAATGTATGCTAACAAATGACAAGAGCATTTCATGAAACTTAAGGATAAAAATTGAGTTAAGTATGGATTTAGTTCTTTAAGTTTCGACATCTGTATGATTTGGTCCTCTAAACTTTATTTTGTTCAATTGAGTCCTTTGATTTCTTGAATTCGAGCAATATGGTCCAAGAATTTTTTCAACTTGTGCAACCAATTCGATCAATCTGTCTATCTAAATCATCAAAATAATTAATGACCTAGTATTGCTCATGTGTCGAATAATGACACGTAAAGCTGATTTGATGTTAAAAGATTGGATAACGAGTGGCAAAAAAATATTAAAAAAAGAAATCTTAATTTGACAATATTAATTATTGGAGGTAAATAAAGCAATTGATTGCACAAATCAAGAAAATTGTGGATATAATTGTAAAGAAGAAAAAAATAGAGGATTAAGTTGCACAAATTAATAAAGTTAGATGACTTGATTGTACAAAATAAAATTTTGAAGATTAGATTGCTCAAACGCCGAAACTTAGGATTCATTTATATTTTGGAAAATGTTTTTTACGAAGTCATTTTCACAATATTTTCGTTGTTTGGCTACAACCCGACATGAACTGCAAAAAGTATTTTCCGTTGTTTGGTTTGGAAAATTTGAATTGATTTTCCTCCGCATGATCCTTTTAATAATTTTTATTTTTATTTTCTTTTTACTAAAAATTTGAATTTTTAACTTTTTTCTTTTCTTTCTTTTTCTTTTTCCCTCTTCCTTGGCCGATCGTCGGCCATAAATGAGCTTGAGCCTCGTTAGATTGGCAAGCTCAAGGCCTCACCAGATTTTGGCGAGGTCGAGCTCTGCGACTCGCTGACCTCGGGCAAACTTGACCTCGGTGGATTTGGTGAGGTGGAGCCTTGCCCGAGGCCAGTAAGGTTCGACTTGCCAGAAACTGGCAAGCTCGAGCCTCGTTAGCTTTGGACAAGCTCGTCCCTTGCCCATGGCCAGCCATCGACCAAAAAAGAAGGAAAAGAAAATCTATTTAAATTTTTTTTTGTAAGATTGAATGTTTCATTAACAAAGGACTTGAGCCCACGGATTTGCACTTGGCTTTTGTGAACTCAGAACTAAGTGCTAAGGACCAGACCTAAGTGCTAGGGATCAGACCCAAGCAGGACATTTATGGACGCAGGCTCTCTAGTCAGTAGGGGTGTACAACCGGATCGAGTTTATTCAAGAACTGGATTAGACACCCAAACCGGTCCGGCTCTTGGCTCCAAGTAAAAACCCATTCGAGAACTAGACCGGTTTTATAATCAATTTTAAGCTAATGTAAAAATAAACCCTAGCATCACTTTAGACTAGAGTCATAAGCACCTCCTCTGTCTCTTTCTTCACGAGTCACCTTCTCAGTCGCCGCACGGCCGTAGGAATGCAACCCAGCTCGTCGCCGGCGCCTTTTTGGCCAAATCTGTGTAGGGACCTTCGACCAACCCCTTTTTGTGCCCTCTTTTGGGCTCGTTGGACTGGACTTCATCGTTGTCTAGTTTGTGTGAGTCCTGGCCCCTCCGTCTGTGAGTTGGTGTTTTGGGTTGTTTGTTGATTGTTTGTGAGTCTCGGCACAAGTCAAAGCCTCAAATCAGCTCGGTTTTTCTCTCGTAGTTGGCGCACCCCATCTGTTCATCAAAATGCCTAAACTAGTTTTGTCCTTGTGTTCTTCATTTTTGGCCAAATCTAAGTGCCCGCGTGTTGTTTTGTTCCTTTGATGAATTATGTCGTTGCTCGTGTTCTCGTTTTATCTTGTCTCCGCCTATTCCGTGTTGTGTGCGTGGTGGCCCTCGGTTAGTGTCTTTTGTGGTCGTAGGTGGTGGCGTTCTTAAGTGTAGATGCTATGTGAACAAATGAAACTTAAAAAAGGAACCCAAAAAAAAAGGGTTCTCGGATAGACCTTGGAACCGGACCGAAAAAAAAGGATAGGTTTCAAAACAGGGTCTATAAGAAAATATGGTAGATTCCAAGTTGCAAAAATCAGGAATCGGTTATAACAGGATAAGTTCCAAGTTTTAGGTTTAGACCTTACCTATCCTAGATGACTCCTACTTGCCAAGACATCGAGCACATGCCCCAAGGCTTCGGGCCCAACCTCAATAGACTCGAGAGTGGGAGATGAGGCATCGAGGTCCCAGGCTTGGCCTTGATAGACCTTGGCCTAGGCATTGCAAACTTGGTCTTGAACACTAGGACATGAGAACTAGTGTTCGAGTTTTTGTGTCCAAAGTAGAGTTTCGGATCAAAGCGCCAATACCTAGTCATATTTTGAAAAAAAATTCGATTTTTCAAGTAGATTAACTATGAAAATATTTTCCGGCTCATTTTTCTAAGCAGCAAAATATTTTCCGTGAAATAATTTTTCAAAAAGTATATTCTCTTATCAGGAAGTTTTCCGAAACAAATGCACCCGAAATTTTCAGAAACTTTTCTATCTTGCAAATAGTTAGATGGGATATAAATTCGAGCAATATTAGTTTTGACGAGAAAAGAAAATTATAAAAAATCGCCTTTCGAGTGTGGGAAAAAAAAAAAAACAAAGGCTTTATCCTTCTTCTCCCTCCTCCTTCTGGTCTGCTTCAGAAACCCAAAACCCCAGCAAAACCGCCCTCCTCGCATCTCCCGCTACACCAATGGCGACGATGCTCCGACTGATCTCGAGACCATTCATCCTCCCCTCCCTCCTCTTCCCCGGAGCGTCTCCGTCCTCCATTTTCGCCGCCCTCAGCAGACCCTGCTCCCTCTCCTCCTCCTCTTTCGTCTCCAGGGCCGCCTTCCTCAAGCCCCTCGCCGCCGCCTCCCTCTCCGGCGCCCCCGGGCTCTCCGATCCCCCGGGACCCGCCTCCCGCGGCGACCTGGGCCCCTACCTCTCCTGCTCCGCGCCGGGCAGGCGGCTCCGGATCGCCGTCCTCCTCAGCGGCGGCGTCGACAGCAGCGTCGCCCTCCGCCTGCTCCGCGCCGCCGGCCACTCCTGCACCGCCTTCTACCTCAAGATCTGGTTCCAAGTAAGCCCTTTCTTTTCCCTGAAGTGACAGAGGCTATAGGCTTGGAACAATTTTTCCGCTTTTTTTTGGCTATTTTTTCTGTTGATCGTGAAGTAGAAGAAGTGAAAGCAATCCAGAGGTTGGCACTCCTGACATTCGGATACTCGAAAGTGGAAGTGATCTTTCCAAGAATCACTGAAGACGGAAGTTGGAGAAGGCCCATGTACTATAAATTAGCGATTTGCGTTGCAATTGTAGATAAACGCAGTTAATTTATACAAGTCACTAGCTGCTGCATATAAGTGCGCATTCTCCGTATATCGGGTGTGGTCATTGTCATTGTAGAAGACAAGAGCTTCTTTTGATTCTTGATTTATGTAGGAAGATTTCGAGAACTTTTGGTCGGAGTGCCCTTGGGAAGAAGACTTGAAGTATGCTCAAGCTGTTTGTGAGCAGGTCAGCATTGTATTGGACTAATTCCACTCACTCCATGTACCCGTCTCTTTCCTTGTTAATGTTCTTGAATTTCGGCATATTCATCAATACATGTTTTTTCCATGGGTAGTAAGCTTGGCATTCGATACTTTTCTCGTTACTATGAAATGACATTGTAACTAGTTTCATCTACGGCTTTTGGCAGGTTAATGTGCCTTTAGAAGTTGTCCATTTGACAGATGAGTATTGGAAAAATGTGGTATGTATCATCTAGCCATGGCATACCCTTTTATGGCTCTGTTTATAAACCCTTTTCTTTTTTCGAGGATTGCTTTTTCCTTTTTAACATTCGTTGTTTTCTTTGCTAGTTTTGTTTGGCCTGCCTGTTCTTGGCATGACTTAATGAAGTCATTGCAGCTGTTTGCTCATGGTTCAGGTGTCTTACATAATTGAGGAGTACCGCAGTGGTCGAACTCCTAATCCTGACGTCCTTTGTAACACAAGGATAAAGTTTGGTAAGTAGTTGAGCTCTAGCTAAGTCTGAATAGTTTGAGGATTTTGGAATCAAATGTGGTTCCTTGTTTTAGGTGCCTTCATGGATGCCATTAGCAGTATGGAGTTTGACTTCATTGCTTCTGGCCACTATGCAAAAGTTGTCCACTCTTCAAATCATATAGATAATGCTTCTGAGTTGAATTTGTCAGAGGACATGGTATGTATTTAACATCCTACATTAATATTCTGCAGTTCAGGTTAATTGTGGAAGTCTGTTATGGTCAAACCATGCATTTATGATATCTTTAATCTTGTTTCTTTAGGTGAAGGATCAGACATACTTCCTTTCGCATCTCTCACAGGCCCAGCTGAAGCGACTAATTTTCCCTCTTGGTTGTATTTCAAAAGTAAGCTGTGTTAGTTTCATATCTTTCAAGAGATTTTCCTCTTGATAGTGTGATTCGCAGAAGCTCTTGGCCGTGATAAAGTAGATTTTACAGTTCTAGGGACATTTATTACTTCTGTAGTGCTTGGTCTGACTCTAGTAACCCTGCAGGATGAAGTTCGAAAACTTGCTGCCAGATTTGATTTGCCTAACAAAGATAGAAAGGATTCACAAGGGATATGCTTTCTTGGGAAGGTGTGTGTAAGTAGCCTCATTGGTATTCAGTCTTATGTAGAAACTTGAAGCACCTTGTGATTTCAAGCGGAGAAATTCTTCTAACTCTAAGATGAAACATTTGACCGAAACTCCTTAACTATCATTTCGTAAAATTATTTTGTTTGATTCCAATGTAAACGCAAGCGGTTGCAGAAACAGATCGGTTTTGAGCTATTAAATTGCCAGGACTCTTTTCTCATCTTAATTTTTCATAGTAGCTAATGTCCTTTTAGGCTCGTTGCTGTATTAACTCTTTCTCTGTTCTCATGCAGATAAAATTCAGTGAGTTTGTTGCCAGACATATTGGGGAGATGGAGGGTGTCATATTAGAAGCTGAGACTGGGGATTTCCTTGGGAGCCATCGTGGCTTTTGGTTCTACACAATTGGTCAACGGCAAGGACTACGTCTTCCTGGAGGACCTTGGTATGTCTACTTAATTGGACACTAAGGTTCCGTTCGTTTCGAGGAAAATGTTTTCCGGAAAACATTTTCCATAATTTCCGGTGTTCGGGGGTCAGAAAATGAGTGGTCAAGGAAAATGTTTTCCGGTCAATGGAAAAGTGCCTTTGAAAACTGAGGAAAGGAAATCATTTTCCAATCTTCCCGTCCTCTCCTCTTCCCATCGTTCCATCATCCTCTCCTCTTCCCATTGCCGGATCTCCAGAGCCGCTCCTCCTCCACTGCTGCCTTGCGCTTCGTCTGCTCCTCCCCCATTGCTGCCTTGCGCGTCCTCCTGTCCCTCGTCTCGTCCCATGGCCGGCAAGCTCAAGCGAGGCCGAGCCTAGCCTAGCCTCGCCTCGCTAGATCCGGCGATGCTCGAGACCGGTGAGGCGAGGTGAGGCCTTGCTCGCCCGAGGCCAGTCGCCGGTCACGACGAGCCTTGCCGACCTTGGGCGAGCGAGGCCTCGTCTCGCCTCGCCTCGCCTCGCCAGATCCGGCGATGCTCGGCCGAGCTCAAGGCCGAGCCTTGCCAAATCTGGCGAGGTGAGGCTCGGCCTTGCTCGCCCGAGGCCGGTTGCAGGACTTGGGTGAGCTTGGCCTCGCCTCGCCAGATCCGGCGATGCTTTGCCGAGCTCGAGACCGGCGAGGGTCGGCTGAACCTTGCTAGATCTGGCAAGGCGAGGCTCGGCCTCGCTTGCCTGAGGCCGGTTGCTAGCCTTGGGCGAGCGAGGCCGAGCATCGCCTGTGGCCATTCACCGGCCGTTGCTGTGGCTGGCGACTAGCAAAGGAAGAAAGAAAGGGAAATAAAAAAGAGAAAAAAAGATAATAAAAGTAATATTAAAATACAAAATAAAAAATTATTGAAAATAATGCATGAAGGAAAATATTTTCCATACCGAATGGCGGAAAATATTTTCTAAGACCTTTTCAGATTTCAGCCGAATATCGAAAAATTGTGTTATTTTCTAGGAAATGGCTTCCTAGAAAAAGTTTTCCGGAAATGTAACATTTTTCGCGAAACAAACGGAGCCTAAGTGCATGTATTTTAGATGAAGTCCGTCTCAACATCTGTCAATGAGTGTGTTTGCTACTCTCTGCTCAGGAATCTGGGGCCTTGAGTGTCTTTTCAACATAAATTCTTTAATCCATATCATTTCACCGTTTTGAGCTCAATTGGTCTAAGCAGAGATGCTGCCTCGCATGGCCTTTTTAACATCTTTTGAAGTATGAAGCTTCTTTCTGCTTTCTGCTTTCTGAATTCGTCATATATGTCTATGATTTTCACAGGTATGTTGTGGAGAAGGACACTAAGCACAACGTTGTTTTTGTGTCCCGAAATTACTTCTCAGTTGATAAAAGGAGGCGCCTTTTTCGTGTTGGCTCTCTTAAATGGCTTACTGGGGCACGTCCAACTGAGATCAGTCAGCTCCGATGCAAGGTAAACAGTTCAACTCTTCACATCTTGGTTATGTGTAGTAGCAGAACCTTCGCAGGTGGATCTGTTGGAAAATTAGTTGGAAAATGAGCAATATGATCCCATCAGCATTGAATGAGGTCTAATCGGTATTGGCAATATGATTCCATCAGCATTTAATGAGGTCTAATTAGTACAATGGTCCCAGTCACGTGGATCTGTCTAACGGATAACAAATGATGTCTCACGGTTCTCCTCCATATTTTCCCAGGCATGGACATGAAATATTTACTGTCGGCCTTTCTTCTAAGCTAAAATTGAACAATAGTTCAACAATTGTGCTCAAGGTGTTTACTTATTCTAATTCCCCACCAAAACCGAAAATTTATTTAATTTGACATGATTTCCAATGACCTTAAATGACAAAGCTTATATGGTTTTAAAAATAGAAGGCGTAATGAATAAGAATTATATCTCAAAACACTACAATTATAGGCTGAAAATCGAAAGTAGTCACCCCAGACACACCCTCAGTTTGGCAGCTTCACTGATCAGTCTGTCCAATGAATCTTTTTTGGGCATTTACTGTGTATTTACAATTTTCCCAGTGTTTTTCACTTTGCTTTTGCTATTAATAGGTGAGACACGGTCCTGGTTTCTACAACTGTAGTTTGTCTCTAGAATTGGGTGAGAATGGCCAGGAAGATGTCGCGTTGGTTCAGTTGCCCGAAGATGATCAAGGCCTGGCAGCGGGGCAATTCGCAGCCTTTTACCAAGACAGAACATGCATTGGTTCAGGTGTTATTTTAGAATCTTGGAATGACCAGGGCTTTCCTGTCTGCCAGAAGGCTCTTGAGATCGCTAGAATGGAGGATAAGTCGAAACTTGGAACACCGGTCAAGATTAAGGTAAAACCAGAGGGCACTGTCGGCTAGTTCGATCGCAAAAAAATTCAATTTTCAGTTGAGGAAAAGTTTAATTTGAAGATCAATGCCTTATGGCGCGACGCCCTTGCCATGCTGATTTGGCTGGAAAAACAAAGTTGAAATTTGCTTAAGGCCAGCTGTAAGACCAGAGGATGGCGGAGGTTATCTAATTCTGGCTAGTGGAAGGTGGAGAATTCACGAGATATTGTATGCTTGCGAACATATCATTCGGGGTTGAAAGGTGATGAGTTATCCGATACGCTAAGTTCACGTTATATGTTTCCCAAAGGCTTTCTTTTGGGCGTATTTCAAACAAAAAGCTAGCAAGAAGTGCCTGATTGTGTACGCTACTCTACAATTATGAGGTTTGTTGCCTCCATCAAAGGAGCTTCTCTCTGCTGTACCTTCCTCTTCTCCTTGGCCTAAAGTTCTCTCCTATGTGCGCACTGAACTGTACTTTCGAGGTTGCCACTTACATGGGGGAAACTACTCAAATGATTTTTCATGAGCAGTTTCATTAGAAAGAAAGTGGACTTAACAAATGTTGGGTTTATTACTTTAGAGTATTAGCAAGTTGGGGATATTTGTGTAAATATATTAGTCTTAATCCTAAGCCTATAAATACTCTTTGTTAATTCTGAAATAAAGAACAATTACTCTTTTATCATTAACATGGTATCAGAGCCTAAATTCAAAACCTAAACCCTAAAATTAACACTTCTCACAGCAAACCCTAGCCACCACCACGGTAGATCTCACCGGCGACCCACTGTAGATCCCTCCAGTGACCCTCCATCCGGCGTCGCCCAGGGCCGGCGACCTTAGATCCAGCGAGATCTAGGTCCAGTGACCTCAGCCTAGCGTCGCCTAGGGCCGAAAACCGTCGATCCAGTGTCGTCAGGCCCTGATGACCTCAATCCAGGGTCGCCCAGTTTCGACGAACCCAAGGATAACGCTACTGGAACTCATCTAGGTCAGAAATCAGTGTTGTCTGACCATTAATTCACTCGCCTCAGATCTCTCATGTGTTTTTGATGTATTGAAACCCAGAAATCGATGTTATCAGGGGAGTTTATGAGGCTGAGGGTTATGTGGAAGTGATATTTGGCTGCTGAAAGTGACATTTGGATGTGAGGTAGTTGATTTACGAGGCTCGATTGTTATATATTATTATATGATGTTACGAAGGGTTAAATGGTGTTCTGAATTGTGTGGATAGAGTTTTGAGTTTGGCTAGCTGAATTAGAGTAGCTGAATTTGGAACGACTGAATTAGTGTGGTTGAATTGAATTGATTGAATTAGTTAGAGTGACATGTGGGGTTACTGAGATTTGCGGATACTTGCAGAAGTTATATAATAAGTGGGGTGTGTTATTTATTACATACTCGGGTCAAGTTTCTAGTGATTAGTGGTTTGTGAGGATGTCTACTGGTTCATCTAATTCACCGTCTATTACTTCGGGGTTGGACTCCTCTAGTACTTCTTCGAGTTCAGTATCTTTTGGTTCATATTATAGTATGACTAATCTACACAATACCTTGGGCAAGTTGGACGGTACCAATTACCCTTCTTGGTCGATAGCTCTTTCGATCTTTATTTATTCTAATCGTCAGTCTAGATGGCTTGAAGAAGAACCACTTGCAGATTCAGCTAGTCTAGAAGAATGGAAGTACGTAGATGCTACTTTGCGTACACTTTTATGGGGAAGTATGGCTGAATCTATTCATCATCTTTTCATGGATTGTACTACAGCCCGTGAGATATGGACAAAGTGTGCTTTACTGTATTTTGGACAGAATAACATGAGTCGAGTTCGTGACATGTGGGAGGCTTTATTTGAAGCCAAAATTGGTTATGCTAGTTTGGCAGAACATTATGCTCGTTTTGCATCTTTGTATTAGCGCCTCAAGTCTTATTTTCCACCTGCTACCACAGTTACTCAGATGCAACAACGAGAAGCGGACATGATAACCGTGCTCTTTCTTCATAGCCTTGGTCCAAATCATAGTGCTCTTCGTCAACAGATTACCTCTCAAAGCACTCTTCCTTCCATTGAAGAAGTGTATTCTCGAGCTGCTCGTTACACTTCCAGTTCCAAGACTTCAGCAATTTCAGATAATAGTGCTATGGTGGCTCATGGAGGTCAAGGGACTCGTGGTCGTATTAACGGCCGTGGACAATGGAATTCTGATAGTTTTTGCTGTGGTCGTGGTTTTCAAGGCTGAGGTACCGTTCGTGGTGGTGGTAATAATACTTCTAGAGGAGCATGTGGTGGTGGTTGAGCGAACCGTTTTTATACTCATTGCCAGCTTTCTGAACACACTGTTAATTATTGTTATGACCTCCATCATGAACTGCGGGGTCTACATGCTTCTATTGATATTGAGCCTTGGACTCCTTCCCTTGGATCTTCTTCTGGATAGGGTATAGTACAGTTGACCCGTGCAGAATATGATGGTTGGTCAGACCACGACAGAGTGAGAGTGGTGCTGTCTCTGGTCCTACTGCTACTTTAGCACAGTGTAATGATCCTACATGTCTATTATCTAGTACAGCTCCTCCTCGTTCTTGGATTATTGATTCGGGTGCCACTCATAATATGACTGGTGATTCTCGTCTTCTCACATCCACCTCATCTGTTCCTTCTATGTTAGTCACCTTAGCAGATGGTTCTCAATCCAAAGTTACTGGTACAGGTTGTGTATCATCGAGTTCCTCTGTTTCCTTACCTTTTGTTTACCATATTCCACACTTTCCTTACAATCTATTATTAGTCAACTCTATTACTCGTGATCTTGATTGCGATATTATCTTTTCTTCGTCTTCGTGTGTTCTTTAGGATCGGAAGACTGGACGCTGAATAGGTGGTGGGCGTGAAGTTGGTGGATTATACATCCTGGAACCTGAGATTATTGCTGCTGCTACAACAGTTCAGAACAAAGCTGTGGATGATCCTTATCGATTACATTGTCATCTTGGTCATCCATCAGCAGACGTGCTTCGACGGTTTCCTCTCGTGTCTAGTTCAAGTCTTCAGTTTAATTGTGAAACGTGTCAGTTAGGTAAATACCATCGTGAGTCTTTCTCTCCTCGTGTTTTGAGTCGTGCATCACATTTATTTGAGTTAATTCACTCCGATGTGTGGGGTCCTAGTCGAGAGTCTTCATTTGGTTTTCGGTATTTTGTCACTTTTATTGATGTTTGTACTCGTACAACTTGGTTATATTTAATAAAAGACCGTATTGAAGTTTTTTATTCTTTCTGCCAGTTTTATCATGAAGTACATACGCAGTATGATTGTTCTATTAAGTGTTTGCGTACTGACAATGCTCGTGAGTACTTTTCTTCATCTACCTTTATTCCGTTTCTCAAATCTCATGGTATTTTACATCAGAGTTCTTGTGCTCATACTCTGCAACAAAATGGAGTTGCTAAACGTAAGAATCGTCATTTATTAGATGTTGCTCGTTGTCTTCTTCTTCACACTCATATACCTAAATCATTCTGGAGCTATGCTCTACTTACATCGTGTCATCTTATTAATCGTCTTCCATCCTCCGTGCTGAAAGGAGCTATTCCTTATGCTCTTCTTCATCCCGATCGTCCTTTATGGTCTGTTCACCCTCGTATCTTTGGATGTGTCTGTTTTGTTCATTCTTTGTCTCCTGGATTAGACAAATTATCACCTCGTGCTGAAAAATGTATATTCGTTGGTTACTCCCGTACTCAAAAGGGATATGTTTGTTATAATCATACTCGTCGTCGGGAGTATGTTTCTGCTGATGTGACTTTCTTTGAGGATAAAGCATTCTTTGGTGATGATCGTCCTCAAGTACCATTAATCCTGGACCTTCTGCCACCCTCTGCACCTACATCTCAGCCGGAGCCACCATTTGTTATTTCTGATGTTGCTCTACCGGATCCAGGCTCACCAGCACCGACCCCTCTTCAGGTCTATACACGTGGTTCTCATTCTGTTTGGGGTAATACATCTTCACCAGCAAGCGTTCCACCACCACCACCAACTTCGGTCCAGGCTTCCGATCCTTTTCCACCGTCTCCTGACAGTTCTCCTATTGCTCACCGTACTCGATCTCGGTATCCTCTTTCTAATTTTGTGTCTTATCATAACTTAAGCCCTCAGATGTTTGCCTTTGTGTCATCTCTTGCTTTTGTGTTTGTGCCTAGTAGTGTCCAAGAGGCTTTGGCCCATCCAGGGTGGGCTCGCGCTATAGAGGAGGAGATGGCTGCTTTACATCATAATAAGACTTGGGAGCTCGTTCCCTTGTCGGCTCATAAACAATTGGTAGGTTGTCGCTAGGTCTTTGTTGTCAAACACCATCCAGATGGTTCAGTTGAGCGCTTCAAGGCACGTCTTGTGGCAAAGGGTTATACTCAAACTTATGGTATTGACTATGATGAAACTTTTTCTCCGGTAGCCAAAATTCCTTCTGTTTGTATCATTATTTCCTTGGCTGCTCAGTCTCAGTGGACTCTTCATCAGCTTGATGTCAAAAATGCCTTCCTTCATGGTGATCTTCACGAGGAAGTATATATAGAGCAACCACCTGGGTTTGTTGCTCAGGGGAAGAAGGTGTGCCGATTGCAAAAAGCTGTTTATGGGCTTAAGCAATCTCCTCGTGCTTGGTTTGGCCGGTTCAGTGATGCGGTTATTACTTTTGGCATACATCGGTGTAGTGTAGATCACTCAGTATTTAGTATGTCATCTTTAAAAGGATGTGTTATTCTTGTTGTTTATGTTGATGATATCATTGTCACAGGCAGCGATGTTGAAGACATACGACGACTCAAGCAGTTTCTTCAAAAGGAGTTTAACACTAAAGACCTAGGTCGTTTGCGATATCTTCTTGGCATTGAAGTTGCCTATGCCAATGGTAGCATTGCTCTCTCCCAGCGAAAGTATGCTCTTGACATTCTTAAGGAGGTTGGCTTACATGATTCTAAGCCTGGTGACGCACCTATGGATCCTGAAGTGAGGCTTGACAATGAACAGGGAGAACTTCTTCATGATCCAGAGAAGTATCGTCGGTTAGTAGGCAAGTTAAATTATCTTATCATTACCCATCCGGATATTTTATTTGCCGTTAGTGTGGTGAGTCAGTTTTTGAGCTCTCCTCATACTAATTATTGGCAAGTTGCTCTACAAATTGTTCAATATTTGAAGAGAGCTCCAGGTTAAGGACTTGTGTTCCATAATCAAGGTCATCTTCGTATAGCTGGTTATTCCAACATTGAATCTTTGGAGGTGACAGGATGTTCTGATGCAGATTGGGCTGGTTGCCCTATGGATCGCCGGTCTACTTCGGGATACTGTGTATTTCTTGGTGGTAATCTTGTGTTGTGGAAAAGTAAGAAACAGTATGTTATTTCCCAATCTAGTGCAGATATATGTTATTTCCCAATCTAGTGCAGATACCGAGTATCGTGCTATGGCTAATGTTACCAATGAACTTCAATGAGTTCGTATGTTGTTAGCTGAGATTAGACTACCTATGACCGAATCATCTATTCTGTGTTGTGATAATCAATCTGTTATTCATATTGCTAGCAATCCAGTGTTTCATGAGTGAACGAAGTATATATAGGTGGATTGTCATTTTGTTCAAGAAAAGGTGAACTGTGAAGACATACGGTTGGTACACACACGTTCTGAAGAGCAACCAGCAGACATTTTCACAAAGCCTCTTTGACGTGGACGAGTTTCATATATTTGTCATAAGTTAAGACTTTTTGATATGTACGCTCCAACTTGAGGGGGAGTGTTGGGTTTATTACTTTAGAGTATTAGCAAGTTGGGGGTATTTGTGTAAATGTATTAGGCTTAATCCTAAGCCTATAAATACTCTTTGTTATCTCTGAAATAAAGAACAGTTACTCTTTTATCATTAACAACAATAATTCTTGGACATATAATCAATGAATAAACAACAAACTATCTCATGTTTTGTTTGAAATTTGTTGGAATAATTGTCCAGAAAGTTCTAAATCTATTGTACGGTAGTCAATTCAATCTTAAATCTTTCAATTATGCCTATTTAATTTTAAATTTTTTGGTGATTTGCCAATTTAGTCTTAAATTTTTTGAAGTTTTATCAATTTAGTTCTAAACCTATTATTTGGATAATTGGTCGGAAGGATTATATTGGTAAATCGTCAAAAGGTTTAAGACTAAATTGACACAATTGAAATGTATAAGACTAATTGGCAAATTGTCAAAAGGTTTGGCTCAATCGAAATGTTGTGGATTGAATTGACCGTCGGACAATAAATTTAGTACTTTTTAGACAGTTTTGTCGAAATTCGTTCGTCATGTCTTCTCTCTAATGAACGTTTCTCATTTAATTTCATCAAATGCTTAACGATTTTGCAAATGACTTTATTAGATAAATGGTCGTCGTGCCTTACGTGATCAATCATAAGATATCATAATCCTTTGCTTTCATGGTTCTTTTCTAAGTTAGCGACTGCCGTATCTTTCAATTAACGCTCCCCATAAGAGTGGGCATTTGTTAGCTTTTCATTGTCCTTTGAAGTGATTCTCATTATGGGTCCTACACGTACAGTTGGAGGATGCGGGGGGCTCCCTGTAATAAATCCAGCGAGACAACTGCAAGACCAGGAACTCCGGGCTCCGGGTGCTGATCGATTCCTTCCGGCCGAATCATTTGAGATCTTGTCGGCAACCCCACCTGCTTCAGTGTCCTCACTCTTTATACAGATTGTCTACGTAGCTTTTAGTCTGAAAATGATTAAAACCAAAAGGCGAACTTCTTGATCGATCTTCTGGGAAATTCTGCCGTAACATCGGCATGACTGTGATTTTCCTAGACGAAAAACCGCTCGCACCATGCAAAAAAGGATTGCACCGGCGCAATCTTTTACTCCACAGAACCGAGTCAATCGGGGTGCTTTGGAAAGGTAAAATGACACGTATGATCTATGAACTTTGTGGTTCATGAACTTTTAATTTGTTCGACGTGGTTCCTAAATTTTAGCCCAATGTGAAATGTCGTCCCTGAACTTTTAAATTGATCGATGTGATCCCTGGACTTTTGGTATAAATTCAATTTAGTCTCTACACTATATGGTGTTTAATAGTGGAATGACAACATTGAACATTTTTTTATATAATTTAGGGACTAAATTGAATACGTACCAAGAGTTCAGGGATCACGTTGAACAAATCAAAAGTGCAGAGACCGCATTAAATAAATTAAAAGTTTATGGATCATATTACACATCGAACCAAATTTTATGGGCCATTTATATCTTCATCGTTTTCAAAAACGATCCCAGTAGCCTTCCTGGTAAACAGACAAGAAGGACACGATGTAGGAATTCCTTTTACTGGAGATACGTGGTCTAATAGGAAAAGTTACCAAGTTTGCTCAAGCTCTCAGGGGACCACGATTGTGACTTGGATCATGTGAGAGGGCCAATTGCAAACAGACTAAGGTGCTTTAAATGACATCTAAGCAACCCACCGGGAAATAAATAGGAGGTCAGTTGATCACTTAATGTGAAAAGCCTAGGAGCACCCAGAAGAGCAGAGCAAAATGTTGGGTCATCACCTTCCTGCAGCCATGGAGACAGGGGAAGAGTTGGAAGCTCATCTGGAGGGCATGAGAAAGTACTACAGGGATGGCAACACAAGAGAAGCATCTTGGAGGAAGTCGCAGCTCCGAGGGTTGCATCGGCTTCTTGAAGAAAGAGAAGCCGAAATGTACGCAGCCCTCGAATATGACTTGGGGAAGCATCCTGCCGAGGCTTATCGGGATGAGGTAGCTTCTGGAATTCAAAATTTCTGCTTCTTTTAAGGAAAAAGCCAGCGACATGCCTGGAATGAGACTTATTGCTGACCCTTGTGTTTTCTTGCTGTAGTTTAATTTTTTTTTTTTGCTTGAGCTTGCGCAGATCGGGAGCTCGGTAAAGTCTGTGAACTATGCAATTGGTTGTTTGAAAGGGTGGATGTCAACCAAAAAGGTGAACGAGGACTGATTGATACTTCAATATGTCCTGTTTATCCCGTGCCGGGAAAATTTCACTGTTTCTTTGACATCTTTCTTGGACCGCAAGATTCCCATCGCATTGCGGGGTTTGTGAAACATAATGTGTCCTTACCTGACATCTTAAAGCTATGATCTCTTCTTAATGCCCCGTAGACATCTATTATGAGAAGATTTTAAGGTGAGCTCCTCGACTTTGTAGGCTAAACTGCCGCTAGCTGCTGTACTATCGACTGCAGAGATAATTCCCGAACCTCTCGGCCTCGTCCTGATCATCTCATCTTGGAATTTTCCATTTGGTAAGCGAAATTGTTTGCCTAGGAAATCAAATTTAGTTCCATCATCTGTATTTGTATAAAGCTTCCGTCTTATCTACTTAAGGTGGCGATTGTCATGGCTGGGTTGTATATAAACAGGACTCTCCCTGGAACCACTGATAGGAGCACTGGCTGCTGGAAATGTGGTGGTCCTAAAACCTTCAGAGTTGGCTCCTAGATGCTCTTCTCTCCTGGCCAATGCACTGCCGGCTTATCTGGACTCTAAGGCCGTCAAGGTTGTCGAAGGTGGTCCTGCCTTTAGTGAACGACTGGTACAGCAAAAGTGGAATAAAATACTCTTCACAGGTAAAAACATCACTCACGGTGCTCTCCTTTCAAGTTGTTCCTTATGTACAAGATCAAACCTTATCAACGGGCTGTTTCGATTGCGAAGCTTTCATTCTCTCAATGTTTCACGAAAGTATAGGAAGTGCGCGAGTAGGTCGCATGGTGATGGCTGCAGCAGCTAATCATCTGACACCCGTGACTCTCGAGTTGGGGGGAAAGTGTCCTACCGTACTGGATTCTCTTTCGAGCTCATGGAACAGAGAGGTAAAAAAGGGATTGTCACATTAGAACTCCATCCAAAGTGAGCAACTTGCTCAATTTCTAGGTATAAAACTCACTTCACAAGATGTAATATTTGCTCTTACATGTTAAGGTGGCCGTTCAACGAATTCTCGGAGCGAAATTTGGTGCCTGTGCTGGCCAGGCTTGCATAGCCGTTGATTATGTCCTAGTGGAGACGAAATTTAGCTCCATTTTGGTACGATGACAACCAAATAGTATGTCGTTTTAATCATTTTCCTATCTGTGTTAGCATCATGCTTATAATTTTGCTTCTTTGTTCAGCTGGAACTCATGAAAGTCTGGATCGGCAAGATGTTTGGAGAGAATCCAAGAGAATCGCGCAGTATGGCACGAATCGTGAATAAACACCACTTCTTGAGACTAAAATCTCTCCTAGAAGACCCCAATGTCAAAGCTTCTATAGTCCACGGAGGTTCAATGGACGAAAACAGCTTGTATGTCGTCCATATAGTCTCATTTGAAAAGAGCCTAAGAATGTTGCGCTCTCGTAGTCAATCATTCCCTCGCTTTTGTTTCGCGCAGGTTTATTGAGCCAACCATCTTGCTTGATCCCCCGCTTGAATCGGATATCATGCAAGATGAGATTTTTGGCCCCTTACTCCCGATCATTACAGTAAGAATATTCTCTTTGAGATGTATACTTTCATAATTCTCCTTTGTCCCTAGACATTGCCATTTTAAGGCTCCGTTTTGTTCAGCTTTGGAAATGGGCTTTCGACCTCGAAAGCCCATTCCCAAAATACTGAACCGTTTGGTTCAACATTCGGCCTAGCATTGGCTAAATGCTAGCATTTGGAATGCTGAACCCAAATTTTTTGTCCTCAAACTACTCTCACTTATTTTGATTTATTCCGATTTTGCCCCTCTTGGTACTGTTCATCTTCCTCGTGAGTTGGCCGGTGAGGTCGCATGACCCAGGCGACGGCCGCCTAGGTGCCGCCGCCCTGGGTCGCGCGACCCTCGCCGAGGGTCGCCTGGCCTCGGGCGACGACTGCTAGCGGCAAATCTAGCTTGCCGGTGGTCACCCGACCTCGGGCGACGGCTGCCAACACCAGATCTAGCTGGTCGGCTGTCGTAGGCCCTCGTCGGCGGCAGTAGGCCTTCGCCGGAAGATGAGTTTTTTTTTTAATAAAAAAGATAATTCCCAACGCCCTTTTGCAAAAAAAAAAAATTACCAAATACTACTTGGGTCAAAGTAGCTCTATAAATGATTTTTTACCAAACGCCATTTGCATTTCTCTAAGGAACTTTAATTTAAAGGTATTTGCATTCCTCCAAATAGCATTTTCAAAGTTGAACCAATCGGACCTAAATGATATTCGAAAATCTTCAGTTAGTAGTGACTTTGCTTCTCATAGATTAAGTCGCAGTCAACTACTCCGTGTCTTGACAGTTGAAGAAGATTGAGGACAGCATCAACTTCATAAATTCAAGGCCAAAACCTCTCGCGATTTATGTCTTCACTCAAAACGACTCACTCTGGAAAAGGATGGTAGCGGAAACATCATCGGGAAGCGTGACATTCAATGATGCAATCATTCAAGTAATGTCATTGTTCGTTAACTTCATGATCCATTGACTGTGCAAAAAGATAGATGGTTTTTTGATGAGAAATAACTGCCACAAACCACAGTAAAAATTATCGAAAAGAATTCTCTTATGCAGCATATCGCACTTGCTTTGTGAATGGTAACCAATGATTCTTACCGTTTTCTTTAATCTTATTTTCTCGAATGGCCCAATCCACATCGAATCTGCAGTACTTGGCCGATACGCTACCTTTTGGAGGTATTGGCGAGAGTGGCATGGGCAATTACCACGGGAAGTTCTCATTTGATACATTCAGCCACAACAAGGCAGTGTTGAGAAGAAGCTTTCTTGTTGACTTCTGGTTCAGATTCCCTCCTTGGAATGACCACAAACTGCAGCTATTTCGGTCGTTTTATGCTTTCGATTACCTCGGAGTGCTCCTCACCGTACTCGGATTGAAGAAATCCAAACAAGCCTGAGCAGAGTCTAAGGTTCTTCAGTTCACATGGGGTCATTATTACTTGAATACATCCCGGGTGCCTAGTCACTTTTATTGAAAGAATGTAAAGAGCTTGTGTGCTTTGTAGGAGATGCATAGTCTGAAAGACTAGCACTATTTAAAGCCTGTATTTCCCTTGCCATTCAGTCTTATGTAATGTTTGATTGGTTGATTTGGAGATGCATCCTTTTCCCTCACATTTTTTGCTTTTCCTCGTCTAATGGAGATGTGACTTGGTCCGGTCCAAGGAGTAATTATTCACGACACATTATCCTGTTAGCAAGAAATCGTTGATCATGACAAGAAAATTCCTATTATAAGAATGCCACCTCAAGGATGTGAGGTTCAACGGAAGCCTGACCCCTTGATGAGAAACAGAATTTGCTGAGCGCTTCTGCTTCACGACCTCCTGCTTTAAAAATCAATGACTAGCTGAAAAATGTGGACTCAAGAATGCGGGAACAAAAGGAGACCGAGTAATTTCTATACATAATCATCCTTTACCTGCTTGAGGAAGCATAGTGCAGCTATGGATAGTATTTTCCTAGCAAAAGGAAATAAGTGAAACATCGCATTGTAGTCTATATGCTTCTCCGAGTTGGCCAGGAATAGAGCTCCTCTGCTAATGAGAGACAAGAACCTTTCTATACCACCAAATAATTATTCTGGATGATTATCACGTACAAAAATGCAAGCACATTAAACGGTCATACTGACAGATGGTGGACTCTATATTGAACTTCCTGCAGATTTTCCTGCTCTTTGTATCGTGAATTGCGATAAAGATGAAGAATCTCTCACTTTGTCTCGAGATTTTCTGTGAAACAGGCTTCATTATTGTACCATAGCCGGCTCCATCACTGTAATGCTAATGACCTTCACAGGCAGTAGACTTAATTTGGCACAAGAATCAGGTCGGAGTCACTGGACTTGGGAGTCATGTAGCAAGGTTAAAAGCACTGCATCGCAGATGCACAACGTCAAACTCTCTAAACTTTGCGAGCTTATCATTACAAGGGTAACTACTAAATAATCAGGACAAGTGCCCACTTCCTCTTTCCTGGCTCTGTGTCCTTTTGCTCTTTTGACCTCGATTCATGGTTTTGTTGATTACTTCAGTTCCTCTCGCTGTGTGTATGCCTTGACAAATCATGTCCGATGCCTCCTGTTGGTGAATATTAGGATCTAATTATGTGTTCATCAGAAGGTTCTGATCTGTTTTTATTCTTATTTGACTGAATCATACCCTTGTCAAGTGGTACTACCTTATTTAACCGGGAATATCCTTCCCCAGATCCAAGTTTGTCAATTTCTCTTTTCAGGTGAATCATTCAAAGTGTTCTTGCTCTTCGTCGCTAATTTTTGCATTTTCCTTGTCTTGGCAAGTCTTTATTTTTTTCCCCCTCCATCTTTTCCTGTCAAAACCGGTGGCGGTCATGGCTCTCAACCACACAGCATAGAGTTGCTAGTATATTTCGTTATCAGCTGACATTACAAACATGATTGTTTAATGGAAAGTTGGAAGACTCAGGTCAGGAGTGATAATCGGACTATTTACTTACTTGACTTGGCAAATGGTCCGACACTCTGACGTTGTACACTGCTAGAGATCATCGCGCTGATGGTAAAGAAATAATCTGGGGCTCTATGCTATCATGACTATAACCCGTTCCTAATGCAATTTTGAGTATGATAAGGATGGAGCTAGCAATATTACCTAGAGGGGGTGAATATGCGATTTTAACTAATCTTGACAAATTTCAAGCGGAAGTGAAGTATTCAAAATTAGAGTCTAATCAGCACCAGTAGTTTGGTGATATTGATCAATATGTAAATGTCAGTGTCTAAATATCGACAGGAGTTTAATGCAATTTATCAATGTGCAAAGATATATAAAAAAATAATCAATAAGAGTTTTGAGATGAGATAATTTCCACACACAGTTTATAGTGATTCGGTTTAAATCAAACCTATGTTTACTCTCCCGCTCTGACAATCTATTGGCAAGATTTCACTAGTCGATCAATAAGAGGATACAAAGTCTGAGTGTTCACTTCTCAAGTGTGTTTGATTGATCTCTCTAACTCACACTATCACTCTTACAATTCCTCTCAAAGATAACAATCTCAACTCACGAAAATAAGGGATATGTCTACTGTAAATCTTAAAACTTGTCAACAAAGTGCAATTGAGTCCTAAAACTTGCAAAAAATGCAATTAAATCCTAAAATTTATTAAGTTGGTGCAATCGAGTCCTAAAGTTAACATTACCAATTTGTCTAATGGAAAATACTGACGTGGCATATTTAAATCAATTTCTCTATCCTACGTGGCATTTATTATTATTATTATTCTTTAAATATTATTTAAATTAGATTAAAAAAGTAAAGAAAGCTAAAATTTTAATTAAAAAAATAATAGTGGAAAAAATAAGATAAGGCCTTGCCGATAGGTGCTGCCACCGCCGCCCATCGCTGACCTCGGGCGAGGCCTAGGCCGGTGAGGCTCGCCTAGATCTGGGTTGAGGTGCCCAGATCTAGGCGATGCCGGCCCTCGCATGGGGCTAGCACGGCTCACCCAGATCGGGGCGCCGCCCGCCCTCACTAGGCTTGGTGAGCTTTGCCTACCCTGGGCGAGGCCTCGCCGGCCCCAAGCAAGGGCCGGTGACCCTTGCTAGGCCTCGTCGACCTGAGCAACGGTTGGATTCGCCCAGATCTAGGCGAGCCTCTCTCGGGCCTAGAGAAGGTCGCCGGCCCTTGCCCCAGGCCGGTGAGCGTCGGTCGCCCTCACCTAGGGCCGGTGATGGGCAGCAACGGCAGCAAAAGTGGCAACGCCCTACCGGCGAGGTCCCCCTTTCTTTTTCCTTTTCTTTTTCATTATTATTTTTGTAAATAAAAATTAAGCTTTTTTATTTTTTATTTAATTTAAATAAGATTTGAATGAGAAAATAATAATAAATGCCAAGTAGGAGAGAGAAATTGATTTAAATATGCCACGTCAGCATTTTCCGCTAAACAATTTGATGGTGTTAACTTTACAACTCAATTGAACCAAGTTGACAAATTTTAAGACTTAATTGCACTTTTTGCAAGCCTTAGAACTCAATTGCACTTTGATGACAAGTATTAAGATTTCTAGTGAACATATCCCCGAAAATAAAGGATGAAGTTCTCTTGCTTTGGAATTTTTTATCCTAATCTTGTCTCTCTTCTCATTGGCACCTTGATTTCCTTTTATACTCATCTACTTTCAATCTTCCCGTTGGACAGTCTTTATAGGATTGTCTTCCAATGTACTTGTTGGAGAGAACTTTATGAAGAAGATTGAGCAGGCATTGAGGGACAAAGTTTGAATCTCCGTTGATTCTGATCGCCCATACAACTAAAGTCTTCAGTTTTCATAAGTAGAGTTCTTCAATTTAAAAGGTTACTTATCTCGAGATTGATTGACAATCAATCAAGATGTTTTGTATTTTAAATTGTTGCAAAACAATATATCCATGCATAATACTTTTGATATCCATCTGTTGCTTGATGATATCCACAAAAATGACATCCACGAAATAACAGTCTATAAATCACGATATCCAGACAGACTTAGAGTTGAGTCTGAACAAGGTCTCTTTAAAGATTAATTCCTGAATCGCCAAAGCTTAAAGGCATTTATCAGACTTTAAAGAACCACATGGATGATTTTGTCAACTTTAAAACTTGTTAGAAGGTTTTCTCAACATGTGCTAGATAATTTTCAAAGAACCAGGCTGCTTTTCCAGCAATAACGTGAAAAGTTAAGCGGAGTTTGTCAATGCAGATCAAGCAAGGTCATGCAAAGAACAAGTCGACCAGAAGAACTTGGACAAAGAAAACCAAATATATCATCGTAACGCGTCATAGGACATCTGCAGAACACGTTAACGAAATGCTGAGTTTTCAAACGGAGCTAGGAAGAAAAGGACAGAACCCCATGAATTATACATGGAAGAAAGTAGATTAGTCAAGAGAAATGTTCAGAGAATCCTTGATATATCTGCAAGCAAGGATCCTCCTTTATCTTGACTTTAACAGATAAAAACGACAGATTTACTTAGCAAAAATGAAATGCCATTAGTCTAACCAGAGCTAACTTATAGCCTAGTAAGAGCTTGCAAGTCTCGGCTGATTGCAATTTCTGTAGGTTAATTTGCCAATTCCTGCAAAGTTCATAACTGAACTTCTTTTAACTGTGCTCTAGCGAATAACGAACTTAAGTACTAAGGGAAAAGTGTTGAAAAAGTCCTAAACCTTTTGCGCTGGGGCCAATTTAGTCGTAAACATTTTGCGTTGGAGCCAATTTAGTCCTAAACCTTTTATTTTTATGCCAATTCAGTCTTTCTGGCTAATTTGACCTGATTTTGCTGACATGGCATCGCCGGCGATGACGTGGATAAGTTTTAATAATAATAGTTTAATATTTTTTGAATTTTTAAATATTCTATATTTATTTTATTTTATTTCCTTTCTTCTTTCTCCAGCTGGTCACCGGCCTCTGGCTAGGCTTGCCCACAACCTCGCAGCCACGAGCGAAGGCTCGAGCCCTTGCTAGCGGCTGGGCGAGGCATGGCCTTGCTGGATTTGGCGAGGTTGGGCCTCGTCCATGGCTAGCGGGGCTTGACCCTCGCCAGCCGAGCGCGAGGCCACCCTCGCGGCCATTGGACCTCGCCAAATGGTCGCAAGGGCGGCCTTGCCCCTGGGGCTAGCGAGGGTCGAGCCCCATCGGCCATGGGCGAGGGTCGAGCCCCATCGGCCATAGGCGAGGCCCGACCTTGCCAGATCCGGCAAGGTCGTGCCTCGCCCAACCACTAGTAGAGGCCGCAACCTCGCGGTCACCTTTGCCAGCGGCCGGCGGGGGTCGCCGGCCCAGCGACTGGCTGGAGGAAGAAGAAAGGAAAAGAAAAAAATATTTAAAAATTTGAAAAATATTAAAATATTATTAAAAGTTATCCACGTCAGCAAAAGTCGGTCAAAATTAGTTGGAAGGACTGAATTGACACAAAGACAAAATGTTTAAGATTGAATTGGCATAAAAAAGATATAAAATTAAATTGACATCAATTCAAAAAGTTTAGTACTTTTCCGATAATTTTCCCTAAGTATTAACGTCATTTTGTGGCATCCTCGGGTTAAAAGTACAAAATGGCGAAGTGGGAGGAAGGGATTGCTGTACGTCCTTTGTCCTTAAACTTGTCCCTGGAATCTTAAGCGAGCGGCCATTGGAACATCTGACGCTTGCTTTGACCTGTTCTTTAATCTCCACACAAGACACTCCGCTGGCAGACGAAAAGAAAAACCTCGAGATCAACGGCTAAAATTGTGCTGTAGTCATACCAAATTATTAATTGCCACTGGGATTGTGTTGCAAGAAACAGAGAAAATATGCTTTTGAACCTGTCTTCATTACGCAAGCACGATATATATGCAGATAAAAATACCTACCTGCTTCTGCCATAGCTGGCTTCGTTGAAGATGAACAGGTCAAGGCATCACATGTATTGGGACAACGGAAGCGAGAATGTCTTCCATTCTCAACCGCAGCATCGGCTAGTGAAGTTTCGCATCCCGAACTCCGTGGACATGTCAACCACGAGCCGCACCGGTGGACAGCGTAAAACTTGCACAAAACGCCGTATGACGATTACGTTGTTGAATATGAGGCTCATCAGTGAAAATGATAAGCCAACTATTGCTGCTGCATAAATCAAGAATTAGTTAGCAAAGTCTACGGTTGCTGAAGCAAATGAAGTATAGAATATGCACGAGATAAGAATATTAATGCAGGATGTGCCTCGTCCCCAAATACATTCTGACATTTTCAAAGCATATCCTCAATTCTCACCTTCCCCATCATTAGTCTACTACACATTTGGTAAAACTCTCGGGGTTAGGTGTGCTAATTATTATAGAAAAGTTGTTGGAGCATTCATCCTTTGACTTGTTCAACCAGTGCATTTAATGATCAATGAAAATGATTGCTCCATTGTTTAATATTATACTCTGTCTGGCCTGGGAAATACAGTAACGAGCCAATTTGTGTTTATTCTATTACAATTAGTTGCATGTTGGAAGTTTCTTGGTTTATTAAAAAATTGATTTACTGATTGAGCGGATGGCTATATAAAGCGAGACATCTTGAGGAGACAAACTCACAAATACCCTTTCAGATACGTTTGAAGATAATAAGAGCCAGATTTGGTAGTCCCCTAAGTAAGTTGGGGGGGAGCTAAAATGGCCAATTTTTGGCCACGCCTTCTCTATGCATTGGCAATATGCTTGATAGCCACTGAAGTGGCAGTGGTGGCGGCCGACGACGAGCCTTCGCCGCCTTATGTTTACAAGTCACCGCCTCCACCTCCTTATATCTATAAGTCTCCACCTCCTCCGCCGTACATTTACAAGTCTCCACCGCCTCCTCCTTATATGTACAAGTCTCCACCACCTCCTCCTTATATGTACAAGTCCCCACCGCCGCCTCCTTACGTCTACAAGTCCCCACCGCCGCCTCCATATGTCTACAAGTCCCCACCGCCGCCTCCATATGTCTACAAGTCTCCACCTCCTCCGCCGTACATTTACAAGTCGCCACCCCCTCCCCCTTACATCTACAAGTCCCCGCCGCCGCCTCCATATGTTTACAAGTCCCCACCTCCTCCGCCCTACATGTACAAGTCGCCTCCGCCACCACCTTATGTATACAAGTCCCCACCACCACCTCCATATGAATACAAATCTCCACCACCTCCACCCTATGTCTACAAGTCTCCACCTCCACCACCTTACATGTATAAATCGCCACCGCCGCCGCCTTATGTGTACAAGTCTCCACCACCTCCACCCTATGTCTACAAGTCTCCACCTCCACCGCCTTACATGTACAAGTCTCCACCACCTCCACCCTATGTCTACAAGTCTCCACCTCCACCGCCTTACATGTATAAATCGCCGCCACCGCCGCCTTATATGTACAAGTCTCCACCACCTCCACCCTATGTCTACAAGTCTCCACCTCCACCGCCTTACATGTACAAATCGCCGCCCCCACCTCCTTATGTCTACAAGTCTCCGCCGCCTCCTCCGTACCACTACACCTCTCCTCCACCTCCCCCGGTCTATTAGACCGACCTGTTTCTATGCACCTTTGTTCACGTAAGTAAGCCAATTAAAGCAAAGATTAGAATCCATATTTCTCTCGTTCTTTTGTTGCTGATCTCTGTCGGAATTCCAAAGAGATTATAACGCGAACTGATGTTGCTACCCTTAATTTGTTGTTGCAGGTGCAATCTGTCTGCTATGAATTCAATAAAGTCCGAAGACGAGCATTGCTTGGATATTTCGATTACGCCATAAATGTGTTTTGTTGAACTTTAGTCTCGCTATATTTGTTCACTCGTAGAGACACGACTATGTAACCGATTTCCTCGTCTCATTTGTTTTTTTTCTATGCATGGCTTTCCTTGTCTACACAGCTTACTGAAAAAATCAATGAATAAGAAATGGAAGTTGCATTATCATGTCAGACTTTGAGGTGGTTGAGGTAGAAAACTGCTTTACATTGAAAGAGAGATTCTGACAATGGCTCACGAATCAAATTATTTTAATAATTCTTCAATTGAACTTAGTGTCTCTAAGGTCAAACAGTGATGTCTTCGCACATACACGTTGACGACGGACTTTGTTGTATGTATGAGTAATCGATCTCCCCTTAATGAAGTAGGGAAGAACCCTCCGCCGCAAAACCCTAACTACTCCCAGACTTGAATTCTTGAGTTGGGACATGTGATCAATGCAAAGAAAACCAGACCTCTAGACTTGTATCACTTTGGCAGCTTCAGAAACAAAGGGAAAATATCATGATGCCGCACGAATAAATTCCAGACTATCGTAATTAATCTAACTAGAAGAAGTTCCTTCTTCTCTTCCCATTAGATCATATTGTCGATTTAGCATAACTTCCTTTCTCGTAAGGGACACAGAAGGTGAGAGAGCAAAGAGTTTGAGCGTCGTCATCGAAGACTTTATGCTAAGCCTATCCAACCAATAAGTTATGTTGTAAATTAAACATCCACATCTGTTTAGTTACGAATATCTTCCGTAACGGTCAGTTCCAGGCGATCACGTATCCATGCGAATTAAGAACTACATAATAATTAACAAGAGAGTAGGTAAGAACCGGTCAGGATGGCCGAGTGGTCTAAGGCGCCAGACTCAAGTTCTGGTCCTCGAAAGAGGGCGTGGGTTCAAATCCCACTTCTGACACATAATTGTTTTCCATACTTATTTTTTTACCTTGGCTAAGAACAGCTCTACATTGTGCATCATCAAACTCATAAGTATACTCTGCCAAAAGAAAAGAACTGATAAAGATTTTCGAAAAAGGATTAATTGCGAAGAGTTTTCTGTGTAAATCACGAAGGAAGGATATCCACAGCCCGCTAATTATGAGGTCTCTAATCTCTCCCCACCACATTATTAATTAACGATCCGGATTCAATTTCGATTTATGTCTTAAACAGCTCACTGGGTCGGTGGGTTGCTTCTCGGGTTTGATATTTACCTACCTAAAGCGAACTTCCTCTTTATTGCGGAAAAAGGCGATCGAAAAGAAATTCGCTCCTAATGAAACAGACGGTCTCTTCGTATGATCACTTGGACCGCCATCAAGGACTAGAGTTTAAAAGTCTAAGTCATAGCCACGGCTGGCGACTTAGACTTTAAATCGGTTGAACCAATTACTGGGGGAGGTGGAAGGGCGACGGCTTCGGGGCAACTCCCCTCCCCATCCGAATTAACTATCAAAATCAAGGCGTTGATTTTTGTTCATTTGATTGGACAGTCCAACAAAAGATCGAAACTTCCTTTTCCTCTAACGACTTTCCACTAGATAGGACGAATACTACACATGGAAATGGTTATACCTAATTAAGTACCTTCGTTTGACAAACGATGCCTGTGGAGCAGATATGCCTAGGGAGGGCCTCAAACCTTTTTGGTCTTCCCATCCGGGGCCCCGAGCATGAATTAAAAAACAAAACATAAAGAAGTGATCGTTTAATAGGCGCGATGACGTGAATAATCGTTTGCACCAACGCCGTACGCAATAAGAGTCCGTATTCGATATTTCTGCGTTTGGATTAACGAGGGAATTCTTCTCCCAACGGGGAAAATGAATGACCAATTTTGTTGGCGGTTCCCTTTGATATGTTACTTGCGCTATACTGAGAAAGGGCTTGCCTCTCTTGGCTTTCATGGGAGCATGCGCTGTGGACTTTACTTTAAACAATATTTCTATTTTTCATGTGCTTGTTACGCCAATGAATTAGTGGGTTTATGGCCATAGACATCTTGCTAATAAGGCAAGTATTTGTTGCTTGTGTGAGCTCCAACTCTGGAAAGTTATGAGAGGGTCCCCAAATTGTGCATCTGCGTGCAAAGCGTGCACATATGAGTATAAATAGGTTTTTATTTTTATTTTTATCATAGAGTATTAATAGGTTAGATTTCTAGCATTTGACTCAGTCCTCGATCAGTTCTAAACTAACTCGAAAAGCTATTTCTAGGGTTTCTTTTTGTTTTTGGGAACGTTGAAAGTCGCAAAGGACAAGGTCCGCATACATAAAGAAATAGTAAGGAGGGAAGAGGAGGGAAGAGGAGGGAAGAATGAATGAGAAACCAGAATTAACAGCTTAAAGATATGGATAAAAACTGAACTCAGATATGCTTTCATTACTCGAATTAATCATACAATCATTGTCACTCGGGACTTATCAAATTGAAAAGTACATTTGTATAAGAATGAAAAATAATTGCTTCCAAGTAAAGTGTATCGCCAAAGAATGGTATTATTCTTGCTCTAGCTTCTTAGGCACTCATGTATCGCCAAAGAATGGTATTATTCTTGCTCCAGCTTCTTAGGCACTCGAAGGGGACCAAATCGCCACCTAATAGTAGCCCCGGGGAGGCGGAGGAGATTTGTAGTAGTATTGAGGAGGAGGTGGAGAATGTGAAGGCGGCGGCAGCGAGTTATAGTAGTACGAAGGGGGAGGCGACTTTACTGGAGGTGGTGGTGAATTGTAAACATAAGGTGGGGGTGGTGAAGGAGAAGGTGGGGGTGGAGATTGGTAGTAGTAGGGAGGAGGCGGTGATTTCACCGGAGGTGGTGGTGACTTATAGATATAAGGAGGTGGTGGTGATGGGGAAGGTGGAGGTGGAGATTTATAGTAGTATGGGGGCGGCGGTGACTTTACTGGAGGTGGTGGTGACTTGTAAACATAAGGTGGTGGTGGTGATGGTGAAGGTGGCGGTGGTGACTTATAAACATATGGAGGAGGTGGAGAAGGTGAAGGTGGTGGGGGAGACTTGTGGATATATGGAGGTGGAGGCGATGGAGATGGAGGTGGTGGTGATTTATACAAGTATAGAGGAGGTGGTGAAGGGGATGGTGGCGGAGGTGACTTGTAGACATAGGGAGGTGGAGGTGATGGTGATGGCGGCGGCGGCGACTTATACACGTAAGGAGAAGGTGGAGACGGAGGAGGTGGTGGCGGGGACTTGTAGACATAGGGAGGTGGAGGTGATGGCGATGGTGGTGGTGGTGACTTGTATATGTAAGGAGGAGGTGGTGAAGGGGATGGTGGAGGAGGAGACTTGTAGACATAGGGAGGTGGGGGTGATGGCGATGGCGGTGGTGGTGACTTATACACATAAGGAGGAGGTGGGGAAGGAGAAGGTGGTGGCGGGGACTTGTAGATATAAGGAGGTGGAGGTGACGGAGACAGAGGTGGTGGAGACTTGTACACGTAAGGAGGAGGTGGGGAAGGCGAAGGTGGTGGCGGGGACTTGTAGACATAGGGAGGTGGAGGTGATGGCGATGGTGGTGGTGGTGACTTGTATATGTAAGGAGGAGGAGGTGAAGGGGATGGTGGAGGAGGAGACTTATAAACATATGGAGGTGGGGGTGATGGTGAAGGTGGTGGAGGTGATTTGTACACATATGGAGGAGGTGGTGAAGGTGAAGGCGGTGGCGGGGACTTATAGACATACGGGGGTGGCGGAGACTTATAGAGATAAGGCGGATACATTTCATCTTTCGGTGGTGGCGGAGACAAATAGAGATAAGGAGGAAGCTCTACATGTTTCTGTGGCGGGGGAGGGGGCGATGCGTAGGTATAAGGCTCATAATCGGCCGACACACATGTGGCAATGAGGCAAAATGACAATGCATGGAATAGCCGAGGCCAATGCCTCGACCGGCTTTGGCTACTCATTGGGGGTGGCAAACTCAACCTTGCTTCCGAATGAGAACTGTTGAGAAGGTGATGAATGGGAAGGCGATGTGCCAGCCTTTATATAGTGAACTCCACAATCACTAGCGGTGATTATTTATTTCTTTTGAAATCCAATCAACAGGCTGGAACAGGGAAAAACCACGTAAATCTATGATATCTTATAAAATCTGACCAAATCCCAATCTGTTATTGTCATTTTCAATTGGTGCTTGGTGGCTTCCCATGAAGGGGACTCAGTCCTGCGCCGTCTAGAATGGCCAAAATGAGCAAGTCAAAGAATGAGTGCGAGAGAGAGAAAGAGAGAGAGAGAGAGTAGGTGAGGTGCCTTATGGATGGATAAATTAAAAATTAATAAGACTAACATTGAATACCAAATGAAGACGCGTTTCCCCACAAAACCAAATGAAGACGCGTTTCCCCACAAAAGTATTCTCAATTCATCTCACGATGACACAAGAAAAATAATGTGATGTTGAATAGGAAACGTCGTGAGAGTCAACTGAGATGGCCATTGTTATTAGGCAATTGGACGATGTGTGTAATGTGTATGAATCTGTCCAAGTGAAGGCTTAGCTCCACCTTGCATGTTGGGCCGAGTTCTGGCGCAGAGAAGCGTCGTGTTCGACAACTCTCTGACATGATAATGTCTTCTAGTCATGAGAAACACAACGTGGGTTCTCTTAGAATTAGTCCGCATAGATGAGGATCGTACCGAAGTATTCCATTTCGAGTGCTTAGGCTTCTGAATACAGAGAAGGGTCATTGAACGGTTCGTCGTTGTCGTTGCATGATCAGTAGAAAAAGCTGACGACTCATTGGAGAGGAGGATGAGCAGTTTCAATGGGCTTGCTCGGACTGCTGCGGTGCATCCGCCTTTTGCTTGGACTTGCATCTGCTGTTTATTCGATAAGATTGCTTTGCTTACCTTGGAATAAGGAAAAGCAAAGAGAAGAGAACAATAGTTATTACCTAATTAAGTATAATCATTTGACAAATGACGACTATGAAGGAGCAGATATGTCTCAATAGGTACAGGAGGGCCTTTAAACCTTTCGGTCTTTCCATGCCGGCGTTAGGCTCGCGACAAACCTCAATTTTAAAAATGTTAAAGTGGTTTGTTTAATACAAGTGATGATCTGAGTAATCATTTGCGTCGTCGACGGCGCACATGATAAAAGTTCGAATTCAATATTTTTGAACATTGCTAATCTAATGGCACTGTTACTTCTCATTGATAGCGGTGTAATTTGGATCACATGTTTCATTTTTCATGGATGGTGCAATCAAAAGGAAAAACAAATGTTGAGAGAGAGCATTGGTTTTATTTAACGAAATAAATCTAGTCATATTATTTAAGCCAAATATAAAGCTCTATGAGAAATTGAAATACAATTTTAAAAGGTTGAATATCACTCTAAAACAAGAATATATGATATTTGGGAATTAACAGAAAACGTGAAGTAACTATCCTCTACTGTGGACATTCAATTAGTGTTTCATCATGTATCAACGTACACATCAACAGTGATACTTTTCATTCAAACATTGTAATACAAATTAGTCTCTCTTCTTCATGGTTAGTGTATTTGGGGGAATTTTCAATTTAAGAACTGAAAGTCATTCATTCAAATCCCTCTAATTACGTACAAGCTGTTCTGTGTCAGAATTACTTATATATGCCAAAATGTTTGTATTTAACTAGTTCATCGACTTACACATATTTCATGGACCTTTAGATAGCTAGGTGTTTGAAGACATACCGTTGGGTTGTGAAAAAAAAAAAACTTTATCGGCCTCTTTTGACTATGATTGCACGTAAATAAGTGTTGCTTGACGTACAACCTTACAGTCATTTGTTTATATATTTATGGATTTTACTTTCTAAATTGGCAGTATAAAAAAGCTTTTCCACAAGCACAATCAAAATGTTTTATCTCATTAAATAATGGGCCACGCTTTTCCCCTCCTCTATAGGCTTCTTTTTTGTGTTTTGACTATACTATCTCTTGTATGACCCACCACTTTTATTACAATTCTACAAAAGTGGTCTCCTTTTTTTTTATTTGGTCAACTCCTTTTATTTTGTTTCTTTTTTTATGTTTGCGGGTCCCACTTTCCTTCTTTTCTTTCTTTCCATTAGGGGTGTGCAAAAAAACTGGAAACCGCCCGGACCGCCCGGAACCGGACCGGACCGGACCGGCCCGGAACCGGTGGTTCCTAAGGGAACCGGTCCGGTTCCCGGTTCCAATTTATTGGAACCGATGGGTACCGGTCCGATTCCCGGTTCCAAATGCGGACCCACCCGCCCGCCCACCCGGACCGGTAATATTATAATATATTATCTATTTATTTAAATTTTAATTACAGAAAAATAGAAACCCTAAATCACTAAATGCTCAATACCCTCCCCTCACTCTCGCACAGTCGCACTTCTGGAATCTTCATCAACAGAGAAACACTCTCTCACTCTCATTGTCTCCACTCCGACGCTCCATCTCGGCCTCGACTCACGGCCTCACTCTCTCACTCTTCTCGATCAATACTCTCTCATCTCAAGCTCTCACCATCTTGTTCGCATCGTCGCCGTCTCCGACGCTCCATTCACAACGCTCTGTCTCGGACGCTCCATTCACGACGCTCTGTTCACGGCGCTCCATCTCGGCCTCAACTTACGGCCTCGACTGTGGACTCCCACACGGCCGCGCCCTCTCAGTCGCCTCAATTGGCTAATTGCTATAAGTTTGAATCCCTAATTTTTAATCTACTCGCTAAATCCCTTTGTCTCTTAAGTTGTTTGCATGATGCTGTGACGACAACATGAGCTGCCTTTTTAATATTGACCGTTCTTACTCTTCTCCTTTGGCATTGACGAAGCATGTTTTTTAGCTACTATAACTTAACATGTTGTCATTATGTTTCTGTTTATCTCAACATTTTACCTGATTAGACACATTCATCTGACACAACTTTGCTAGCTCAATGCCTACATTAAGAGCAGACGCTGATTTTTTTGTTGAACGGAGCCTTTCTTTTACTGCCGGAGTTTTATGTGCGGAGGCTGTGTCGCTTAACGCATATCTAATAGGAGATCGACATCCTACAAATGCTTTTTTGGGGACTACCGAGGAGCTCCGATTCTTAGAGGTTCAACCTAAGCATATTTAAGTATATGCGCTGACTGTGTTTCTTTGTAGCTGCACATCCTTTGCCGTAGGCCTCGGCTCGAAGTGTCAATCTATTATTACCTTATTTGAATCTTGGAGGTTTCTGTTGATTCTTCATGTGTCTTGGGTTCCAACTGCTGTTCCTAATGTAATCTCTATTAGCATGGTTGATTGACTGTGAAGAACGCTTATTATGCTTCAGCAGAATGTTGCATTCTGCCATGAGAGATGGGATGAATATGATCCCTTACAAGTACATAGTCTGTAGACTCTGTAGGCATGGGTCTCAAATAATTTGATCTCTATTTGTTATTCTTTGTCTAAAACTTTTATCTGTTGATGACGCGTTGCTTGATTCGAGCAGATGATCTACTAATATGTCGATGGAACTGGAGAACTCTTATGATGCGATAACGCCGATAATGGAATCAAAATCACCAGAACATGGAGACTGTGAAGATGATTTGGAAGAGGCATCTAACACAAATAAGGTATCTGGTTCTTTTCCGCCTCCTAGTAAGCGAAAATCAGCGGCCTGGCTTCATTTTCGTACAGGCATGACTGACGCGAATGGGAAACTTCAAGTTTTTTGCAATTATTGTGGGGCAAAGTATTCATACAGTGTTGAGAATGGTACTTCAAATATGTTGAAGCACTTGAGAAAGTGCGGTAAATATCCTCGCAATATTGATAAGAAGCAAAAATTGTTTGCTTCACATAGAGTAGATAGGACTCAAATGACAGGGGGAAATACTAGTACTGGGAGTGCTAGTGTTTTAACGACATGGAAGTTTGATCAAGAGAAATGTAGGCAAATGCTTGTTTGAATGATTATAATTGATGAACAACCATTTTCATTGGTTGAGCGTGTTGGATTTCGCGATTATATCAATCAATTACAACCTCTCTTCAAGCATATGTCGCGATTTACGGTGGCTAGGGATTGCATGAAGTTGTATTTTTGTGAAAAAAAAAGTTTGAAGGCTTCCTTTCGTAAGCTTAATTCTAGGATCGCACTCACGACTGATACATGGAGTTCCATTCAGAATTTGAACTACTTATGTCTCACTGCACACTTTATTGATGAAAACTAGAAATTGCACAAAAGAATCATCAATTTTGTAGTGATGCCTAGTCATAAGGGCAGAAATATTGGGAAAATGATTGAGAAATGCCTCTATGAGTGGGGAATAGAGAAAAAAGTATCCACAATCACTGTGGATAATGCTAGTTCGAATGATGTTGCTATTGGTTATTTGAAAGAAAAATTTTCAAGAGATAGGCTATTAATCTTAGATGTCGAAGTTCTACACATGAGGTGCACGGCTCATATACTAAACTTGATCGTGAGGGATGGCTTGGCTGAGGTACGTGACTCTATTGCACGTATCCGAAACGTGGTTAGGTATGTGAGAAGTTCCTCCATGAGAGCTAAAACATTTAAAGATTGCATTGAGAGTTCAAGGATTACTTATAAGGGTTCAGTTTGTCTTGATATCTCCACTAGGTGGAACTCCACTTATCTAATGCTAGACACTGCTATAAAGCTTAGAAAAGCTTTTGAAAGGATGGATGAAGAGGATATTTCTTTCTCAACTAAGCTTAACTCTGACACTCCAAATAGTGTTGATTGGGAAAATGCCATTATTCTTTCCCAATTTTTGAAGAGGTTTTATGATGCCACCAACAAGATGTCCGGGACTTTGTATGTCACTTCAAGTGACTATTTTGAGGGGATAGCTTCTTTGTATAATTATCTGAAAGAAGCGGCGAAGGCTTTGGATTCTAGGGTGAGAGTTATGGGTGCGAAAATGAAAGACAAGTTTGATAAATATTATGGGAGTTTTGAAAGAGTAAATTTGATGGTGTTGATTGCGGTGACATTGGATCCTAGAAAAAAGATGAATTATGTGAGATATTATTGTAGACTCATTTATGATAATAGTGCGGAAGCTGATGAGATGTTTGATACTGTGAAGTTGTCCCTAGATCGTTTGTTTGAATTTTACAACAAAGCTTCTCTTGGTTCTTGTGACAAAAATTGGGGAAATGAACTTGTGAGTTCTACTAGTACCGGTAGTAGTTGTGATCCTCATTACGACGAGGGAAATCAAGGGGTAGATTGCGGTTTGCATTTCTATGTGCAAGAGCCGTCCTATGAAGCCTTTGTTATCGAGGAGAAAAAAAAGTCCGAGGGCTCTTTATCTAAGCTTGATCGGTATCTTAAAGCTAACTTGAAGAGGCTCGTGATCTTGACATTTTGATGTGGTGGAGCAATGTCGGCCGAAAGTTTAAAATCCTATCTTTGATGGCTCGAGATATTTTATCTATTCCTGTAACTACCGTTGTTTCAGAGTTGACTTTCAGTACTTCTGATCGTGTTCTTGATGGCTTTCGAAGTTCTTTAACTCCTAAAGTCGTAGAAGCTTTGATTTGCACTCAAGATTGGTTGAGAGCAGTTCGTGAGCCGATTAATATTGAAGAGTGTATCGAGAATGCAGAAAAGTTTGAGTTGGATAAGTCCATATCTTTTCATCTTGTAATTCTTTCGTATATATAATGAGTGAATGATTTATTTAATATCTTTCTTTTTTGTTAGATGTGGATCATGTTAATGCAGAGATTAACTCTACATAGAGTGTAAATTTAAAAGCATAATCCAAGGAAAATGGTAAAAACATGGGCTGAAAAGGAAATGAGAAATATGATGAGGTGAGTGCTATTCTTTTACAGTTGAACAATTTCAACTTCTGTTATTTTTTTAGCAAAAATTGATGAACAATATGGTGCCATCATTTGAATAATGCAGTACTTGTAATTCTTTTGCCTTGCATAATCTCCTTGTTTTACAAATATGGTTCTTACAAGAGGTATTTCTATAACTGATGATTTTATTGTTAATGCATCCATAACTGATAATTCAGTGGATAGTTATTTGGGAGAGGTTTTTCCTTTATGACCTTAATTTCACAGTCTTATGCCAGCATTATCTTTAAAACTCTAGTCTGATCTTTCATTTAACACTTTGATTGCATTGCAAATTCAGCAAAGAATTTCGGCGAGAGGAAATGTTTTATCACCGGAAGATGAAATTGCGGACTCCGTTTTTATACAAGTTATTAGACATCGGCATTTTCTCAACTATTGCATTATGCTTAACTCCTAAATTGTCAATTACATAACGGGATAGTTGTCAATATACACATGTGGGCTCGTCAATTCTGATGCTGGTGTGCTGGTCAGAAAGCATGTAAAGTTCATGTTCTGGGCTATTTATCTGTGATTTTACTTTTGGATATGGTCTTTTAAGGGATGAAAAAAGAAGGAAATTCCTACATTTACATACCTGGTGCAAAGTAGAAAAAGGGTGGTTTGTCACCGATGTACACGTGCAGTGCTACTAGCACACGGTAGTTTAACTGGTAGTTCAACTTGAGACCGGTTTCATGGACCCGCCTGAGAACCGGACCGGACCGGCGGTCCGGTTCTCGGGCGGGTCCATGGAACCGACGGGCGGTTCTCGATTCTAATTTTTGGAACCGGTCCTGTAGCGGGCGGTCCATGGTTTCGGGGTGGGAACCGCCCACCCGGACCATGCACACCCCTACTTTCCATGTCTTTTACATCTCAGTTCTCGACTCTTTCTCTATTTTCTCTCTTGTAGGCCATTCTCTTCTCTTTGGAGTTACCTATGATTTCATGAATTTTAGTTCATGCCAAAATGTTTCATTGTAAGTGCTAAGAACATCTATGGAACCTTGATCTTCCCAATGAGGTTTGCCTATGAAATCCTCCATGTTCATTCCACCATTATAAGCATCTCTGGTCTTCTTGCCAATACGTAGTCCTAATTCCCTACTTCCTTTGCTTTCAAATTACCATCGTGTGGGGTTGAAGTCCCTAGTTTAACTCCTCAAGAGCATCGACTTGTTGTTTAACTTCATTAGAAAAAGCTGTTGTCCATCTTTGCCCCACCATTCCCAAAGTCACCCCCGTAGCCCAGTCGTTATGTTTCGGAACCGAACCAGGTCAATTCGGACCCCCTCGAAGCGTCTCATTTGGAGGTTGAGGATGCGCTCAGCACTGTCAACTTTGCCATATGCTGGTTGTCTGGCATGGCAGGGCATGAAGACCGTGTTGTTGATGTAATCATCTTAACCTAAGAACTTGCCAGACATGTCTAGCTCATTGTCTCCGGACAAGATGAAGACGATGTGGTGGCTGGACATCCGTCTCAAGACCTTGACAGCCCAAGGTGGTCGATCCGTAAGCGGCAACGATATGGAGGATGATCTTTTTTGGGGGCTTGTTGGGTTGTTAATATGTTTACCTTGTCTTTGTGAATTCGATCTTTATTAGTGTGAATGCAAGCCTACATTGTCTCAATGCCCTGCAACTTGAGAAGTAGGGAGGCATAGAAAGAAAAGAATGGTCTAAAGAGAAAAAAAAAAGAGAACAATTTGCGGGAGCCGAGAACTGAGACGTGAAAGGCATGGAAGAAAGAAGAAGCAAGGAAGAAAGAAGAAGCAAAATAAAAAGATTTTTTTTACTAATTTTGTAGAGTTGCAATAAAAGTGGTGGGCCACACAAGGTATAGTATGGTCAAAACACAAAAAAAAAAGTGTCTAAACCAAATAAAGAGTGGAAAAAGTACGGCCTATAAATAATCGGTTAATTCCAAAAAAATAGCACAAACTTTAGGTCAAAGGACAATTCTGGCTCGAACTTTTTTTTGTCCCGTAAAAAAACATAAACTTTAAGTCGAGGGACAATTCTGACCTGAACTTTTTTTTGTCCCGTAAAAAGTACCAACTTTAGGACAAGTGACAATTCTGCCCCAATTTTTTTTATCTCGTAAAAAAGCACCAAATTTTCATTAAAATCCCAAATCCGGTCCCTATTGACTTAAAACCATTGATTATCCATGTTGACTATTCTACCTTAGCAATAAATTCACGTGACTCGCTGACTGGATTTAAAGTACTATTCATTATATTATTCTCTGAGCCATAGCTTGAAGAATAACAATGAAACTATTCGTCTCCTTCACTTCACTGGCAAGTAAAAAATATCTCCATATTGAATCTCTATAGCCAGACTTTATCCTTTTGTCGTAATATGAAGTTGTTGACTACCGCCCGTCGACAGACGCCATGAATGAGATTCACCAAGCTCACCACAATAACCTTTTTTCTCAAACAAGAGTGACTTCAGATAGAAAGTCAACGAGGGGCCAGATTTGGGATTAGGATGAAAGCTGATAATTTTTTATGAGACAAAAAAAGTTGAGGCCGGAATTGTCACTTGACCTAAAGTTTGTGCTTTTTTACAGGACAAAAAAAAGTTTGGGTCAAAATTGTCCGTAGACCTAAAGTTGGTGCTTTTTTTTTGGAATATATAAACCCTATAAATAATACATCCAATTAATAAGTGATCCCCTGTTCGTGACGTGTTTGAAATATTATTCAATTTGTAAAGCCTCCAAACACAAAAATTATATGATTTAATAGAATATTACAAAATTCCATAGATTTTAGGGGTGAAATACGGACATGTTTGGATTACATGCATATCACAGAATTTTCATGTGTTTTTATATCGTGTCAAAAAATTTTAAAGAAGAAACTAGTTTTTGAAAATTCTAAATAAACGAAAAAAACAATATCACATATGAGATTGTTTACACCAATGGCTGTATAACAAGTTGGAATAATTCCCTAAAAAAACTCTCAACTTTAGGTCAAGTCCCAAATCTGCCTCGAAATTTTTTTTTCTATAAAAAAATTACCAAAATTTAATTTATTTTCAAAAATATACCCCCGTGATCCAGTCCCAACTTGACGTGGTACTTCCACGTCAATAACAAATCCACATCAACAAAATAATTGGGCTTTTTTTTAGACAAAGAAAAGTTCGGAGCAAATTTGGACTGAACCTAAGAATTAGGTTTTTTTAAATTAAAAAAAGTTTTTTGGGTGGATTTGTTATTGTCCCTAATTTTCATATCCTAGAATGGTTTTATTTTGGAGAATTTCAATAATTTTTATTGGGTTGGATTTGTTATCGAAGTGGAAATGCGACATCGGTCTGTACCTATCGCCCCATTACTTTGCTAATGTGGATTTTTTATTGACGTGGAAGTGCCACGCTAAGTTGGGACAAGATCACGGCGGTATATTTTTGAAAATAAATTGAAATTTGCTGATTTTTTTTACACAAAACAAAAATCCGGGGCAGATTTGGGACTGGACTTAAAGTTTGGAGTTTTTTTAGACAAAAAAAAGTTCGCAACAATTTTGGGACTAGACCTAAAATTTGGAGTTTTTTTCTGAGACAAAAAAAAATTCAAGGCAAATTTGAGACTTGACCTAAAGTTTGGGATTTTTTAGGGAATTTACCCATAACAAGTTTGTAAATGGGTTTTAAGGGGAAAAGCGGAATAGCTTAAATTCTCAGACATGTTACTTCCGACAGAAAAAATTCATAGCACCAAAAACCGAGCAAATAAAAGGAAGGTGTAGCTCGAGCTGGACATCATATTATGTTAGTTGAGCAACGCCCGTAGGACATAGTAGAAACCGGACAAAAAAGTTTCCAGGTTTCCTTGAAGAATTTGTGGCCGAGTACGGCCTGGAACTCTCACTGGGGATTAACGACCATCACTTATATCATTTCTCTTTCTGCATTATGATTAACAAGGAAATTAGTCTCCTACAAGGAAAAGGAATGACCATTTTTTGCTGATGGTTCCGTCTCGATAATGTTACGCGTACTTGGATACTACATTGACATATAGGTTGCCTCTCTTGGCTTTTATGTGTACATGATTGATCGACTTTACCGTAAACGATATTTCTACTTTTCCTGTTCTTGTTACGTCCATGAATTAGTGGGTTGGTGGCCATAGACATCTCGCTGATTTGGTAATCATTAGTTGCTTTTGTGAGCTCGCGCTGTCTCCCTGTCTCTCTGGAATGTTATAACAGCGTACATTATGTTAAGAGATGTCAGATTGCTATCCGTTGACTCAATCCCTGGTCAGTTTTAAACTACCTCCAAAAGATATTTGCTAGGGTTTTTGTTTTTGGGAACGTTGAAAGTTGCAAAGCACAAGATACACATACACATAGAAAATAAAAATGAAGGAAGGGGAGGCAGAATGAGTGAGAAACCAGAATTGGCAGCACAAAGACATGGATTAAAACCGAATTCAGACATGCTTTCATTGCTCAAAGTAATCATACAATCATTGTCACTTGGGACTTATCGATTTGAAAAGTACACGTGGATAAGAATGAAAAACAATTGCTTCCATGTAAAGCGTATGGCTAAAGAATGGTATTATTCTTGCTCCAGCTCCTTAAGCATTTGGAGGGGATCGAATTGCCGCCTAATAGTAGCCTTCGGGAGGCGGTGGAGAACTGTAATAGTATGAAGGAGGAGGTGACTTTACCGGAGGTGGTGGTGACTTGTAAATATAAGGCGGTGGTGGCGATGGAGAAGGTGGAGGTGGAGATTTGTAGTAGTAGGGAGGAGGTGGTGATTTCACCGGAGGTGGTGGTGATTTGTACATATAAGGAGGTGGTGGTGATGGCGAGGGTGGAGGCGGTGACTTGTAGTAGTATGGGGGAGGGGGTGACTTCACTGGAGGTGGGGGTGACTTATAGATATATGGAGGCGGTGGTGACGAGGAAGGCGGAGGTGGAGATTTATAGTAGTATGGAGGAGGGGGAGACTTCACTGGTGGTGGCGGTGACTTATAAACATAAGGAGGTGGTGGTGATGGAGAAGGTGGAGGTGGAGACTTGTAGTAGTATGGGGGAGGTGGTGACTTTACTGGAGGTGGAGGTGACTTGTAAAGATAAGGTGGCGGTGGTGATGATGAAGGTGGCGGTGGAGACTTGTAAAGATAGGGAGCAGGCGGTGATGGCGACGGTGGAGGTGGTGACTTGTAGACATAGGGAGGTGGAGGTGATGGTGATGGTGGTGGTGGTGACTTATATACATATGGAGGAGGTGGGGAAGGTGAAGGTGGTGGTGGAGACTTGTAGACATATGGAGGTGGAGGTGATGGAGATGGAGGTGGTGGAGGCGCTGGTGATGGTGGTGGTGGTGACTTGTATATGTAAGGAGGAGGTGGTGAAGGGGATGGGGGAGGAGGAGACTTATAAACATATGGAGGTGGGGGTGATGGTGAAGGTGGTGGAGGTGATTTGTACACATACGGAGGAGGTGGTGAGGGTGAAGGCGGTGGGGGGGACTTATAGACATACGGGGGTGGGGGAGATGGTGATGGTGGCGGAGGAGATTTGTAAACATAAGGAGGAGGTGGTGAAGGGGATGGCGGGGGAGGTGACTTGTAGACATAAGGTGGCGGAGGTGATGGTGGCGGAGGTGATGGTGACGGTGGTGGCGGTGATTTGTACACATAAGGAGGTGGTGGTGAAGGGGATGGTGGTGGTGGAGATTTGTAGACATAGGGAGGTGGAGGTGATGGAGATGGTGGTGGAGGTGATTTATACACATATGGAGGGGGTGGCGAAGGAGAAGGTGGCGGTGGGGACTTGTAAACATATGGAGGGGGTGGCGAAGGTGGCGGAGGTGGCTTATACACGTATGGAGGAGGCAGGGAAGGAGAAGGCGGCGGCAGAGACTTGTAAATATATGGAGGTGGAGGTGATGGTGGGGGAGGTGATTTGTATATATATGGAGGTGGAGGAGATGGTGACAGCGGGGGCGGCGACTTGTACACATAAGGAGGAGGTGGTGAAGGAGAAGGCGATGGTGGGGACTTATAAATATAGGGTGGCGGTGGGGAAGGTGAGGGCGGCGGTGGAGACTTATAGAGATATGGTGGATGCTCTTCGTGTTTCGGTGGTGGGGGAGACTTGTAGAGATAAGGAGGATACTCTATGTGTTTCGGCAGCAGCGGTGGCGGCGACGCATAGATATAAGGCTTGTAGTCGGCGGACACACATGTGGCAATAAGGCAAAATGCCAATGCATGGAATAGTCGAGGCCAGTGCCTCGACCGGCTGGGGCTTCTCATTTTGGTTTGGCGAATTCAACTTTGCTTCTCAATTGAGAACTGTTGAGGTAGGTGATGGGAGGGAAGGCTACGTGCAGGCCTTTATATATAGTGATCTCCGCAATCATTAGTTGGCAATTATTTACTCTATTCTTCTTTTGAAACCCAATCAACAGGCTGGAAGATGGAAAGGTATGTGCAATTATAATTTCGTATGAACCTGACCCAAATCCAAATTTGTTGCTGTCTTTTTCAATTGGTGCTTGGTGGGTTTGCATGAAGGATCTCAGTTCTGGCAGGAATGAGCATTTCAAAGAGAGAGTAGGTGAGGGTGCCGTACGGCTGGATAAGCTAGAATTAATAAACCCTAATAAGGAAAAGCAAAATGAAGACTCGTTTCCCCGTAACAAGTGCTCTGAATTTGTTTTGCAACGACCCGAGAGAAGATGTTATGCGAATAGGAGAGGTCAACAAATTTGGCTATTGTTCTTAAGTCCATTATTGGACAATGTGTGAATGAACGTGTCTTGGTGAAAACTTAGCTCCTCCTTGCATGCTGACCCGAGTTTTGTCGCATTCGACAACTTTCCAACTTGATAATAACTTAATCATCGTGAGAATATACAACATGGGGTTGCTAGAACTTGTTCAAATAGGTAAAGATCGCACTAAAGTATGCCAGCTTGAGGGCTTTAGTCTTCTTCTAGGTATAGAGAGAAGGATCGTTGAACAATTCGCCATTGCCGTCGCATGACTAGTAGAAGAGTTGTTGACTTGGTGAAGAGGATGAATATGGGTATTAAATGGATTATAAATGGGTTTACAGCTTATTTAAGCTCAACTCATTTCTCTTGCCTCATTCAATCTCGCGCTCACTCACTTCGTACTCTCATATCTGTTTGGATATGAATTTTCCTAAATTGAGTTAAATATGGAAGTGTTTTAACAATATAGGTCAGATTGAATATGGGTAATTATATTTGCATTACATGGAAATAAGTCAAAACGAGTTAAATGGATCTATTTGGATTTGACCATTTTCGACTCGACCCGATCCACCAATTTGACAGGTTTAAGGAAGAGCTAACTTTCGTGGGGTTCTTGAAGTGCTATGAAAGACGAAGGTTTTTCGTTATCCCGACGCTCGAACTTGCTCGGAATGCTATCGTGTTATCGCCTTTCGGTTGTTTAAGTTACCCCATTGCGGTTAAACTTTTTGTAAGAGTTAAGAGGTTTGTTGGGCTTGAGTGGTCTCGTTGGTCTTGCTTCTGTTGTTTATTCACTAAGATTGCTTACTTGCCTAGGAAAAAGAAAGAAATTAATAATTATATGTTTGGTAGCTCATTATTGCTGATTTAGATAGGCCATTGAAGTTAGGTGGGATTATTTTGTACTTGGCAACTGTATTAGCGAATGCCCTATCTGGATCAGGTGGACTTCGGGAAGGCTAATTACACATTGGTGAAACTAATAACAAATTATAGAGAAGATGCCCTATAATTCAATAACTATTATATCCACTTATTGCGTGCGCCTAGTAGTCTCCTTTGCTTTGATTTTGTTGGAAGCACAGCATAAGGCCAACCCTGGATTGCCGACACATCCAGCTGTACCCAACGTTACTCAAAAGTTTAAATCAATAAATTATTGATCGATTACGGTATATACTAATTACTACACACCATGCAATTCTCCGACGTAAAATGTTTTTAACACAAATCACCTGTGTATCTCACTAGTTTTATGATTTCATTTGGTGAACATTGCACGAGAGTTGCTTTTTAGAGATGGAAATTCCAAGACAACCTCAATATTATAACCTAGTTTTTCTTCAATTTTATGGCAATCAGGCCCATGTAATAACTGGGGAAAAGAGAAAAGGAGGAATTTCGGATTTTATATTTCCTAAATATCAATAACGAATGTCAACGTGTGTCGGCGAAGATTGTTTGCTATAATTGGTGAAAATTTTGCTTGTGATAGTAATATTTCTTATAGAGCATGCGCGGACCACATGTTAAGTCAACCAGACAAGGCGTTTTGCCTCATCACTGTCGGTCCAATTTTTTTAAATTTTTTTTGAAAATTTACATAGTTTTTATGACAGCTACCGATGAATTATGTATCTAATTACTATGCTTTTTCCCCGAATAAACGTGTTCAAAGTGGAAAAAAAAAAGGTTTTCCATATGTTGAAGATCCAGCTTTTGACAGAATCGATGCGATGCGGGCAAAGTCAAACTCGGTTGCAAGTCAAAGTAAACGTGATCAAATTAAATGCCGTCGAGAAAATGATAAAGAAGAAAGAGCAATATATAATTAGATTAAACATTGAATATTGCATTATACATGGAAGAGGGATGTGACATTGTACTGGCGTAGTTGACTAATTGACAAGGTTGTGTAATGAAGGTATCTAATTCCTAGTTTAACATTGTCACCTAACATTTGTTATCTAAAATCAAACCCATACTGATGCACGACGTGAAATAAAACTATATGACATGTAATTAAGCATGACATTTTCGGAAGAAAGTCGCTTGTTAGGGCGGATCTAGAGAAGTGAGCTGATATTAACTGTATCGTTTTCTTAATATGATTAAGAAATACAAAGAAGATATGCTTACACGAGTTGCCCTAGTACAAATAACCCTATCTTAATAAACTCAGCAAACCCTTACCCCTATCAATGATTGAAGATATAAAACAAACACCTAGGTTTTGGTTTATAAATGTATGTTATACATCTACATATTGCAACACCTAGTTTGCAATTTATGTAATTTTTCTTCTAATTTTGCAAATACTAGTTCATTTTCGTTATATTAGAAACATAACGGCTAATTAAATCTTTCATGATAATTTGTCGGGAGTGAATGCACATTGAAATATGAACTTGGCAATGAAACTTAAAGAGTGGAGGAGTTAATTAACCATAACAAGATGGAATGAAATGAACAGTTGTTAAATGGTTTGTTCGATGAGCGTATTGTGGAGGAAATTATGCCATTCCTCTTGTTACAGAAGCCAAGCGATCGAACAATAAAATAGATAGAGTAAAGAAAATAAATCGGACACAATATTTATGTGGTTCAGTCGTAGTGACCTACATCCACGAGAGAGCAGCACGAAATTCCACTATAAATCAAGCGATACAATGAAAATTACAACTACACTCGAGTCACTCAAATACTCTCGGTGTTTCCCAAGCCCCAATTATACGTAATAATTCGCGCAGTATTTAGCCCCACAATTCCTCATGAAATAATTTCTCAATCTCACAAAGGAATTGACACAAATTCTTACCGCAAAAATTAATCGCTACAAACACTCGGATATCGTCATAGTGTAATTCACTTCCAAAAACTCCTCTTTGATGATCTTCATAGATAACATCCCCTTCTTATTTATATGCAGAATTGGATTCAAATTAGGAAATCTCTTTTTATGAAACCTTCTCCAATTAGGGAATCTTTTCCAACTACGAAACTATTCAATTAGGAAACCTATTCAAAATAGGAAACCTACTTGAATTAGGAAACTTTCCTTTTTGAACTCAAAATTGAGATATATTTTAACAATCTTCACCTTGGCTCGACGTTTGAGCCAAGTCATAATTGCTTTGTCAGAACTTCTCTACTACTCTTTCACAACCCCCAATGGGCTCAACCGCTACAGACATCTTTTAAGTTCAAGCCGCGCTTAAACTTCACTATAACTGAGGACCTCATCAAACTCCGCATGCACCTTTAAATGCTCTACAAGGATTTTCCGACACAACCTCCTCAATCGCAGATAAAGCAAAACCATCGTTACATCCATATTTATCAGGAGATCGAATACGCACATTGTCAATATCAGCATTTACAGCAACTGTTGGCTCAATAGGCTCCACCTCACCACAAGCACCATCCGTGTCAATTACTTCATTAGTACCTACTACCTCAGGAGTTTTTGGTTGCAACTCCATCTCAAGCTGAACACCGTCCAGATCTATATGAACACTGCTAATAACACTTCTTTCCAGAAGTATTAGAGACTCGTCAAACGTAACTTCTCTGCTGATAACAGGTGAATTTAATTCCGGACATCATAACTAATAGCCCTACTCACCTTGTGCATAACCTAAGAACATGCACTTTCTCGCCCTTCCATCGAGCTTACCATCACTCACTCGAGCATAATATGGGCAATCAAATATTCTAAGAAGAGAATAATCATCAACGTTACTTGACCACACTTCTTCGGGAGTCTAATATCCAATCGTAGTTGATGGGGATCTATTCTTTAGGTAGCACGCCGTACTAAGTGCATCCGTTAGGAATCTCCTAGCCATACCGGCACTAGAGAACATTTTATGGGATGTTTCTAGTGACATTTTGCTTATCAACTCTGCAACATGTTGTGGTTCATTGGCACTAGTGCGGTATCTCACTATGCCTTCCTTCATACAGAATTCATTTAACAGCTCTGAGCAAAACTCCATACTACTGTCAATCCACACATGCTTGATCGTTTTACCAATCTCCTTTTCAATCAAAACTCTCAACTACCCGATCCTAACAATAGCATCAAACTTGTGCCTTAGCATAAACACTCATGTCTTCCTCAAATAGTCATCAATAACTGTTAGCATAAATCTGACACTCTTCCTCAAAGGAAACCGCAACAACTTGCGAACATCCAAGTAAATTAATTCTACAATATTCGTGATTTCTCTTATAATCGCATTGAACTGCACTTTCCGCCATTGATTTAAATCACAGCACCTACATATATTCAATTCATCAACAACATAACGACATAATAAATTTCTTTTACTTAGAACCTTCATGCTTCTCTCGCTAATGTTCCCCAAAAGCATATGCCATAATTCAAACTCTCAAACCGATGCCTCCGACGTCTCCACAGCGAATTCCGTCACTATCTCACTTTGAAGTCCGTACAGGCCATTGTGCTTGATTCTTTTCATTGTCACTAAGGCACCTCAAACAATTTTCAGAACTCTACATTCTGAAGTATACCGACACCCAGCTGAATTCAGGGCACTCAAGGAAATCAAAATTTTCTTCAACTTTGGAATATGCCTCGCTCCAGTCAATGTCTTCACAATACTATCATGCATTTGGATTCTGCCATCACCAACACCCACAACATCGCACTCAACGTTGTTCCCCAATTGCACTTTACTACTATCCGTGCATTGATAAATAGTAAATCAGTTCCTATTTGGTGTAGCATGAAAAGAACAACCAGAATCCATAATCCATCCATCAAACAATGAATAATCAGTGACAGACAAGACAAAATATATCCAAATTACCATCATCTACAGCTGCAATATCATCCGCAGATTCAACTCTAATTCCCTTACCCTTTTCGTTTTTCATCTTAAAGCATTCCCTTCGAAGATACCCCCTCTTGTCACAACTCCAACAGACAATACCACCAGTACTTGACTGACTTCATCTATTCATGCTTATACCACTTCTGCTAACATGTGTACCGGTTCTTCCTCTATTTTCACCTACTAAAGCAGCAGATGCATGTTCATCATATTCTCTTCTACGGATGTCCTCTCACTCAAAATTAAATCTCGAGCACCATCAAACGTCAAACTTGTTGACCAGAGGAATTACTAACAGTAGTATTCCAACTATCAGGCAATGAGGATAATAGAATCAAAGCACGTACTTCATCTTTAAAGTCGATGTCAACTGAACTCAATTAACTAACGATCACATTGAATTTATTGATATAATTATCAACCGACGCACATTTACTCATCTTCAAGTTAAACAAACGCCGCATCAAATAGACCCTGTTGATCGCAGAGGGCTTCTCGTACATGTCCGACAGGGCTTCCATCAAACACGTAGTGGTCTTCTCTTTCACGATGTTAAGCGCGACACTACATCAACCGAATAACACCCAAAGCTCGTCTATCCGGCAATTCCTAGTCAGCTTATTTCATCGTCTCTGGCTTCACCCCAGATAGAGGCAAGTGCAGTTTCATCTGATATACATGATCCTCAATCTGCATCTTCCAGAAACCAAAATCTTTCCCATCAAATTTGTCGATTCTCACTTTTCCTTTTTCTGTTGCCATCGATTCGCTTCAACTCAGCCAAGCCAGGCTCTGATACCAATTGTTGCGGAAGCCAAGTAATCGAACAGTAAAATAGACAGAGTAAAAAAATAAATCAGACACCAAATTTACATAGTTCGGTCATAGTGACCTACATTCATAGGGGGAGCAACACGAAATTTCACTATAGATCAAGCTATACAACGGAGATTACAACCATACTCGAGTCACTTAAAGACACTCGGTATTTTTTAAGCCCCAATTACACTCAATAATTCATGCAGTGTTTAACCCCACAATTCCTTATAAAATAATTTCTCAATCTCACAAAAGAATTGACACAAATTCTTACCACAAGAATTAATTGTTACAAACACTCAGATATCTTCATAGTGTAATTTACTAGCAAAAACTCCTCTTTGATGATCTTCACAAATAACATCTCATTCTTATTTATAGGCAAGAATTGGATCCAAATTAGGAAACCTCTTTTTTGGAAACCTTATCTAATTAGGAAACCTTTTTCAACTAGAAAATCATTCAATTAGGAAACCTATTCAAAATAGAAAACCTACTTAAATTAGGAAACTTTCCTTTTCAGGCTCAAAATCGAGATATATTTTAACACCTCTGAGTAGGAACCGGGGAAAACAGACTTTTGTGGATAGTACATAAAGTCGGAAGCTTCACAGTCAAAAGCGCATATAACAAGCTACAACAGCCCAGCCACAAAGTATTAATCAACCCTCATCCTCCTATCAACCACCTAGAGCCCTATGGACGAATAAATGGAAACGTAATGCCTATCCCAAGATTCGTCTATCTCTATGGAGTGTATGCCAGAACATCACTATTACGAAGATTCTTTACAAGAGGAAAGTTGTACTTGACCCGTTTTGCCCCCTATGCTGCCAAATGCCGGAAACAATAGAATATTTATTTCTCCTCTGCAATCGCACTACAAAAAAACATATTTTTTCCGAAAAAATTTTCAACGAAAAATTTGGAAAAATTCGTTGGAAAACGAATTTCCAACGAATTTTTCAACAAAAAAAAATTCGTTGGTAATAGCTCGTTGCAAATTTTTCCAACGAAAAATTTCAATTTTCGTTGGAAATTTGCAACGAATTTTTTTTTGTTGCAAAATTCGTTGGAAAACTCGTGACTAACTTCGTTGGAAATGAATTTTTTTTTCCAACGAATTTTTTTTCGTTGGAAACTACAAATTTTTTTTTGGTCTAAAAATTGTGGAATTTTTTTTTCCATCGAAATTTTTTTTTTGGTTGAAAAATAGCCCTCGCCGCCGGCGAGGGCCAGCCTCGTCGCCGGCGAGGGCCAGCCTCCTCGCCGGCGAGGGCCAGCGCTCGTCGCCGGCGAGCGCCGAGCTCGCCCAGATCTGGGCGAGCTCGCGCTCGTCGCCGGCGAGGGCCGAGCTCGCCCAGATCTGGGCGAGCTCGCGCTCGTCGCCGGCGAGGCTGTTGCGCCGAAGAACAAGAAGATGAAGAAGAAGTAGCAGCAGCAGCAGGGGCGGGAGCAGGCTTCGGGGCCGCCGCTCGTCAAGACCGTCGTCGTCTCCTAGCCTCGCCAGCCATGGCGAGGGCCGAGTTCGCCATGGCCGGCGAGCTCGAGCTCGCCCAGATCTGGGCGAGCTCGGCCCTCGCCGGCGACGAGGCCTGGTGCCGTCGGGGGCATCGGGGGCTTGGTGTCCATGGCGCACCGGAGCCGGAGGAGGAGGGGGGGCGGCGGGGGAGGAGGCGGAGGGGGAGGCGGAGGGGGAGATAGACGGAGAAGGCAAAAAGGCGATGGAGAGAGAGAGAGAGAGAGAGAGAGAGAGAGAGAGCGAAAATATTGAATAAGGAAGAGAGAGAGAGCGCGAAAATATTGAATAAGGGAGAAGTAGCGTTTTCGTTGCAAAATTCGTTGGAAATTTCCAACGAATTTTGCAACGAAAATTGTACACATTGAAATAATTGCCCGGAAAAATGAAATTCGTTGGAAAATTCGTTGGAAATTTCCAACGAATTTTCCAACGAATATAAAAAATACCGAATAGTACCGGGTTTTTTGTAATTCGTTGGAAAATTCGTTGGAAGTTGGAAATTTCCAACGAAATTTCCAACGAATATAAAAAATACCGAATAGTACCGGGTTTTTTGTAATTCGTTGGAAAATTCGTTGGAAATTTCCAACGAAAAAAATTCGTTGGAAATTTCTAACGAATTTTCCAACAAAAATTGTACACACTGCAATAATTGCTCGGAAAATTGAAATTCGTTGGAAAATTCGTTGGAAATTTCCAACGAATTTTTCAACGAAAATTATACACACTGAAATAATTGCCCGGAAATATGAAATTCGTTGGAAAATTCGTTGGAAATTTCCAACGAATTTTCCAACGAATATCAAAAATGCCGAATAGTACCGGGTTTTTTGTAATTCGTTGGAAATTTCCAACGAAAAATTTTTCGTCGCAAAATTCGTTGGAAATTTCCAACGAATTTTTTTTTGTTGGAAATTTCCAACGAAATTTGCGACGAAAATTTTTTCGTTGGAAATTTCCAACGAATTTTCCAACGAAAATTTTTTCGTTGGAAATTTCCAACGAATTTTACTTTTTGTTGGAAAAATTGTCGCAAATTTGCAACGAAAATTTTTTCGTTGCAAATTTTCGTGGCAAAAATCCCCTTTTTTTGTGGTGTCGGACAAAAGAGGTTTGGGCTGATCAGAGGCTCCGGATTAAAATTCAACAACAGGACATTACGCGAATAGATATATGGGTCCAACAGCTATTTGAATCACAGAATCTCTTACCGTCCAAACAAGAGCTTGCTGGAATCCCGTGGTCAATCTGGAAAGCCCAAAATGCCTATATTTTTCAATCAAGACAGCCGCAAGCCACCATGGTGGTAGACAATGCCTTCTCAGTGCAAAAAAGCTACTTTAGGTGGAATCCAGAGGCAAAATCGAAAATTGAGAGAGATGGAACTCCACCTACAAAGTGGCTCCCGCCGGCATATGGTGTTTTGAAGTTTAACACGAATGGGTCGTTGGTGGAAGTGACAAAGGACGGAGCTGTTGCAGGAGTATGCCGGGTCTCAAACGGTGTTGTAGTGGACGGTTTCGTCAAATCGATCCGGGCTTCGTCGACAATTGAAGTTGAAACCCTAGCTTTACAATAGACGCTCGAACAGGTGAAGACTCTCTTTGATCTGCACAGTGGAACTGATTTGTAAGTTGTTGTGGAGAGCGATAACCTATGGGATAATGACACAAACAATCCTTGAACTTTGGCTAAATGTGCAATTTAGTCCCTGAACTTTTAATTTGTTCAATGTAGTCTCTGAACTTTAACCCATTGTTCAATGTGATCCCTAAACTTTCAATTTGTTCAACTTGATCCCTAAACTATATGAAAATGTACAATATAGTCCATGAACTTAAATTAATGAAAGGACTATATTGAACATTTTTATAAAGTTTAGAAACCATATTAAACATGTACCAAAAGTTCAGAGACTATATTGAACAAATTGAAAGTTTAGGGACCATATTGAACATTGGGTTAAAGTTCAGGGACCATATTGAACATTGGGTTAAAGTTCAGAGACTACATTGAACAAATTAAAAGTTCAGGGATCAAATTGCACATCGAGTCAAAGTTCAGGCACTATTTATGTCATTTTTCCATAACCTATCACTCGTGCGCTACGTGATGGGAAATGAGCAGAGCCCATGGGCCATTTGTCCTTGGATTGAAGATTGTAGATTTCGACTGAGCCAACTTAAATGTGTCCGACTAACCCATTGTCTCAGAGATGCAAATCAAGTTGTGGACTGGATCGTGAAGGCCCATCGCAGGAAGACTCTTCCTTGTAACTGGCTTGCGAATCCCCCGCAGGCTCTTTTAGATTTATTATGCTCAGATGTTGCACAAACTTTGCTCCAGTTTCCAATGAAATGCGATTCTTTTTCGACAAAAAAAAAACTTGGCAATGAAAAGACATTGATGGTGCTCAAAGATTATCCAAACTTTTATCATCCTATGAATAATTATTCGAGTGATCGGCAGCTTATTACCATCGAAAGCATCTTGGTGTTCACGCTTGATTCGGTTATGTACAGTTTCCGTTGGAGGATTTGAATCGCCATTCAAGTGATGCGCATCTCCTAGACCTTATAGGCCGGACCGCCCGTCCAGATTGACAATGGTTTCGAGTTTAAATTAGTATATATGATTTCAGGAATTCTTTCTATAATTTTTTTGGCCATTTCTTTCTAACCACTCTCAATACTTAAGCCGTTACATCAGTGCGTTATTTAATATTTAAATGCTTTTAACATCCTCACGTAGGCTGAACTAGACATGGCCACGGTTCGGAACCGGCGGTTCCTGTTCGTGGCCATGTATGAACCGGAACCGGCAGTTCCGGGCCAGTTCCGGTTCCAACCGGTTAGGAACCGGCCGGTAAAAATTAAAAAAATAAATTATGAAATAAAAAAATAATGAATTATCAAATTATGAAATAATGAATTATTTAATATAAAATGTAATCAAAATGTACATTGTAATCAAATTTGGGGAAAAAAAGAGTTTCTCCACTTATCTACAATTGTTTTTTGAACTGGGCCCAAAACCGGCAGTTTCGGGCCAGTTCCAAAATTGTTGGAACCGAAACTGGGCCCTTAGGTCACGGGCCAGTTCCGGTTCCGAACCGCGGGCCCGGTCAATGGGCCGGTCCCGAGTTTGACCCGAGCCGAAACCGGCCCGTGGCCATGTCTAGGCTAAACTATGACCTAAGATTGAAGCCACTATATTACTGGGGAGTAGGTTTGGGGCTGGAATGATTTAGGACTCAAATTCTCCTTCTCTAATACCATGTAAATTCTATCGGACCCTAAACTAATTACATGCAAAACTTAATCCGTTAGCTAAGGCGTGGTTGAATATTCAATTGCTTTTTAACAACTCGGGTACCTTTGGCAGAGTATTTCAAAAATCCTTGGGGCCTTAGGTCACAAATAATAACCATTATATTTCCCTATTTTTCTATTTTTTTTGTTCGTAGGAACAAATTTGGAATAAAAATCAGTTTGGTAAAATAATTTCATTTTTTTTATTTTCAAGACAAATTTTTAACCTAGAAATAGGTTTGAAACATAAATGAGAAGTAAAATTTTATACTTTTCAATTTCTGGAATAGAAACAGAAATAACAATTCTCTTTTATTGCTCGCCTTTGCCGCGGCCGCCACCGTTGCTCACTGCCTGGCCGCCCACCGTACGCCAGCCGTCGGGAATAGAAATTTAAGAATATCCTATTAAACGAATTTCTGCTACAGGGACAAAAATTTCGCGTCATTATCAAATGCTATTTTTTGCTTAGAAACTTGTCCGGGGAATATAAATTTTATCATTCGCGCCCTAAAGCCCAAAGGCCCTAGTGCTAAAATTGAGATGCTTGGTAACCCAATCTCAAAGGCATTTGAGTAAAAGTTAGTATTTCCAAAGTCCCTTAGCTTAACGTAACCCACACCCGACATTTGCATGTCAGCATTTTCGGAATGCTATTCAAGGGTTAATGATTTTTTTTCTTTGAACTTTGCCCTCAATAACATTTTCACATTCCCGTTTTACCCCACCCCCCCCCCCCCCCTTCTCTCCCTTCTATTTCTTCCTTCTTCCTAACCAAACGTCCAGACTACATTGCCCCCACGTCACCGGCTGCCCAACATTGCATGTGCATCGCCGCCTCAAGCTAATCCTCAACGGCAATCGTCGCACTGCCCCTTCTACAGCCGTAAAGTGCCACTGCGACCCCTCTTTCCCATCGTGACCTCATGTTTTTCTCTACTCACTACCTCTCTCGACTCACTTGTCCACCAGATTCCTCCCACGCCACCGTCGCCGTCTGCGAAGATGATTAAATAAGAGGCGATGGTATCAAGTCAAGGTGTGAGTCTCAACTCTGGCAAGGCTCGAGTGAGCCCCAGATCTTTGTTGATATGAGGTCGACGGCTTTAATCAGCCCCACTAAAGGCTGGCGAGGCCGAGTTTGAGTTGCCGATGATAGACAGTGTAGGGTGTCTGTACAATGTAAATCCAACGATGTGCATTCTTTAGGTGGGTCGACCTAACAAATCGTTTAATTTGGAATTTAGTCACGACTCTAAGATCGAAACTTCCTTTTTCCCCTAACGACTTTCTACTAGAAAGGACAGATATTACATACGAAATGGTCATAACTAATTAAGTACAATCATTTGACAAATGATGTCTAAGGAGCATATATGCCTCCTTTTTTTTTTTTTTGGTATAAAATGTCGGTATTATAGAGCAAATAAAGTACAGCAGCTTAGGGGTATCCTCCAGCATTACAAATGGTGCAGATATGCCTTTATATGTATAGGAGGGCCTCAAACCTTTTGGTCTTTCCATCAGCCGTGCTAGATTGGAAATAATCGCGATTTAGAAATACCGAAGTGTTGGTTTAATACAAGCAATGATGTGAGTAATCATTTGCGCTGACGACGTACACAACAAAAATCTAAATTCGATATTTCTACATTATGATTAACAAGGAAATTATTCTCCCAAAAAGAAAATGAATGATCAATTTCGTTCATGGTTCGGTCTTGATTATGTTACGTGTACTTTGATACTATACTGAGAAATAGCTCGCATCTCTTGGCTTTCATGTGTACATGCATGATAGACTTTATTATAAATGACATTTCTTTTTTATCTGTACTGGTAACGTCTCTGAATTAGTAGGTTTATGATCACAGATATCTTGCTAGTAAGGCAATCATTAGTTGCTTGTGTGAGTTCGCTCTCTGGAAGGTTATGAGAGGGTCCTCGAGTTGTGTATATGTGTGTAGAGCGTGAATATATGAGTGTTAAGATGTGTCTATATGTGTTGAAAGGGGCAAAGCACGATATATACATGTAGAAAGTAAAAAAGAGGGAAGAGGAGGACAGAATGAGTGAGAAACCGCAGCTTAAAGACATATGGATAAACACCGAATTCAGACACGTTTCATTGCTCAAAGTAATTATACAATGATTCTCACTCGGGACATATCAAATTGAAAAGTACATGTGAATAATAATCAAATAATTGCTTCCAAGTAAAGTGTATCGCCAAAGAATGGTAACATCTTGCACCAGCTTCTTCAGCATTCGGAGGGGATCAAATCGCCACCTAATAGTACCCCATGGGAGGTGGAGGAGATGTGTAATAGTATGGAGGAGGAGGTGGTGAATGTGAAGGCGGCGGCGGCGAGTTATAGTAGTACAGAGGAGGAGGTGACTTTGCTGGTGGTGGCTGTGACTTATAAATATAAGGAGGCGGTGGTGATGGAGAAGGTGGAGGTGGAGACTTATAGTAGTATGGCAGCGGCGGCGACTTCACTGGAGGTGGTGGTGACTTGTAAACATAAGGTGGTGGGGGTGATGGTGAAGGTGGAGGTGGTGATTTGTAGACATAGGGAGGTGGAGGTGATGGTGATGGTGGTGGTGGTGACTTATACACATATGGAGGAGGTGGGGATGGTGAAGGCGGTGGAGGAGACTTGTAGACATACGGTGGTGGAGGTGATGGCGATGGTGGTGGTGGTGGTGACTTATACACGTATGGATGAGGTGGGGAAGGTGAAGACGGTGGAGGAGACTTGTAGACATATGGAGGTGGAGGTGATGGAGATGGAGGTGGTGGTGATTTATACACGTATGGAGGAGGTGGGGAAGGAGAAGGTGGTGGCAGGGACTTGTAGACATACGGAGGTGGAGGTGACGAGGACGGTGGTGGTGGTGACTTATACAGATAAGGAGGAGGTGGGGAAGGTGAAGGTGGCGGTGGGGACTTGTAGACATAGGGAGGTGGAGGCAATTGTGAAGGTGGCGGCGGTGACTTGTACACATAAGGAGGAGGTGGTGAAGGGGATGGTGGAGGAGGAGATTTATAAATATATGGAGGTGGGGGTGATGGTGAAGGTGGTGGTGGTGATTTGTATACATATGGAGGAGGTGGTGATGGTGAAGGCGGTGGGGGGGACTTGTAGATATACGGGGGTGGGGGAGATGGTGATGGTGGCGGAGGAGATTTGTAAACATATGGAGGAGGTGGTGAAGGCGAAGGAGGTGGTGGAGACCTGTAAACATATGGAGGTGGAGGTGGAGGTGATGGTGGCGGTGGCGGTGGTGATTTATACACATAAGGAGGAGGTGGTGAAGGGGAAGGCGGAGGAGGGGACTTGTAGATATAGGGAGGTGGAGGTGACGGTGATGGTGGTGGGGGTGATTTATAGACATATGGAGAAGGTGGTGAAGGGAATGGCGGTGGGGGAGATTTGTAGATGTATGGAGGTGGAGGTGATGGTGATGGTGGTGGAGGTGATTTGTAAATGTATGGAGGAGGTAGTGAAGGAGAAGGCGGTGGGGGAGACTTGTAAACATAGGGCGGCAGTGGAAATGGTGAGGGTGGCGGCGGGGATTTATAGACGTAAGGAGGAGGGGGTGATGGAGAAGGTGGCGGTGGAGACTTGTAAACATACGGAGGTGGCGGAGATGGCGAGGGTGGTGGAGGCGACTTGTACACGTATGGAGGAGGCGGGGAAGGAGAAGGTGGCGGCAGAGACTTGTAAACATATGGAGGCGGAGGCGAGGGCGACGGTGGAGGAGGTGATTTGTAGTAATAAGGAGGTGGAAGAGATGGTGACGGTGGCGGCGGCGACATGTACACATAAGGAGGAGGTGGTGAAGGAGAAGGTGGTGGTGGGGACTTATAGACATAGGGCGGGGGCGGCGACTTATGGAGATGATAATACGGATGCTCTTTGTGTTTCGGCGGTGACGGAGACTTGTAGAGATAACGAGGATGCTCTACGCGTTTTCGCGGCGGTGGCAGGGGCGACGCATAGGTATAAGGCTCATAGTCGGCAGACACACATGCGATGATAAGGCAAAATGCCAATGCATGGAACAGTCGAGGCCAGTGCCTCGACCGGCTTGGGCTACTCATTTTGGTGTGGCAAACTGTACTTTGCTTCCGAATGAGAACTGTTGAGGCAGGTGATGAATGGGAGGGCTATGTGCAGGCCTTTATATAGCGACCTCCACAATCATCAGCGGTGATAATCTATCTCTTTTGAAACCCAATTAACAGGCTGGAAGATGGGGAAAATAAATACGTGAAATCAAAATTTCATATGCATTTGACCCACAAACACTAATTTGTTTTTTATTGTCTCTTTCAATTGGTGCTGGGTGGCTTCCCACGAAGGACGTCGGTTCTGCCTCTCATGGCGAGGTGCAGGATGGCTGGATGAACTAAAATTAAAAATAAACCCTAACATTAGAAAAACAAAATGAAAACGCGTCTCCCATGTAAAGTGTTCTGAACTTTTCATACGTTGACCCAAAGTGACACTGTAACGTTCTGAATTTTTAGGCAATTGGACGATGAGTGTATGAATGTGTCTTAGTGAAGACTTAGCTCCTCCTCGCATGCTGGCCAAAGTTCTGGAAGAGAGAAGCGGGTCGCATTCTACAGCTCCACGATTGTGACCATCATACTAAAGTATACTGTTTTGAGGACTTGGTCTTGTAGGCATAGAGAAGGATCATTGAACTTATAGCAGGAGAGGAGATATCGGGGATCTATAGTCTCAGGGTGGATTGATCGATTTTAGGGCAGGCCGATTTCCGAACTAGGACAGGGAACTAATCTTGTGACCCCCGATTCTGAAAGATCGGACTCGGGAATTGAACCGCCTTGTTCCGGTCCGGTTCCCGATTCTATTTGGGAGCCGGCCCATTTTATGTTTTAGGTAAAACACCAAATTCCTATGATAAAAAAAGCATCATTTCACTACAAAAAGATATGTCGGGTAAGTTGTTATATTGTTTCATGTTGCAGATCATGGTTCGATTGTTTTTTGGGTGCAAAAGTACTTTATTTCTAAAGAAACTTCGAAACCGATTTAGAACCCTTGCAACCAGGAGCCAAGGCGGTTCTCTTTAGATCCGGCCTTGAACCGGTCAGTTGAGGCCGATTCAGTTCGGTTCAAGGTTGAACCAAACCTAGTTCTCACTCCTAGGAAACATGCGTTGATCCCTTGCATCTGTCGTTTATTCAAAAAAATTGCACTTACATGTGTAGAATCTCATTATTGCTGATTTACAAGTGCCATTTAAGTTCGGTGGGATCATTTTATATTTAGCAATCATATTAGCGAATGTCTTACCTAAATCCGGTGGACCACGGGAAGGCTAATTACACATAAGCGAGACTAATAACAAATTATAGAGACACGTCCCATAATTCAAGAAACAAATATACCCATTCATCGCCATGACCCTAGTATTATATTTTATTTTGATTTATGACTCCACTCGTTGAATATTGGCACGATAATTGCTTCTAGAGGTGGAATCTCCACGATAACCAAGTTTTCTCAATTATATGGCAAGCACGCCCATCTAATAATTGGTGAATAAAAGAAGATAGGAATCTCGAATTTTCATTTCCTGATTATTAACAAACAGAGATTGACTTGAATATTTATATTTTATTCGTGTGTTTTCGTTTTCTCTTTGCTCAAAACGTGCGTGGGCATGCAAAGATTGCTTGCTATAATATGGTGAAGATTTTGCTTGCGATAGTGTTATTTCGTGTAGAGCATGTCGAAACGCCATGTTAGTTCAACCGGACGGGGCAGTTTTTTTCTTTTTTTTTATGGGGGTATTTATATATTTTTTTTAATGACAGCTAGTGATGTAATTAAATATTTATCGACCGTGCTTAATTTTCCAAGTATAGACGGGTCCAAAGCGAATAAAATAGTGCCTCTGCGGAATGGAATCGAATCGATGCGAGGCATGCGACTGTGCCGAAGTCAAACTAGGTGGGCAAAGTCAACGTAAAACTTGGATCGAATTTAATGCCGTCTGAAAAATATGAAGAAGGAGGAGGAGGAGGAGGAACAATATAAAGTGGATTGCACATTGGAAATATCGCATCATTATACATGCAAGAGGGATGAGAGATTGCTCTGGCGTAGTTGACTACTTGAGAGAGAGAGAGAGTAAGAGAGAGAATTTGTGATTTGCGAAGCTAATCACGTGTTTGGAACCAAACCCAAATATCTAAATTCCTAGATTAATGTTGTCTTGTCACCTACCATTTTGGATTGAAAATCATCCCCTGACGAAGCACGAGCTTCCAAGTGACATAAAACTATGTAACATGTACTATATAGATAAGCTTATAGAAGATGCCTTGAAGACAAATAACCCTATCTTAATAAATTCGGCAAACCCTTACTTGCCCTTGTGAATGATTTGAAGATGTAAAACAAACACCTAGGTTTTGGTTTATAAATGTATATTATACATCTACGTATGGCAACACCTAGCTTGCAACTTGTGTAATTTTTCTCCTAATTTGGTAAATACTCGTACATTTTCGCTATACAAGGAAAAGAGTGACTAATTAAGTCTTTCATGATAATTTCTTGGGAGCTAGTGCACGTTGAAACTATCAAGAGAGGTTGATGGCGCCCAAAAATTCTCCAAGGTTTTATCATCCTATGAATAATTATCCAAGTGATTAGAGGCTTAGTTTTATCCAGAATATCTTGGTATTCACACTTAGGGTGTGCTAAATTAGCTTTCGGACTTTCACCTGTTTGGTTAGCCAAAATGTGACTAGTCAACCGAAAACACTTTCTGATCAATAGAAACATTTATATATAAAATTAGGAAAGTGAATTCCTTAATTTAAAAAAGTGAAAATGCTTTTTGGAGCTTCTCTTCAACATTTTTCACTTTTCTTCACAAGTCTTTGTCGCTTTTTGTCCTCCGTTGAGGTACGCCATTCCTTCGCTCTTTCGTTTGCTCTTCTTCCTTCTTCGGCTCTTCTTCACCACGCTCATCATCTTCAAGATTGAAGGTTCAACTCTTATTCAACGACTCGCTCAACATAGCTTTATTCGAGGTTCTCTCTCCCCTCTTCTATTAAAAAATAATCTCTAAAAATTTCAAAAATGTTTTACACCGTGGACCTGTTGTTGATTCTCTATGCTATGATCGTTTTATTCTCGGTTCCGTTCATCTTCTTTAAGCGAAATTTCATAAATCAATGTCAAATTTTTATAGATCCTAGAGATTCCGCTTATCAAGGTCAATTGGAGATTCTACCCTACCACAAGAGATATAAGGTAATCTATCTAAGTGCTTGACCTTTTTGCTCGATTTGTCATTGATTTGTGTTGGGAGCAGCCCAACATCTTCGGGAATCGATTTGAAATATCCCGAAGGTTGCTCATCAAGAATACCTAATAGGAATGGGTCCTATTATGGTAGGACTCTGACAAGGAAGAAATCTAAATAAGAAGTCTTATTTAGAAAGAATACCGTCATGGAATCAATTCTAGTGATTGCCCCATTAGAGGAATTCCAATCAATCGAGGAGATTTCTAATTAGGAGATGGTTTTCAATCAATTAGGGAGGATTCTTAACTTGGGTGGAGATCTACCACTATAAATAGAAGGGCTTGGGTGAAGGTTTATGTGTGCACCGGAAATACTCCAGAAAAATCACAAGAGTCTTCAACAATATGCGTAAACACAAAAGATCTTGAAAGTTCATCAAGTGAGGATGTGTTTTGTAACAGTTGTGAGGATTTATTGTGAGAGAAACACCGTTAGAGCGTTAATTGTAATCCTTTGATTATAGTGGAGCAATTTCTGGATCAGCGTCTCGTGATTTTTCCCATATTGGGTTTTCCACATAAAAATTTCTGGTGTATCGTTCTTCTTTTGCTGTGCTATTTACGTTTTTCTACAAAGAGAATATACGGCGACATCTTGCACGATTTTGACAATTATAATTCCACTATGATCCGACTTAATTTACAACAATTTGCTCAAAATTTCGCATAGTTGCTAGTGTAGAATCTGATTGAAAGAACTTTCCTGTAGTTTCTTGTGTAGAATTTGACCAAGTAGGTTCATAGATTCTGCATTTCATGTTTTGGTTCACCTAGGAGATAGACGGTATTATTGTTTTCTATCTCCATGAGCTATGTGACTCATATTGTTAAAAGCATGAAATATGTTTGTTAAAATGTCAAGGGAAAAGAAAATCTTTTTTTTTTTATAACCTAGGGAACCCCCGCACGGCCGACAGCCGGGAGATAAACCCTGGGGGTGACACGTGCTAGCCACCACACACGTGCACCGGTTAAGTCACCCTGCGACGCCCGGGATTCGAACACTCAACCTTTTGCCAGAGGAAGAGTGCCCTTTCCAGCAGCGCCACCCAGGCGGGTGGTAAAAAAGAAAATCATTGATTTATATTTATTGCAATACCTCTTTGAAATCGTTCATAAGTCTTGTTGTTTGGGATCTATCATCATGCACATGTGTTGTTACTGCAGTGAGTCTAGCCCTCCAGGGCTTTTTAGAGAATTCTTGAGTAAACTCAGTGGAATCGGGTTTCAAATTTTGAGAAGTGTCAAAATCCTATATAACTTTATTGACCGCGCCATCAATATTTGTCTACTTCTTCAAATTGGGTTCCAATAATGAGAGCTCGTACCTCTGTTGGAGATAGGCATCCATCAAAATCCACATTGAGTTTCTCGAATAACCTGCAATATTACATCAACAAAAAGTTATATCAAGTTCAACATTGTTTTTAAAGACAAGTGTACTAAAAGTCCTAAAACTTATCACGAAAGTGCAATTAAGTCCTAAAATTTTTAAAAAGTGTAATTAATTAAGGACTTGATTGGACCAATTTGATAAGTTTTAAGACTTTATTGTATTTTTTGAAATTTTTAGGACTCAATTGCACTTTTGTAACAAGTTTTAGGACTTTCAATACACTTATTTAGGGATAAGTGCATTGGAAGTCATGTGATCTCTTCTTGACTATTTTTCACTAAACTTAATACAGCTTTTCCTTTATCAGCAAATGTTAATTAAAATGTCAAATTAAGCTTCACTTGCCTTCACTTTTTTATGACATTTTATTTCATTTGAGTGTTTGCTATTGGGTTTACCTTTGGGATGAAATATTTGTCTTGACTGGCTCTGAGATTAGGAAATGAAAATTCTCATTATTGCTTGTAGATGACTAGATGGAAAACAGTGATGCTAATGGAGCAATATTGGGTGCAGCTACGACAATAACGGCTGCTGGTAGGTCAGTTATGGAGGAGTAAGATACCTAGAGTGCCATGGGGGAAAGAGATTTTGAGAGGAAGTTATTCATGAATTGCATTTTTTATTTTGGAGATACTAATTGTCACAATTAAACGTATGAGACCACAAGTTTTTTTTTAATTGTGTAGAGTTCTTGTGTCAAATAATTTGTTACACGAAACGGTAGATGTGTCAATCAAAGAGCAATTGCCAATCTTTTGCCATATTTTAGGGCATAATGTGAGGTTGAGAGTGATAGGATCAAGGTTCAATAGGTCTATTGAGACCATTCTTCGATACTTTAGAATTGTCTTATAAGCAATTCTAAAATTATACAAGCATGGTACAAGACCATTGGATGGCACTACACCCCTGACAATATTCAAGAATAGAAGATTTTACCCCTATCTTAAGGTATGTAATATAACTAATACTCTTCGCATTCGTTACTCATGGAAAAGAATACATGTACCTATGGTTGGTTATTCTCCCCTTACATATATTTATTGGACATTTGAGATTGGGTCTATAGTAAATTTACAGTAGCAAGAACCATCCAAAGCTAAAATTTTGAGTTACAACAGCCTTCTCAATATGGGAAAGGGAAAAATGGCTTGTGCTTCTTGGCAACTATCTAGCATTGGGCGTATTGGGGTTTAGAAATATTTTATGATGAGTGCACAGAAAACCTTCTTTAGATTTGCCAAAAAGATTTGGAATTCATTTATTTCTTTCAGGGGTGACTTGCTTTGGGTTTGGGGCATTTCATGTAACAGGATTGTATGGTCCTAAAATATGAGTGCCCAATCCTTATGGACTAATTGGAAAGGTGTAACCTGTAAATCCAGCGTGGGGTGTAGAAGGTTTTGATCCTTAAGGAGAACAGAGAATTTTTGGAGGTCCTTAGACTCATTATGCCTAGCATTGAATACACTGGGTATTCATCCTATCAATATCTCAAATCAAGGACCCTTGGAACATACTACAGCCCCAAGTGGCGAAGAGCCAACATCGAGGGAAAAATTACCAAAAAAATTGTAAACCTTTTACAATTATGCCAATTCAGTCCTAAACTTTTTTTTTGCCAATTCAGTCCTAAAACTTTTGCAAATCAGCCAATTCAGTCCATTTGCCCAGCCGACACTGACATAACCGTCGGCCGACGCCACGTCAGCTGGCCGGCGTACACGTGGCAATATTTTAATAATTTTTAAATTTTTTTGAATTTTTTTCCTTTTTTCTTTTTTTTTCCCTTCTCCCCCCTGGCCTGTCCGGCCAGGGGAGAGGCTCGCTAATGAGGGCCCAGCTCCGGCGAGGTGAGCTGGACCCTCACCGGAGCTAGGCGAGCCTCACCCAGCTCCGGCGAGGGCCTAGCTGCGGCGAGGGCCCAGCTCGCCTCGCCGGAGCTGGGCCCTCGCCAGCGAGCCTCCCCCCTGGCCGGACAGGCCAGGGGGAGAAGGAAAAGAAAAAAAATTCTAAAATATTAAAATATTGCCATGTGTACGCCAGCCAGCGCCACGTCAGCTGGCCGGCGGCCACGTCAGCGCCGGCTGGTCAAATGAACTAAATTGGCTGATTTGCAAAAGGTTTAGGACTGAATTGGCACAATTGCAAAAGGTTTAGGACTTTTTTGGTAATTTTCCCCAACATTGAGGTGCCAAACCTCCCCATCGATGTGAACTCTTAAGAAGATCAGCCTTTTATCCCTAGAGTAGCACTTCGTCATATTCGAGCTATTGGGAATTCATTAATTCACGAGGTCTTAATTAGTTTGCAGCATATTGAGATATGTACAAAATGGAGGCCGTTATACCTTTGTTTGCTTATGCTTCATATGCTCTTTAGAGACATAAGTAGATGATGATCATATTCTAAGACTTACTGTAATCATAACAGGCTTAATCTAACTATTTATATAATTGTGTTTTTTGTGAAAATCCTATCCAAGGGAAGTATCTGAACAATAAAATCAGATGTACGATGAACTCGCTCTTGTAGCTTTATAGAACAATTTGGAGACACCGACTTGCCTCCTACTGTGGACATGGACTGCTCTATTGGATTAGATAAAAAGTGATGACAATACTATGAAAGGAATAGAAGGTCATTCAATGTTCAATAGAAAGCAAAGGCATGCCGTAATGCTCTCGAAGCAAATTGGAGAGGTTGCTTCTACAAAAAAAAATTTTGAGTCCAAATCAATTGGTTGAAGGTTTTAGCATTCTTTTATCCTTATTCATTCATACTCACAAGAATAGTAGAGAAAGAAACTCTAAAGAGATGCTATGAATATTGTATTGTTTATGTGATAATACAAATGAGGGGAGGATGCCCCTATATATACAAGTACAGCTTAAACCACAGCCATAGATTGCCCCTTCAATCTACGATGAAGATTCTATCCACTTATGTACATTTATCATATTGCTCGCTCTTAGGAATATCCTAAGAAATGTTCTAGGGAATATTCTAGAGTATACAAAAATAGTCCAAAAATACCTAGAAGATTTGAGGGTCCCACTTCTTCTTGATCATCCACGGTCCGGACGATCCTTCGTGCATAGGAAACCTCCGGATCGTGACACTTACATATGCATTTGATTATCTAGTGGATAATGAGAGCTGCAAAAGCATTTATTGTCACGAGTGCTAAACTAAAGAAGTTATGGCTTGAAGATTTCATAAATAGAAGAAAAAGTGGATATTGACAAGCATTAGGCTTGGATGTTAGTTCTTAACACTAAATGAACGATAAACTTCTTGTTCTTTCTTTACTTCTTGTAGTAGCTGTCCAAGCGTCTCTTTACAGCACAATTTATCCTAATGTTTCATGTGAAGAAAAATAATTTGTACTAAACCCAACTGGGAAATGTTTAGTTCATGTACAACGAGGGATATTTCAAGGAAAAAAGTAAAAAGATATCTCGTTTTTTATCAATTTGTTTTTTGAGTTGGAAGCTACTCTTGGACTACGAAAGTGAGAGGCACACGGTATAGTTTGTTAGTTCAAATGTTATTCATGAGGTTGAAATTATTTTTCAAATGAAATCCAAACAATAGAAAACATTTTCAATCACATGCCATCAAACAAATGAAAACTAACAATTTCCTAGAAAATGATTTCCCGAAAAGCATGTTCCTTTATTGTGGAACTTGGGTGTGTTTGTTTCGCTGAAAAATTTCATTGAAAGGGAAAATATGTTTCATAAAAATCATTTTCGAGAAAAATGGTTAGTTATCATTTGTTTGGTAGTTTAGGAAAAATGATTTCCTTTTTACTAGAATGAGAAGTCATTTTACTCTAATCTAAGATTGTTGTTTTCAGTCCATGAAAAATTTTTAGGGTTCGTTTCCTCGAAGGAAAACTATTTTCGGGAAATTGTTTTCCGACTTTTCGAGGTCTGGATGACAAAAATTAATCGATCAACGGAAAACGTTTTTCTATGAACTGAAGACAACAAGCTTAGATTAGGGAAAAGCGGCTTCCCCTTCTGGTAAGAAGGAAATCACCTTCCATAAACCACCAAACAAATGAAAATTAACTATTTCCCACTTGAAAATGATTTTGATGTAAAATATCGGGTGAAACAAATGGACCCTTCAATTTCTTTTGCATATGATCGGACTTTGACCCTCGCAGTCTTTTATTAGTTGGGCCCTATTAAACTGGGTCAGACTCGACCCCAACTCATTTCAATTCTGACATGTGCAGCTCCCTTTCGGAGAATTCGAATCGAGGGTCAAATGGTGCACATCTCCAAAGCCTCATGGACCGGACCACCTGTCCAACTCGGCGGTGGTTCAGAGTTTCAATTAGCATTGCATGGTTTCGTTGGGACTTCTTTCTATCGAACTTTCCGGCCATTTCTACAATCGGTGGGGTGGGTAGGGGGCCGGAAAAGATCCGGGCTCAGGCTGTGCTGCTCCGATACCCACATGAATTTCGTCGGACCGCGGACTAACTGATCCCAAAACTTAAATCGGCAGTTGAAGGCGTGGTCAGAGCATTCGAACGTTTTTTAACAATACATGTTAGCGTCCCTTCTTTGACGTGTTGCAGATTGCAGACTACCTTCACGGTACTCTCTGTTTTGACGAGGGATGGTTGCTTATTTATTGTGACGCTGCTATATGATGGGCCGGTGGTCCCCGATGTTTAACTAGTGGCCCAACCAATGGGCCCATGGCTAAGGAAAACCATATGTCCTCTGTACACCAAGCAATTGGATCGGTGATTAATTCGCGTTGCCCATTGTAAATTTATTATAGTTATTATTAATTTTTATTATAAAATAAAAAAGACCACTCATTTTGATTTTCGGGGAAAAGTGTCAAAAAAGTCCTAAACCTTTTGCATTAGTGCCAATTTAGTCCTACACCTTTTTTTGATGTCAATTCAGTCCTAAACCTTTTGCATTTCTGCCAATTCAGTCCTAAACCTTTTTTTGATGCCAATTCAGTCCTAAACCTTTTAAATTAGTGCCAATTCAATCCTAAACTTTTTGTTTTTGTGTCAATTTAGTCCTTCCGGCCAATTTTGACCGGAATTTACCGACGTGGACGCCTGCCGGCCGGCGACCAATCACCGGCGCCAACGTGGACAAATTAAAAAATATTTTAATATTTTTTGAATTTTTATTTTTTTCCTTTTTTTACTTTTTTTTTCTACTTTTTCTTTTTGGGTTTCTCCTTCCTCTGGCCGGTCGCCGGTCCGCCGACCGGCCAGAGGCCGGCGAGCTCGACCTCGTCGGCCACTGGGGAGGGTGGCCTCGCCCGGCGAGGCCGAGCCTCGCCATGGTCGAGTGAGGCCCGACCTCGCCAGATCAGGCGAGGCCCGACCTCGCCAGATCTGGCGAGGTCGAGCCTCCCCTGACCATGGCGAGGCTCGAGCCCTCGCCGGAGGCCGCGGCGAGGGCGAGCCTCGCCATGGTCGGGCCAGGCCCGACCTCGCCGAATCTGGCAAGGCCGAGCCTTGCCTGCGGCGGCGAGGCTCGACCTCGCTAGATTCAGCGAGGTCGGCCCTGGCCTGACCATGGCGAGGCTCGCCCTCGCCGCGGCCTCCGACGAGGGCTCGAGCCTCGCCATGGTCGGGGGAGGCCCGACCTCGCCGGATCTAGTGAGGTCGAGCCTCGCCCAACCAAGGTGAGGCTCGGCCTCGCCAGGTGAGGCTGCCCTCCCCAGTGGCCGGCGAGGTCGAGCTTGCTGGCCTCTAGCCTCTGAAGGAAGGAGAAAACCAAAAAGAAAAAAAAGGAAAAAAATAAAAATTCAAAAAATATTATTTAATTTGTTCACGTCGGCGCCGGCAGGCGTGCACGTCGGCAAATTCTGGTCAAAATTGGTCGGAAGGACTAAATTGGCATAAAAACAAAATGTTTATGACTGAATTGGCACCAATTTAAAAGGTTTAGGACTGAATTGGCACCAAAAAAGGTTTAGGACTAAATTGGCACCAATGCAAAAGGTTTAGGACTGAATTAGTACCAAAAAAAGGTTTATGACTAAATTGGCACTAATGCAAAAGGTTTATGACTTTTTTTTGGCACTTTTCCCTTGATTTTCGCAATGAAATTAAGTTTTCTCAAATCTAAAAGGCTACGTCCGGCCCACGGGATTTAAAATATCAACTTGGGTACTATCAAGTCAAGGCAAGAAAAAGATTGTGATCCAACAGTGAAAATCAGAATACGTAGGTATCGGCACGTTAAAATAAAGAACGCGTGAGTAGAGAACCATGCGTCGTCTGTACAACCAGCAGTAGGATTGGTGATTAATTCGTATTTCCCATCGTAATTTTATGTCGGACTATATTGATATTCAAGAATCATAATTATTATTTTGATTTTGATTTTTGCAATGAAATATTTAAGTTCGGTCGAACCTTCGAAATTTGAGCTTCGTGTTTCCGGCCGCTTGCGGAAGCGTGCCAGCCCCTCTTCCCGCGAAACTTCGGTCCAAATGGCGCGTTTCCATTGGCTACTCGCCAGCCGCCTCACGCGCCTCCGTCGAACCGAAAAAACCCCACCTTCCTCGCCGTTCCCCTAGAATTTTCTCGCTTCCTTTCCCACCGTTTTCCCGAGAAAGAATACGCCGCCGGCGAATCCGATGGCCTCCAGTTTCGCCCTCCGCCTCCGGCCCCACCTCCTCCGCGCGGCCGCCGTCGCTCGCCCCTCCGCCCCGTCCATCTCCGCCGCCGGATCTCCCCCGCCGATCCTCCCCCCGATCTCCGATCTCCACGCCCACGCCCTCCCCCGCGTCTTCCCCCCGAGCTCGGCCGCCGCGCTCCGGCTCCTCTCCACGGCCCGGCGCGGCCCGACCCGGCCCAAGCAGGTGGACATCGGAGCCCGAGCCCGCCAGCTCCAGGCCAGGCGGCTCTGGACCTACGCCCTGACCTTCAGCTGCATCGCCGGGTTCATCGTGATCGTGCTGAACCAGTTTCAGGACCAGCTGGTGTTCTACGTGACTCCGACGGACGCGATGGAGAAGTACTCCGCTAACCCTACGAAGAACAAGTTTCGATTGGGTGGATTGGTTCTGGAAGGTTCCGTCGCGCAGCCCGCTTCCTCGCCGGTGATGGAATTCGTCATCACCGACTTGATCACTGACATGTTGGTCAGGTCAGTTAGTTAAGACACCGGTTTGTAGGGTATTGCGATTTCGATTGCCGTCGTTTGCATTTAGAAGTGATTTTGTTCTCTTGCCTAGTAAGTGTTGAATTGGTTTCGCTTTAGTAGATGTTCATTGTCGAGTAGTTCATTCGATGAAAAGCATTGCGCTTGCGGGATGTATGATTAGTAAGTTGATCTAAGCGATTTCGAGAGTTTGGTAGGGATCATGACTAAGACTAGAATAGTTGAATCAACGTAAAATACTCATTTCATTGTGTTTTATTGGTAAAATGTGTGGTTTGATTTGTTATCTGTCGTTTTGGATTCTTTCATTGGGATCACGAAATGGTTTCGATGTCGACAACATCAGGTATCAAGGTTCGTTACCAGACTTATTCAGGGAAGGCCATTCGGTGGTGGTCGAAGGGTTTGTGAAACCATTCACTGATGATGTAAGGAAGGAGGTGTCTTCCAAGTCGGTGTCAGGGAAAGCAAGAAATGCAGAGTGTTATTTTGCGGCAACAGAGGTTCTAGCTAAGCACGACGAGAAGTACATGCCCCAGGAGGTGGCCACTGCAATTGAGAAGAATAAGAAGATGATTGAAGCAGGGGAGACTACAGTTGCAGGAGCTAAAGCATCATAAATCATTGGTTGCTGATTGATTTTTCAAACACCCAGCACCGAAGTACTTTTCCAAATAATGAGGTGATTCAAGCATGGGAGGATTTTTTAAGGATCTAAACCATCATAGGTAATTGGAACTTGGTGTAATCTTCATTTCAATATAGGTGTAGCTGATAATGTTCATTGACACATTCAATTTTGGTTCACTGCGGCGATTCCTTGCTGTTCTTGTGGAATAGTAGTTAGACACATGGACCACATTAGATCAAGTAGTTGGAGAGTCTTTTGATTGATACCTAGGTGTATGAAATAAGTTATTCTTTGTAATTAGGCACAGATTTCTTCTCAAGGTGCCAATTGTCAATTTTGCCGATGTAATAGCTCATTGGTGGGTCTTTTTTATTGTTTCTATTGTCCCTTGATTGGGGAGGTGAGGGCCTTGGTGGTATACATATATATTCTATGTATAACTGACTGCAAACTATATGTTTTGCATAGTCATCTCTTTCTTATAATAATAGTTTAATGCCACATGTTATGTTTATCTTTGTTCCATAATGTCGCCCTACTATAGAAGTGAATTTGTAAATTGGCAATGTATCATTCCTCTAGTTGAGGTTCTCAGAGCTCTGTTGGCATACTGGACTGGAATTTGCTGCTCTGCTTTTGACAGGATATGTTAGGGAATGCGAAGCACGATAATCTATTACAAAGCCTTACTAGATAAATTTTAGTGAATATGTGCTGTGGTGAAAAACAGTCTACTGATGAGGTGATCTGATCTCACCAATCTGTGGAGCCTTTCTAGACTTTTGGGACTCATCAGGCATGGTTGTGTGGTTAAGTCCACAAAAGATTATTGGGGAACATTGGATTTAATCTTCAGGATTCCTCTTTCATGAAATTGGTGACGGTATAGGAGGTTAGATTGATCTGGTCTGATAAAGTTTAAGGTCATTTTCTCCAAAAAATTTTTGGAATTTTTGGTTTTCTCTGACAATATACACGCCCTTGTTGCCCCTCATAGGTGGTTGAACTATCTTTTAAGCTGTTCAACTGTCTACAGAGAACTTGGATTGCACTTTGGTGAAACACAAGTGTGCTTCCTTCCCGCTGAGTTTGTATTAAGCTTGGATGCGATATTTCAGAATGATTTCTTGTTTTTTACGCAGGATTTTGATGTGCAGGGTACATCATCCATTTCTCAGGAGGTTAGATTTTTGCATTAAAAACTTTCTGTAGTATCAATGTCTGTAGTACTCGTGCTTGCTAATGTCCAGCTGTAGTGCTTTCGCCTTGTACAACAAGTGGTATTGCTTTTCGTGCTGGCATGTGAATCTGTCATATGTTGTGCTTCATTCTTCCTCATGGATGTTGGTAAATCTTGTTGGCGCCAATTTGCGGAGCATGAGAGGCAGAGTTTCTATTTATCCAGATTGTTATGGGGTTTTGCAGCTCGCCGAGGTACGATGTGTGCGTAAAGTGAGGTTCGACGTCCTGTTACCTAATTGGTTGTAGCTGTCTAAGGTTGTAATGTACGAGTTGTCTTCTTCTGCATATGAAATGATTTCTACTCCATTAGGATTAACTGAAACTCAACTACAGAGATGCTTCATTTAGTTTTATATTTTCCCGGCCTCGCGCTTTACCATGCCTAAAGGATGGGCTTCCATGGGTAGGAATTCGTCAGAAATCTATTGTATTCCGGGCAAAGGCCTTAATTCGCCAAGCGTGCGTTATGTTGAAGGGATGTGTGTGCACAGGGAGACTGTTTGGGGATATTGCGCCAGTGTTTTACTGGAAGCATGTAAGAATTGCATTGGTTCAAGCATGTTTCATATCACTTGGCAATTCCTGTCCTTTTATTCAAGAGACGAGCTGGTTTGGCTCACACCCAGATTTAGTACGGAGATGCTAGCAATTTGTAGAAGAATTTTTCTGGACATCGGCAACTTGTACGCTCGATGCGGAATGTCAAGTCTCGGAATGCTCATCCGAGCAGCACGAGTGCGCTGGCGTAGGTCTTGGTCATCAAATGACGGTCTTAGGGCATACTGGCCGGCAAAAACGTTTTGCATTGTGTCGTAATGCCCAAAGGCTTTATCAAACAATGTCCTCTGCGGGCGTCATGTTGCTGATGGATAGACATTGAAGTGAATGAAGCATAAGTTCGAGCTTGTCTAAATAGTTTTGTAGAGCTCGTGATCGGACAAGTCAGTCGGACGTATTCGTTCACGGATTAAGAGCTTTCCCAGGCCTCTTGATTTGCCTTAGGCCCATGAGCCACTTTAGTTCGATCGTGAAGTTGGATGTGCAGTCCGTACGGCCGAGGTTAACCGAAGATCCCTAATGGGAGAAAACTATTAGCTATTACATTATTGGATGTCTAATGCATGTCAGTCCAGTGCAGCACAATTGTTAGATTATGTGAAATTAATGCCGGACTCAGGGTGTATTTGGTTGAGCTTTCCCAAAGGGCTTTGGAGGGTAAACACCGGGGTGTTTGGCAAGTCTTCTCAAGAGGGAAAGCCCAATGTTGGTAGCACTAGTATTGGGCTTTCAGCATTTGGCTTAATGCTGAAACTAGTTTTTTTCTTTCAAAACTACCCTCACCAATTCTATAATCTTCCAGTTTTGGTCATTGTCGTGTTCATTTTCTTGGTGCGAGGGCAGTCGGTGATGGTAGGCCAGCGAAGGGTCGGCAAGGTCGCACAACCTAGATGACTGTCGCTTGAGGTTGCGCAACCTTGAATGATGGCTCTGGCACCAAATCTGGCTCACCAATGGCCGTAGCCCCTCGCCGGAGCTGGCGAAGGGTTTGATTTTTTTAATTTTAAAAAAAGAAAAATTAAACCCAAAAGCCATTTGCAAAAAAAAAAATTTGCTGAACACTAATTAGGGCAAAGTAACTTTACAAAAGATTTTTTACCAAACGCAATTTGTATTTCTCTAAAGGGCTTTAGGCTAAAGGCATTTGTATTTTCCCAATGTCTATTTGCAAAGCCAAACCACATGCAGCCAGAATCCCCAAAACTAAGAGTTGTGGCGGACTCATATGTGCCCAATGCACCTAAAAAATTTCGAGAACTAATTTGTTCACTCATTCTACAGGCGCGTGTGCATATCTGTGTGTATGTATATGTATCCTACTTTGGAACTTCTGACTTCCTAATAGATGAAGGAGCTCAATTCTAATTTTCAAACCAAGTAACAAAGAGAAAATAACATAAATGATCCATGAATGTCGTTCCAATATGCCATGCAGTCCATGAACTTTTAATTTGTTCAATGCAGTCCTTGAACTTTAACTCAATGTGCATTGTGATCCATGAATATTTAATTTGTTCGATGTGATGATTCAATGTTCAGGGACAACATTGAATAAATTAAAGTCCAAGAACAACATCGTATATTTGATTAAAATTTAAGGACCGCATTGAACAAATTAAAAGTTTAGGGATCACATTGTATATTGATCCAAAATTCATGAACCATTTGTATCATTATCCCAGTATTAAAAAATGCCCGTGAACAAGATTCCGATGCTTCTTTTTTTTGTGAGTATCGACAGAGCAATTGTTTCTCATAAAAATCTATCCAACCCACAGATTTTGAGGTGCCAATTGCCAAGTTCAATCCTCGTCTTTTATTTTACTATAGGAATAAAAACAACATGAATGTCATAACTTTCATACATTGCTCACTTGAGTGCCATAACTTTTTTTCGCTCACTTAAGTGTCACATTAGAGTAAATTTGATCTTTTGAGTGTCACGTTCGACAAATCGCCCTACATGGATTTTTTTATGTTTTTATTTTATTTTTTATTTATTTTCCTTATTTTCATTTTGCTTTCCGTTTGCCGGCCGCAAAGGTCTCACCCCTTGCCAGTAGGGCCAAGAAGGGCCCATGCAAGGCCATTGCAAGTTTTGGGCGAGGCCGCGATGACCTCACCTAAGGCCATGGCGACCGCAAGCGAGGGTGCAAAGGCCCTCACCAAATCTGGGCAAGGCTGCCTCGCCCACAACAGACGAGGCAACGAAGGCACTCACCAAATTTCGGTGAGGCTAGCAGCGGATTTTGCTGCGAGGAAAATCTTCGATGGCACTTAAGTGATTATTTTTCAAATTTGTGGCACTTGAATGCCATTAACGATTTGCCTCACTGGAAAATCCGCCGTGGACACAGATTGTCCTACATGGCACCACCTGCGCCGAGACGAATAATAACAATTATGTTCTCGAGAATAATTTCTAGCCAGAAATAGATTTTATTCCCTGAACGAGTTTCTAAATAGAAAATAGCGTATGATAACAACATAAAATTTATGTTTCCGGAACAAAAATTAGTTTGATAGTGTCAATGTAGAATTCGTACATCAGCAAGTGGCCACTGCCGGCTAGCGATGACGAGCAGCGGTAGGTGGGCGGGTAGGTGGCCGACGGTCGACAGCGACGAGGGCGAGCTATAAGAATAATCGTTATAATTGTTTATATTCTAGATTTAGAAAAGCAGAAAATTTCTACTTCTTATTATTATTTTAAACTTATTTCTGGGCTAAAATTTTGTCTCGCAAATAGAAAAATGAAATTGCGTTACCAAACGAATTTCTGTTCCCAACATGTTCTCGGAAACAGAAAAGTAGAAAAATAGAGAAACGGAATGGTTATTATTTGCACCCAAAATGATTGATTTTTAACAATTTGTGACATTTAAGTGAGCGAAAAAATTTTATGAAACTCAAGTGAGCGCCATACAAAAATTATGGCATTTCTGCTTTTCATATCCCTGTAATGCAAGTAATATATATGGCTCAATCACATGGATGGACCAATACTCTTCAATAACAAAAGTGATTTCCCCAATAGGCCAGCGTTGGCGATGATTATAGTTACATCATCTTCTACTCAAAGAATACAAATGGGTCATTGCAGATGATTGTGAAAACCAGTGTACCGTTCCATCATGAGCGACCGTGTATAGCGAGCCGCTTTCCCATCATTCTCCTCACGATCGGACGCCCTAGCAAAGCGTTTGGTAATGATATGATACTTGAATTCCTCCAATGTCATCACTGTCTGCAAAACCCCCATACCTGTAATTATGATATTTTCTACCGAAAAAGAAAAAGGGAAAAGCTTAAAAACCCAATAGAAAGTTACAGAGATTTCAGCTTTTGCTATCGTAAGGTAGCATTCGACACCCATCAAGAAAGATCGAGTCATCCTCTTCTCCACCCAAGAATTTGCAGAGGCATGCGATGCACATATTGAATTCGAAAGGTGAAATTTCACAGTGCAGGTCTGAAAAGGAGCCTCGCATCATTCAGCTCGTATCTTAGAACCCAACTTCGATTGTACTACAAGGAAATTATATTGTTGATAATGTGATCCTCTACATTATAAGCCAATCCATGATATGTATATTCATGGTGGGTCCAAGTGACCAGAGACTAAAGTGGAAAACACTTGAGCAAGAACAAAAGCAACGTGATTACGTGTTGGCTAATTGAACGAGAGAGATGAACAAAGGAGCTTTTTAAGGGAGCCAATCGACGATTATTGTACAATCGTATTGCGCAGGCTGTGATGCACTGAATGTATTTGGAGTTCCTCCTCGGACAACAATCGGAAAAAAATTTGTTTAATTAAGCATTATCATGGAGCACCATTAAGGCAATGAATTCTAAATCTATCTCGCAAAATTCATCGAAATTACTCGTTATTTTGAGCGGGGTTACGACGGGTGTAAGTGTCCACTTTGTGCTTGAACATGCTCAGAAAAATGTGTTTTTGTGCAAAGAAAATTGTCTCAATCGCTAAACCTATTGTATATAAGTCAATTCAGTTCAAAATTTTTTAATTTTGCCAATTCAGCCTAAACCTTTGCGCGAAATTGCACTGAATCGCCACGTCAGCAATTTCTCTGGAAAATTGGCTGGAAGTATCATATTGAAATTTCGCACGAAAATTTAGGATTAAATTTGCAAAATTTAAAAGTGGGACTGTGACTAGTGTAAGTGTTTTGATTAGTGCTTGAACATATTTGACCTTAAAAAACACTACCCAAAAATGTGACCTTGTGCGAGTGAGTGCAGTGTGTTTCCCTTTTATTGATCCAAAAGGCACTAATTTTTTTTCTCACCTTTTGAAAAAGGAACAAAAAGCATTTCTTTTTGGATGGGAGATCATGGCCGACAATGCCATCATCAAAGTATCCAATAGCTTTTTCTCCCTTTAAAGCATAGATGTGCCTAACTTTGAAAATGGGTGGAGGATTATCAAAATGAAGGAAATTACATACTTAATTCCATCACCTTTATCTTTCCCCCTTTTTTTCACCTTGGTCTTCATAGGTGGAAGCTCACATTTTCCTCCCCACCAAATGATGGCCGACAGGAACACAACTTATGAAACTTCATGAGCATTTACAATAAAGTATGGTTTTGTGGGGTTCTAATGTCCAACAAAGGGTGAGAAAGATGGCCCTAAAACAAAGTAGTTTGGGGTGTTTCTGTTACCTAAAGTTGACATGCCTGGGGCTTTAGGGTTTGGTAGAAGTGGATCCCTATTTCTTTACCCCCCAAATGGGCCATCATGTATAATATAGATTGAAAAGATGCAATGCCTACCCCCAATTTACATCAAAAGTGTGTATATTTTACGTTATGCCAATGACCTTATATTTGAAGAGTTGTAACTGACTTGTCAACAAACTTTCCGCTCCGACAATTCTGCTCTCGAGCGTATAGTTTTAAGTACACATTGTTATTCTTTGTCAAAAAATGTGGGGCAATATTGCTTAAGGGGAAGAGAAAAATGAGGGATATTGTGATTTTTGGAATTTATTGAAAATGAGAAATACAAGTGCCTCATTTAGGGCAAGAGTGAACTGTAAACTTTGGTGGAGGGAGACCACATAATTATGAACAATATTTAGGACCTGTTGTTGAGTGATGTAGGAAAATACTTCAACAGTTAGCACGAAATCAATCCTATATCTGTTATTCTTTTAGAGACTTTTCAATCTTTGAATTTCCGAGCGAGTATCAATTCAAGTAGAAAGAAATAAAAAAAAGTAATATCCAAAGACTATTCACAAGAAAAATCCAAAAAAAAGAAAAAGTGATACCTAGTGCTAAAGATTCTATAATGACATCTGTGCACTGCTTAGATAATAACAATTAGCCAATGACATGGCCTACAGCATCACGTGGCGATTTGGTTAATCTTTTCATCGAAAATCTTCTAAGTCATTAACCCCATTCTCCCTTTCACTTTGGTCTGCACACTGCAATAATTACTCCCACAGGAACTTCAAAGTTGAATGTTTATGCAAAACCCTCGTTTGATAGAGCCTATTGAATTCGATGCAGCCCCTCCTCCATCCATTAGCTGTTAGGCGCACTCATTACCAATTGAATTCTTACACTAAAAAGAAAATCGCGAATAGAAACGAAAAGATAATTACACTATGGAAAGAGGCCCATCTTTCCTGTCCTATGGTCTAACATGTATTAGATAATAGGCGGTCGAAGGGGCCATCTTGTTTTTTGGTCTTTTTGACTTTTGAAAGGCAATTCAAGTGATCTAGCGATGTATTCCAAGACAAGAATCTGAGCCTTGCCCTCGAACTGTTTGAGCTAATCTTGCGTTGGGTCAGATATGGCTCCGTGCGCGCAATCGAATCACCCGTTACAAGGAAACCGGTGAACTTTTCTAAAAAATTATCACTTACCCTCAATTCGTATGAGCTTAATGCATGCGAGGTTTTGGCTTTAATCGATCCCAGATGAGCTATTCACCTACTTTAAATGTGCATTTGCTCGAGCCGGCGAGGACTAGTTATATGCAGATATTTGCTGGATCTTTTTGTCTCTCTTTTCGCTTTTCTAACATGTTCTTTCATGGAGAGAAGAAGTACACAAGTAGGATTAACTTCTCCTTTTCGGATCAAAAAAGAAAATCAGATCAAAAACAGATCATTAACGTAGAAACCAGGGAAGTCGCAAATGTGCACATGTGAAGTCCAATCATTTTATCCTTCGACTCACTAACTGTTCGAAGAAGAAACAAACAGATCTTATCTCCAACCAAATCATCGTATAAACTAATCGAGGAAAGAATTACTTCACGTGCTGCGATAGATTAATTTATGGATAATGCAGACAAAAGAATCTGATGGGCGCCGCTTAGCTAATGCAGCTACAGTTACCAGTTGAGTGGTATAAAAAAGAAAAGGAGTGAATAACACGGGGACAGCAATTACTATGAGATGGACCCTCGTATTGAATCCACGCCTGTGAAGGGTGCCAATCATCGCCTTCAATGCCCACATGTGATCTCGTAGTCATTTTCCCATCTGAGTCGCTTCGTCCTTTTCCTTATCGATCCAACCATGTGCACATGATTGATCAGATGATTTGTCGGAATTTTGCTGATTTTGGGACGACATCACTTATGTTATATCAAAGTAGTAAGGCAAGGCAGATGTTTTGCCAGCATCGACCCCTAAAAGAACCAAACATTCGAGTTTGAGAATACCTGTAGGTGTGATTTTTTATTCCCCGTCATTTAATCCACGGCACTAATGTTCCTACGATGCTTTGGGTATCAGCGCATTCGGTCTTCGCTTTATCTTAATGAGATCAACGCCGAGTTAAGAGATCACCCAAGAATCACCCAAGGACGGACTCGAAGGTGGTTCGAAGGAAACCTATTATTTTGCACAGAGGATTTAGTGTGTTCTGCGTCGTTTTTTAAGCCCCAGGTAAGTTCTTTCGCTCCAAAGCACCTCAAACCGTACCACCCATCGATCTAAGTCTATAACTCTCCCTAGTATAAACTTAGATTTCTGTCAAATTCCTTACCGCGTCTTGGTTCCTCTCACTATGAACACACGATCTGAGGAACAAAATCTCTTCTTTTTTGGTATTTTCGCCAATGAGACAAGCCTATCATTTTTTTTCTAAATGGGTAAACATGAAAACGACCACACATGAACCTCTTAGCTGTGAAAAGTGCACTAGAGGAGGGTTTACAGTCGATGACTCACCCAAACCCAAGTTGCCCTAAGAGACAAGGAGTACTCCATGGTCGTATTTAGTGAGCTTTCTTTTATCACTGTATCTTTCGGCTCCATGTATTTATTCTGCTCTCTCTCTCTAGTGAAATGGGCAGGTAGAAGGGATCAATAGCGACAGAGAAATGGCCACCGAAGGAGACAAAAGATTCGTTACTGGGGTGAGCAGAAACCGTCGCTATTGTTAGTATCCCAAACCCCTTTTATCACTAGTTTTTGTATCTACTTCCATGAACGAGGAGAACAAGATCTTGTGTCGAAGGTCGAAATCTCAGACACCCGTCACAGCCTTAGATGCGTGTGTGTGTGTTACATTATTTCCTCTTGAGAAACTACAACTACACGATAGAGAAAAAGCAAAAAAAGCTTAGTTGAAGTATCAAAATATAGTTGTTTCCTTATGTTTTCCCTCTACCTTTTGGTAGAATAATATCCATCAAAGAAAGGGGTTTGCTCCACCAGCACCACCTAACCTCAATGCGTATCACCTGCGTCCATTAATCAACGTTTGAGTACGCCATAAACTACATGGAATTCTCAAGCTAAAGCATACTCTAATTTTAAATTTGAGCACAAATACCAAATCCGCTATAAAATCATTGACCGGGGTTATGCTTAAAAGAATGGTATCACAAATGAATGCTTTCGAGACACGCGTTAAATATAGTCGTCATGAAATATCTTGATTTTCGAATTATTGATTACACGTGATATAAGAAAAATGACGTATCGAAAATTACAAAAACTTAGTTTAAATGATTTCTTAACAACTGTTCGAGTTGCCCATTTCTAATAAGTATCCTTGAAAGAATAATCAACGGCTCGCTCGCACGTACTCCAGAGAATAAATATCCCCGATTGGTGCAAGTAGATCGAAAGTGTCTTGTCACGGTATCGCCTATATAATATCATTTTCTAACTAATGCGTGAACAAAGTGCCAAAGACTTCTCAAAATCTTGAGGGACCCTTAATTTGATACTTGATCGGGGATTTATTATTATGGACGTGACTAATTCACATAATTAATGATAAAAGCAAAGACAATATGGGGCTAAACTCTAGGCCTAGAGGCTAAAGGTTTACAGGATATGTGAAAAAACAAAAGATTGACGAGCCCGAAGCGCGCTATTTAGGATACCAAGATGCGATTATGTGCAAGATTTTTTGGAATTATTTGTCTCTTTTCTAATGTTTCCTTGCCCCTAAGCAATACACTTATCCTATTAATAAGGTCAATTTAATACTACAGATCTAGCTAGCTGCAAATCATATCCCTTTTTTTTTTCATTTCCCAAGATCGAATTTCGTTTAACTAATCATCTGCCCGGATGTAAATCACGGACATCGCTCGTGATTATTTAATAAATTAATAAGGGTCTAGCTTAAAATCTGTGCCATTTATCATTTCCCGATATGGGTTTTTTATTAAATTAATCCTCCACCTGATGCATATTATGAGCAGTACTCGCAATTTGCTGTGAATTAAATGAAAGTTGCATATGTGACCGAGTGTTGAATTAATCGATGAAGTCAATGATCCTTTTTTTTTTTAATTTAGCGCCAACTTCAACAGCCGCAAAAATCAGGATTTAAGGAATAACAATAATATTTTGGAATTTGCTAGCACTACAGTCTTTAGGCTACTATGAGAACGATAACATGGTTGTATGCCACAAATTCTTAAAGGAGTGAACTCCACCGCAATTTTTAATTATTTGTTATTTATTTTTTTGTGGTCCAAAATAGACTGTTATTCTCACAGTAAATTAAAGACTGTCACTTAATCATTTCTCTAATATTTTCAGCAAGATAAGCGAGTTTTTGCTAAGGATTGAGAAAGGGAAATTTTAAGGAAAATGGGTTTTGAGGAATGGCAAAAAGGTAACGACGACAATTGGCAAAAGAACGGAAGTGGACTAACAAATGAAGGAGGGAAGGTGCACGCGCACGTTCGTCCCTTAGATCATGGGGAGGCACCATGTGACGACCGTACGAATATGGTTCTCGTCCTTTTGTGCGGCTTTTCTTGTTTTTCTTGGTTTTTTGTTTTCCTTACCTCCTTACACGTGTGCCCCTCCACTCTGTTTTATTAAAATAATTAAAAGCGAGGGAATAATTGGAATTTCTTTTGATTGAAAGAGCAAAAGAAAAAAATGAAAAAAAAAGTAAAAATAATAATAAAATAATAATAAATATAAAGAGAGAGAGAAAGAAAGGCTCCATTATTGTTAACCAGCTCATTGTGCTTATTCCTCCATACGACACACTAGTTGCAATTTGCATTGGAATGATGCCTTATGGTTTGAGACCAAAATATGAGTATGATTCTTGACCTTTTTGCTTGGTCCAATTGGGCAAAGCATTGAACTTTTCTTATATAGTTCAATGAGAACATGATTACATGAAAAATCGTACTCGTAAAGGCATGTCTGTACGGATTTTTTCGTGCTCCGCCTGTAGTTTTTATCGGTTAGTTGATATCGATTAACTGGGCCGATTATTCGCACCAAATCAAATCCGCCCTTTCGATAGACAAAATATATTTGGATCAAACATTTGACAAGAGACATGTCTGACTTCTATGTTATACCTAACAATTACAAGCCGTGATTTTTGTTACTTATGTTAGAATGACCAACCTAAAAATTAAAAATTATTATATAGAATGAGACCGCATGCATATAAAGTACATCACGATTCATCTATTCGAGAAATGTGGGATTATATTTCACGCTCCCATCGCGTGCAAGCCGATCCCTCACACGCACACAACTCGGCTCGATTATTGCGAAATGGGCACAACTCTTAATTTGTATGAGCCAATTGTTGTGAATCCACTAGGAATAATGAGTCTGAGAGGGGAGTGTTGGAATTGGAGCTCTCAACCAGTGCTATGGCAACATGTTAAAATGATCGTAAAAATATATAAAGGCGGAGGAAAATCACAAGTATGTAAAATACAAATTAACCAAGTATCCGAGCAATTGTGACGAGGCTTCACGCTTGAATCAAATTGTGCTTTACCAAACATTTAACCATTTTTTTTCAGTATGTCTAGCATTAATTTAATTCCACAACTAGCCAAAAAGGAATAAAGAGAAGGGGGTTTGAAGAAGTAATCCAACCGAAGCGAAAAAATTACGTAAATTACAGGTAAGAAACGAGAACACCAAAAAGATGCAATTGGGAAAAAGAAGAAGAAGAAGAGAAAACAAATATCAAAAACGAAAAATAAAAATAAAATACGAACAAAAAGAGAAAAAAAAAAGAAAAAGAAAAAGGAGGCTAAAAGTAAAGACCACGCTCCCCTGTAGTTTCTATATAAGCCAAAAACAAGCTCTCCGCCATCTTCTCTCCCATCCCGCAGAAACGCACGCACGGCCGGAGCTGTTTCTCTCTCTCTCTCTCTCTCTCTCTCTCTACAACTACAACAGCAGGCGACACCCGCCGGAGCAGAGTCGCAGCATGGTCCCGACGCCACCGCCGTCCACGGCGGAGCTTGACCTGGACAACCTCCGGGCCCTCAAGGTCCTGGGCAAGGGCGCAATGGGCACCGTCCTCCTCGTCCACGACGCCGCCTCCGACCCCTCCGCCTCCTCCCCCTTCGCCCTCAAGCTCGTCGACAAGTCCTCCGCCCACGACGCCGGCCGCCGCGCCCGGTGGGAGATCTCCGTCCTCGGCCTCCTCACCCGGCCCTGCCCCCACCCCTTCCTCCCCCACCTCCTCGCCTCCTTCGAGACCGACGAGCTCCTCGCCTGGGCCGTCCCCTACTGCCCCGGCGGCGACCTCAACGTCCTCCGCCACCACCAGAACGACCGCGTGTTCTCCCCCGCCGTCATCCGCTTCTACGCCGCCGAGATCATCTGCGCCCTCGACCACCTCCACCGCCGCGGCATCGCCTACCGCGACCTCAAGCCCGAGAACGTGCTGATCCAGCAGTCCGGCCACGTGACCCTCACGGACTTCGACCTCTCCAAGCAGCTCAAGCCCAGGAAGGCCAAGTCCATCCACATCCTCGAACACCGCGAAAGGGAAGCGGAGCGTCCCCAGAACAAGCAGAAGAGGAACAACCTCGCGCGCTTCGTCGGGGCGTTCAGCGAGGCGAAGGCGCAGAGCCTGAAGAAGGCGAAGTCGGCGCGGGTCAGCCCGGTGAGCCGGCGGAACAAGCCGGGCGGCAGCTTCTCCGACGACGGCGAGCGGTCCAACTCCTTCGTGGGGACGGAGGAGTACGTGGCGCCGGAGGTCGTCCGGGGGGAGGGCCACGACTTCGCCGTCGACTGGTGGGCCCTCGGCGTCCTCGCCTACGAGATGCTCTACGGGGCCACCCCGTTCCGCGGCAAGAACAGGAAGGAGACGTTCCGGAACGTGCTGGCGAAGCGGCCGGAGTTCGTCGGGAAGCGGACGGCCCTGATGGACCTGATCGAGCGGCTGCTGGCGAAGGACCCGGCGAGGAGGCTCGGCTACCTCCGGGGCGCCGCCGAGATCAAGGAGCACGAGTTCTTCCGAGGGGTCCGGTGGGACCTGCTGACGGAGGTCGTGCGGCCCCCCTTCATCCCCTCCAGGGACGACGACGCCGCCGCCGAGAGGCTGGCGGCGCGTGCGGTCGACGTGCGGGAGTACTTCCGGAGATCCCGGCAGCCGCCGTCGATCCCGGCGTCGCCGCTGCCGTCGCCGCCGCGGTCCCGGAGCCAGTCGCTAGCGGAGTTCTGACCCGACCCGCCCCCCCCAACCACACGTGTGTAGAACTAATTTTTTCTTTTTTAACTATTTTCTTCCCCACCCTTTTTTTTTTCAATTTGCACCCACCCCTGCCTAATTAGCTCGCTGTACATAGAGAGAGAGAGAGAGAGGGTTTAATAATAATTGTAGAACGTGATTAAAGTTATAAAGTTAAGCTTGGGGGTAATTATACAATCCATCCCCCCACCGCCAAATCGCTCTTCCCCACGCGCGGCCTGGCCGGCACGTGACCCTAACTCGCCTTCGTGTTCGCGTCTCCGGTCGCGACAAGTGCAAGAAATTCGTTCATTGTCGGACGGAATTATCATCGTGTTCTCGAATTTTCTTTCTCTGGGTCTTTTTCTTGATTTTACTTGGCGTGGAAGGGACAAAACAAGCGCTTTTGCATTATCTTGCACTTCATTGCAAATCTCGAGTTCCTCGGAAGAAGGGTACAACGTACAAGGAATATATGTAGCCACGGACTCGGAATTTCGAACGATCTCGTGGAGGGACATGCGCACGTGCGATCCGGGGGGATCTAGCAAAACGTGAACGAGCATGTATCATTGGAAGGGATTTCTTCGTTATGTGGTTTAGTTCGCTTCGAGAGCGAGGAGGGATCGCCGTCGCCGATGGGCCGGTGCAGAAATTCGAAATCGAGAGAGGGGACATGAGATTTTGACGAGGGGGGCAACGACCTTATATGAACGTAAATCCGATTTAAACTTTTTATTAATGTGATTATCAAAAGGAGAGCTCCATTGATTGCCGCACAGGATAAAACTTATCCTGTAAAGTTTATGGTGGTCTGATGGCGGGCTAACACTTGAAAAACTTTTTTATCATGGGTTAGCACTTGCCTGACCTAGCTACCTTTAGTGGTCCTGTTCAAGAACAAAAACAATTTAAAAAAATCTATGATAACATTAATGCGTTCCTTATTTTAACATTCCGGCATCCGCACTCCTTACTCCTTTATTAGGGATCCAGGGATTACCTCCGTACTTTGCGTCTTAGATTTCAGACGAAACAGTTTAAGGATGTACTTAGGTTCATCTTCTTCTTCTTAAAAATGTTGAAAGGTTAATAAAAATTCTGGTCCTAAACAGCTTAGTCAAATCTTCTTCCTTGACTTGCTAACATTATCGTTGCTCGAGTCAAGACCTGAGAAAATATTGCTTGAGAACGACTCAATTCGGATGGAAACTGCATGTTTTTATGATAAGCTTATCGTATGGCGTTGGTGTCGTACTTATGGAGTAATAAAGTCCGGCAGGTGACGACCATCATTAGCATATCCTCAAATTAGGGGAGGGGAAAATGTCCGAGCGGTTCAACAAATCCGATGCTAATCATGATATTTAGTGCCACTAATCACGACCTTTCTTTGGGACAGGACCACCTTGTCCCTTTCTTTGGACTGTATGACAAAGCGATAAATCAAGGGCTTCGATTGCATCTCCTGTTCAACAATGTAATCATGCGAAGTTTGTTGTTTTATAATCCTACGGTCCATCCGTGCGAGAAATTGCTAAACAAAGGGTCTTTTTTTTTTATATGTTATTACGAGTTTTTTTTTATTTAATTTAACTTTGGGGGACTGTCCAACTCGCCTTTCACGGCAAAGTGGATTGAAAAAGATTAAACCCTTTCTTTTGTACAGGGCGTTGTCCCCCCCTCCCCACCACGTTAATCGAGGAACATCGAATCGTAAGTCCCACGCTCTTTAAACCAGGTTTAATCAATCTCGCTTTAAGATTAGCTTCCTGACGAGCAAGACGGTAAGATGTAGCTGCTGACGTCATTAATCGCAAATACGACGTAGTTATAAGGCATAATGGGACTTACGCGACAGTTGGCATAAAAAAATCTTGCGAAAAACATTTTGTTGAAGAGTCCACTCGAAACACTTTTTAATTGTATAACATAAGTAACAATTCAATTTTCAATACAATTTATTTAACACGAGAGGGTCAGTATGTCAAAAACTACAAATTTTCCTTAATAACTTCTTGTTTAACAAGAATACTCATTTGTTAATAAAATCCCTGTAAAGGTTATAATTTTGATGAGAGTTTTCCTTTTCTCTTTTAAATAATAAGCACCGAGACTTTTTTACGATGAAATTTATATGTACGCAATTAATGACACCGTTATCAATGCTATCGATGTTATGCACAGTCTTGTTCGGATGCCATTGCAGATGCCAAAGCTACACATTCTTAATTACTCCGTGAAGGCTAGCTAATGCATGGTCTAGCATATGCTCTCATAGGAACATATGTTTTGTCAACTTTATGATCATTGCCCTCTAATAATATGGAGATTAGTATTTGGTCTGCATCTTGTCGGTATTTTAATTCCCTTGGCACGTGAATTTCAACTCGAATGGCGTCACGATTCTCTTCCAAAGTGATTCTGAAGAAATTTCAATCGCCGGATCTAACGGGCAAAGTTCCAAAAGACGGAAGACAAGAAAAGATCATGGCAGACTTTCCCATCGACTCTTCAATTAATAAGAGCAGCTGGGCGGGGCCCGACTCGTAAGATGACCCAAATAATAAATACGAATGGCCGATATACACAGAACTTGAACCGACGTGTCATCGTCAAGTACTATTAGCTTGGTCCTCAGCAACTTGCGAGAGCATCGGGTTTGCTGACGTGAACCAGAACTGGGTTCCCTAAACATGGAACTTTGAGCGAGGAATCATTCCCCGTGTCGGCCAATTGTATATACACCAGAGACCAAAACCAGAACCACGAGCTTTGTCTTCGCATGTTGCTGCGAATCTTGGCACTACGCATTTTGTGTGGAGCTTGGGCCGTCCCTGGTGAAAAAATGGAAAGAGCAGACCCACTTGCTCGTGTCTAATGTGAGAGAGAAAGAGAGAGAGAGAGAGAGAGCAAGAAGAAGGGTGATCATGCTGATGAGTCGCTCTTCATGGTTTAGAAGAAACAAAAAAGAGGTCCTGTGCAGGTATGACCGGCAGTTTTGTCTTAGGGCTTCGGATATTTCCTCTTTGTCGCGTTATTTCTTTTACTAACTCGTCTGTGACAGGGTTATCCAGAACATGGGGGTTGCTGCAGAGAGAATGAGGAAAAGGTGCAAATCACGGGTGTGGATATTTGTCTTCATCGATATTCTTGTGAAGGCACGGCATATCTTTTTGTTCAGGACATGCCCAAAAGAAAAGTGCTGATGATGGTGTGCATGTGGCCTCGCATCTTTGATGTCATGGGCATCACACTTCATGCATATTAAAAGATCCGTAAGATGAACATGTCTAGTCTCCACGTGATTAACTCAATAGTCTTGAATATGACAAGATATCAATATTGCAGCAGCTGGTCTCAGCAAATATAGACGCGTCAATTCGGCGGATGTAAAGGGAAGTGGATTGAACGGCATTTCTTATTTCATCCATACATGTATTTCGTGTCATCTATAAAAGAAATATCCATGAGGTTGTCTAGGGCAACATCCAGCACTTTGATATGTAAAAGTGTGTCTAAACATCTTGTAAGAAAACTGAATATTGGAGTTTGACCGCAAGCAATGATCAATCTGCATGACAAACTTCTTCATTCCCAATAAAGATGTGGACTCGTCAAACTAATATAATTCCATCCAAGGCATAGAGAGGAATCAACCCTTTGTGGTGATCATAACATGTAGTCTGACCGCGACAAAAAAGAGCAGCATTGGGAACCCTAATTTTACTTTCAAGAACCGATTCATCTTGACCACCAACAAAGTGGCATCTCCACAAGCAACTAGGCCATATAACCATCTAATTGTCCATCAAATTCTTCATTCTTCAGTATATTGCTACTCGGGGTCTCTCTTGAAGCCATTCAAATCACAAGGAAGGATGGTGATGATTGCAAAAGTTAGAGGTCTCTTTTTTGAATGGTAGAAATTCTACTTTTCTTTGGTCGGTTTCTAAAAGATAAGAACTTTAAGGAGAAATGTATGGTTCTAAACTGTTGGATCTAAGCATATCTTTAAAAAAATTTCATCTCGATCTTTGTCCAGATCTCGAGATCACATGAATGTAAAACTTCCAGAGGATATTCCTTCGTAGGGAAAACAAAGATATAGAAGGAATTGGAAATGCGAGGCGTGCAGACATCGGTACATAAGAATAAGAAGAGTGTTCATGGAGCCTGCTCCACAGGATGAAGACAAACCGCAAAGGCCCTCATAAGAGCGAAAGCTCATTTCCTTTGGTGAGATTATCTCTTAACTGAACACCAAGGATCCAAAGGAAACCCCTATTTAAGAGTTCTCTTTTTTGAACGGTAGAAATTCTACTTTTCTTTGGTCGGTTTCTAAAAGATAAAGAACTTTTATGGCGGAATGTGTGGTTCCAAACTGTATTTAGTGATTTCTTCGGTTGATGTTGACTTCGGTTGACAATGAAGCTTTAATGTATAAAAATTCTCTTTCGAACGCGAAGCTAATGGGTCCCTTTCATTTCCTCCTCATCCTTGAGTGCAAGAATTGACCCAGTACCGTAATGAGCAAGCCCTTGGGCTTAGCTTTCCAGTTCCAGCAACAGCATGTGCATGAGTGCCGCGACCTAAATTCCTCGTACTAATGGATTATTAAGACTAAACTTAACTCGGACCCTCCCAAGTCCTCTCAATTCGCAACTTAGGATTTAAGTTTTTAACATGCAAAAATTTTCATGCTTGGAGTCGCCACTAATCTATTTGTAGTAAATTGATTAGAAACCTAAATAAAATATAGGAAGATATGTTTTATTCCTACAAATCAGAGATTCTAAACGCGGGGACTTGATTACACTAAATCTAACCTAACACCCTTTCGGTACCTTTTCTTTAAAAAAAAATATTTATGCATGCAATCTGGATCCATTTTATTACCCAATCACTAACATATAAAGTGTTCATGCGATTACGCAAACCACCAATTTAACACCCAAGAAAACAGTAAATAGATTACAAGATTGGGAGAATGACGTACCTTAAAACAATGCAAGCATCTGCATTGTTAGTAGAAAATCACACAGACAATTCTAATATGATTTCTAATTAACAAAGCAAGGCATTCAAGGTGTTCTTTAGGATTTGCGTTTTATTAAAATGAAAACTAACCTATATGTAATGACGTGCAAAAAATGACATGCGATTAATGCAACCTAGCATGCGAACTATATGTCATGCGACGACGTGACCTAATTCTAATGACGAACAAATGATTTATTTTTTGTATTTTTCTCATAAAATTCGGAATAAAAAAAATGTCTAAATTAACATGCAAATTATCTTAATTTGTCCTTAAGTGACTCATTTTTTTGGGATTTTCATGGAAATTCGAAATCTAAATATCTAAAATAATCTATTAGAATAACACCTAATTTGAACTAGGAAATAAATTATCTCAAGTCCTAATTTAAATTAGATAATTATCCTATCTTCTAGATACATTTAGGGTTCCCTAAACATGCAAAACTTCTAATTTAAATCATAACTAACGTATTTTTGGATTTTCTTTATTAAAAAAAAATAAAGATAACAACCACATTTAAACAATCCACGCAATTCGCAAGATTCTTTTTATCAAATTTGAATTAGGAAAACAAATCAAATTAACAGTCATATCTATATCGACGGAAAACTGATTATTCGAATTTGGAAATCGAATAAAATCTATTATCGTATCCAAATAATTATGGATAATATAACGATTTTCCGTATTGCCGCGTATTGTACCTTATGGATAAGGTCGGATAGTCGTCCAGATACGTTGTCAAATTAGAAATAATTCCTAATTTTGAGTGTTTTAGAATATTGCAAACAAAGCAAGCATTATCTTAAGGTATCTAGTCAATCACGTAATATTCACGGAATATTCAAAATATTCAAACTAAGAATTTAAATATTTTGAAAATATACCGAATAGAGATTTTTACTTAATTTGCGGATTTCTTTCCAAATTTGAATTTGCGGTGGATCGGGATCGCGGATCAGGACGGTGGCCGATGGATCGACGGTGGCGGCGACGGCGACGGCGGGCATGATAGCAGTCAGGAGTGGCTCGACTAAGCTCCGGGCTCATGGGGGTATCTTGAAATTGGACTCCCTGACTTTAGTGGTCAGCAAAGCAAAAGAGTGGTGGAACGTGGATAACCTGCAAGAAAAGAAAAAAAACAATATTTTTCTTCTGTCTTTTATTGCTCCTTTATGCCCCTCCCTCTCTTCGTAGCTTGCATGGACTAATGGCCGGACTACACGCCAAAGGAACTTCAAGGACGCTTGTGGAATTTTGGGCACGTTGCAACAAAACAAGCACACCAGGAGGAACGTAGGGATTGGACTGGAAACTCGCTGGCTTAACTAGTGCAGGGCTGGACTAGAGACTTGACGACAAAGTAGAGTCCAGCTACAGCGGCACGGGAACGGCAAGGGCAGCAGCTCAGCTACTTCGTCGATGGCATCAAAGGATCCCAGTCTCGGGGGCAACAGATCGTGTGGAGCTTCGCGGCTTCGTCGTCGATGAGAAGGCGCTGAGTTGGCTCATTGTTTTATGGCAGCAGCAGCGGCAGGGATTGTCGTTGAGCAACGGCGGCAGCAAGCTACTCACAGCCACAGGTCTGGCTTTGAGCAGGCGACGCGGGGGCGACGGTGAGACGGCACGAGCACAAGGCAACGTGGCGATGAGGCAGCGCTTTCTAACTCTTGCTCTTTAGTCTCGCTATTTCCTCACGTGTATCTCGTGCTCTCAGAAGTTGCGTTCTGGAAAATTATGAGAGTCCCCTTGATTGAGGGGTATAATCACATATTTATATCACAACCCTAAATTAATTGACCGGGCTTCCTAGTCTTAATAGGCTTAGGGTTAGGCTTTTATCCTTTAGTTATTATTTAATTCCAAATGAGCCGAATTAATTTGGGATTTTCTCTAATTAAGCTTGATGGGCTGATTTAAGCTCAAATTAAAACAACCAAAGCCTTTTAGACTTGTGATTTTCAGCCTCCGTCTTCTGAGTGAGACGAGCTTTGTTCGACACTTGAGCTTGATTTATGCAATGGATTTTCAACTTACTCACTGCCGCTGGTCCGATGTGGAATGTAATTAAACTATATGATCCTAAACTATATGCTATGCGATATTGATATTTTTGTTTAGGGGTTAAAATTTAATCTCTGATTTTCTATAAAATTAATCATCAAATGATGTGCCAAAATTTAGGTGTCAACAATGAGCGTCGTGTTTGCTTTCATCTCCATCTTCAAGACTTCAATCAAGAGGCGGCATTTTTTATTTTTTATCTTTTTCCTTTCCTTTTGTTTCTTTCATTCTTTTTTTCCTATTTTCCTCTCTTCCCTCCACCAATCACGAAGACGTTGGCAATGACCGGCCAAAAGTACCAGGATGGACTCCATTGAAAAATCATCAAAAAATTTAGGACTAAATTTGCGACCATACAAAAGGTTTAGAACTTTTTAAATAATTCTCCCAAAAAAAGACTCCAACACATAGCTCACTTGCACTTAGAACCGTTAACACTCATATATTCTTGGGCTTGATCATCGTAAACTCATTTATAATCCATTTACAATATAACTAACATATATAATAACTCAGCCCCTCACATATGGGTTAAGTCTATTACCCATTTTGACATTAAGATCTATCTAAAATCTGTCAACATGTAGGTACCACTATTCGAACTCGCAACAAACAGGGGACCATCCACCATCCATGTTGAGCCTTACGCTGAATGTATGTAATACCAAAGTAAAAGAGAAACAGATCCCAGCAAATCTTGTGCTCCAACCTCGTCTCTATAGCTATCACACGCCCTGGGAAAACGATTGTTGCCATCTTCTAAGAATCTGAAAAACATATGTATGGATTGAGCTAATGAGGTCAAGAACTGACATTAAGCAAGAGAGATCAACCCTCCGCTCATCATCGACCTTAGTTCATCCTTCTATCAGAATTATCTAAATTGGTCATTGTCATTTATATAAATGAATTCATGACAAATGCGAGCTCCACCACAAGAGATATATAAACAAAGAGTACCGGTGGAACATGAAATAACGCAATCCAGTACACACAAATGGACACGTAAAGAATGACGTGCAAATACCACATGGTAGCCCATCGATATACGCGGATGGGGGCTTATTTGTATCGTATGTCATCCATTGGCTAAAGACTCGCTTCCTAAAAGGAGGCATCGCCCAGAGCAGCGGAACATATCATGGACTTAGCCACGCCTATGTGCCTATCATGTGTCCGGTTTGAAGCCCCTTGACATGTAATTCGATATGGCATTGGGTATCAAATTTAGGATATTACAATATATGACAAATATACAATTTCGTTCATGAATCTCAGGAGATGCAATTATTTAAGAGTTTGTAAGGCCCATGTGGGAACCTAGGTAACTCCAGCAAAATGTGGGTCTTAGGAAAATCAAGATTTACGATTTGGCGCTTGAAATCGAAACCAAACTACAATAGAGAAACTATATAATATAAGTACGATTCTTTTTTGTGGGACTCGATGTGGGAATGATTAAGTTTGATGATAACTCGAGAAAATATAAGTTGATGTTGATTAATCCTGGAAACTGAAGTTAATCACAAGAAAATGTCGAGGAATCAGATTGCAAATTTGAGATCAGGATTTAATTCTTACTTTCTTGGTTTCAGTCATTCCTGGAGGCTGTTGGGAACATAAATATTATCAAACCATGCAATATTTATAACAGTGTGTGAATTGTACACTTGTGCGAGTTGGATTTTGAGTTCTATGTGTTGATTTCTATGCGAGGCATAAGTTAAGCAGGGTTTCACATTGAATAGTACATGTGGTAAAACATAGTTAGTAGGTAAATGAAGAACTTTTGATCATGTCGTCTTTTATTATACTCTAAGGGCACGAGCATGGAGACTCATCTGTCTGGAGGCCCATGAGACACCCTACAAGTCCTATGAGCCAATTAAGTTCAAACCTACATGTGTAGGTGTTTTGATCGAGAGAAGTTTTCAGATTTTCTCCCTTCTCTATGCATGTGGAATCTGTTGACTTCTTTATATTACGTCACCCCTTCTTGATTGTCGCAATGCTTCATACTAACATTCTCCCTTTCGAGCACTCCAGCAGGAAAACTTAATATTGGCTAAAAATACTGTCACGGATGTGTTTGCATAGTTGGCTTTTGATCGGTTCAGAGAATTAGTTATGCGTTCAGGAGAATACTGCTTCCATTGTTGATTTCTTCTGAAAAAGCTAAATTCTTGTGAATTTTTTGCAGCTTATTATCTGGTTCGTTCATTAGTTGCTCGCATCAAGATTAGCCTCACTTCCCAGAAACAGAGGGCGTGACACTGAAGAAACTTTCTTGTTTTGAGGGAAACTAATTTTTTCACTGGGTTTTTTGGGTGACTAATACACAAAGTAGCCTCATTAATCATTACTATCATGCTACAGAGATTGGGAATCGATCCCAATTAAGTTTCTTTAACTTAGAACAAAAAGGGCTCACAAAAATGCACTTGCTCACATAGATGGCTGATAATATGTAGGTGGGATTGGGCCTAAGACCTTGAATATTTCCGATCCTACGGCCAGACCAGACACGCTTGGGCCGAGGGTTTCTTCATGGTCGAAGCATCTTTGTTGCTGATGTTTTGCGCATCACAAGACCCAATCGAACGTGAAGGAGTGACTGAGCTCCGTCCCACCTTGGATGATGTTGATGTTGCCCAACCCTACAAACCTTAAGACTCCCATCTCTCTCGCTCTCTCTGATGATCCATCCTTACTGGTATTTTTTGTCCCACGGTCTACTGCTACACTGTACTACTTGAATGAGATTTCTTCTCTCTTGCCCACAAAGAAAAACAATCTTTTTTTCCTTACTCAATGTGAGAATTAGGATAACTTTGTAACCAACATGATTTCCTTTGTTTAGACTGGTTTTAAAGCTCGATATCACACTAAGAAAGTTGATAAACCACACTTCCATTAGGTAATTTGCTCAAAGACTGTTTAAATCGACTCAGCCGATCGGCTTGGGTCAAGCCTCTAAAACATATGGTCGAGATGATTTCTATTTGGGGCAGGCCCAAAAGTACTAACTATTGGTCGGCATCGAAACTTGCTCGACAGTCCCTTCATCTTAAACATGCATTTCCGTATTGTTGTCGTGTAATATTCTACACACGACATTACAGTTACCTATTCAATGTGGTAAAAAACAAGGTCATTTGTAGTTGAAGTATAGGATTCGCAAGAAAGCTACTTTTTTCAAAATATGACATCGAGAAATCGAGTCAACTGGGAATCAAACTCAGGACATTTATCTTTTTGTGATGCACACCATCGTTTTTACCGCTCGATCTAATCCGGCATTATTCATACGGGTCATCTTCCAACTGCATAACAATATTCAATGGAGCAATAATCTGTTACTTTCATGGCATACCCCATTCCTAAACACGACAGTTTGATATGTCTATCATTGCTTGTCCAGCGAAAGGTACAAGAATATTAATAATACAGCGCAAGTAGGAGATGTGACCACAATCCTTTTCCCGCTCATCTCCACTCTACTTACCTTATAAGGGACTTCTTGTCTTTCCATGGGGCATGTCTTGCACTTTCCTTGCACTCCACCGTGTGCCCATCTCACTCTTCTTGTACTTAAGCGGAGCACCCGCAATCAATCTTCTGACATATACATACTAAACCCAGAGTTGCTCTGCTTGTAAGGAAAAAATCAACATCCCTTTTAGGTGTGCTTACCCTGATTTGACAAGTGAAAAACATTAAAGAAAAGGTCGTATTTCTTACAGGTATCTTCTTAGGTGATGTTGCAGTAGGTAAATAGTGAGCGAGGGTGTGTGCGCGTGCCCGTGAGTTTTGCACTTTTTGATAGGTTGCGGACTTTGGCCTTTTATTCCTCAATAAAAGTTGATGAGTCAAAACCTAACGCAGAAGAAAAAGATGTTACTAACCTATGTCTGAGTTGTTCCCCACCTTACAAGATCTTTTCTTCTTCTTCTTTGATTCGGCGGCCATCAGGATTGAAGGTTAGATCTCATTCGAATAGTTGTAAAGTGAACGGATTCGCGTTGCCTTAAACGAGAGACAAGTATAGATTTTCACTAGATGATAATGCAAAAAACCCTTTACACGTATCCATCGCAACCTCCTTGTTTGCTTACGCACCTGTTCATCAACGATTGGGGTACTGCAGTGAGCCAGACTCATCCGACGCAGAATTTCATGACCATCACACATTTTGGTGCTTTCAGTTTCAGCTCCGCTCTCTCCTACGAACATCGTTCTTGATTTGGTTCTGCTGTGGATGGAAAACAAACAAGAGAAGAAAACAAGAACACACTTCACAAGATCTAATTTTCAAGTCCCGATTCATTGGCCACTGTTTCTCTCTCTCTCTCTCTCTCTCTCTCTCTTTCTCTCTCTGATTTCTAAGCTTGTCTTGTTAATAGGAAATGTGCGAGCATATAAAGCGCAGATTCTGAAGTAATTTATCATAGGATAATGCTAGATATACTAATATTGGTTTACAATATCCATATATTAACTAATGCGATGGACTGTATCCGATTGAGCCTCTAAATGAAAAGCCGATTGTTAATTAACACCTAAGAACAACACGTTACGTTATGCTGGTATCCCCATTTTGAAAATCAGTTTTAGATTTTTAACTTGTATATCTTGCTATCAACATCATTTGTTAATCATATATTTCTTCATCAAGCGGCTTGTCTGTACCATGCACAGAGAAACGTGGACGCTAATGGCGCTTTGTTGTCATACATGGCCTTTGGCCGATGTACAGGAAGATGAATCTTTAGACATTATCAATCTGATCGAAACCCTAATGGACAGAGTGTTAGGGAATACTTCATGTCGCATCGTGGACAAAGGAAGATAAGATCATATTGAATCAATCGTGATGAAGATTGCAGGTGGAGCTGAGCAAGCTTCCAAAAGCGCAGCAAGTGTGTGATGACGAAGAACAATCTTGGCATTTTCCTGATGTTTTTTGCTTCAATTACGGGGACGATGATTTCTTTACGAGAACTCAAGAAGACATGACAAAGATGGGCCACTTGTTCTCCTTGAAGAGCTGGACTTGATTGAGTAGAATGATAGATTCAACCGTTTGGTGAAACACTGCCATCAGTCACTCCTGTTAAGATTCCGATTGGCCAAGATTAACACCACACACGGATAATTCTAACTGGATGTCACTTCAGCTAGAATCGACCACATACATTCTCCACCTTATGAAATGAAAAATGTGTTTTTTATAATTCGAAAAAGGAAAATGTATTTTGGATACATGCAGAGGCAATTATCCAATCAACGCTAAATATATTGTACGACGTGTCATGTAAGTCGACTGGCGATGATTAGACTGTCGCGACAGTGATTTCCGGCGAAAATTAATGGAAACGATTGTGTTAGAATTCCACACATTGGTTTAGGAGGAGCAATTTGGTGGAGAATATTATAGTTGTGCGAATCATCTCGAGTGACTGGGTGGAGCATAAGGGCAAAGGCCAAGTCAAGCTGTCTAAAGAGAAAAAGGCGAAGTTCATTGTACAATTTCAGTCAGAAAATTGATGAATTGCCAGCTAATGACCCATGGCATCAAGACCCCACATACGTCGCTGTACAATGGATTCGGTAATATCAAAGAAATTTGTTTTTCGTAGCCTACAACGTCATGACGATCCGCATATGTCGTGTACAGTTATGGATACGGTTTATACCAAAGACATTTATTTTTTTGTAGCGCTCGAGTGGCACATCATTCACCGCATTTCGAGCCTTCCGGACCCTACTTCGATCATTAATTAGGCCATCCACATCGGCACGCGAGTAGCTATTTATTCCTCGTGGTATGAGGAACGTCGTGGTGTTTCTCAGGGCATAAGATCCTAATTATTTTGTCATTCGACAAATTTAATAATTATCAAACTTGCATCGAAACCCAGAGACGAACAACCTTTCGTGTGAGAGAAATGGCTATTAAGAATCACGACAAAACGAGTAGTTTGCTAACATCTGCAACACTCCTAAACATGCGTCCATTGATAATTGACATGTTGATAATCATATAACAGAATGAAATTTTCTTAATAAAATCTACATTAGTTTTTTTTTTTGGCCATAAGATCTACATTACTTAACAAGCATCTCGGTAGAGTGTTCGTAACGTGAATATAGAAGAAAGGTCTCGCCTAAGAAAAATGAAAGATAACTTTTTGGTTAAAAGACGAGAAGGCATGGATTGTTGCTTAAGTAGACTTTGGACAATGGACAGGTCTCATTACATTTTAGCTCGAATGGGGCACTTGGGATTTTCTTTTCAATAAATGTTATATATTTCGGACAAACATGTCCGTCGAAAGATATCTGTTCCGTCCGATCGTTATGTCTGTTCACGATACACATTACTTCAGTGTTCTGATGTCAAAAAAGCCATTCTAATTTTTGCGTGTCGGTATCGAGAGAGCTAGAGAGGTTAAGTTGTATCCGGCGAGGATTGTCGCCTCGGGAGAGTGATTTCATACGCATCCTAGTCGAGCAATTCCATTTCTGCATAGCTTGTCTTTCACACTTTATACATTTTTATTCTTTTTGCAACTATCAAATTTCTTGAGAAGACGCATTTCATATGCATATTTGCCACACGCTAGTTAAAAAGAAACATTAGGTCCCATTTCATGGGAACTGCTTTATTTCTTCCTCCCTAAATTGTCTATTTTAGAAAATATATATATTACATGTATGGACAAAAATGTAAATTAAAAATCAACGGATATCCAATTTTAAGAAACCCTTTTTGGATCAGAAAAAGGGCCCCTACTTTCAAGCAGCCACTTTTCCCTAAAAAAAATAATATTTCTTTGTATCCATTTCGTAGATATTGCTCCCGTGAATATATTTATAAATTCTCAAAGAAATGATTATATTCAAAGGCCTAATTTCCTTTTTAAAAAGATCCAAAGTTTAGGTTGAATCCTGATTCTTGCCCGAACTTTTTTTTGTCTCTGAAAAAACCCTAAACTTTAAGTGTAGCCCCAAATCTGTCCCGAACTTTTATTTTGTCTCAGGAAAAACCCCAAACTTTAGATCCAGCCCTAAATCCGCCCTGAATATTGTTTTGTTTAAAATAAAATCACCAACTATTGATCTATTCTCAAATCTACCCTTGTAGTACGGTCCCAACTTTACGTGGCATTTCCACGTCAATAACAAATCCACATCGACAAGGTGAAATGGAAATTTTTTTCCAAATGAAACCATTTTAGGGTATGAATATTAGGGACGATTAATGATGATTTCTAGACAGAGTACTAGTGAGGAAAAATTCGAGGCTAGAGTAAAAATGGGTGATTTTTTTCTCAGTTAAAAAAAAAGTTCGAGATAGATTTGTGATTGGATCTAAAGTTGGGGGTTTTTCTTTAGACAGAGAAAAGTTCGGGACATATTTGAGACTGGATCTAAAGTTTGGGGCTTTTTTCTAGAGACAAAAAAAGTTTCGGGATGGAATTAAGACTGACTAGACCTAAAATTTAGGGTTCTTTGGAGAATTAAGCCGGTATTCAAAATAGCTATCTATAAGTTCATTTTTCTCGCTCGAGTGCATCGAATTTTTTTCACTTCCTACCTATAAACTTAGTTTAGTGGCAGTCAATTAAAATCGAAATATATCTTTCGTTTTTCGTGTATTAATTGATATTTAATCCTGGACAGTTAAATATTTAAATATTTCGACCAAAAAAAGACAACATATAAATATAGATGTAATAAACGAAAGGAAAAGCAGTAGTCGCACGCTTGCTATTCTCTCTCTCTCTCTCTCTCTCTCTGCGCTGTGCTTTGTCCTCTGCCCCTGCTTCTTTCTGCTCCATCAGAGAGACTCGCCGAGAGAGAGAGAGTGCGGCGGAGGGAGGAGGAGCGGACCGTCAGGCACGGCGGTTCGACCCGTCGGCTAAGATGGGGCGACCGCTTTGAAGCGCCTCGCCGCCGCCGCTTCTCTGATGATGGATCCGAGCAGTCTCGGAGAGATCCAAACGGCATGGCACGACCATGTCTCCGCCGAAAAGCCCTGTTTCTGTTTCTGTTTCTGTTCCCCTGCGCGCGTGAGTAGAAAGTAGCTCCAAAATCGCTGCGAATTTCATCGGTCAAACCGCACCCACCACCACGACCGGGAAAACGACGAAGTATCCGTGATTATCCCCTGTCGCCATCCTCCTCTCTACCCTTCTCCCTCTCTCTCTCTCTCTCTGCTTCCTTCGGTCTCTGGTTCGGGTCACGCGTGCTGTACGTGTACATTCCTCTTGTAAAATATGCTCGCTTTCTGCTGATGCCAGTTGAATTGTTACTGCCGATACACCCGCTTCCCATCCCCCGCCATTTTTAGCTTATATAATTATTTAGTTGCTAACTTCGATGAATTCACGAGGTGGGTTTTGCTTATCTTGATTGCTTCAGTTCAGTCTCCGTCTCCCAGGTGTCTCCTGAATATATAGAGAGGTTCCCGTGAGATATTCGTTGCACTGTTCTTGCTGTGTATGGGATTAATGCTTCTTTGCGCAAGTCCACGTCAGAAAAGCGTGTCCTTTCTATCGCCTCTTTATCCAATTTTATCCAAAGTCTCTCTCTTTCTGTAATCCCAGGTATTTCATACCAAATTGTACCCTTAATCCCATCTTTAGCTTTTTCCATTCCGGTTAGTTTTGGATTTTTGGGTCCAATTATACTCTATTACCATTTTTGTTTTCAAAATCTCCGTTTTTATCTTCCCTCATCTTTCACTGCAAACGCTATATAATGACCAAATTCTATCTGCTCTGTGTGGTTCTTCAGAGCTTGATTTTGCACAACACAATCCAGTGCAGTGCCAAAAGAATGAAGGCTTTTTGTTTGTTTCAGTTGTTAATCTTGCTTGTTTCAATCAATGGTGCTTTGTGTAAGGAGTGTACCAACATTCCTACTCAGCTTTCATCACACACACTTAGATACGAGCTCTTATCATCGAACAATGAGTCATGGAGAGAGGAGATGTTCTCGCACTACCATTTGATTCCGACGGATGAGTTGGCTTGGTCCAACTTGTTCCCAAGAAGATTCTTAAGAGAAGAACAGGAATTTGAATGGATAATGGCATACCGGAAATTGAAGAATTCTGCTGAGTCGAATTCACCGGGGGACTTCCTTAAGGAAGTATCGCTGCATGATGTGACATTGGATCCGAGTTCAGTTCAATGGCGGGCGCAGCAGACAAACCTAGAATACTTATTGTTGTTGGATGTGGATAGTTTGGTGTGGAGCTTTAGGAATACGGCGGGTTTGCCGACACCGGGAACAGCCTATGGTGGTTGGGAGAAACCGACTTGCGAGCTCCGGGGTCACTTTGTAGGTTAGTTTGGTTCCTAATTACTTTAGCTCTTTTGATTTTTATTTTTATTCCCCTTTGTCGTTGAACTGGTTAGTCATTGCGTTACTATAGTCTAGTGATGTGCTTGTTCTGGAACACATCATATGACATGAATGGATGATCTCTTCTCTCTGGCATTAAGTGTTCCTGTTCCTTGGCTGAATTATGTTTTGGCGGTATGCCATCTCTAACACTCCATGTCATACACTAAGTAACAATTAGTTTTTTTTTTTTTGTGATGATTTTCGTGTTAGTCTCAAAAGGAACAGGTTTTGTTTCAGTAGGAATAGGTGGTGGAGAAGGTAGCATGATATTTGAATATTTTATTGGATCATTGAAATTTTGGTGTTTGCTCTGGTTTGTCTCGCATGATATAATCTAGAGAGCCCTATTTAGGCTGAGGATCTTACTTGGAGTAAGATATTCTCATGGTGTGGCGTTGAATATTCATTAAGTGCAAAATTAGAGAAGTATGTCGTTTTTAGGACCATCTGTTTATCAAGCAGTTACTGGACTGGACTTCTATATTGATTACTTAGAATCCAAGATTGGATGACAATGAAGTTGACATTAGCTCGTGATCTTTCTGTCACTATTGTTTGAGTATCTTGCTTTCCTGTTTTGTAGGGCATTATTTGAGTGCGACGGCATATATGTGGGCAAGCACTTACAATGATGGTATTGGAGAGAGAATGTCTGCAGTAGTGACTGCTCTAGCTGCCTGTCAAGAGAAAATGGGCACGGGATATCTTTCAGCTTTTCCATCTGAGCAATTTGATCGTTTCGAAGCTGTCAAACCAGTCTGGGCTCCATATTACACCATTCACAAGGTACAGTACTTGAGTGTTTGGGATTTTTTAATGCAGCACTCCCTGTTTTGATTGTAGTCTGGTAAGCTTTAAAGTAACATCTTGGGTATCTACTTCGACAGATCATGGCGGGCCTTCTGGATCAATATACACTTGCTGGCAACAAGCAAGCTTTAAAAATGGTTACATGGATGGCTGATTACTTCTACAATCGTGTGCAGAATGTGATCGCAAAATACTCTTTAGAAAGACACTGGCTGTCGCTCAATGAAGAGACTGGTGGCATGAATGACGTCCTTTACCAGTTATTCACCGTAACGGTATATGAACTACAAGTTTTTTTGCGTAACTGCATGTGAACTTGATCCGGGCTATTGTCTCTTGATTGATTCGAGACATAGCTGTATTGATCAATTTCTCTGGTGATACACTAGATAGTCATAGGTCAATCCAATGCCCTTCTCAGAATTTGCAATATCGGTTGCCTTTAGTTGTCTGAGAAAGTCATGCTCTTTCTTGCCTGATGATCAGAGTCACAAAATAAATCTTTGGGAGGAAAATAGGTTTTTTTGATAGCTAATGTGAGTGAGCAGAGAAGTGTTCTTTCTCTGCATTTAAAGAGGAAATGGCTATCAATCGTAACATTTATTGAGAGGTTCTCGCATATTTTTAAATCAGAAAGGTTTTGCTTGGTGAGCCCTTTTCATTGTACTGTAGCACTTCACTTATCTCGAAAGTTGTAGATTTTAAACCTGACTTTGTGCTTTTACTTTTTTGTTGCAGAATGATTCCAAGCATTTATTGTTGGCTCATCTCTTTGACAAGCCTTGCTTTCTAGGATTGCTTGCTGTGCAGGTAAAAACCATTATTGTTTCATCAGTATTCTCATCATGTTACTCTGAGTCTTCAGAGAACATGTAATATTTTTCAAGCGCTCCAATGTTTTTTGAGGTTCAGAGAGGAACATTTAAAGTTGGATGAGTCCTCTAAGTTAGATTTGTAACCAATGGTGCAAGCCTGCAAGGAATTGCTATATTACACTTTGTCATTTTGAGGACATATATGCGTGTATTTCCAAGTTACCTTTTTCATGTGTCTCTGTGTTTTGCTTCTTGGTGTCTCCGATGTTGATTCTCTCTTTTTCTAGGCTTTCAACAATTTGGTTCCATGCTCAGTAAAATATGTAAAAGCTTCACGGAAGTTATCTTGTTTGACCTGCAGGCTGACGACATATCTGGTTTTCATGTGAATACTCACATCCCAATTGTTATTGGATCCCAGATGCGTTATGAAATTACTGGTGATCCACTATACAAGGTAACATACTTTGATTTTCAAATTGTAGGATAGCATGAAAAGGAATTTTTACTTACAAAAAGAACTGTAAAGAACATCGTGTCTTCCAGATCTCAGCGACCTTCTTGTTTTCACAGAGAAGGCTGCTTTCTTCGAGATTTACTTTGGGATAAATTACATGTTTAACCTAGATGTTTTTCCACGCTTTCAATGGTTACACATCTCATCCTTTGAGGTTCGCAATGTTTTGTCTAATGGCTTTTTGGTAACTTTTTACACCAGACTATAGGGACATTCTTCATGGACATTGTGAACTCCTCTCACAGCTATGCAACAGGTGGCACATCAGTTGGGGAATTCTGGTATAGAATGAATTCTGAAGGAGAATTAGATTCAAGTTAAATATATATATGTAAGTATATGTCTGCGCAGGCATGTGTGTGTCATCATGGTAATCCTCTTTATCTGTTGGTCTGACAGGACGGACCCAAAGCGTTTAGCGACCACTCTCAAAAATGAAAATGAAGAATCATGCACCACATATAACATGCTGAAGGTAATCTGAATACTCTGACTAACACTATACTTGGTCTCCTATGGAAGTGATTTAGTCGGGATATATTTTCTCTTTTGACTGTGCAAAGGAAATTTTGACGCAGTATTTTACGATATACTTCTGAAGTTGCAATATGTAAGCATGGTCTAATGTCTACTGTTGGTACAAAGCTAATCAACTAAGACCTAGATTACGTCTAATTGTTTGTCTTAAACCTTTTAATTCATCCCAAGCGATGGTTCCATTTGTTTAGTTATGCAAGTTTATTAGTTGACCGACTCTTTTGCATCTGCTGAGCTTGGTTTATAGGTGAGTCGCAACTTGTTTAGATGGACAAAAGAAGTTGCATACGCAGATTATTATGAGCGAGCATTGACAAATGGCGTGCTGAGTATTCAGAGGGGGACTGAGCCTGGTATCATGATCTACATGCTTCCTTTGGGTCGCGGGGTGTCCAAGGCCAGAAGCTATCATAAATGGGGAACTAAGTTTGACTCCTTCTGGTGCTGCTATGGGACAGGTCTAAAATCGAATAGCTTTCTGAGTGATCATTTTCTCAGTAATATGGAATCTGCGGATATTGTGATTTGTTGAATATGACTCTTTATTCAAGTTGTTTTCCAAACTTTCTTTGGTTCTTTTTTTCAGGAATTAGCCACATATTATCTTGTAGTTTTCCTACTAACATGATGGGTTGTATTGTGGAGTTTGTCCATTACATGATCTTTTTCTTTCTGTGTTTGTAGGAGTTGAGTCGTTTTCAAAATTGGGAGACTCTATATATTTTGAAGAGCAAGGAGAAGTTCCCAGTCTTTACATAATTCAATATGTATCGAGTTCACTCAACTGGAAAGCAGGGGGAACTGTGATCAATCAGAAAATCGATGCTCTGTCATCGTGGGATCCTTATCTTCGAGCAACGTTTACTTTTTCGTCAGAGGTACTTCTTACTGGGCAATGCATGACGAGCAGGCAGAATTTTACCTGCCTAAGCTGCCTTTCCATTGTCTTTCCTTCAGATGTAATTAACTTAATTGCTGCGTCTTGTGCTTATGTTGCAATGACTTTAAATCTGTTGCATTCTTTACTTCAAAGCATCCGCATTGGCTAATGGCCACAAGATGCAACCTCCTTTCAGTTTCCTATATACATATTGATGATGCCGAAAGTAGATAAATAGAAGAATGATGGCATTGTGCACATACTATACTGTGCAAAGTTAATTCGTCGAATTCACATTTCAGAAGCAAATTATCTTCCGGAGTATCATGAGTCTCATATTAAAGCTAACACATGACAATAAAATCAGCTGTCCATGCTGAATACACGATTTTGAAATCTTCCTTAAATCACGTATAGCATCTCCTGAAATTAGTGTGAATTCATCTAATTCAATTAACACACGTGAGATTAGTCTATTTTGGATTCTAGTGTTTTTTTGGCAGCGTTTGGTTTCTTATTGTTTCTCCTCTCCTACTTATTTCATCAGACAGCAGGACAGTTGTCTACCCTGAATTTCCGAATACCGAGTTGGGCTTCTTCAGATGGTGCCAAAGCAGATTTGAATGGAAAAAGTTTAAATCTACTAACTCCAGGTGCGTTTAGTGTTATCAATGCGTGTGCAGCATCCATTTGATCAGAATTCATTTCTTAGTTTTTGATTGCTCTACATGGCATTTTCCTTTTGAAATTGCGACTCGTCTTTTCTTTTATCAATTGGTTAATTGAAAGCTTCAACCTCAAGAGAAATTAGTTAATGGAGATTAAGAGTTCTGCAAATCGAACTGATTTTTCCCCAGCTACAGTCTAAAATTTGACACGGTCATTTTTAACTTATGCTTTGTTGGTGCAGGTAATTTTATCATCATGAAGGAGAAATGGAGCCCCAGTGACAAGCTGACCTTTCAGTTTCCCCTCGGTTTGCGGACAGAGGCTATCAAAGGTACTGTCACGGCTCCCCACTGCTTACAGGGCATATGCTTCTGCAGTCAGGAGCGCTCCCTGAGCAATATCTTTAGGTATTTTCATGTGAAACTGAAAATTTTGTATTAAACTATGTCCAGATGATCGATCCGAGTATGCTTCTGTTCAAGCGATACTTTATGGGCCTTATCTTCTTGCGGGCCTGACGAGTGGAGACTGGGAAATCAAAGCCGAGTCAAATGCTTCTCTATCCAATTGGATAACTTCCATTCCGGCTTCTTACAATTCTCAGTTGCTCTCTCTTTTGCAAGAATCAGGTGACTCGTCTTATTTCCTGACCAACACGAACCAATCCATCACAATGGAGAAGTCCCCCGAGCCGGGCACTGATTCAGCTGTCCACGCCACCTTCAGACTCGTCTCCAAAGACCCCACTGCTTTAGGGATCAGGTCACGAGGGGCCATCATCGGGAAATCGGTGATGCTCGAACCTTTCGATTTTCCCGGAATGGTGGTAGTGCAAAAAGGGCAAGATGAGGACCTTGGAGTCGAGGGATCAAGCGAGGGCAGCTCATCCCTCTTCCGCGTGGTCGCAGGACTGGACGGGAAGGCGGGGACCGTGTCCTTGGAGTCGGAGAGCCAGGAAGGTTGCTACATATACACGGGGGTGAACTTTGGCGAGGGTTCCAGCGTAAAGCTGGGGTGCATCTCGGATTCCTCTGACAGTAAGTTCAACAGTGCAAGCAGCTTTACATTGGGAGACGCCATAACATTGTATCATCCTATGAGCTTCGTGGCGAAGGGCGCAAAGAGGAACTTCCTCTTGGTGCCGTTGATGAGCTTGAGAGATGAATCGTACACCGTTTATTTCGACATCCAGTCCTGAGAGATGGTTTGTATAGAAGTACCCCGGAATAAGAGAAGGATGCTTGGTTCGTATATTCTAGTCTTAGCTTAGTGATGACGCCTTTTATGTTTGGCCGGCGGCCGCACATTTCTCTGGCTTACCCAGATTTGCCTAATGGTGGCGAATTACTCTGTTCTTCCGGTTTGCATTGCTGGGTTTATGGGTTTTCACATGTTACCAGATCAGATCAGAATGATCAACTGCAGTTTATATGGAAAAAAAAAGCGGGGTTGATGTAATTGCACTCTCTTTGCTTCTCTGCTAATTTCTGGTCGGAAAGGCCACTCTGTTTGGCATTCGCGTCTGCTTCTTTCCTTCTTCGATCCGAGGCTATGCCAATGCGATTTGAGTTGGGTGTACCGATTGGTCTCCAAAAACCAATACACAAGACGAAAGAGGAAGGAAGAGCCTAACATGATGCATGGATTTTGTTAACGAATTCCCCTGGGCTACTTGTTAAATGACCCGGACTATAGGATTTTTAATTCACTAATTTTCCTCGCGTTAACCACAATGACTGCATCGAAAAAAATGATTTATTCCAAATAAGGTTAAACCTTGGCTCCAATTTTCGCCGCGCTACATTTTACTTTTATACAATTGATAATGGTCAAATCGATCGGATCGCGAAACCAAGGCAATATCCGACATCAAATTTGAAGTCACGCATGTGGTCGCATCGGTACAAAACATGTCCATGTCGAGTGTCACTTCATCGTGAGTTGTCGACGTAACATCATTGGATCATTCATTGCATTACCAGCAATTGCAGTGGCTCCCACGGATTTACACAACAAACTGCTCTAAAAGACATCATCGCTATTATTAATTTCATGCAGCATTTACGTGCATGAAGATCTTCATATTTTCAATCATTAACAACGTAATTTAATACGAAATCATGCTAGCATCATATCGTCTCACCGACATTTTGTGCAAGCTCCATGTTCACTGTTCCCACCAAATTGCAGCCCAAATTCTCATAATTTGTCCTAACAAGCCTTTAGTGGCTTCCCACAGAGGCAGTCGTTGTACTGGAACGACGAGGCTTCGAGGTGGTCAAACGGCGACCCCGCCGGGATCTGCCCGCACAGGTGGTTGTGGCTCAAGTCCATGTGCCCGATGAACGATGCCGCCGATACTGACTTTGGGATCGGCCCCCGCAGGTTGTTGTGGGAAAGGTCCAGCACCGTGAAGTACGACCTCGGCCCGAACATGTCGGGTATGGGGCCCTGGATGGAGTTCCGGCTCAAGTTCAGGTTGCTCACCGCCGAGTTGATCAGGCTCACAGGGATCGTCCCCGAGATTTGGTTGTTATCCAGGTTCAGCGTGGCGAGGACCGGCATATTACCGAGGGAAGGTGGGATTTGGCCGGAGAGCCGGTTCGAGGACAGGTCCAGATCCGCCAACCGGTATATTTGGGATATGGATGTCGGGATCGACCCGGTTATTTGGTTCCCGCTCAGAAGGGCCCGGCTCAACATCCTCAGCTTTCCAAAATCATGGGGCAGCGGACCAGAGATCCGGTTATTCCTCAAGTCGAGGTGCATCAAGCTCGACAGGCCCGCCAGGGAGCTGGGGATCCGACCCGTTATCATGTTATCCGCCACGTTGAGCACCGTCAGCCGCTTCAGCCTCCCAATGCCCGCCGGTATCTCCCCCGACAGGCGGTTCCCAATGAGGTCCAGGATCCGGAGGTACGGCAAAGAGGCGAGGCAGGCGGGTATCTCGCCAGAGATGCCCTTCCAGTCGGCGATGGTGAGGCTAGAGAGGCGCTCGAGCCTGCATATCTCGGAAGATATCGTGCCGGTCATGTAGCCGGTCCGCTTGGCCCTCTCAAAGATGGGGTCCTCAGACTCGCCCCGGAGGTTGATGTCGGCGACGCGGCGGGACTCGGGGTCGCAGCTGATGCCGTACCAGTTGTGGCAGCAGTCAGGGCCGGTCCAGGAGTTGAAGATGCCAAGGTAGGGCTCGTGGAGCGCCGCTTTGAAGGAGAGCAGCGCCGCCTGGTCCGACGGCGGGCAGGCGGCAGTGAGTGCAACAAGTAACGACGCAACAAAAATTACTGGAAGAAGACTCATCCTCTCTTGCAACCCAATTCTCTGTTCTTCTAGCTATCTATTGTGATGCCTCTTTTGTTCAGGAGTACAGAGGAAAACAGAGGGAAGATCAACCGAGTGCTAGAGAACTAGTGAAAGCTGAAGATTGATGTTCGGGACATGAGGACTTGGCATAGATTATATAGGCTTATATATATACTATCTGTCTCCTGACGATTTTGCCCCGAACAGAGCATGTGCAATAGGATTGAATGCTGAATGAATAGTACTAGGGTAATAAAGAACTATAGAAAAATCCTGGCTCAGTACTCGAGGATCTATACAGAGATTAAAATACATAAGTCGGTGTATTAAACTACGTGATTTAACGTTCGATCGGTCGGGAGGGGGGGGGGTGGTTCTGTTACATCGTGTGTACGATTCCATTTGGCGATCTTGTCGTCCACGACTGTTTTCAGAAACAATGCAAGAGTCTGTAGGTCCATTGCATTGTATGGGCCATATGCACGTTCTGCAACTTCAGACCGGAGAAACCCGTGGCTGTCTAATGGGGTAGCTGAATGTCTGTTCAGCAGTGAAAATACCAGAGTCTTGCCATGTCATTTTTTCCAATTTCAGTCCAATAATTGCCTCTGCCCATTTGCAAAAAACTCGGTGCAAAGGAAACCAATTTCAATGGGAGATTCAAAACTATACTGTGCGTTTACATTCGACACTTTGGCAAGCTAAGATGGACCCAGAGAAAGAAGCAGACAGAGAGAGAGAGAGACAGGAGAGAGGGAACATTGGATGTGCGAGTGGTGTGGGGGGGACACGAGTCTTGTGGATTGCATTTCCTTCAAGGACACTCCATCTTCTTTTTTGTCCGGTGACGAAGAAAATATCCAGCAAGTTGCAGAGAAAAATGAGGTATCTGCTGAATTTGGAACGCATCTGTTGCCATGATCTCAGGCAAGATTGTTTCTTTGAATGATTTTCTTATCTTCTCCTGAATCCCCTCCATGAAAATGGTTAAAGAAACAGGAAAGACGCACTGGTTGTGAGCGAGCTGACAGGTTTTGTTTTTCCTAGGATTTCGCAGAGAAATCTGAAAACCCAGCTGGTACCAGAAAAAATTAATGGTTTTCCATCGCCCTGGATATATAAACTATAGTTGCAGTCATCTCACTGTCGCTTGGGAATTCGGATTTTCTTCTTTATTAACATTAACTTTCATACTCTGGCATCCACCGGCAATAAATCGCGACGGCAACATATATATGAGCGAGCGGTGGCGACTTGAACAGGGTGTGTATTAGATGCGAGACTTATAGGCTCTTGAAATGATGAAACTGGATCACAACTCTGCATCTAACTATTGTAGAGAGATAAAGAAAACTCACATGATTGGGAAAAGAACTTGTAATCTTCAAGATCTGAACTTGCTTAGTGCCTTCACTTCATTGAGCCTAATGAGAAAACACAAAAGAGGGGCTGTTATGCTTCTCCAAATATAGATCGTGTCATTGTATGAATTGGACTTCTGGCACCACTTCGCCGCTTCTCATTGAGAATGTCGGGAAGCAGGAATTTCAATCGTCTGATCCTGAGAAAATCGCACCAGAGAATGACGATGTTTACAGTGCCCAGAAGTAGAAATCGCATTTTGTTGAATTCGCCATTCGCTTATTCTTCCGTGCAACTAGACTTCAATTCCACCATTGGCATGTTCTCCGTTTTTGGTAATTATCCATGACGAACTCAACCAGGACAATTAGTAGTCTTCATTGTTCGTGAACCAGAATGTAACTAGCATGAGCATCCTTCTTCCCTAGAGCAAGCGAAGGCAAGACGGACACTCAAGAACCGAGTAGCAAGGCCAAGTCCCCTTTGCAATACCAAGTCGCGAGATCAATGGACCGAGCGACCACCATTACTCACTGAAGCAGAGGAACTAAAATGCAGATGGCGAAATCAGGACCGTGGAAGCGGCTGTATGAACTCGTACTCATCTTTCGCTTAGTCTGGTCATGATGATCACAAACGATTTGTTGTGTATGATTGTATCTTATAGGAAGATTAGCTAAGCTGCTACCCATTCAGCTCGGCAATCAGCAACATACTTCTTAACAATGACTCACTCGATTGGTCTGTTTGTTCCTGTCAATACATCAATGCACACTCTCCATCCTTCCATAGTCCTCAATCTAAACAAGAAGTTAGCTCCAATTTCTGCAGTACAATACCGCCAATTTCCCCTGCTTAAATATCTTTGATCTCTCTTTCTCTCAAGATTGAACGGTTTTGCAGTTCTGACTAGTTCAGGTGCTTACTGGTTGAGTCAACAACCGAAACTCCGGACTTCAGTGGAACGTGCTGGAATAGTTCACGTGGCTGTGCACAAAACATGGCATCGAACATGACCATTCATAATGTTGACAAGACAAAGCCAGGGCCATTAAATCAACCTATGCCTCGTTCTTGTTTAAAACATACGATGAGGTCGGACAGTGAACCGTGTTAACCCGTTTAACAAAATTGTGGGCATAATCAATGGAAGATCTCAAGGTGTCATGTAAACTCTTTTGCAGCAATTACAGGAAATGGCATGCTGATGATTTCCTATAAACCATTCGAATGCCGCGGATTCTAATAGATATTCAAAAGTAGAGAAGTTTAACGCCTTATGTTTTTAGTTTCATCTGATTTGGAATACATTTGACAGTTGATTACAGATTTACGACCTCCACCAAACCCACAATATGCACTTGAGCTATCCCCATAACACAGATGAAATGCAGAAGCAGAAGACTGAGAAAGAAAGAAACACAATTAAATGTAAGCAGCAAAGAATGAATTATTTAACTCATCTGAACAGATTAAAAGGAGGCAAAAGGGAAAAAGAAAAAGGGCCCTTTCCTACCTTTCCACAAATTTACAGAACACAGGAACATTGAGCTGTCAAGGCAAATGACTGTCGTGCAACTGCATCGAAGCTACGTTTTGGAACTGTGTAGATGGAACATTATGAAACATTGTTGGTACCAAATTATGCAATTGCATTGGCACCATGCCGTGTATATGTACTGTTCTCACCTGGGGAACCTCCTGCAACACAGAGAAGAAAAAATTCATCATGAACGTATCAATTGATAGAAAGTGCACGCCTACCAGTTATCCTAGCAGGCTAGCACTAGACATCGGCCTTGTCAAAAAAATGCACTAGCAGCGATATCTACAACCCAATTGTATAACACTGCAGCCCTAAAATACCATGCCTATCAACTTGATTGGCCCATTATCTGACCCAGTATCAGCTAGGGGTGAGCATGGTTCCAGGTTCTACCCTAGAAGCTGAGAACCTGACCAGTAGAAACCTGTAACTTTCAGGTTCCAAGGTATGTAAGGTAGGTTCCAGGTTCCAAAAATTGGGGAACCTATTTTGGCGGGCAGATTCCAGGTTCCGGATTCCGCGTGTAACCTGAAACCTGAAACCTAAACAAGTTTTTTGTGTTTTTTCTTAATCTATATCTTCGCGTGATTCAGCTGTGTTTCATGACGTTAGATGATAATATAATCTGGAACCACTACTCAGAGCTTTCATTTTATAACTTGTTAATATTTTATATTCTGTGTGTCTAAATATAAGTTGCAGTTAGTGGATTATAGAAGTAAGTGATGGTCATTAAAGATAATGATTCGCTACAATTGTTCAATTAATAATACATGAAGAATCTGAGTAGATTCTGAAATCGACTCTCGAACTTGTGATAGGGTAGATTCCAAATTCCAAAAAATAAGGAACCTATTATCATTGGTGGAACCTATATGGAACTTGAAACTGCTCACCCCTAGTATTGATTTCCGCAATGACTTCTCATTTTAGTTATATTTATTTGAACCATAATGTCAGGAAAAATAGCATTTTGTATTCTCTTTGATGAATGACAAGTTTGGTCAATATTGATGTGTTCATTTTCGTTTTGATAAAATAAAAAATATATAAAATAAATAAATAATCCGTTAGACCCTAGAACCTACCTTGGAACCTGTGACAGAGTAGGTTCCAAGTTCCAAAAAATGAGGAACTTGTACCCGAGGATAGGTTCAAGGTTCCATGTGGAACTTGTAAAGAACCCAGAACCGCTCAGCCCTAGTATCAGCATAGCATCTTAACATTGATCACAGGCCGGAGCTTTTAGAATATTAACGCTCGCATAAGTCTGTGTAAAAGGAATTAAATCACGAGCAAAAATCCTACAAAGTGAGCTTGCCAGACTCAACCTACATTCCTGTTCAAAGAAAAAGCCCATGTTATTTAGTGATGGCCTAAAAGAAAGAGCGACAAACCATTTGATGAAGACCATCTTGCGCCATGGCTCCGAGAAGATCAGGCTCCGTTATCTGTAACATCAGAAAGCCATTTCTGAAATCGCAAACGATTGAAGAATCCAACGGGGACGTGATTTACAGTGAAACAGATGAATAAGCATGGGCACGTTTGATTGTATGTAAGCTGTACACACATACTTGTCACAAAAATGACTACTAAATAATTGTACAGAAATTGAATCACAAACCTTTCCTTTTCTGCTTGTATTCCTACTTCTGTTGCTGGCTTTAGGATCAGGTGCCTGCTCTTTGGATGTACTGCATTGGTTCTCTTCTTCAGCATTGCAGATTGCATGGACTGTTGAGTTATTAGGACACGCTTCATTCTCGGCCGGAGTATTTACACTTGCACATTGCTTGAGAGCTGCCATGATGGCACATAAAGCAATATCGTAACTCTCTTGAGAAAGAGACCCTTCTTCACCTAATATTATAGCTCGTCGACACAAATCGTTGTAACGACGCACTTTGGACTGCATATCCTCCAATTTTTCACCGATGGGATGCCTGCTTAGAGCAGCATTAGTCCAGCGCTGCAGAATGTATCTCAATGGAATGCTAAAAACACCAGACATTTGAAGAACAATCATAGCATGCCTGCACAGGTACCCTTTGTATTCAAATGAATGGCATGAACAATATAGACTCGATTTCGACTCATTCCATTCCACAACGTAATTCCGATCATCTTCAAATTCTTTAACATTATATATTGTCACTCTCTCATCTTCACTTTCTTTCTTTAGATGACAAGCAGCTGCTCCCAAGACCTCAATCTGAAATTTTCTAAAGATTTCATGAGTATAAACTAATGACATTTGCTTCTCAAAAGGTGAAGGAGACTTCAACTCAGGTGCCTCATGCCATGCGTCAAAATCTGCTTTTGCTTCCTCCTCATACCTATCTTCAAGCATAACCTTGTATTTTTCAATGAATTCTCGTAATGAAGTTTCCCCATTTACATATTTGTCAAACCAGGAGTTCAGACTTCCCGCACGTGAAAAAGCAGACAACCCAGCAAAAGATATATCTCTCATGAAAGTAGGTGCCCATTGCATGCGGTCCTCATAAAACAGTTGGACCCATTCAACCCCTCTAAGGTTAAATCTGTCAAGTAATTTCCACCATCTCTTCTCAAATTCTGCTTCATTCCATGATCCAAAAATACATTTGTTGAATTTTGCAACAAACGTGTCTTGCCAAACGCCCAAATAATCAAGCTCTCTAGGAATTCTGTCTAATATATGCCACAAACAAAAACAGTGACGAGTATGTGGAAAGACAGCTGCAGCAGCCGATTTTATGGCATTGTTTTGATCAGTAAGTATCACCTGTGGCGCATGTTCTCCCATTGCCACCAACCATGTTTGCATCAACCAAGCAAATGTATAAGCAGTATCATCCGCTATCAATGCAGAACCAAACAACGTGGGTTGACCGTGATGGTTTACTCCGACAAAAAGTACCAGGGGCATTTTATACTTATTCGCAAAGTACGTAGTATCAAAAGAAACTACGTCCCCAAACTTGGAATAATCTTCTATGCCTTTGGCATCAACCCAAAAAACATTTCTCAGTCTATGCTCTTCGTTCAGATCAATTGCATAGAAAAATTTTGGGTTCTGTTCCTGCATATGCATAAAAAATTCAAGCAGCAGTTGAGCATCACCAGCCTCTAAAACCAAGCTCCTCCCTTTATCATGTGGGTTTCTCAAGTAGTTATCTAAGTTATCAAGAGTTTGGTATGAACCGAACATTTTGGACATTGAAGATAGATTTTTCCGTTTCCGCATGCGGACATCATTCTTCACTAGATCAGCATCTCTGTGGCTCCGGAAAAAATGCACTTGGGCAGGTAAAAGCTCATGATTATGCTCCTTCACAAAACTATAAACAAACCATTTGCCATTCTGCCTTCTCTTCACGTGCATGCTTGCCTTACAACCTATTTTAGGAGAAGGTCTTGGGTTAATGGCATCATCTGACTGCTGCTTATTCCCATATCGTATGCACGAAAACTTGGCATCAATAAATTCTTTCGATGCTCTAGACCGGCGACTACTCAATTTGGCAGTACCAAAACCTGCAGCTCGTGCATACTCTTTATAGAAAGCATATGCATCTTCATGTGACTCAAATTCCATGTCATCACGAGGTTCTGCAATTGTATTGGCTGTGACCTTATCACATTCCATCTCCACATCCCCAATACTTAAAACCCTCTTCACACATTCAAGTCTACCACACTCTACTCAATGATTGCACTCAGTCTCTAACTTCTCAGACAATCTCCAGAAACTGTTGCACCTTCCAAGAGAGAGAATTCATCATGCAATGCTCTTTCTCAACACTTGTATTTGTCCACTTTGGAGCTTTTGCCCTCTAACACTCTGGCTACGCAAAAGAAGAAGAAACACTTATTCCTTCAACGCGATTGAGATTATAAACAAAGCACAATGTACAACTGTTAAATGAGGAAATGACTGCTAAAAGCTATCTATGATTGAATAGCACACTGCCCTTATTTTTTCTTGTCCAAGAAAATCTACTGTTAACCAAAAAAAATTCCTAGATGGATTTTATACATCAAATATATCAACTACCTTGGAGAAAAGAATTAGTTTGTTTGGTAGAGCCATTTCATTAATAGCTGTCAAAAATAAATAAACGAAAATCCTTGCCACTCTCCCATTATCTCCAATCTCCACTTTTTTCTATCCATTCACGCAAAAACCAACACCCTCTATCTCCATTCACACAGAAACCAACAAATTCTCTCTTCCTCTCTCTCGCATGCATGTATCTGTGTGCTTCAAGACTAGCATATGACAATAAAAATGTTGCACACACTCACTCATCAAGATATCCAGCTTCAATCGTTAGGCATAAAGTCAGGAGAATAAACCTAACACATGTTAAACTACGGGCAAACCAAATCGATCTTCTAATCAACAGTAGGGAGAGTTGAAAATCTATAACCAGTTTATATGAATGCAATAACAAGAAAATACAAAATGCTTTAATCTGTAGACAAAACAACCACAACCTTCTCCCCGGTAGTTTATTAGGATATATCAGTCCATAAAGAAATTAAAGATCTGAGATCAATGACGATCCACAAAGCATTAAGTTGGCATTCCTAAACGATACCATAGGGAGACAGCCATACATTCACTCAATGCCTACAAACTCACAGTTTGGAGTACAACTATGAAAAGAAGTACTCAAGAGACCTGGCTTTTTCTTTCATCCTTATCATAGGGTAATACTTCAAAGGACTCAGCTCATCAGATGCCTGCTCTGATTGCAGAGCAACTTCACCAATTTTTCTTTTGTTCTGCATCACTTTGAAGAGAACTCCTTAGCTTCCTCCTTATAAAGACTGTCTTCGAGTTACAAAAAGTTCTCATTACAATGAGAAGCTTTCGTTGAGTCTAACAATAACTCAAGTTACTTCAAGCCTCACATCCTACATTAATAACTAAAGTTGTGAATAAATGCTAGCATATTGAAATAACTGAATGATGAGTGGAGGATATCCCATCGCCGTTCTGTGTGAATTGTCCCGCGGTAAGATTCCAATTCCAAAATGGATTTTGTTAAATATCCGAATAAAAACATTTTTTCGTTTCCCAAGTACTAATTGTCTTGTGCTATGCACAATCAGTGCATTAAAAACGAAAACATTTTTTATTAGGTACGGTTAACAAGTGCCCTGGGTATGGTCAAAAAGTGACCTGGGGGCTCCCGTTACCACGACCCTTCCAAAAATCGTCCATTGCCTTCAACTCCTAAAACTCAAACAACAGCAGATTTACCCTGTCCATGTTGGGTGGAGCTGTTAACACGCAGCGATAACGGTTCGACCTAAATACACAGAAAATTTAAACATTTCCCAAATGGGTAAGAACATCTTAACCTCAGAATGTTCAAAATTAACATCTCAAGTCATTGAGTTCACACAGCCATTGTCACCGCTTGCTGCATGTACATTCAGCAACAAGAGGAACGTGGTATCGTTAATGATACAGTGTGCTGTTTTATTGGGCCTCTCGTTCTTCACTAACAAAAGCGAGCCGTTTAAGCTTGAATTCCAAATGAACCCGATAACGGTTCTTGTGCCGCCAAACTTTTACTAATCAGGTGAAGACTTTTTCATCCCTCATCTTTCACATGTGACCAACCCTAGGATTGCAAGAGAATAGAAATCTACGAGATTCATCCGGTTGACACACGCAGATGGAAGGATCACAAGTCCATTCACTCGATACTCACATCATGCAAATGCTCGATCCACCTAGGTTCCGCTCACAACGTACTGAATTTTCCTCTCAAGCAAGAACCTAAGTAGCGTAGCCCAATCAAACTTTCAGAGTCAATTATCAAGAATTTTGCACTCCCGACAGCATTACCGAGGAGCCCAATTCAAGAACCGCGCAAGCTAGTCATCAAGAACTCGCGCTCCTCGCGACGACGAGCTCCGCTACACACGACCCAGAGCGCACAAACATCACAAGCAGCACACAGAACGAATTTTTCTAACCCCGAAATGCACCCAATTCAAGAAACGCGAAAAAGGATTTCAGCATCCCCAGAAGAACAGCTGAAACCACCCCCAATGAATCGTTCTTCAGCCGCATCACTGGCGAGGACCGTACCCAGAACTGCGAGCAAGAGCGACCGAACTCTCGAAACAAGCCATACGAGCACTCACCGATCACTTCCTCGAGCTGGAGATTAGCGATTTCCCGGAGACGGAACAGGAGAGAGAGCTGAGAAGGACGGCGACAGATTCTCGAAGAAGATGATGACGATGATGCAGGTGGAGTCGGACCCGGATATCCGAATGCTTGCTTTCGGGTCATTTTTTGGCTGCGGAGCAGAGAAGTGAGGATGAATCGGGGCTCCGGATAGGTTGTACGGGCACCCGACTGAGTGGTGTTTTTTCGGGTCTGACTTTTTCACCGCCGTGAATTGTCTCCGTCTCAAAATTTACCTGTCGCGCCTCTAATGATCAAGACTGTACATGCAAGGGCAACATGACTTCGACAAAACGTGTCTTGATATCAATCGGTGAAGATTAACAATTTTCGCCAACATGGTTGTTTAGCATGATCGGTGCAATAATCACATGATCGGTCGAGTGGTCAAACACTTTATTTACAAGCTGAAAGGTCACAGATCGGATTTCGCGATCTATCTTTGACCCAAGAAAAACCTTGGTCAGCCTGCGATCGCCGGACACCAACTCGCCCAATGGACAGCCGGTGTTCTGTTAGCGCCTTAAACCAAATATTCAGGCGGACAGGTTCCAACCCTGTCCAAATTCTTAATTCGGGATCAGTTGATGGAAATGACTAGCACACAATAACAAGATGTCCATCGTTGCAATACGATTTGTGCAGCGATAGTCGCATAGGGCGACAAATTAGAGAGGCCTTCTTTTCTATAAACTGCATGGGTTTACAAGCCTTCGAGCTTTCGTAAGGCCCGTTATCAAACAACTTGGTCTGTTTCAATTGGGCTTACTGGTTCTTGTGTTTTGGTATGGTGAATTTGACTACTTCCTGCCGCGAGGGGCACTAAGTGAACCCAAAAGTCCTTGGAATATATTTATGCGGGTCTAAAGTGCACTTTAAACCCAAGGTCTCGACTAGGGCCAACAATGCCGAACAGCACCGGCACCAGGTAAAACACGAATTGTATAGGGAAGATTCGGATACGACACAACACGACACGTTTAGCTTTACATGTCGACACGAATCAACGCGTTCTCATTCTAAATTCAATTTTTTTAGCACGTGAAATCAAAGTGAAGATGTTTCTGGACCTGCACGAATTGCAAATATGATCATGACACGCAGACAAAAGTTGCTAACCTTCTCGGCGACATTGAATTATCTACCAACATGAGTCTTACGATGAGATCCGCGTAATCTTTCAAAGTTTGCATGAGTCTCGGAGCGGCCCCTGAAGTATTCTATCGAGTGTATGGGCATCGGTAGATCTTGGTTCGGAACCATCACAGTCGAGAGGGGCTTACATTGACTGCATTTTGACCGAATGAGACCATTGCTCGTTGGGTTACTTAAAGGTCCCGTGCAGTTTATAGAAAAAAAGGGGCATCACATTTTATGCCACCGCATTTGAGAACGTTGATGTACAAATATATAACATACGTTCTCATTCATGGCACATGATGTAACAATAGATCAGAGCGACGTGCCAATTGCCTCGTGCCCTTTGGCACGTCGCTCTGATCGTGCGAAAACCCTAGCAGTTTTCAAAACCGCCACACGGCGATGTACGGTCTAAAAATGCATGCCCCTCGTTTACCTAAACAGCTGCATGCCGTGCACAAACTTTAGTTGCTTCATGAGAATGTCAGCATGCTGTCCCACAATTCAACTTTATAACTTACTTGTTAAAGACATATCGATCACTCTTCACCCTTGAATGTCCAAATTGTCTACACTTCAAGATCAGTTGGATCGAATGGACGATGACTCGTGGTATGTATCTGATCGTTTGAGCAGGTGTTGGTTTGCCTACCACCTCAAAAACCCTTCTTGGGTGCAGATTGACCAGATGATGTCGCATGTCTCTCTACATATTTAATCTAAGTGGCTTGAAAGTTTGAAACGGGGAGAGGAGTTAGGTCAACACATTGCCAAACAACCACCACCACCTTGAGCTGCTCGCTCGATTTCATCAGCGCATTTGCACGACTCGGTGATTCAAAAAACGAAAGTATCTCCCGACCTATCGTAACCAGCTGAAAATTCGATCGTGTAGAACATGTTATCACCAAAATGGCGCAACCAAATCAAAGACCGAAAGCGCGGCTCCATCAGACAAATCAGTTAGTCGTGCGCCCTGCCTTCTTATTCAGTCTGCTAATATGTGCCATTGCGTTTAGTCGGGAAAAATACCAAAAAAGTCATACATCTATTATATTTGTACCAATTCAGTCCTAAACCTTTCAATTGGATTAATTTAGTCCTAAATCATTTCACATTATTACCAGTTCAATCTATTCGATCAATTTAAGCCGGGAATTGCTGACGTGGACGCCAGCCGTCCGACGTGACACGGCCAACGCTATCGTGGATAAATTTTGCATTTTTTAATTTTTTTTTTTCTTTTCCTTTTTTTAACACTTTGGGCTGCGCGAGGTCTCTGGCCAACCATTGCAAGCCACAGGCAAGGGCTAGCGACCCTCACCTGATTTGGACGAGGGTCGACGTCCACGTCAATAATTTCTAACATAAATTGTCCGAATAGACTATATTGGTCCTAATGTGAAATGATTCTTGATTAAATTGATCTAATTAAAACGTTTAGGACCGAATTGGTACAGATACAATAAGTGTAAGACTTTTTTGGTATTTTTCCTGCGTTTAGTCCTACGATCACCGTGTTGCGACAAATTTACCAAACTTTCTCTTTCATCCATCTCAATCGCCATAAATATCCCTTCAATCTTCTTCTTCTTCTTCTTCTTCTTCTTCTTATATATGCATAGTGTCAAAGCCTAGATAGATTGGGAAGAAGGAAATCTCTCATTCGAAGTTCCAGAAAAGGGATCGACCGGCACTTCAACATCAAGACTCAACTCCTTTCGTTTTCCTTTTTATTTATTCATTTATTTATTCGCATTTCTAGATAATGTTAGCAAAACTGGATTTCCTCTCCACTTTTTCCACAAAGGGGAGACAAAGGTAAAAATTCGATGCTTCTAGTGCTTTGCTTTCGCAGCCCTAATCACTTTATTTTTTCTTTTTTTCGGTCGGTAGATAATTCACTTTAATTTTTTTTAGCCGGATAATTCACTTTAATTTTTTTTAATCGGTAGATAACTCACTATAATTTTTTTTTGGTCGGTAGATAATTCGTTTTAATTTTTTTTTTGGTCAGAGATAATTCGCTTTAATTGAGTCCCACGTGTTTGGATGATTGAGAGAAGGAGAGAGAGAGACAGTGGTTGCATCTTGCATATTCTCCTTCCCAGTGCCCGGTTTTGGGAATCGGATTCCCCTATCGGGCAGTACACTGTTCTTGCGATGCGCCCGCAAAAGATGATTGAAATCACAATTGCTCGCGCGAATCTTGATTAATTAAAGATTAGATGCCTAAGAGATCCAGATCAATCGAAACAGGAAAACATATGGTTCTCCTGCCTACTCGGGTCGGGTCGGGTCGGGTCGGGTCGGGTCGGGTGAATATGTTCCATTTCGGGTGCCTTTTACTTTCTTTTTTTTGCATTTTTGACTTCTACGAGTGTTGCAAATCCAATCAGTATTCAACGTTGAAGCGCTTACAAACTTTTGTAAATGCAAACTTTCTAAGTTTACAAAGGTCTGCATATAGGATCTCACGTGAATTCAAAAGGATTTAAATTTCAAAGAAGAAGTTTTACGAATACCATCTTTTCTCGGAAACAAAACCCAAAGTCAAACCTAAAAATGTCGTTTCCTTAAGACATATAGGGTGAGGGTACCGTCTAATTGCGAACCCTTGGATGCCTGGAGGAGATAGTGGCAGGCGCTTAGCTTCATTACTCCAAAATTTAGGCATGCTTAAGTAGCTGTCAAGTGCTAATGGGGAATCAACGCATAGTTCCCCATTCGCATTTGTTAAGTATAATCAAGGACGAATGATCTCAGCATTTTGGCTTCTTCTTTGAGTGAAAGGTCCCATAATTAGAGATTTTGTCCAGCTAATTTGATCGTCTCCGACTTTGACTTTTGATAAAGCCTCCCCCTCTTCTGAACAATTAATTACGTGCACCCTATGTAGCGTGACCGTGCTCCACTCGCGTTTCTGACCGAGCACGCGACGGTGTTCTGGATTGAGATAATTATCAACAAAATTAAGCCGCACAATTGAGCGAGCCAGCGTGTCGATTTTACTGTGCCCGAAAGAGCAAATGGAGGGTCCCAAAAACGGGACGTCTTGTCCCATTAACTAACCCATTGAAGCCGATGATAGGCATGAGTGCGCGACTGAAAGCAACCTATTGATGAAAATGACTGAAAGGAGGGTTTTCTCTAAGCCTCTTCGGAGAGAGCGGTGAGAGCGTGGAACAAGCGATATTCGGATTAGGCATGAGCATGGTTTCGAGATAAATTTAGAATCAGAGAATCGGACTGGTGGAAACCTATCCGATTTTGGGTGCCGGGTTTCGTGATATGTATGATAAATCCTAAGTTCCAAAAAAATGATAAACCTATTATAATGGATAAATTCTAGGTGGTAGGGGGAATATAGTCTGGGTAGGCGGTTCTCATCTTGGAATTGGGACCATCCATTAAGGACCGGTTCTAAAAAATTGAAACTGGAAATTGCCCATCAGTAGTTCCATAGATCCACCTGAGAACTGGACCGCCGGTCCGATCCGATTTTTGAGTGAGTCCATGGAACCGGTCTCATGTTTGATGTAGGTCCATGGAACCGGTCTACCTTACTGTTTCTTCCAGAGATTGCTTCTTCCCCGAACATGGAAGCAGTGAATCCATTGCATTCTGCTGGTAAGTAGGATAGTAAGATCCTTAGATCCAGTCCAAATATGCTTGACACAAATGGATCTAATGACTTTCAGTGTGGATCTTTGTCCACTAAGAAGCACATCAAACTTGGCTATAGTAAAAGGAAAAGGAGCAGAGAGAACTTGCATTTCCTTAATAACCTTACTTGGCCTGCCTTATTCTTTTAAAATATATAGACACACACAAATCGGTCCGATCCAGGTAGGTGGATAAGCAATTCCATGTCTAGAACCGGGAACTGGACCGGTACTCATCGGTTATAGTAAATTGGAGAGAACCCAGACCGATCTCCATGGGAACCGCCTATTTGAGCTGATTCGGTCCAATTTCAGGCTTTCCCGGTTCCTTTGCACACCTTTACCAAGTGGAATTTGTGCGGAATCTGAAATCGCTCACCCGTAGTGGGATCAAGTCGACCTACTCCACTTTTTGCATCTTTTTCTTTAATTCTATCCTTTCTGTCTCTCTCTCTTTTCTCAATCTTTTTCCCCCCTTTATTTTTTAAAGTAAAATAACGATTCAAAACATTCTAATTACATGCCCTCTTTCGAAGGCAATCTTTGATTTCAACGTCCGAAATAGCTATTGGGAATCATACACCAATTCCAGAACAATAACCCAAACAAATAATTCTCACTAGTAGAATATAATAATAAAAGAATATGATCGAAAGAACACACTAGAATTTGTTATCGAAGTTCATCCAAACCTGGGCTACGTCTCCGCACAAAGGCACTCTGCAAATTCACTAGACTTCGAAGAAAGTAGGAATACAGTGATAATCTTCTCTCGAGATCGGGACACAAAGAAATTGATAATACTCACAAAGAAAAAAGTCACTTTTTCTTCTCTCATTTATTTTCTCTCTATTTTCTTCTCAACGCTTGACAGCTAGCTTCTATCAATAGCTGATATATAAAGTGTAACTTTTATCCTAAAAGCAAAATTAATAGAAAGGACAAAAAAAGTCCTTAAATAATAATAGTTGGCTTCATCCTCCAACAACGCCGCCATCAACGACAAGCCCCTTCTCCCCTCGTGTCTTCACAGGATGATCGCACGAGGTCCTCTAACTCTTTCTTCCTTCTTTCTTTATCTTTTCGTGCGGCTGATTTACTATAGTCGCCAATGAATCTCTCTCTAGTGGTCCACACAATCAAAGAAACGAGATGTCGTCGCGAGAAAAAACGGCAGCCCCGAGATGGCAAAGATGGGGCAAGCCCTAAGCAACCGCACCATGTGAGTTGCAGATTTGATTAAAAAGAAAGAAAGCGTGATTAATCATTAATTATATCTACTAAACACAATGACACATCGATCGAGCAAGTGTTGGATCTACAGCACGCTCCGCTAAATGCTGTTTGCTTTGTTGCATTCGCAAGGGGGGTGACGAACACGTTAAGAGGCCGTAATTGGCCGCGAGCTCGTCATAGAAAAAGAGCGATAATCGGGCTGGCATTCTATCCTTTTCGTGCCGCGAGGAAGGCGGTGACTTTGATGAGAGAACATGTGCCGCCGCCGCCCACCTTATGCACCGCTTAATTCTTAATTAAGTAGGAAAAGGATGAAGACTATCCTCGTTTAGCCTCATAAAAAATGATTTTGAGGAAAAATAAAAATTTATATTTTTGAAAATTGGGTATTCTTCAATTGCCAAAAGGGTATCGAAAAGTGCCTTTTTTTTTTTTTCATTTTCAAGATTAGCCTAACTAGCGTGTCGGTGGCGCTTATTAGCGAAACCCTGGGAGATTTTAGTTATAAAAGTGTCATTTTAATACGAGAGCTTTTGATTCTCAAAATCGTACTTGACAACGGATAAAATATGATTAGATATGTTCCGTGATCATCTCACAATCTCTCGGGACGATTGCACCCTCGACACGGCTGTGAGGAAACAAAAAAGTATTGTCACGGACGTGCGGGCGAAAATAGAGCGAAAGCAGAAAACAAAAAAGAAAAAAAGAAGAGGATGTGGTTCTCTCGGCGCTGGTCAAACATTATGTGACTTCGAGTTAGGGTCATGTTTATCGCTCGTCGATTTTATATGACGGGCAGCTCCGATGTAATCTCGGATAACGACATGACCCGCCAGTTCGGGAATTAAGAAATCGCGTGAGGCCATAGACTTGATCGCCACTGAAAAATATTTACACGAGTGCATTCTTAACCCGCCACGCTCCCTCGAAATTTCGGGAAATTTAAAAAAAAAAAGAGAAAAGAACGAAAAAACCCACAATCATCAGCATCGCAAACGAACAATTCAGGGGGCAAAAATTGGTTTTGGCCAACCACCCTAAGAACGAAGGGCCAGCAACACCGCCGCGTTCGTGCGGCGGAGCGAGCTCCACGGGTCACCTCGCCCGATGGTCCCCTCCTCCTCCTCCTTCTCTTCCTCCTCATCCCTTCTCGAAAGGATAAAGATAGTCATGGGCTCTAAAGTAGCAGTCGAGAGTTCATTGCAAAATTCAAAGTGGCGGTCTTTCCTAACTCTAAAGAGGTAAAAAAAAAAAAACAAGAAAGAAAAAAGTTGTGTACTTTTGATTCGTGGCTTCTTCCTCCCCCCCCCACATCACCGGAGAACGATGTTTGTTTTCGGATCGCCTTGCGTCCGCGCCAGGGAGAGAAAGTCCCCCCGTCGCTTTCCCTTCTGCCCACCCGATCTTATCCCCACCCGCACCCGCCTGAATCCACGGTGCTCATGTCACGGTCCGGAGGTTTCCTCGGGGTGAGGATGCTTCCGACGAGCGGTTTCCACCCTGAAATCATGAGCTGAACAGCGATTTCCATCTTGAAATCGAGAACTGCTCACTGAGGATCTCAGTTTTTGAAGTCACTGGTCAACTTCAATAGAACCGATCCGCAATCCCTACAAAATCGCATTCATCAATCAATAAGAGATGTTAATCTCGACTAAGATACTCGTGAGAGGGGCAAGAAAGACTATGGGGTAAATGGCCAAAGGCAAGTGAGAAAGATTCACTTTCACCGAAAGTGAGCTAAAAAAAACTTTAAAAAAATATTGATATATATATATTGGTTGGATCCGAGTGGGCAGGTGAGTGATTTCACGCTTGAAATCTGATACGTACTTACTGGTTCTAGTAAATTAGAACCGAAAACCAGACAGTCTTCATGGGAACCGCCGGTTTGATTCGGTCTAGGTAATTTTTTATTCTTTTGCACACTCCTACTATACACGAAGGAAAGGCCGCACAGGTAAGAAAAATGCTAGATCAACCGGCCTTGACACTTAGCTTCTCATTTTTATAACCCGAGGGAGCATGGTCATGATTAGTCGAGAACATGGAGGCGAACTGGGCACGGCAACTCAACGCCGCGGCCGTAGTCAGCCGGGGGCTACCTCGGACATCTCATGCGGGACTTTATTGCGCCGATTCCGGAAGATGCAGAGAGTACAATCGCATTCGTATAGAGTATTTGTAGATCCTGGTGTCGTTTTTCTCTCCTCCGAAGCTTGCGAATCGGTGAGCTTGACTACCAAATAAGATCCATCTCTTCACGATGCGTACATTTTCCTCCGGCCTCCTTTTCGTAATCTAAAGGCACAATAATAGAAGCTCGACCGAAGAAATTGGACATGGAAATGAACAAAACAAAGCAAAAATAAATCCGATTACGCAACGCAGCATCATTAGGACATGGGAGCATCTACGACGCGACTGAGGTCTAAGAAATTGGACGGGAAGAATCTAGAACCGAACCCTAGCTCATTGGGTACACCCCGCCACACGATTAGACGCAGACGAAGGTGTTCCTTCCGAACCGGCACCCGATTTTGCAGACGTTCGTTCCTTATCTTTTCCTAATTCGTGAAAGCGTGTCGCCGTGCTCATCATTTGAGCAGTATGTTTTTACGAGCGTGGTCAATAATGAAGCGAAAAAAAGCAGCATCGCAGAGGTACAAAATTAGTTGCCTCCAATCAAAACATGAATTATCCAAATTCGACTACCCACGCGATTGATCTGATAGGCTATAGCAAAAAAATGCGAAAAATAAATATTTGCCGGTCTAAATCCGCGTTATGAATGATCTCTCTTGAAAATTGCCATGGCGGGGCATCTCTAAATTGGAGCATAACTATGATAATCAACATGTTACACGTATTTATCGCGGAGCTTCAATCCTTATTGTTTCTAGCTCTTATGGACTTTTGCTACGTCTACAGCCGCCGCAGCAGGCAACAACCATCGCGAGCCGTGCAAGCGCCCCATCTCTCTCTCTCTCTCTCTCTCTCTCTCTCTCTCTCTCTCTCTCTCTCTCTCTTTGGTATAGCTTAGCGACATCAACTTCTAGGTCTCGGACGCGATGCCTAACCAGTTGAGATCTTGATGGTGGCGGAGACAAGATGAGTAGGAGGACACTGATATGGTTACGAGAAGGACGGGATAGGGAAGAGCATAGAGAGAGGGAGAGATATAAAAAGAGGGGGAGAGATTGTTGAACTGCGCTATAAATGATAGTGACGAAAGCAATGGCGACTTGATGAAGCCGGTACGAACGAGCGAGTGGCGATATTGGTAGGGTTGTGCAATTGGACTGATTGTACCCGAAAACCGTGGCGACTTGATGAAGCCGGTACGAACGAGCGAGTGGCAATATTGGTAGGGTTGTGCAATTGGACTTGATTGTACCCGAAAACCGCATCGAATTGCCTTGAAAATTGATCCGGTTCATTCCAAGTTCTTGTTGGAACCGATTTGGTTCCAAATTTTGAGTGAAGAACCATCGGGGAACCGGATTAGATTTGGAACTAATTTCATAAAGCCTAAAAATCCAACTTTTTCCTCTTGACATATATTTCTCTTATTTCTCCAATCTCACTCAGACATTTCATGGCTCTCTCTTTATCTCACGAGCGACTCACTCTCCTCCTCGCCCTAGCTCGTTCGAGTCTCGCAACCCTCATTCATTCCTGACTCGCCTTTCCTTGCTCGCCCTTTTTTTCATCTTTTGCTTTGAATCGTTTTGTTGCTCATATCATTTAACCGTAAGAAAATAAAACCAAAAGAAGGTACAAAAGAAAACACAAGTTCTCAATAGGCCCTGGAACTGTACCGGTGAAAAACAGGACCGGTTCCAAAGCAAATAAAATTAGGTTTCGGGTTTTAAAAACCGATCCTAACACGGTAAGTTCCAGGTTTCAGGCCCAAGGCCTAGAACCTGTACAACCATGGAGACGGCAATTGAAGAGGGCGAACGAGACAGCGGATCAGCACCTCGTGGAAACTACTATCGACCAGCGGGGGTCCACACGCGTACCGGTGCCCTCGCAGGTACGGAAACATTTCCCCAATTATCTCCTCCTATTATTTTTTTTTTTTTCGGGTTAGAATTTTCTTTCGCTACTTTTTGGAGTTCTCTCTCTCTCCCTCGCTCGCTCTCGCTCTCCAAAGCTCACTCTCGAGCATCAGCCAGTAGCCCCACCACCTCCACCACCAGCGGTCCACCACCTCCACCTCCCTCTTCCCAGCCGCACCGGCGATACCCGAAAAATTAAAAAAGAAAGAAAGAGAAAAAAACTTGTGGTTGGGGGAAGAAGAAGACGAAGAAGAAAGGCGCCGTTCATACCGCGACTCTCCGGCCTCTCTGCTCGGCCGCCGCGCACTTCGCTCGAGCTCGCACGCTTCGCCATCGCTCCGAGGTGCTCGGATCTCCTCCTGCGTCCGCCGCCGCCGCCGCCGCCGTCTCGATCGCCTGACGGAGAAAGGAGCCTCGGGTCTCTGATCGTCGCTCCATTGCTCCCTCCGGCGAAGGAATTGAGTGCCCTGGATTCGGTTTCCTCCGCGTTCTCTCTTCCCGAAGCTGCTCCAGCTTCGACCGCACGGTGCTTCTCGCCGAAGCGAAGCGGAGAATCAACAGCCAATCCGTCTTCAGGCTTTAGATCCGGAGATCGAGAGAGAGAGAGAGAGAGAGAGAGAGCGAAGCGCGAGGAGGAAGCTTCCTCACGACGAGTGCTTCTCGTTAGAATTGATTCTCCGGCGAACTCTTCTGCCTTTTTCCGGCTGCTCTGCAGATTCCGGCGAATCCATCGCGTCTCTTCGGGAAACTCGTGATCCGCGGCGATTTTCGAGCTCGGCGAAGGGAGAATCGGATTGTTGTTGTTTCTTTTTCGACGGTGCTTTGAGATGGAATCTGATCTTCGGCAGCGGCAGCAGCAGCAGCAGCAGCAGCAGCAGCAGCGGCAGCAGCAGCAGCAGCAGCAGCAGCAGCAGCATCATCATCATCATCATCATCATCATCATCATCATGCTTTTCTGGATCACGGTCACGAGCCTCCGCCTCAGCACCAGCACCAGCACCAGCAACAGATGAGCTCGGGCCTGTCGCGTTACCGATCCGCGCCGGGCTCCTTCTTCGCGAACTTGCCCGAGAGGGATTTATGCAACGAGTTCCTCGGCCGGCCTTCCAGTCCGGAGACGGAGCGGCTTCTCGCGCGGTTCATATCCGACAACCAAGACGAATCGGCGGCGGCGGCGGCGCAGAATCTCGGTGGATTCCAGCGGAGTCCGCCGCAGAACGAAGTGACCAATCCCCAACCGCAGCTCATGGAGCCGGTGAAGAGCGAAGCGAATGTCATTCCTCAGCAGCAGAGTAACTACTCTTCCGGTTCTTACCATCAAAGCTCATCTCAACCGCCTCGGCCAAATCGAAGCTCGGCCTATGGGATCGCCGGTTCGGATCGGTTGCCGCCGACGAAAGTTGGTGGTTCGAATTCGAATCTCGTTCGCCATAGCAGCTCACCTGCAGGGCTATTCGCGAACATCAACATTGATAACGGTATTGCAGTGCTATTTTTTTCGCGATGCTTTCTGTTGTGGTTTTCACTGTTTAGCAATGATTTGCAGAATTGATTCCACTATTCATGAAGCTGTGACTCGCAATCTTTGACTATTTTTCTGCCACAACTCTGGGGTTTCATTTGATTTTTAATTCTTACTTTAAGGAGTTGATGGAACAAGTTGCTGTTTGTCTTCTCTCACGCACGTTGAAATAAATTATTAGCAAGTTTTTCTCGTTTAGTACCTAGTTTTCTGCTAGTTCTTTGGAACTTAGAGATCCGTCAACAGAAGCACAAAGGAAGCACAAAGCAAGCGAACTTGAACCTAGAATTGACTTGGAATTGGCACAACCGCACGTGAAAATTCACTCCCTGTGAATGCTAGGTACTAGGAATTTTTTTTCTGGGCTCGTATTGGATATGCTCAAAGCTAAGATTGCTTGAAAGGGCGCAATCTCACGGAGAAAGGGCAATAACTGGTCTCCAAATTGCAGGCTTTGCTTCTATGGGGAGCATAAGGAATTTTGTCCCTTGCAATGGAGCAAATGCAGAGGCATCCTTTTCTAATGCGAATAGGTTGACCAATCAGATGAGCAGCTACACATCCAGGCCCGCTTCTACCATGGGACATATGAGTCCGATTTCCGAGCTCGAAGATAAACGCATGGAAGGCCCCATTGATGAAGGTGCAGCTTTTGGTGAAGGTAACGCTAACCATTATGTCGCGGGTTATCATATGAGCTCTTGGGAGGATTCGGCCAGCGTGTCTGAAAATTTTAATGCTCTGAAAAGAAGCCGAGATGATGACAAGAAGTTTTCAGGCTTGAATGCATCAGAATTGGTGGTACTATTTTTTCCCCCGTGTGATTTCCCAACTTTGATGTGCATCTAGTGTAATGAATGAATTATTTTTTATGCTCAGAACGAGGAGGTTAGGAGCCATCCTCCCATGGGTTTGACGCATCACTTAAGTTTGCCGAGAACTTCGGCAGAGATGGCCATTGAAAATTTTTTGCAGATGCAAGATTCCATACCATGTAAAATTCGTGCTAAGCGAGGTTGTGCCACTCATCCTCGTAGCATCGCTGAGAGGGTAAGATCCATGCTCACTATTTCTTTATAGATTTTGTAAGAATCATCGCAAAGCTGAGGTTCGGTTTCCAATATGTGAACAGTGACCGTGAGACGGTATCACCTATTCCAGTTTTAAAATTGGGCAGTTTTTGTGAACCTGGGAGTGTTTCTTCTGCTTGTGATCAGGTTAGGAGAACCAAAATTAGTGAAAGGATGAGGAAACTACAAGATCTCGTGCCAAACATGGACAAGGTAAATTTTCATCTGCTCTTGCTGATGCTCACGAAAACTGATTTATGATTCACTCATTTGCACTCTGTCTCGGCAGCAAACCAACACAGCAGACATGTTGGATTTGGCTGTTGATTACATAAAAGACCTCCAGAAACAAGTTAAGGTAAACCCATTAATCCTTGCAAGTTCCCACCGAGTGCTTATGCATCTCATAACCTTCAAACTATGAAGATCACGGACGCTGTTGCGATGAAGATTTTTAATATGATGAACTCCTCGCAATTCTCTATCTATCACAAACTTTTGGCAGGACCTGTCTGCGAATCGTGCCAGATGTATATGCCCCAACAGGCAGCAGCAATAATAGCACCAGATCCCAGGAAGGGAGACTCGTGTGCACTATACAGAACTATAGGAGTTTGCAGGAAAGAGAACACTCTCAGAAAGCAAGTTTGGGCTCTCTTTGCAAGCGAGAAAGAAGATAGCAGTAGGTATGGTCAGGCGTGACGATGAGAAGTAGGAAAGGAAAAGAAGGCTCTAAAAGGCCAAACCGAAACAGAAACTCGTTGGGTACCCCCCCATATGGAAAGCAAGAGAGCCTGAAGAAAAAGCCTGTATGGTGTAAAGGTTGTTTTATCAAATTGTCTTTTCGTGCTGTGTATAGGTTGGGAAGTTCAACTAAGTTGCCGGTAGATCTTTGTATTTATTAAAAGTAGGAAGGAGAGAAGAAAATAAGAGAGGGGGTGGGGGGTGGTGGGTTGTGGAAATAAGGTTTCCTTGTTAGTGTGGTCATCGATAATAAAGAAGTAGACATGTAAATCGACGGTTGGTGGAGGCATTAAATTTGGAAAGAGAAAGCGGATGCGGGGGGGTGGGCCACCCACGTTCGTCCCTCTCCCCGTTGCTGTTGAAGGGAGCACGAGCGAAGGCGACCGGTATTGGTAAACCCCCCCCAAATGAGCCAAAGTCGAGGTTAGATGGGGACGTCAAGGCTCAATCAGCCTCTGATGCGTCTTTGTTGTTATTTCCTCAATTGGCAGACTCTTTCTTGTAGCGTTATCTGCATTCCATGGTCTGTGTCCCGATGCTATCATGCGATGCTGGGTCGTTTAAATGATGGGATTTTGTCCTGTAATGTCCCCGAGTACCTGAACGGATGATTGCGCAAAAAACGTTAAAAAGAAACAAAGGTACCAACCAGATCAGGGTCGGTAAAAGCGGAAAAACTTTCACCTGATCCCCAAAAAAGGAAAATGGCCCGAGTTCAACCAAAGA